>CM060354.1:23010469-24262278 GCA_030545235.1 Helianthus tuberosus
GAATGTAGGTTGCCTAGAAGTACCGGATGACGATCAAGCCCGATGAAGAACCGAACACGATCAAGATACAAGCTTCCGCACATCGTTTCGTCATAAATTTTTAAACCACGAATTTAATTACACTATGTTGTATTGTTTTCAAGTTTAGAAAAGTTTTAATAAACCCACGTTTCTCAATGTATGTGTAATTGTAAATGTACATTTATTCCCGAAACCTATACGAAAACCGTTAAATAGTAGTAAGGGTGTTACACCCGTCAATTGACCAAGAAAACGTGATTCTTAGCAGGTGCCCTTTTGAGGGTTTAATACCTACCTAATTATGATCACGTAGCCATATTCGTTGCGAACAATGGCTTGACCGTTTACGGTCTAACTAAAAGTCAAAGCGTTTATCGTAAACGCTTGACTTTTCGGATTTTTAAGCCAAATAAAATAAACTAGTCACGAAAGGACACTTACAAGGGTCCTAAGGACTGAAAATAACTCAGAGGATGCTCCAAATATTCAGGAACTTCCAGGAATTGAGATATAGGAAGATATGAGTGAAATGTGCAAGTGAAAATGTGGGTGAAAGCACTTCTATTTATAGTGTTCATAAAATTCTAAGATTTTGACAAGTGTTTAGGGGATTTCTTAGGATCATTACAGGTGTATTGCTGGTTTTAAAATCAGTGTGCAAGTCCCTAGTTTCCATAAGATGGTTTTTGTTTAGTGTGGGCATCAAGTATTAATAAAACCATCAAAATGAAACAACAAAACAACAACATGGCTGTTGTTGCTGGTTATTCTCTGGCGGCCCGCGTAGAAGCAGCCCAGTGGGCTACGCGACCCGCGAGGATGTTCGGCCCAGAATGTAAAGTTTGGCAGTTCTGCAGTATAAGTCCCTGTCTTCATTTAAGTGTTTTTAATTATGATTCCAATATAAGAATTGCAAAAACTTATAACACTAATAGTTGTTTTGCCGTTGTTTGCAGCTTGGCAGCCCACGAGAGCAGGCCCAGACCTGAGCTGTGGCCCGTGACAAGGGTCATCCCAGACAGAAAAACTGTTGTTTGACAGATATAGTCCCTGTTATGTTTTAACTTTCGAAAACGATATTTTGGCGCCTACTTTATATATGTATGTGTAATATTAATATAGAGTATAAGAACCTTTAACGGAAAATCTTAGGCATACTCAGGGATGCGGCCGAGCGTTGCAGAGTTCTTCGTTTGTTTAAAAAGATCCTCAAAGGCGTAGTTTCGCTTATTGTCGCTTTTAGTCCTTTAATCGCACAAAGTAGCGCGTAATATCGTTTAACGATATCTAAGCCTTTCGTGGCCCATATTGAGTATTCTCGAGCATATGCTTAAATATTATGACGCTCCCGTTCGCTTAATGGTCACCCAAAGGTGTAGTTTTAAAAGTTGACGCTTTTGGTCCCTCTAACGCTCAAATTTGCGCGCATTATCATTTTATTGCGTCAAAGCCCTATGTTATCTATATTAGGCATTCTCGAGAATATTATCAAACATCACAATGCTTCGGGTTCGTTAAAAGTTCACTCAGAGGTATAATTAAACATGTTGACGCTTTTAACCCCTTTCACTTGCAAACTTGCGCGTAATTTCACTTATTGGCGTAAAAGCCTTAAATGGACAATATTAGGCATTCCCGAGAGTGTAATCAATTATCATGAAGCTCTCAGTTTGTTAAAAGGTCACTCAGAGGTAAGAATTAACATGTTGACGCTTTTAACCCTTCGACGCGCAAACTTTCAAATAATTATGCAAACGGCTCCACTCGACCAACAAGTGGCTCATTTGTGAATATGAATACCGTGTATTGTTATTCAGAGGCTTAGTTTAAGCATGTTAACACTTTTAGTCCTTTCGCATTCAAAGTTTTCGATTTTTCGCAAAATTAGTCCTTTATAGTCAACGTTTGACTTCATTAGGGTTTAGTACACGTGTCAACACATCATTGGTCGCAATTTTACGAGGTGTTACATCCTCACCCCCTTAAAAGAAATCTCGACCTCTAGATTTGCTCAAAAAGAGAGGAGTTCTTTTGTCACATAGCGAACACGATCTCCCGTGTATAATCAGGGCCTCTTTGGCATCCCGCTTAACCTTTTTAATAGATATATGTTTTCATCGGAGCTTCTTAACCTTGTCGATGCTTGATCGATACTGGTTTCTCAACAAACCATAAGTTTTTCACTAATCTTCACATCAATGTGATAATGCTATCGACTTATCAGCTAGACATATCCTCAAATCACAAGTGTGGAACACATTGTTAATTCAACCAAGCTCCCTAGCTAGATCTTAGCTTATAGGCTACTGATCTTGACAAATCCAATTTTCTAGAATGGTCTAATTGTAAGGACCTGCAAAAAGATCCCATAACAGTCCGTAAGAAGAAACCCGGACCCCTAAAACCCCAATCCTTGTGAAAAATCAAGAAAATTCAATTTTATTGCTTTGACGCGGGCCGCGTAAGACTCAAGGAGAGTCTACGCGGGGCGCGACAGCTTGTTGAAACTCCGGATAAGCTTTAGGCCACGTGTCAGACATGTGGTGGACCTACGGGGTGACATGGCAGCCCTAGCAGTAGCTAGGGTGGCCCTCGCGGGCCGGCGTAGGATTCCTTTTGAGTTTACGCGGGCCGCGACAAACTCAATTTTCAGCTATAAATTGGACGTTGCATGGCCATTATCGTCTGTTCGAAATCTTTCACTTAAAAAGCTTCCTTCTGTGCGAAAATTTAGTTTTTGTGGTAAAACACTGCTACGATTACAGGGTAATAACTCGATCACTGCTACGATACAATGTCCGATCGATTGAAACCAATCCGATGGATATTTAAGTGCTCCCAAATTCAGGCTATACTTTGACATTCGTCGTGAGGGTTTTGATTTCGTGAGTTTATCGTAAATGTTGTATTAAGTTACTAACCTAGTTTCGTGTGCATTGTTATTTAACTAGGTTACCAAGCTTAATCAGTAGGCAAAACTCTATCCAACTAAACTTGCAATGTGAGTCATTCTCTTTTTACCAAATTGTTTCCAAAACCCTATTTACTTTTAAAGTTATAATTACAGGGATTAAGTCTTTGTAGTCTTCAATTACAGCCGGTATGTGGGGTTTTGTATACATTACTGGATAATCGTCACCATTAGACAACAGGTTAGCCAATGGGTGATATGACCATAGTCACTGAACGGGTCGAGTGACAAAATACCGTTGGGTAATTGGTTGATATAAACATTGTAATCGCCCTTAATACTGTAATTTATAACAATGTGTCGTTTTGTACCAAATGAATGACTCGCCAGTAATTCCCCGCTGATAAAATCTTTTTAAACATGTTTCAGGTGATTTATTGTGAACAAGGAAAAGTGTCGCGTAGCACTACCAGCTTGGACCAAGTGGCTCAGTAAATAAATAAACATGTTTTTTTTTTGTAAACGGGGAATTTCCCCGTGAAATTCCTTTATTGTAAATTACGGGGTTTGTCCCAAAATGTGAAATAAAATAATTGGGTGTTTTCAGTTTAAACAATCCTGTTACAATTTCCGCTGCCTAATTAAACACTAATACCACGGGTTTCTGTCCCGCGACTTCTGAACTGAGTAAAACCGGGTCGGGGGCCGTGACAGAAAAAGGTGGTATCAGAGCCACTGATTTAAGCCAATTAAGTATTTAGAAATACTTAATTTCTCAGATTGCCATTTTTTGATTCTGTGAAAATTTAAGCTACAAAAAATAAAATTTTAACTTGAATTTTGTGTGTTTCTTCATGTGTGCTAACAGCATGAATGAACTGTCGGAGGCACTTCGAAACTTTACAATCCATACCACCGATATGGATATAACAGGAAACCCATCCGGGTATCAAGCGGATACTGAGGAGCCACTAGTATTCCAGGCCTAGCCTCAGGAGAAACCCAAACCTAAGAAAAGGAGAAGAATCCTGGACTGGAAACGCGGACGAAGGAAGAAGCCAGCAAAAAGATCCCATAACACTCCGTAAGAAGAAACCCAGACCCCTAAAACCCCAATCCTTGTGAAAAATCAAGAAAATTCAATTTTATTGCTTTGTCGCGGGCCGCGTAAGACTCAAGGAGAGTCTACACGGGGCGCGACAGCTTGTTGAAACTCCGAATAAGCTTTAGGCCACGTGTCAGACACGTGGCGGACCTACGGGGTGACACGGCAGCCCTAGCCGTAGCTAGGGTGGCCCTCGCGGGCCGCGTAGGAATCCTTTTGAGTTTACGCGGGCCACGACAAACTCAATTTTCAGCTATAAATTGGACGTTGCATGGCCATTATCGTCTGTTCGAAATCTTTCACTTACAAAGCTTCCTTCTGTGTGAAAATTTAGTTTTTGTGGTAAAACGCTGCTACGATTACAGGGTAATAACTCGATCACTGCTACGATACAATGTCCGATTGATTGAAACCGATCCGATGGATGTTTAAGTGCTGCCCAAATTCGGGCTATACTTTGTCATTCGTCATGAGGGTTTTGATTTCGTGAGTTTATCGTAAATGTTGTATTAAGTTACTAACCTAGTTTCGTGTGCATTGTTATTTAACTAGGTTACCAAGCTTAATTAGTAGGCAAAACTCTATCCAACTAAACTTGCAATGTGAGTCATTCTCTTTTTACCAAATTGTTTCCAAAACCCTATTTACTTTTAAAGTTATAATTACAGGGATTAAGTCTTTATAGTCTTCAATTACAGCCGGTATGTGGGGTTTTGTATACATTACTGGATAATCATCACCATTGGACAACGGGTTAGCCAATGGGTGATATGACCATAGTCACTGAACGGGTCGAGTGACAAATACCGTTGGGTAATTGGTTGATATAAACATTGTAATCGCCCTAAATACTGTAATTTATAACAATGTTTCATTTTGTATCAAATGAATGACTCACCAGTAATTTCCCTCTGATAAAATCTTTTTAAACATGTTTCAGGTGATTTACTGTGAACAACGAAAAGTGCCGCGTAGCACTACCAGCTTGGACCAAGTGGCTCAATAAATAAATAAACATGTTTTTTTTTTGTAAATAGGGAATTTCCCGGTGAAATTCCTTTATTGTAAATTGCGGGGTTTGTCCCAAAATGTGAAATAAAATAATTGGGTGTTTTCAGTTTAAACTATCCTGTTAAAATTTTTGCTGCCTAATTAAACACTAATACCACGGGTTTCTGTCCCGCGACTTCTGAACTGGGTAAAACAGGGTTGGGGGCCATGACACTAATATATCTAGAGCTTAACTTGCCCGCTACTTTAAAATACAGCACACCTTTCTAGGGTTATACTTTCCGTTGAACTTCGTTCCTTATGGAGAACTCAAGAGGTTTACGACTCTCATCAACATTGATTTTCTGCCGATTACTTGGCAACTTTCAGACGATCACAGATTCGTATGATCCTATCCGTTTTCTCCAGGGTAATTTCAGATCCTGATAATTGGACTTACTAAACTTCTGTCCATCAAGCGGACGTTTGACATTCCATCTATACAAGGTCTCCAAAGGAGCATCCTTGATGCTTATATACTAACTGTTAGTTATAGGATAACCTATTTAGGGTGAGATAGTCATTCTTATCACTATTACTTTAATCAATCTTAAGGAATAGCTAACCTCATGGTTAGTCGAATCAAATAAACGATCCTGGGCAGCTGATAGCAATTCTCAATCGTTACCTAGTTAAAGTCGCGGTAATTAATGCATAAGCATGTTGCACCGTGCTTTCTTTTATCAACAATAATCGGAGCTCCTAAGACGATGAGCTAGCTGTACAAGCCTATCTCCATAATGATTGGCTCTTAATTCTTCCATTTCCGTCGGTGCTAATCGATATAGAGTTTCTGTGACAGATACGGCTCCTAATAGGATGTCAATCCTAACTCCACTTTGCCTCTTTGGAGGTAACCAGGGTAGTTTGTCACTTGTGCCATGCAAATGACACATCTGTTTTCACGAGTACATGGATGCCTTAAGTAGAAACGCCTACTCAGGCATTTCTATAATGGATATCTTCTTTGAATACCACTAGCTGACTTTGGTACAATATGACCATTGGAAATATCTTAGTGGTTCCATGCATTAAACCTCCATACTGATCAGGCATGGAAGCAATCTATGGGACACATTAGGATACGCCAATCCTCATATGGCGCCTTTATCAAACATAGTTTGGCATTCGCAGTTGATAGAAATCAATGAGATGATATTAAAATAACATATATCGTCGTACTCTATCTTGGAGAAAGAGTACTCTAGATTCTTACGAAAGGATCATCGTCGAGAATGGAAGAAACGATCTTTATAGT
This sequence comes from Helianthus tuberosus, assembly GCA_030545235.1. Taxonomy (NCBI): domain Eukaryota; kingdom Viridiplantae; phylum Streptophyta; class Magnoliopsida; order Asterales; family Asteraceae; genus Helianthus; species Helianthus tuberosus. Next base: position 23,016,815 of record CM060354.1, read on the forward strand.
TTTTATTGGTAAGTTCTACCTTATACTTAATATCTGGAGTTCTTATGAGTATAATCAAAAGTTTGCTAAGCTTATTGTCTATCTAAGACTTATCATTCCCGAACTAAAACAAGTCACTTAGCAGAAATGTTATTGATAAATGATAAGGATGTACCTAATGCTATTATTGATATGTATCGTCTCTAGTATTCATTCGGGAAAATCACACTAGTCATCCTTATATTGGATTCTTCCAATTCCTCATTTAGCCCAATGATCTAGAAATCATGGCTTATATCATCAAATGCGATGATCATATTGCAAACATCCATTTGTGATGAAATACCCACGGGCTATACTTATTGTCCAAAAAGACAAATGACAGTTGTAGTCTATGACTCCCTGTCAAGAAAGGTAATGAACTATGTTCAACCCTTAATGCCCCGATCCTATAAGATCATGGCTTATAAATTAAAATTGTCCTTTTGACTAGGCCATTTTGTGCCACCTTGATATCCATAATAGTTTATAACTGGGATTAACTAAAATGAAAAATTTAGATAAACTAAATTATCAAATTAACCAATGTGGTCTATATTTACCATGGTTAATGAATCATCGAAAATGATGATTCCATAATAGTGTTCTGAATAAATTGTTGTCATCATTTTTATAGCAATCAAGCTTCATGGCTGAATCTCAAGAGGTTAATAGTCATCCAAGGGAAAGAAATGATAACACCAGGGTAAATGTAACTGGAGTAGATCTGCAAGCATTGATAGACAATGCTGTCACTAGAGCCGCTGGCAGAATGATCAAAGAACCAAGTGATACTCGCACAAAGATCTGTGGCTCATAGTAAGCCCCCTTCTAAAACACATGATTCAAATAAGGATGATTCTCGAAATTCGTCGAATCAGAAGAGTCTCCCATCTAAGCAAATTGTGCTTAATCGGGAACCGCGCACAAAGACTTGTTCTTACAAATACTTCGTCTCTTGCAAACCAATGGATTTTACAGGCGAAAAGGGTGCCATTAACTGTATGACATGGCTTGATGAGATTGATACCATTGTGGATATCAGCGGATGCGCGAAACAAGATGTTGTGAAGTTTGTTTCACAGTCGTTTAAAGGAGAGGCATTGGCTTGGTGGAGGTCATTAATCCAAGCCACAGGGAAGATCCCACTCTATAATTTGTTATGGGAGCAATTTGTAACGCTAATCAAGGAAAAGTTTTGTCCTCAGCATGAGGTAGAGAAAATTGAAACTGACTTCTTGACTCTGGTCATGAAGAATTTGGATTGTCAAGCTTATGTTACGAGTTTCAACACTATGTCAAGATTGGTTCCCTATTTGGTCACACCAGAACCTAAGCGCATAGCGCACTTCATTGGAGGCCTGGCCCCAGAAATCAAAGGTAATGTTAAAGCTTCCAGACCTACCACATATAGGTCCGTGGTGGATCTGTCCTTATCCCTCACACTCGATGCAATAAGGAATAAGTCTGTTAAGACTTCTGATGAGGGAAAGAGGAAGTGGGAAGATGAGAGCTCACGTCGCTCCGACAAGAAAAGAAAGGGGAACTCTGAGCATAGGAAGAGTTCTAGGTTTAAAAAGGACACCCAGCAGACATGTGAGAAGCCCAAGTGTAAAACCTGCAAGAAGCACTATTTTGGGAAATGCAGACTTGACTCGCAGTCGCAGCCTAAAGTTTGTGGGATCTGCAAGTCAAAAGAGCATAAAACCTTGGAATGCAAGAATATGAAGAATGCAACCTGTTATGGTTGCAATGAGAAGGGGCACATAAGGAGCAACTGCCCAAAAAACCCAAAGAAGCCGGAAGAGGCCAAGAAGACAAATGCTCGAATCTTCCAAATGAATGCTCAGGAGGCAGTGCTGAATGATAATGTTATAACAGGTACTTTCCTCATCAATGATGTATATGCTAGAGTTTTATTTGATTCTAGCGCAGATAAGTCCTTTGTTGACAATAAATTTTGTAAACTGTTAAATCTGCCTGTTAAAACTCTAGACATAAAATATGAGGTAGAATTGGCCGATGGTACTTTAGAGACTGCTTCAACTATTTTAGATGGATGTTTCATATCCATTGGGAATCACTCTTTTCCATTGTCTTTGTTGCCAATGAAATTGGCAGGATTCGATATAGTTATAGGCATGGATTAGTTATCTCTTAACCAAGCTGAAATTGCATGTGATAAAAAGCAAGTGGTTATTAAAACTCCTTATGGTGAATCACTTACTGTACATGGAGATACGCAGTATGGATTGCCTGAACAAGTATCTATGTTTAAGGCATCGAGGTGTTTAAAGAAAGGTTGTGTCATTTACATGGCACAGGTGACAATGGATGCACCAAAGCCTAAGATTGAAGATATCCCTGTTATTTCTGAATACTCAGACGTTTTTCCTGAAGAATTACCTGGTTTACCTCCAGACAGACAAGTGGAATTCAGAATCGATATTATTCTAGGAGCAGCCCCTGTAGCACGAGCTCCTTATCGTTTGGCACCGACCGACATGAAGGAACTAAGGACATAGTTGGATGATTTGTTAGAGAAAGGATTTAGTCAACCAAGCACATCACCTTGGGGAATCGCCTATTCTATTTGTAGAGAAGAAGGACGAATCAATGCGTCTATGCATTGATTATCGTGAGCTGAACAAAGTTACAATTAAGAACCGATATCCATTGCCCAGGATCGACGATCTGTTCGATCAACTGCAAGGAGCAAGTTACTTCTCAAAGATCGATCTGAGGTCGGGATACCATCAGTTGAAGGTCAAAACCGAAGAGGTGCACAAAACCGCATTCAGAACAAGGTACGGCCACTACGAGTTCTTAGTGATGCCTTTCGGGCTCACTAACGCACCTGCAGTATTCATGGATCTCATGAATCGCGTTTGCAAGCCGTATCTAGACAAGTTTGTCATTGTCTTTATTGATGACATACTCATTTACTCCAAGAACCAAGCTGATCATGAGGAACACCTCTGATGTATTCTCAGACTTCTGCAGCAGGAAAAGCTCTACGCAAAGTTCTCTAAATGTGAGTTCTGGGTCCGTGAAGTCCAATTTCTTAGACACGTAGTAAGTGAGCATGGTATCCAAGTGGATCCCACTAAGATAGAGGCAATTATGAATTGGCAAGCACCTAAGACGCCCACTGAAATTCGCAGCTTCTTAGGTTTAGCAAGATACTACAGGCGTTTCATCGAAAACTTTTCAAGGATTGCTGCACCTTTGACTTCGTTAACTCGCAAGAATATAAAGTTTGATTGGGGACCCAAGCAACAAGAATCTTTTGAGATTCTTAAACAGAAATTAAGCAATGCTCCTATGTTGACATTGCCAGAAGGAATAGAAGAATTTATCATTTATTGTGACGCCTCACACACTGGTTTGGGTTGTGTGCTTATGCAGAGAGGCAAGGTTATTGCCTATGCTTCATGACAATTGAAAGTGTACGAAAAGAATTACACCACCCATGATTTGGAATCGGGTGCCGTTATATTTGCACTCAAGCTTTGGATGCATTACCTATATGGAACCAAGTGTGTAATCTACTCAGATCACAAGAGCCTCCAACATTTATTTAACCAGAAGGATCTCAATATGAGGCAGCGATGCTGGATGGAAACATTAAACGATTATGACTGTGAAATACGCTACCATCTTGGCAAGGAAAATGTGGTCGCTGATGCCTTGAGCAGAAAGGAAAGAATTAAACCCATTAGGATCAATACTAAAAGTATTGAACTAAGGAACAGTCTGAATGAAAGACTGTTAGCTGCCCAAAAGAAAGCTATATTGGAAGCTAACTTTCCGAATGAGAAGCTAGGCGTAACTGCTGATCAATTGACTTTTGACAAGGATGGAATCCTTAGATTGAATGGTCGAATCTGGGTTCCAATTCATGGTGGACTTAGAGATGTAATCCTCCAAGAAGCTCATAGTTCTAAATATTTAGTCCATCCAGGTAGTGATAAGATGTACCAGGCTCTAAAGGCAAATTATTGGTGGATAGGTTTGAAGAAATCCATAGCCACTTATGTAGCTAAGTGTCTGACGTGCGCACAGGTTAAAGCCGAGCATCAAAAGTCGTCAGGTTTGCTGCAACAGCCTGAACTTTCCACTTGGAAACGGGAAATGGTAACTATGGATCTCATTACTAAGTTACCAAGGACGAAACATGGGAATGATACGATATGGGTTATAGTCGACAGGCTGACCAAGTCAGCTCACTTCTTGCCCATTAAAGAAACGCACAGCTCTGATAAGCTAGCTCAGCTGTATATGGATGAGATAGTATCTCTCCACGGAGTGCCTGTATCTATTATCTCTGATAGGGATACTAGATATATATCTCATTTTTTTGAAAAGCTTTCAGCAATCTCTAGGCACTCGTTTAAATTTCAGTACTGCTTATCATCCTCAGACGGATGGGCAAAGTGAGCGTACGATTCAAACATTAGAAGACATGCTACGGGCTTGTGTTATTGACTTGGGTGGAAGTTGGGGTGACCATCTTCCTTTAATTGAATTTTCATACAACAATAGTTATCATTCGAGCATCCAAGCCGCACCTTTTGAGGCTTTATATGGAAGGAAGTGCAGAACGCCAGTTTGTTGGGCGGAAGTTGGAGAAACCCAACTATCAGGACCTGATATAGTCCACGAGACGACGGATAAGATTGTTCAGATCCGTACTCGTCTGAAAGCAGCCAGGGATTGGCAGAAAAGCTACGCAGACAAGAGGCGTAAACCTCTGAAATTCGAGGTAGGTGATAAAGTATTGCTCAAAGTATCACCCTGGAAAGGAGTGATGCGATTTGGTAAAAAGGGTAAGCTGAGCCCAAGATATATTGGACCATTCGAGATTATCGAATGTGTCGGAAGTGTGGCATATATGTTGAATCTACCTGAAGAGCTTAGTGGAATTCGCAATGTGTTCCACATCTGCAATTTAAAGAAATGTCTAGCCGATGAGTTGCTAGCTATGTCTCATAAGGACGTGCAGATTGACGAAAGCTTGAAGTTTGTTGAGAAACCTTTGTCGATCGCATCTCGACAGGTTAAGAAGCTTCGAAGAAAGAATGTGCCGATCGTAAAAGTGAAATGGGATGCACGTAGAGGCCCAGAATATACGTGGGAAGTTGAATCCACGATGAAACAGAAATACCCTCATTTGTTCCAGTAAATCTCGAGGTCGAGATTTCTTTTAAGGGGGTGAGGATGTAACACCTCGTAAAATCATGTCCAATACAGTGGTGACACGTGTCATAAACCCTGTGTAACATTCCCAAAATTTTTATTTATATAAAATATATAAAAACTTATGTTATTAAAAGGATGCATCATGGGTAAGTTGACCGATGGAAATATGAGGTATTTTGGGCAAGCATAGGAACCATTTAATAAACATACCTTATATTTGAACCTACTCTGTTTTTAATGAAATTTGGTTCAAAATGTAGATAAAAATATTCTCGTTCTAATGGCATATTTATCATTTTATGAAACGTCATATTTTAGAAGTTATAAGCGCCAAATAAGTGAAGCGGTTAAATTAATTATAATATATAAATTAATAAATAATAAATCAAAACTTAATATGTACGTATGTAATAAAATAATAAAGTCACCTTTTATTGATATATGTAAACGTGTATAGGTAGAATTAAATAGGTGAAGATGCCTAACTTACTCACCAAGACACTAGAGTACTATAAGAAGGAGTGGATGTCAACTTTTCACAATTGCCTTTCCTTCTGTCTTTGTCTCGCCAACTTCTAATATTCCCCTTTTTTTCACCTATAATACTACAAAACCCTTCCCGTTTTATGTATTGTAGCCCCTGATCACTGATACCCTGTCCAAGTGACGTAGGGCCCCGTAACGTATGTCAAGGCTCTGCCTAAATTCGTTGGGGTTCTGTCTCGTGACGTAGGGATAAAGTGGAATTGGGTTACTATATTTAATGTGAGTGCACTATATATATTATTAAATAATCCAGGAGTTATACCAAGATATATCAACCCACCTAAAATATTTCTGACACCCCTAATATATTTAGAATACCCCTATATGTCCTAAAATACACCCCGTATACAAAAACCGGCCCCGAACAACCTTTATTTCATAAAAAAACAAATAAAACAAATTCCAGGGGTCGCTCGCGGGCCGCGAAGACTATGTCTTCCACTTACGCGGGCCGCGACAGCTCAATATCCGGAAGACACCACAAGCTGCCACGTGTTGATGACTCAGCAACCTTAGCTGCCTTTTCTAGACCTCGCGGGCCGCGTAGCCCTTAGCTATGTCTTACGCGGGCCGCGTAAAACTTGAAATCAGCCCCTATAAATAGAAGCGATCGGCTGTTCATCCAATTCGTTCACAATTCTTTTTCCTCTCGAAATTCTGAAGAATAATAATAATATCGGATATAATACCCCCTAATTAGCCAAGCTCTGCCTCGTTGTAAGTATCATAACCCTGGATACGTATTAGATACTCTGCCCGATTGATCTAGGGTTCCGTAAAGGCTGTCGTGGTTCTGCCCGACGTAGTCGTTGGAATGCCGTCTCGGGGAGGGTATTACTAATGTTAAAATGGGTTATTATACTAACACGTGTGCATTGTTTATTTAATTAGATTATAACCAGGAAGTCACAAAGGAAAGCCCTATAATAGCAATGTGAGTTGATCCACTTTTTGTAAACCTATTTTGTAAACTGTTAATACAAAACCTTAAATATTTTTCCATGCGAATGACAGTTATTGAGTATTTGTAAGAATACAATTATCATGAGTATGTTGGGGTTTTGTATACAAAATTTGTTACTACATTGTGAGTAGTAACATGACCACAAGTCGGGTTCGACAGTACCATGGATGTTAATTGTTATAACTTGGAAACAAATGTAATTGCGGGATCGCCCTCAATACTGTACACTGTGAAATGATTTTTATTTAAACTTGATTAAACTGGGATTCACTCACCAGTATTTCCTGCTGATAAAATGTTTTAAACACGTGTTTCAGGTAACTTAGTGTGAAGCACATAAAGGCCAGCTGGAGAGCACTGAAGGCTTAGAAAAGTGGCTATAAAAGTTACCTAAATAAAGAAGATGTTTTATTTCAAATAAAATAAAGTTTATCTCTATAAGTTTGTAATAAGAAACTTGGGTTTTCCCCATGTATTTGTATTTATAAAATATGGTGGTTTACTCTGATAAAATATTTCCTAACTACGGTCCTGATGAAATTTTCTGCTGCCAAATTAATAAACACCGATACCACCGAAACTGGCTCACGGTCGCCCGCACCCAGGGTAGAGGTCGGGGGTTGTGACACCCTGATTATGTTAAAAGTTAACTTGAGGGACTAAAGTTGTCTAACAATGAAAAGATGTATGTGGAAGGACCAAATGTGTCAACATGCCAAACTTGTGCCTCTAATTGACCTTGCACGATGTTCGTATCCTTTATTGAATAAATTGTCGGACACAAGAAGCCATTTGTGCTTAAAATCAAAAGTTACAAAACGTGTCAACATGTTAATTCTTACCTCTGAGTGACTTTTTAAATGATCCCAAGGCTTTGTAATATATTAGTATACCCTCATGTATATCAGATAATGATTTCATAAAGTTTCGGTTCAATCTTATGATGTAATTTGCAATTTCCAAAAAGAGGGGTTAAAAGTGACAATGTGACAATTCTTCATTCGGGAGACCTTTTCAACAAATCCAAAACATGTGAATGCATGGCTATACTCCCAAGAACATTTAAGACCTGATTATATGGGCCCCTCATGTTGAAAATGTCAGTTATTCGAGTTCTGAAAGTGCAGGGACTGAACATGCAAACAACAAAACAATTTTTGAAATTGCATTCCACCGCGTGTCGCACAGGGTTTGCCTGCACCTGGCGCGTGTCGCGGGCGGGACCATTTTCCAGCAAGAACTGGCAGATGCCCAGCATGCAACCTGCAAATCTTTTCTGATCTTCTGCAATTATGGGGCATAAACAGCAGCTTGTTAATGGTTTTGAAATACCACTTGGACATTTGTAATCATCTAGAAACATCAGATTACACCTGCCATGATCTTGTGAGTTGGAATTCACTATAAATAGAGCTCATTTGAAGCTCTCAAGACTTGCTCACTTCAAAGAATTCTCAAACAAACTCTCTAAGCTTTATCTCTGGAGCATCCTGGTTCATAAGGAAGCTCTCTTAGTTCAATTTTTTCTGCTAAAGTGTTCTTGGCTCCTGTAGTTCAGTTTTCACTAGTATAAGGACCGAAAGTCAAAGTTAGCATAATTCTGCTTTGACTTGTAGATTAATCTTAATCGGTCCAGCCATAATTCTAAGTGAATGTGGCTATGTGTTGGTAATTATGTAGGTGTTAAACCCTCAAAAGGGCACCTCCTAATTATCACATTTGCTTGGTCAAATGTCGGGTCAAATTAATGAACAGAAAAGTCAAACGAGTCAGTTTTTATAAAATAATTCATAACTAATAATGTAGAAGCTATAAAATACGTTTTATCACTTAAGTAACTTGGTAAATAATATAAGAACATGTTTAGACATGTTCAACCCGACAATTCTGAGTTTAGGCTCGGTCGCAACCGAAAGTCGCAAAAGTTGACTTTTGCTTTGACTTTCAGTTCTGACCCAAATTAGCTTAGTTTAGTTATGCCTTAGGGTTCCTTTGTGACCATGTTATATGTTATAATAACCCTCTGAGGTTATACTACATGGTCCCTTAGAAATCATAGTTCAATTGCATGTTTCCGTTATTTGCTTAAAAATTGACCATTATGCCCTTATGTTATAAAAACGAGATTTTTGAAAATGTGAGAGGACAAAAAGCTTTAGTACTGATATATAAGTATGTCAAATAAATTTGATATCAGTTTCTGGTCTCAAACTCATTACCTACTGTTTTGATATTATTTTTAGGGATTTTTTTGGAATTTTTGGTCAGATTATAAACTGACCATATCATTGTGTTCTCGTATAAATCGGTAAATGACGATAATACCCTTTTTGTTAATAAAATGAGTTTAACATATGATTTGCATACCAAACTTTTTCCTACTGATGTTATATGTTAAATAAAATAATTTAATCATTAAAGGCTGATCAAAATCTCAGATTTTCATAAACATCTCAAATATCGTCAATTATCGACTTTTACGATAATTAGGTGCATAGTATGGTTTAAAACCATATTTAACACCTAAGACTTGTTACCTACTGATTTTAAAAATAAATTTTAATACTTTAACAGTAAGTATAAGTCTTGAACTCAGATTTCCAATTTTGTCCTTAAAACATGTGTGAAATGACAAAAATGCCCTTACGGTGCATAATTTGGCCATAAATGGTAAACCTCACATATGTAAGATATCTTACTGATGTAACATGATAAAATAAATATTTTTACTGAATTTTTTGGACCAGAGCCTCAGTTTATGTTTAAACCTCTTTTATAAACTTTAAAATGACCAAAATACCCATACGAGACTTAAATTGGTTTAAAAATCTTTTGGGGCATAATTGTTGATATCCTACTGATATCACAACATATTTTAAGCATAATAACTTATGGAACTTGTACTTGACTCATCCAATTACCCGTTATGCATATACACGTTCGGTATGGTTTGTATAACTAGTTTGCATGAATTAGCCGAAAAGGGTCAAACCTTGTCATTTTTACTTCAAAATCCAGAATGTATTTAGTTTGCCCATTTTATACAAGTCTCCATACTTGTCGAGTCTAAATTACATTCCAATCCGGTCACCGCTTAATCTTGCCTTTCGTACCATAAACCTTTCTTTAAACTAACCGGTCTAAGTTTATAACTTAAATAAGACTCGTTAGTAATCTAATAGGTTATTAAAACCTTCTTTCCAGATTAGGAGCCAAGTAAAAGCTACCTACACTTGTTTGAGTAGGATATACGGCTGAGAATACAAATTTACATTTTAAGCTCAGGTAAATACTTTTAACTTATTTTCCCCTATACGGGCTTGGGATACGGTAAATTATTACCGCTTGGTCGGGTATTGAATATTTAATCGATTAGTGGTTAAATCATTGAGATAACCCATTTTGATCTGTTTTGTTTGATTTAAGCATTTGGGGGTTAATATGATCGTGTCCTGGATATCCTCGGCTCATACATTTGAAATGGCCATGGCTTAAGCACGGGGTGTAGGCATACACCTGACAGTTGCGTATGTAAAATGGTATACCCACTCATGAGGATAACTTCTTGTAGGTTTATATTAGTGGTGTATCTATTAATCTTGTCTCGGCTTCTATCCCGGGCCCTGAACGTACGACAAACATGTGAATCATAGAACACCAAAAGCTGTGCTATCTTATGGACCTAACATAGGTCACATCCCTCACGTGCGCTGTATACAAGATTATTTTATATAATTGTCCCAAGTTATAAAAGAATATTTGTTCCTTGTGCATTTAAATCAATTTTCATAAATGTTTTCAAAAGAGTCAGTTAATTGTATTTACCAGTGTAAACTGACGTATTTTTCAAAAAGACTAAGTGGCAGGTACTACGCGAAATTGGCTGGAAGCTCCTGAGCACTAAATAAAGAATCTTGCAAGTTCTTAGTGTTTAAAGTCTGTCGAACAATAATTTGGTTTCTGTTTTAGATCCGCCTGTGGATCCACTTACAACCGTTTGTATAATATTTAATTATACTTTGCATTTCGGTTTGTATTAATATTTTCTTCCAAGATTTCTGCTGTGCGTTAAACTGTGATTATTGACCATGATGATTTCAACTACGTCACGATACTCCCCACCGGGCCCACCGGTAATACGTGGTAATATCGGGGTGTGACAGGTTAGTATATTAGGGTTTTGGTAAGAAATGTTGTTTGGGAATTTTACATCTGTATTGTTTTTGTTATGTAGACGTATTAGGGTCTTTTTTTCTGTCATGTGAACAAATATGTTAGGGGTTTGGGTTGATCCTGAAATCTACCAGATATGTATGTTTCAGGTTAAATGAAAACTTTTGATAAGGACATACGCTTGATCAGTTGGTTACTTTGATGCTTATTACAAGCGAGTTTAGTAGGTACTCTCTTGAATTTTTTTTCTTAATAATATGGATTAATATCATAATATGTTAAACATGATGGTTTGATAAGTTAGGTGAGGATTGAGGAGGACTGTAGTACTAAAAAGCTTTAAGACAACATTAGATTTAGATGAGATTCCAATTTCACCACCACCCACATCTAACTTACCTCCTTGAAGGTAAAGTATTGTATTGTATTATGGCATCGTATTTTTAATTATCACCCTTAAATTAAAATGATATATAGAAATGTAAGCATGTGAGATAAAATTCAAAAAAATATAAAATAAACTAAAATAAGTTGTTTTTGTAACAAATACAATTTGTCGCAGTTAGATCACTCATGTGTTGTATGTATCATAGAATTTTGGACTTATAATAATTAGATAGTATATAAAATATATTGGTTGATTTTTTTTAGAACAGAGAAGAGCTACTAAAAGCTTAGGCAACAAAACACATATAGGCTACAAAGTAATATTATACAATGGTGTTTGGTTCTAAGGAGTTGGAGCATGGCTGCTTATAGTTTCATTTCATATAACTGTGACTATTTCCATCATATGGTGTTTGATTCTAAAGAGTTATAGCGCACATGTCAGAAAGTAGCTATGTTTTTTCTTCATATGGTTCGTTTGATCCATCAATAAGTCTACTCATTTTGAATCTCCCTTCTTGTATGAAGCTTATTTCACCCTAGGACCTTTTGTACATCTAACTATCTAAGGGAGTTTTGTCTTTTTTAGAAGTCAAATAATACAACTGCTAAACCTTCTCTATATTTTATCAAAAGTATCCTATGTTTGACTTTTGAGGTCAAGTAGAATACTATAGAAATTCAAGATTTTCCTTTGGTTTCTGTGTAGATACTTGGATATGCTATTCAAATAAATTCTTTATTTGAGGAAACATTAATTTAGCCATGTAAACTTTTTCTTAATGTTCGTGTCCCAAAATTTAGTCTATTCATAACATTTTTTTTTGTAAATTAAGTAGGTATATATGTACAGCAAATGTACAATTACTATTTGTTCAATGTTTCAAATGCAAAACAACTTCAAATGTTTACCTTTAGTTTTGTCTATTTGGACATAAGCATGTAATGTGTGTTCGATAATTATTTTTTTATGTGCAGAAATCAAATGATCTGCTTAGGAGGATCTACGTTTCATTTGGCAGCTTTTTATATGGTTGTTTAACGATTCTCCCAATTCTTTCCCATATTCCACTGTTGCCAGTCGGTTGTACCAAGTTTTGTTGTCAAGGCTTCTGATGTGTTTCGGTTTTGTGAAACTCGGTCTTTAGATTGTGGTTACACGGTAGTAGGTTCTGCAAGGGTATTCAGCCTATCTACCTCAGTAAAGTCAGTATATTGTCTTATATGTAATTAAACTTATGTGGATTGAAGGGGTATGGTCCCAAAAAGCCGCGCAGACCATTCTCAGGTCGCGCGCTGGACCATACTCCTTAATCAGAAAGCTAATCAATCTTCAGACCCGCGCGAGATGATCAAGAAAGCCTGACCTCGCGCGAGATCCAAACAAGAGATGGCATCAGTTTCCACACTTAACGTTCTGAATAAGAGCCTTCAGCCCCTACAACCTTGCGCAGGGTAGTTACGTGCTCAGCAGGGTTCGCGCAGGAGTTAAGGCGCAAGGCCACTTCAAAAAGTACAAAAGGTACAAGTGGCAGAAGAGTAGGCCAATCGGCATCCTCCAGGCTGTGCTCTATCGTGCTCCACGATCGTCTGATGTACAGGAGACAGAGACTACACAAGGATGCCGACGTGGCACCAATCAGGGGGCAGCGACACCTGCCCCATGATCTCCACTTACCTACTGATGGCATAGGGACAACAAGGCCGACAACTGGGACACGTGGCTCCAATCATGGTGCGCCAGCACCAGAGATCTTCTAAAAGACACTAACGGTCGATACCAGTGAGACAAAGAGGATATTCCCTGTTTGTCGCCTTCCAGCCCACCAGCCCATCTATTCTTACACCTCTCCGGCTATAAATAGAGACCTCCATACACAGGTTAAACATTCTATTCTCTCCACTCTCACTCTTAACACACACTTATTTCCTCAAAGCAGATAATTATTCTCACGCCGGAGTCTGGTTAAGAGGGAAACCCCCATATTCCCCTCTTAACGAGCTAACGGTGTTTCTGTTTTGCAAGAAGAATGTATCAAATCGGAGCTCAGGAAAGTTTAAGAAGATTAACCCTCATGTTTGAAACATAAACCAAACTAATTAACTCTAAAATTAGTTCCGTGTTTCTTCATTGGCGCCCACCGATTTTTATAATCACTTCATGTTCGCTTTTTCTGAGTTTTTTCTGTTCTCTTGATCATGGCTGGTCAAGGGATAATCCCTGATTTCGGTTTTGGCACAAACTCTAACGCAGGATTGGGGAAGACAATCCCAATGTCCAAGTCCAACCTGTTGAGGAGATAGGTGAAATCGAAGCAACAAACACAGAAGGACCCCGCGCGAGCATCACTCGCATCACTCAGACGGGAACCCCAACAAGCATTGGCGCTGGTCTTTCAAACCCAGCTCCAAATCAGAACATTTCGACGCTACTAGAGCTACCAGAAGGCGAAACTTTAGCTTCCTGGTACGCCAAGCAAATTGCTTCTATTAATGTTGCGTATCAGTCTTTGAACGCACAACAAGCAATTTTGCAAGCAGAACCATCCTTGGTTACTCCTTCGGGTCCAAGTCAGGGGGCACGCCAGAAACCCGGCAGCAGAACATTCAAGGAAGAATCACCAGACCTACTCCTCTGAGAAGGCCAAGCGTGCATGACAAGCGTGACACACGAGGGGAGACAGGCAGTTATCATGACCATCCGTCAAATGTGCAAAGGGGTCCAGTTCATAGCCGGCTCGGGCAGCGCAACATGAACAACGAACGGGACGGCATGGATCCGGATGATTATACTTGGCAAGAGGATGAAGGTTCCTCAGTTTTCAATCGTCTGTAGAAAAATCATGAATCTTACAGGCCAAAGCAGCGCATCGCATACAGCGAAGAAGCAGAACGAGATTTCAGCCTCGTCTACAGACCAGCTGAAGCTGGCTAACATTCTAAGTTCATTCTAAAGATTGCTCTAGCCCATCTATCAAAAGTGAAATTGCCTCCAACAGTGGGAAAGTTCAATGGTCTCACTGACCCTGACGATCATGTTAGAGTATTTACAAGCGTTGGTGTTATGGGAGGATGGAACATGCCAATGTGGTGCCATCTGTTTATCCAGACTTTCACAGGGGCTGCTCGCGCCTGGTTCGACAGCCTTCCGCCTGGTAAAATCACGTCATGGGTCGACTTCAGAACTCAGTTTGTAAATAATTTTAGCCAACAAAGACGTTATCAGCGTGACACGTCTGAGGTGACAGACATCTGGTACAGAAACAACGAGGGGTTAGAAGATTTTATCACTCGCTTCAACAAGGAGTGCTTGGAGATTGGTGATGTAAATGAGCAACTGATGCGCGCTCACTTCAAGAAAGCCATTCGATGTGATAGTTTAATCAGAACTATCACAGAAAAAGACGGTATGCCCAAAGAGTGGGACAAACTCATGGCAGCTACAAAGATAGCAGCACAAACTGAAGAATCATTGGATGGAACCAAAAGCTCTTATACCGAAGATCGTTTTTCCAAGGGAAGCTCGCGCGACAACAATAGGCGAAACAGAAACAGAAACCCGGGATGGAAAGCAAACCAATCCAGCGGTTATGAAGAAAGGCCTCGCTTTAAAGAAGATGCACGCGGTTATGAAGAAAGGCCTCGCTCTAAAGAAGATGCACGAGACACAATCGATCGCATTGGTTATCGAAAAGCAGTCAGGAACGAGAATCAAGAAAAACACTGGACTCCGCTCATTAAGACACCAAAAGAGGTGCTCATAACGGAGAATCGTGACTTCAAGGCACCAAAGCCTTTGACAAACAAGAAGGGGCAAGACCCGAACCCGTACTGCGATTTTCACAAGGATACAGGTTATCTGACGGATAACTGTATCAGTCTAAGGCAAGAAATCGAGAAAGTGCTGAAGAGCGGAAAATTAAGCCATCTAGTAAAAAAATGTGCGCAAGGAGACGCGCCAGATTTAGAGGAATGATGATGGAAACCAGAAGAAGGTTAGATGCCTAGAGACACACATGGTCAATGGACCAAGGTACAACGCTAGAGACAAAGGCAAGCGCCCATTCGAACCAGCATGGCAAGAGTAACAAGTCATCTTTCCGGTAGTACGCGGGGGACCACGCACCACGCGCCCCGTTGTCATTACCGGCATTATAGGTCACTATGAAACAAAATACATCTTCATCGATCCGGGAAGTACAACTGATATCATTTATGAACAATGCTTCAATCAGTTTGATGATGAAGATAAAGCGCGCCTCGAACCTGTTGATTATCCTCTATCGGGATTCTGCAATGAGATGGTCTTCCCATTAGGCCAGATCCGTTTCCCCGTCACGCTATCTGACGGGAAACATTCAAGAACTGCAAACGTCAACTTCATGGTAATGCCAGTCAGATCAAGGCATGATGTTTTAATTGGGAGAGAAACTCAAGGAGAAATGAACATGGTAACCTCCACGCCCCACTCAGCCATTGGTTTCCCAACTGAGACGGAGGTGGCGATTATCTATGCAAAGAAAGAGGTGATGGCAGCAGAGGACGCGCACCCAGTCAAAGTAGCAAAAATTTCAGCAACCGAGCCAGAAAAATGGGTTTTGAACGGCAAGTACCCAGAACAGACGGTGACGATAGGCCACGCAATCTCACCAAGTATCAGGACGCACCTCAAGCAACTACTTGTTTGAACACTTATCCTTCCGTCGAGCCGAAAGTACAAAGAAGGCGCAACCTAGGAGCGGATAAGACTAAAGCCATGAATGAGCAAGTTTGTGAATTGCTAAAGGCAGGCATACTGAGGGAGGCGCGCTACCAAAGTTGGGTTGCAAACCTTGTTATGGTCGAGAAGTCTACCGGTGGATGGCGAATGTGTGTTGCCTACACATATCTCAATAAGGCATGCCCCAAAGATTGTTATTCGTTGCCTGAGATCGACAAAAAGATAGACTCTCTCGCACCATACAGGTGGAAATGTTTTTTAGATTGCTACAAGGGGTATCATCAAGTCTAGATGGCGCTGGAAGATGAAGATAAGACAGCTTTCCGCACTGATATCGGAATCCTCTGTTACACAAAGATGCCCTTCAGGCTCAAGAATGCTGGTGCAACCTATCAGCGACTCATGGACACAATATTCGCTGAAGATATCGGGAAGCATATCGAAGTATACATTGACGATCTCGTGATCAAAAGTCCTGAGGAGGATCAGATGTTAAAGGACATAGAGAAGACGTTCAATTCTCTAAGAAGCGTGAACATGAAGCTGAATCCAGCGAAATGTTCCTTTGGTATGGAGGAAGGCAAATTTTTAGGTTTTGTGGTTACAAACGGCGGTTTCAAAGTTAACCCCGAAAAATTTCAAGCCATTGAGCGGATGCCGTCACCGCGCACGATCAAAGAAATGCAGAGATTGGTCGGCCGCCTAGCCGCGCTTAATCGATTTTTATCAAACCACGCTGCAAAATCTTACCCTTTTATCAGTACCTTGCGCATGTAACATCCCTAAAACATAAATCCTTTATTTTAATCCTACGTCATAGTTAAACGGGATAAACTAAGTAGTTAAAAGATCTAACTTAGTTAGATAGGAGTCAAGAAATACCAAGTTAGAGTGTTAAAACACTTAAACTAGAAACCTCATGAAAGTAGGAGGGTTAATTGTGCAAATTGGGAAAACAAGTTTTATTAAAACAAAAAAATAAAAATCCAACACACACTTGTGTGCGTGGATCGACCAGACACAAGGCGGGGCGACCAGGCTTCTCCCAAGAACCCTAACTTGCACAAAATTCACAAATTGAAGGTTCAAATCCATTCTAAAACAAAATCCGAGCTAAGATTAGTGATCTCCATTGCAAGGGGGTCATAAGGTATGTGAAATTTATAAGAAAATCTCTAGTTGAATTTCTGGATTAACCTAAGAAATTCGAAATTGATGTTGCTTGTTAGTTGTTTGGAATGAAATAAGGTCTAGGGACAAACCCTAGTCAATTACTTAACGAAATTGTGCCTGTTTCGTGTGAAATTCATAATCACCATTAAAGGTGATAACTGGGTTTTGTGAAACTTGATAAACACTAGGATTATAGTGGTTGTTCTAGTGAAATGTCACACCCCTATTTTCCACGTGTCACCGGTGGGCCCGGTGGGGAGTATCGTGACGTAGTTGATATCATCATAGACAAACAACACAATATAATAATGCACAGCGGAAGCAAAGATAGATTCATTTCAACTTTAAATAAAATGTAATAATAAATATCACAAGTAGTTGAAACGGATCCACAGGCGGATCAAAAACAAAGTAAGATATTGTTCAACAGTTTATTGTCATCCAAGCTTGCGAGACTTATTGTGGACGCTCTAGAAGACAGCCAGCCTATTTCATGTAGTACCTGCACTTAATCTTTTGGGAAAAATACGTCAGTTTACACTGGTAAATACAATTTAACTGACCCATTTTGAAAATGATTGAAAATTTATTTGAATGCACGTGGCACAAAATATTTTTATAACTTGGGATAATTATGTTATATAATCTTGTAAAGGATTTACATGTTACTTCTGCGTTCAGTAGCCCGGTTCGTGCCGGGTTAAAGATCAATAGACACACCACAATATTGAGTTATACACTTGACAGGTGTACGCCTACACCCCGTGCTCAGGTCGTGGCCATCTCGTAAGATGATGCCAAGGATATCCGGGACATGGTCATTAACCCCCCAAAGGCTTTAAGCAATAAAACATACATTCAAAACAAGGCATCTCAATAAATTTAACCTCTATTCGATTAAAGAATTCAATGCCGGACCAAGCGGTATTTTATATACCGTACCCCAAGCCCGTATAGGGAAAATAAGTCAAAAAGTATTTACCTTGGTAAGTATATATCTCAATAAGCAAAAAGGCAGGTAGCTTTTACCGGTGCTCCTAATCTGGAACGAAGGTTTAATATAACCTATTAGATTTCTAACGGGTCTTTATTTAAGCTTAAGCTTAGACCGGTTAGCTTTAAGGACGAAACGGTTCAAACGCACGATTAAGCGAAGACCGGATAGAATGTGATTTAGACCCGGCAAGTTTGAATACTTGTATAATATGGGTATACTAAATACATTCTGGATTTTGAGACAAAAATGATAATGTTTGACCCGTCTCGGTCAATTTATGCAAACTAGTTACATAAACCGAATCGAACGCGAAAAGAGCGTTACGGGTAACCGTGAGAGTCATATGCAAGTTCCCTGAGTTAATATGCTCTAAATATGTTATAATATCAGTAAGTTATTTCCTATTATGCCCCAAATGAATTTAAACACAATTTATGCCTCATAAGGGCATTTTGGTCATTTAAAGGATTATAAAAGAGTTAAATTAGAAATCTGAGTTACAGGTCTGGTTTGTACAGCAACCATACTTAATTTAACATATTATATCAGTAGGGTATGACCCATAAGTGAAAATCATCATTTAAAACCAAACTATGCACCTTAGGGGTATTTTGGTAATTTCACAAGGGCTTAAAATGACAAAATTGGAAACCTGAGTTTATAAACTTGTACTTACTGTTATTTCATAAAAATATGCTAATAACATCAGTAGGTATCAACCTTATATGTTTAAATATGGTTCTAGTACATACTATGCGTTAAAAACGCTTAAAAGGGCGATTTAGAGCCATTTCCGGGTTTGTAAAAGAAAGCTGATATTTTTATGTTTCCAGAATGCTCAAAATATTTTATTTAACAAATAAAATCAGTAGAAAAAGGTTTGGGGTCAAAAGGATTTATAAAACTCATTTTATAGTCCAAAAGGGCAAAACCGACAATAACCGATTTAAGGCTAAAACTCTATGATTCAATCAGTTTAAAAATTATTAAAAATCCTTATAATTCCCAAAATATTATATAAAAACAGTAGGTATATACTTTGATGTCAAAAATTAGGTTTTGATAGGTGTTATGCTCATAACGCCGTTTAATTAATAAAAACCGTTCTATTTGCGATATTGAGCATAACTCACAATCCAGACCTCGGATTGATGTCAAATTTTCGGTGCAAGTTTATAAATCAGAAACAAAGGTTTCTACTCTTTCACTTTTTCAAAAATCGCGTTTTATAGTAAAAAGGGCAAAATAGTCATATTTAAAGCATAAACCGGTAACATGCATATGAATCGGATAAGTGTTGAACCAAGTTGTAAAAATCTCAGAGGATTAAACTTATATGAAAGTTGGTCCAAAATATGCTCTAGTGCAGATCTTAACATGCATGTACGGATCAGAACCGATAGTCAAAGAAAAAGTCCATTTATGAGACTTTCGGTTCCGATTCGGGTGTACTACAGAAAATTGTCGAGTTGATCATGAAGAAACATGTTCTTACATTAATTACAAAGTTATTTTGATGATAAAACAGGTTGCATGTAGCCTACATTGTTAATCAAGCTTATTTTTGCAAAAACACATTCTGTTGACTTTTTACGAAATGCTTTGACTCGACAATTAGCATATTTAGAGTGTGAATCTGATAATACCCTTTTAGGGGTTTGTTACACACATAAATACCAACATGCAGGTACTTTCAATTTGAGAAATGACAGAGCCAATCTTGTTTAATCGTAAAGTCAAGTGTGATTTACGATAGTTTGACTTTTGGCTAGAACACTAAGCTAGAACGAATTAGAGAATGATATAAACACTTACAATGGTCCTAATCAAGCTTAGTGATCACTAGGAGGCTGCCTTGTCGATCAGAAAGCTCCAGAATCGTTCTTGTGAATTTTGAAGTTGCAAGTGCTTGAATGTTTGCAAAAATGGTGAGCTTTAAAGCAAGTTTGATCTGATTAAGGGCTGTTGCAGATGTTTGTAAGGGTTGTAAGACTTATACAAGTGTCCTCTATTGCATGAAAGCCGATTGGTCAGGCCTTGGAGTCGCATACAGCTGGAAACAGTCGAGAACAGACCTGAAAAACCGACACCTGTATGTTTCTGTCGCTGGGCAGGGCTCGCGTAGCGCGAGGCCCCCGTCGCGCGGCGCGAGGGTGGTTGTCGACCAGCTTTATAAATTTTCCAATTTTTGCAATTCAGCCCCTGATCTTTTGCAGCGTGTTTAAGCTATTTATTTAGCACTCTTGGACCTTATATCTGACTTTTATAAACCTTGGGACTTTTATAAACTTGGGTATGTCCTCGGTTAACTTTGCGCTTACCCGAAAAGTCACGAAATTCACGATATCGTATTTAACCTTTCGTGTACGGTTTTAATCATAACTTTCTCATACGTTCACGAAACTTCATGAAATTTTTATCACATATTCTTATAAGTATATTTTATCATTACAAAGCTTCGGGTTTGCCAAAAGATCACTCAGAGGTATAAATTTAACATGTTGACACGTTTAGCCCCTGTAGTTTGTAATTCCTCACTTTCTTTCATTTTCCGCTTCGTACGATCCATGATTTATCCGTTTTAGATTATAAACACCATGTAGGGTTATTGTAGGACTTATTTATCCATTGTTGACACTTTGGACCCTTACAATCACATAGTTTCATTGTATGTCAACTTTAGTCCCTCTAAAGTATGTTTTCACACATTCAAAGTCCAAGACATGTGTCACTACATTATTGGACGTAAATTTTCAAAGTGTTACATCCTCACCCCCTTAAAATAAATCTCGACCCCGAGATTCACTGAAACAAATGAGGGTATTTTTCTTTCATCGTGGATTCTACCTCCCAAGTGTATTCGGGACCTCTACGGGCATCCCATTTGACCTTAACAATAGGTATGTGCTTCCTTCGAAGCTTCTTTACCTTTCGGTCTTCAATCGACAACGGCTTTTCCACAAATTTCAAGCTTTCATCTATATGTACATCCGTATACGGTATAACCAGTGGTTCATCAGCGGAACACTTCTTCAAATTACAGATGTGGAACACATTATGGATAGCGCTAAGTTCTTCAGGCAAGTTTAACTTATAAGCAACTGACCCGACACGTTTGATAATCTCGAAAGGTCCTATGTATCTTGGGCTTAGCTTGCCTTTCTTACCAAATCGCATCACCCCCTTCCAGGGTGATACTTTAAGCAGCACTTTATCACCTACTTCGAAGTGAAAATATTTACGCTGTGGATCCGCATAACTCTTCTGCCTATCCCTGGCAGCTTTCAAACGATCGCGAATCTGGACAATCTTGTCCGTCGTCTCAAAAACAATTTCTGGTCCTGATAGTTGGACATCTCCAACTTCCGCCCAACAAATAGGCGATCTACACTTTCTACCGTATAAGGCCTCAAAAGGCGTAGCTTTTATGCTGGTGTGGTAGCTATTGTTGTAGGAGAATTCAATTAGTGGTAGGTTCTTATCCCAACTACCACCTAAATCGATCGCACATGCACGTAGCATGACTTCCAAAGTTTGAATAGTACGCTCACTCTGACCGTCAGTCTGTGGATGATAAGCCATACTAAAATTTAAACGAGTGCCCAAGGATTGTTGGAAACTTTTCCAAAAATGTGACGTGTATCTAGTATCTCTATCGGAGATAATAGATACAGGTATACCATGCAGAGCTACAATCTTATCAACGTATAACTGGGCTAACATATCGGAGCTATAAGTCTCCTTGATGGGTAGAAAATGTGCTGACTTCGTCAGTCTATCAACTATGACCCATATAGTATCATTTCCCTTCCTCGTTTTTGGCAACTTCGTGATGAAATCCATTGTCACCATCTCCCATTTCCATGTGGGAATTTCAGGTTGTTGTAACAAACCTGACGGTTTCTGGTGTTCTGCTTTGACTTGCGCACAAGTCAAGCATTTAGATACATAAGCAGCTACGGACTTTTTCAAACCAATCCACCAGTAGTTTGCTTTTAGATCCTGGTACATCTTATCGGCTCCAGGATGAACAAAATATTTGGAACTGTGGGCTTCCTGGAGAATAACATCTCGAAGTCCTCCAAAAACTGGAACCCATATTCGTCCATTCAATCTTAGCATTCCGTCCTTGTCATGGGACAACTGCTCCTCAGTTACTCCCAGTTTTTCTTCAGGATAATTAGCTTCCAGCACAGCTTCCTTCTGTGCAGCTAATATCCTTTTGTTCAAATCATTCTTGATCTCAATACGCTTGGCATTGATCCTTATTGGTTTAATTCTTTCCTTCCTACTCAAGGGGTCAGCAACTACATTTGCCTTGCCTGGATGGTACTTTATTTCACAATCATAATCATTTAGAGTTTCCATCCAGCGTCTTTGCCTCATGTTTAAGTCCTTCTGGTTAAACAAATGTTGAAGGCTCTTGTGATCTAAATAGATCACACACTTGGT
Source organism: Helianthus tuberosus (assembly GCA_030545235.1). Lineage (NCBI taxonomy): Eukaryota > Viridiplantae > Streptophyta > Magnoliopsida > Asterales > Asteraceae > Helianthus > Helianthus tuberosus. The sequence continues at coordinate 23,039,447 of CM060354.1, forward strand.
ACCATATAAGTAATGCCTCCATAGCTTTAATGCAAATACAACGGCACCCAGCTCCAAGTCATGGGTGGTGTAGTTCTTTTCGTGTATCTTCAGCTGTCTTGAGGCGTAGGCAATAACTTTGCCTTTCTGCATGAGTACACAGCCCATACCAGTGTGTGATGCATCACAATACACCACAAATTCTTCTATACCGTCGGGCAATGTTAGCACTGGTGCATTGCTCAACTTTTTCTTCAGAATGTCGAAGGACTCTTGCTGCTTAGGGCCCCAATCAAACTTAACCTTCTTACGCGTCAACGAGGTAAGGGGCGCAGCAATCCTTGAAAAGTTTTCGATGAAACGCCTATAGTATCCAGCTAAACCCAGAAAACTGCGAATTTCAGTAGGCGTCTTTGGCTCTTGCCAATTCATAACAGCTTCAACTTTAGCGGGATCCACTTGGATACCACGCTCGCTAACAACGTGTCCAAGAAACTGGACTTCTCGAAGCCAGAATTCACACTTCGAGAACTTGGCATAGAGCTTCTCCTGATGAAGTAGTTTGAGAATACAACGAAGGTGTTTCTCGTGGTCAGCTTTGTTCTTTGAATAGATGAGAATGTCGTCAATGAAGACGATGACGAATTTATCCAGATAAGGCTTGCAGACGCGATTCATGAGGTCCATGAATGCGGCTGGTGCATTAGTGAGCCCGAAAGGCATCACTAGGAACTCGTAATGTCCATAACGAGTCCTAAACGCTGTCTTGTGTACATCTTCATCCTTGACCTTCAACTGATGATAGCCTGACCTCAGGTCGATCTTTGAAAAGTAGCTTGCCCCTTGCAATTGGTCGAACAGGTCTTCGATCCTGGGCAAAGGATACCTATTCTTGATAGTGACTTTGTTAAGCTCACGGTAATCGATGCACAGACGCATCGATCCATCCTTCTTCTTGACAAACAAAATCGGCGCTCCCCAGGGAGACGAACTAGGCCTAATAAAACCTTTAGCTAACAGGTCATCCAACTGCGTCCTTAATTCCTTCATCTCCGTTGGTGCTAACCTATAAGGCGCTCTCGCTACTGGTGCAGCACCAGGGATGATGTCAATTCGGAATTCCACTTGCCTATCTGGTGGTAAACCAGGTAGTTCTTCGGGAAAAACTTCAGGATATTCCGAAATGATAGGGATGTCTTCAATCTTGGGCTTTGGCTCATCAATCGTAACTTGTGCCATATAAATGACACAGCCCTTCTGCATACATCTGGATGCCTTGAGCATGGACACTTGCTCTGGCAATCCATGCTGAGTATCCCCTTGAATGGTAAGTGACTCTCCAGCCGGAGTTTTAACTATCACTTGCTTTCGGTTGCACACAATCTGGGCTTGGTTATGCGATAACCAATCCATGCCTATAACTACATCAAAGCCGGCGAGCTTAAAGGGGAGTAGGGACAAAGGAAAAGAATGATTCCTAATGGATATAACACATCCATCTAAAACAGTTGAGGCTGTTTCTATGGTTCCATCAGCTAACTCCACCTCATACTTCACACTTAAGGCTTTTACAGGCAATTTTAACAACTCACAAAACTTATTATCTACAAAAGACTTATCCGCTCCAGAATCAATCAAGACTCTAGCAAAAACATCATTTACAAGAAAAGTACCTGTAATAACGTTGTCATCTAGAACTGCTTCCTTTGCGTCCATCTTGAAGACCCTTGCATTGGTCTTCTCTCCATCATCGGCTTTCTTAGCGTACTTTGGGCAATTAGACTTAATGTGCCCTTTCTCGTTGCAACCGTAACATGTTGCATCCTTCAGACCCTTACACTTCAAAGTCGTATGATCAGTAGATTTGCAGATTCCACAGGGTCTCGTGTGGGACTGCGATTTCGACTCAAAACGACATTTCCCAAAATGGTTCTTCTTGCAAGTTTTGCATTTGGGCTTATCCCCCGACTGTTGCCCATCTCTCTTAGATCCCGACCCTTTCCTGTGGTCGTTATTTCCTCGGTGTCTCTTTTCCGATCTCCGTGAGGTATCGTCCTCACGCTTTCTCTTATTCTCTTCCGAGTTCCTAAGTGCTCTCAACCTGACTACGTCCTGGGTGAGAGAGAGAGATAGATCAGCTACTGATCTGAAAGTTGTAGGCCTCGATGCCTTAACACTCGCTTTAATCTCAGGGGCCAAACCCCCAATGAAGCGGGCAATCCTTCTCGGCTCTGGGGTTACCAAGTATGGAACCAACCGAGATAGAGTATTGAAAGTGGTGAGGTATGCCTGGCAGTCTAGATTCTTCATCACCAAAGATACGAAGTCGGACTCGATCCTTTCAACTTCATGTTGTGGGCAAAAATTCTCTTTAATAAGGGCTACGAACTGATCCCATGACATACTGTAAAGTGTGGCCTTTCCGGCAGCTTGTAAGAGAGATTTCCACCATGCTAGTGCGTCCCCTTTAAACGATTGGGATACGTACTTCACTACATCCCGACCAGCACACCCGCTGATATCTACAACTGTATCCATTTCGTCTAACCAGGTCATGCAGTCGACCGCTCCTTTCTCCCCAGTAAAGTCTCTGGGTTTACATGAGACGAAGTATTTATACGTACAGGACTTACTGTGCGATTCATGTTTCTGCTTGATCTTCTTTATCGGGACACGGTTTTGGTTAGAGGAGTGATGGTCCTCATCATCCTTCTTTGGCTTATCTTTCTTAGGTACCTCCTTCTGAGAGGGCGGTTTGCTATGACCCTCCGAATGTGTTCTTGGCTTGGAACGTGATGCGGTTCGGGTCCTACTTCGGGTCCCACTTGCTTCACTAAATTGTCTATTCAGTGCTTCGACCACGGCATCATTCACTAGTGCCTTCAATTCCGCACCAGTTACTAACATCTGAGCATTTTCAGGGTTTTGTGCCGGACGACTGTTTAGTTCTTCGGATTTAGCCATGTAGTCTTAAATTGCTACATAAAAATAAGGACAAGGTCTATTTAGAAGTCTAAATAGTATTATCGTTCTTGACGATTTATTAACCATGGTAAATATAAGCCATATTAGTTAATTTGTTAAGTAGTTTCATTCAGGACTTTTATCAATAATTCTTATCCTAGAATGAAATATATATTGGCACAATAGGCCTAGTCACGTAGACAAATTTCTAAATTAAAATTTAGATCTTATAGGATTAAAGTTTGAATATATAAGACAAATCAATCCTTTACTTGGCAGGGAGTTTATAAACTACGGCTGCCTTTTGTTTTATATGACATTAATTATAACCCGTAGACATTTTGTCACAAATTATGTAAAATTATAAATTTGGATACTTTATTGAAAAGGGTGACATGCGTGATTTTACGAATCACTTTAGTCAAGAATGTTAACATATGTACAGATGTTAACAGAGATTTGAATCTTTTTAAACAGGTTCTACCATCTTGGCTAAATTTATGATAACATAACAGCTAGGTTTTACCCTTTTAAGATTCTTATTATTTTATCAAAATGGTAAATCAATTTAATAATAGTTATTTCTCATTTATTTATACACTATGTTTATGCACATAATTTAATAATGAAAACTTAAACTTAACCATTTCAAATAAAAACAAATCAGTACGAGTCTGCCCAAAAAGGGTCTTTTACATAAACCATATGCCCACGCAGGGGCCAAATAACAAAACAAACAAACAAACCCGCGCAGGGGTCAAATAAAAGATATGCCCACGCAGGGGCAGAACAGAAAGAAATACCCACGCAGGGGTAGAGTACTGAAATAAATGTCCTCGCAGGGACATGATTACAACTAAATAATTAAACAAACAAAGGATTTCAGTAATCCTTCTTGCTCTTGCCCTTGAGCAAATCCACCACCTTCTGAAACATCCCCCGGTTATGCCTCCTATCCTGCTGCAACTCTTGCCACATTTCGTCTCTCACCCCATGTATCTCCTGAAGAATTTCTTGAACTTGAGGTGGTGACATCATTGGTGCCTGCGGTGGCTGCTGATAATATGAAGGCTGAGGAGGCTGATAAAGTGGAGGTTGAGGAGGCTGCGGTTGCTGATACTGTGGAGATTGAAGAGGCTGCGACTGTTGGTACCCATATGATGGATACCCATAGGTCGAGGGTCCTGTAGCCCAGGGACCTCCATAGGAACCTCCCTGTTGGGGAACATTGAAGCTTGAGGCTAACCAGTAGGGATCCTCAGAAAAGTTGTAGCCGGTGGGGAACTGCTGCTCGAAGGGGTTGAATGCTGCAGCACCAGTGTAAGCGGGGATTGGGTCTCCAGAACCCAATGGTGGCTGTGGCGCGACTGGCGCAGTTGCTACTTCAGAGACGGGGTTCGAAGATTCACCCATCTCTGGTTCTTCATGGACCGGTGAGTACCGGCTGCCACTCGAAAGTGGAGGGGTGCTGATACGCACTCCTCCTCGTGCGAACATCCGCAAGCTAGTTCTCCTTCGCCTCGGAGGCGAGGGAGGCTGAAGTGGAGGTGCTGCTGCTGGCAGAGTGACCGCTACAAATCGGGAATCCTCGGAAGGATTCTGCTGCTGCTGCGGTGGCTGCTGCTGGGGCTGCTGCTGTGGCTGGTGTAGGGGGAGAGTGGTGAGGCAGGTGCAAAGGAGAGTTATGGTGTGACTGGTGCAGAGGGGAGTTATGGTAAGATTGGTGAAGAGGAGAGTGATGGGACTGGTGCAAAGGAGAGTTATGATAACTGGGGGTAAAAACCCAGTCGTACACTTTTGAACATCTCCTCATAATTATCGGGACCATTGTATGGTGATCCCATGAAAGGTGACCCATCAGAAATCTCGATGGGGTGGTTCGGTGTTCCGGAGGGTGGCATGGCAGGATCCGTATCCTCATCAACGTCCATCGGGTTGCCACCCGAAAAGTGGTCTTCGGGTCCAAGTGGGTTAAAACCCACTAGTTCTTGAAGGTAATCATCAGGGTTGTACAGGCCCTGAAAGACGGGTGACGTGTTGTCAAAAGGTGATGAGGGTCCTAGAGGAATGTAGGACTGCTGTGAGTGATGGGGCTCATTCTCCGAATGAGGCCCAAATGAGTGGGGAATGGATGGTGAGGAGGCTGGTTCAGTGAAGGACCTCCATAGATTTTGGGCATCTGTGTTATGAGAGCCCGAAGGTGTTCGCCGGTGCGAAGGCCCGGCTTCGTGATCATTTGGAGCTACGTGTCCGCCCCGTCCCCATCCTCGTCCTCTCATTCTTGGCGGCATGTTTAACTACCTGTCAAAAACAAACAAGTGATACAACAAAATATATATAAGACAAAGTTAGAAAATTTAAACAAAAATTTGGAAATTTCCTAAGTTCTTTGTCTAGACTCGAGAATCGAGGAATGTGCAATTGTGTAACTGAGATTAAACACAAAAGGCTAGTGTTTAATTCACTCAGAGTTGGCTCTGATACCAACCTGTCACACCCCTATTTTCCACGTGTCACCGGTGGGCCCGGTGGGGAGTATCGTGACGTAGTTGATATCATCATAGACAAACAACACAATATAATAATGCACAGCGGAAGCAAAGATAGATTCATTTCAACTTTAAATAAAATGTAATAATAAATATCACAAGTAGATGAAACGGATCCACAGGCGGATCAAAAACAAAGTAAGATATTGTTCAACAGTTTATTGTCATCCAAGCTTGCGAGACTTATTGTGGACGCTCTAGAAGACAGCCAGCCTATTTCGTGTAGTACCTGCACTTAATCTTTTGGGAAAAATACGTCAGTTTACACTGGTAAATACAATTTAACTGACCCATTTTGAAAATGATTGAAAATTTATTTGAATGCACGTGGCACAAAATATTTTTATAACTTGGGATAATTATGTTATATAATCTTGTAAAGGATTTACATGTTACTTCTGCGTTCAGTAGCCCGGTTCGTGCCGGGTTAAAGATCAATAGACACACCACAATATTGAGTTATACACTTGACAGGTGTACGCCTACACCCCGTGCTCAGGTCGTGGCCATCTCGTAAGATGATGCCAAGGATATCCGGGACATGGTCATTAACCCCCCAAAGGCTTTAAGCAATAAAACATACATTCAAAACAAGGCATCTCAATAAATTTAACCTCTATTCGATTAAAGAATTCAATGCCGGACCAAGCGGTATTTTATATACCGTACCCCAAGCCCGTATAGGGAAAATAAGTCAAAAAGTATTTACCTTGGTAAGTATATATCTCAATAAGCAAAAAGGCAGGTAGCTTTTACCGGTGCTCCTAATCTGGAACGAAGGTTTAATATAACCTATTAGATTTCTAACGGGTCTTTATTTAAGCTTAAGCTTAGACCGGTTAGCTTTAAGGACGAAACGGTTCAAACGCACGATTAAGCGAAGACCGGATAGAATGTGATTTAGACCCGACAAGTTTGAATACTTGTATAATATGGGTATACTAAATACATTCTGGATTTTGAGACAAAAATGATAATGTTTGACCCGTCTCGGTCAATTTATGCAAACTAGTTACATAAACCGAACCGAACGCGAAAAGAGCGTTACGGGTAACCGTGAGAGTCATATGCAAGTTCCCTGAGTTAATATGCTCTAAATATGTTATAATATCAGTAAGTTATTTCCTATTATGCCCCAAATGAATTTAAACACAATTTATGCCTCATAAGGGCATTTTGGTCATTTAAAGGATTATAAAAGAGTTAAATTAGAAATCTGAGTTACAGGTCTGGTTTGTACAGCAAACATACTTAATTTAACATATTATATCAGTAGGGTATGACCCATAAGTGAAAATCATCATTTAAAACCAAACTATGCACCTTAGGGGTATTTTGGTAATTTCACAAGGGCTTAAAATGACAAAATTGGAAACCTGAGTTTATAAACTTGTACTTACTGTTATTTCATAAAAATATGCTAATAACATCAGTAGGTATCAACCTTATATGTTTAAATATGGTTCTAGTACATACTATGCGTTAAAAACGCTTAAAAGGGCGATTTAGAGCCATTTCCGGGTTTGTAAAAGAAAGCTGATATTTTTATGTTTCCAGAATGCTCAAAATATTTTATTTAACAAATAAAATCAGTAGAAAAAGGTTTGGGGTCAAAAGGATTTATAAAACTCATTTTATAGTCCAAAAGGGCAAAACCGACAATAACCGATTTAAGGCTAAAACTCTATGATTCAATCAGTTTAAAAATTATTAAAAATCCTTATAATTCCCAAAATATTATATAAAAACAGTAGGTATATACTTTGATGTAAAAAATTAGGTTTTGATAGGTGTTATGCTCATAACGCCGTTTAATTAATAAAAACCGTTCTATTTGCGATATTGAGCATAACTCACAATCCAGACCTCGGATTGATGTCAAATTTTCGGTGCAAGTTTATAAATCAGAAACAAAGGTTTCTACTCTTTCACTTTTTCAAAAATCGCGTTTTATAGTAAAAAGGGCAAAATAGTCATATTTAAAGCATAAACCGGTAACATGCATATGAATCGGATAAGTGTTGAACCAAGTTGTAAAAATCTCAGAGGATTAAACTTATATGAAAGTTGGTCCAAAATATGTTCTAGTGCAGATCTTAACATGCATGTACGGATCAGAACCGATAGTCAAAGAAAAAGTCCATTTATGAGACTTTCGGTTCCGATTCGGGTGTACTACAGAAAATTGTCGAGTTGATCATGAAGAAACATGTTCTTACATTAATTACAAAGTTATTTTGATGATAAAACAGGTTGCATGTAGCCTACATTGTTAATCAAGCTTATTTTTGCAAAAACACATTCTGTTGACTTTTTACGAAATGCTTTGACTCGACAATTAGCATATTTAGAGTGTGAATCTGATAATACCCTTTTAGGGGTTTGTTACACACATAAATACCAACATGCAGGTACTTTCAATTTGAGAAATGACAGAGCCAATCTTGTTTAATCGTAAAGTCAAGTGTGATTTACGATAGTTTGACTTTTGGCTAGAACACTAAGCTAGAACGAATTAGAGAATGATATAAACACTTACAATGGTCCTAATCAAGCTTAGTGATCACTAGGAGGCTGCCTTGTCGATCAGAAAGCTCCAGAATCGTTCTTGTGAATTTTGAAGTTGCAAGTGCTTGAATGTTTGCAAAAATGGTGAGCTTTAAAGCAAGTTTGATCTGATTAAGGGCTGTTGCAGATGTTTGTAAGGGTTGTAAGACTTATACAAGTGTCCTCTATTGCATGAAAGCCGATTGGTCAGGCCTTGGAGTCGCATACAGCTGGAAACAGTCGAGAACAGACCTGAAAAACCGACACCTGTATGTTTCTGTCGCTGGGCAGGGCTCGCGTAGCGCGAGGCCCCCGTCGCGCGGCGCGAGGGTGGTTGTCGACCAGCTTTATAAATTTTCCAATTTTTGCAATTCAGCCCCTGATCTTTTGCAGCGTGTTTAAGCTATTTATTTAGCACTCTTGGCCCTTATATCTGACTTTTATAAACCTTGGGACTTTTATAAACTTGGGTATGTCCTCGGTTAACTTTGCGCTTACCCGAAAAGTCACGAAATTCACGATATCGTATTTAACCTTTCGTGTACGGTTTTAATCATAACTTTCCCATACGTTCACGAAACTTCATGAAATTTTTATCACATATTCTTATGAGTATATTTTATCATTACAAAGCTTCGGGTTTGCCAAAAGATCACTCAGAGGTATAAATTTAACATGTTGACACGTTTAGCCCCTGTAGTTTGTAATTCCTCACTTTCTTTCATTTTCCGCTTCGTACGATCCATGATTTATCCGTTTTAGATTATAAACACCATGTAGGGTTATTGTAGGACTTATTTATCCATTGTTGACACTTTGGACCCTTACAATCACATAGTTTCATTGTATGTCAACTTTAGTCCCTCTAAAGTATGTTTTCACACATTCAAAGTCCATGACACGTGTCACTACATTATTGGACGTAAATTTTCGAGGTGTTACATGAAATCTAAGATTTGTTAAGTGATTTCAGAATTATAGAGGCTAATATTTATGTTAGATAGTTAGATTGTCGAAAATTTGGGCTAGATGACAAGTTATGAACTTGTTAATAAATCATGTAAAATTCTGCCCATAAAGTGTTTGTATAAATGCCTAAAAGAAGGCCTAAAACTGAGACTTAAAGTTAAAACGCATAATTACGATATTTCGGCAAATTATGTGATATATGATTTAAAGAGAGTTCTAAATATGTCATGATTGAACTCTATAGGAAAGGGCACCGGAGCGTCAAGTGGACAAGCCGGTGGCGACTTGCGTTTGAAGGGTTTACTTTGAAGGTACGTAACTTGATTTGTTACATTGAGTAATTTGATACTAGAATATGTATAGTTACGTTGTAAAATAATGGTTGTGTTGATTGATGCGACAATGTTCGTTACTTGGATTAATAGGTTAAGAATCGGTTAAGAGTCATTTGGTAGTCATTATAATGGTGGATTCCATAGATGAGCTAAACGGGTCGAATAATCAATTAGTACGTGGCTAAACACTTCGTTAATATGGTTATTTGGTCCTTGTTATTGTTAATGATAAGTATATTAGAATACGATATTTTGGTAGTTTGGTTTTCTCGAATGATTAACTTCCTAAGGGCAAACTAACGGGTCATTAAGAGAAGGTACAAACCGAGTAACGGTAGTACCTTACTCGTAGATTTCGAACCCGAGTGATGGGTAATGATTGTCTAAATACGCAAACCGATGATGGGAGCGTGGGTGTTGAAAATAAGAAACCCATGATTTGGATCTTCTTATGTAGAAGTGATATCCCGTCCATGTGAGTTTGGGTGAAATGAATAAATGGGTCAAAACAACAAAGTTACAGAAGCTACCGTAAGTTACGGTAGCTACCATAACTTACGGTAGAGAACAAAGTGTTACGGTAGTTCTCTATTGCCTTACAGCAGACTAGTGTTACCCAGCGACTACCGTAACTTACGGTAGAGCTCAGTCATTTTTGTTAAACTTTGCATATCTTAGTTAATCGAATCTGTTTCTGAGCGTAGTTTCGATTATGCAAACTTTCTAAGAACTCTAATACTAATATTTGTCAAAATCTCCAGCTTTTAGGTATTGCAAGTACGTGGATTATGGTCAAGTCAATGCTCTCGAACCGAACACAATCTTTTTAAGCTTTCGCATTAGATTAACTTCGTTTTAGATAATGTTTATATTGTAAACAATTTGCTAATCATGTTTTGAATGATGGAACTAGTTAAGTAATCGTCTATAATGTAATCACTTTGAAACTTAAATTTTGTACTTCTTTTGAAGTAAGGGACCGTTTTATGTAAATTCATGTGTATTTACATTAAATTCTTATAAAATCAAGACGGGTGTTACAAGTTGGTATCAGAGCTTAAGGTTGTCAACAAAGTGTTCGGTTCAAGCTTGATCAATCATCCGGTAAGAATTAATTAGTTATTTAGTAGATCTTATCATATGTGAGAAAAAGAAATGTGAATCAATGTGCACGGGAAAAGTGTGTTAAGACACTCAAACCCGGAAGGTGCACTAAATGAGAACGGTTAAAGCAAATTATGAAATTGACTAAACCGAAGCGAATAAAGCATGCATTATAAATGAAATGTTTAACAATTGGTATAAACATTTCAGTTTCAAGATAACGGAAAAGGGCAACAGTGATGCGGTGCCAATAGTCACCGAACAAATGAAAGAGGTGATTGCCGAAGAGGTTGGAAAGGCAATAGAGAATAGTCTATCGGGTTTCATAGACAAAATTCAAAATACGGTGCTATCATTGGTCGAAGAACGAGTTAAAAGGTTGGAAGATAATGTCAACCATGTGAAAGAAAAACCCGCGGAACGTAAAGGATGTTCGTATAAAGAGTTTATGGCGTGTAAACTGCCAATTTACAACGGGGAGGTCGACCCGATAATATGCCAAAGATGGCTAAGCGATGTAGAAGGGGTGTTTGAAAGGACCCACTGCGACGTGAGTGACTATGTTGCTTACGGAACGGGTCAATTGAGGGGTCAAACCAAGGATTGGTGGGACAACAAAAAGAAGGAAATGGGAGCCGAAGCGGCAAGGGTCATGACTTGGGATGAGTTTAAGGTGCCATTCCTTAAACACCATAGTCCCAAGGTGGTTATCAATAGGATCAAAGAAGAGTTCATCCAGTTAAGACAAAAGGGTGAAACAATTGATAAAATCACGGGTATCTTTATGGATAGGCTGGGATTTTGTGACGAGTTGGTCACTACTGAAGAGCAGAAGATATATTACTATTACAACATGTTGAGCGCTGAATGCCGGGAGTTCATGACTCCCTCAAAGTATGAAACCCTCACCGAAATTATCAACACCGCTAGGGAGTGGGAGATCGAGTTGAAGAAACAAATCGAGAGGGGCGAGCGAAGGGCGCATGATGTGAATCCAAGCCCTACAAAGAAGGCTAGAACAGCTGAAATGGCAAAGAAAACTGATACAAATGGTGGGTTGCCAAGTTGTAAAATCTGTGGAAAAGGGCACAAGAATGAGTGTCGTTTCAAGGACAAGCCGTGCCCTATATGCGGAAAGACGGGGCACACAGCATCTCTATGTCCGGGTAAAGTCTCAGTTTGTTACAAATGCTATCAGCCTGGCCATAAAAAGTCTGAATGCCCAGAGTTGGTTGGAAAGAAAGACACCAATGATTCTTCAACAGAAGGCCCAAAGGCGAAGGCTAGGTCCTTCCGACTTACAGCAGCGGAAGCAAAAACAGAACCCGATGTGGTCTCAGGTATATTCGCAATAAACTCAATTCTTGCACGTGTGTTATTTGATACGGGTGTGAATAAATCCTTTATTTCACATGGATTTATTCGACATCCTTCATTTGTATTGACAAAATTACCTATGCTTTTAGAGGTTGAGATAGGAGATAACAAAAGTTTCATAGTTTGTGATGTCTGTCAAAGCTGCAAATTAAGTATCGATGATGAGGAGTACTTGATAGATCTAATCCCAATGTCGATGGGAGAATTCCAAGTGGTGGTTGGGGTGGATTGGCTATCCCGACACCACGCAAAAGTCGTGTGTTTCCGTAAGGAGATTAAATTAACATCTCCAAGCGGAAAACACGTCACCATCTATGGCGAGAAAGGAGGCAAGCCTATAATATGCTCGATGTTAAAAGCTCACAGACTTATGAAGCATGGATGCAAGGCATTTATGATATACGCAAATGAGCCCGAGAAGGAATCACCGAAGATTGGAGACGGAATGGGTGGTACGTGACTTTGAAGATGTGTTTCCAGAAGATTTATCGGGGGTACCGCCAGAATGGGAGGTAGAGTTCGGAATCGAATTGGTTCCGGGCGCAAAACTCGTAGCTAAAGCACCATACCGACTCGCGCCGTCAGAATTACAAGAATTGATGTTGCAAATTCAAGACTTGCTCGACAAAGGATTTATAAGGCCGAGCGTGTCTCCTTGGGGCATGCCGGTATTATTTGTGAAAAAGAAGGACAGAAGCATGCCAATGTGTATCGATTACCAGGAGTTGAACAAACTCACAGTGAAGAATCGATACCCGCTTCCAAGAATAGATGATCTATTCAACCAATTACAAGGTGCGAATTGGTTTTCAAAAATCGACCTTAGATCGGGATATCACCAATTAAAAGTCAAGGAAGAGGATGTACCGAAGACGGCTTTCCGCACGCGATACGGACATTACAAGTTCCTCGTAATGTCATTTGGGCTGACGAATGCGCCCGCTGCTTTCATGGACCTCATGAACCGGGTTTGCAAGCCAATGCTAGATAAGTCGGTAATCGTGTTTATCGACGACATTCTAGTGTACTCGAAAAATGAAGCAGATCATGCATGTCATCTACAAGAGGTGTTAGAGACACTCAGGCGAGAAAAACTATATGCGAAATTCTCAAAGTGCGCCTTCTAGTTACGAGAGGTGCAATTCCTCGGCCACATCATAAGTGCCGATGGAATTTTGGTGGACCCGTCCAAGATAGAGGCCGTGTCGAAATGAAGCCCTCTGAAAAATCCTTCGGAAATTAGAAGCTTCTTAGGACTTGCGGGATACTATAGGAGATTCATTCAAGATTTCTCCAAGATTGTGTCACCGCTAACTAAGTTAACCCGCAAGGAGGAAAAGTTCATTTGGGGTGCCGAATAAGAAAGAGCGTTCCAAATGCTAAAGAGAAGTTAACTCAAGCTCCGGTATTAACGTTGCCGGACGGAGACGAAGACTTGGTGGTTTATTCTGATGCCTCGCTTTCAGGGCTCGGATACATCTTAATGCAACGGGGCAAAGTTATAGCTTATGCCTCGAGGCAATTAAAAACTCATGAAAAGAAATATCCCACGCATGATCTCGAATTGGCAGTGGTTGGTGTTTGCACTAAAAATATGGAGGCACTATTTATATGGGGTAAAGTGCACCATATTTACCGACCACAAGAGTTTGAAATACTTATTCGATCAGAAGGAGTTAAACATGCGACAAAGATGGTGGTTAGAAACAGTAAAGGACTATGACTGCGAAATACATTACCACCCCGGAAGGGCAAATGTTGTGGCGGATGCATTGAGTAGAAAATCGGACTATGTCCCGATATGAGTAAGATCGATGCAGCTCATTGTAACCTCGGGTCTACTTGAACGAATCCGAGAGGCATAAGGCGAGGCAGTGAAGGAAGAAAACCATAAAAAGGAAAGGATAGTTGGTCAGCTGAAGGATTTGGCGGATGGTAGCCACGGTTTGAAAACTCGATTTGGAAGAATATGGATCCCAAATTCCTGTGGGGTTAAGATGCTTCTACTTGATGAAGCTCATAAATCCCGATACTCTATTCATCCGGGTGCGACCAAGATGTACAACGATCTGAAACAAAACTATTGGTGGCCCGGAATGAAGAGGGATGTAGTAAAATATGTGGAGAAGTGCTTAACTTGTCTACAAGTCAAGGCAGAGCACCAAAAACCATATGGAAAACTGCAACCACTAGAGATCCCGGTTTGGAAATGGGAACATATCACCATGGACTTATTGACCAAACTACCTAAAACAATTCAGGGATTCGATGCTATATGGGTGATTGTGGATAGGTTGCCGAAGAGTGCTCATTTTATTCCTATACGCGAGACATATACTTTGGAAAAGATGTCTGAGGTATATACAAACGAAATAGTGTCACGTCACGGAGTACCGGTATCCATTGTGTCGGATAGAGATACCCGGTTTACTTCAAACTTCTGGCGAGATTTTCAAGAACAGATGGGAACGAAACTTTTCATTAGCACCGCCTACCATCCTCAGACGGATGGACAGAGTGAAAGAACAATACAGACGCTAAAGGATATGTTACGAGCATGTATTATCGACTTCGGCGGGAGTTGGGATGTTTATCTACCTTTGGCCGAATTTTCGTCTAACAATAGTTACCATACGAGCATCGGTATGGCACCGTACGAGATACTATATGGTAGAAAGTGCAGAACCCCAGTGTGTTGGGGTGAAGTTGGTCCACACGAGCTTGCACATAAAGATGTTGTCCAAGCCACTAATGAGAAAATCGACGTGGTTCGAGCTCACTTGAAGGCAGCTCAGGATCGACAAAAGTCGTATGCGGGTAAAAGAAGGAGACCAATCGAATTCCAAGTCGGTGACAAGGTTATGTTAAAGGTATCTCCATGGAAGGGGATCAGAGGAAAATTAAGCCCGAGGTTTATTGGGCCATTCAGAATTATTGAACGGGTTGGTAAGGTAGCATACCGTCTAGAATTACCCGAAGAATTTAGTGGAATACATAACACGTTCCACGTATCGCATCTTCGGAAATGTTTAGCCGATGAAATGACTTATATCCATTATGACGACATCGAAGTGGATAATAGTCTTAACTATGCAGTGAAGCCAATTGCGATTCTAGATCGTAAAGTAAAAGGCTTGAGAAACAAGGTGATTAATCAAGTAAAGGTCAAATGGGAACACGGGAAGGGCTCGGATACCACACGGGAATCCGAAGAAGAGATGCAACGGCTCTACCCTACACTTTTTGGTACGTATCTCGGTTTCGAGGACGAAACCTCTTTTAAGGAGGGTGGACTTGTAACATCCCTAAAACATAAATTCTTTATTTTAATCCTACGTCACAGTTAAATGGGATAAACTAACTAGTTAAAAGATCTAACTTAGTTAGATAGGAGTCAAGAAATACCAAGTTAGAGTGTTAAAACACTTAAACTAGAAACCTCATGAAAGTAGGAGGGTTAATTGTGCAAATTGGGAAAACAAGTTTTATTAAAACAAAATAAAAATAAAAATCCAACACACACTTGTGTGTGTGGATCGACCAGACACAAGGGGGGGGGGGGGCGAACAGGCTTCTCCCAAGAACCCTAACTTGCACAAAATTCACAAATTCAAGGTTCAAATCCATTCTAAAACGAAATCCGAGCTAAGATTAGTGAACTCCATTGCAAGGGGGTCATAAGGTATGTGAAATTTATAAGAAAATCTCTAGTTGAATTTCTGGATTAACCTAAGAAATTCGAAATTGATGTTGCATGTTAGTTGTTTGGAATGAAATAAGGTCTAGGGACAAACCCTAGTCAATTACTTGACGAAATTGTGCCTATTTCGTTTGAAATTCATAATCACCATTAAAGGTGATAACTGGGTTTTGTGAAACTTGATAAACACTAGGATTATAGTGGTTGTTCTAGTGTAATCTAAGATTTGTTAAGTGATTTCAGAACTATAGAGGCTAATATTTATGTTAGATAGTTAGATTGTCGAAAATTTGGGCTAGATGACAAGTTATGAACTTGTTAATAAATCATGTAAAATTCTGCCCATAAAGTGTTTGTATAAATGCCTCAACGAAGTCTTAAAACTGAGACTTAAAGTTAAAACGCATAATTACGATGTTTCGGCAAATTATGTGATATATGATTTAAAGAGAGTTCTAAATATGTCATGATTGAACTCTATAGGAAAGGACACCAGAGCGTCAAGTGGACAAGCCGGTGGCGACTTGCGTTTGAAGGGTTTACTTTGAAGGTACGTAACTTGATTTGTTACATTGAGTAATTTGATACTAGAATATGTATAGTTGCGTTGTAAAATAATGGTTGTGTTGATTGATGCGACAATGTTCGTTACTTGTATTAATAGGTTAAGAATAGGTTAAGAGTCGTTTAGTAGTCATTATAATGGTGGATTCCATAGATGAGCCAAACGGGTCGAATAATTAATTAGTACGTGGCTAAACGCTTCGTTAATATGGTTATTTGGTCCTTGTTATTGTTAATGATAAGTATATTAGAATACGAGATTTTGGTAGTTTGGTTTGCTCGAATGATTAACTTCCTAAGGGCAAACTAACAGGTCATTAAGAGAAGGTACAAACCGAGTAACGGTAGTACCTTACTCGTAGATTTCGAACCCGAGTGATGGGTAATGATTTTCTAAATATGCAAACCGGTGATGGGAGCGTGGGTGTTGAAAATAAGGAACCCATGATTTGGATCTTCTTATGTAGAAGTGATATCCCGTCCATGTGAGTTTGGGTGAAATGAATAAATGGGTCAAAACAACAAAGTTACAGAAGCTACCGTAAGTTACGGTAGCTACCGTAAGTTACGGTAGCTACCGTAACTTACGGTAGAGAACAAAGTGTTACGGTAGTTCTCTACTGCCTTACGGCAGACTAGTGTTACCCAGCGACTACCGTAACTTACGGTAGCTACCGTAAGTTACGGTATAGCTCTGTCATTTTTGTTAAACTTTGCATATCTTAGTTAATCGAATCTGTTTCTGAGCGTAGTTTCGATTATGCAAACTTTCTAAGAACTCTAATACTAATATTTGTCAAAATCTCCAGCTTTTAGGTATTGCAAGTACGTGGATGATGGTCAAGTCAATGCTCTCGAACCGAACACAATCTTTTGAAGCTTCCGCATTAGATTAACTTCGTTTTAGACAATGTTTATATTGTAAACAATTTGCTAATCATGTTTTGAATGATGGAACTAGTTAAGTAATCGTCTATAATGTAATCCCTTTGAAACTTAGATTTTGTACTTCTTTTGAAGTAAGGTACCGTTTTATGTAAAATCATGTGTATTTACATTAAATTCTTATAAAATCAAGACGGGTGTTACAGCACAACTGCGTGAAAAAGCAAGAATTCAAATGGACGCCAAAAGCAGAAGCTGCCTTCCAACAAATGAAGGAATGTCTGATCAAGCTCCCTACCCTAACCGCGCCATTCGAGAAAGAACCATTTATCTTCTACTTGTCTTCGTCGGACAAGGCAGTTGGGTCGGTATTGTTGGTGGAAAGAGACGGAGTTTAGACTCCAATTTACTATGTTAGTAGGGTGCTTACAGATCCGGAAACACGATACTCAACCATGGAAAAGTTAGTGCTCGCACTGCTACACGCCTCCAGGAGGCTGCGCAGGTATTTCACTGGGCATGTAATCACTGTACTCACTAACTTCCACATTGGCACAATATTACAAAAACCAGAGACGTCAGGACGCTTGGCAAAGTGGGCAATTGAACTGGGGGGCCACAACATTCTGTACAGGCCACGCCCAGCCATTAAAGGCCAAGTCCTAGCAGACTTCATCACCGAAGTCCTAGAAGACAAAATCAAAGACTGTGAAGTTGTTGATACTCCCATCAAAGACATATCAGATGGGTTATGGTTGTTATACACTGATGGAGCCTCAAACGAAGACGGCGCAGGAGCTGGATTGCGCCTTGTTAGCCCAGAGAAACATGAGTTCACCTATGCCATCAAGTTGGATTTCAAAAATACCATCAACGAGGCAGAATAAGAAGCGTTTTTGGCAGGCTTGTGCCTGGCCATCAAGACGGGAGCTCAAAACTTACAAGCGCATGTCGACTCTCTCATGATCGCGAGTCAAATTAACGGGTTATATGATGCAAAGGGTGAAGTTATGGCCTTGTATTTAGAGCAGGCGAAAGAGTTTCTTCAACAGTTCAAATCATACAAGGTTGTTCATATCAACCAATCAGAGAACAAACCAGCAGACGCGTTGAGCAAGCTTGCTTCAACGGCCTTCCAACATCTCGCCAAGGATGTAAGAATCGAAGTTCTAAAAAACCCATCTGTTTTGTTGCGCCAAGTTAATGTAATTGAGATAGGGCCACCATCATGGATGACCCCTATCATTCAATATCTTCAAGAGGGAATTCTCCCTGAAAACAAGGCAGAGGCTAGGAAGATACAGAACAAAGCGTTGTTCTACGAGATGAATGGAGGAATTTTGTACAGAAGATCCTTCTTAGGGCCGCTACTGCGTTGTGTGGACCCTCAAGATGCAAGTTACCTGATCAAGGAAATTCATGAAGGCATCTGCGGCATTCATGCAGACCCGCGCATGATCATAGCAAAGATAATGAACGCTGGTTACTACTGGTCAGGGATGCACGTTGACGCTCTAAAGGAGTTGCGTAAATGCGACTCCTGTCAAAGGCACGCCCCAAAAACCCTGCGCCCGAAAAATGATCTCATCCCTGTGTCCACTGCCTGGCCTTTCCAGCAGTGTGGGATCGATATGGTGGGACCTTTCCCTGAAGCTCCTGGAGCAGTGAAGTTCATAATTGTTGCCGTCGATTATTTCACCAAATGGGTGGAGGCCAAAGCCCTCGCTTCAACTACTGCAATGATGGTGCGCAAATTCATATGGGAATACATCATTTGCAGATTTGGTCTCCCACTCAAGATTGTAACGGATAACAGCACCAATTTTGCTTCTGAAGACCTTCAACAATGGATGAAAGAGATGAACATCGAGCACACTTTCTCTTCCGTTGCGCACCCTCAGGGCAACGGCCAAGTAGAAAGTGTCAACAAAAGTATCGTCGAAGGGATAAAGGCCCGCCTGGGCACTAAGAGAAGAGGCTGGGTAGATGAGCTCCTTAGCATCCTGTGGGCTCATCGAACCATGCCAAAAACAAGCACTGGCGAAACCCCTTTTAGCCTAGTCTACGACTCAGAGGCGGTTATCCCAACTGAGATTGGCTTCCCCTCGCCGCGCTTGTCAGCGGTCAACAAAATTGATAACGAGGCGGAGCACCGTCTAGACTTGGACCTGCTCGAAGAAAGGCGCGAAATAGCGCGAATTAAAGAGGCTAAGTATAGGATACAGTTGGAGAGGTACTACAACGCAAGAGTGCGCATTTGTACCTACACTCCAGGAGAATACGTCTTCAGAGACAATGAAGCCTCCAATGATGAACGCCCCGGAAAAACTAGCGCCTAAGTGGGAAGGCCCATACTTAATACATGAGGTGCTAGGAAAATGGGCATACAAGCTGCGCACCTTGGATGGACACATCATCCCACGCACGTGGAACGCACAACAATTGCGCAAATGATACATGTGAACGCCCTTGGCCATGCGCCATTTCACTTAGTTATGTTGGCCATGCGCCTTTTATCTACTTATGTTGGCCACGCGCCTTTTTAATTACCTATGTAGGCTTTACGCCCCTTTTTGCTATTTCGATTATGTATGTTGGCCGCGCGCCTGTTTCTAAACTACTGAATGAAAGCATTGACTACGCCTTTTGTTTTTATCATCATGACTTCTACATTACAAATGCATGTTAAACTTTTTATTAGCACGAAAACACTTCAGTAAATTACGAGCTCTCGAGTTATGCCTCCAAGGTCCTCCGCAATCATAGCGCGAGACCGGGCAGAAACACTCATACACGAGCCACACTTACATTTATTCGAGCTAATTTAACCAAAGTTTCTAACAACAATGCAATAATTGTAACTTGATAAATAGAAAGGAAACATAATGTCATATTCCAAAAAGCGCGCCCGCGCAATGATTACATAAAATGTAGCAAAACATCATCAGTTCGATTCAAAAAAGCGCTCCCGCGCAATGATTACACAAAGTAAAAAACAAATTACAAGGGATCAGCCTACAAACACTATCTATTCATTATCACCACATTCGCCATCCCCATCACCATCACCATCACCATCTCCATCTCCGCCGGCTGTTTCTTCCTCATCCGTTAACTCCACAGTCTATGGAGGGTCTAGGATAGTCTTTAGCCGCGTACACTAGTCATCGTGCTTTAACGCTTCGGTGACCAAGTCCATAACAGGCAACGATAGATGGTTATATACTTCTTCAGTGCAAGCTAACACAGCATCAACCTGATCTGTCACCGAGCAATGACTGATATCAAACTCTTGTCCAAAGGCTTCTTCCACATGATGAGCACATTCTAGATAACCTCCACGATATTCAACCGTACGTGAGGCATCTATCAGCGCGGCAACAGCCGCATCCATCTCAGAAGCATTCAAAATAGAGTTAGCCATCTACAAAAAAGGCAACGGATGAGCACAAGACAACAAAAAATAAAGCCTAAGTTAAGAGAGGGGAACCTTACCAGTGCTACCCCTCTATTACGCATCCATTCAGATTCAGAGACCAGCGTGTCCACGATTCCTTGAGCTTCGGCATAATTGTTCTGAGCTACGTTAAGGGCGGAAGTGCTAATATCTCGCGCCTCTTCGGCCCTCTGTTTTGTGACAACCCTTAAAATCCCATGTATTCCGTACAAATTATTAATGATAATTAAAGTGTCTGACGACTGTGTGGAATTACTTAACTGCTTTCTGATATCTGTGTTATATTTACATGTGCATGTTGACACACTAGTAGTGTACAGAAAAGTCATTAAATAGTCTGTTATGACTTCCTGAGTGTTAAGAATTAAAAACGTTGCAAAAATATATAAGTAGGACGCTTTATGGATTAATTAAGCGGTTTAACGGAACAGGATCGAACCGAACAACCGGACTTTACCCGGAACATAAAAATATTGTTATTAACATTGTTTTTCTTTTTCTGAGCCAGTTAGGGTCCCTGAATACCCTAACACCCGCTATAACGCACAACACGTTAGTAACCGAGTTAACCTCCACACTTAACTAACTAAGGCTTAACTATTTAGTTGGATTTGAACCAAGACCCCCCCCCCCCCCTCAACCAAACTGTCCCCAAGAGGGGACACCCCTTGTCCTTGCAAGATTATAATAATCTTGGTTGTCTTATATCTAGTAGACACATAATCTCTTGGTTAATGACCATGAAAATTATCTATAAGTTCTAACCATAACACAACATATTCATTCCATCACACAACTCAACTTCACAACTCTCTCTCCCTCTCCTCAAACTCTCGGCCGAACACAAGCACCCACAACCACCCACTTTCTAGCTTTGATCTTGCCATTCCAAGCTTATACAAGGGTTAAGGATCTCATACAAAGGAGCTCGGTGCATTCGGAACGCGAAGGACCTCGCTACATTGCTTTTATCCACTCGATTTTCGACTAGAATCTTCCCTAGCCTCGAGCTAGTAGTAAGTTGCTCTAAACATCTACTTGATCTTGTCTAGAGTGGTTAATAAGAGTTTCGTCGGTTAAAAATCACTAACATATAAGATCACCAACTAAAAGTCTACTAAAGGATGAACAAGGTGGTTAATGGATGAATATGTGTGTAAATCATGTAGATCTTGTGTTATTATGATTATTGGTTGATTATCTAATGTTTTGCTGATTTATATTGATGTTTAATGTTGTTGTGATTAATTAACTTGTTAACGGAATCGATCGAACGCGATTTAGAAGGTTAAACACTGAAAAACAGAATCTGACCCGGTTTTACAGCCAACTTCAGTTGGCTATAAACAGGTCTTAAACTTAACGAAAAACCGATATTT
Source organism: Helianthus tuberosus (assembly GCA_030545235.1). NCBI lineage: Eukaryota > Viridiplantae > Streptophyta > Magnoliopsida > Asterales > Asteraceae > Helianthus > Helianthus tuberosus. The sequence goes on from CM060354.1 coordinate 23,061,256, forward strand.
TGAATCTAAAATATGTTATTATGAAATACGGTTCTAATGGCACTGGAATCGTAATTTTTGGACTCCGTTTACTATTTTTAAAGTGTTAAATTGTAACAGCAACTTAAGCTGAATTTTGACAGCAATAAATGGGTGTCATACTTTCAGTCATAACCTGAGTTTTGTGATGAATCGGACCATGAAATTTGTACAGTAGATGAAAACCGATGCATTTGTAATTACCCCATTGGAATTTCGTAAATCGGACACTCGATGAATTTTTAATAAATTTTTCCGTGGACTGTGGTCAGAAATACATGAATCTGAGTTCAGCCCGGAATATGAATTTTTATAAAATATTGGTAATGAACCGGACCCCAATATTTTTACACAATAAAATATGGAACGTTTATGACATTCTGTAAAAATTTGGGAATTTTTGGAATAATTTAACTATTTTATTAAAATGTCCGAAAACAGCCGGTTTTGAATATAAATGATGAAATGACATAAGTTGTGACTCGCGTGTCTAAATGTCAAGTATGCTATCTGTGAATGATCTAATATGCTATATATGTTATGTGTATTATCGAATGTTTGATTATGAGTGGGGAATGGATGGGAAACATACATGGGCATAAACAGTTAAAGTAATGCATGTTATGTGCTAGATACGTGTAGGAACTTTGTGCTCTAATTGAAAGCCACTAAATGACTAACTGATAAATCATACTAGGACGCGATTGACCGACCCTGACTGTTAGCTATATTGAGAATCTAACCGAGCAAACCGAGGTGAGTTCACACACTTTCTAAGGCATGGGATTCCCGGTGGTTTGGGAATGGGTTAAAGAAATTAAAACGGGATCTACATATTCTCCTTGGGTAGGATATGTACGGCCATCCTCCATAGGCAGGATGCCATTATTAATCCTACGAATTCTCCTGGTGCAGAATACGTACGTTCGTCCTCCTTGGGTAGGACAACAACCTTAAAACTAGCTAGATAAAACTCTATCATGAAGTCCCTCAAATTATATCGACTTAATCGTCGAGGCCAATGGCGAGCGGGTCATTAGTTAATAGCGCTATTAGGTTTAACAAACCTCACACCGTGCCAGTCGGACGGGCGTGTACTAATGGACTATGGCAGATTGTCAGTGGTGATAGACACTGATATAGGGCACAACTTATTTGCGTAGCAGTCGATATGTATGGTCTAGTAGTTTAAACGGGGAAAGCCCCCACTGATTATGGATATGGTTTGGGTAAAGAAAAAGAACTGGTTAAACATACTTTCAACTATGGGGTGACCCCCACGGCAAATAAGCCAACGAAAGTCAAACCACGTTTTCGAAAACAACTTAAAACTAAACAACCAAACGTGAACTCACTCAACTTTGTTGTTGACTCGTTGTTACATGCCTTACAGGTCGCTAAATGCTTGGAGCTTGCACGGGGAAGGAGTCGTTGTGGTGTACGGACTGTTATGTTCCGTGCTTAATGTTTAAATCCTTATGAACTTACTAAACTCGCGTTTTGAAACTTTAACTTATGAACTATGGACTTATGCTTTCGAACTCACGTTTATGCTTCCGCTGTTTAAACCAAACAAGGTTAACTAGCTTTGGTCACCAATCGTATTATGTTTGGTTTTATTTACTTAATTAAGTTGTTCAATATGATTGGTGGCTCGATCCTGGTCATGTCACGCCTCCAAGCGGTGATACCCCGCATGGTGGATTTTGGGGGTGTGACAGATTGGTATCAGAGCCATTGGTTATAGTGAACTTGGTTTTAAAAAGGAAAAAGCTTTTTGATAAAACCAGACTATAACCTGTACAGTGCTCAACGATCCACAACGACGCTTCGCTCCACGTGCAAGACTCGACACCATAAGTGGTATGATTTATGCTATATTGTCGGTTAGATAGTTCTCACTGTGCATTAGATAACGTGATGATTGCTATTTGAACCTTCTGTGCTTACTCTCTAATATCGTCCCATACACTTACACACTTTCGCGACACTTTCCTCACTTACGTTGCTTCATCATGAAGATCATGAGCGGACGCGAGGGACGTATCAACCTCACTCAAGCCCAGTTGACGGCTTTGATCAACGAACGAGTTGCGGAGGCACTCGCAGCTAACCCTGCAGGAGATATAACCTGCCATACCAACCCACCTTAGGACGTTTAGATCCTACCTTCACAAACCAACCCTCGTGCTTAACCCTGCCTATTATTCTCGCACTACAGGTCAACATGCTCAACCTCCGGTGGGCACGTTCAAGACGTTCATGGACTGCCGACCTACCACTTTCAGTGGCACCGAAGGAGCAGTGGGCCTTCTTCACTGGTTTGAAAAGCTTGAGACTGTTTTCGAGATGTGCGAATGCCCCGAAGACCGTAGGGTGAAATATGCTACCGGAACACTTGAAGGAGCTGCGTTAACCTGGTGGAAGGCACAGGTTCAACTACTAGGACTGGCAGTTGCTAATGCCACGCCCTGGAATGGTTTCAAAGAGCTGATCAAAGAGGAGTACTGTAGTCGGGATGACATCCACAAGCTAGAAGTGGAATTTTACAATCTGAAGATGACAGTATCTGAGATCGAGGCGTATACTAAGAGGTCAAACGAGCTGGCCATCTTGTGTCCAACCATTGTGAACCCTCCCATCAAACGAATTGAGCTTTATCTCAAGGGCCTTGTACCAGAGATTCAAAGTCACGTGACTTCAACCAACTTGGGTACCATCCAGCAAGTCGTCAAACTGGCTCATCGTCTCACCGACCAGGCGGTGGAGCAAAACAGACTACCCGAACTTATCAGTGCCACAACTACTTCTGATGCACCTACCGATAACAAGCGAAAATGGGATGGGAACTCCGGAAAGGGGTCTACTTCAGTTCAGTCTCAGCAGCGAAAGACTGATGACTACCAGAGTCCTGGTCAGCAATCTTCTGGTAACCAAGGACAGGGTGGATACCGAGGAAACCACCCCAAGTGCAACCGGTGCAACAAGCATCACAGCGGACAGTGCAACAAAGGTCGCTGTCAGAGATGTCAAAAGCTGGGTCGTGAAGCTAAGGATTGCAGGAGCCCGCGTCATGTGAATCAGAATCGCCAACAGCAACAAGCTCTACAGACCCATCAGCAGCAACAACAACAGGGCAATAAAGGATGCTTTCAGTGTGGCGCTGAAGGCCACTTTAAGAGAAACTGCCCCCAACTGAACCGGAATCAGAACAACAACAACCAAGGAAACGGGAACCACAATGGGAATAACAATGGAGGCAACAATGGAGGCGGCAATGGGGGAAACAACAATGGCAATGGGGCAAGAGGTCGTGCTTTCGTGATTGGTTAGGGTGACGCAAGGAACGATCCCAACGTTGTGATGGGTAAGTTTCTTCTGGACGACTTCTTTGTTACTGTTTTATTCGATTCGGGTGCCGATACTAGTTATGTGTCCTTAAAAGTTAGCCAAATGCTTAAGCGCACTCCAACACTTTTGAACACCAAACACGCGGTAGAGCTAGCAAATGGTAAAAGTCTTGAAGCCACACACGTAGTTAAAGGTTGTAACCTCATCTTAGCTGGTCAGACTTTCCCTATCGATCTTGTTCCTATCACCCTTGGTAGTTTCGACGTCGTTATTGGGATGGATTGGCTATCTCATCATCAAGCGGAGATTGTTTGCAAGGAGAAAATCGTCCGCATTCCTCGTTCTGGTAAGGAACCCCTCGTGATTCGTGGCGACAACAGTGGCGCTGTCGAAGGCATCATCTCCTTCCTTAAGGCCCAGAAGTGTTTGCGAAAGGGCCACACTGCCATTCTAGCACTCGTTACTGACACATCCACGGAAGAGAAGAGAATTGAAGACATCCCTATTGTGCGCGATTTTCCCGAGGTATTTCCTGAGGAATTACCTGGTCTTCCGCCTCATCGCCAAGTTGAGTTTCAGATCGAGCTAGCTCCTGGAGCAGCGCCAGTAGCTCGAGCACCATATCGTCTAGCTCCATCAGAACTCGAAGAACTGTCCACACAACTACAAGAACTCTTGGAAAAGGGTTTTATACGTCCTAGCTCTTCGCCCTGGGGAGCTCCAGTCTTGTTCGTAAAGAAGAAGGATGGTACTTTCAGAATGTGTATTGACTATCGCGAGCTCAACAAGGTGACTGTGAAGAATCGTTATCCTCTTCCACGTATTGACGACTTATTCGACCACCTGCAAGGGTCGAGCTATTACTCTAAGATTGATTTGAGATCGGGATACCATCAGCTGAGAGTCCGAGATGAGGACGTCTCCAAAACAGCATTCAGAACTCGCTACGGCCATTACGAGTTTCTGGTTATGCCATTCGGGCTGACGAATGCACCAGCGGTCTTCATGGATCTCATGAACCGAGTGTGCAAGCCTTACCTGGATAAGTTCGTTATTGTGTTTATCGACGATATCCTGATCTATTCTAAGAGTCAGGAGGAACACGAGCAGCATCTACGACTTATGCTGGAACTTCTTCGAAAAGAACAGTTGTATGCCAAGTTTTCGAAATGTGACTTCTGGCTTCGCGAAGTCCACTTTCTAGGCCATGTGGTAAACAAGGATGGAATTCATGTGGATCCATCTAAGTTTGAATCGATCAAGAACTGGCCTGCACCCCTCACACCAACAGAAATCCGCCAATTTTTGGGTTTGGCGGGATATTACAGAAGGTTTATAAAAGATTTCTCCAAGATTGCGCAACCTCTCACTTCACTGACCCAGAAGGGTGTCATCTATCGTTGGGGTGATGCCCAAGAGTCCGCATTTCAGCACTTGAAGGATAGACTTTGTAGCGCGCCTATCCTCTCATTGCCTGAAGGCACAGATGATTTTGTAGTCTACTGCGACGCTTCCATCCAAGGACTTGGTTGCGTGTTGATGCAACGTGACAAGGTCATTGTCTACGCATCGCGCCAACTTAAAGTTCACGAAAGGAACTACACTACACACGACTTGGAACTGGGAGCAGTTGTTTTCGAGCTTAAGATATGGAGACATTACCTGTACAGTACCAAGTGCACCATTTACACCGATCACAGGAGTCTCGAGCATATCTTCAAGAAAAAGGAGTTAAATATGCGACAACGCCGATGGGTTGAGCTCTTGAATGACTATGAATGCGCAATCAAGTATCACCCGGGCAAAGCCAATGTTGTGGCCGACGCCCTCAGTCGAAAGGGCACTATACCTAGGCGTGTACGTGCTTTACAGCTTACCATCCAATCCAACCTCCCCTCTCAGATTCGTGATGCTCAGGTCGAAGCATTGAAGGTAGAGAACATCAGGGCTGAGTCCCTACGAGGATCGAGGCAACGGCTAGAACAAAAGGAAGACGGCGCCTACTATGTAACAGGGCGTATTTGGGTTCCACTCTATGGCAACTTACGCAAGCTTGTGATGGACGAAGCACATAAGTCTCGTTATTCAGTACATCCTGGTTCGGATAAGATGTACCACGACTTAAAGACCACATACTGGTGGCCTGGCATGAGAGCCCACATAGCAACCTACGTCAGTAAGTGCTTGACTTGTGCTAGAGTCAAGTCTGAATATCAGAAACCATCAGGCCCATTTCAACAACCGGAGATCCCGAAATGGAAATGGGAGCAAATTTCCATGGATTTCGTTACCGGACTGCCCAGATCTCAACGCGGAAACGATACCATTTGGGTGATCGTAGATCGATTGACCAAGTCTGCACATTTTCTGGCTATCAAAGAAACGGATAAGTTTTCTACTCTTGCAGACATTTACCTAAAGGAAGTGGTATCAAGGCACGGAGTGCCAACCTCCATCATTTCTGATCGTGACGCGCGTTTTACTTCTGAACTGTGGCAAGCAATGCACAAGTCCTTTGGCTCACGTTTAGATATGAGCACCGCTTATCACCCGCATACGGATGGGCAATCTGAACGCACCATCCAAACCCTTGAAGACATGCTTAGGGCATGTGTAATCGATTTTGGTAATGGCTGGGAAAAGCACCTCCCGCTAGTGGAGTTTTCATACAATAACAGCTACCACACCAGTATCCAAGCCGCTCCGTTTGAGGCATTGTACGGACGCAAATGCCGATCACCTCTCTGTTGGGCGGAAGTTGGTGACAGTCAAATCACTGGCCCGGAACTTGTGGTAGACACCACCGAGAAAATTGCTCAGATACGACAGCGAATGGCGGCAGCTCGTGACCGTCAGAAAAGCTATGCTGATAAAGGAAGAAAACCACTCGAGCTCCAGGTTGGGGATCGAGTGCTACTCAAAGTCTCACCTTGGAAAGGTGTAGTCCGCTTTGGCAAACGAGGCAAACTCAATCCGCGTTATGTCGGACCATTCGAAGTCACCGAGAAAATTGGCAAAGTCGCCTACAGGTTGAATCTACCTGAAGAACTCAGCGGAGTTCACAATGTTTTCCATGTGTCGAATCTGAAAAAGTGCCTGTCAGATGAGACCCTCATAGTTCCCCTCAAAGAACTCACAATCGACGACCAGCTGCGATTCGTCGAGGAACCTGTAGAGATTACTGATCGAGATGTTAAGATCCTCAAGCATACCAGGATACCTCTGCTCCGAGTTCGTTGGAATGCTCGTCGTGGCCCAGAGTATACCTGGGAACGCGAAGACCAAATGAAACTCAAGTATCCCCAGCTGTTTAAGAAAAACGCAACCACTACTGAGGCTGAAGCTACTGCAGAATTTCGGGACGAAATTCCAAATCAACGGGGGGATGATGTGACACCCCAGGAAAATCTGGAAAACAACGCAACTTAACTAGCTTCCTCAGTAACCCCGCGCTAAATTTCGGGACGAAATTCTCTTAACAGGGGGAGAATGTGACAACCCTTAAAATCCCATGTATTCCGTACAAATTATTAATAATAATTAAAGTGTCTGACGACTGTGTGGAATTACTTAACTGCTTTCTGATATCTGTGTTATATTTACATGTGCACGTTGACACACTAGTAGTGTACAGAAAAGTCATTAAATAGTCTGTTATGACTTCCTGAGTGTTAAGAATTAAAAACGTTGCAAAAATATATAAGTAGGACGCTTTACGGATTAATTAAGCGGTTTAACGGAACAGGATCGAACCGAACAACCGGACTTTACCCGGAACATAAAAATATTGTTATTAACATTGTTTTTCTTTTTCTGAGCCAGTTAGGGTCCCTGAATACCCTAACACCCGCTATAACGCACAACACGTTAGTAACCGAGTTAACCTCCACACTTAACTAACTAAGGCTTAACTATTTAGTTGGATTTGAACCAAGACCCCCCCCCCCCCTCAACCAAACCGTCCCCAAGAGGGGACACCCCTTGTCCTTGCAAGATTATAATAATCTTGGTTGTCTTATATCTAGTAGACACATAATCTCTTGGTTAATGACCATGAAAATTATCTATAAGTTCTAACCATAACACAACATATTCATTCCATCACACAACTCAACTTCACAACTCTCTCTCCCTCTCCTCAAACTCTCGGCCGAACACAAGCACCCACAACCACCCACTTTCGAGCTTTGATCTTGCCATTCCAAGCTTATACAAGGGTTAAGGATCTCATACAAAGGAGCTCGGTGCATTCGGAACGCGAAGGACCTCGCTACATTGCTTTTATCCACTCGATTTTCGACTAGAATCTTCCCTAGCCTCGAGCTAGTAGTAAGTTGCTCTAAACATCTACTTGATCTTGTCTAGAGTGGTTAATAAGAGTTTCGTCGGTTAAAAATCACTAACATATAAGATCACCAACTAAAAGTCTACTAAAGGATGAACAAGGTGGTTAATGGATGAATATGTGTGTAAATCATGTAGATCTTGTGTTGTTATGATTATTGGTTGATTATCTAATGTTTTGCTGATTTATATTGATGTTTAATGTTGTTGTGATTAATTAACTTGTTAACGGAATCGATCGAACGCGATTTAGAAGGTTAAACACTGAAAAACAGAATCTGACCCGGTTTTACAGCCAACTTCAGTTGGCTGTAAACAGGTCTTAAACTTAACGAAAAACCGATATTTTGAATCTAAAATATGTTATTATGAAATACGGTTCTAATGGCACCGGAATCGTAATTTTTGGACTCCGTTTACTATTTTTAAAGTGTTAAATTGTAACAGCAACTTAAGCTGAATTTTGACAGCAATAAATGGGTGTCATACTTTCAGTCATAACCTGAGTTTTGTGATGAATCGGACCATGAAATTTGTACAGTAGATGAAAACCGATGCATTTGTAATTACCCCATTGGAATTTCGTAAATCGGACACTCAATGAATTTTTAATAAATTTTTCCGTGGACTGTGGTCAGAAATACATGAATCTGAGTTCAGCCCGGAATATGATTTTTTATGAAATATTGGTAATGAACCGGACCCCGATATTTTTACACAATAAAATATGGGACGTTTATGACATTCTGTAAAAATTTGGGAATTTTTGGAATAATTTAACTATTTTATTAAAATGTCCGAAAACAGCCGGTTTTGAATATAAATGATGAAATGACATAAGTTGTGACTCGCGTGTCTAAATGTCAAGTATGCTATCTGTGAATGATCTAATATGCTATATATGTTATGTGTATTATCGAATGTTTGATTATGAGTGGGGAATGGATGGGAAACATACATGGGCATAAACAGTTAAAGTAATGCATGTTATGTGCTAGATACGTGTAGGAACTTTGTGCTCTAATTGAAAGCCACTAAATGACTAACTGATAAATCATACTAGGACGCGATTGACCGACCCTGACTGTTAGCTATATTGAGAATCTAACCGAGCAAACCGAGGTGAGTTCACACACTTTCTAAGGCATGGGATTCCCGGTGGTTTGGGAATGGGTTAAAGAAATTAAAACGGGATCTACATATTCTCCTTGGGTAGGATATGTACGGCCATCCTCCATAGGCAGGATGCCATTATTAATCCTACGAATTCTCCTGGTGCAGAATACGTACGTTCGTCTTCCTTGGGTAGGACAACAACCTTAAAACTAGCTAGACAAAACTCTATCATGAAGTCCCTCAAATTATATCGACTTAATCGCCGAGGCCAATGGCGAGCGGGTCATTAGTTAATAGCGCTATTAGGTTTAACAAACCTCACACCGTGCCAGTCGGACGGGCGTGTACTAATGGACTATGGCAGATTGTCAGTGATGATAGACACTGATATAGGGCACAACTTATTTGCGTAGCAGTCGATATGTATGGTCTAGTAGTTCAAACGGGGAAAGCCCCCACTGATTATGGATATGGTTTGGGTAAAGAAAAAGAACTGGTTAAACATACTTTCAACTATGGGGTGACCCCCACGGCAAATAAGCCAACGAAAGTCAAACCACGTTTTCAGAAACAACTTAAAACTAAACAACCAAACGTGAACTCACTCAACTTTGTTGTTGACTCGTTGTTACATGCCTTACAGGTCGCTAAATGCTTGGAGCTTGCACGGGGAAGGAGTCGTTGTGGTGTACGGACTGTTATGTTCCGTGCTTAATGTTTAAATCCTTATGAACTTACTAAACTTGCGTTTTGAAACTTTAACTTATGAACTATGGACTTATGCTTTCGAACTCACGTTTATGCTTCCGCTGTTTAAACCAAACAAGGTTAACTAGCTTTGGTCACCAATCGTATTATGTTTAGTTTTATTTACTTAATTGAGTTGTTCAATATGATTGGTGGCTCGATCCTGGTCATGTCACGCCTCCAAGCGGTGATACCCCGCATGGTGGATTTTGGGGGTGTGACATGTTTGGCCTCCTCGGCGGTAGCAGCTTTCACCCTCCCAGCCTCAAGATCAATCTCTAAGGACTCATTCTTGTCAGTTTGCTCATGCAATTGACGCTTTAACTCCGCAATCTCCACATCCTTGGCATGTAAGTCCTTATCTTTGCTGGCCACCTGCGCCTTTAACTCGTCCTGCAAAGGATGAGATAACGACTTAGTAATATTTTGACAAATACAAAACTACATAAAGAGGAAAGCGCTAAAGTTTGTTGAGCCTCAACGCGCTCTTTGTCCGCTTCAACATCCTCAACCTCCTTTGTTAATGTGGCAATCTGAGCCTCAAGGTCGGTAATCTTGGAGCGAGCAGCATACATGCGCTGATTATCTTTTTTACACACCTCTTTCCATTCAGCACGCTTGTAACACCTCGAAAATTCACGTCCTATAATGTGTTGACACGTGTCATATGTTTAAACGTGTGAAAGAATGTTATAAAAGGATTAAAGTTGACAAACCTGGAAACTATGTGAATATACGGGTTCTAAATGTCAACAGTGAATAAATATATTGTACATTAACCCTACATGATGCACATACCTTCAAACGAATAAATCATGAATCATACGAAGCTAAATATGAAAGAAAGTGAGAGATTACAAACTACAGGGGCTAAATGTGTCAACATGTTTAAGTTATACCTCTGAGTGACCTTTTAGCAAACCCGAAGCTTTGTAACGGTAAATTATGCTCACTAGAATGCACGATATAAATTTCATAAGGTTTCGTTATCGTATGAGAAAGTTACGATCAAATTCGTATGCGAGGGGTTAAAAGCGTCAACGATGAAGTTTAGGACTTTTCGGGTGACAATAAAGTTAACCGAGGACTAAACAAAATGGGTATATGTCTTGAAGCCCTTAAACTTCAATTTGGAGGGCTCAAAGTGCAAAATATAAGTTACTTGACCTTTCGGAAGGGCCAAGAGTCAAATATGCAAAAACTAGAAAATGTGGAAGCTGAACACAAGGCCCAAGCGGGCCGCGTAGACCCTAACAACATCTTACGCGGGCCGCCTGGCCCGCCCAGATACAGAAACTTTGGACAGCAGCCGAATTTCACGCATAAACCGACTTTAATCAGTTGTTTCACCTCTTGGGCGACCCCTAAGCAACCCCTAGAACCTTAGGGACATGTGTGGATCATCTGGGATCATTGATAGGCTTGGGTGTCAACAATCTACAAGATTTTGAAAACTATATAAAGGCCTCTTGTGTAACCATTTTGATCACACCTTCCTTCAGCCTTTCTGATCATTCTTGGAGCTCCAAAGCAGACTCAAGTGATCACAAATCGTGCATAGGACTTCAGTAAGTTTGCTTAACCTTTCTTAGTTAAGTTTTTGCTTAGTTTTAGCTTAAAAGTCAAACCGTCGTAATCAACGGTTGACTTAACGATTAATCATTGTTGGTCCAGTGATTAGTCGAATTGAAAGTAGTTATAAGTTGGTAATTATGTGGGCAATAAACCCTTAAAAGGGCACCCTCTGATTCCCACTCTAACTAGGTCAAATGTCGGGCCAAACTTGTTATTAAAAAGTCAACAGAATGCTTATTTTCTAATTTATGCATAATTAGCAATGTAGAACACATACAACCTGTTTCATCATTAATATAACTTGGTAATTAGTGTAAGAACATGTCTAAACATGTTCAACCAGACAATTTTATGTTTAGACCCGGTGCGGAACCAAAAGTCGCAAAGCTTTGACTTTTGCTTTGACTTCAGTTCTGACCCGTTATGGTATGTTTTAAAAATGCCAAAGAGCTTCCTTAGGACCAGGTTACATGCTAGTATAACCCTCTGTGATTATACACCTTGGTTCATTAGTTAACCAATTAATATGCATGATTCCGTTAATTGCTCATATGTTGACCATTATGCCCTTTTCACCTTAAAACGTGATTTTTGAAAATGTAAAAGAGTAGAAACCTTAGTTATTGATTTATAAACTTGCACCCAAAATTTGACATCAGATTGAGGTGTAGATTGAGAGTTATGCTCATTAGCGTAATTAGAAAGCTTTTTAGCGATTAAACGACATAATTAGCGTATAGCCTATTTAAGCATACTTTTTGATATCAAACTCTTTACCCACTGATGTAATATATTATTTTGGGATTTTTGAAGATTTTTAATTAATTTTAGGCTGAGCATAACTTAGAGTTATAAGCTTAGCCCGGTAATTGTCGGTTTTGCCCTTTCGGGCTATAAAATGAGTTTTACATATCTAATCGACTCCAAACCTTTTGCTACTGATTATATATGATAAATAAATTATTTTAAATCTTCTGGAATAATAAAAATATCAGCTTTCTATATAGAACCCGGAAACGGCTTCTAATCGTCTAATTAAGCGTTTCTAACGCATAGTATGTACTAGAACTACTTTAAACATACAAAGGTTGATACCTACTGATATTTGAGGTAAATTATGATATTTTAACAGTAAGCAAAAGTTGTTTAACTCAGACTTCAGTTTTGAGCTTTTCGGCTTATGTGAAATTACCAAAATGCCCCTTCGGTGCATAGTTTGGTTATAATTGATAAATTTCACATATATACTTTACCCTACTGTTATAACTTATTAAATTGAGTAATTTTGCTGATTACATCAGACCTGTAACTCAGGATATTACTTAAACTCTTTTATAACCTTATAAATGACCAAACTACCCCTACGGGGCATAGTTTGTGTTTAGATTCATTTCGGGCATAATAAATGATATCTTGCTGATGTCACAACATATTTGAGGCATATTAACTTAGGAAACCTGTATATGACTCTCATGGTCACCCGTTACGCCTCTTGCGCGTTCGGTTCGGTTTATGTAACTAGTTTGCATAAATTAGCCGAAACGGGTCAAATCTTATCGGTTTTATCTCAAAATCCAGAGTGTGTTTAAGTTACCCACATTAGTCAAGCATGCAAGCTTGTCGGGTCAAAACCACATTCTAAACCGGTCTTCGCTTCTTCATGCGTTTGAACCGTGTCTTCCTTTTAAAACTAACCGGTCTAAGCTTAGGCTTAATTAAAGACCCGTTAGAAATCTAATAGGTTATTATAACCCTTCGTTCCAGATTAGGAGCCCAGTAAAAGTACTTGCATTTGTTGTATTTTATTGATACTTTGCTCAGGTAAATACTCTTAACTTATTTTCCCTATACGGGCTTGGGATACGGCACTATAAAAGTACCGCTTGGTCGGGTGTATCTAGTCATTTAAATCGGATTGTGATTGATGTATTTACATAACCCGTTTAATATGTATTATTTGGTGTATGGCTTTTGGGGGTTAAATGACCATATCCCGGATATCCTTGGCATCATTTTACGAAATGGCCACGACCTAAGCACGGGGTGTAGGCGTACACCTGACAGATGCATTATGTAAAAACTGGTAATCGACTTAAGGAATCAACCTTGTGGGCATTATACCTATGGCGTGTCAGTTAATCTTGTCCAGCTCTTCTAACCGGCCCTGATGGACGACAAATAAGTAAAACTGTATACATGATTATTTAATAATTGTCCCAAGTTATAAAGATATATTTTGCCGAAGTGCATTCAAATCAATTTTCAAACTCTTTTCAAAATGAGTCAGTTGAGTTGTATTTACCAGTGTAAACTGACGTATTTTCCAAAAAGGCTAAGTGCAGGTACTAGACGAAATAGGCTGGCTACTCCAGGCATCATTACTCAAGTTTCGCAAGCTCTAGATGTCAAAGTCTGTTGAACTATTGTTTCTATTTTATTTTGATCCGCCTGTGGATCTTTGACTTTCCGTTGTAATACTGGATATTACTTTATTTTCGGATTGTAATATATTTTATCTTTTGCTTCCGCTGTGCATTCATATATTGTGTTGTTTGACTATTATGTTGCCAACCACGTCACGATACTCCCCCACCGGGCCCACCGGTGACACGTGGATTTCAGGGTGTGACAGGTTGGTATCAGAGCCAACACTGAGTGAATTAAACACTAGCCTTTTGTGTTTAATCTCAGTTACACAGTTGCACATTCTTGAGTCTAGACGAGAACATAGGACTAATCCTAATTCGTTTCATTGTCTTTTAATTACTTCTTTGTTATTTTTCTGATTAGCCTTTGCATGGGCAAGTCATTTTATCAGAAGTCCCGTTTAGGGAAACCATATACTTGTTTAAATTTTAATGGAACGATTATATTTAAAATATCATTCCTATATTATAAGATCTACCATTATAATAAAAATGGCAAAATCTAAAAAGGACAAAGACCTAGCCATATGTCACCTTAAGACAGGGCCAAGATGGTAGTTCCACAATTAGGTTCAGATCCTCGTTAACATTTCAATTTAGGGTTGTTCTGCGTTAATTATTAAAAAGAATCTTAAAGGTAAAACCTAGCCTGAATGTCACTGCAGACAAGGCCAAGATGGTGGAACCTATTCAAGAGATCCAAATCTTTTTTTTTAAATATCTAAAAGCATATTATCATGATTGACAAGATGTGACACGATAAAATCACATAAGTCATTCTTAAATGGGTTATTCTAAATTCCCTTATTTATATAATCATCCCTTATGGATGAAGTACCCACGGGCTATAATTAACGTCCTCTGAGACTAAAGACAGTGGTAGCTTACGACTCCCTGTCAAGAAAAGGTAATGAGCTTTGATTCAAACCTTAATGCCTCGATTCTCTGAAATCATGGCTTATAAAATTAAACTTGTCTACGTGACTAGGCCTTTTTTGCTATTATTAACTTATAATTTAGGATTATGATAAAGATCCTGAACAATTATATATTTAACAAATTAACTATAATGTGTATTAAAAACATGGTTAATAAATCGTCGAGAACGATAGTACTGTATGGGCTTCTAAATAAACCTTGCCCTTATCTTCTTTTTGTAGCAACTAAGACTACATGGCTGACTCTGACGAGATAAACAGTCATCCTCTGGAAAACCACGATGATGATAAGATTGATATAACCAGAGGAGAACTTCGTACTCTGATTGATACAGTTGTATCTAAAGCTTTAGAGGAGCAATTCAAGGAGTATAGTGAGACTCATAGTAAAGCCTCATTTGTACCCCACTCTAAGTTTGTCCCTAAGACACATTCGGAGGCTCACAACAAGCCGCCCTCCAAAAAGGAAGAACCAAAGAAGGATGATGATCGACGTTCATCTAATCAACTCAGTGTTCCATCCAAGAAGATAGTGTTCGATAATGAACCGCATACCAAGTCTTGTACCTATAAATACTTTGTTTCCTGCAAACCCCGGGATTTCTCTGGGGAGAAAGGGGCAATTGATTGTATGACTTGGTTAGATGAGATGGACACAGTGGTTGACATCAGCGGTCGTGCTGAAAGGGATGTAGTGAAGTATGTATCCCAATCGTTCAAGGGAGAGGCACTAGCATGGTGGAAGTCTCTCATTCAAGCTGCTGGGAAGATCCCGCTCTACAACATGTCATGGGAGCAGTTTGTTACTCTCATTATGGAGAACTACTGCCCTCAACACGAGGTCGAAAGAATTGAATCTGATTTCTTATCATTGGTGATGATAAACTTAGATTGTCAAGCTTACCTCACCAATTTTAATACCCTGTCCAGACTGGTTCCTTACCTTGTAACACCAGAACCCAAGCGAATTGCTCGCTTCATAGGGGGTTTAGCCCCAGAAATCAAAGCCAATGTTAAGGCTTCAAGACCTGCTACGTTTAGGTCAGCAGCTGATCTCTCTTTATCCCTTACTTTAGATGCGGTCAGGTTGAGATCGCTAAAGAAATCTGAAGAAAGTAAGAGGAAGCGTGAGGATGATAACTCACGAGGGTCAGAGAAGAAGCACAAGGGAAACACTGATTCTAAGAAGTTTGGGTCTGGAAGGAATAGTCAGCGAACAGAGGAAAAGCCAAAGTGCACGACTTGCCAAAAACGCCACTTTGGAAAGTGCAGACTTGAGTCCAATTCTAAGTCAGGACCACCTGCATGTGGGATATGCAAGTCTAGAGAGCACAAGTCGATAGAGTGCAAGAAGATAAAAGACGCAACATGCTACAATTGCAATGAGAAAGGGCATATCAAAACCAACTGCCCTAAATACGCCAAAAAGCCTGAAGAGGTCAAGAAGACCAATGCAAGGGTCTTTCGAATGGATGCAAAGGAAGCAGTCCAGGATGACAACGTAATCACAGGTACCTTTCTCATCAATGATGTCTATGCAGGGGTACTTTTTGATTCAGGCGCTGATAAGTCGTTTGTAGATAATAAGTTTTGTGAATTGTTGAAATTGCCTGTTAAAACCCTAAGCGTGAAATATGAGGTGGAATTAGCGGATGGTACATTAGAAACCACGTCAACCATATTAGATGGATGTGTTATATCCATTAGGAACCACTCTTTTCCACTATCCTTACTTCCTTTGAATTTAGCCGGTTTTGACATAGTGATAGGCATGGATTGGTTATCTCGTAACCAAGCCCAGATAGTGTGCAATAAGAAACAAGTGGTGATCAAGACTCCATCTGGTGAGCCACTTACCATTCAGGGAGATACCCAATATGGACTACCTGAGCAAGTGTCTATGCTCAAGGCGTCTAGATGTCTGAAGAAGGGTTGTGTCATCTGCATGGCACAGGTTACTATTGATGAGCCGAAACCTAAGATGGAAGACATCCCCGTCATTTCTGAATACCCTGAAGTGTTTCCTGAAGAACTACATGGATTACCACCAGATAGGCAAGTGGAGTTCAGAATTGACATCATCCCTGGAGCTGCACCTGTTGCTAGAGCGCCCTACAGGCTGGCACCAACGGAAATGAAGGAATTGAGAGCGCAACTAGACGAATTGCTAGCTAAAGGTTTCATTAAACCTAGTTCGTCTCCTTGGGGAGCGCCAGTCCTGTTTGTCAAAAAGAAGGATGGATCGATGCGTCTGTGCATCGATTACCGTGAGCTTAACAAGGTCACTATAAAGAATAGGTATCCTTTGCCCAGGATCGACGATTTGTTCGATCAATTGCAAGGGGCAAGTTATTTCTCGAAGATTGACTTGAGGTCAGGCTACCACCAACTGAAGGTTAGAGATGAAGAAGTACACAAAACTGCATTTAGGACTCGTTATGGTCATTACGAGTTCCTAGTGATACCTTTTGGGCTCACTAATGCACCGGCCGCGTTCATGGATCTCATGAATCGCGTTTGCAAGCCGTACTTAGATAAATTCGTCATCATTTTCATTGACGACATTCTCATTTACTCAAAGAACCAAGCTGACCATGAGAAACACCTTCGCTGTATTCTTAAACTTCTACATCATGAGAAACTCTACGCCAAATTTTCCAAGTGTGAATTTTGGCTTCGAGAAGTCCAATTTCTTGGACATGTGGTTAGTGAGCGTGGTATCCAAGTGGATCCCGCTAAGGTTGAAGCAGTTATGAACTGGCAGGAGCCGAAGACGCCCACTGAAATTCGTAGTTTCTTGGGATTGGCAGGATACTACAGATGCTTTATCGAAAACTTCTCAAGGATTGCTGCACCCCTGACTTCGCTGACACGTAAGAAGATTAAGTTTGACTGGGGTCCTAAACAGCAGGAATCCTTCGATATTCTGAAACAGAAGCTAAGCAATGCTCCTGTACTGACATTACCTGAAGGTACCGAAGAATTCGTAGTTTACTACGATGCATCACACACTGGCATGGGGTGTGTGCTTATGCAGAAAGGCAAGGTTATTGCCTATGCATCACGTCAATTAAAGGTGCACGAAAAGAATTACACCACCCATGACTTGGAGTTGGGTGCCGTTGTATTTGCACTGAAGCTATGGAGGCATTATTTATATGGTATCAAGTGTGTGATCTATTCTGATCACAAGAGCCTCCAGCACCTGTTTAATCAGAAGGATTTAAACATGAGGCAGCGCCGATGGATGGAGACGTTGAATGATTATGATTGTGAAATCAGATACCATCCAGGCAAGGCGAATGTAGTCGCCGATGCCTTGAGTAGAAAGGAAAGGGTGGAACCCATCCGAATCAATGCCAAGAGCATTGAAGTAAAGAACAGTTTGAATGAAAGGTTGTTAGCTGCACAGAAGAAAGCTGTGTTGGAAGCTAACTACCCAAATGAAAAGCTAGGGGTAACTGAGGAGCAGTTAACTCTTAGCAAGGACGGAATCCTGAGATTAAATGGACGAATATGGGTTCCAATTTATGGAGGACTTCAGGATGTTATCCTCCAGGAAGCCCATAGTTCTAAATATTCCGTTCGTCTTGGAGCTGATAAAATGTACCAGGACCTGAAAGAAAACTTTTGGTGGATAGGCTTGAAGAAGTCTATAGCCACCTATGTAGCTAAATGCTTGACATGTGCGCAAGTAAAAGCTGAACATCAAAAGCCGTCAGGTTTGCTGCAACAACCTGAGCTTCCCACATGGAAGTGGGAAATGGTGACGATGGATTTCATCACCAAGTTGCCGAAGACAAGGAAAGGCAATGATACGATATGGGTAATAGTTGATAGACTGACTAAGTTAGCACATTTCCTACCAATTAAGGAGACCTATAGCTCTGACATGTTAGCCCAATTATACGTTGATAAGATTGTAGCTCTACATGGCGTGCCAGTGTCTATCATCTCTGACAGAGATACAAGGTACACGTCACATTTTTGGAAGAGTTTCCAGCAATCTTTGGGCACACGTTTGAATTTCAGTACGGCTTACCATCCTCAGACGGACGGCCAGAGCGAGCGTACAATCCAAACGTTGGAAGACATGCTTCGTGCATGTGTGATCGATTTAGGTGGTAGTTGGGATAACCACCTACCGTTAATCAAATTCTCCTACAACAATAGCTACCAAACCAGCATTAAGGCTGCGCCTTTTGAGGCATTATACGGTAGAAAGTGCATAACGCCCGTCTGTTGGGCGGAGGTTGGAGATGTCCAATTGTCAGGACCAGAGATAGTCTTTGAAACGATGGACAAGATTGTCTAGATTCGTGACCGTCTCAAAGCTGCCCGAGATAGGCAGAAAAGCTACGCTGATTTGAAGCGTAAACCTTTTAACTTCGAAGTAGGTGACAAGGTATTGCTTAAAGTATCACCCTGGAAGGGAGTGATGCGGTTTAGTAAGAAAGGCAAGCTAAGCCCGAGATACATAGGACCGTTCGAAGTCATCGAACGTGTCGGATCAGTTGCCTATAAATTAAACTTACATGAAGAGCTCAGTGGTATTCACAATGTATTCCACATTTGCAATCTAAAGAAGTGTTTCCCTGATGAATCACTGGTAATACCACATACAGATGTGCATATAGAAGAGAGCTTGAAATTTGTTGAAAAACCCGTGTCGATCGAGGATCGACAGGTTAAGAAGCTTCGAAGGAAGCATGTGCCTATTGTACAGGTAAAATGGGATGCCCGTAGAGGTCCCGAATACACGTGGGAGGTTGAATCCACGATGAAAGAAAAGTACCCTCATTTGTTGCAATAAATCTCGAGGTCGAGATTTATTTTAAGGGGGTGAGGATGTAACACCTCGAAAATTCACGTCCTATAATGTGTTGACACGTGTCATATGTTTAAACGTGTGAAAGAATGTTATAAAAGGATTAAAGTTGACAAACCTGGAAAGTATGTGAATATACGGGTTCTAAATGTCAACAGTGAATAAATATATTGTACATTAACCCTACATGATGCACATACCTTCAAACGAATAAATCATGAATCATATGAAGCTAAATATGAAAGAAAGTGAGAGATTACAAACTACAGGGGCTAAATGTGTCAACATGTTTAAGTTATACCTCTGAGTGACCTTTTAGCAAACCCGAAGCTTTGTAACGGTAAATTATGCTCACTAGAATGCACGATATAAATTTCATAAGGTTTCGTTATCGTATGAGAAAGTTACGATCAAATTCGTATGCGAGGGGTTAAAAGCGTGAAGTTTAGAACTTTTCGGGTGACAATAAAGTTAACCGAGGACTAAACAAAATGGGTATATGTCTTGAAGCCCTTAAACGTCAATTTGGAGGGCTCAAAGTGCAAAATATAAGTTACTTGACCTTTCGGAAGGGCCAAGAGTCAAATATGCAAAAACTAGAAAATGTGGAAGCAGAACACAAGGCCCAAGCGGGCCGCGTAGACCCTAACAACATCTTACGCG
Organism: Helianthus tuberosus; assembly: GCA_030545235.1. Lineage (NCBI taxonomy): Eukaryota > Viridiplantae > Streptophyta > Magnoliopsida > Asterales > Asteraceae > Helianthus > Helianthus tuberosus. The sequence goes on from CM060354.1 coordinate 23,081,262, forward strand.
GGATGCCTGGCCCGCCCAGATACAGGAACTTTGGACAGCAGCCGAATTTCACGCATAAACCAACTTTAATCAGTTGTTTCACCTCTTGGGCGACCCCTAAGCAACCCCTAGAACCTTAGGGACATGTGTGGATCATCTGGGATCATTGATAGGATTTGGTGTCAACAATCTACAAGATTTTGAACACTATATAAAGGCCTCTTGTGCAACCATTTTGATCACACCTTCCTTCAGCCTTTCTGATCATTCTTGGAGCTCCAAAGCAGACTCAAGTGATCACAAATCGTGCATAGGACTTCAGTAAGTTTGCTTAACCTTTCTTAGTTAAGTTTTTGCTTAGTTTTAGCTTAAAAGTCAAACCGTCATAATCAACGGTTGACTTAACGATTAATCATTGTTAGTCCAGTGATTAGTCGAATTGAAAGTAGTTATAAGTTGGTAATTATGTGGGCAATAAACCCTTAAAAGGGCACCCTCTGATTCCCACTCTAACTAGGTCAAATGTCGGGTCAAACTTGTTATTAAAAAGTCAACAGAATGCTTATTTTCTAATTTATGCATAATTAGCAATGTAGAACACATACAACCTGTTTGATCATTAATATAACTTGGTAATTAGTGTAAGAACATGTCTAAACATGTTCAACCCGACAATTTTATGTTTAGACCCGGTTCGGAACCAAAAGTCGCAAAGCTTTGACTTTTGCTTTGACTTCAGTTCTGACCCGTTATGGTATGTTTTAAAAATGCCAAAGAGGTTCCTTAGGACCAGGTTACATGCTAGTATAACCCTCTATGATTATACACCTTGGTTCATTAGTTAACCAATTAATATGCATGATTCCGTTAATTGCTCATATGTTGACCATTATGCCCTTTTCACCTTAAAACGTGATTTTTGAAAATGTAAAAGAGTAGAAACCTTAGTTATTGATTTATAAACTTGCACCCAAAATTTGACATCAGATTGAGGTGTAGATTGAGAGTTATGCTCATTAGCGTAATTAGAAAGCTTTTTAGCGATTAAACGACATAATTAGCGTATAGCCTATTTAAGCATACTTTTTGATATCAAACACTTTACCCACTGATGTAATATATTATTTTGGGATTTTTGAAGATTTTTAATTAATTTTAGGCTGAGCATAACTTAGAGTTATAAGCTTAGCCCGGTAATTGTCGGTTTTGCCCTTTCGGGCTATAAAATGAGTTTTACATATCTAATCGACTCCAAACCTTTTGCTACTGATTATATATGATAAATAAATTATTTTAAACCTTTTGGAATAATAAAAATATCAGCTTTCTATATAGAACCCGGAAACGGCTTCTAATCGCCTAATTAAGCGTTTCTAACGCATAGTATGTACTAGAACTACTTTAAACATACAAAGGTTGATACCTACTGATATTTGAGGTAAATTATGATATTTTAACAGTAAGAAAAAGTTTTTTAACTCAGACTTCAGTTTTGAGCTTTTCGGCTTATGTGAAATTACCAAAATGCCCCTTCGGTGCATAGTTTGGTTATAATTGATAAATTTCACATATATACTTTACCCTACTGTTATAACTTATTAAATTGAGTAATTTTTCTGATTACATCAGACCTGTAACTCAGGATATTACTTAAACTCTTTTATAACCTTATAAATGACCAAACTACCCCTACGGGGCATAGTTTGTGTTTAGATTCATTTCGGGCATAATAAATGATATCTTGCTGATGTCACAACATATTTGAGGCATATTAACTTAGGAAACCTGTATATGACTCTCATGGTCACCCGTTACGCCTCTTGCGCGTTCGGTTCGGTTTATGTAACTAGTTTGCATAAATTAGCCGAAACGGGTCAAATCTTATCGGTTTTATCTCAAAATCCAGAGTGTGTTTAAGTTACCCACATTAGTCAAGCATGCAAGCTTGTCGGGTCAAAACCACATTCTAAACCGGTCTTCGCTTCTTCATGCGTTTGAACCGTGTCTTCCTTTTAAAACTAACCGGTCTAAGCTTAGGCTTAATTAAAGACCCGTTAGAAATCTAATAGGTTATTATAACCCTTCGTTCCAGATTAGGAGCCCGGTAAAAGTACTTGCATTTCCTGTATTTGATTGATACTTTGCTCAGGTAAATACTCTTAACTTATTTTCCCTATACGGGCTTGGGATACGGCACTATAAAAGTACCGCTTGGTCGGGTGTATCTAGTCATTTAAATCGGATTGTGATTGATGTATTTACATAACCCGTTTAATATGTATTATTTGGTGTATGGCTTTTGGGGGTTAAATGACCATGTCCCGGATATCCTTGGCATCATTTTACGAAATGGCCACGACCTAAGCACGGGGTGTAGGCGTACACCTGACAGATGCATTATGTAAAAACTGGTAATCCACTTAAGGAATCAACCTTGTGGGCATTATACCTGTGGCGTGTCAGTTAATCTTGTCCGGCTCTTCTAACCGGCCCTGATGGACGACAAATAAGTAAAACTGTATACATGATTATTTAATAATTGTCCCAAGTTATAAAGATATATTTTGCCGAAGTGCATTCAAATCAATTTTCAAACTCTTTTCAAAATGAGTCAGTTGAGTTGTATTTACCAGTGTAAACTGACGTATTTTCCAAAAAGGCTAAGTGCGGGTACTAGACGAAATAGGCTGGCTACTCCAGGCATCATTACTCAAGTTTCGCAAGCTCTAGATGTCAAAGTCTGTTGAACTATTGTTTCTATTTTATTTTGATCCGCCTGTGGATCTTTGACTTTCCGTTGTAATACTGGATATTACTTTATATTCGGATTGTAATATATTTTATCTTTTGCATCCGCTGTGCATTCATATATTGTGTTGTTTGACTATTATGTTGCCAACCACGTCACGATACTCCCCCACCGGGCCCACCGGTGACACGTGGATTTCGGGGTGTGACAACGCTCTTTCGACAAGAGCTCTTCAGCGGCACGTAGCTTGCTCCTTAAGCCCTCGCGACCCCATTCTTCAGATTTTTTCTCCGCTTCAAAGGCGGCCTTCTCCTCAGCAAACGAACTCTTAATCTTCTCAAAATCCTTAACCTGTCTCAACAAACGCTCACGGTACTTTTCCCAATCACCTCGCTCTCTAACCATTGTACGCCTCTCGCGCACAATTTGGTGGTTAGCAGCGCGGGTGTTGGCCTCTCCAACAACATAGGCATGATACAACCCATCATGGGTCCGCGCTCTCTGCCTGTTCACTTCACCAGGAGGGAAGAAATTTAAGTACCAGTCACGACAAGTAGCAAATTCCATGAACGTGTCTTTTTGCTTTAAGCCCCATGGAGGTTGGTGGGGAGCATCACCGCGAGCTTCCTCGGTGTACGTCTTATAATAAATATCCCCTAAGGTATCCTTAGGACCTATCGGAGGATATGGCATCGAGCTTTGGCTCCCCGCACCAGCCTGACCAGCCGCGAAGGCGCTTAAACGCACATTACCACCAGCACTCGCACCACCTGCAGCAGTGGTAGTCTCTTTATGCGCAGGCTCAGTTGGCTTAATAACCTCGGGGCCTTTTCCCCGTGTAGTTTCCTTCTCCTTTTCATGAAGGGGTTGGTCAAGCCCCGTAATGCGTGCGACCTCCGGACCCTGCGCTTTCTCTTGTGCAATAGTAGCAGCGGCCTCGGTCTCTTTTGGTTTGTCGCCCTCAGGCTTTTCAACAACCTTCTCTGTCTCTTCCTTCTCTTTCTCTCTCTCTCCTTCTCAACAACCTTCTCAATCACCTTTTCAACCACCTTCTCAGGCTGGTTTGGAGCAGTCCTGTAAGACTTGATTATAAACTTGGTTTTCTTCGGCGCTAGTTCTTTTGGATCTTTAAACTCAACATCCTTAGTCTTCTCAGGGGTCTTCTTCTGGGCCTCTGCAGAAACTAAGTGTTAACAAGAGATGTTACTAAAGTAAGACAAGTATTAATGATGTGCTAAAAGTGGTCTAATTAAATTAACTAAATTAAACCCTAAACTAGACACTCTAAGCTTTAAATTTATAAACTTAGACTCGATCTAAAACTAAACCACGCAACCGGCAAGTATACCGATCAATGCAGTATAGCTACAGTAAGTCCGAGTATCGAACCCACGAGACTCTCTAATTAGACTCTATCTAGACCTAGACTGACACAGACTCTAACTCTTTAATTGGTTTTGGGGGGGGGGGGGGGGGGGGGTTATGGAAAATCTAAGGAAATCTAATTAAACTAAATACTAAATTAAAACTAGACTAATACGAAAGAAGACAAAGGTTTTTCTTATATGATGAACGAGACCACCTAGACTAGAATCCTAGATTGATTTTTAGAAATTACCGATTAAATTAACTGCATGATTTATGGAACCGGGATCATATGATACTAAACCTATTAAGATCCAACTAAGCCCCTCGACCCTTCTCAAGGAGAAACTTGTGGAACTACCTAGGCCGTTAATCCTACCGGTTATTAGACGCCTTTCCAGTTGTCTAATTATTGTGTAACTACCCTAATGTTGACTTACTCTTTTCCAATCATAGATCTAGGGTAGTTTGAATTAATTAACTTGACTTGATAGACTAATAAAACCGACAGGTCAACTAAGACACGACCTTTTCCAAGGACTATCTAAAGCAATTTGTCGGGTAAGACCTACCAATAGCCCCTCACTTTCCAGGTATTAGGACTAGCAGAACACTAAGACTTAGTAAATTAATATCAATTACTTCTAGGGGTTATCGGCCGATTATCCCTAAAGAGTTAAGATTTCTTACGTGATATAGACACTCACCAAAATCCTAAATCCTAGTATGACTCTATGTTGTGATATAGACCGTCACTAAGAATCATACGAAGCAAATGACAATAATAAACCAAATTAAAGTACGCATGTGCATCAAATCAATAAAACAAACTTCTTACTAAACACAATCAATCCATAATATTCATGCAAATAACGAAAACGGTAAAAACATTATTCAATCCATTCAACTAAGTCTAGGTGGCTTAAAAGTTTAGCCAAGCATGATAATCTTAAAAACAATCAAACAAGGTTTAGAACGAGAATTCATCAGAATAAAAACAAGAAGACTAGAAAATAAAAGAAACCGAATAATAAAACCCGGTAGTTCCTTGTTCTCCAAGCTTCCCGCTCGATCCCGATGATTCCGTGGCCTTGAACCTGATGCTTCACAATTCCTTCAAAACTGATGTTCTCCTCCGTCTGATCCTTTTCTGTTCGTGATTTGAAGGTTATATTCTTTTTTATGCGTCCCCACTTAATCCTCTTCTTTTTTATAATAATGATGGCTGCCTCCCCTTTTCTAGAATAACAATTGTCCACCAACAATAAGAACCCTTTTTTCTTTGCTGTTATTCGATTCCCCTCAAAATATGCCACTTGCTGTTTACATAAAATATTTGGGCTGACACCCATTTCGGCCCCCACCACCTAATTGTCATTTGTCCACAACAATACATACTCTTTTCTTTTTCCTTGTGTTGATTATCCTCTAATAATCATAATTAGCCAATCCTTTTATTCCCCACTAGAATAATATTATGGCAAAATGACAATAATGGCAGCTTCTTTCGTCTTGTCTGTTGATGATTTTTAGCCACCCCCAAAGTTATATATGACCTCCTTTCTTTAATAGGTAATATTATTTAAAGAATGTTTTTAAAACCCAACACATTGAATCCACCAAATTGTTGTTGAACAATAATGCTTTTCATGGCCCACCAATTTTCTATTAGAAAATTTCATCCAAAACAATAATAATAGCATGCCACCCACAATTAATAAATTAATAGACACCAACAATGATAAAATATATGGCAGCTCTTTCGTGAATAATGTAGAGATAGTGGGTTCGATCCAATCACGGAAAATAGCTGCAATTTTTATTCGGTCCCTGGTATTCTATTCTGCCCAACTAGCTAGTCATTTAATTATTAATCTTTTTCGCTCCATTTGCATCGGGACCTAGCCAAACACAAAATAATATAATATACCACTAAAACTAAATAAAAACAAATAAAACTTATACAAAAATTATTCAATCTACACAGGACGAATATGTGTATTTTACCACTTATCAATTAACATCATAACACTAACCTGGAGATAACTTGTAAAGGGAGCGCAAACTGCTCTGCTTCCCTATTACTGGGGCTCCCCCAGCCTTCTGTGCTGCCTTAACGCCCGCAGCAGTCTCCTCTCTTCTTCTCTTCCTGCTCACTAACTTGAGGGCAGGTTCTTCCTCTTGCTCCTCTTCTTCCTCCTCTTCATCCAGCGCGATTGACGAAGGAGTAGCGCCAGCATCTGGGTTCCTTGACCCCGCGCTTCCTGAGTTTTTTGAACCAGCAGCGCTGGTCTTCTTTTCGCCTATACGGGACAAACCCTCAAGTGAGTCACTTGCAACAACGTAATCTTCCAAGTTACTCTGCCGAAATCGTAGAGTACCTTTATCAGAAGCACCAGCAGTCGCGCGGCTACTCCCGCTCTTCTTGCTGGTCACTTCTGCATCAATGGTAATCACTTTCTTCTTCTTCTTGCTCGTCTTCTTCTTCTTCTCCTCTGGATCTATGCCAAGGTCGCGCAACACACCTGCAAAGATGTTAGACCAGGAACTTAGCTCCCCGTTTGATGACCCTACAGACTCCTCGCTGGAAAGATAAAGAATCTCTTTCCCAGCGGAAGTCACAGCACGCAAGGGTCTGGGGTTAGGTAGATGCGCACCTTCGGTTGCAGTAGTAGGATTGGCAAAGGCTCCAGCAAGAGGATAAAGGAAGTGGCCTTTGATACGCTCGTACCAATAAGGCTCTCCCGATTCCAGTGGGCACACACCCATAGATCCACCAAAGGTGGGGAAAGCAGCTTGATACAGGTGCGCCTCTGCAATCAAATTCAACAGAAAGCGCAAGCAAATCACAAAGGAAGATAAATAAGAGAAACAACATACCTCTATCTTCAAACTTCAGAGTCGGAACTTTGTTGCTAGTCTCCGGCCACTTGTCGCTCATCTGCGCAGCAGCTAAAACATTCTCACAAAAAATTCGATTCGGTGTCGCAGTCAGCTTCAAATACCAGTCGGCTCCCTTGGGGATAGCAAGTTCTTCTTTCTCAATCGCATCCGGCTCGCGGAAGATTATCGCGATCGGAATAACTTTTTCTCTGATGGAGAAAAACTTATGTTTCCAGTCATGGAAACTCTTTGGAGGGTTTAGAAGAATCTTCTTGGTAGAACACCCTGAACTTCTCAACTGTAGGCTCTATCCCATGAGATCGGCATAGAAACTCGAAGTGTCGCACCCTCACCATGCCGGGTGGACTCATCTGGGATATGTGAAAACCGTAGTAATGCAGTATGTGGGCCATAAACTCCGTCGTCGGCAACCTGAAGTTTCCTTGAAGGAAGAAGTCTTCGAAGAGGGTAATATACCCCCGAGGTGCATCGGCGGCAGTCTGACCCTTCCGGGGATATTGGGCATCCCATTCAGGTGGGAACCGGAACCCCCTAGTAATCTGCTCAAATAACCCATGGTCCCATTTGAGGATAGGGAGGGGACCTTCTTCAAGTTGAGACCCTTCTTCAGCCATGTATATAAAGAAAACGAGAACAAGATGAAGATCTTCGAACTTCTAGAAAAACTTGAAGATCTGCTAGTGAAACCGTTGAAGACTTGAAGAAATCTTGAATACTTGAGAGAGAATAAGAGAAAGCAAAGAAGGGATTGTGAATTCTTCTCTCCTCTCGTCGACTATTTATACTCATCGCATTTAATGTGATGGGTAAACGTGCCAGATTCACCGTGCGACTAACCAATCAGCAGCCGCCACGTAAGGCGGGATTCTCGGAGCGACGGTTACCACGCGCGCGTGGGCCTCACTCGCCTGACGGAAAGCCGAACCGTCAGTGACAGCATGATGATGGCCGTGTCAGCGGTCAACTCAAACGTCGCCATCAACGACATTTCGCACCAACCTGTCAGAATTCAAAATTAGAGGTTTTTCCCACTCAAATTTACTACAAACTTCATGCAGAAGTTATCAAGCTCGCGCAAATATCATGATTCTTCAATGATCCTGCGCGCTTACAATCAAAAGCAAGAGCTACCATCAGGCTAATATGGTAGCCGCTCCGTAGTAAGTGACAAACACTTACACACGCGCCGCCTACCAAGACCCAGCAAGCATTTTTCAAAAACAACACTTTCTTTTTTCTAAGTCCAGAGCTCCAACCACTTACTTCGCGCATGGAGCAGCACTGGACTATGGGAACTTGAAGGGGCATGGTCCCAAAAAGCCGCGCAGACCATTCTAAGGTCGCGTGCTGGACCATACTCCTTACTCAGAAAGTTGATCAATCTTCAGACCCGCGCGGGATGATCAAGAAAGCCTGACCTTGCGCGTGGTTCAAACAAGAGATGGCATCAGTTTCCACACTTAACGTTCTGAATAAGAGCCTTTAGCCCCTACAACCTTGCGCGGGGTAGTTACGTGCTCATCAAGGTTCGCGCAGGAGTTAAGGCGCAATGCCACTTCAGAAAGTACAAAATGTACAAGTGGTAGAAGAGTAGTCCAATCGGCATCCTCCAGGTTATGCTCTATCGTGCTCCACGATCGTCTGACGTACAGGAGACAGAGAGTACACAAGGACGCCGACGTAGCACCAATCAGGGGGCGGCGACACCTACCCCATGATCTCCACTTACCTACTGATGGCAGAGGGACAACAAGGCCGACAACTGGGACACGTGGCTCCAATCATGGTGCGCCGGCACCGGAGATCTTCTAGAAGACACTAACGGTCGATACCAGTGAAACAAAGAGGATATTCCCTGTTTGTCTCCTTCCGGCCCAAGGCCCATCAGCCCATCTCTTCTTACACCTCTCCGACTATAAATAGAGACCTCCATGCACAGGTTAAACTTTCTATTCTCTCCACTCTCACTCTTAACACACACTTATTTCCTCAAAGCAGATACTTATTCTCACGTCGGAGTCTGGTTAAGAGGGAAACCCCCATATTCCCCTCTTAACGAGCTAACTGTGTTTCTGTTTTGCAGGAAGAACGGATCAAATCGGAGCTCAGGAAAGTTTAAGAAGATTAACCCTCATATTTGAAACATAAACCAAACTAATTAACTCTAAAATTAGTTCCGTGTTTCTTCATGGACCTTTTTAATATATGTTTTCCCCGTGGCATCGGGCAGGTGAAAACTTAAAGAATTATCGAATGACAACCAAGTGTGTTTCCGCCGCAACGCGCGGGGCAAAGCACTAGTTAGTTTAAAATTTACCTCTTGAAGTGGTAGATAAGATGAAGTCAGTTTTTTTTTATTTAACTAAAATCTTTTTTAATGTACATTTCGAACGTGTCTACACCGGTATCATCGTAATGAATCGACCCCTTTTGTCTTTTTTTTTTGCTCCTCCCTGTTTTCTTTACAAAACTTTTGAAACACAAAATTTGTTATTTATATAGTATTTTGAAATCCTTTTGGGTACGCCGTTATTTTTTTCTTTTTTGATTTTCGTTTTTTGTTGCTATGCCAAGTGTCAGTACTGTAGCTACACTGTAACAAAATGAGATGATATCAATCGAATACCCGCGGCGTATATGATCAAGAAGATATAGACACATTTTTACATCGATCAAATATCACAAAAAGAAACTTACATCAAATGGTGTCGTTGTGGCGTTTCAAAACGCGGTAATAGTTAACAATTAAAAAAATCTAAAAAAAGTGTTTCTAAAAATTAATGCTGACATCAGTGAACAAGAATCTTACAGTGGTGAGATACACATAACATTCTAACCCTAGGTTAATATTCTTTATAAGATCATTAACTAAAGGTTGCGTTATGTTTATATATTAAAGAGTTAATTACATAGATAGTTTTTTTGGAAGGCTGTGGTGGCCGCTGAAGGGTAGTGGTGGGAGATTGCAGTGGTGGATGTTGGTGGTGGAAGGTGGAGGTGGTGGATGTTGGTGGTGGAAGGTGGAGGGGGTGGTGGAAGGTGGTGGTAGTGGGTGAAGAGAGAGAGAAGAGGGAAAGGGAGAGAGAGGCAGAGGGAGACAAATATTTCAGGTTTTTTAATATTTATACTTATTTTTTTATTTTTTTACATAATTATAGTCCTTTAAATATCAAGTTATTTACTCAACAGTCACTAGATAGGTAAAATGACTAGAATACATACCATCATGTGTAAGGCACATTACCATAACTAACTAAAAAATCTAACTGGGTTTTGCCTAAAAGTTAAAACGTGCAAGATTTGGAAACATAAAGCACAAAACTTATAAACTTTTGCTCTAAAGAATACCGTCTGCAAAATGGTGTAAACATAAAAGACAAAACTTGTAATTTACTCTAATAAATATGTAGATAAAAATTGAATAGAAAAACAAATTGCAATTCATGTGTAACAATAAGGCTATGGGGAGTGGGGGTGTTTATGGGGCGGAGGATTCCAGGCAACGCTGACTAACCCACACCGTGCCAGCGTTGCTTCGCTAGCATCGCTTTAAAGCCCGGCGCGCGGGTGGGGGGGAGACCTGACTTGGCTGGCTAGTTTTGGTTGGTGGCATATGACCGTTGGGCTAGCCATTATTACTAAATTGTTCACCGCTATGTAACCGTCGGTCAAACCCACGTTTTAGTTAATCCTGACCGTAATAATTCAGGCGGTTATCTCCAAGATTTAATCTCATCCGTTCAAACCCCAAAAAATGACAGTTTTTTTTTCAACGCCAGTTGAAATTTCCTGTGTTTTCTGCATGTTTTTCGCTACGTGGGTGACCTCCTCCACGTCTGGGAAATAACTGATTATACGCTCCTTTTAATGGCGGTTTACAACAGATGTTGTTTCTCTCTCATACACTCCCCCTATTTTCTCCCACACCTCTGTGTATAAAACCTCACCATTACTCCATTACAAACCTTCATTTGCTTGAAATTCTCTCTGATCGACTACCACCTTCACCCTAATTTCTATCCAGAACCTCATCAATTTGATTATGATCGACTTTTGGTGGTGTAAAATCCGGAGGGCTCATGGCAGAAATTGATGTTTCTACCATTGAAGCAACCGTGATTTGCAGCCACGCCTGATCGTTCATTCAGTGGCTAGGGTTCCACCATGAACCAGTGATGGCGTCAATATCAACAATAGGGTGTGATTCTACCTTTTTTTGTTTAATGATTGTTAGTTATCAATCTAATGGATCTATTGAAACTAGAGATTACAGCCGGAATTTCTGTGAAGACGACCACCGATTGTGAAACGGAGGTATATCTGCTCGACTCGAGTTGGAAATTTCAGTTCCAAATCTATGATTCACAACTATATTCCTTTCCTATTGTTCTTCAATCTTCATTGTAGAATCCAGTTTTCCATGTGTTTCTAATTGGTTATGTGTCTATTTTAGTTCTCACAAAGGGGCTTCTCAGTTCTCACTATATTCAAACATTCTGGTATCACATGTATTCTCAACTCTCGCTATATTCAATCGATCATACTTATATCATTGTTCTTTTAATCTGTGTAGATTGTGGACGAAGGACATCGTCTAAAACAAGGATTACAAATAGGCATTGCACATTATTGACCGGAGCCCCTCTTACAGTTTATTCTTACGGTACTTTTTTTGTAGTTTTGATAAGCCATTGTTGGATAAAAATTATACTTTATATTGATGTTCCAGTTTTTGTTTTTTTTTGTTTTGTTTTCTTGTTTTTTTTTTTTTTTTTTTTTTTTTTTTGAGAATTGTAAATGCTTTTCAGAACAGTTGGACGAGCTTTTCATGCTTATGCACTTTCTTGATGCTGGAAATGTTGATTTTACAGTTTTACTGCAACTTTTTTGCACTAAGTATTATTACATAGTGAGTTGAAAACAACTGTAAGACATCTTATAGTGTATCATATATTTACAGCTTGGAGGAGTTTCAAGAAGAGTGCAAGGATATCAATCAAGAAGAACAGGCTTAAATAAAGATGTGATGAAATTGGTTCTTATTTCGTGCTTTGGAGTATTTGGTTTAAGTGATTTGTGTTGTTTAAACAATTTTGATGGTTTGTTTTTGTGTGAATGTAGGTGTTTGTCGAGTCGAATCGTTCCTGGTGGAATGCTGCGGTTAGCGGGGTTGGGAATTCCGGGAAGGTGAGTGATACGGGTAAATGATCAGTGGTTTAGATGGCAGTGGATGGAGATGTTGTTAGGAATCAGTGGATCCATCAACAGTGGATGAACAACAGAGGTTGTTAATAACAGTGGATTAGCAGCAGAGGTGGTTAGCTAACAGTGGATCAGCAACAGAGGTTGTTAGTTAACAGGGGTTAGCAACAACGGTTGTTAATAATAGTGGATTAGCAGCAGAGGTGGTTAGCTAACAGTGGATCAGCAACAGAGGTTGTTAGTTAACAGTGGTTAGCAACAGAGGTTGTTAATAACAGTGGATTAGCAGCAGAGGTGGTTAGCTAACAGTGGATCAGCAACAGAGGTTGTTAGTTAACAGGGGTTAGCAACAGAGGTTGTTAGTTAGTTGGGCAGTTACAAGGGTAGTTAGTTAACAGTTGTAGGGTTGTTGGGAATGGGGTTATAAATAGTAATAGTTGTAATAGTGTAGGGTATCTTGTGAAATAATAATCAGTTTCCCTCCTAAATTCTCTATCAGCCACCATTAACTAACAAAAGCTTGGACTGGTTTCTATTTGGTTTGTCATTTTCATGGTTTTACACAGTATCTTACTTTCAAAATTTATATAATAACATGTAACATATAGTAGTCACCTATCGGCAGATGAAACCAGAAGCTTGATGCTTAACTGGCCTCAACATTTCAATATAATAGAAGGAAAAATAGTAATAAACATCTCAGCCCCATTGGCTGCATCAGATCTTCGTGTGGACATGTATTATTTGGTTCTATGCTGGTAACAGGTCTGGATTAATTGTCTGGATGGTGTATTTTTTGAAGGCTCAGTCCGAGTTTCATGTGCAGACGCAAGGAAACTGGGATTACAGGGGTAATTTGGGTAAAAATGTTGTTGGCTTATCCGAGTGTGGCCATCTTTATATATGGCATGCCGAGTTTGGATTCCCACTGTCTAATAACTTTTCCAATTAATTAAGGTTAGGTATAAACGGGTCAAGTCGGGACAAATTCTTCACATTATCTACAACTACACTTTAAGTCTTCAACTCCTGTTCCCCTTGTAGCTGAATTTCTTATTTGACCCGCTTGAGATTAAAACCCTACCAAAACTGATCCATTTTCAAGTCAGTGGGTCGAAATTGTCACCAAGATGTGTGTTTAAGATGTTTTTGGCTATTGGCATAAGGTATTGATCCTTAACTGATATCCGATATTTTACCGTATTGTTCAAGTAGAGATGGTAAAATGGATGGGTCAAATAGGGTCTTTTTATTAATTTGTTTTTATTTACAGGGAGTACACGTGTGGGTAGAGTTGTGATGAGCTGCTGCACAACATTTAACTCCTGTAACTTTGGAATTGGGTGGAAAATCTCCTGCTGTAGTTGATTCCTTTTCAAGTTCTAGGGAAAATAATGTAATTTCCAATTTATTTAATTATTCACTAAATTATATTAGTTTAAAAAAGTTTCTTATTGCTATTTATAATCTCCAATCTTATTTTCCAATTATAGATTACAGCAAAAAGAATAGTTTGGGGTAAATATGGACCGTGTGCTGGACAAGCTTGTATTGGAATAGATTATGTTCTAAGAGAGAAAAATTACCTCCCAAATGCGAAATTTGCCTCCAGGTTTGTCCTCAACCAACAAACGTTTTAGTTATTAATTAAAAAACGGTTTAAAATATTTTATTCTATCATTTGAATCAAACTGATTTATCTTTACTGCTATATGATTAATATACTATATTTTTGTTTTACTTCGAGTTTCAGCCATTCAAGCCCGGATATACATCACCACCTCCGTTATTCCATTGTGATGGCATTCCAATGAATTTCAGGTGTCGTTTTGACCTTAATGATTTTCATATATGTACATTTTTTGCTAGACTGCAGCTATTAATATATTCACATTTCTTTTCATTTCGCGCTTCAGGGGTAATTAGGAGGTTTCCAGTCGGGATCTATACAGTTTGCGGGTTTCATCAATGGGTTATGCTGGTGATGATGAACCTGACTTTGATGGGTATATCACTCTTAGCTCCAAAAGTTTGATTTGTTGCCGTGTAGTTGCTATAATTGTATGTAATCTCAATATTAATTCATCCGCTAAACACTGAAATCCCATCAAAATGTAGTTTTTTATATATAATTCAATTGCAGTTCATGACTCTTCTCGTATTGCGCCACACTCTACCGATCATCATCAATGGAGCCTGGAATCGGACCAGACAAAGAGCATAACCTGATGAAATCTGTACTGCAAGTTGCCAAGGTAATTAATCAAACTGTCAACAAAAATTCTTTATCTTTTACCTTTTGTGTAACAAAATGTTTACGAAATAGAATCATAGGGCTTGATAATAGACCTGGCAAACGGGTCGGTCGGGTCGGGTCATGGGTCAAAACGGGTCAATTAAAAACCGGGTTGTTTTGGTTCGGGTCGAAACGGGTTCAGGTCAAAACGGGTTCGGGTCAAAACGGGTCAATTAAGAAATGTACAAGACATGGCCTTTCTTTAGAGTCACAATCGATTTAGTCGAAATGGTGTTTGCCAAGGGTGACCCTGGTATCGCTGCTCTTAACGACAAGCTACTCGTCTCTGAAGACTTGTGGTCGTTTGGAGAATCTTTAAGAGCAAACTATGAGGAAACCAAAAATCTTCTCCTTAAGGTATGAACACCCAAATTATAATATAAATAGGCAACCTCAAGATTAATATTTATAATATCATTCTTTCTTGTGATAGGTTGCAGGCCATAAGGATCTTTTGGATGGCGATCCTTATTTAAGACAACGACTTCGTCTGCGGTCTGCGTGACTCGTACATCACAACCCTGAACGTATGCCAAGCTTACACGCTGAAACGGATCCGTGATCCAAACTACCACGTGACATTGAGGCCGCATATCCTAAAAGAGTATACTGGAACGGGTTCGGGTCGGGTTGGTTAAAAAATGTTTTTTTTTTCTTTTTTTTTTAAAAGTGATTGTACATCAAGTGGGGCTATACTAACACAAGTTTACTTGATGTTAACCTTCCCTAGCCTCGATCATTTTGTGGTAGCTGTGGGTCCCACAATGGTCATCACGTCAGTTATGTTCCTAATCAGACCCGTTGGTGGCCATAAACAAGCTAGACAATCCGATAACGCGAGTTCCTTAGCTCTTTATGGTGTTTGCCCCATTCTAGCTGCTTGTCTTTTGGCGGTTTTAATACTACAAGATCTCGTCGATTTGAACCAAACTGTACTCATCGCGCTCGCACTCGGGCTGGTGACTCCGGTGGTAATTCCCGTTACATTAGTGTTTTTCTCCCCCAGGTCCGAGGAAGAGGAACGCCTTCTTAATTAGGAGAAACAAGAAGTGATTGATCATTGTAAAACCGAAGTTATTTTGAGTGAAGTAGAAGATGAAACACCATCGGAGATTGATTCACTTCTGGCTGAAGAACGTGAAAAACGGATCTAGCATTTGCAAGCAAGGTTAGTGCAAGCAGCTGCTGACGGAGCTGTGAAAGTTAAGAAGAAGGGTCCAAGAAAGAAGAGGTTCTAACACTTTTTCCTTGTTTTATTTAAAACATCAAGTAATACATTCGCACAGTTCTAACACTTTTTCCTTGTTTTATTTAAAATATGAAACGGTACCGGTCAAAATGGTTCGATTCGAAACGGTACTGGTCGAAATGGTACGGGTCAAAACCGTTCGATTCGAAACGGTACTGGTCAAAATGGTACGGGTCAAAACGGTTCGATTCGAAACGGTTCCCGTCGAAAATTTTCGATTTGAAACGGTACTGGTCGAAATGGTACGGGTCGAAACGGTTAACGTTGAAAAGGTTCGATTAGAAATCCATATGGGATGATTAGTAAGTAATCAGCTTTTTTTATGTATAAAACTAACAGAAAGAAATTGGGCTAAAATGAGAACAAAACGTATCAGATGCCTTCATGGCTCATGCTAAGGTTTCCAAATTATCCGCGCACCTGCTTAATCCTTTACTTTAACATTTATTTTCTCCACCCCAGAACTTAATCGTTTATGCTGGCGGATTTTGAAAACTATTTGTTTTAATAATAATCTAATGTTTTAAAGTAATTTTTTAACTCTATATTGATAAACATAAGAGCATATATATAGTATAAGGTTTAGATACAAAAGGCTCTTAACGTGCGATGGTACGCAAACACCAATATAACATGCGTAATTAGGGTTTAACCCAACCTACGCGTAATTATGCAAATAATGTGCGTAATTATGTATTATAACATGTGTAATTATGCAATAACGTGCGTAATTATGCAAAGTTAATTACTGTTGTACCACCGCGTCCAATTGAAAGCCAAGATTAGATCAGATATGCGGTTGTGATGCTCGCGTATGCATCGCACGATAAGGTGGTCTTGTACGCTAACCCCCACTCACTTTCTCTCTCTCTATATATATATAATAAGGCAGAATTTAAAACAAAACTTTCCATCTCTTGCTTTCATAGAAAAACATATATACATATACACCCATTGCAGTCTGCCATAGACATTGAATTTGGTTCATAAGTGATCTTTAACTTTAATTCAAAAGACAGTGAACAATACAGAGAATGTTTGAAATCAATCCTACAAGGTCCCATCAGTATTACGCTTAGGAATCGATTGCAGTGCCATGTGATTCGTGAAACAGCTAAAAACGAATATGAGGCTGAAGAGCCAATACTTGTGTTGAACGAAATTACGATCGACCGTGGGATTTCATCATTCCTTACCAATTTGGAATGCTATTGTGATAACTCATTTGTCACGTGTGTACAAGGAGACGGATTGATTCTATCAACAACTTCAGGGAGCACTGCTTACTCGCTTGCGGCTGGAGGTTCGATGGTCCATATACAGGTACGTTTTGCGATGTTTCCCCTTCATTCTTAAACAATACTGCTTGCACTCTATTTTCATAAATCACTTCTTTACATGACTTGAAACAAAACATGCAGGTTCCCGGCATATTACTGTCACACCCCTATTTTCCACGTGTCACCGGTGGGCCCGGTGGGGAGGATCGTGACGTAGTTGGTATCATCATAGACAAACAACACAATATATAAATGCACAGCGGAAGCAAAGATAGATTCATTTCAACTTTAATAAAGTGTAACATTAAATATCACGAATAGTTGAAACGGATCCACATGCGGATCAAAATAAAAGAAGATATTGTTCAACAGCTTTATTGACATCCAAGCTTGCGAGACTTATTGTGGACGCTTAGAAGATAGCCAGCCTAGTACGAGTAGTACCTGCACTTAACCTTTTGGAAAAATACGTCAGTTTACACTGGTAAATACAATTTAACTGACTCATTTTGAAAAGGTTTGAAAATTTATTTTGAATGCACATGGCACAAAATATTTTATAACTTGGGATAATTATGTAATATAATCTTGTAAGGGATTTACATGTTACTTATGCGTTCAGTAGCCTGATCCGTAGACCGGGTTAAAGATTAATAGACACACCACAATATTGAGTTATGCACTGAAAGGTGTACGCCTACACCCCGTGCTCAGGTCGTGGCCATCTCGTAAGATGATGCCAAGGATATCCGGGACATGGTCATTAACCCCCCAAAGGCTTTAAGCAAACAAAACACATTCAAAACATAGCATATCAATAAATTTAACCTCTATTCGATTAAAGAATTCAATGCCGGACCAAGCGGTATTTTATATACCGTACCCCAAGCCCGTATAGGGAAAATAAGTTAAAAGTATTTACCTTGGTAAGTATAAATCACAATTAGCGAGTGAAGGTAGCTTTTACTGGTTCTTCTATTCTGGAACAAAGGTTTATAATAACCTATTAGATTTCTAACGGGTCTTTATTTAAGCCTAAGCTTAGACCGGTTAGCTTTCAAGGACGATACGGTTCAAACGCACGATTAAGAGAAGACCGGATAGAATGTGATTTAGACCCGACAAGTTTGAATATTTGTATAATATGGGTATACTAAATACATTCTGGATTTTGAGACAAAGATGATAAGGTTTGACCCATTTCGGTCAATTTATGCAAACTAGTTACATAAACCGAACCGAGCGCGAAAAGGGCGTCACGGGTAACCATAAGAGTCATATGCAAGTTCCCTAAGTTAATATACTTTAAATATGTTGTGGCATCAGTAATATGTCTTCTATTATGCCCCAATTGAATTTAAACTCAACTTATGCCTCATAAGGGCATTTTGGTCATTTAAAAGATTATAAAAGAGTTTTATTTGAAATCTGAGTTACAGGTCTGACTTATACAGTAATTATACTTAATTTAACATGTTATAACAATAGGGTATGACCCATAAGTGAAACTTATCATTTAAAACCAAACTATGCTCCTTAGGGGTATTTTGATAATTTCACAAGGGCTAAAAAGGTCAAAACTGGAAACCTGAGTTCAAAAACTTTTACTTACTGTTATTATCTCAAAATATACTAAAAACATCAGTAGGTATCAACCTTATATGTTTAATATGGCTATAGTACATAATATGCGTTAAAAACGCTTAAAAAAGCGATTTGGAGCCATTTCCGGGTTTTTATAAGAAAGCTGAAATTTTTATAATTCCAGAAGGCTCAAAATATTTTATTTAACAAATGAAATCAGTAGAAAAAGGTTTGGGGTCCAAAGGATTTGTAAAACTCATTTTATGGCTTAAAAGGGCAAAACCAGTATTAACCGAATTAAACTTAGAGACCTATGTTATGCTCAGCCAAAAATTAAATAAAAATCTTCAAAAATCCCAAAATATTATATTACATCAGTGGGTAAAAAGTTTGATATAAAAAAGTGGGTTTAAATAGGCTATTCGCTAATTACGCCATTTAATTAACATAAAGCTTTCAATTTACGCTAATGAGCATAACTCTTAATCTAGACCTGAAACTGATATCAAATTTTAGGTGCAAGTTTATAAATTAGTAACTAATGTTTCTACTCTTTCACTTTTTCAAAAATCACGTTTTATAGTCAAAAGGGCATAATAGTCAACATTTAAGCATTAATCGGAAACATGCATATGAATCGGATAAGTATTGAACCAAGTTGTATAATCTCAGAGAGTTATACTTATATGAAACCTGGTATAAAATAAGCTCTAAGGCAGATCTTAAACATGCATGAACGGATCAGAACTGATAGTCAAAGCAAAAGTCAAATTATGCGACTTTCGGTTCCGATCCGGGTTTAAACTGAAAATTGTCGAGTTGAACATGTTGGGACATGTTCTTACATTAATTACCATGTTATATTAATGATCAAACAGGTTTCATGCATCCTACATTGCTAATTATGCTTAAATTTGCAAATAATCATTCTGTTGACTTTTTAAAGCAAGCTATGACTCGACAATTAACATAGTTAGAGTGGGAATCTGAGAATACCCTTTTAAGGGTTTGTTACCCACATAAATACCTACTTGTAGGTACTTTCAATTCGAGAAATGACTGAGCAAATTTCATTTAATCTCGAAGTCAAACTTAATTTACGATGGTTTGACTTTTGGTTAATTAACTAAGCTAGAACGAATTAGAGAGGGTTAGGAATACTTACAAGAGTCCTAATTACAATTAGAGATCACTAGAAAGCCTGAGGTTGATCAGAGAAGCTCCAGAAGTGGACTTGTGAATTTTTGTAAATGCAAGAACAATGTTGCTACACTTCAAGTTCCTTTTATAACAACTTTGATCTCATTAGATGCTGCCACACGGGTCTATAGATGTTGCAATATCTGTCCAAGTGCCCCTCTATGCATGTAAAACCATTGGAGAACCCCAGGTATCAGACAACAGCTGTTAACAGATGTTTCAGACCTGAATAACTGGCATCTGCGAGTTTCTGTCGCTGGCAGGTCGTAGGCGGGCCGCGAGAGACCCTTCGCGGGCCGCGTACAAGTTGGCAACCAGCCAAACAAGTTTCTTTGTTTTGCATTTCAGTCCTTGGTCCTTTGATACGTGGTTTTGGCTATTTATCTAGCACTCTTGACTCTCAAACCTGATTTTTAAGGGCCTTAGGACATCTACAAACTTGGGTAGGTCCTTGGTTAACTTTGTGCTTACCCGAAAAGTCATGAATTTCAACGTTAACGCATTTAACCCTTCGTGCATGGTTTTGATCATAACTTTCTCATACGATAACGAAACTTGATGAAATTTTTATCACATATTCTAGTGAGTATATTTTATCATTACAAAGCTTCGGGTTTGCTAAAAAGGTCACTCAGAGGTATACTTTCAACATGTTGACACATTTAGCCCCTGTAGTTTGTAATTCCTCACTTTCTTTCATTTTCCGATTTGTATGATCCATGATTTAATCGTTTAAGATTATAAACACCATGTAGGGTTATTGTAGAGCCTATTTATCCATTGTTGACACTTTGGACCCTTATATTCACATAGTTTCACTGTTTGTCAACTTTAGTCCCTCTAAAGTACTTTTTCACATATTCAAAGCCTATGACACGTGTCAATACATTATTGGACGTAAATTTTTGAGGTGTTACATCCTCACCCCCTTAAAAGAAATCTCGACCTAGAGATTTACTGAAACAAATGAGGGTATTTTTCTTTCATCGTGGATTCTACCTCCCATGTGTATTCGGGACCTCTACGGGCATCCCATTTGACCTTTACAATAGGCACATGCTTCCTTCGAAGCTTCTTCACCTGTCGATCCTTAATCGACAATGGTTTCTCCACAAATTTCAAGCTTTAATCTATATGCACATCCGTATGTGGTATGACCAGTGATTCATCAGCGAAACTCAGATTACAGATGTGAAAAACATTGTGGATAGCACTGAGCTCTTCAGGCAAATTTAACTTATAAGCAACTGACCCGACACGTTCGATAACCTCGAAAGGTCCTATGTATCTCTGGCTTAGCTTGCCTTTCTTACCAAATCGCATCACCCATTTCCAGGGTGATACTTTAAGCAACACCTTGTCACCTACTTCGAAGTGAAAAGATTTACGCTTTGGATCCGCATAGCTTTTCTGCCTATCCCTGGCAGCTTTCAAACGATCGCGAATCTGGACAATCTTGTCCGTCGTTTCAAAGACCAAATCTGGTCCTGATAATTGAACGTCTCCTACTTCTGCCCAACAAATAGGTGTTCTGCATTTTATACCATATAATGCCTCAAAGGGCGCAGCCTTAATACTAGTATGGTAGCTATTGTTATAGGAGAACTCGACCAATGGCAGATGCTTATCTCAACTGCCACCTAAATCAATCACACATGCACGAAGCATGTCTTCCAATGTTTGGATGGTACGCTCACTCTGTCCGTCTGTCTGTGGATGGTAAGTCGTACTAAAGTTTAAGCGCGTGCCCAAAGACTGTTGGAAACTTTTCCAAAAATGAGAGGTGTACCTTGTATCTCTATCAGAGATAATTGACACTGGTACTCCATGTAGAGCTACAATTTTATCTACGTATAATTGAGCTAACATGTCAGAGCTGTAAGTTTCCTTTATGGGTAGGAAATGTGCTGACTTAGTCAGTCTATCTACTATGACCCATATAGTATCATTTCCCTTTCTTGTCTTTGGCAACTTAGTGATGAAATCCATTGTCACCATCTCCCACTTCCATGTGGGAAGTTCAGGCTGTTGTAACAAACCTGACGGCTTCTGATGCTCAGCTTTGACTTGCGCACAAGTCAAACATTTAGCTACATAGGCAGCTACAGACTTTTTCAAACCAATCCACCAGTAGTTTCCCTTTAGATCCTGGTACATCTTATCGGCTCCAGGGTGAACATAATATTTGGAACTGTGGGCTTCCTGGAGGATAACATCTCGAAGTCCTCCAAAAACTGGAACCCATATTCGTCCATTCAATCTTAGCATTCCGTCTTTGTCATAGGATAACTGCTCCTCAATTACTCCTAGTTTTTCTTCAGGATAGTTAGCTTCCAACACAGCTTCCTTCTGTGCAGCTAACACCCTTTCGTTCAAACTATTCTTTATTTCAATGCGCTTGGCATTGATTCTTATTGGTTTTACTCTTTCCTTCCTGCTTAAGGCGTCAGCAACTACATTTGCCTTGCCTGGATGGTATCTTATTTCACAATCATAATCATTTAAAGTTTCCATCCAGCGTCTTTGTCGCATGTTCAAGTCCTTCTGATTGAACAAATGTTGAAGGCTCTTGTGATCTGAATAGATCACACACTTGGTTCCATATAAGTAATGCCTCCATAGCTTTAATGCAAATACAACGGCACCCAGCTCCAAGTCGTGGGTGGTGTAGTTCTTCTCGTGCACCTTTAGCTGTCGTGAAGCGTAGGCAATAACCTTGCCTTTCTGCATGAGTACACAGCCCATACCAGTGTGTGATGCATCACAATACACCACAAATTCTTCTATACCATCGGGCAATGTTAATACTGGTGCATTGCTCAACTTTTTCTTCAAAATGTCAAAGGATTCCTGCTGCTTAGGGCCCCAATCAAACTTAACCTTCTTACGTGTCAATGAAGTTAGGGGCGCAGCAATCCTTGAGAAGTTTTCGATGAAACGCCTATAATATCCAGCTAAACCTAGGAAGCTACGAATCTCAGTATGTGTCTTTGGCTCTTGCCAATTCATAACTGCTTCCACCTTGGCGGGATCCACTTGGATTCCACGCTCACTCACCACATGTCCAAGGAATTGGACATCTCGAAGCCAAAATTCGCACTTCGAAAATTTGGCGTAGAGTTTCTCATGATGTAGAAGTTTGAGAATACAACGAAGGTGTTTCTCGTGGTCAGCTTGGCTCTTTGAATAGATAAGGATGTCGTCAATAAAGACGATGACGAATTTATCTAAGTAAGTCTTGCAGACGCGATTCATGAGATCCATGAATGCGGCCGGTGCATTAGTGAGCCCAAAAGGCATCACTAGAAACTCGTAATGACCATAACGAGTCCTAAATGCAGTCTTGTGCACATCTTCATCCTTGACCTTCAACTGATGATAGCCTGACCTCAAGTCGATCTTGGAGAAGTAGCTTGCCCCTTGCAATTGATCGAACAGATCGTCGATCCTGGGCAAAGGATACCTATTCTTGATAGTGACTTTATTAAGCTCACGGTAATCGATGCACAGACGCATCGATCCATCCTTCTTCTTGACAAACAATATCGGCGCTCCCCAAGGAGACGAACTAGGTCTAATAAAACCTTTGGCTAGCAGATCATCTAATTGCGTCCTTAACTCCTTCATCTCCGTAGGTGCTAACCTATAAGGCGCTCTCGCTACTGGTGCTGCACCCGGGATGATGTCAATTCGGAATTCCACTTGCCTATCTGGTGGTAAACCAGGTAGTTCTTCGGGAAAAACTTCAGGATATTCCGAAATGATAGGGATGTCTTCAATCTTGGGCTTTGGCTCATCAATAGTAATCTGTGCCATATAAATGACACAACCCTTCTTTAAGCATCTAGATGCCTTGAGCATGGACACTTGCTCGGGCAGTCCATGCTGAGTATCCCCTTGAATGGTAAGTGACTCCCCAGACGGAGTTTTGACTACCACTTGCTTTCTGCTGCACATAATCTGGGCTTGGTTATGCGATAACCAATCCATACCTATAACTATATCAAAACCGGCTAGTTTAAAGGGAAGTAAGGACACAGGAAAAGAGTGATTCCTAATGGATATAACACATCCATCTAACACAGTTGAGGCGGTTTCTATGGTTCCATCAGCTAATTCCACCTCATATTTCACACTTAAGGCTTTTACAGGCAATTTCAACAACTCACAAAACTTATTATCCACAAAAGACTTATCTGCTCCAGAATCAAACAATACTCTAGCATAAACATCATTTACGAGAAAAGTACCTGTGATCACGTTGTCATCCTGAACAGCTTCTTTAGCATCCATCTTGAAGACCCTCGCATTGGTCTTCTTCCTATCCTCGGTTTTCTTGGTGCTCTTTGGGCAATTGGACTTAATGTGCCCTTTTTCATTGCAACCGTAACATGTTGCATCTTTCAGCTTCTTACACTCCAAAGTCTTATGATCCATGGATTTGCAAATTCCACAGGGTCTCGAGTGAGACTGGGATTTCGACTCAAGTCGACACCTCCCAAAATGGTTCTTCTTACAAGTTTTACATTTGGGCTTATCCCCCGAGTGTTGCCCATCCTTCTTAGATCCCGACCCTTTCTTGTGGTCGTTATTTCCTCGGTGTTTCTTATCTGATCTTCGTGAGGTATCGTCCTCACGCTTCCTCTTATTCTCTTCTGAATTCCTGATTGATCTCAATCTGACTACGTCCAAGGTAAGAGATAGAGATAGATCAGCTGCTGATCTGAAGGTTGCAGGCCTTGATGCCTTAACACTTGCTTTAATCTCTGGGGCTAAACCCCCGATGAAGCGAGCAATCCTCTTAGGTTCTGGGGTTACCAAGTACGGAACCAACCTAGATAGGGTATTGAAAGTGGTGAGGTATGCCTGACAGTCTAAATTCTTCATCACTAATGATAAGAAGTCTGATTCGATTCTCTCAACTTCGTGCTGCGGGCAATAATTATCCTTAATGAGAGCAACGAACTGATCCCATGATAAATTGTAGAGTGGGATCTTTCCAGCAGCTTGTATGAGAGACTTCCACCACGCCAGTGCTTCTCCTTTGAACAATTGGGATACGTATTTTACTACGTCCCTTTCAGCACAACCGCTGATGTCTATAACCGTATCCATTTCGTCCAACCAAGTCATACAATCTATTGCTCCTTTCTCCCCGGTGAAGTCCCGGGGTTTGCAAGAAACAAAGTACTTGTAAGTACAGGACTTGGTGTGTGGTTTGGCATCATACACCATCCTTTTTGAGGGAACACTGTTCTGATTTGATGAGTGTCGATCATCATTCTTCTTGAGCTCATCTTTCTTTGGTTCATCTTTCTTAGAGGGCGGTTTGCTATGAGCCTCAGAGTGAACTTTTGGCTTAGAGTGAGGAGCTGATCTGGTCCTGCTTCGAATACCACTCGATTCACTATATTGCCTCTCGATGGCTTTGTTAACAGCATTTTCCACTATTGCTTGTAACTCCGCACCAGTTACAAGTATCTTAGCATTTTCAGGGTTTTCTGCTGGACGACTGTTTAATTCTTCAGACTTAGCCATGTAGTCTTAATTGCTACATAAAAATAAGGACAAGGTCTATTTAGAAGCCTAAACAGTATTATCGTTCTTGACGATTTATTAACCATGGTTTTAATAGCCATTTTAGTTAATTTATTCAATAATTTCATTCGGGATTTTATTAGTAATCTTTTTAGAATGAAATATAATATTGGCATAATAGGCCTAGTCACGTAGACAAATTTCTAAATTACAAATTTAGATCTTATAGGATTAAAGTTTGAATAATTAAGACAAATCAATCCCTTTCTTGGCAGGGAGTCTATAAACTACGGCTGCCTTTTGTTTTATATGACATTAATTATAACCCGTAGGCATTTTGTCACAATCAAATATATAAAAATATAAATTTGGGTAATTTATAAAAAGGGTGACATGTGTGATTTTGCGGATCACACTAGTCAAGAATGTTAACATGTTTGCAGATGTTAACAGAGATTTGAATCTTTTTAAAACAGGTTTTACCATAATGGCTAAATTTATGTTAACATAAAAGCTAGGTTTTACCTTTTAAGATCCTTATAATTTTATTAAAATGGTAAATCAAAATAATAAATGTTATTTTTTCATTTATTCTTATATTATATTCATGCATATAATTTAAAAATGAAAAACTTGAATTAACCATTCCAAATAAAATTAAACTAGTACGAGTTTGCCCTAAACGGGACTTTTACACAAATAACACGCCCACGCAGGGGCCAAACAAACAAACAGACAAACCCACGCAGGGGTCAAATAAGAAGACATGCCCACGCAGGGGCAGAACAGAAAGAAAATACCCACGCAGGGGTAGAGTACATAAATAAATGTCCTCGCAGGGACATGATTACAACTAAAATAAATAAACAAACAAAGGATTTTAGTGATCCTTCTTGCTTTTTCCCTTGATCAAATCCACCATCTTCTTGAACATCCCCCGGTTATGCCTTCGTTCTTCCCTCAACTCATGTCGCACCTCTTGTCGCACCTCATTTATCCCTTGAAGGATTTCTTGAAATTGTGGCGGTGACATCACCGGTGTCCGCGGTGGCTGCTGAAGATGCCGAGGTTGAGGAGGCGGTGGTTGCTGATACCCATATGGTGGGTATCCATAGGTCGAGTGTCCCATATTCCAGGGACCTCCATAGGGACCTTCCTGACGGGGAGCGTTGAAGCTCGAAGCTAACCAGTAGGGATCCTTTGCAAAGTTGTAATTTGTGTGGATCGGCTGCTCGAAGGGATTGTATGCTGCCGCACCAGTGTAAGTGGGAATTGGGTCTCCAAAACCCAATGGTGGCTGTGGTGCGACTGGCGCAGAGTTCACTTCTGAGACGGGGTGTGAAGATTCTCCCATATCCGGTTCTTCATGAAGTGGCGAGTACCGGCTGCAACTTGAATGTGGAGGGGTGCAAATGCGCACTCCCCCTCGTGCGGATATCCGCAAGGTCGTTCTCCTTCGCCTCGGGGGCGAGGGAGGCTGAAGCTGAGGTGGTGCTGCCGGCGGAGTGACCGCGATAAGTCGGGAATCCTCGGAAGGATTCTGCTGCTGCTGTGGCTGCTGCTGTGGCTGATGTAGGGGAGAGTTGTGCTGCAGCTGGTGCAGGGGAGAGCTATGGTGTGGCTGGTGCAGGGGAGAGCTATGGTAACTGGGGGTAAACACCCAGACATACTGCCGGAATTTCTCCTCGAAGCTGTCGGGACCATTGTAAGGTGATCCCACAAAAGGTGACCCATCAGAAATTTCGATGGGGTGGTTCGGAGTTCCGGACGGTGGCATTGAAGGATCGGTATCTTCATCGATATCCATCGGGTTGCCACCGGAAAAGTGGTCTTCAGGTCCAAGTGGGTTAAAACCCACTGGTTCTCCAAGGTAATCAGCAGGGTTGAACTGGCCCTGGAAGACGGGTGATGGATGGTCAAAGGGTGAAATGTGTCCTAGAAGAGGAATGTAGGACTGGTGAGAGTTGTGGGGCTCATTTTCAGAATGAGGCCCGAAGGAGTGTGGGATAGACGGGGAGGTACTCAGTGAAACTGAGCGCCTAGCTGGTTCAGTAAAAGACCTCCAAAGATCTTGAGCATCTGAGTTATGGGGATCTGAAGTTGTTCGCCGGTGCGAAGGTCCGGCTTCATGGTCGTTTGGGGCGGTAAGTGGCCCGTTTCCTCTGCCTCTTCCTCTCATTCACGGCAGCATTTTGACAACCTGTCAAAAACAAACAAGTGATACAACAAGAAATATATAAGACAAAGTTAGAAATAAAACCAAAAATTTGGATAGTTCCTAAGTTCTTTGTCTAGACTCGAGAATCGAGGAATGTGCAATTGTGTAACTGAGATTAAACACAAAAGGCTAGTGTTTAATTCACTCAGAGTTGGCTCTGATACCAACCTGTCACACCCCTATTTTCCACGTGTCACCGGTGGGCCCGGTGGGGAGTATCGTGACGTAGTTGGTATCATCATAGACAAACAACACAATATATAAATGCACAGCGGAAGCAAAGATAGATTCATTTCAACTTTAATAAAGTGCAATATTAAATATCACGAATAGTTGAAATGGATCCACAGGCGGATCAAAATAAAAGAAGATATTGTTCAACAGCTTTATTGACATCCAAGCTTGCGAGACTTATTGTGGACGCTTAGAAGATAGCCAGCCTAGTACGAGTAGTACCTGCACTTAAACTTTTGGAAAAATACGTCAGTTTACACTGGTAAATACAATTTAACTGACTCATTTTGAAAAGGTTTGAAAATTTATTTTGAATGCACGTGGCACAAAATATTTTATAACTTGGGATAATTATGTAATATAATCTTGTAAGGGATTTACATGTTACTTATGCGTTCAGTAGCCTGATCCGTAGACCGGGTTAAAGATTAATAGACACACCACAATATTGAGTTATGCACTGAAAGGTGTACGCCTACACCCCGTGCTCAGGTCGTGGCCATCTCGTAAGATGATGCCAAGGATATCCGGGGCATGGTCATTAACCCCCCAAAGGCTTTAAGCAAACAAAACACATTCAAAACATAGCATATCAATAAATTTAACCTCTATTCGATTAAAGAATTCAATGCCGGACCAAGCGGTATTTTATATACCGTACCCCAAGCCCGTATAGGGAAAATAAGTTAAAAGTATTTACCTTGGTAAGTATAAATCACAATTAGCGAGTGAAGGTAGCTTTTAGTGGTTCTTCTATTCTGGAACAAAGGTTTATAATAACCTATTAGATTTCTAACGGGTCTTTATTTAAGCCTAAGCTTAGACCGGTTAGCTTTCAAGGACGATACGGTTCAAACGCACGATTAAGCGAAGACCGGATAGAATGTGATTTAGACCCGACAAGTTTGAATACTTGTATAATATGGGTATACTAAATACATTCTGGATTTTGAGACAAAGATGATAAGGTTTGACCAGTTTCGGTCAATTTATGCAAACTAGTTACATAAACCGAACCGAGCGCGAAAAGGGCGTCACGGGTAACCATAAGAGTCATATGCAAGTTCCCTGAGTTAATATACTTTAAATATGTTGTGACATCAGTAAGATGTCTTCTATTATGCCCCAATTGAATTTAAACTCAACTTATGCCTCATAAGGGCATTTTGGTCATTTAAAAGATTATAAAAGAGTTTTATTTGAAATCTGAGTTACAGGTCTGACTTATACTGTAATTATAGTTAATTTAACATGTTATAACAGTAGGGTATGACCCATAAGTGAAACTTATCATTTAAAACCAAACTATGCTCCTTAGGGGTATTTTGGTAATTTCACAAGGGCTAAAAAGGTCAAAACTGGAAACCTGAGTTCAAAAACTTTTACTTACTGTTATTATCTCAAAATATACTAAAAACATCAGTAAGTATCAACCTTATATCTTTAATATGGCTATAGTACATAATATGCGTTATAAACGCTTAAAAAGGTGATTTGGAGCCATTTCCGGGTTTTTAAAAGAAAGCTGAAATTTTTATAATTCCAGAAGGCTCAAAATATTTTATTTAACAAATGAAATCAGTAGAAAAAGGTTTGGGGTCAAAAGGATTTGTAAAACTCATTTTATGGCTTAAAAGGGCAAAACCGGTATTAACCGAATTAAACTTAGAGACCTATGTTATGCTCCGCCAAAAATTAAATAAAAATCTTCAAAAATCCCAAAATATTATATTACATCAGTGGGTAAAAAGTTTGATATCAAAAAGTGGGTTTAAATAGGCTATTGGCTAATTACGCCATTTAATTAACATAAAACTTTCAATTTACGCTAATGAGCATAACTCTTAATCTAGACCTCAAACTGATATCAAATTTTAGGTGCAAGTTTATAAATCAGTAACTAATGTTTCTACTCTTTCACTTTTTCAAAAATCACGTTTTATAGTCAAAAGGGCATAATAGTCAACATCTAAGCATTAATCGGAAACATGCATATGAATCGGATAAGTATTGAACCAAGTTGTATAATCTCAGAGAGTTATACTTATATGAAACCTGGTCCAAAATAAGCTCTAAGGCAGATCTTAAACATGCATGAACGGATCAGAACTGATAGTCAAAGCAAAAGTCAAATTATGCGACTTTCGGTTCCGATCCGGGTTTAAACTGAAAATTGTCGAGTTGAACATGTTGGGACATGTTCTTACATTAATTACCATGTTATATTAATGATCAAACAGGTTGCATGCATCCTACATTGCTAATTATGCTTAAATTTGCAAATAATCATTCTGTTGACTTTTTAAAGCAAGCTTTGACTCGACAATTAACATAGTTAGAGTGGGAATCTGAGAATACCCTTTTAAGGGTTTGTTACCCACATAAATACCTACTTGTAGGTACTTTCAATTCGAGAAATGACTGAGAAAATTTCATTTAATCTCGAAGTCAAACTTAATTTACGATGGTTTGACTTTTGGTTAATTAACTAAGCTAGAACGAATTAGAGAGGGTTAGGAATACTTACAAGAGTCCTAATTACGATTAGAGATCACTAGAAAGCCTGAGGTTGATCAGAGAAGATCCAGAAGTGGACTTGTGAATTTTTGTAAATGCAAGAACAATGTTGCTACACTTCAAGTTCCTTTTATAACAACTTTGATCTCATTAGATGCTGCCACAAGGGTCTATAGATGTTGTAAGATCTGTCCAAGTGCCCCTCTATGCATGTAAAACCATTGGAGAACCCCAGGTATCAGACAACAGCTGTTAACAGACGTTTCAGACCTGAATAACTGGCATCTACGAGTTTCTGTCACTGGCAGGTCGTAGGCGGGCCGCGTACAAGTTGGCAACCAGCCAAACAAGTTTCTTTGTTTTGCATTTCAGTCCTTGGTCCTTTGATACGTGGTTTTGGCTATTTATCTTGCACTCTTGACCCTCAAACCTGATTTTTAAGGGCCTTAGGACATCTACAAACTTGGGTAGGTCCTTGGTTAACTTTGTGCTTACCCGAAAAGTCACGAATTTCAACGTTAACGCATTTAACCCTTCGTGCACGGTTTTGATCATAACTTTCTCATACGATAACGAAACTTGATGAAATTTTTATCACATATTCTAGTGAGTATATTTTATCATTACAAAGCTTTGGGTTTGCCAAAAAGGTCACTCAGAGGTATACTTTCAACATGTTGACACATTTAGCCCCTGTAGTTTGTAATTCCTCACTTTCTTTCATTTTCCGCTTTGTATGATCCATGATTTAATTGTTTAAGATTATAAACACCATATAGGGTTATTGTAGAGCCTATTTATCTATTTTTGACACTTTGGACCCTTATATTCACATAGTTTCACTGTTTGTCAACTTTAGTCCCTCTAAAGTACCTTTTCACATATTCAAAGCCTATGACACGTGTCAATACATTATTGGACGTAAATTTTCGAGGTGTTACAATTATTCACTCCAATCTGTCCGCATTCCTTATCTTTCCGGCCTCTGATATTACCCGAGTATGTAACACTTCGGATCCATGTTTCGTTCATCAGTCGAGGTCATGCATGGGCATCGTTTGACGGGAAAGATAGGAAACAGTTGGCTCCAGGTGATGCACTTATGTGTAGCATGTTGGTTTGGCCGGTACCCACAACCTGTAGAGGGGATTCAACCAATGACTTTTTGCACAGTATCCATGATGGCCTGCATTGGAACCTAAGAAAGACTCAATCTTTCGATAGGACCTTGAGAAACATAACGGGTTAATGTTCTTATGTGGGTCAATCAGTATAAGATCATGCTGATTAGCGTTAACTATTTTGACTCATAAATTATTATTACGTTAAACAATAGAGAGCATTTTATATTGACATGTAATATGATATCGATGTATTTTCACTATTTCACAAGTGTTTCAATTTATACGAAGTGCTTCTTATACCACAAGTGATTGTACTCGTGTAATTATCAAGATGTTCTTTAGCCACTGATGAGCTTGAAAGAAGTATAGGATGATATTATGTTAATAGTAGGTAGACTTGCAGCAAACTGGATGGTAAGAATGACCATGCCATGGTTGTTTTTTTTGGTGGAAATTATATAATTATTATTTAGTAATTCATATTAGCTCCATATGAAAATAATGACACGTGGACCAATAAGATAAAACTGCTGATGACCAAAAATGAAGATTGTGTTTTCAAATGGTCTATAAATTGTCAAGTTATTGATTCCAAAGATTCAAAAAACCTGAAGTAGTATATTAGATTTGGCCCTCACAATATTTCCTTCAAGGAAAAACTTACTTAAATCGTATGTTTATGTAAAACTATATGTATTTAGATTACATGTTATTCAGCAACCTTTGTGAAATCCTGCATTCAAGAATAGATTGTGAGGCTAAGGTATGAGATCCTTTCTTAGCGATCAAGCTAACCAATCATTAGGGAAGGGTTCAAATAGTGCATTTATATAATTGGAAATTTCTCATGCATCCATAATATAATTTATATTATGGATGCATGAGAAATTTCCAAGTTTTCACCATAAAAGCGTGAAAGCTTTATGAAAATATGATTGTACAATAAGGTGTGGTAAGTATCAAGCCTTATAGTTTTAGTTTTAAGACATGGGTCATGATTTTTAATTAAAATAGAAAAAAAATACAAAGGATAACAAAACCCTGACTTTAATATGCAAACAAGTAAATTTAACCAATTATACCCCACTCCAATTACTGTTTTTTTAAGGTTTATGTTTTCTCTATTTTGGGCACTAGACTAAGGGCAACTAACACATTTCTGATGGAGGCTAATTACGGACTACATTGCAGGCATTATGCGTGGTTTTGCTACAGCTTTGGATCAAACTACGAGGGGCTAAAGGTGATGGATTTTAACAGTTTTGATTTTCTGCACACATATGCATAAGGATGAGCTTGGTAACAACCGGTACCGACCCGAAAATACCAGGTACCCTACGGTTCGGTAGGGGTGTGAATTTCTAACACAACCCGAGAACATGACACGAACCTAACATGAATTTCACGGGTTTAGGTTTAGTCTAAACGGGGTCGGGTCAGTTTCAGGTTGAACCCGCGAACCCGTTTAGCTAAACGGGTCGGGTTCGGGTCAAGCCGGTCAGGTTGGCGGGTTGACACGTTCCACCCCTTTATATGATATTATATTTTTTACATTTTTTTATATTATAAATTAAATTGAGTGTGTATTTTATGCCATAATTATAACCTAAAAAGAGAAATTGACATAAGATTTTATAATTTAAATGTGATTGTATCATATACATTTTTGTTTTTTAAGTAAAATTTAAATTTTAATATATTAATTTGTGGAAATAATTGAAAAAATAAAAAAAAATCGGGTTGAACGGGTCGTGTTTGGGTCAATCCACAAATTTTCGGTCGGGTTCGGGTTGAAATGTCACAATTTTCAGGTTCTGGTTTATATAAAATTTTCGGGTTCGGGTTGAACCCGTGAACACGACCCGTTTAGCACCACTACGATTCGGTACCGGTATTGACCGGAATTTGAAGAAAAAAACGGTACCGAAAACGGAAAATGTCGGTACCAAAAATCGAACTGGTACGGGAAATTAGGTACCGATTTCGAACCGGTACCCGGTACCATTTGCTCATCCCTACATCTACAGCTATTTACTCTTAAAAGGTAGCAAGAAAAGCTGGCAAGTACTTGAAGAACAACAAAATACTGGTTGCATGAAGCAAATGAAAATTGTTAGTGATATGGAATTTGGAAGCAAGGTACTCCTGACAATACACACATGGCAATAATAATATATTTTGGTCACATAATGAATGGTTTGGAATGGAAAGTAGCCATTTAAAGTTGATCATTCAAAGGTGTAGATCTGTTAATGGTTATCTAACTAGTTCTAAAGGAAAATTACATCGAGATGACTTTTGTGTTAACAGTAAAAAGGTCAACATAAAGAAAATGGGGTTGGGGCATGCTATGGTTTTTTGCTGTAATGGGGCTGACACAAAAGGGATATTTCTTTGGGTGAAGAGTGAGCAAAATATGATCAATGGTGTATGTGCTTATGGAAGGTGTTTTGGTCGATTAGTTTTTTACATGTAATTTGGCTATAGAAAAGACCCACTGACAGTATTAAATTTTGTTTAGAGCCGGTAACCATAACTTTTTCTTTTTTCATACGATATTTAAAAAAAATCACCATAATAACGAATTTTTTTTATCTTTTATACGAGTATTATATTACTATATAAAAAATCATTATTTAGTGGGTTTTCTTTGCATTGTATTAAAGGTTATGGTCATTGTGTTTTTCAATTGACTTTTGGTCATTGCGTTTTTTACAATCGTTTCTATACATTGTGTTATTATTAAAACCTATAACACAATGTTAATTTGATTTCTGCCCGTTGTGTTTTTATATATTTATAATTAGAGTACAAATAACATTGTGTTTTTGAATACGTAACAGTTATTTCTTAACTGAAGCAAATTTCTTCTAAAGAGAGTTCATGTTGACACTTTGACCTGGTCAGCCTAATAAATAGGAGATAACATTCCACGATCTAAAAAATTAATTAAAAAACTTCTAATTAGTTAGTTCCCCCCATGATTTTCGGCCCACATTCTCCACCTAAGACAATTCTGGCAGAAAAGAAAGCTATGTGAAAAAAAAAACAAATGCAGTTCCGTGGGTAGGGGAAGTTTCTTTATATTCCTATATAAAGGTGTGCGATTGATCTTGGCCGTACAAATTAGACGGTTAATTGTGAGTTTTAATCCTAACCAGAATAACCTGGTGGTTATGGCCAGAATTTGAAGGTTTTTTAGGTGTAGCAGTTTCGTGAGGTGAAGTTTTATCGCCACATTGTGTTAATGTCATTGTGTTTTTATTAGACAATGAGGTTTTGTAGATGTTACTGTTTGATATATGTAAAATTGTACTATACAATAGCATTGTGTTTTTGTATAAACATTGTGTTTTTATATGACATGATATGCTTTTTATTTGTATTTTTTTTACAACATACAATGTCGTCGACTTTCAGCTTTTTATGTATATTTCCTTCCATTATAATTTTAATTAGGATATGTATTAGCAGTTTATTATTCAGGTTAAACCTTTTTTGTAGTTGTCGACCATGTTCTCCTACAAAACTGATAACATCAATTGTTGTATTAATGGTCAATAAAAAATTTTCTTTCTCGATAAATAAATAACCTCCCTCAACCCGCACTAACTCCCATTTTTCTAGAAGGTAGTTAACTTGAGCGGTTATTATTTACATCGGGTATTTAGGTAAATATAGGCTAGGAGTTGGCTACAAAGTCCAAATTTCCTAGCACAATATTATACAAAAAACCAAAGAATTTGTAAAAACAAAATTCGTTGTAAAAAACACAATACGAGATGAACTCCATATGTTGGTTAGTATCAGAATGTTTAGCGTGGATGTTGAATCGTGGAAACTGGTCAAAAGTGATTTCTTTTCTGCCCGGTGTGTCTATGCCATTGATGATTAGGTCATTTGTGCACTATATCAATGGGTATAACAAGTTCATTATAATTCAAGAATGGGGTTAGATTGATGAGATAAACGTAAGGACAAAGGAGATGCATTACATTAAACGTATAATGTAATACTATATGTACACTGTTATCATTGACATGTAATATGTATATATCTTTTTTGTTTGTTAATTTTATGGTAACAGCAACACATAAGTTAATCTAGGCCGTCCGATCATGGCGGTTATTTGTGAGATTAAATCTCATCCGTAATAACCCCAAAAAATTAACAGTTTTTTTTAGAGTGCAACAGTTAGAAAGTTACCTAACATTACTCCACACATTCTCCACTCCCCCATTTTAATTAATTACACATCTACAATAAAATATAGGCAACATAAAAATCTGGTTATAACCAGGAGTATTTTTGGCATAACTGTTATGTAGTGATAACCAGTGGTAGTTTACAACATAATTTATAAACCTTATAATAATTTATTCCAAAAATACCCCTGATTATAACCTGGTTTTTAGACTAAGTTAGGCAATGTGATTAAAATGGCAAGAAAAAAGAAAAGTCGAGGACCCAGAGGAGAAAAAAACTATTTAGACTAAAATGCAATTTGGACAAAAACTCAGGGACTAAAATGGCAATTTACTCTAATGTTTATTCATGGGTTAAGTTTTCCAGAGTATGAAAATTCAGAATGTTCACTGGAAGGTAAATGTAAATTCAATTAGTCCATATTAATTTTAATGTATTTAACTATATGTAATGGTACTTTCTTTTAGTGTGTGATTAACACTTACATCTTCTTTTATTTGTTTTAATCTTGATAAGGAACCACTGAATCATAATGTAGACACGAAGGTAGAGGGAAATTTATGTATTCTATGTTTTTTCTGTATTTTATCAACTCTAATAGTTCTTTGTTCTAAATTACAGTAAAATGACGCAACTATAGAGATTATTGGTTTTTAAAGGCAACTTAGATCTTACAACTTTCAACATGGGCGAGAAATTAGTGAGGTAAAGTGCTTAGGCATTTCATTTACATAGAAAGATTATACTAATTACCTTATTATATTTTATTCGTGAGTTTCTCAAAACAATCATACGAGCAAGAACCATAATAAACATTAGAGTAATACCCAACCCAGTCCGGGTCTTGCAAAAGTATAATATTTAAATGTAACTAAAATGCTCACACTAAAATGGTTATTAAATGATCAGAGTGCAAGCAATCAAGAATCACAACCAATCAACAACTTGATGGATACAAAAGTTGATAATAGGGTAGAGTGTTTTCCGATGCTAGATCAGCAAACAACACCCAACAACACCACCACACCATGGCGTAGTTAAGAATTGGAAGTGAGATGAGCTGATTGAAATCGACAGTTTTGTTCAAGATTCGTAAGATGATGATATGCTTATTAAAAAAATTAATCGATGCTTTTGTTTCACTCCACGGTAGGCTACCATATGATCGTTGATGCGTTGTCGAGTGTTATATATATTAGGTGAGCCAAGTTTTAAATTTATAAAACACGATATTTACTAACACTAGACACACATATGGGCAAGTGCACCCATCATGAGCGTAGTATAGTGTTGGTAAGATACCGAGGTCGTCCAAGGACACAAGAGCTTTTAGTACCGGTTTATCCTCAACGTCTAATCAAATCAAAAAGTTTGGAAAAATGTTTTAAACTAAGAAAAATAAAAACTAACTAAAAATGCTGAAAAATAAAAATAAAACAGATAGACAAGATGAATCACTTGGTTCCGACTCGTATCTAGTGTAACCTTTGATTATTTCCGCACTTTTGCACTTATTAAGAGATTATCTTAGTTATTGTAGTAGGCCCCTCTTTTGAAGGTGACGTTACCCTCACCCCAGTAGTTTGAGTCAGCACGGATACAATCCTAAAAGGGTGGATTATTGGAAGATAATTAATTAAGTTATTAATGCAAATTATGGTAGGCCCCTCTTTTGGAGGTGACGTTACCCTCGACTAAGTAGTCTGAGTCAGCAGGGATACAGTCCTAAATAGCCGGGTTATAGTATTAATAGTAGTTAACTTATGAGGGGATCAAAGAGTTTGGACCCCCGCCATCCAATACCGTTAAGTATTGAAGGAGGTCCTACTAAATTTGACCCAGGTCCATTGCAGGACCTCTAAACGCTGAACAATGGCAAGACCTTTACCAAACCGTTCCCTAAACCCCCGACCAGGTAGCCAACATACCTCCATATAGACCGTGGAGATATGAATGGTGAAAATCTTTTATTTTATATAGACAGTAAAATAATGCCAAGACACCACGGACAAACGATAAGGAAAGATCACCTTCAACATAAGAAACTAGTTATTAAAGTCATTAATACAAAACCAAGTAAAAAGTGCGAAAAGATTAAAAATAAAAAGTATTACACTAGACACTTTGTCTTCACCAAGTGATGTAAGAGACTTAGGCAAACATGGCCTTGATTGTCAAGAACTCTTACGATCAATCTTGGATCCCGAGACGACTCACACACTCTACGATGGACAATGGATGATGGTGGTGGATGATGGTGTTATGGTGGTGGTGGGTGGTGGGTGAAGTGTGAGAGAGGTGGTGTGCCAAGGGATGGTTTGAGCTTGAGCCAAGCACTTCTATTTATAGGCTGAACAGAAGCTCGGGCACGGCCCCATGTCCAATGGGCACGGCCCCGTGTCCACATCCTTCTCTTTCTTCATTTAATGCAGTTTTGTCTTTTTAGTTGACCACGCCCCCGTGTCCGCTGAGCACGACCCCGTGGTGCAGAAGAATCTTTGTACTATGAAGATTTGCTGGATTGTGCGAATCTAATAGTTGACCACGGCTCCGTGTCCGCTGAGCACTTCCCCGTGGTGGGCAATAGAAGCTTTTACCACTTTGTATTTTATGCTGACACTTGGGCACGCCCCCGTGCTGGCTGAGCACGGGGCGTGTTCAGTCTTCTGTTGTCTTGTTTTGCTTGGGAAGATGCTGTCGTGGGGTCGGGCATGTCACGTCTTGTTCCTTTTCTTGTATTTATGTTAGATTTTGATGTCTTTTTGCTTCTTTTGTTAATTTGAGCTCATTTAATCCTGAAAATACAAAAGGAAGACAAAAGAACACTTTTTCCAACATTAGTACTAAAAAAGGGTTAGTTTTATGCCACAATTGATGAAATTTATATGTTGCATTTTGCACACATCAAATACCCCCACACTTGAATCTTTGCTTGTCCTCAAGCAAAACTCTTTAATATGTGGCTATTACACACCCAAATGGAATGGGTAGAGAAGAAGGTTTTTGGGCTTGTCGTAGAGTGTCGGGATTTCCAAGATTCTTTATTTAGTTTTATTTTTATTTATTTACAATCCTATTCGTCATGATTTATTTAAAACTTTTCATAAGATAAATTACTTATTAGGGCATAACATGCCTCTTTAAAATTCTATTTATATACAAGTTCACATACCTCACGGGGATCACTCAACACTCGGCCGAAAATGTATTTTTGTGGATCACTCGAGAGCGGCATGGAACTTACTCCTACCATAGGCTTGCCAAGCAATCAATCCTCCTCCTTTTTAACTTATATACCTTTGTAAATATCAAGAGGACTTTTGGGTGAAGGGTTAGGCTTGGGTTAAAGGTAGGTGGTTGGGTTGGTGGTTAGTGGTTAGTAGAAAAAAGGCGAAAAGCGTAACAAGCGTCGGTTTTCGTAAGACTTTCTATTTTTTTTTTCACTTTTATTTTGATGAAGCTATTATTCAAACAAAGTTATTTTTGATGAACTTGTTTGTTTATTTTCTTTTGCTTCATCAATCAACAATTTTTTTTTTTAGGAAAGTCATACGAGAAACCGAGCTAGTTACTAAAACAAAGGGTTAAAAATAAAAAGGTTTTGGTGGGTAAAAGGGTGTTTGGTTTAGGTTATGAAATGAAAAGGTTTAGGCTCAAAGGAGCTATCTAGGGGGATTTTGGGTAGGTGGTAAAAAAAAAGAAAAATAATGGTGTAGAAATAAAAAGGGTTAGTCCTAATGCCTCCATCATTTACTTACTCGGGTTTAAGTTGATAAGGACCGGGAATGTATCGTCATGGCAAGTTCTAGAGTCGTAAGAACCAAACGGCTATTCACACAAGAAACAAAAAATGAGCATTTAGTCTAATGATATGTAATTGTATGCTCAATAAAGGCTCAAAACTCACTTTTGTGGGAATGGGTTTTTTATGTGATCAAGTATATATAATCAAATTTTAACTAAGCTTGTCATGCCTTTTCATAATTTTCTTATGTTGGTTCTTCTTATCACGACGCTATCGGTTGTAAACTCGTAAAAATATAACCTTTTTAGAACTTGAAATTCCCGAGTTAAACCTAGACAAGTAAAAAAATTGCAAAATTTTTGAAAAAAATTTGGGGTGATTAGCGGTTCCAATAGAGTTTTGTGTAAGGCTTGTATTTAGGACTTGCAAGATTCAAAGTTTTAGCATCCCCCCCACACTTAA
The DNA here is from genome assembly GCA_030545235.1 of Helianthus tuberosus. Lineage (NCBI taxonomy): Eukaryota > Viridiplantae > Streptophyta > Magnoliopsida > Asterales > Asteraceae > Helianthus > Helianthus tuberosus. The sequence continues at coordinate 23,121,114 of CM060354.1, forward strand.
ATTACACATTGTCCTCAATGTGTCCCAAAAATAAGTTTTTAGGTTGATTGAATGTGTAAAAGGTGTGAAAAAGCAAAAATTTGGTGTTACTGGGCGCTGAACACGGCCCCGTGTTATCCGGGCACGGCCCCGTGTTCAAGTGCCAGTAACAAAATTGAATCAAGAGAAACAGAAGTCTGGACACGGGGGCGTGTCGGATGAACACGACCCGTGTCCAGTTACCTGAACTGGGTCTTTTTCTGCAGACTGTGCAGCACGGGGCCGTGTTGGGTGGACACGGCCCGTGCCGAGCTTACTGTAAACGAAGAAAATTGTCGGACGGTCCTGTTTTTCCTGCATGGAGTGCTGGTTCAAATTCCCCTTGTATCATTTGTCATCTCACGTGTGTTTTATTCATGTCAACACCACCCAAACACCAAATTAACTAAAAACCATCATTCATTTCTTCATAGAGAATTACATAATAATCCTAAAAATTAAACTACTAGATAGTTAGGTCAAATAAACACAAGCAATCCAAACCAAGAAGTTCTAGCCTTATTCTAATAGTAAAATTTCCGAAAGGGTAAATCTTCCAGTTGAATGTGGCTAGACAAACTTCTTTCTCCGGGTATGGGTTCCTCACACGTCGGCGAGCCACTCTTCGATCTCCCTAGGGAGAAGAAAAGCGGGCTCATGAGCATCGGGTTGAGGAGGTGCAACTTCCACCGGGATTTCTTGGAGTTCTTCAAGAGGAGGTTCCGCCGGAATGTCGTCCCAACCGGTAGGATTGTGGATTCCAAGTGCTAGGTTCCAATCCTCTTGAGGGAGGATTGGTTCCATGGGAGGTGTCACAAGAATGTTTAACCTCTGGTGCAAGAGGTTTATTTCTTGAAAACTGTTTTCCAACCCCACCGAGAGATAATTTATACGGTCTATGAGGACCTCCTCCACCGAAGTCTGTTGGATCTGAGTTTCTTTTTTATTGTATTTTCGTTTGAAATTAAGATGAAAATGAAAGAGTTGTGCAGCGGAATTAAGATGAAAGCAAACTTTGCATACAATCAAACGAGAGTAATACTTTAATCAAACATCTTTACACAATGAATCGAAAGGTTGAATTTGTTTCAACAACGATTACAATGATTGATGAATGAATGCAAACTCCCCCTCAGCCAGAGCTCAGTAGTTTGTTTGTGCAAAGAAGACGATGTGATCAAAGAGCTAATAGAACAGTACAAAGTACTGAACTATTTATAGGCACTTGCAAACCACTGAGCATCTTAGCTGACGTCACCATGAAAGTGACATCTAACCTCCTAACAAACTCTAACCTCTGATCTATACAAACACTGATGTACTAACTACTGCTATTACAATTCATTACATAAAAGACACTTAAACAGCTGCTGCATCCTTCCACTGCTATGAACCTAGCAGTGCTTGTCCGGATCAGCAGTACTTGACTCAAGGCAGTAGATTGAATCAGCAGAGCTTTGGTCTTCCATCAGTCTTTAACATTTGGCAGTAGATGCAAGGCAGCAGTTGTGGATCAGTACTTGGTAAGATCAGCAGATAGGAGGTCAGCAGATACAAAGCCACTCTCAAGGGGAGAGATTTGCATGAACTAACTGTAATCGTCTGCTTATACTGGATCCACTACTCTGATCCAGTTTTGGCTTTAATTATATGTTCCTCTGATAGGGTTCAATCCCAACAATCTCCCCCTAGAACAGATAATGCCAAAACTCTTCATTATTTGTGGAATTCTTTATTGCCTCATCAACAGCTCCCTTATCTGACCTTTAAATTGTAATTCAAAGTCTAGGGCATCTGTATCTTCATCATCCCTGCTAAGTGGAAGATCAAGGAGATCCTGCAAATCTTCAAGACTCAAGCCAAGAGCTTGTTCCCTTGATATTTTCTCCACTTCTCCACCAGACCTGAGCAAAGTCAAAACGCAGGTCTGTTTGTCAGTTTCCCACTTTTGTATTTTTGAGCCTGGTGGGTTTCTTGGGAGATGCTTATTTGCAGAAGTATTTGGTGAGGCTGGCCTATTCATGGCTGGCTGAGCAGCACTTGCAGATTGTTCCAATTCAAGATCTTCTTTTATCATTACTTCCGTGCCTTCTTTTACAATGGCATCTCCAGCTAATAGATCTTGAATTGTTTCCATGCTAAACTGGTTTTTGCTCCTTCTTTTGTAGATGGCAGCACCAGCTGGAGCAGTGGTTCTTTTGACTTGCAGCTTTGGTGGTCTTTTTGAGACCTCTGCTTTGGAATAGTCAGGCTTTTGTGGAACTCTTGGATCTTTCTTTCTAAGTTCCTCTAATTTTTTATAGGTTGCCCTGACTCTATCTTCTCCCCACTTAGTCACAGAGTTCTTTGACCCATAATCAGCTGCAATTAGCTCCTCTTTCATTCTCCTCAACTCTAACATCTTCTCGGCTTCAAATTGTTTGAATTTTTCAGGAGGAGTCTGCTTGACCTTATTTTTGATCATGTCTTGAATCCTGGCTGCTTCTTTTTCAAGCTCAGGAATGGTCCAGTTCTTGTACATGTGTTTCTCCCCCTTGTATTTCTTGTAGGTCATGATGTTTTCAATGTAGTCTTTCCTTAAGGACTCATCTGCCCTTTCTGAAATTTTCTGACATACATTTTTAGCAAAACGCTCCATAGCATTGACCTGTGAGAGTAAAAACTGATAGTTTTGTTGAAATTCTCTATCAGATTTCCCTTTTCTATTTTTGATTGCAATATCCTCTGCTTGTTTGGCCTTGAGTTTCAAGTATTCTTCAATATTGTTAGGCCTGGGATAATTTGCAATTGACGGTAAACTCCTTTTGGCTGGGTCATCTTCATGATAAAAGGATTTGATTTCTTCTCTGACTGCAATGAGTTCCAGAGGAAATGAGACACCAGCAGGAGGTAGTGGTTTTACAATTTGAGCTGAAGAGAGAGGTATGGGTTTTGGAATAGTGACAAGTGATAGGGATTTTGAAGATGTTGGTGATGGAGATGTGTCATCATCTTTTAAGATTAGCCTTCTCCTTTTTGGTTTAGGAGAGACTGATGATGTTTTGAATGGAACAGTGGTGGTAGATGTAGTGGCAGTGGATTGTGATTGACTAACAGCTGTTGAAACAACTGGTGTTTCAACCACTGTTGTCATTACAACAGATGTTATAACATTTGCTGTCTTCTGCTGTATGTCAGCAGGTGTTGTTTTTGGTGGTGATGATGGTAAAGCAGTGGATGTTGTGTGTGTTGAAGTGGTGTGTGTTGATGGAACAACTGTTTGGCAAGCAGTAGTTTTTGTAACTCCTGTTGCATCAGCTATTTTGTATGGTGGTTTTTGAGCAGACTTTGAACGTCTGGTTGGAATGGATTTGGGTTGCCTTATTTTTCTAGTAGGCCTCTTTTTTTCCTCAACAGGATTTTCATGATCCTTTGACCCAGAAGTACCCTGATCTGGATGATCCATTATGTCCACCCTGGCTTTCCTTTTGGCCTCTCTATCCCTTTTTACACTTGCAACTGCTTCTGCTAGTGCATTTGTTGTCACATCAATTTTCTTGCTGCCATCTGGCAAAGGGATCTTTTTGGTCATGTTTGAATTTTCTGGTTCAAGATAGAGACCATCCTCTATACCCTTCTTTTTCCACTCCTTAATTTTCTCCCCCTTTTTGGCATTATCTTCTGGGAGTTGATAAATGTATCGTACTTTTGGAGGAGCAGTGCCAGTGGTGTGCAAGATCTGAGTTTTGAGAGCCTTTAAATCAGCCTGAGTGTTCTTGAACCTTGACTCCATTGCATTTCTCAGCTGTTGTACATGTTTTTCATGTTGCTGATCTGCTAATTGTGCTTGTTGGAGAAAAGATTGAAATAGATTCCAGAGCTCATTTGTAGCAGGTGCCCTTTGTAGAGCAGGTGCTTGAGGTGGAATAACAGTTGATTGTACCTTCTGAACTTGTAACACCTGTTGTAGCATATCTTTGAGTTCTGCAACAGAGTTATCAAGCTTTGCAATACGATCCGTCAATTTCTGGTACTTTAAACCATCACCCAAGTTAATGAGATCATCTGATTTCCCACTAGTAGTGGTTTTATCAGTGGTAGATGTAGGGAGTATACTCCAAACATTAACCACTGATGCCCCTTTTTCTTGGTACTGGGGTCTTCTTCCTTCAACACTTGACAACCTTTTGATGTTGCCAGTAGGATAAATAAATCCACTGGTGGTTGGCAGGGGTGCTATAAAAGGAATTGCCTCCAAGGAAGTCTTATTAATGTAACCACTGTCCAACTGTAAACCTGTAGGTTCAACAGATGTAGTGGTTGCTTCACTTGGATTACCACCAAGAGTTACTTGTAACTCATGGGGTGTAACCTCCTCAGGTTTTGTTGGTGGGTTAGCAAAGATTGATACATCAGACCCAGTCAGTTGTTGAGGTATATTCTCAGTAGTAGGTGATTGAGAAGGACTAGTTAATGCCTGGTTCAAATCAATTGCATCCAACAGTGGTTTTATTGGTGAGGGAATTGTGGATGTGATGATTGGTGTAGAAATAGGATGTGTCCCGGGCATTGGACTGTGGATGATAGAAACGAGTGTTTCCAGAGCATCATGATGTGGAGACCCTATTTGTACAACCTGTTCTTTTTGTGAAGAAACAGGAGGAGTTTTGGTTTTGGGTTGAGATATTTGTACCAACTGCTGTGAGGAAGTAGCAGCAGTGGTTTCTTGTGACTTTTGTGTTGTCACTGGCAGAAGCTCTGGTATCTCATCCTCCAGAGATGCCTTTTTGATGGTTTTGGGGGAGTTTTTGTGTTTTTCTTTTTGTTGGCTTTTTGGTGATTTTAGGTGTGGGTTTCAAAACAGTTGTGCTGCTGCTTTGATCACCTTGAGCAGTAGGCTCAGCAGCAGATACCTGAGGAGCAGTTGTAACTGCTAAAATCTGCTCAGGCACCTCTGCTTGTGTTTTGCAAGGTGCTAACATTCTTGAAAAAGTTTCAGTTGTTAAACTGTTTATTTGAGTAGAATCACCTTGGTTTATTACAGCTAAATCATCTTTACTGAATTTCTTTGCAAAATAGTAACTTAAAAACCATGGAAACAGTAAAAATGATTTTGTTTCAACATTATTAACCAAATCTTTAAAAATTTCCCGAGAATAGTTAAAATTTTCTCCTTGAAGAATTGCATATCCCAGATTTTGTATCTTTAAAGGGATTTCATTGAAAGAAGTGGTTTTGTTTGAAACACATAGTAGGAGGGTATGAAATAGAAATCTGGTTGTAGACGGAAAATAACCTTTTTCTAAGGTAATTTTCTTCATCATTGTGGCTTCATACCCTCTCTCAATGAAGTCAGTTTGTAACTCTTTTTTAGTGAAAGAAATTTTACCTTCCTGATCACCGAGTTGAAAGACCTCTGAAATGGATTGTGGCGTGATTTGGACAACTTTACCCTTTATCGAAGAGTTTATGGTGGTTGCAGTGTCTCCTTGTTTTTCAAGGGTTGCATTTTTCCAGAACTCCCTTTGGGTCGCCAAATAGATTGGTGCATCGGCAGTGAACAAAGTTTTGTACTTTGATTTTGCCATGAGATCAATGATGGAATCGAAAACTTTGGTGGTTCCTGGTTTTGTGAGAAGACCCAGGAGATTGTGAGATGGTTTATGTGGAATTTCAGTGGAGATTGCCTTTTGAGAGGCTGTTTTCGATGATGATTTTGATGAGGGTTTTGAGGATGACTTCGATTTTGTCATTTTGAAGATGAATGATCGAAGAAAGTTGTGAATGATGAGAAGAAAAACTGCTTTGAGAAGAGAATTTTTAAGAATTCAATTCGACAGTAAAACCCTGTTTTGGTGGTGAGTGGGGGATTTTATAGGGAAGAAAGTGAATGCTGAGGTGGCAGCCGTTACAAAAGGTCTGACCAATATGTACTGCCCATGTGACAACCCCTGTTGAAAGTGAAGGACAGTACTTGTGTGATAGGGACAGATGAAGGCAGTGGAGGATTTTCACTATCAGTGGATAGTATATCAGTGGATAAGACACTGCTTTTGAACAACAGAGTTTATCAAAGTAATGAGAGAGCAGGGGTTGACTTTCAGCAGTGGACAAACTTTTGAAGGAAGCAGACTTTTGAACAATCAGTGGTTAATGGCAGACTTTTAAGGATTTTAATGAAAAATTTTCATTTTTAGCTATTTTTAAGGATGGAGTTTTGATTTTCTGAAAACATTTTGTTGCTTTTATTCAAAGAAAAACAAGGTGTTGCTTGTTATTCCATGTTCAGCATTCCAATTCTAGAGACCAAGCTTTCAAAAGTGGCTGTATCAAGTGCTTTTGTGAGCACATCAGCTAGCTGGTCTTTAGTTGGGACATGATGCAGAGAAATCAAACCTTTTTCATAGCAATCCCTCACAAAGTGATGTCTGATGTCGATGTGTTTGGTGGTTGAATGGGAAACTGGATTTTTGATGATATTTTCTGCTGCCTGACTGTCCAACATGAGTGGTGTCTTTAAGGCAGTGATACCAAAATCCAGCAACTGATTTTGAAGCCACAGGAGTTGGGCTGTACAGCTTGCAGCAGCAATGTATTCAGCTTCAGCAGTGGATGTTGAAACAGCTGCTTGCTTTTTGCTTTGCCATGAAACTAAGCAATCACCTAGAAACTGGCACCCTCCTGATGTGGACTTCCTTGTGGTGTGACATCCAGCAAAGTCACTGTCTGAGAAACCTGAAAGCTTGATGTTCCCATTAGCTGGATACCAGATACCAAGTGTGGGAGCACCTTTTATGTATCTGAAGATCCTTTTTACAGCAATGAGATTTGATTTTCTGGGAGCTGATTGACTTCTTGCACAGACACATGTTGCAAACATGATGTCTGGTCTAGATGCAGTTAGGTACAATAAAGACCCAATCATGCTTCTATAAAGTGTTTGGTCAATCAGCTCATCCTTTTCATCAGACATGACCAGCTTATTTGTTGCCATGGGTGTGCTGCATGGTTTACAATCATTCATATCAAATTTTGTCAAAAGTTCTTTAGCATATTTGCTTTGATGAATGAAAGTTCCATTTTGCATTTGCTGAACTTGGAGACCAAGAAAGCATTGTAGCTCACCCATTGCACTCATTTCAAACTCAGCTGTCATGAGTTCTCTAAACTCTTCACACATTGAGTTACATGTGCTTCCAAAAATAATGTCATCCACATAAATCTGGACAATCATTAAATCCTTCCCTCTCCATTTTAAAAACAATGTCTTATCAATGGTACCTCTTTTGAAACCATTTGAGAGTAGGAAGTTGGAAAGAGTTTCATACCATGCCCTTGGTGCTTGTTTCAAGCCATACAAGGCTTTGTTTAGCCTGTAGACATGATCTGGATAAAATGGATCCTCAAAACCTGGAGGTTAACAAACATACACCTCTTCTTGAATTGTACCATAGAGGAAAGCACTTTTGATATCCATTTGAAACACCTTCATGTTGTGGTTGACAGCAAAGGCCAGGAACAGTCTAATGGCTTCCAATCTTGCAACAGGGGCAAATGTTTCATCATAATCAATCCCCTCTTCCTGTCTGTAACCTTGAACCACAAGCCTGGCTTTATTCTTGACAACAATACCCCTTTCATCAGTTTTGTTCTTGAAGACCCACTTTGTGCCAATGGGACTAACCTCTTCTGGCAGTGGTACAAGCTCCCATACTTGTTGTCTTTTAAACTGTTGGAGCTCCTCTTGCATGGCTTCTACCCAGCTGTTGTCTTTCAGTGCCTCTTGGTACTTGACTGGCTGATGGAGTGATAGAAAACCAGCAAAAAGACAAATGTTTTGGGTTTGACTTCTTGTGAGCACCCCTTCATTTATGTTGCCAATGATTTGATCAGGTGGATGAGATCTCAAGAAGATTAAATCTCCTTGGTATGGTATGATGGCATTGGATGGTGAGGGCTGCAAATGTGTATCATCTGAGCTAACCACTGCTGGGGACTTTGATGATCCAGCAGTGGCTTCAAAAGGTGGTGGTATAGGAGGTAATGAAGTGGACAACTGCTGACTTTTATCCACTGTTTGAGGACTTTTGTCAGCAGTGTTTGAGGATGTGGAAGCAGTGGTTGATGGGCTACTTTGGTCAACAACTGTTGAGGTAGCAGTGGTTGAGCTTTGACAACTGTTTTGAACAGCTGGTGCTTTTCCCTTTGTGGCAGACCTTTGAGGGATGATGATTTCATACCCATAGTCTGGTGTTGTATCCTCTGATGTACCTGCACTGTTAGTCTTGACAGCAGTATTTTCAAAAGTGAATTTTTCAAGATCAAACAGATCTGCAGGGTTTGCTGGGATTTTCATTGATGAGAGTTCATTGAACTTAACATTCAAAGTCTCCTCCACTGCCTTGGTCCGTGTATTGAACACTTTGTAGGCCTTGGCAGTGGTTGAGTATCCCAGATGATAACCACAATCAATTTTGGCTGCAAATTTTGAAATGGAATCCTTTAAGTTCAAAATAAAGCATGGGCAGCCAAACACTTTGAAATATGAGATCAGTGGTTTAATTTTATACAGAATTTCATAGGCAGTCTTTTTGTGCCTGGGGTTTATTAAAACTCTGTTCTGAACATAGCAAGCAGTGTTTACTGCCTCTGCCCAGAAAGTTAATGGCAAACCTGAATCTACATGCATGGTTCTGGCAGCCTCAATCAGAGTTCTGTTATTCCTTTCCACTACCCCATTCTGCTCTGGTGTTCTTGGGATGCTGTACTGCCTTACAATCCCTTTCTTCACACAGAAGGCATCCAACTCCCTATTTTTGAATTCTGTGCCATTGTCACTCCTGAAGCTTTTCACTGGAAGGTCAAATTGCTTTTCAACCTGTATTACAAAGTCTTGCAAAATGCCTGCAATTTCATCTTTTGAGTGCAAAAAGAAAGTCCATGTGAACCTAGAAAAGTCATCAACAATAACCAAACAATATCTTTTCTTTTTTAGGCTCATGACTTGAATTGGGCCAAACAAATCCATGTGTAGCATTTGCAAACACTGGGTTGTTTTGGACTCTTCAATGGACTTGTAAGAACTTTTATGTTGTTTTCCTTTTAAACAGGAAATGCAATGTTCAGGACATGAAAACAATTTTTGTGGTAGGCCTCTCACCAAACCATTTTTTGAAATTTCTGTGATTGTCTTAAGATTTGTGTGTCCCAGCCTTCTGTGCCAAAGTTCTGTCTCTTTGTTAGAGGCAGCTGAGAACAGACAGGCATCAGCTCTGGGACACTCTTTTGACATGTCAACAACATAAACATTGCCACTTCTTTGAGCAACAAGTTTAGTTTGACCAGTTTTGATTATTGCTTAAATCTTTTTGACCATTTCTGGTCCAACAATCCTACAACAATCTTTTGTGAAGAATGACCCAAAACCCTTGTCACTCATTTGGGACACACTCAGAAGGTTGAATTTTAGATTGTCTATTAGATTGACATTTTCAAATTTTACTTTTCCAGACTCCACTGTACCCGACCCCAGAACTTTTCCTTTACTATTATTCCCAAAGGATATATCACCCCCTCCATGGATTTTAAAGTCTTTGAGGAGGGCTTTACATCCTGTCATGTGCCTGGAGCCTCCACTATCTACATACCAAAGACTATCAAAGCATGCAGAAGCTCCCTGCACATGAAGTAAAAGGATTAGTTCATTAAGGTCTCCAAAGCCAACAAGGCTTTGGATGGGGTCTCAACAGTGTCTGGGATGGATGCAGAATGATGGACAGTGGTTAGGTCAGGAGTTTGAACTGTTTTAGGACAGTGTTTCTCTAACCACTGTTGTGGGTCCTGACCAATCATCTGCTGGTAACCAAAAGGATGCTTGTTCACTTTGGGTTTAGGAGGCCTTTTGTAGGCCTCATAAACGTGAGGAATCCTTTGGTAAGTCTGTTTTTCTCTGCCTTTTCTGAACTGATTGGCAGGGGGTGCATCAGTAACCTGAACATCTCTTTTGACAGATGTTTGGTTCAGCTGTTTTGTAACAGCTGTTTGAACTGGCACAAACAGTGGTTGTTTCTTGGTGAATTTGACAGATGTTGATGATGATGATGGACTCAAGGATGTTTTAGCAATGTACTCATTCTTTCTCACATCAAAGTTTTTGAGATGAACACATGCTTGAGTTTTGTGGTTTGTTTTACCACAGACAATGCAACCTTCAGCTGAAACAATGACACTTGTTCTGTTTAAATCATACGCTTTTAAGTGGAAACAATCTTTTGTAAGATGATTCCTTTTCTCACAGAATTCACAAAACAAGTTATCAATTTTTTCTTTCTTCTTTCTCTTTTCAGACTCCTTTGCAGCAGAGGTTTTAACCACTGCTGGGATGTCTTTGAGAGGTATGACTTTAGCTTTTGGAGCCTTGACACCATCAGTTGATGTAAAGTCCATTGGCTTGAAATTTTCAAGAATGTCACACTCATCAGACCATTTTGGTTTAAACTGGTATTCTTCAAGCTCCTCAAAAGTTGAGGATTCCATTGGTCTGTCAAGTGTGATTTTGTTACCAAGTTTGTCAGTGATTCTCACTTCTTGGCCATTCTTGTTTGTGGGGATGAACTCAGTGGTTACATCAGTGGTTTGAACAGATTTTTCAAAAGCAGTGTTTTCATCATCATGTTTTCTATAGCCAACCCAAATTTCACATTGCTTTTTCTCTGTTTTTCAAGCATAACCTCATATCCTTCACAGGATTCCACCCATCTTTCACAAGTAATCTGGGCGGACTCCAACTCCTTTTTGCAAACTTGGTATTTTTCTACCATAGTTTGAAGTTGGGTTTTGGTTATACTTTGCTCTTCTTTTAAACAGCTGTTCTCTTTTTCTTTTTCAGTCAATTTGATTTTAAGTTCTTTTAAAGACCTTTCAAATTTGACCTCATCAGACAAGATTTTATCCCGAAGGTTTTCATTCACCTCTTTAATGTTAGCAAAAGCAATTATGCAATTGTCAGAACACAGTTTTTCAAGAACTTGAGGAGATACCTTGGCAGCTGCCATCATTGCACAATCACATTGATGATCTTCTTCATCATCAGCTTTCACCTTCTTTTCACCAGCCTTTTCTTCTTTCTCTTCTTCTTTGTCCTCTACGGACCATGGATCTGTCATTGGTTCAATCAGGGTACCTGAACTTTCTCCCAACAGTAGTTCACCAGCCACAGCAGTAACCACTGCTTCAGTCACCTCTTCCACTGTTTCAAAGCACTGTTGTTCCTCTTCAGTTTCAACCCCCTCCTGTATTGACTCTAATGCCATCAAACAAAACTCATCATGTGAAGAATCATTAGAAGCATAGAGTGCAAAATTTTCATCATTAAGGTCTTCAGGCATACTGCTCCAGTCAACAAACCCTTGAGTGAAAAAACTTTGTTGATCTGGTTGTGCTGCTGCTGGAGCAGTGGTTTGAGGTGCAACAGGTTGCACTTGTACCTGTGGAGCAGGGGTTTGAACATATTGGATTTGTGGAACAGTAGTTTAGACATAATGTACTGGCACAGGGGCAGCAGCATAGTGAGCAGTGTTCACTTGAGCTGCTGGGGCATATTGGGCATAGTGCACAGTGTTTTGGTTTTGAGGTCTAGGATTTGAGCTAGGATGAGTAATTATGGGACCAGTAGTTTGACTCCTACATTCCCTAGCGAAATGTCCCAACCTATTACACTTGTAGCACTTGATTTTCGATTTATCCAACCCAACCCTTAGATTCCCATGCAAACCTGGGAATTTTCGCCCTGTTCTTTTGTAAAACTTGCTAGTTCTAACACTTAGCAGAGCCAGTTGGTGCAGGATGTCCATTTCCTCTAAATCAGTGGGATCAAAATGTTGCAAATCATTTAGTTCAAAACTTAAATTGTCTGACATCTGGTTTTCATTTGCAGTGAATGCATAACTAGCAGAGTGAGGATCAGGGTTGTTAAAATTTGCACCAGCAGTTATGTCAATGAAGTGATCATAACCCTGATCCTTACCACTGCTCCCAGATTCTTCTTGACCCAGAAGAGCAGTATTACCGAAAGTGTAGTCATCGGTAACTTTTCCTGACTCTTGTAACCTCCTTTTCTGGTTCAACTCCCTTTCGTAGGTCAGGAGTCGATCGTGGAGTTGGGTCAAGGTCAGATCCTTGAATTCAGGTGAGTTTCGGGTGACAAAAGCTATGGTGTCCCATTTTTCTGGCAGTGACCTGAGGAACCTGCTATTTTGAGTTGAGTTTGTAAAAGTGGTGTTAACAAGCCTCAGTTCACTAATGAGACAACTGAAACGCTCAAATTGTTGCGTTAGTGATTCGCCTTTAACGTAGCAAAATGTTTCATACTGTTGGTTCAGGATTTCCCTATTGTTTTCTATGACTTCTTCAGTTCCCCCAAACTGTTCCTTAAGTGCGTCCCATAACTCTTTGGCACTGTTACAATGTAACAGTCCAGCATATATCTCATTGGGCAGCGCTGATGCTACGATGCTAAACGCTTTAGCATCTAGTTCGATCTTTTGAAAATCGGTTTCGGTATAATTTTCAACTGGTTTTGGAACGAACTTTTTAGCATCTTCAGCACTTGGCACTGAAGGAACATGGGGACCATAAATGACAGACTTCCAATAACCTGTGCTTTATTGAGCGAGGATGTGTCCCATCCTCCTCTGCCAGATGTTGTACTCATTTCTTTTTAGCATGGGTGGTTTAAAAAGTGAGCCGATGTTGTTTTTATCATCCTGAGATTGTGACGTCATTCTTGTTGTTTTACAGACACTGAGAAATCAACTTTAATGGTGATTAATCCTTGCTCTGTTTTTCAACGGGCGAACAAACGATCAGTATCAACTGTTACGAGCTGAACTATTTACGTCAAAATGATTGTTAAATCAAATTTGACTGTCCAAGCTCTGATACCAATTGTTGGATCTGAGTTTCTTTTTGATTGTATTTTCGTTTGAAATTAAGATGAAAATGAAAGAGTTGTGCAGCGGAATTAAGATGAAAGCAAACTTTGCATACAATCAAACGAGAGTAATACTTTAATCAAACATCTTTACACAATGAATCGAAAGGTTGAATTTGTTTCAACAACGATTACAATGACTGATGAATGAATGCAAACTCCCCCTCAGCCAGAGCTCAGTAGTTTGTTCGTGCAAAGAAGACGATGTGATCAAAGAGCTAATAGAATAGTACAAAGTACTGAACTATTTATAGGCACTTGCAAACCACTGAGCATCTTAGCTGACGTCACCATGAAAGTGACATCTAACCTCCTAACAAACTCTAACCTCTGATCTATACAAACACTGATGTACTAACTACTGCTATTACAATTCATTACATAAAAGACACTTAAACAGCTGCTGCATCCTTCCACTACTGTGAACCTAGCAGTGCTTGTCCGGATCAGCAGTACTTGACTCAAGGCAGTAGATTGAATCAGCAGAGCTTTGGTCTTCCATCAGTCTTTAACATTTGGCAGTAGATGCAAGGCAGCAGTTGTGGATCAGTACTTGGTAAGATCAGCAGATAGGAGGTCAGCAGATACAAAGCCACTCTCAAGGGGAGAGATTTGCATGAACTAACTGTAATCGTCTGCTTATACTGGATCCACTGCTCTGATCCAGTTTTGGCTTTAATTATTTGTTCCTCTGATAGGGTTCAATCCCAACAAAGTCATCTCGTCAAGGGCTTCACGTAGCGCCATTACGTATCTTACGAGAGTTGCTTCAATCGATGGCCTCCTTTCCCGTCGACTGTTCCTTGAGTGCGCAGAAGAGGTTCCACTGTTTTGGCAAGACATTTGTCACACCCCTATTTTCCACGTGTCACCGGTGGGCCCGGTGGGGAGTATCGTGACGTAGTTGATATCATCATTAGTCAAACAACACAATATAATGCACAGCGGAAGCAAAGATAGATTCATTTCAACTTTAATAAATTGTAATATTTAATATCATGAAATAGTTGAAACGGATCCACAGGCGGATCAAAAATAAAAGAAGATATTGTTCAACAGTTTTATTGACGTCCAAGCTTGCGAGACTTATTGAGGACGCTAGAAGACAGCCAGCCTAGTACGAGTAGTACCTGCACTTAACCTTTTGTAAAATACGCCAGTTTACACTGGTAAATACAATTTAACTGACTCATTTTGAAAAGGTTTGAAAATTGATTTGAATGCACGTGGCACAAAACATTTTATAACTTGGGATAATTATGTGAATATAATCTTGTAAGTGAATTACATGTTACTTATGCGTTCAGTAGCCCGATCCGTAGACCGGGTTAAAGTTTAAAGATTCAATGCCGGACCAAGCGGTATTTTATATACCGTACCCCAAGCCCGTATAGGGAAAATAAGTTAAAAGTATTTACCTTTCTAAGTATAAATCACAATTAGCGAGTGAAGGTAGCTTTTACTGGTTCTTTTATTCTGGAACAAAGGTTTATAATAACCTATTAGATTTCTAACGGGTCTTTATTTAAGCCTAAGCTTAGACCGGTTAGCTTTTAAGGACGATACGGTTCAAACGCACGATTAAGCGAAGACCGGAAAGGAATGTGATTTAGACCCGACAAGTTTGAAGTCTTGTATAATAGGGGTATACTAAATACATTCTGGATTTTGAGACAAGGATGATAAGGTTTGACCCGTTTCGGTCAATTTATGCATACTAGTTACATAAACCGAACCGAACGCGAAAAGGGCGTCACGGGTAACCATAAGAGTCATATGCAAGTTCCCTGAGTTAATATGCCTTAAATATGTTGTGATATCAGTAAGGTATCTTCTATTATGCCCCGAACGAATTTAAATTCAACTTATGCCTCATAAGGGCATTTTGGTCATTTAAAGGGTTATAAAAGAGTTTAATTAGTAATCTGAGTTACAGGTCTGATTTATACAGTAAATACACTTAATTTAATATGTTATAACAGTAAGGTATGACCTATGTGTGAAATTTATCATTTAAAACCAAACTATGCATTCTAGGGGTATTTTGGTAATTTCATAAAGGCTAAAAGGTCAAAACTGGAAACCTGAGTTTAAAAACTTTTACTTACTGTTATTATATAAAAATATACTACAAATATCAGTAGGTATCAACCTTATATGTTTAATATAGTTTTAGTACATATTATGCGTTAAAAACGCTTAAAAAGGCGATTTGGAGCCATTTCCGGGTTTTCAAAGGAAAGCTGATATTTTTATAATTCCAGAAGGCTCGAAATATTTTATTTATCAAATAAAATCAGTAGAAAAAGGTTTGGGTTCAAAAGGATTTGTAAAACTCATTTTATGGCTAAAAAGGGCAAAACCGGCATTAACCGAATCAAACTTAGAGACCTATGTTATGCTCAGCCAAAAATTAAATAAAAATCTTCAAAAATCCCAAAATATTATATTACATCAGTGGGTAAAAATTTTGATCTCAAAAAGTGGGTTTAAATAGGTTATACACTAATTACGCCGTTTAAGTAACATAAAGCTTTCAAATTACGCTAATGAGCATAACTACTAATCTAGACCTCAAACTTATGTCAAATTTTAGGTGCAAGTTTATAAATCAGTAACTAAGGTTTCTACTCTTTTACTTTTTCAAAAATCACGTTTTATAGTAAAAAGGGCATAATAGTCAACATTTAAGCATTAATCGGAAACATGCATATGAATCGGATAAATAATGAACCAAGTTGTATAATCTCAGAGAGTTATACTTATGTGAAACCTGGTCCAAAATAAGCTCTAAGGAAAATCTAAAACATGCATAAACGGGTCAGAACTGAAAGTCAAAGCAAAAGTCAAATTATGCGACTTTCGGTTCCGATCCGGGTTTAAACTGAAAATTGTCGAGTTGAACATGTTGGGACATGTTCTTACATTAGTTACCAAGTTATATTAATGATCAAACAGGTTGCATGTATCCTACATTGCTAATTATGCTTTAATTTGAAAATAAACCTTCTGTTGACTTTTTAAAGTAAGCTTTGACTCGACAATTAACATAGTTAGAGTGGGAATCTGAAAGTACCCTTTTAAGGGTTTATTACCCACATAAATACCTACCTATAGGTACTTTCAATTCGAGAAATGACTGAGTAAATTTCATTTAATCTTGAAGTCAAACTTAAATTACGACGGTTTGACTTTTATCTAATTAACTAAGCTAAAACGAAATAGAAAGGGTTAAGGATACTTACAAGAGTCCTAATCACGACTAGGGAGCCTAATGAATCCTTGTTGCTGACCAGAGAGCTCCAGGATTGAGAATGCAAGTGAATGTGAACAATGGTTGCAACAAGAGCTCCATATATACCTAAATTAATCTCACAAGATGATGCCACAATGGTCTACAAATGTTACCAGATGTGTACAGGTGCCCCTTTGCATGAAAAACCATTGGAGGGAGCCTCTGTCTGGTATAAGAAAACAACTGATCAAAGTCGATTTCAGGCTGTTAACTGGAACCTGCGCATTTTTTGTCGCTGGCAGGTTGTACGTGGGGCGCGAGAACCCCCTCGCGGGGCGCGTACAAGTGCGCAACCAGGTTAACAAGTTTCAATCTTTTACATTTCAGTCCCTGGTCCTTTGAAACGTGGTTTTGCTTATTTTTCTTGCACATTTGACCCTCAAACCTGATTTTTAAGGACCTTAGGACTTTTACAAACTTGGTTAAGTCCTTGGTTAACTTTGTGCTTACCCGAAAAGTCACAAATTTCAACGTTGACGCATTTAACCCTTCATACACGGTTTTGGTCATAACTTTCTCATACGATAACGAAACTTTATGAAATTTTTACCACATATTCTAGTGAGTATATTTTATCATTACAAAGCTTCGGGTTTGCTAAAAGGTCACTCAGAGGTGTACTTTCAACATGTTGACACATTTAGCCCCTGTAGTTTGTAATTCCTCACTTTCTTTCATTTTCAGCTTCGTATGATCCATGATTTATTCGTTTAAGATTATAAACACCATGTAGGGTTATTATAGGGCCTAATTATCCATTGTTGACACCTTGGACCCTTATATTCACATAGTTTCACTGTTTGTCAACTTTAGTCCTTCTAAAGTACTTTTTCACATATTCAAAGCTTATGACAAGTGTCAATACATTATTGGACATAAATTTTTCGAGGTGTTACACATTCTATGAAAACATACCAAAAATAGTGTGTTTTAATGAAACAGTACCACGGACACGGCCCCGTGCTCAATGAGCACGGCCCCGTGTTCAACTTTCTGCAGATTTTTAGAACAAAGAATCTTGGGGTTTCAAATTATTTTCTTAACTTTTGAAGCTTTTCTGAGCAGAAATAACTTAAAACAATGTTGTGTAACTTATTTTTAACAACATTCCTTGAACAAAAACATCAACAATCATCACAATGAAGCTTGAAATCAAGCTTCAATGGAGGTGTTGTTGCAAGAAAGGTGAAGAAGAAGGCAATGGATAAAAGAGGAAAGGACAAGATGTTTGTTGGAACCTTCTTTTAGAACTTACCTAGGATGGTAGGTCAGAAAATCCCTTCAAATCTCTGTCCCTGGATGGTCCAAATGTGCAGGATTCTCGGCTGCATTTATAGAAAACGACAGCGTGCTGGACACGGCCCCGTGTGCAGGCAAGATCCTGACACATTTTGTCCGTATTCTGACAAAAGTCAGAAGGGAATCTTTTGGTGGACACGGGGGCGTGTTGACCTGGGCACGGCCCCGTGTCGGAAGGCTGTTTTATGATGTGTGTCTATTTTTAAGGAACTTTTCCGGATCGGGCGGTTCCTTACTGGATGGAACAACCCCAAAGTGCCTAAGATACCTTAATTGATCTAGACTAAGACGAGAACGCAAGAGGTTGTCGGTGAGGGTGATTCCTATGCTATATGTAGGTGGACAAGTCCAACCCTTTTCCGGGCTCTTGTTAAAGAAGGTGTATGTCGAATCGCTCAGGTCTATGTATGCATCAAACGAAGTTGATGGGGAGTCCTTCACGGCACAATCGACACAGGGACGACTATTGCTCAAGTCCTCACTAGAGTTAGGAGTATCGTTGGAAACAACGAAGTTGTTTGAGTGCGTTTCCAACCCTTCTTCTTGGCTATTGTCTTGGAAAAGATTATGGAAATCTTTCCTAAGTTATTTTAACCAATCGATAATTAGATCTTCTAGTTGAAACAATTCATCGAGAAGCATTTCTCCTAGAATATCCAGTTGGGAGCATTCGAGGGAGAGATAGGGATTATTTTTACTTTCGCCCCTCTTAAGGATACTAGGAAACGATGGGTCTATATAGTGGGGTTTATAGGTTAGAAAATAACATTCTAATTCCTTATGGTTACCACCACATAATTGACACCACATAGTACCATAAGAGTGTCGAAAGTAAAAAGTATCAGTATCACTCATGTTTGTGTCAGAAATTACCAACCGTCGGGATCTTAGGGTTCTGTTTTCAGTAACTGAAACTTGGGCACGGGGGCGTGTTTAGCGGGCACGGCCCCGTGTTCAGCTTACTGTCTGACTTAAAACAGGATTGCCAGTTCCAATGATTGGGCACGGAGCGTGTTCAGCGGGCACGGCCCATGCTGAGTTCTGCAGAAACTGAAAAAAAAACTAAGAAAAATCCTAAAAAAATGAAAAATAAGAAAAACGATTAGGCCGTTGATTCCTAACTTTCTTAAAATCCTTGTGTCCCCGGCAACGGCGCCAAAAACTTGATGCGTTGTCGAGTGTTATATATATTAGGTGTATATTTTAAGCCCCTTTAACATTTTTTTAGCCAAGTTTTAAATTTATAAAACACGATATTTACTAACACTAGACACACATATGGGCAAGTGCACCCATCGTGAGCGTAGTATAGTGTTGGTAAGATACCGAGGTCGTCCAAGGACACAAGAGCTTTTAGTACCGGTTTATCCTCAACGTCTAATCAAATCAAAAAGTTTGGAAAAATGTTTTAAACTAAGAAAAATAAAAACTAACTAAAAATGCTGGAAAAATAAAAATAAAAATAAAACAGATAGACAAGATGAATCACTTGGTTCCGACTCGTATCTAGTGTAACCTTTGATTATTTCCGCACTTTTGCACTTATTAAGAGATTATCTTAGTTATTGTAGTAGGCCCCTCTTTTGAAGGTGACGTTACCCTCACCCCAGTAGTTTGAGTCAGCAAGGATACAATCCTAAAAGGGTGGATTATTGGAAGATAATTAATTAAGTTACTAATGCAAATTATGGTAGGCCCCTCTTTTGGAGGTGACGTTACCCTCGACTAAGTAGTCTGAGTCAGCGGGGATACAGTCCTAAATAGCCGGGTTATAGTATTAATAGTAGTTAACTTATGAGGGGATCAAAGAGTTTGGACCCCCGCCATCCAATACCGTTAAGTATTGAAGGAGGTCCTACTAAATTTGACCCAGGTCCATTGCAGGACCTCTAAACGCTGAACAATGGCAAGACCTTTACCAAACCGTTCCCTTAACCCCCGACCAGGTAGCCAACATACCTCCATATAGACCGTATAGACAGTAAAATAATGCCAAGACACCACGGACAAACGATAAGGAAAGATCACCTTCAACATAAGAAACTAGTTATTAAAGTCATTAATACAAAACCAAGTAAAAAGTGCGAAAAGATTAAAAATAAAAAGTATTACACTAGACACTTTGTCTTCACCAAGTGATGTAAGAGACTTAGGCAAACATGGCCTTGATTGTCAAGAACTCTTACGATCAATCTTGGATCCCGAGACGACTCACACACTCTACGATGGAAAATGGATGATGGTGTTATGGTGGTGGTGGGTGGTGGGTGAAGTGTGAGAGAGGTGGTGTGCCAAGGGATTGTTTGAGCTTGAGCCAAGCACTTCTATTTATAGGCTGAACAGAAGCTCGGGCACGGCCCCGTGTCCACATCCTTCTCTTTCTTCATTTAATGCAGTTTTGTCTTTTTAGTTGACCACGCCCCCGTGTCCGCTGAGCACAACCCCGTGGTGCAGAAGAATCTTTGTACTATGAAGATTTGCTGGATTGTGCGAATCTTATAGTTGACCACGGCCCCGTGTCCGCTGAGCACGGCCCCGTGGTGGGCAATAGAAGCTTCTACAACTTTGTCTTTTCCACTGACACTTGGGCACGCCCCCGTGCTGGCTGAGCACGGGGCGTGTTCAGTCTTTTGTTGTCTTGTTTTGCTTGGGAAGATGCTATCGTGGGGTCGGGCATGTCACGTCTTGTTCCTTTTCTTGTATTTATGTTAGATTTTGATGTCTTTTTGCTTCTTTTGTTAATTTGAGCTCATTTAATCCTGAAAATACAAAAGGAAGACAAAAGCACACTTTTTCCAACATTAGTACTAAAAAAGGGTTAGTTTTATGCCACAATTGATGAAATTTATATGTTGCATTTTGCACACATCAATCGTGCTTGAAGACTTTTGTTTTTTGTTTCGTTGTTGTTTTCCCCTTGAAAAAGTTAGGTTAGGTTTTTAGGTTATTTAGTTATGTAGATTTTTTTTTATGTATGATGATGGTTAAATGGTGAAATGGTTTGTAATCATTTCAGACACTGGTCGTCAAGTTTTATTTTAATGGATTCTTATGTTTGTTGTCAAAAGTTAGTTTGTTATGATATTGAACTTCAATGTGTTTTTTTTTTTTTTTTTTGTAAAATTTTGAATACATTACATTGTGGTAATGCTATTAAGTTGAGTTGGAGTTTTTTATATGTATATTTTCCCTTCATTTAAACACGCATGGGTGGTTTAACATTTAGGTTACAGTGTTTAGTAGTTATTGACCATGTTCTCCTACAAACATGCTAGGTTCAACTGGCTGATATATAAATAACCCCCCCCCCCCTCCCCAGCCACACACACACGACACTAGGGAAAATGTATTTTATGGTATACATTGTGTTAATAAAATTGTCATTTATATTCATAACTGAACATGTTCTCCTACAAACATGGTAATTGTGTTTTTTGTTTCAATCGTTTGTGTTGTATCAAGGAAAATGTATTTTTATGGTATACAATCTGTTTTTTTTTTTTTTTTTTGTAACATTGTGTTAATAAAGTTGTCATTTATATTTAGAACTGATGATGTTCTCCTACAAACATGCAAAGTTCAACTGGGTGATTCATAAATAACCCCCTCCCCACCCCCTAATAAATATAATCTACGTTTGTTTGTCATTGATAGTTTTTTTTATTATTTTTAATACTTTTGTAAACATGTAACATTGATAGATCTCATTTATCTTCATTTAATGGTGTTAGCAATTCCTACGTTAATCAATTTACAAATAATTAAATAAATATTTTAAATTATGCGAATTAGATGTAAGATTTTAAATTAGTGTGTATGACAATTCAAGAACCGTTGTAGTTACTAATCGAAATCAAATCAAAAGTCAACATTATCTTAAATATAGACATTGTTAGGGCTGTAAACGAACTGAACGTTCAACGAAAAGTTCATGAACCGTTCGGCGGGAAGTTCGTTCGTGTTCGTTCATTTAGCTTAGCGGACGAACATGAACAAAAATTTTCGTCCGATAAGCTTAGCGGACGAACATGAACAAAGGTCTCGTTCGTTCATTTATGTTCGTGAACGTTCGATAATGTGTCCGCGAACGTTCGTTCGATTACGTTCGTTTATGTTCGTTCGTTTACGTTCGTCCATGTTTGTTTGTTTATATTATTCATTAAAGAATAATTTTTTTTATATATTCTATTTAAATTATATTATCTTTTCTTTTTTTTTATATATTCTGTTGTTTTAATTACATTAATATTTGTTTGTTTTGTGTTCATGAACCGTTCGTTTATACTGTTCGTTTATGTTCATGAACAATTCGTTTGTTAACGTCCGTGAACCAGTTCGTTTGTGTCCGTTAAGGATCTTAACGAACGAACACAAACGGACATGAACAAATTCATATCCTTAATGAACGAACACGAACAAGAAAACTCGTTCGGTCCTCTGTCCGCGAACCATCCGTTTGTCCGGTAAAACCTTAGCGGACGAACATGAACATGGTCCCGTCCGGTCCGGTCCGGTCCGTTTACACCCCTAGACATTGTTATTAATGTTCTTAATAGTTAGATAAGTAGTCATCGTGATATCAAAATATACAGTGAGTTTGGATGGTGTTAATCATATGTACCCGGACAGCGGACGGGTAAACTACTAGTTTGGCATAGCCGTTGGCTGATTAATATAAAAAAAAGCTATTATTAATATAAAAAAAGTTATCCACATGGCACCCCCACGACTCTAACCCACGCCCCTTCCACACCCCACTTTTTTGGGTGTGGACTGATGAAGCCCACAAGTGTCACATGTCGAGCAAATCCCCCAACCTAAATCCATGCATCCCGCGGCCTAAAAAACTAGCATCGATCTTTGCAAAAGAAAATAATGTCTACAAATCATTTGATGAAAAACTGCTTTTACTTTTTTTTTTTTTTAATCTGCTTTTACTTTAAAATTGCAAAAGAAAATAATGTCTACAAATCAATTGATGAAAAACTACTTTTACTTTTTCTTTGTCTTAACTGCTTTTACTTTAAAAAAGAAAAGCCTACGCACCGGCCATCATCTTAGACTGGACGGTATGGGGTCGTCCTTATGTCGGCTTGCTGTGGCGACGGGTTCGCACACCGCCCACTCCCCGGTCGTCCCCGTTGCAGACGTCGCCCCCTAAACAGCCAAGACGCTCCTCTTTCTTCTTTATACACACACACATATATATGATAAAGATCCGTTAGAAACCGTCCTTTATTGCGAGAACTGCGAGAACCAATGTGAACACAACAAAAAATACCTAAAAAGTTAAAAACACACAAAAATAATTTTTTTTATAGAAAAAAGCAACATTTCGTCACTAAAAAAAACTGAACAACAGTACCGATGCATGTTGGGTGTGGTGGTGAGTGATGGACATGTCCATTAAAATCCATCACATGCTTAATAACATGGCAGAAGTTGATTGGAAGGCGTGAGTGATGGGTGATGGGCGATGGGCGCCCCTACCCTCCTTATGTGGTGGATCATCTTTTGAGGACTACCCTCCTCCACAACCCATAGACTGGTATTAGTGACAACCTTGTCTCCATGTGTGTGTATATATATAGAGAGGAATTGGAACCTGCGTCTCCACTAGGGAAGGGAAGACAGTTCTTTTAACCATTGTACATGTACCAACATCTCAACAAAACCTTATCACAATACTTGGATGTCTAGTTTTCTTCATAAGAGCTTCGTAAATCTTTCCCCATATCTGGGTCTGTAGAAACTTGTTAGTGTATACATATCATCCTTGTACCAATACCATAACTAAGCACCTGCTTCTGATCCCATAATCACCAATCCTAAACCCTGTAATACAAAAATGTCTGAGCATGACCAAATCCAATGCAGCATCGAGATCCCAGATGACGAGATTCTTGACTGGATTATCGGCTCAGTTACCCGTATCGATGACACTCCCCAACCGTCGTCATCAGCCGCAAAAATCCCCAGAGTTCCAAGCATGCTGCGTGAGAAACACAACTACGAGAAATACTTTGCTCCTCAGGCTGTCTCCATTGGTCCTTACCATTTTGGAGAACCAAAACTCCAGGCGGTCGAGGAACTCAAGCCTAAGATCGCAAGGAGTCTCTTTGAAGACGACCAGGAGGCCTTAATAAGTTTGTACAAAAAGCTCGGTGAAGAGGAAATGCTGAAAGATTTAAGAAGCTTTTATGAAGAAGACTCGACAACCAAGTATTGCGATAAGGTCTTCGTTAAGATGATGTTGCTGGATTCTTGTTTTATTATTTATTTTATATATCACGTTCATGTGGGGGGTAATTGGTTTAATTTTTATCAAGACGTGTTCCTGAGCTTCGACCACGTTTACTGTGTTTTAGAAGATTTGTTCTTGTTGGAAAACCAAATTCCCTTCAAACTTCTACAAGTGGTGATGAGTTTTTTGAAAACATTTAATTTTAGTATAATCCAAGAGTTCATCCATGATAGTTATATGTTGAGGTCTTCAGAGCAGAAAAGAACGTGGTTAAAATCAATACTCTGCATCCGAAGTGATCAAAGAAGTGGTCAACAACGTTTGGAATCGGAGTTAACTGGCGACAATGAACCGGATCATCTTCTCCATCTTCTTTATCTTACTCATATATCTAAATATGTCAGACCCAGAGGATATTTGAGTAAAGAATCCAATTACAACAGCAAGAATTTCCCCACTGTTAACCAGCTTTTGGATGTAGGGGTTCATTTCAAGCCATGTGACCCTATTTCTTTAAATAACGTTAGATTCTCTAAGGGCTGGTTTGAGTTTTCAGCTGCTGTACAACTCCCACCAATAACCTTGTCGGGTGACCCCAAGCCGGTTTTGTTAAACTTGATAGCCTATGAAACGGGCTCAGGTAAAGATGCATGGTTTGTATCGTACGTTTGTCTTCTTTGGTCTCTGATTGGTAACCATGAGGACGTTAGGGTTCTTAAAAAAGCTGGGGTGCTTCAACACTACTTCGGGACTGATAATGAAGTCATGGATTTCTTCAAAGAAATAGCCACTGATTTAGCTCCACGTAATTCAACATATATGGAACTTAAGGATGACATACAAAGTTATTATGAAGGTTGGAGTAACACACCCATTTCCGAACTTAGGCATGAATATCGCAAGAGCCCATGGAAGTTTATTTCACTTCTTGGAGCTTCCATAGCTCTTTTTCTTACTGCTGTTCAAACTTATTTCGCTGTCTGGAGTCGCAAATGATTGACCATCTCGATCCGAATGCTTTTTCGAAGATGAACCATCACTTTTATTGTTGTTGTGTTTGATTTGAGTGTTGCAAGTTGTTTTATTTATATTTGTAATTTTTTTCCATTGGAACCAATTAATGTTGTGAAAAAAAAGTATGCTATATATGTATGTACGTGTGTGTCTTATGATTGGTAAAATAATGAAAACTAGTCTTATGGATAATTTAACATCGTGTTATTCAAAGAAAAAGCTTTTTTATACTTTGACCCACCATATATGAGTATACTTGTTCTCAACTCTTATTCGGCAAGAATTCTTGCAAGCAATGACATCTACTTAGTTTGCGTCTTTCAGATCAAAGATGCATATCGGTACCGCCATTTAACTTGAGGGTTAATGTTAGAAATAGTCAACTGAGTCAACAGTTTATCAATTTGTCAAGTGGTTTAGTTAGTTATCATAGTTATATTTATGTTACTCGCAGTTGATGTTTATTAAGAAACTAGTAATAAGGCCCGCGCGCGTAGCGACGCGAGTTCATCGCAAACATCGAATGGATTTGTTCAAGTGTTAGGTGATACGTTAACCATACAAAAAACGCGTGTTTCGACATATCTGATTGAACTCAATGTAACCTATATAAGTATTGCGATTGGATCATAACGTAAGTAAATTGAATCTGTCTCGTACAATCATAACTTATTCTATAGGATTAATTAAAGCTTTGAAAAAAAAAAACCACAATTTGACTTCACTCTGTTCAGAACAAAATTTATAAAAACGTACATAAAGTAAGTAAGAAAACGTATTATATTAAAAAATAAGTATATCCAAATATAGACCAACTCGAATTGATACAGACGTATACATAAAAATATGCACGTAAAAATGGTTTTTTTTAAACGAAAACGTATTATATTTGACCTGACTCAGAAAATAGTTTTTTTAAGTAAAAAATGATATGAGTAAACAAAAGAAATTATCAAACGAATGTTGTCAAAGGAAATTTAAATTAGTAAAAAGCTAGAGGCTAAAAATGTCAATTGTTAAAGTAGAAGAATAGTAAAGTTAGATAAGGGACTAAAATTGATTACTTCAAAAGTTGAGGGGCCGTAGCAAAGCTGAGAGGCTTGAAATGCAATATTGTAAAAGCTTAGGGGGTAGAAATTTAGGGACTAAATTTACCATTTCATGAAACTTTGAAAGTACAAAAGTGAAAGGACTAAAATTGTAACATTATGAAAGTATGTGGAGGCAAAGCCGGTGGAAACTCCACCAACTTTGTCTTTTAAGATATTATAAATTCAATAGAACATAAAGCATTATATACACAGGAAATATTCTTCACTTTATTTTTAGTTTTTTTAGGTGTAAATGGCACAAGAGGGTGCATTACCCTATATATTACCCTATATATTAATAATTGAATCAAAGGAACAGTAGAAGCAGCTGAATATATATATTAATAATTGAATCAAAGGAACAATAGAAGCAGCTGAAGAGTAGAAGCAATTTTCATTTTCAATATATACAAACCACATGGCAGGGAATAGTATCACCCTGCCATTGGTTCAAATAGGCGGCCGCCACTCCTCTATTTGACCAACGAGTTTTTTATTTTATACACACTTTAAAATTACGATTTTGCCCTGGAATAGTGTTCTTCTGCCATTGGTTCAAATGGGCGGCGAGCAATACCCATTGGATCAACCAGTTTATTATTTTATATCCACTTTAAAATTACATTTTTACCCCCAGTTAAAAAATACGGTTTTGCCACAACTTCAAAATACATTTACCCTTTTGCCCCAAGCTAAAAAATATGATTTCGCCCTCGGTAAAAAAATTACGCTTCTACCCTCAGCCAAAATTACGTTTTCGCCCTAGTTCAAAATAAAATTTTGTTTTTCCCCAAGGCTCAAATTTACGATTTTACACCAGTTTATTATTTTATACCTACTTTAAAATTACGGTTTTGCCCACAGTTTATAATTACGTATTTGCCCCCGGTTCAAAATAAATTTATGCTTTTGCCCCCAGCTAAAATTTACGAATTTCCCCTCGGTTCAAAATTACGATATCACCCTCAATTCAAAATTACGTTTTTGCCCCCAGTGCAAAATAAAAATATGGTTTTCCTCTAGCTAAAAATTAAGATTTTACCATCGGGAAAAGAATTTGATTTTTCCCCCAAGTAAAAATAAATATATAACTTTGCCCCCAGCTAAAAATCGTGTCAAAGAGCTTCGTAACACTCTTTTTACTTTTTATTTCTAGCAAAACTATAATACTGTTTTTTTAATTGGTTGATAATTATTTGGCCATCGTCCCGCAACGCGGGTGGGGCATAACCTGGTTAAATAAATAAATAATTTCATACAATAAAAAAAACACATAAAGAAATTTGTATTTTTGGTTGCAAAAGACAGTAAGTTGTTTCATATATTTCATGATTAGTGTTTTCATGATATAAATGAAGTCAAAACACTAAATTAATTGGGTTAGACTCAAATGACGTATCGTGCAAGATTTTAAAATATTAAATACAAAACTCGTCAAGTTTTACGTCAAAGCACACCGCCTGAAAAAAAGGATAGAGATAAAGGACTAAACTTTTAATTTACTCATTCTCACAAATACTCTTTTCATTTAGAGTAAATGCCAAAATGGTCCCTGAGTTAAAATGGAACTTTTTGTATCTGGGTCATTGAGGTTTTATTTTTGTTGTCATTTCAATCCAATTGCCAGCTGGGTTAGAAATTTCTGCACTTTTTGTCATTTTCCTTATTTAAATGGAGGGTATAATCGTCATATTATGTCGATTTCCAAAAATAAAAACCGGTTCAAACCGGCCGGTAGTATCGGTTGAACCGGTAAAACCACCTGGTACATCTGGTTGAAACTTCCAATATGATTTGTGCAGGCCAAACTTCCAGTATCCGATTTAACCGGTTCAACAGGCCGGTATAAACCGGTTTTTAAAACCTTGCCGTCAAGCATTCCCTAACCTTAGCAAAACAAACAATGTTTTGTTGTTTGAATTACATCTGTAAACATGGACCACCAGAAGCCATGTGTCGTTCCTTTCCCCAAAATACTGTTTTATTATTGTTATTATACTAGGTTATATGCCCGCGAGCTTCACGTGTTTTGGGTTGTGTTAAAAAATTTATATCTATAAAAGTATTTTTTTTTTGTATGATTCTATATAGACATGTCGAGGGAGAGACGTAACCTGTGCTTGAGTAACAACAATTAACTTTGATCATAGCTTCAACTCATTTGGGTTGCGAAATATATTCATATGTCATATATTTTAAAATAAAATTAAAGATAAAATCTCGTTTCTTAACAAACGAACACGAACATAAAATCTCGTTTGGTAAGTGTCATGAACAGTTCGTGAGCACATATATTTCTTAACAAACGAACAGGAACAAGGTCGTTTGGTTCGTTTGCAAACCTAAATGGAATATAAAGTTGATCCTTTTGATAACAAATCTGTAGATTATGTTGGGGACGAGGATGTGGTGAGAGTGTTCATCAGTCTGGTACAAAAGAAAAGATCAAAGCATGTATGTGTTCTGTTCTGCTTCTTTATATAAAAAAATTGTAGTTTAATGTTCATGATGTTCCTGATAAATGTCATTTAATGATGAACCCAAATCTGTTAAATATTTACTGATAACCATTTATTACATACGCGACAGGCAGAAGTGAGTTAGTTGAGATTCAGTTAGAGGCCTCAACCGAAATACATAATCATATTCTTCCTTACGTTGACAAGCTTCGTGATCATCGAAACAGAGGTCAAAATGCTGTTTTGTTTGACGGGCAGGTGGAATTCTTGGCGTATTTATTCTTTAAATGATAATCCTTTTTTTTACGAACAAAAGATTAAGTATACGTTTAAACGATTTTCTTGTTTTTACTTTATTAATGGGATGTTGCAGGACCGGCTAGTTAAGGTGGTCTCTTTCGTATCATCATTGCTGGATGACATAAAGAAGCCTATTCTAATAATAGCTTCTACCAGTGCTCTTTCCTTGTGGGAAATCGAGTTTTCAAAGTGGTCAAAGTCGGTCAATGTTGTAACATACAAAGGGACCAAAGATATCCGGACTGCCATTAGAGGTTCAAAATTTCAAGTCCTTTTATCTTCTCCAGAAAACATTGTTGAGGTACACAATTCTTGATATTATATGAAACTAACACATATTCATGTATGGATTATAGTATTATATCAATCATGCTGTTTTGCAGGACATGAAAACGCTTAATCATATCAAGTGGGAACTGTTAGTGATAGACGAGTGCCAACGCCCCGTAATTTCAATGCATTTCAAGAAAATCCAGATGCTTATGGCTGATATGAAAGTTTTAACGGTTTCTGGTGAACCAGCGGTGTGTTTTCTCATTCCTTTTATCTCAAACGGATCAATAATTAAAAATTAGGTAAAAAGGGAAATGGGTCAAATTGGTCAAAAGGGCTGAAAGCCTACTTAAGTATATGTTTGGTGCAATAAATTATAAACACGTATCTGTGGGTCAAGATAAAGATATAGATAAAAAAGGGACAAAAGTCAAATTGGTCAAACGGGCTGAAAATCAACTTGAGTCGATGTTTAGTCTTTACTGAATGCAATCTCAATAAATGTATGTGGGTCAACCCAGCCCAGCCCGTTTTGACTAGTTACAAAATGACCATTTATCCCAAACTTATTTTGACCCGTTACCTAACCCTCCCACCCTGTTTTGACTGGTAATAAAATGACGACTTTAGCCTAAACTTGTGTTTTCTCATTTCTTTTATCTCAAACGGGTCAATAATAGAATATAATAGATAAAAGGGAAACAAATCAAATTGGTCAAACGGGCTGGAGGTCAACCTAAGTCTATCATTAGTGCACTAATTATAAACAAATGTATGTGGGTCAACCCAACCCGTTTTGACCCACGGTCCTGTCATTTCAGGATATTTTTCAGAGCTACCGAATCATTCTTTCGTTGGTTGATTGCAAAAACGAAACGTTACATGCGAATGCTGACATGGAAATGAACAATGATATTAGCGCATTGAAAGAAAGACCGTCACCATTTGTTGCATTTGAGTGCAAGTTCACCACCCTTGATCTTCAAGAGTATTGGGTCCCGGTTCATCTTTCTTCAATGCAAATCGAACAATATTGTTCAGTTTTAGCTTCAAATTCGGACGCACTCTCTTCATTATCAAAAACAGCTTCACTCAACGATGTCATCACGCAGATCCAAAAGGTTCTTTTTATGGTTGTATTTTTCACATTCTGTTAAGTCAACGCTTCTTAATTTGATTATTTATTTTTGCAGTGTTGCGATCACCCGTATCTAGTGGACCCCACTTTGCGTAATTCTACAAAAGAACCTTCTTCGATCGATCCATTGGCTGCTGAAGTCAACGTCAGCGGCAAACTGCATGTTTTCGACAAGCTCCTGTTGGAGATTAAACGATGCGGTTTAAGAGCACTTGTACTATTTCATGTAAGTAAATTTTTGAATTTACTTTAGTTTTCTACGTGCTTTACATCGTTACGTTAAATTAATGAGTTGTTTTGTTGATTGACACTTGACAGTCATCAGTTAACTCAGAGAAGATATCAACCGGACATTTTCTAGACGACCTTGTTCATCAAAGATTCGGCGAGAATTCGTACGTGTATATCCCGGGGCGGGTTCTTTCTAATTCTGCGTATCTAAACAAAAAAGAAGCGTTAGAAATGTTCAACAAAGCAGATAGTGATAGGTTCATCTGCTTATGTGATCACCGTGCTTGTCTGTCGAGTCTTCGACTTGCACGTGTGGATGTGGTAATATTATTCAATAGTGATCCAAACCCACTAAATGACGTAAAAGCCCTCAAGAGGATCACAATTGATTCACATTGTGAGCGGTTAAACGTGTTCCGGTTATATTCAGTATTCACCAGCGAAGAGAAAGCGTTGATTCTCTCAAAGCAAGGTACAACTGTCGACGGTTATATTAGCTGGAGTGTTTACCACCAGCTGTTAGGATGGGGCGCGGCCTACATATTCAGTAAGCTCAAAAGCTGCAGCGAGTCTGAACCTCTGTTTCGTATAGACGATTTGGTTCGCGAGTTGTCAACCCTGTTGATGAACACGCGTGTTGAAACGGAGCGCCCGATCGTATCACACGCGCGTATGCAAGACGGAGCGTATTCTGGAAGTGTCTTGCTATTTGGTGAAACTGAAACGGAAACGCACACGAAAGAAAAAGGAAGTTGTTCTATTGATGAGTATTTGGTTGATAACAGACATTCTGTTTTTTGGAGTAATTTGGTCAAACAAATTCAACCTGTACCCGAAAACTCGTGTAGCAGGTTGTCTCGGAGAGTTCAAAAGTCGCCGCGATACTGGTTTGAAGGTATAAATGCAACGAGTCCCTCTTTTGTAAGATCAAAGCCGAGAAGTAAACGAAAATTGCTAAAGAATGTCGGAAGAAAACGGGCAGGTATGTGATACGAACCTACTAATTTGAATCAGTTTGGGCCGAACTGGGTGAGCGCATAAGCTGAAATTGAAGTAAACAGTTGACCCAGTCAACTAAAAGTTATGTATTGGGGAAAACGGAATTAGTGGTTCGAAACGTAGATAAAAATAAGCAAATCACAAGTGTTAAAGTTGTTTGATGTTTTAGTTAAGGGGCTAAACATATCATTATTAAAGTTGAAGGGCTAAACATGTCATTACTAAAGTTAAGGGGCTAAAGTTGTTTGTTATTAAAGTTGAGGGGCTAAAGTTGTTTTAGTTAAGGGATTAAACATGTCATTACCAAAGATGCAGGACTAAACATGTCATTATTAAAGTTGAGGAGGTAAAGTTGTTTTAGTTAAAGGGTTAAACATGTCATTACCAAAGATACATGGCTAAACATGTCATTATTAAAGTTGAGGGGCTAGAGTTGGTTAATGGCAAAGTTGAGGGGCCAAAGTTGGTTGATGTGACAAATAGCATATTTATAGTATATATAATTAGTATTAATAGCAGATTTTATTTCTTGTTTAGGGTCGATGTTTATTCTATAATAATTAGGATTAGGATTCTTAAACCTTGTAATTGGAGACCTAATCTGATGCGGGTGAACCCGTTTTGGAATGGGATCCAAGTTGAAGATTATCTGAATTTTATATAATATTTAGTTTCTTAATTATCGAGTCTTTTATTAATCATCATATCTTTTATTTATTTAGTTTATTTGTGTTTATCTCTAAGGTTGTTAGGGTCCAATATAAATAGAGGTCTTGGTGAACTTTGTTCTTGGAACCTTTGGGTCAATTTATGGTCTTTGATAATCAATTGTTTCTTGAGCCATTTGATTGCACGCGAAACTGCATCATAATCCTTCACGAATTGGATTATCGATCTTGTTTGTTCTTGTTTCAATCAAATCTGAATTTCAGATTCTATCAGTATGACAGTTATATCATTAACTTTATTAACTAACATTAATGTCATATGTTTGATCGTTATTTCATTCATACAGGGCCACATACACCTTTTGGTACTCGTCAAGCACGTATGAATGCGACTGAAGGTTCGAGTCCAAGAACAAATGGAGGTCAACAAAGTCAAACCGAACAACCGCCACGGGATACTTCTACGTCTACGCCTCTTGAAACGGAAATCGAAAGAATTCAGAAGGAGCGAGAGAAAATCACCAAATCACATGAAGAAGAGGTTTTTTTTTGAGTAAAATGCCATTTTCGTCCCTGAGGTTTGGCTAGTTTTGCAACTTTCGCCCAAAGGTTTGTTTTTCCGCATCTGGATCCAAAAGGTTTGAAATCTTGCTATTTTAATCCGGCTCGTTAACTCCATCCATTTTTCTCCGTTAAGTCAGGGGTATTTATGTTTTTTTTGTTAACTTAAAGGGCAATTTGGTCGCGTGGTATTCGATTTTTTTACACAAAGTGAAAGAGACCGAATTGCCCTTTAAGTTAGCAAAAAAGACGAGAATACCCATGACTTAACGGAGAAAATGGATGGAGTTAACGAGCCTGGTGAAAATGGCAAGATCTCAAACCTTTTTTATCCAGTTGCGGAAAAACAAACCTTTGGACGAAAGTCGCAAAACTGGCAAAACCTCAGGGACGAAAACGGGATGTTACTCTTTTTTTAGAAAAAAAGAAAACACGTCTCTTCTGGTTATATTAATTGTTGTATTACAACATGGTAATGATATTGTTTACATGCAGAAATCAATGCTCCTTTCTGAATTAGAAAAGTGATTTCCGAGGCGCAAAAGAAGTACGATGCACTAGTGCATGACTCGGAGACGAAATTGGCAGATAAGCTGAAGATTCTCGAAGACTACGAGAAGCTTGTTAGTGCCAACAAACTTCTGGCGGAGATTTTGGCGCAAAACTGGCAGGATGCACTCAATCCGAATCAAACCGAGTTCAACCGGAAGAGAAAACAGAAAGGTGTGTATATATATATATATAGGATTTCAAGATAACTTAACTTCTTTCAAGAACATCATTTGGTTATTGTTTTGTTTCCTTTGATTACAGACACTAGCGCGTTTAGCATTCTTCAAATCCCTGCGTCTGCGCTGGTTCGACCCAAGAACCCGTGTTTGACCCGTGGTCCCACCAGCTTTTTTCCTGGGCACAGTTTAGCCGGGCCAGGACTACGCTCTCCAGCTCCTCATCTAAGGTCAAGTTCATCGACGTTTGCATCATTACGCAACTTGCTCGCCACTGGTGAACCGTCTCTTGAGCCATTGCCCTCTGTCAACTACCCAAACAGTTGACAAACACTGTCCTGTATAGAAACAGAATCATACTGTTGACTTTATCGAGTATATAATAGACTATAGAGATCTGACCGGACAGCCATTTTGATCTTGCAAGTGTGTCTATGCACTTGTTATAGAGGTTTTCGGTAGCTTTTTTAGGTGTGTGTGGTTTAGTATGAATATGATGATAGTGGCTTATTGTTACTCAAATCATGTTCATTCAGAAATATATAGAATTACATGCACACAAATTCATTGTTTCTCTTTATTTTAGTTTTTCATGATCTAGAGATTGATAAGCATTTGTGTATACTTCTTTTATTCGGCAAGAATTCTCGCAAGCCGTCGATTCAAACAACTCACCAAAGGTTGACGTCTACTCAGTTTGCGTCTTTCAGATCAAAGCTGCATATCGGTACCACCATTAATTCGACAAGTGGTTTAGTTAGTTGCGATAGTTATATTTATGTTACTAGCAGCTGAAAATTCCCTTTGGGACTTTAAATAGTCATTATGTACTTGTTCATGCTTATTCAGAAATATACAGCATTACATACACACAAAGATTTATTCACTTTTTTTTTTCTAGTTTTTTAGGTGTAAATGGCACAAGAGTGTGCATTAAATAAATAAGTTCATACGATTAACAAAATACATACAGAGATTTATTTTATTTTTTTTGAAAAGACACAGTAAGTTGTTTCATAAATATTTTATGATTAGTGTTTTCATGATATAGCAAATTAATGAAAAAGGAAGTTAAAAAAGTAAATGACTAAGAGTAACACAGTTAAAATCCATCACTTTAATGTGCTTTTCTTAAACGTATTTCTAAAAAAACACAATTTATGACTTTTTAACGGTAAAAAGTTACAATCCTCGGGTATTGAATACATGACCTCCTCCTATCTAAACACCTAGAGGTTTTCCCTCTACCACTGAGCCACAGTCTTAGTGACCACAATTTATGACTTTCATTTCTTGTTTTGATATAGAGGTTGGCAGAAAAACCGGTTAATTAACCGGAACCAAAACCGGTAGAACATTAATCGGTTGGTGATTAATAATAACCACCGGTTAGTAACTGGTTGACCAATAAAAAACTGAAAAATTCAAAAAAAAGGCAAAAAAAAAACTAGTTAATTTACCGAAAATAACCGGTAGAGTTAAGGTGGTTAACCGGACCAGTTAAAGCAAAAAAGTTGAAATTAACCGTCATAAACAATTAATCAAACCGGTTATCAAAATTAACTGGTTTATGCACCTCTATTTTGATAGGGTGTTCATGCCTTTTTTCACATATGATCATTAAAGTATTGATAGCTCACTAATATGACAAAAAAGTTGATATTTATAAGAAAATTTTGTTACCTACGTATAAACTATATGTTTTAGTAACATACTAGCATATATCATTAGTCTTGAATAGTTGTACTTTAGGCTATGCACTATAGACTCACGCCCATACCGGGTGGAACAAACGCCGGCGTTAAGGGAAGTCGCACACCGGCGGTAAGGGCGTGAAAGGCGGATGAAGAGGGTTTGGCGTTGGATGGTTCACCGGCGTGAGAAGAGGGAGGAGGAAGTGTTGATGATGATGAATTAATTTGGTTTGGCCAATAAAAAAATCGTGTCATTCACTTTTTAGACAGCCAATCATTTTTTACACCCAATCTTATTTTCTTTTTTAAGTTTTTTAATCTATATTAATGCGGGGTAGATAGTGAAAACTACTAAAACCATACTAAAGGGATAATGAAAAAAAGTTAGTGAAAGTGGTATAGTAATGTGACACTTACTTTAAGAAGTGGAGTGAAAAAAATGAAACAATAGTAGATAGCCTTATGTGTAAAGTGATAAACAAGTACTTTAATATTAAGATACTAGCATATGCCCTGTGTTACACATGGTTTAACAACTAAAGATATTAAAAATTCCCGATTCGATCGACATCTGCAAGTTAATCCCATCACTATAAACAACCTCAAAAATAATTAAAAGGGATAATTAGGGGTGACAATTTTAATTGACTTACTTATTAACGGTTTAATTTCGAGTTACGTGTGGCTACAGATTTTTACATGGATAAAAGTCCACTTACCTAGGTTTCTACTAAGCGTTGTTGAGCTTTTTGAGTACATTCGTACACACCCGACTAGCAAAGCAAACAAATGAATGAATGATGCATATATAGGTCAAATGCCAAAAGAAGGCCTATGATCAAGCCATTGTCCATGACTCCATGAGTTGTGGACCGGCCCAAAAGAATGATATTCGGTAATTGGTATGGTATGTCAATCAGTCAATGGTTTCTATTTTCTATGTACTAAGGCCCAATTTTATTTTATGTATTTTTTTTTTGACATTGCCAGGCCTCATATAAGAAGACTATTGAGTGGCTGACCATCTATAATCTACTCACTACAAGTTTGTGTTTTTTATCTAGAAAATTTGAAAGATTAAGAAACAAGAATGATATTTTGTACATCATTTAAATCAAATGTTCTAATACTTATTTTTATAAAATTACATATAATCAAAAATATTAATAATTATCTAGTTTTATGGCATAAATAATTCCGTTTTGCAAAACCTTTTATTTTTACAATGAAATGTATTTTTAATACTATTTCTCAAAATAGTTTTTTTTTCTTATTCTAACATTATCGGAGTATGATCTTTGATGTTGAAGAAACACTAAGGTGGTGTTTGTTTTCTTCAAGAAGAGCTTCCTGGCCTCTTCTGTCTGCACCGTGCAGACGCGGGAAGAGGTAGCCTCAGAAGAGTGTTTGTTTTTTTTTTTTTTTGAGAAGTGCTTTTTACTTCTCCCCAGCCTCTTCACGAGGAAGAGATAAAACCAAAGCTTCTCCAAGAAGAGCTTTACCTCTTCTTGGCACCACCTCCACCTCCACCCCTGCTCCGCCACCCACCACCACCCCTGCTCCGCCACCACCACCCCTGCTCCGCCACCACCACCTCTGCTCCTGCTCCGCCACCACCAAAACACCCCAAATCGATCAAAGTTCAGCGACAAAACACCAAAACACCCCACCTCTGCTCCTGCTCCTGCTCCGCCGCCACCACCACCGGTCGACCTCATGTTCAGCGACTCCGGTCGACCTCATCGAAACCCCAAACGAAACCCTAAATCGATCGGAAACGAAACCCTAAATCGATGGCAAACAAAACACCCCAAATCGATCAAAGTTCAGCGACTCCGGTCGACCTCATGTTCAGCGAGTCTCGGTTCAGGTACGGTGGTTGTGATGATGGCGGTGGAGGTGTGATGATGGCGGTGGAGGTGTGAAGGCGGAGGTGGTGACGGTGGTTGTGATGATGGCGGTGGTGAAGTGGTGGCGGTGGTGAAGTGGTGGCGGTGGTGAAGTGGTAGAGAGAGAGAGTAGAGAGAGAGTAGAGAGAGAGAGTGGAGGTGCAGATTGTGGTGTGTGTTTTTAAACCTAGAAGAAGAGGTTTTATATAAATAAAAACAAACCCTCTTCTCCTTGCAGACTGAAGACATTTGGTCCACCTCTTCTCCTGCAGATGCCTGCAGATGTGGCCTGCAGCAGAAGAGGTTTTCCTGCAGAAAAAACAAACAGCACCTAAGTGACACAATGGTCAGACTTAGCTGGTTCATCTTGTGAATATCAGACAATCTCCGTTCTTCTCTCGCCAAACAAGTTTGATCCTTTCTAATGAACCCTACAAAACGAAATAACACCGGTGAACTCGTTACAAGGAGGAGGGATTGGGGGTTCTCCTTGTGAGAACAAGTAATCATTTTGAGGATATAAGTGTGTGTATAGAGTGAGAGAAAGAGAGAAGATCCTTAAATTTGGAGGTGAAGTCCTCTATTTATAGCCGAAGATTTGTGAAGGAGAAAAGGGGCGCCAGCTAGTCCTTCGCCAATTGTCCAATCGTGGAGAATACCCATTTTGTCTCCTCTGACACGACTAGGCTCTTGTCACGTACTAGGGCTGACGTGGCGCACGATTGCTCGTTCCACCTCAACGTCCTTTTGTACTTCCCGTCGGATTGTCCCTGGCCGTCCTTTGAGGATCCTGTGACAAGGGCTGGCATCCCATGATTGGTGCCACGTGGTGTCCTTCTTTGTTTGTTGGTAATATCCTCTTTGTCGCCAGGTGCATCATTTGTCCTTCTAGATTCTTCTAGATGACGAGGTCGTGTCTCTGGAGTAGTGTGGTCTCACGAATTAGTGTGGTCTCACGAATGCGCGTGCGCGCATGTTATCTGGGACCATACTGTAACATTAAATATTTATTTATATGTATTTAATCTAGTAGCCATCATTATCATTTATATAATATATAACAACCCTAAAGAAAACCGACACCCTTTAATTATTTTCAACACCCTAAAAATATTTAAAATATCCCAGTATGTCCTTGAAAACACCCCATACGTAAAAACGGACCCCGAATACCTTTTATATTATTAAAATTAATTAAAAATGAATTTTTTGGGTTTGACGCGGGCTGCGTAGACCCCTTAGGGACCTTACGCGGGCCGCGAGAGGTCAAAACTGTGGCGCAGCCCGGTGCTGCCACGTGGCCCAACACCCGTATATGCTGACCCGGACAAGCTAAACCCTACCCGGGCTACTACGCGGGCCGCGTAGCCAGTGGTCTCTGTTTACGCGGGCCGCGAGAAAAGGCCAAATCAGGCCCTATAAGTAGCATGCATTGGCCTTCAGTCGAAAATCGCTCACGAACACATTTTCTCTCGAAATTCTTAAAGAATAGGCATTATACTCGGGTATAATACCCCCTAAATAACGAAGTTCTGCTCCGTTGTAAGTATCATAACCCCAAGATACGTATTAGATACTCTGCCCGATTGATCTAGGGTTCCGTAACGGCTGTCGTTGTTCTGTCCGACGTAGTCGTTGGAATGCCCTCTCGGGGAGGGTATTACTAATGTTAAAATGAGTTATTATACTAACACGTGTGCATTTGTGTAATTTATAGATAATTCCCAGGGAACCCTTACTGAAAACCTAAGACAGCAATGTGAGTAATCTCCTTTTTGTTAACTGTTTTTACGAAACCTCACACAATTAATTATATATTAAGCAGTTATTGAGTATTTGTAAGGATACAATTATCGTCGGTATGTTGGGGTTTTGTATACAAAATTTGTTACTGCCTTGTGAGGGGTAACATTTCCACAAGTCGGGTCTGACAGTACCGTGGGTGGTAATTAGTATGACTTGGAAACAAATGTAATTGCGAGACCGTCCTCAATACTGTACAATGGTTTTTATTAAAACTTGATTAAACTATGATTCACTCACCAGTATTTCCCACTGACAAAATGTTTTTAAACGCGTTTCAGGTAACAAAATGTGAAATGTTAGACCCTAATTCGTACATGACAAAAGTCGCAGCGGAAAACACGAACCATAAAATTTCTTTCATTACCAACGTTTTGACTTACTTGAAAGTTCGTTTTGATATGTATCTTCTACAAAGATAAAGCATAAGTCTTGTTTCCTAATAGTACATACTCAATTATTCCCGTACAATCTATCTTGTGACTCGATCTTCGATCTCTAATCCTTGTTATAATCGCCCGTTATCCATACAACCTGCACTCACCACATACATTCATAAACATTAGCACACATTATATAAACAAGATACATTCACGTACACTTCACATTTACATCATCTTTCAAACTTTAAGCATTTCATCTGCGTATCCATTTCCTGGTGAGGCTTCAGTAATGTACCTGCATCACTTTTTCATTCTCAAGGTACACCATCAATAACGTTAACACTCAACATATCTAAGTCATACATACATACGTACTTGCATACCTACTTACATACACATCTACATACGTACATCCCCTTCCTACAACTTTACATACGTGCATACACTCATACATGTCTTTATACATACACACATACACAACTACCTACGTACATACCTTTACTACATCTTTACGTACATGCCTACACTCATACATATCTTTATACATACATACATACACATCTGCATGCGTACATACCCTCCCTACAGCATTTCATACATGCATACACTCATACATATCTCTATACATACATACATACATACTCATCTGCATACGTACATACCTTTCTTACAGTAATACATATATACATAATTACGCATCTACATACGTGTACAACACCTTGCATACCTCTTACATACTTATACGTTATTTACATGAGACTTAAACTTTGATTTATAGCCCATAAACATCTAGGGATCGATCAAAATCATGTTTAGAAAGTCCGCCGTAGTCCACGGATAACAAACTGAAGCATACGATACATAAATCGACTTAAATAACAATTTTCATACTTTTGGACTTAGGGAGGTCGTCGGCGACGGCCCTAGGGCCCGTCAGCGACGGCCCGTAGTTTTTCCCGTAGCCAAAACCCCGTAGACAGGAAGATAACTCGTCCGAGAAAAACTGACTTTCCCTAACCCGTCGGCGACGGCCTCCTTGCCCGTCGGCGACGGCCTCTCTAAAGTGCATTTTTTCTCCAGTTTCATTTCATCGTCCGAACGCACTCAAACGCGCATAACTTTCGAACCGTTTACCCGTTTAACCTCCCGTTTCTTCCTACATGCTTGTAAATTCACATTCTATCATATAAACTTAAAATCCCACCTCCGGGTTACGGAAATTCTTAACTTACACGCTATCGTCTTATTATTCGTTTAAGATTTATTCGACCCGTTCATGCATTCATCAACATAACTTGGTCAATTTACCATAACCTCTTATAAATCTAACAATATCAGTGACGTCTATCATAAATTACTAAATTCTTGGATGTCTTGCATCCTCTTAACACATTATCGTTCATATGCTTATTTTGACCCGTTAAGGGTATTCGCGCATTAATTGGTCTATGACTAGCCAAACCATCATCCCCCCTTCCATACTTGTCCAAAACATTACTCTAATCGAATAACTTGTTTCTAAACTACTTTTAAGATCGTTTACCCCAAAATACCCATCAAGGGCATTTTGGTCAACTTTAATCACATCATTTACGACGAAAGACTTTAACACATATTTGACCTCAAACATCATGTTTAATCAATTACAACACTTTATTACTTACTTGAACTAAGAAGTGATTACGGAAATCACTTACCTTATGCGTCCGTGCTCGTATCCGATTCCTTGCCTCTTCTTGACCCGTTAACACCTCATGCTTGAGTCCGTCTTGACGTGATTCCTATACTTTCATTTCATCGAAATCACGCTCCTATTAGCATACACCTTTGTACATGTAACAATCATGTCACTCGCATAATTCACACTTAACTTTCCTTAGTCATTTCTAACAAGCATTAAAATACATAATCAACTTCATATAATCATATCCGGATACGTTAAACTCATGTAACTCATCATGTCATTACATTTAACACGGATTGCTATAACATGTACCATACGACTTCCCATCAACCTACATTTACGACAACGAGTCAAATCATGTTTCTTATACTTAGTTGACTTTCAAAAGTCAACTATTAACCATACTTAACTATCGACTTATCATCATATACCCGTAACATCATAATCGACTATACGGACGACACTATATACATTTTATCATACCCTTGATGTGAGTACTAGCTTTTAAGCATAACGTACAACTATTCATGCACAATTCTTCTAAACTCATACATAACCCATCAAAACCAACTACTAATCATCATGTATCATTCCAAATGAACATTAAACATAACATCATCATATTCCTATACTTTCATCTAACAATAATTCATCATACCCACATAATACATCAATCATTCAACAAGACTTGAACATAGGAGGTGATTCTAGTCATCATCTTCACCCTAACTAACGGGTGTCACCTCTAAACATCAAATTAACGCAAACCATTCATAACCCATGTTCTACACGAGGATTCTAACCCTTGTACATGATCAATTTCATATTAACTCACGGATTAGAACATAACCCACTTCACCCATGATCACCAATCTTAGATTTAAGACATACCTTATGATCCCCTCGTGTTGGTGATCATTAATCCATGCTCGGTTATGGATTTCAGCTTCATCTTGCCTTCCAATTTGAGCTTAAAGGCGATTTAGGGTTTGAGGCTCCATGGGAGCCTCCTGATCTTTCTCGAACACACACGTATGTGTGTGTTTGTGTGTGTTAAGTTATTTTATAACTTAACTTTCATTTGTTCCATTTTAGCCCCTCGGGTTTACTTTTAAAACATAACTGACACTACCTTAATCATTTAAGACTTTTGACCATACCCTTAACTAGGTTAAATAGCCTAGTTATTTATTTCCTGACGTGTCACATAATAACATACAACAAATATTAACATTCAGATTTTGGGGCGTTACATGAAAGCCAAATAGAAGCCAGCTGGACAGCACTGAAGGCTTGAAAAAGTGGCAATAAAGTTACCTAAAATAAATATATGTTTTTATTAAATAAAAATAGGATTTATTCCTATGGAAATGCGTGTACTAAAAACTTGGGTTTTACCCCATGTGTTTAATATTATGAAAGTGTGGTATTTTACTCTGATAAAATATTTCCTAACTACCGTCCTGATGAAATTTCCGCTGCCAAAATTAGACAATACCAGATACCACCGAAACTGGCTCGCGACCGCCCGTTCCTGTATTTGCATAGGGATCGGGGGTTGTGACAGAATGTGGTATCAGAGCTAAGCCACTGATTCAGCCACAGAAGTGTTCCGCTGACACCAAAATTCAAATTGTTAGGAAATAAATTACGAGAATACGTGCCAAATTGTATTTCTTGTTATGTGTTATTTGACTATTTGTTAGTTTACAGTATGAGCGACCAAGGACCATCTGACGCGTACCGTCAATTCTCTAGTTCGCCTAGAAGCGAAGGTGCCTCTTCTCAGCCTGCCCTCTCAGGGTACTCCGCTGATACGGAAGAAGGAATATTCGTGTTTAAGGCTCAGTCCGAAGAGCCATTCCCTCAGAAAAAGAGAGGATGGTTTAGTCGAGGGGCACATGAGCGTAGGAAGCTTATGAAAAAGTTACAAGACCAGAGAGCACTAGCAGCAACCAAAAGAGAAACCGATGCTTATGCCCAGGAAATGATTAATAGGGGTATAGCCAACATCCACATCCTAGCAACCACTGCAGCTGACCCTAACCTGGAACAAATGATAGCACCCTAACCACAACCACCAATTCCCGACCAACCGATGGAGATAGAAAACCCTGAAAATCAAGTAGAAATGCATGATTTTAATCCAGAAGAAATACCTAGGGTACCCGCACCAAATCCCTTAGATCCAAATTATGACCCATGGTGGGATGACAATAGAGACTATGTGCAACGTTACCCGATACACGAAGACATGCCCATGCCAAACCTAGGAGCCTACCCAGGGTTAGATCCTCTAGATCCATATTACGACAATGATGTATACATTAGGGAGATCTTAGAAAATCCTTACCCATACCAGGCCCCTACACCTCCGTACCAGGAACCCGCACCTCAATTTCCGAACCCAGTCCTAGAACCTGCACCCCCAATGACTGCAGAAAACGTACAAGAACTTAGGACATTTGGTGAGGAAATTTTAGAGAGTAGTGAAAGAATGAGACAGGTGGGAGAGCGACTCGTCTGGAAGTACGACGAGCGCAATATGGATTTCTGGATGAATCCATATCCATGAATGTGATGGTGGAGACGGTAGTAATAATAATATTAATAATAATATAATATAATATGTGTGTATGTGTATGTGTATGTGTATGAAAAAAAACTACCGATGCCTATTACTAGTAGTGTAATTTTAAATTTCAGTCGGTATTGTAATTTTTAATTTCAGTACTGGCGTGTAATAGATGCATATTATATGAATAGAGTAAAGTCGCAATGATCGACGTTTTTTACCAAAGTACGTGTCATGTGATTGACTATATTAAATATTATTTTGTGATTATTAATGTGTGGTAAATGTCTAAAATTCAGATGGACAACGAAGTGAACCAGGAAAACCAGAGTGATAATCACCCGAATAACGATAATCTGAATAATGAGAATCCGAACAACAATAACAATGGAAACCAAATGGATAATAGTGCCATCCAACACATAGTGGCACAAGGAATCATAGATGCAATGCCATTTATTATTCAAACTGTTAAGGACGCGGATAATAAAAGTAAGCATAGCAGTAAGCGACCAACTAAACCAGAACACAGCGTAAACAATGGACCCGTACTTCAAGTGCCCATTCCCAAAAGAAGAAGAACCATGCCTTATGGTTGTTCTTACAAAGAATTCTGGTCCTGCAAACCAATAGAATTCTCTGGCAATGAAGGACCCATTGCAGCTCTAC
This sequence comes from Helianthus tuberosus, assembly GCA_030545235.1. NCBI lineage: Eukaryota > Viridiplantae > Streptophyta > Magnoliopsida > Asterales > Asteraceae > Helianthus > Helianthus tuberosus. Next base: position 23,165,099 of record CM060354.1, read on the forward strand.
ACTGGATAGAAAAGACTGAGGCTATTTTAAAAATAAGCAAGTGTGCTGAAGAAGACAAGATAATGTTTACTTCTAATATGTTTAAGAACTCAGCCTTAGAATGGTGGAACACTATCCTCCAGTCAAGAGGAAGTGATAGGGTTTACAACATGGAATGTGAGGAATTTAAAAAAATGGTAGAAAGGAAATTTTGCCCTCCCAATGAAAAGGAACAGATAGCGAATAATTTTTTGAACCTTAGGATGACCAGGGTAGATAGTAAGGGTTATACTACCACGTTCTTTGAATATGCTAGAATAGTACCAACCCTTGCATCACCTGAACCGGTATTAATCTCCCGTTACATCTGGGGATTAATTGGAGAGATTAGGCATGTAGTCAAGGCAACTAGACCCCAAACTATAGAAGAAGCTGTAGAACTAGCAAATACCTTGACAGATGAATTAATCCGTACTAGAGAAGAAGGCCAAAGGAAAAACCTAGCTCAAAGGCTTACCCAAGAATTCCGTTCTGGGAATTCCAACCGTAGGAATGTAGGTTCTACCTCTGCACCCTACTGCAAAGCCTGTAAGAAGAAGCATTTGGGACAATGCTCCACTCACTGCAATTTCTGCAAGATGCCAGGACACAAGGAAGAAGATTGTAGGAGGAAATCCAGTAATGGAATGTGCTTCAACTGTGGAGAAAAAGGTCACATCAAGCCCAACTGTCCGAAACTAGTTCCAGCCATGGGCAATAAGACTACCAAAAATGCTAGAGCATTTGTTTTGACAGCTGATGAAGCCAAGATGATTCCAGATGTCATAGCTGGTACGTTTTTAGTTAATGATGTTTTTGCTAAAGTATTATTTGACTCTCGTGCGAACCAAAGTTTTATTAATACTTCATTTTGCAAACTTCTAAATCAGTCATTAACTAAACTACCACAAGAATGTCTAGTAGAGACAACAAATGGAGAAACGGTTAGGATTTCTGAAATCTTGCATGGAGCAAGAATAGAGTTTTTAAATCAAAAGTTTATTGCAAACCTTTACCCAATGAATCTGGCAGGATTTGATGTCGTTTTAGGAATGGATTGGTTAATAGCCAATAAAGCCAGTATTTTATGTGATCAAAAGTCAATCCAAGTAAATTCACCAAAAGGTGAAAAGATCACAATTAAAGGAGATAAACCATCTAGATCCACGAAATTCATCTCTGTGATAAAAACTGCAAGCTATATAAGAAAAGGGTCTAGAGTGTATTTGATTTCTATAATCACTAACACTAAAGGAAAGGAATTAAAAGACATTCCAGTAGTGTCTCAGTTTTCAGATGTCTTTCCAGAAGAATTGCCAAGACTACCACCAGACATGGAAGTTGAATTCAGAATCCATCTGCTACCCGGAACAACACCAATTGCCAAAGCACCTTACCGTTTGGCACCAGCAGAAATGCAGGAACTGAAGAAACAATTAGACGACTTATTGGAGAAAGGATTCATACAACCAAGCTCATCACCATGGGGAGCGCCGATACTATTCATCAAAAAGAAGGACGGATCAATGCGTATGTGCATTGACTACCATGAATTAAACAAGGTCACGATTAAGAATCGGTACCCATTACCGAGAATCGATGATCTGTTCTATCAATTGCAAGGAGCTTGATTTTTCTCAAAAATAAATTTAAGGTCAGGATATCATCAATTAAAGGTACAGGAAGAGGACATTCCTACAACCACATTTAGAACAAGGTATGGCCATTATGAATTTACTGTCATGCCATTTGGTTTAACCAATGCCCCAGCCGCATTTATGGACATGATGAACCGAATATGTAAGCCATATTTGGATAAATTCATGATTGTTTTTATTGATGATATTCTCATTTATTCTAAAAGTAAGGAAGATCATGCAAAGCATTTGCACGCCCTTCTAAGTCTATTAAGAAAGGAAAAACTTTATGCTAAGTTTTCAAAGTGTGAATTTTGGTTAGAGCATGTACAGTTTCTTGGACATTTAGTCAATCATGAAGGAATTCATGTGGATCCCACAAGATCGAGGCGATTACCAAATGGAAAACCCCTGAATCACCAACCGAGGTTAGAAGTTTCTTAGGATTGGCCGGATATTATAGGAGATTTATTCGAGATTTTTCTAGAATAGTCATTCCCTTAACCAAGCTAACCTGTAAATCCATTAAGTTTGAATGGGGACCAAAATAAGAAGAAGCATTTAGAATTCTTAAACAAAGATTAACTAATACACCCATACTAGCGTTACCAGAAGGAACTGAAGACTTTGTAGTCTATTGTGACGCTTCTAAGTTAGGTTATGGATGTGTGTTAATGCAACATAAAAAGGTGATAGCTTACGCATCTAGACAACTTAAGAATCATGAAGAAAATTATTCAACCCATGATTTGGAATTAGGAGCTATAATTTTTGCCCTTAAGATTTGGAGACATTACCTTTATGGTAGTAAGTTTACCATATTCACTGATCATAACAGTTTAAGGTATATTTTCGGGCAAAAAGAGTTAAATATGAGACAGAGACGCTGGATAGAAATGCTTAGTGATTATGATTGTGATATCCAGTATCATGTAGGAAAGGCAAATGTAGTGGCTGATGCTTTAAGCCGAAAGTATCATGAAAAGCCAAAAAGGGTACGTTCTCTTAAATTAAATCTACAAGTAGATTTAAATGATCAAATTAGGAAAGCACAAGAATCAGTAATCAAGGACGATACTGAAAAATTAAAAGGAATGATTAAGGAATTAGAACAAGGAACAGATGGAATTTGGAGATTTCATAAAAAGAGAACGTGGATACCTAAATTAGGGAACCTGCGCCATCGTATATTAGAAGAAGCCCATAAGTCCAAATATACGATGCAGCCAGGAAGTGATAAAATGTATCACGATTTAAGAAAGAATTTCTGGTGGATAGGAATGAAAAAGGATATAGCAGCCTATGTTTCTAAATGTTTAACTTGTTCACAAATTAAGGCTGAACACCAGAAACCCTCAGGTTTGTTACAACAGTTAGAAATGCCAGTATGGAAATGGGAATTCATAACAATGGATTTTGTTACCAAATTACCCAAAACAAGGAAAGGTAATGATACAATCTGGGTAATTGTAGATAGGCTAACCAAGTCAGCTCATTTCCTACCAATGAAGGAAACTTTCAATATGGAATAATTAGCTAATCTATATGTAAATGAAATAGTTTCATTACATGGAATACCTTTATCAATTGTTTCTGACAGAGATAGCCGTTTTACCTCTCATTTTTGGACAAGTTTCCAAAAGGCCATGGGAACCAAACTAAATCTAAGCACAGCATATCACCCTCGAACGGACGGACAAAGCGAAAGGACAATTCAGACAATGGAAGATATGCTTAGAGCCTGTGTAATTGATTTTGGAGGTAATTGGGACGATCATTTACCTTTAATAGAATTTTCTTATAATAACAGTTATCACACAAGTATCAATGCTGCACCATTCGAAGCACTTTATGGACGAAAGTGCCGAACCCCAGTCTGTTGGGCAGAAATTGGGGAAAAGCAACTATCCGGACCTGAGATAGTACAGGAAACAACCGACAAGATCATTCAAGTCAAGGAACGATTGAAAGCAGCACGTGATCGACAGAAGAGCTATGCTGATAACTGACGCAAACCATTGGAATTCCAAGTAGGAGATAAAGTGTTGTTGAAAGTCTCTCCTTGGAAAGGAGTGGTAAGATTTATCAAAAGAGGAAAGCTAAGTCCCAGGTATGTTGGACCTTTTGAGATTATTAGAAGAATAGGACCTGTAGCCTATCAGCTACAACTGCCAGAGGAAATGGCAGGAATACATGATGTATTTCATGTATCAAATCTCAAGAAATGCTTAGCCGATGAATCGCTGATGGTGCCTCTTAAGGATATAGAAGTAAATGAACAACTTAAGTTTGTAGAGAAGCCTCTACAGATTGAAGACAGGAAAGTCAAGAACCTTAAGCACAAGAGATTAGTTCTGGTTAAAGTAAAATGGGACTCCAAAAGAGGACCAGAATACACATAGGAACTTGAATCGGAAATGCAAAGGAAATATCCACACTTATTCCAGTAGATCTCGAGGACGAGCTCTAAAATAAGGTGGGGAGGATATAACAACCCTAAAGAAAACTGACACCCTTGAATTATTTTCAACACCCTAAAAATATTTAAAATATCCCAATATGTCCTTAAAAACACCCCATACGTAAAAACGGACCCCGAATACCTTTTATATTATTAAAATTAATTAAAAATGAAATTTTTGGGTTTGATGTGGGGCGCGTAGACCCCTTAGGGACCTTACGCGGGTCGCGAGAGGTAAAAAATGTGGCGCAGCCCGGTGCGGCCACGTGGCCCAACACCAATCGACCCTATATGCTGACCCGGACAGGCTAAACCCTACCGGGCTACTACGCAGGCCGCGTAGCCCATGGTCTCTGTTTACGTGGGCCGCGAGAAAGGCCAAATCTGGCCCTATAAGTAGCATGCATTGGCCTTCAGTCGAAAATCGCCCACGAACACTTTCTCTCTCGAAATTCTTAAAGAATAGGCATTATACTCGGGTATAATACCCCCTAAATAACAAAGTTCTGCTCCGTTGTAAGTATCATAACCCTTGGATACGTATTAGATACTCTGCCCTATTGATCTAGGGTTCCGTAACGGCTGTCGTGGTTCTGCCCGACGTAGTCGTTGGAATGTCATCTCGGGGAGGGTATTACTAATGTTAAAATGGGTTATTATACTAACACGTGTGCATTTGTGTAATTTATAGATAATTCCCAGGGAACCCTTACTGAAAACCTAAGACAACAATGTGAGTAATCTCCTTTTTGTTAACTGTTTTTACGAAACCTCACACAATTAATTATATATTAAGCAGTTATTGAGTATTTGTAAGGATACAATTATAGTCGGTATGTTGGGGTTTTGTATACAAAATTTGTTACTGCCTTGCGATGGGTAACATTTCCACAAGTTGGGTCTGACAGTACTGTGGGTGGTAATTAGTATGACTTGGAAACAAATGTAATTGCGAGACCGCCCTCAATACTGTACAATCGTTTTTATTAAAACTTGATTAAACTGGGATTCACTTTCCAGTATTTCCCACTGACAAAATGTTTTTAAACGCGTTTCAGGTAACAAAATATGAAAGCCAAATAGAAGCCAGCTGGACAGCACTGAAGGCTTGGAAAAGTGGCAATAAAGTTACCTAAAATAAATAGATGTTTTTATTAAATAAAAATAGGATTTATTCCTTTGGAAATGCGTGTACTGAAAACTTGGGTTTTACCCCATGTGTTTAATATTATGAAAGTGTGGTATTTTACTCTGATAAAATATTTCCTAACTACGGTCTTAATGAAATTTCCGCTGCCAAAATTAGACAATACCAGATACCACTGAAACTGGCTCGCGACCGCCCGTTCCAGTATTTGCATAGGGATCGGGGGTTGTGACATAATATGGATCAAAATATATTAAAATCTATAATATAATTAGTTGGTAATTGTTGATGGACCATATTACCCTTATTAACTAATTGGGTTTCCCCTTGGGTATATACAAAGAGATTACTAGAGAGGGATTAGGGTTAGACATTCATAACATCACACCAAAAAATCGACCTCCTCTCTCTCCATTACTACGAGTTCTTCAACCCTAGAGAACTTGGTACTACCATGAATAACTTACATCCTAAATGCATGGTTGCTTAAGGTTTGGAAACCCAATAAGACATGCACAAGAACAACCTTTGGTGTCATCATAACACGAGAGGAAAGTTTTTTCATGTAACCGGACTCCAACGTGAGAATAAGTTTTTTGTTTTAAAAAGTAAGAACACATGTTATGAGAAAAAGGTGGTTAAGCCCGTTTTGAATGCCCTTTTCTCATAGATGAAAACTTTATATACTTTAGACATATTTGACATGTCAATCATTTATGCTATGTACGTTGGACCGTTAGTTGAATACTCGATTATAGTGCATTGTAGACTTGTAGTATCTATTTGTCATACCTTTTATCTAACAACAAAACTTATGCCCGCAAGTTTCTTTCTCAAGGATGACATTTTCCGATACTCTTACTATTGAGATATCCAACAACTGTCTGACTGGACATTTTATGTTTGGCAGGTTACCGTAGGACATGATCTTGAAGGTGTCGTCCGATGTAGCTATGGTCTACGACAAGGCGTGTATTAATTGCAAACCTTTTTCTCAATTTCCCTTTATTGTTTTTTTTTAATCTTTTGGAAAATTCTAATGATGATAAAAAAATATATGAGGTGCCATGTTAGAAAAAGAAAAATCATAGGTACGTTTTTTTAATACTTTTAGTTTGTGTATGTAACATATCTTTAATCATTTTCATTTCATTGATCATTTAAGATAGTAACTAATTGCTCAGCTGCTAGGGCGTGAGTGTTTGTGTAAGGACCTGCAAAAATGCCCTCAAACGACCCGTAAGTACAAACCCGGACCCCTGGAACCCTAATGTGCATGAAAAACCAAGAAATCAAGAAAATTGTGTTTCACGCGGGCCGCGTAAACCATAAGAGAACATCTACGCGGGCTGCGTCAACTTGAAGTTGACCAGATAAGCATTCTGGGCCACGTGTCACACACGTGGCAGACCTACCGATGACACGGTAGCCCTAGTCGTAGACTAGGTGGCTCTCGCGGGCCGCGTAAAACCTTGTTAAGGTTTACGCGGGCCGCATAAAACTCATTTTTCAGCTAAAAATAGCTTGTGCATGGGGCTTTCATACTGTGTCGAAAATTTTGATCAAAAACGAAGTTTACTGCTCCAAATCGTAATTTCCAGTAGGGAAACGCTGCTACGATATAGGGTATTAACTCGATCACTGCTACGATTCAATGTCCGATCGATTGAAACCAATCCGATGGATGTTTAAGTGCTGCCCGAATCAGGGCTATACTTTGTCATTCGTCGTGAGGGTTTTGATCTCGTGAGTTATCGTAAATGTTGTATTAAGTTACTAACCTAGTTCGTATGCATTGTCATTTAATTTAGGTTACAAGGCTTACCAGTAGGCTAAACTCTGCCCGTTTAAACTTGCAATGTGAGTCATTCTCTTGTTATTAACAATATTTTACAATACTCCAATTATTTTCAAAGTTATAATTACAGGGATTAAGTCGTGGCTATCTTGAATCACTGGCAAGTGGGATACTGTGGACATTACTAATTTCTCACGGTTAGGTTCACCAACCTAATAGTGATAATCATCACTACTTGGGTGAAATGAGCCAATAGTGGTATGACCATCGTCACAAGGCTGTGACACGGCGCCAGATAAAAAAAAATAAGATAGTAGCCATTGTAATCGCTCTTATGCTGTAATTTATAACAATGTGTCATTTTGTGCAAAATGAGTGACTCGCCAGTATTTCCCCGCTGATAAAATATTTTTAAAACATGTTTCAGGTGACCTACTGTGAATCAAGGAAAAGTGCTACGGAGCACTAACAAGCTTGAAGTAGTGGCTCAGATAAATAAATAAACATGTTTTGTAAACAGGGAATTTTCTAGTAAAATTCCTCTATTGTAAATTATGGGGTTTATCTCAAATTATGAAATAAAATAATCGGGCATTTTCAAGTTTTAAAAGATCCTGTTAAACTTCCGCTGTCAACTCACCAAATAAATACCACGGGTTTCTGTCCCGCGGCTCCTGGACCGGGTAACACCGGGATGGGGGCCGTGACAGAAAAAGGTGGTATCAGAGCCACTGATTTAAGCCAATTAAGTATTTAGAAATACTTAATTTTTCTGATTGCCATTCTGTGATTCTATGAAAATTTAATTTACAAAATTTTAACTTTGAATTTTGTGTGTTTCTTCATGTATGCTAACAACATGAATGAACTATCAGAAGCACTTCAAAACTTTTCTATCCATAGCTCAGATATGGATACTACCAGTACCTTTACTGGCTACCAGGCTGACACTGAAGAACCAATGGTATTCCAAGCCCAACCTCAAAAGAAACCAAAACCGAAAAAGTGAAGAAGACTTGTAGGCTGGAGGCGTGTGCGTAGGAAGAAACCAGCAACACAGAAAGTTATAAAGACTGAGGATCCCAAGGATAAAGGCAAAAGAATAGAGATCGGGGAAAGTTCAAGGCAGGCCCAAGAAATGCCACCCTGGGAGGAGCTGGACCGCCAACTGGCAAATAGCGACCTCATCGGACCTGCCGATGGAACCCTCTTCAATTACCCAGCTGAAGCCCAACTTCCAGTCAATCTGGAACCTGCTATCCCAGATCCCATTATCCACCCCCGACCTCTACCAGGAGAACTAGAAGAATGGTGGACAACTGACTGGCAATTTCAGAATCTTTTGAATAACCATAACACCTTTTTCCCTCCGTTCGACCCTGAGCCTCCACTACACCCACCTAAGAGCACAGAAAACTTGGCTGAACTCCGCCACTATGGCGAGGAGCTGGTGGACGTAGGAAATAGAATCCGGGAAGTAGGGGAAAGGATATCCTGGAAATACGACAAGAGGGAACGTCGTTTCTGAAGTGCCAGCTGACGGGATTGTATGGGGTTGTGGGAATGTGTGTTTAATAATAATATAATAATAAAAATATAATCATGTAATATAACTAAAAATAAAACTTGTGTAACATATTTGGTAATGTACGGATGCATATTAATATATAAAAATATCAACGTCGCAAGGTCGACAATTTTGGCTATACGTGCGATTGATTTATTGTGTTTGGTTGTTATTTAATTTGTGCTAATCACTTATATATATTAATTACCAAATGGAACACGCTGGTAATAAACCAGTTAACGAGGTTAACCAATCTGAGCAAAACAATGAAGATCAATTTCTTAATAGGCAGGATATGGAAAATATCGTTGCCCAAGGAATAGCTAATGCTATTTTAGCAATCCTTGCTGCTGCCCAAAATCCAGTTGAACCTCAACCAATTATTCCCAACAAACGTACTCACGGCGACAATTTCAGTAATAGTGTAAATGGAGGCGGCAACAATAATAATAACGATAATGATGGGATGCAAGCCCCATTCCTTAAGAAAATGAAAGCTGCAATGCCTGGTTGCACTTACAAGGAATTTCTTGCCTGTAAACCGGTTGAATTTGCAGGCAACGAGGGGGCGACTGCCGCACTGCGTTGGTTGGAGAAAACCGAGGCAGTAATTAAAATAAGTAAATGTGTCGAGGAAGACAAGGTCATGTACGCGTCGCATCTTTTTAAAGAAGGGGTACTAGAATGGTGGAATACGGTGTTACAAGCCAAGGGAAGTGACATGGCCTATGCCATGAATTGGGAAGAATTTAAAAGTCTGGTGGAAAGAAAATTCTATCCCGAATATGAGAAGGAACAAATGGAAAATAAATTCCTGAGCTACTGAATGGTGGATATTGATTGTCGAGGGTATACTTCGACATTCTTCGAGTATGCTAGAGTAGTACCAACCCTGGCTTCGCCAGAACCGGTACTTATTTCTCGCTATATTTGGGGTTTGATTGGTGGAATTCGGGATATTGTCAAAGCTGCGAGACCCGCACTATTGATGATGCGGTGGAATTAGCCAATACCCTAACTGACGGGCTGGTATGCACAAGAGAAGAAAAGCGGAAAAAGGAAGTGGCCCAAAAGATTACCCAAGGATTCCGTGTGGGTAACAGTAGTAATTTTAAGAAAAAGGGAACTGGGCAATCTTCCACTGCTCCATTCTGCGGTACCTGTAAAAGAAAGCATTTTGGAAAATGCAAAGGGTATTGCAATTTCTGCAAAATTCCGGGGCATCAAGAGGAAGATTGCAGGAGGAAGAAATCAACAATCTGCTTCAACTGTGGAGAATCTGGACATTTTAGACCAGACTGCCCCAAACTGGTCAAACCAGCTGACAACAAAGCCAAACCTGCAGACGGAACTACCAAGAAGAATGCAAGAGCATTCCAGTTGACTACCCAAGAAGCGGAACTCATTCCAGATGTGATAGCTGGTACGTTCCTAGTTCATGACGTTTATGCAAACGTATTATTCGACTCTGGTGCAAACCAAAGTTTTATAAATACTTCGTTCTGCCAAGCTCTTAAACTACCCTTAACCAACCTTAGACAAATTTTTACTGTCGAAACTGCAGATGGGAATTCTGTTAACATAGATAAGGTCTTGCGAGAAGAAAAGATAGAACTCTAAGGCCATAAATTTTCTGCAAACCTGTTACCTATGAATTTAGCTGGATTCGATATTGTGTTAGGAATGGATTGGTTAGTAGCCAACCATGCTCGAATTCTCTGTGATAAAAATTCCATAGAAATTCATACACCCACAGGAGAATTAGTGGTGATTACAGGAGATAAGCCACGTAAGCCACTGAAATTAATTTCAGTAATGAAAATGGTCAGTTATTCAAGAAAACAAGGAATAGTGTATATGATTTCGGTAATCATCAACACTAAAGGTAAGGAACTTAAGGAAATTCCAGTAGTATCAGAATACCCGGATGTATTCCCATAAGAACTACCTGGATTACCACCCGATAGAGAAGTAGAATTTAGAATTCATCTAATTCCTGGAACTACACCAATAGCCAAGGCACATTTATCGGTTAGCACCCACCGAAATGCTAGAATCGAAAAAGCAGTTAGATGAATTATTAAGCAAAGGATTTATACAACCTAGTTCATCCCCGTGGGGAGCTCCAGTGTTGTTTGTGAAAAAGAAAGATGGGTCAATGAGAATGTGTATTGATTATAGGGAATTGAATAAGGTTACAATTAAGAATCGATACCCATTACCTAGGATTGATGATCTTTTTGATAAATTGCAAGGAGCTAGATACTTTTCTAAGATAGACTTACGATCCGGATACCATGTTGAAAGTACAAGAGGAAGACATACCTAACACTGCTTTCAGAACTAGGTATGGTCATTACGAGTTTACAGTCATGTCCTTTGGACTAACAAATGCTCCTGCAGCATTCATGGACATGATGAATAGAATCTGTAAACCGTATTTGGATAAATTTGTAATTGTCTTCATCGACGATATACTCATTTATTCCAAAAATCAGGACGAGCATTGTAAACACTTGCATGCACTCTTAACTTTGTTAAGAAAAGAAAAGCTTTACGCCAAATTCTCGAAGTGTGAATTTTGGCTACATGAAGTACAATTTTTAGGACACATGGTGAATCACGAAGGTATTCATGTAGATCCCTCCAAAATAGAAGCAATCACCAAATGGAAGGTCCCGCAATCAGCTATGGAAGTTAGAAGTTTTCTAGGCTTAGCTGGATACTATAGATGATTCATTAAGGATTTTTCCAAGATAGATGTGCCATTAACTAAGCTAACCTGTAAAGCCGTAAAGTTTGAATGGGGATCTAGGCAAGAAGAGGCTTTTAAAATTTTAAAGCAAAGGTTAACAAACGCCCCAATTCTTGCCTTACCAGAAGGGACAGAAGATTTTGAAGTTTACTGTGATGCTTCTAAGCTAGGATTAGGATGTGTGCTAATGCAACGCAAGAAGGTAATTGCGTATGCCTCAAGGCAATTGAAAAAGCACGAAGAAAACTATACGACTCATGACTTAGAGTTAGGAGCCATAATTTTTGCCCTTAAGATTTGGAGACACTATCTGTATGGAAGTAAGTTTACTGTCTATACAGATCATAAGAGCTTAAGATATATATTTGGGCAAAAAGAACTAAACATGAGGCAAAGAAGATGGATGGAAATTTTAAGCGATTACGACTGTGATATTCAATATCACGAAGGAAAGGCAAATGTAGTAGCAGATACCTTAAGTCGTAAGTATCATGAAAAGCAAAAGTGAGTTCGTGCTCTTAGAATAAGTTTACAATTAGACTTAATGGAACAACTGAAGTATATTCAGGAAACAGCAATCAAGGATGATGCTGAGGGAATGAAAGGACGAATAAAGGAATTAGAGCAAGGAAGTGATGGAATTTGGAGATTCCACAAGAAAAGGATTTGGGTACCTAAGCAAGGAGAGTTAAGAAATAAGATTTTAGAGGAAGCCCATAAATCTAGGTATACCATGCATCCTGGTAATAATAAGATGTACCAAGATTTAAGGAATAACTTCTGGTGAATATGAATGAAAAAGGACATAGCTAGGTATGTATCTAAATGTCTAACTTGTTCCTAAGTTAAGGCAGAACACCAAAAACCTTTAGGGTTACTACAACAATTAGAAATGCCTGTATGGAAATGGGAACTCATAACCATGGATTTTGTTACTAAGTTGCCCAAAACCAGAAAAGGTAATGACGCGATTTGGGTAATTGTAGATCGACTAACCAAATCAGCTCATTTTCTACCCATGAAGGAAACTTTTAGCATGGAAAGATTAGCCAAATTATACGTAGATGAAGTAGTATCCTTACATGGAGTCCCACTCTCCATTGTATCAGATAGGGATAGTCGTTTCACTTCCCATTTCTGGACAAGTTTCCAAGAAGCAATGGGAACCCGACTAAATTTAAGTATTGCATACCATCCTCAAACAGACGGACAAAGTGAGAGGACGATCCAAACCCTGGAGGACATGCTTAGGGCATGTGTGATAGATTTTGGTGGAAACTGGGATGACCACCTACCCTTAATTGAATTCTCCTATAACAATAGTTATCATTCAAGCATCGAAGCTGCCCCGTTCGAAGCACTATACGGACGTAAGTGTAGAACTCCAGTTTGTTGGGCCGAAATAGGAGAAAGTCAATTATCAGGTCCCGAGATTGTGCAAGAAACCACCGACAAGATTACTCAAATCAAGGAAAGACTGAAAACGGCTCGAGATCGCCAAAAGAGTTATGCAGACAATCGGCGCAAGCCACTGGAATTTCAAGTTGGAAACAAGGTGTTCTTGAAAGTTTCTCCTTGGAAAGGAGTAGTGCGGTTCGGGAAGAAGGGAAAGCTAAGTCCAAGGTACATAGGACCATTCCCAGTAATTCAACGCATAGGGCCAGTTGCTTATCGCTTACAACTACCAGAAGAGTTAGCCGGAGTACATGACGTATTTCATGTATCCAATCTCAAGAAATGTCTATCTGACGAATCCCTGGTAGTACCTCTTCAAGATGTAGAGGTAAATGAAAATTTAAAATTTGTTGAAAAGCCACTGCAAATAGAAGACAGAAAGATTAAGTTTCTCAAACTCAAAAGATTGGTATTGGTCAAAGTCAAGTGGGATTCAAAGAGAGGACCTGAGTACACTTGGGAGCTGGAATCTGAGATGAAGCGAAAGTATCCTCACTTATTTCAGTAAATCTCAAGGACGAGATTTTAAATAAGGTGGGGAGGATGTAAGGACCTGCAAAAATGCCCCAAAACAACCCGTAAGTACAAATCCGGACCCCTGAAACCCTAATGTGCATGAAAAACCATGAAATCAAGAAAATTGGGTTTCACGCGGGCCGCGTAAACCATAAGAGAACATCTACGCGGGCCGCGTCAACTTGAAGTTGACCAGATAAGCATTCTAGGCCACGTGTCACACACGTGGCAGACTGTAACACCTCGAAAAATTCATGTCCAATATTATATCGACACGTGTCATGGGCTTAAAACGTGTCAAGGATTGATTAGAAGGACTAAAGTTGACAAACAAAGAAACTATGTGAATAAAAGGGTTCAAAGTGTCAACAATGGATAAATATACTTCTCAATAGCCCCACATAATGTTTATAACCTTAAACGAATAAATCATGGATCATACGAAGCTAATTGTGGAAGAAAGTGAGAGATTACAAACTACAGGGGTTAAATGTGTCAACATGTTTAAAGTATACCTCTGAGTGACCTTTTAGCAAACCTGAAGCTTTGTAATGATTAATTATGCTCACGAGAATAAGTGATAAAAATTTCCCAAGGTTTCGTTAAAGTATGAGAAAGTTATGACAATATTCGTATACGAGGGGTTAAAAGCGTCAACGTTGAAATTTAAGATTTTTCGGTGATCGTATGAATAACCGGGGACCTAACAAAGTTGGTTTATGACTTGGAGTCCTTAAAAGTCAAGTTTGGGGGTTACAAGTGCAAGAAAGCATGTTAAAATCAAGTTTGGAAGGACCAGGGGCCAAAAGTGCAAATAACGAAACTTGTTTGGCCAGTTCTGAACACCCACACGGGGCGCGTAAGCCCAGGCAGGGTCTTACGCGGGCCGCCTGGCACCCCCAGATACAGAAAACACTTCCAGCTGCCTGTTCCAGCCGGTTACACCGCCTCAATTCACCATTTCTTGATTCTAGGGGCTTGTTTAATGTTTTAGAACGGCCTAGGGACACTTGGAATGATCCCATAACATCCATATACTTTGTTTGGCATGATCTTGTGGGATTAAAGTCCCTATATAATAAGTTCTATGTTGCACCATTTGATCACATTCACTTGCAAGCTCACAACTTCACTTCTGGAGTATTTTGGAGCTCAATACTCATTCCAAGTGATCATTAGTCGTGCTTAGGACCTTGGTAAATATTCTTAACCTTCCTTAATTCAGTTTTGCTTAGTTTATTAGCTTAAAGTCAAACCGTCATAATTAAGGTTTGACTTCGTCATTAATCTTAATTTGTCCAGTCAAATTACAAATTGAAAGTACCAATGAGTTGGTAATTATGTGGGCAATAAACCCTTAAAAGGGCACCCTCTGATTCTCACTCTAAGTAGGTTAATTGTCGGGTCAAACTTGATCTTAAAAAATCAACAGGAAGCAATTTTGCAAATAAACAAATAATTAGCAATGTAGAAGCTATGCAACCTGATTTATCATTAACATAACTTGGTAATTAATGTAAGAACATGTCTAAACATGTTCAACTCGACAATTTTCAGTTTGGGCTCGGTTCGGGACCGAAAGTCGCATAGTTTGACTTCTGCTTTGACTTTCAGTTCTGACCCGTTTAAGCATGTTTTAGAAATGCCTTAGAGCCTTATTAGGACCAGGTTTCATATAAGTATAACCCTCTGTGATTTTACAACTTGGTTCATTAGTTATCCGATTCATATGCATATTTTCGTTAAATACCTAAATATTGACTATTATGCCCATTTGACCTTAAAACGAGAATTTTGGAAATGTGAGAGGACAATAATCTTTGTTACTGATTTATCAACATGTCCCTAAAATTTCACATCAGTTTGAGGTCTAGATTAGGAGTTATGCTCAATAGCGTAATTAGAAAGCCTTTTATTAATTAAACGGCATAATTAGCGTAAAGCCTATCTAAACCCAATTTTTGATACCAAACCTCTTACCCCCTGATGTAATATAATATTTTGGGATTTTTAAAGATTTTTAATTATTTTTAAACTGATCATAACATAGGGTTATTACCTTGATTCGGCAATTGCCGATTATACCCTTTTCGTCTATAAAATGAGTTTTACTAATCCTTTTGATACCAAACCTTTTTCTACTGATCTAATATGATAAATAAAATATTTTGAGCCTTCCGGAATAATAAAAGTATCAGCCTTCCTTTGAAAACCCGGAAATGGCTCCAAATCGCCTTTTTAAGCGTCTTTAACGCATAGTATGTATCAAAACCATTTTATAAATATAAGACTTGATACCCTACTATTATAACTTATTAAATTAAGTATTTTACTAATTACATCAGACCCGAAACTCAGATTTATATTTAAACTCTTTCATAACCTTTAAAATGACCAAAATACCCCTACGGGGAGTAATTTGAATTTAAATCCGTTATGGGCATAATAGAAGATATCTCACTGATGTCACAACATATTTAAGGCATATTAACTTAGGAAACTTGCATATGACTCATTTGGTTACTCGTTACGCACTTTTCGCGTTCAGATTGGCTTATGTAACTAGTTTGCATATATTAGCCGAAACGGGTCAAACCATATCGTTTTCACCTCAAAATCCAGAATGTGTTCAAGTTACCCATATTAAACAAGCATACAAGCTTGTCGGGTCAAAACCACATTCTAAACCGGTCTTCGCTTTATCATGCGTTTGAACCGAGTCTTCCTTTTGAAAACTAACCGGTCTAAGTCTAAGCTTAATTAAAGACCCGTTAGGATTCTAATAGGTTATTAAAAACCTTCGTTCCAGATTAGGAGCCCAGTAAAAGCTACGTGCACTTGCTGTATTTGATTTATACTTTGCTCAGGTAAATACTCTTAACTTATTTTCCCTATACGGGTTTGGGATACGCTATTATAATAATACCGCTTGGTCGGGTATGTAGTCATTTAAATCGTATTGTTATTGATGTACTTACATAACCTGTTTAATATGTATTATTTGGTGTATGGCCTTTGGGGGTTAAATGACCATGTCCCGGATATCCTTGGCATCATTCAAAGAAATGGCCACGACCTAAGCACGGGGTGTAGGCGTACACCTGACAGATGCATTATGTAAAAACTGGTAATCCACTTAGAGGAAATAATCCTTGTGGGCATTATACATGTGGCGTGTCAGTTAATCTAGTCCGGCCCTACAAACCAGCCCTGATGGACGACAAATAAGTAAAACTGTATACAAGATTATATACAAATAATTATCCCAAGTTATAAAGATATATTTGCCGAAGCGCATTCAAATCAATTTTCAAACTCTTTTCAAAATGAGTCAGTTAAGTTGTATTTACCAGTGTAAACTGACGTATTTTCCAAAAAGGTTAAGTGCAGGTACTATACGTAATAGGCTGGCTACTCCAGGCATCAATAATCAAGTCTCACAAGCTCTAGATGTCAAAGTCTGCTGAACAGTTTTCCTTTTTATTTGATCCGCCCGTGGATCTGTTTCAACTATTTTGTGATACTATATATTACAGTTTATTCAGTTGAAATGAATCTATCTTTTGCTTCCGTTGTGCATTTATATATTGTGTTGTTTGACTATGATGATATCAACTACGTCACGTTACTCCCCACCGGGCCCACCGGTAATACGTGGAAATATCGGGGTGTGACAGGTTGGTATCAGAGCCAACACTGAGTGAATTAAACACTAGCCTTTTTGTGTTTAATCTCAGTTACACAGTTGCACATTCTCGAGTCTAGACAAAGAACATAGGACTAATCCAAATTCGTTTTATTTGTCTTTTATTTGTTTCCTTTGTTATTTTCTGATTACCCCCTGCATGGGCAAGTCATTTCAGTTAGAAGTTCCGTTTAGGGCAACCATGTACTTATTTAAATTTTAATGGAACGGTTAGATTTAAAATATCATTCCTTTTATAAGATCTACCATTATAATAAAATGGCAAAATCTAAAATGGACAAAACCTAGCTCGTGTGTCATCTTAAGACAGGGCCGAGATGGTAGTTCCTCAATTAGATTCAGATCCTTGTTAACATCTCAATTTAGGATTGTTCTGCGTTAAATATCAAAAAGAATCTTAAAGGTAAAACCTAGCCTAAATGTTGTTGCAGACATGGCCAAGATGGTAAAACCTATTCAAAAGATTCAAATCCTTGTTAAACATCTGAAAGCATATTAACATGCTTGACAAATATGATTCGATAAAATCACATAAGTCATTTCTAAATTAAGTTATTCTAAATTCCCTTGTTTATATAATCATCCCTTAAGGATGAAGTGCCCACGGGCTATAATTAACGTCCTCGGGGACTAAAGACAGTGGTAGCCTACAACTCCCTGTCAAGAAAAGGTAATGAACTTTGATTCAAACCTTAATGCCTTGATTCCATAAAATATGGGCTTATAAATTAAACGTGTCTACATGACTAGGCCTTTGGTGCTACTATTAACTTATAATTTAGGGTTATGATAAAGATCCTGAATAATTAGATACTTAACAAATTAACCAAATATGGTCTATATTTACCATGGTTAATGAATTGCCATAAAAGACAATTCCATAATAAACTCCCAAATAAATTATTGTCAATATCTTATGACACAGTTCAAACTACATGGCTGACTCGGATGAGATCAACAGTCACCCAAGGGAGGATCATGATAATACCCGAATTAACATAGCGGGTGCAGAACTGCAAGCATTAATAGACAATGCTGTTACAAAAGCTATAGAGCGGCAGTATAATGAATCTAACGGGACTCGAAGTAGGACCCTATTCGCACCGCATTCCAAGCCTAAGACTCATTCAGAGGCTCACAGCAAGCCGCCCTCTAAGGAAGATGAGCCAAAGAATGATAATGATCGACATTCCTCAAACCAAAACAGTGTTCCATCCAAGAAGATAGTGTTTGATGATAAACAATGTACCAAGTCCTGTACCTATAAGTACTTTGTTTCCTGCAAACCCCGGGATTTCACTGGGGATAAAGGGGCAATTGATTGTATGACTTGGTTAGATGAAATGGACACAGTAGTTGACATCAGCGGTTGTGCTGAGAGGGATGTAGTGAAGTATGTATCCCAATCGTTCAAGGGAGAGGCACTAGCGTGGTGGAAGTCTCTCATTCAAGCTGCTGGAAAGATCCCGCTCTACAATCTGACATGGGATTAGTTTGTTGCTCTCATTAAGGAGAATTATTGCCCGCAGCATGAGGTCGAAAGGATTGAATCAGATTTCTTATCATTGGTGATGAAGAATCTGGATTGCCAAGCTTACCTCACCAGTTTCAACACCCTGTCTAGGCTAGTTCCGTATCTGATAACACCGGAACCCAAGCGAATTGCTCGCTTCATTGGGGGGTTTGGCCCCAGAGATAAAAGCCAGTGTTAAGGCATCTAGACCTGCTACCTTTAGGTCAGCAGCTGATCTTGCTCTGTCTCTTACCTTGGATGCGGTCAGGCTAAGATCGCTCAAGAATTCTGAAGAAAGTAAGAGAAAGCGTGAGGATGATAACTCACGAAGATCTGAGAAGAAGCACAAAGGTAATACGGACCACAAGAAAGAGTCTGGGTCCAACAAAGGTAATCAACAGACTGAGGAAAAGCCAAAGTGCACGACTTGCCAAAAACGCCACTTTGGAAAATGCAGGCTTGAGGCCAAGTCTCAACCAGGATCACCTGCATGTGGGTTATGCAAGTCTAAAGAGCACAAGACTATAGAGTGCAAGAAGATAAAAGATGCCACGTGCTACAACTGCAATGAGAAAGGGCATATCATGACCAACTGGCCTAAATACGCCAAGAAGCCTGAAGAGGTCAAGAAGACCAATGCAAGGGTCTTCCGGATGGATGCAAAGGAAGCTGTTCAGGACGACAATGTGATCACAGGTACCTTCCTCATAAATGATGTTTATGCGAGAGTGCTATTTGATTCAGGAGCTGATAAGTCGTTTGTAGATAATAAGTTTTGTAAGTTGCTAAATTTACCTGTTAAAACCCTAAGTGTGAAATATGAGGTTGAATTAGCCGATGGAACTAGAGAAACTGCATCAACCGTGTTAGATGGATGTGTTATATCCATTAGGAACCACTCTTTTCCATTGTCCTTACTTCCTTTGAAGTTAGCCGGTTTTGATATAGTTATAGGCATGGATTGGTTATCTCATAACCAAGCCTAGATCGTCTGCAATAAGAAGCAAGTAGTGATTAAGACTCCGTCTGGTGAGTCACTTATCATTCAGGGAGATACCCAGTATGGACTGCCTGAGCACGTGTCTATGCTCAAGGCATCTAGATGTTTAAAGAAGGGTTGTGTCATTTATATGGCACAGGTAACTATTGATGAGCAGAAGCCTAAGGTTGAAGATATTCCCGTCATTTCTGAATACCCTGAAGTTTTTCCTGAAGAACTACCTGGTTTACCACCAGATAGGCAAGTAGAATTCAGAATTGACATTATCCCCGGAGCAGCACCTGTTGCGAGGCCACCTTATAGGTTGGCACCAACAGAGATGAAGGAATTGAGGACGCAGCTAGATGATTTGCTAGACAAAGGTTTCATTAGACCTAGTTCGTCTCCTTGGGGAGCGCCAATCCTATTTGTCAAAAAGAAGGATGGGTCGATGCGTCTGTGCATCGATTACCGTGAGCTTAATAAGGTCACTATCAAGAATAGATATCCTTTGCCCAGGATCGACGATCTGTTCGATCAATTACAAGGGGCAAGCTACTTTTCTAAGATTGATTTAAGGTCAGGCTATCATCAACTGAAGGTTAAAGATGAAGATGTACACAAGACTGCATTTAGGACTCGTTATGGTCATTACGAGTTCCTAGTGATGCCTTTTGGGCTCACTAATGCACCAGCGGCCTTCATGGATCTCATGAACCGTGTCTGCAAGCCATACTTGGAAAAATTTGTTATCGTCTTCATTGACGACATTCTGATTTATTCAAAGATTCAGGCTGACCATGAGAAGCACCTCCATTGCATTCTGAAACTGCTTCATCGAGAAAAGCTCTACGCCAAATTCTCTAAGTGTGAATTTTGGCTTCGTGAAGTCCAATTTCTTGGACATGTGGTTAGTGAACGCGGAATCCAAGTAGATCCCGCTAAAGTTGAAGCTGTCATGAATTGGCAAGAGCCAAAGACGCCTGCAGAGATTCATAGCTTTCTAGGTTTTGGCAGGATATTACAGGCGTTTTATTGAAAAATTTTCAAGGATTGTTGCACCCCTAACTTCTTTGACCAGGAAGAATATTAAGTTCGACTGTGGACCGAAGCAACAAGAATCCTTTGATATCCTTAAGCAGAAGCTAAGCAATGCACCTATGTTGACATTGCCTGATGGAATAGAAGAGTTTGTGGTATATTGTGATGCATCACACACCGGGATGGGATGTGTGCTTATGCAGAAAGGCAAAGTTATTGCCTATGCTTCACGTCAGTTAAAGGTGCATGAAAAGAATTACACCACCCATGACTTGGAGTTGGGTGCCGTTGTGTTTGCGCTAAAACTTTGGAGGCACTACTTGTATGGAATCAAGCGTGTGATCTATTCTGATCACAAGAGCCTCCAGCACCTGTTTAACCAAAAGGACTTGAACATGAGGCAACGACGTTGGATGGAAACTTTGAATGATTATGACTGTGAGATAAGATACCATCTCGGCAAGGCGAATGTAGTCGCCGATGCCTTGAGTAGAAAGGAAAGAGTAAAGCCTATAAGAATCAATGCCAAGAGCATTGAGATAAAGAATAGTTTGAATGAAAGGTTGTTAGCTGTGCAGAAGGAAGCTGTGCTGGAAGCTAACTATCCTGATGAAAAGCTAGGAGTAACTGAAGAACAGTTATCCTATGGAAAGGACGGAATTCTGAGGTTGAATGGACGAATATGGGTTCCAGTTTATGGAGGACTTCGAGATGTTATCCTCCAGGAAGCCCATAGTTCTAAATACTCCGTCCATCCTGGAGCTGACAAGATGTACCAAGATCTGAAAGCAAATTTTTGGTGGATAGGCTTGAAGAAATCTATAGCTGCCTATGTAGCTAAATGTTTGACGTGTGCGCAAGTCAAAGCTGAACATCAGAAGCCGTCAGGATTGCTACAACAGCCTAAACTTCCCACGTGGAAGTGGGAAATGGTGACAATGGATTTCATTACCAAGTTGCCAAAGCCAAAGAAAAGAAATGATACTATATGGGTGATAGTGGATAGACTGTCTGAGTCAGCACATTTCCTACCCATTAAGGAGACCTATAGCTCCGACATGTTAGCCCAATTGTACGTAGATAAGATTGTATCTCTGCATGGCGTACCAGTGTCTATTATCTCTGACAGAGATACTAGATACACATCACATTTTTGGAAAAGTTTCCAACAATCCTTGGGCACGCGCTTAAATTTTAGTATGGCTTACCATCCTCAGACGGACGGGCAGAGTGAGCGTACAATCCAAACTTTGGAAGACATGCTTCGTGCATGTGTGATTGACTTAGGTGGTAGTTGGGATAACCACCTACCATTAATCGAGTTCTCTTATAACAATAGCTATCATACAAGCATTAAGGCTGCGCCTTTCGAGGCCTTGTACGGTAGAAAGTTCAGAACGCCCGTTTGTTGGGGGGAAGTTGGAGATGTCCAACTGACAGGACCTGAAATAGTCCTGGAGACGACAGATAAGATTGTACAGATACGCGATCGTCTCAAAGCTGCCAGGGATAGGCAGAAAAGCTACGCGGACTTAAGGCGTAAACCTCTAAAGTTTGAGGTTGGTGATAAGGTTCTACTTAAAGTATCACCCTGGAAAGGGGTAATGCGATTTGGTAAGAAAGGCAAGTTAAGCCCGGGGTACATAGGACCATTTGAGATCATCAAATGTGTCGGATCTGTTGCTTATAAGTTAAACTTACCTGAAGAGCTCAGTGGTATTCATAACGTATTCCACATCTGCAATATGAAGAAATGTCTAGCTGATGAATCACTAGTCATACCACATACAAATGTGCACATTGACGAGAGCTTAAAGTTTGTTGAAAAACCTTTGTCGATTGAGGATCGACGGGTTAAGAAGCTTCGAAGGAAGCATGTACCGATCGTAAAGGTTAAATGGGATGCCCGTAGAGGTCCCAAGTACACGTGGGAGGTAGAGTCCACTGACGGGTGGTCCGTAGGACAACCCTTAAATGAGCTAAATACGTGCATATCCCATATTTTACACGGTTATGTATCGTGAATGTGATAACTACGAGTGTTCGTGTGTTTTACAGGTAAATCGCTTAATTCGGTTAAATTGGAACGCGTAGGCTACGGTTGGAAATTAAATGGCATCGTGACTTTGTGGTTCAAAGAATTAAAAGGACTTTTGGTGATTATTATAATTTATAACAATATCATTCATCACATGAGGGGACTTGGTAATTGATGGTAGTGATTGATTGGAATTATTGTTTTTATAAACATAATCCATCGGACAAAGAAAGGAAATAACATCACGTGATTTAGGGTGGTTTTGTCAACATACATCATCAACCGATCACATCATCACACATGATAGTGGGCTGCACATGGACTCCTCTTTGGGCCGAATAGAAGATAGACACGCACACAAGGATTTGGGGCTGCCTTCTTTTCACGTGGACATGAGGGCTTGATGGCAGACTTTGAGACTTGTGTGGACTATTATATTGCACAGTGAAATTTGTCCATTAACAAAAGAAAAAGAGAGCATACATCATGGATCATCATCAGCAATACATGTGAGCCGCATTAGAGATATTATCATCATAATACACATGTGGGTTTGGACTTGATACATGGCACATGCAAAGCAAGATAGGTGGGCGGCTGACTTGTGGAGTTTTTTTTTTGATTGGGCCGCTAACACATGGGCTTCTTTGAGATTCACATCGGCTGAGGGAGGCAGACATCATCACGTGAACAAGGAATAACAATCAGGTTGTCACCGTACCGTAATTTACGGTGGACCTGATTTTGGCAAGATCTCCACCGTAAATCAGTCTCCAAGCACCGTAACATATTGAAGTCCACCGTAAATTACGGTGATACCGTAATTTACGGTGGAGTCTGCGGAAAAATGTGTAACTGCCACATTAAGTCAGTTTTATGGTGTCTTTTGAGCTTATCTCATCATTGGTCGGTTTTGGAGCATCCTAGGGGCGATTTTGGCTGTTGGTACTTGGTTGCAAACAATTTCTAACATTCGGTTTATGTTTTCGATTCATATGAACACTAAACTTGTTGTTATGATGATTCACCAAGCTATGTCCGACTAAACTTATGGTGATCATCCTGAATTGAAGGTTTGTCTATGACTTTTGTGTTTGGATTCGTATTTCTAGAATAATAGACTTGCAATGCATTTGTTTATTATGGTGTGTGAATGTTTGTTTGTAAATTGTTGATTGATGTTATAATCATATCCTAAATCGTACGTTCTTGGTGTTGCTAACAATCGAGATATCACGGGAGGGATTAGGGTTAGATATTAATCAATTGGTTATCGGGTAACAACCTTGCGTTTTCATAATCCGAGTACTTAGTTCCCTTTTATCACAACAAACAATCATACATGAATCATGTCTATGTGATTCTTTCTAGTGAATTTAACACAATTGTCAAAAGCAAACCGGAAGTTTAGGATGATCGCTTTCTCTTAATCTGCTTAACAACCAATTTTGATTCGCAATTAGTTATTAATTTAGTTTTCTAAAATCAAAACAATCAACTCTTGAATTTTAATTTCTGCAATTTTAGTTTAATCTTAGTTTAAGTGCAAAGCTAAATAATCGACATACTTTCCACATACTCCCTGAGTTCGATACCCTCTTACCACTATCTATAGTTGTTATTGGGATTAAATTTGCGTGACCCACGACAATCACGTCAAATTTTGGCGCCGTTGCCGGGGAGTAGTGCGCAACGTGTGTCAGTTTGTTAGTTTTGCTTTGTTATTTTTGGGTTTACACTGGTGTGTTTAGTGTGCAGGTTCTACAGGTGCATGCATACTAGAGGTTCTCACAAAGCTTCACCATTGTCATTTGATCCGGAAATCGAAAGAACACTAAGGCAAAACCGAGTTTTACTACGCGAAAACAGAATCATTGGTTCACCCACTTCACCCATTACACCAAGAAACATCATGGAAGAAACACAAGTACCACCCACAACGGGTCAAACGACCTCATCATTTATACCTACTTCCACACAACCATCACCAAACACAACCATACCAAATTCCACTACAATTCCTACTCCACCTCATGACACTACACCATCTAACACCACACAACCAATTACTACTCAAAGTGAACCCAATCTTTCCTTTAACCCTTCCACTACAATTCCACCACTCACCCATTTCTTCCCAGTTTCGGGTCAGTCATCGTCACATTATTCAATACCCCAAGGTTCAACGGTCGTTCATGCAACTTCAACCTTTAGACCATCAAACCAATCGGGTTTTCAATACTCGACTCTTCCCTTTGGGCAAACTTCGGGCATAGGGGGAGATGGATATGAAGAAGGATACGAAGATTTTGAGGCCTATGATGAAGATGGGTACGCTTATGAAGGTTATGGTGATCAAGGAGAGTTCGGTTATGTGCAAAGTCAATCTCAAGGAATG
Source organism: Helianthus tuberosus (assembly GCA_030545235.1). Lineage (NCBI taxonomy): Eukaryota > Viridiplantae > Streptophyta > Magnoliopsida > Asterales > Asteraceae > Helianthus > Helianthus tuberosus. The sequence goes on from CM060354.1 coordinate 23,190,128, forward strand.
GCAAGTGTAGGTGGAGTGCCACAACAACAACAACTTATACCGCAACATATTCGGCCAAGACCACAAGGGCCATCAATGCAACGCCCTATTCCATTGCAACAAGTTCGACCACAAAATGTACAACCACAACTTCAAAGGCCGATTCAACACCAACCGATGCCACAACAACAATTTCAACCACCGTTCGTACCACAAGGGCATATACCAAGACCTATGGGTCCTATTCGTCCAAGGGGTCGATTGGGTGTTCCAAGAAGGCATCTTAGGGAACAAGCACGGGGAATAGAAGCGCATTTCAGGCCGATAATTACTCAAAACCCTTCACCGGTGGTTATCCCTCACAACAACCAAGGGAGAACCTTTGAAGTAAGAACAAATTCTTTGCAAAGTTTGCCGAAGTACAAAGGGCTAGCAACGGAGGAGCCGTATTTCCATTTAGAGGCCTATGACTCAATTTGCAATACTTTTGGGAGTCAAGGTTTTTCGGCCAATGATGTCAAGTTGGTCCTATTTCAGTTTTCTTTGGAGGACAAGGCAAAGAAGTGGTTTTACACTTTGCCTTCAGCATCTATTTATACTTGGGCGGAGATGCAACAAATTTTCTTAGACGAATTCTATACCGCCTAAAAGACCAACGATGCTAGAAAGGGGTTGAGGAGCTTCCAACAACAACATGGTGAAATGTTCCATGAGGCGTTTGAACGATTCAATATGATGATAAAGAATTGTCCTCACCATGGGATTGAACTTTGGGAGTTGATGAATGCCTTCCACGAGGGGTTGAGTGCCGAGGATGCTCGAGATTTAATGTCCATTACCGGTGGGACTTTTGGCATGAACTATGAGAATGACGATTGGGAGTTCTTGGAGAATATGGCAACTACATCAAAGAGAAAGGCTCAAGCATCGAGGAGAGCGCGACCGGCCATTGCCCGACCTCAAGTGCACGCAATAGATGATGGTAATGTTCAAACTACTAATCAAATTTATGACGTTTGTGCTTTGTGTAATGAAATAGGTCATGCGGCTGAAAATTGCCAAGGAATGGTGGAAGGGCAATATGAAGAAGTTCATGCGGTTCAAGGTCAAGGAGGGGGAGGTAGAAACTACAACAACATAAACTCTAATACTTACCACCCTGGGTTGAGGAACCACCCAAATTTTCGGTATGGGAACTCTTCAAATCAAGCTAACCCGAATTTCCAAGGAACCCAAGGATTTCAAAGGCAATATCAAACGGGTCAAAGCTCTTCGGGTGGAAACGAAGTAATGGAGATGTTGAAGGCGATGCAAAGTGAAATGCAACGAATAAACCAACGTGATGAGGTTCGGATGCAAAAGGACGAGGTTCGTGACAAAAGCATCCAATCGTTGACCACTCAAATGGGTCAACTTGCAAGTGACGTGGCGATATTAAAGAAAGCAAAAGGCCACCTACCGAGTGATACGGTGCCAAATCCCAAGAACATAAAAAGTGTTAACATCAATGTGGTAAGCACCGTTCCAAATACTAAATTTAATGAAAAATGTCTAACTTCTTCGTGTCAAGTGAATGCAGGTTTGGAAAAAGATGCCGAAGTCGAGAATGATAAAGAGTGTGAAGCGCCAATCGTGCCTATCCGTGTGGGAAAATTAAAAATCCCTCACGCATTGTTGGACTACGGGGCAAGCATGAGTGTGCTACCAAACGATCTATACGATATGTACGATTTTGGTCCACTTGAAGGTATAGACACCATGGTGAGCTTGGCGGATGGAAGTTGGAGGCGTCCACGGGGAATGGTTAGGAATGTTAAAATTCAGTTGGGAGAGTTTGAATACCCGGTGGATTTTCTAGTTTTGGACTATGCTTCTACCAACATGGCAGCACAACAAAGGGTAATCTTAGGTCGACCGTTTCCATACACAGCAAATGCTCAAATTAATTGTAGAGACGAGATTATTACCATGACCGAAAAGAACTGTAAGTTGTACTTTGATGTTCAAACTAGAGTGATTAGTTATGAGTCCATTGAGGGGAAGGGTGGTGAGTCTAGTGATTGTATGAAAAATGTGTTACAACGAATGAGAAAAAAACACCCACCGGACCGTGAAGAAACATATATGGGTGCGAGCAAGAGTGTATTTGATTACCTACCGAGTCAAAACAAGATGGATGCATTTTGTTCAATGGCACAAGGAAGTGATGGAGGTGATAGGAACCGATTCTTTGAGCCACCATAAATGGGGGTGGCTCGGTCTGGCTGAAGACTCAAAACTTAGCGCTGCTCGGGAGGCAACCCGGGGTTTTATATTGATCTTGTTGTTTTTATCTTTCTATGTTTCGGGGCCATGGCAACATTCAAGTGTGGGGAGGATGTACGGATATTTGGGTGAAGGTGGTGATAGGAAGTCGGATTATCTACAACATCTGTTGTGGCAAACTTCACCAGGTCAATGTACTCTTTCCTTAGTCTTGTTATGTTCTTTTGCTTTGAAATATTGGTAGTTAGTTGTTTGCTTTTGTTTATGGTTGGGAGGTTTGGGGGTGTATTAGTTTAATGTTTTGTGTTGGGTTGCGAGTTGGTGGTGTCATGTTTTAAAAGAAGAAAAACATAAAAAAAAAATATAAAATGAAAAGTACAAAAAGAAATTTGTGGTTTGAGTGAAGAAGCTTTTTGTTGATGTTGAATGAATTTTAGTGATCAAAGCCTCCTAAAACCATACATTGGGGTCAATGTATCCCAAGTGTGGGGATGGGGGGAATTTTTGAAGATTTTGAAAAATTTTGAATCAAGCGAAACATTGTGAAAATTTGAACACCCTAGATTAACCCCAAATGGTGCACCGGCAACCCTTGATACCCTTTCATTCTTGGTGAGAGTTGAAGCCACATTTGTACATAAATAATGCTTATCTTTGATGAGAGTGGCTTTGGGTGGGGGTGCATTAGAACTTGTGCTTGAATGCGGTTCGAGGCCTTAGTTGATCATGAATGCGAAAAGGATAAGGGCATCTAGGTAGCCTCGTCATAGTGTGTGTGAGTGTGGGATTTGGGGGGTTGGACCTCATAAGTTATATATATGAGCATGGTTGTGAGAGGGACGGGGGTTTGGACACTTAGTTGCCCAATTTTGTGCCTAAAAGCCTATTGATTGTTACCCCTAGCTACTTACTTAAAAACTTACCCAAATTTGACCCGGTCTTATAGTGTTAGTAATAGTAGTAGTAGTAGTTTTAGTAGTATGATGTAGATATGTTTGAAGCTTTATTGTATGAATGTTTGTTTGAAAAAAAAACAAAAGAAAAAAAAAAGAGAAAAAGAAATGAAAAATGAAAAAAAGGATGTTTAGTTATCTTGTATATTACTTATGTCTTGTTTATTGTTTTTTTTTCATTGTGTAATAAAAAGACCGGGTTAAATTTTCGCTACTTCATATATATTCCATTTCCTACCCATACACCTAGCCACGTTACAACCTTGAAAGTCCCTTTGATTTGCATTCATGTTTGACACATTTTAGGAGAAGGATCGATTTAGGTACAAGCCTATAATTGTGCAACCGCCCGTTAGCCTTTGTGTGTCTAGCTCGTATGGCTAGTGCTTACTTGTAACCGAGAGGAGAGACATAGTGAGGGGTGCATTAGTTGGGTGTTAAAAAGGGGTTAGTAAAAGGATTGTTTGTTTTTGCTTGGCTTACATTGATCACTTGTTGAGAAATTGATTTGATGAGTTGCTTGAGACAAGCAACGGGTAAGTGTGGGGATGTGACGGGTGGTCCGTAGGACAACCCTTAAATGAGCTACATACGTGCATATCCCATATTTTACACGGTTATGTATCGTGAATGTGATAACTACGAGTGTTCGTGTGTTTTACAGGTAAATCGCTTAATTCGGTTAAATTGGAACGCGTAGGCTACGGTTGGAAATTAAATGGCATCGTGACTTTGTGGTTCAAAGAATTAAAAGGACTTTTGGTGATTATTATAATTTATAACAATATCATTCATCACATGAGGGGACTTGGTAATTGATGGTAGTGATTGATTGGAATTATTGTTTTTATAAACATAATCCATCGGACAAAGAAAGGAAATAACATCACGTGATTTAGGGTGGTTTTGTCAACATACATCATCAACCGATCACATCATCACACATGATAGTGGGCTGCACATGGACTCCTCTTTGGGCCGAATAGAAGATAGACACGCACACAAGGATTTGGGGCTGCCTTCTTTTCACGTGGACATGAGGGCTTGATGGCAGACTTTGAGACTTGTGTGGACTATTATATTGCACAGTGAAATTTGTCCATTAACACAAGAAAAAGAGAGCATACATCATGGATCATCATCAGCAATACATGTGAGCCGCATTGGAGATATTATCATCATAATACACATGTGGGTTTGGACTTGATACATGGCACATGCAAAGCAAGATAGGTGGGCGGCTGACTTGTGGAGTTTTTTTTATTGGGCCGCTAACACATGGGCTTCTTTGAGATTCACATCGGCTGAGGGAGGCAGACATCATCACGTGAACAAGGAATAACAATCAGGTTGTCACCGTAAATTACGGTTCCACCGTAATTTACGGTGGACCTGATTTTGGCAAGATCTCCACCGTAAATCAGTCTCCAAGCACCGTAACATATTGAAGTCCACCGTAAATTACGGTGATACCGTAATTTACGGTGGAGTCTGCGGAAAAATGTGTAACTGCCACATTAAGTCAGTTTTATGGTGTCTTTTGAGCTTATCTCATCATTGGTCGGTTTTGGAGCATCCTAGGGGCGATTTTGGCTGTTGGTACTTGGTTGCAAACAATTTCTAACATTCGGTTTATGTTTTCGATTCATATGAACACTAAACTTGTTGTTATGATGATTCACCAAGCTATGTCCGACTAAACTTATGGTGATCATCCTGAATTGAAGGTTTGTCTATGACTTTTGTGTTTGGATTCGTATTTCTAGAATATTAGACTTGCAATGCATTTGTTTATTATGGTGTGTGAATGTTTGTTTGTAAATTGTTGATTGATGTTATAATCATATCCTAAATCGTACGTTCTTGGTGTTGCTAACAATCGAGATATCACGGGAGGGATTAGGGTTAGATATTAATCAATTGGTTATCGGGTAACAACCTCGCATTTTCATAATCCGAGTACTTAGTTCCCTTTTATCACAACAAACAATCATACATGAATCATGTCTATGTGATTCTTTCTAGTGAATTTAACACAATTGTCAAAAGCAAACCGGAAGTTTAGGATGATCGCTTTCTCTTAATCTGCTTAACAACCAATTTTGATTCGCAATTAGTTATTAATTTAGTTTTCTAAAATCAAAACAATCAACTCTTGAATTTTAATTTCTGCAATTTTAGTTTAATCTTAGTTTAAGTGCAAAGCTATATAATCGACATACTTTCCACATACTCCCTGAGTTCGATACCCTCTTACCACTATCTATAGTTGTTATTGGGATTAAATTTGCGTGACCCACGACAATCACGTCATCCACAATGAAAGAAAAGTACCCTCATTTATTTCAGTAAATCTCGAGGTCGAGATTTCTTTTAAGGGGGTGAGGATGTAACACCTCGAAAAATTCATGTCCAATATTATATCGACACGTGTCATGGGCTTAAAACGTGTAAAGGATTGATTAGAAGGACTAAAGTTGACAAACAAAGAAACTATGTGAATAAATGGGTTCAAAGTGTCAACAACGGATAAATATACTTCTCAATAGCCCCAAATAATGTTTATAACCTTAAACGAATAAATCATGGATCATATGAATCTAATTGTGGAAGAAAGTGAGAGATTACAAACTACAGAGGTTAAATGTGTCAACATGTTTAAAGTATACCTCTGAGTGACCTTTTAGCAAACCCGAAGCTTTATAATGATTAATTATGATCACGAGAATAAGTGATAAAAACTTCACAAGGTTTCGTTAAAGTATGAGAAAGTTATGACAATATTCGTACACGAGGGGTTAAAAGCGTCAACGTTGAAATTTAAGACTTTTCGGTGATCGTATGAATAACCGGGGACCTAACAAAGTTGGTTTATCACTTGGAGTCCTTAAAAGTCAAGTTTGGGGGTTACAAGTGTAAGAAAGCATGTTAAAATCAAGTTTAGAAGGACCAGGGGCCAAAAGTGCAAATAACGAAACTTGTTTGGCCAGTTATGAACACCTACACGGGGTGCGTAAGCCCAGGCAGGGCCTTACGCGGGCCGCCTGGCACCCCCAGATACAGAAAACACTTCCAGCTGCCTGTTCCAGCCGGTTACACCGCCTCAATTCACCATTTCTTGATTATAGGGGCTTGTTTAATGTTTTAGAAGAACATAGGGACACTTGGAATGATCCCATAACATCCATAGACTTTGTTTGGCATGATCTTGTGGGATTAAAGTCCCTATATAAGAAGTTCTATGTTGCACCATTTGATAACATTCACTTGCAAGCTCACAACTTCACTTCTGGAGTATTTTGGAGCTCAAGACTCATTCCTAGTGATCATTAGTCGTGCTTAGGACCTTGGTAAGTATTCTTAACCTTCCTTAATTCAGTTTTGCTTAGTTTATTAGCTTAAAGTCAAACCATCGTAATTAAGGTTTGACTTCGTCATTAATCTTAATTTGTCCAGTCAAATTACAAATTGAAAGTACCTAAGAGTTGGTAATTATGTGGGCAATAAACCCTTAAAAGGGCACCCTCTGATTCTCACTCTAAGTAGGTCAATTGTCGGGTCAAACTTGATCTTAAAAAGTCAACAGGAAGCAATTTTGCAAATAAACAAATAATTAGCAATGTAAAAGCTATGCAACCTGATTTATCATTAACATAACTTGGTAATTAATGTAAGAACATGTCTAAACATGTTCAACTCGACAATTTTCAGTTTAGGCTCGGTTCGGGACCGAAAGTCGCATAGTTTGACTTCTGCTTTGACTTTCAATTCTGACCCGTTTAAGCATGTTTTAGAAATGCCTTAGAGCCTTATTAGGACCAGGTTTCATATAAGTATAACCCTCTGTGATTTTACAACTTGGTTCATTAGTTATCCGATTCATATGCATATTTTCGTTAAATACCTAAATATTGACTATTATGCCCATTTGACCTTAAAACGAGAATTTTGGAAATGTGAGAGGACAATAGTCTTTGTTACTGATTTATCAACATGTCCCTAAAATTTCACATCAGTTTGAGGTCTAGATTAGGAGTTATGCTCAATAGCGTAATTAGAAAGCCTTTTATTAATTAAACGGCATAATTAGCGTAAAGCCTATCTAAACCCATTTTTTTACACCAAACCTCTTACTCACTGATGTAATATAATATTTTTGGATTTTTGAAGATTTTTAATTATTTTTAAACTGATCATAACATAGGGTTATTACCTTGATTCGGTAATTGCCGATTATACCCTTTTCGTCTATAAAATGAGTTTTACTAATCCTTTTGATACCAAACCTTTTTCTACTGATCTAATATGATAAATAAAATATTTTGAGCCTTCCAGAATAATAAAAATATCAGCCTTCCTTTGAAAACCCAAAAATGGCTCCAAATCGCCTTTTTAAGCGTCTTTAACGCATAGTATGTATCAAAACCATTTTATAAATATAAGACTTGATACCCTACTGTTATAACTTATTAAATTAAATATTTTACTGATTACATCAGACCCAAAACTCAGATTTATATTTAAACTCTTTCATAACCTTTAAAATGACCAAAATACCCCTACAGGGCGTAATTTGAATTTAAATCCGTTATGGGCATAATAGAAGATATCTCACTGATGTCACAACATATTTAAGACATATTAACTTAGTAAACTTGCATATGACTCATTTGGTTACTCGTTACGCACTTTTCGCGTTCGGATCGGCTTATGTAACTAGTTTGCATATATTAGCCGAAACGGGTCAAACCATATCGTTTTCACCTCAAAATCCAGAATGTGTTCAAGTTACCCATATTAAACAAGAATACAAGCTTGTCGGGTCAAAAACACATTCTAAACCGGTCTTCGATTTATCATGCGTTTGAACCGAGTCTTCCTTTTGAAAACTAACCGGTCTAAGTCTAAGCTTAATTAAAGACCCGTTAGGATTCTAATAGGTTATTAAAAACCTTCGTTCCAGATTAGGAGCCCAGTAAAAGCTACATGCACTTGCTGTATTTGATTTATACTTTGCTCAGGTAAATACTCTTAACTTATTTTCCCTATACGGGTTTGGGATACGGTATTATAATAATACCGCTTGGTCGGGTATGTAGTCATTTAAATCGTATTGTGATTGATGTACTTACATAACCTGTTTAATATGTATTATTTGGTGTATGGCCTTTGGGGGTTAAATGACCATGTCTCGGATATCATTGGCATCATTCAAAGAAATGGCCACGACCTAAGCACGGGGTGTAGGCGTACACCTGACAGATGCATTATGTAAAAACTGGTAATCCACTTAGAGAAAATAATCCTTGTGGGCATTATACCTGTGGCGTGTCAGTTAATCTAGTCCGGCCCTACAAACCGGCCCTGATGGACGACAAATAAGTAAAATTGTATACAAGATTATATACAAATAATTGTCCCAAGTTATAAAGATATATTTGCCGAAGCGCATTCAAATCAATTTTCAAACTCTTTTAAAAATGAGTCAGTTAAGTTGTATTTACCAGTGTAAACTGACGTATTTTCCAAAAAGGTTAAGTGCAGGTACTATACGTAATAGGCTGGCTACTCCAGGCATCAATAATCAAGTCTCGCAAGCTCTAGATGTCAAAGTCTGCTGAACAGTTTTCCTTTTTATTTGATCCGCCTGTGGATCTGTTTCAACTATTTTGTGATACTTGATATTACAGTTTATTCAGTTGAAATGAACCTATCTTTTGCTTCCGCTGTGCATTTATATATTGTGTTGTTTGACTATGATGATATCAACTACGTCACGTTACTCCCCACCGGGTCCACCGGTAATACGTGGAAATATCGGTGTGTGACACAGACCTACCGATGACACGGTAGCCCTAGTCGTAGACTAGGTGGCTCTCGCGGGCCGCGTAAAACCTTGTTAAGGTTTACGCGGGCCGCGTAAAACTCATTTTTCAGCTATAAATAGCTTGTGCATGGGGATTTCCTACTGTGTCGAAAATTTTGATCAAAAACGAAGTTTACTGCTCCAAACCGTAATTTCCAGTAGGGAAACGCTACTATGATACAGGGTATTAGCTCGATCACTGCTACGATTCAATGTTCGATCGATTGAAACCAATCCGATGGATGTTTAAGTGCTGCCCGAATCAGGGCTATACTTTGTCATTCGTCGTGAGGGTTTTGATCTCTTGAGTTATCGTAAATGTTGTATTAAGTTACTAACCTAGTTCGTATGCATTGTCATTTAATTTAGGTTACAAGGCTTATCAGTAGGCTAAACTCTGCCCGTTTAAACTTGCAATGTGAGTGATTCTCTTTTTATTAACAGTATTTTACAATACTCCAATTATTTTCAAAGTTATAATTACAGGGATTAAGTCGTGGTTATCTTGAATCACTGGCAAGTGGGGTACTGTGCATATTACTAATTTCTCATGGTTAGGTTCACCAACCTAACAGTGATAATCATCACTACTTGGGTGAAAGGACCCAATAGTGGTATGACCATCGTCACAAGGTTGTGACACGGCGCCAGATAAAAAAAATAAGATAGTATCCATTGTAATCGCTTTTATGCTGTAATTTATAACAATGTGTCATTTTGTGCAAAATGAGTGACTCGCCAGTATTTCCCCGCTGATAAAATATTTTTAAAACATGTTTCAAGTGACCTACTGTGAATCAAGGAAAAGTGCTACGGAGCACTAACAAGCTTGAAGTAGTGGCTCAGATAAATAAATAAACATGTTTTGTAAAACAGGGAATTTCCTAGTAAAATTCCTCTATTGTAAATTACGGGGTTTATCTCAAATTATGAAATAAAATAATCGGGCATTTTCAAGTTTTAAAAGATCCTGTTAAACTTCCGCTGTCAACTCACCAAATAAATACCACGGGTTTCTGTCCCGCGGCTCCTGGACCGGGTAACACCGGGATGGGGGCCGTGACAGTTTGGAATTGTCATATCATAAAAATAAAAAGAAGTTTTTACTAAGCATAGCTCTTATGGATGTTAGAGCGTGAGATTTTGTTCTATCACGTTATTATTATTTTAAGATACATATATATTGTGCATCGAAAAGAATCGTCTTTTTCTCTCTCTAAAACAATTGATGGAAACTTCGGGGAAGATACGATGTGTTTGCCAACCCTTTTAGGTCTTTCACACGTTTGGTGAACCCCTCCCCCTTTGAAAAAGTGACATCCCTATAAACAGGTACCTTCAGTCAGTCTCTTTTTCTGTTTCACATGTCGTTTTCAATATTAATTGCAAATACTGATAGTTGCCTATAGTAAATTAGAAAATGTTATAAAATAAGTGGTTAGGGACCCAATTACAATAGTTATAAATGAATATTAAAATCTATACATATAATAAAAGAAACCAATTGATGGATACGTGTCGATACGAGAGACATCTATTTTTTAGTTGTCTTGCCATATATTTATGTTTATTTTTATCTTAAAAATTACAAGTTTTAAAATAATTTATCAAGTTATCCCATATTTTAAGTCGACACTTATCTATAGCTATATCTCTATATTTATATTTATCTTCTAATATAATCTTTATACTTATCTTTAGTTTATTATATTGCGAGTAAATTGCACAAAACGTCCTTTATGTTTCCTCAAACTTGCAGGTTACAGCCTTACTGTTTAAAACTTGCTAAAAACATCCTTTAAGTTTATTTTTGTTGTTGGTTTAATCCTTTATGACTAACCAAGTTAATTATCTCAGTTTATTTCCCTCACATGCCTAACATGTGAGGATCCCACTATCGTTTGATGACCGACATCAACTAACTCGCAAAATGGAATGGGGATGTGGTGCAAACGCAACTGCCTGAAACCTAAGCAAAATTGCCTCTGTTTTCACCGGAGATGTAGTCCAAACACAATTGGATCTCTTAAATTTATGGGGGCATTCACATGGAGCAAGCCCCTTTTCATTCCGAGCTATCAACATCCACTCGGAGGAGAGATCCAGCCCGCGTTTCGCTGACTAAATGCCAAACAAGCCATATTTGCAGGTTGATAGCCTCATGTTAGTTTTGTATGTGAATTCAAATTGAAAAGTGCATATCATTTTTTGTAATTGTTTTCCTCTTTAGTTTTGATTACTTGATTGAGATTACATGTATTAAGTAAGGAAGAAAAAAACTAATATTTAGGTACAAAACAATGGGTCATGAATGGGGAAAGAAGAAATAAGTGGATTTAATGGACTTTTGTAATACACAAGTTTATAACCTAATAATAGAAAAATAAAAAAAAAACAAAGTAAAATGTTCTAATATGTAAATAGTATATCAAAGTTCTTTTTACCAAAAACGTATTTTGACGACTGTGTGTGTTAACTGATTACATTATATTTATTCAAGCCGTGTAGTACATGTCACACCCCGAATTTCCACGTGTCACCGGTGGGCCCGGTGGGGGAGTATCGTGACGTGGTTGGCAACATAATAGTCAAACAACACAATATATATGAATGCACAGCGGAAGCAAACGATAATCATTATTACATTCCGAATATAAAGTAATATTCAGTATTACAACGGAAAGTAAAGGATCTACAGGCGGATCTTTAAAACATATCATTTGTTCAACAGACTTTAGACGCCTAGAACTTGCAAGATTCCTTATTAGCGCCCTGAGCTTCCAGCCAATTTCGTTTAGTACCTGTCACTTAACCTTTTTGGAAAATACGTCAGTTTTCACTGGTAAATACACTCAACCGACTCATTTGAAAAGAGTTTAAGAAAATTGATTTAGATGCACCAGGCACAAAACCTTTTGACACTTTGATTAAAATGCACAGAGGCAAAATTAATCTTTTATAACTTGGGAAAATTATTTGTATATAATCTTGTATACAGTTTTACTTATTTGTCGTCCGTTAGGGCCGGTTTGTAGGGCCGGACTAGATTAACAGACACGCCACAGGTATAATGCCCACGGGCTATCATCCCCTAAGTGGATTACCAGTTCCGGTATAATGCCCACAAGGATGATACCTCGGAGTGGATTACCAGTTTTTACATAATGCAGCTGTCAGGTGTATGCCTACACCCCGTGCTTAGGTCGTGGCCATTTCGTAAAATGATGCCAAGGATATCCGGGACATGGTCATTAACCCCCAAGGGCCATACATCAAATAATGATAAAATAATACATATTAAACAGGTTATGTAAGTACATCAATCACAATCCGATTTAAATGACTACATACACCCGACCAAGCGGTACTTTTATAGTACCGTATCCCAAGCCCGTATAGGGAAAATAAGTTAAGAGTATTTACCTGAGCTAGCTCCTGTCTTAATTAGCAAGAATCTAATAACTCAGCCGTATTCACTTAAGTAAGCTTATGTACCATTTACCGAAATGCTCTAGTCTGGAATGATGGTATAAATAATTAATTAGAATGCTAACGGGTCTTTAATTAAGCCTAAGCTTAGACCGGTTAGTCTTACAGGAAGATACGGTTCGTACGCACGATTACGCGAAGACCGAAATAGAATGTGATTTAGACCCGACAAGTTCGGAGACTTGCTTAATTTGGGTATTTAATACACACTTTGAATTTTGAGACAAAACCGGTAAGGTTTGACCCGTTTCGGCTAACTTATATAAACTAGTTATATAAACCGATCTGAACGCGAATAACGCGTAACGGGTATTCATAGAGTCATTTACAGGTTTCCTTAGTTAATTATGCCTTAAATATGTTGTGGTATCAGTAGGATACCTTCCATTATGCCCAAAACGAGTTTAATCTCAATTTAAGCCCCGTAGGGGTATTTTGGTCATTTACCTAAGGCATATATACTACCTGTCATACAACTACTCGAACGATGTGACCATAAGGTCACTTAATGTGTTTGGTCGGATCCTAATGATCGACCAAACGGGTCGGGTTCGAAAGTATAAGCGATTGTTTAGATCGCTTACCTTTACGACCCTATATAAGCACTAAACTAAAAGTGACGAGCTAAGCATGTTGAAACATGCTTGACTAAGTTAGAAAACAAGTTTGGTATCAAAACAAACGGTTTTGATACCCATAAGTAGTTTGGTTACAAAATACGCAAGAATACGTATTCTGGCCGAAACTACGGCTCGTCACTGAGCCTAGATAACGTGGTAATCAGTAGGTATAGTCACTTGGGACTATAACCATCGTGATCACGCTCACGTTATGAAGTTCAAACGAACTTCGTGTTGACCATAGACTGGTCAACGCAGAAAGTCAAACAAAGTTTGACTTTCGGACTCGAAAAGCGATAAAAGAACGAAAGAACACTTACGAAGGGTCCCCGAATGCTAATCTAGATCAAAATAGCTCAGGTATGAAACGAAGGTTCCAACTTAGAGCACAATGATCAGATTTGTGGGTTTTTAAAGTTGATTATGGTGGGTATTTATAGGATATGCACCACCGTTAGGATCGTTTATCGAATATCGTGCCCGAATCTTATCCGTACAAGTGTCGGAAGGTTATGGTGGCTACATATGCTCCTTATCTTGATGACAAGACAAATTAGAACATGTGGTTGTGGTTAATTCAGCTGAAAACAGGCTGTTAGAAACATTGCATCTGGTCAGGAGACCCCTAGCGCACCGCTACGCTAAAAGTGTAGCGCACCGCTAGGCCCTAGTTTGGCAGATTTGCACTTTTGGTCCCTGCATTGCAATCAGCCCATTTTCGACGCGTTTAAGGCCCGTTAACCCCATTTCAAAGCTCAAAAATGAAGTTAAAGTATAGGGAACTTAAAACATGTTCAAAAATATCTCGGATGTCGGTTCGTTTGGCCGTACGGTCGCGATGTTCGCTTAATTACGACGGAATGCGCATAAGCGCGAAAAACGAACCAAACGACGCGACGAATGGATTTTTCTTATGGCGAACACTAAAATAAAATGTTTTAGTGCTTACATAAATTTTTGGATGTCCGGATGTAATCAGAACGTGAGTTATGCCCGAAAATGCAAACTTGTGCACTTTTTGACACTTTTAGTCCCTGAATGACCCTAAAGTTTATTTTAGCACACCGAACCCCTCAAAGCCTATTTCTAAGCTATGTAAAGGATATTTAGGGTATGTTTAACTTATGGTCATGTTCCAGAATGTCTGTTACAGTTCAAATTGGCATACTTTCGCAGTTTGTCAACTTTAGTCCCTGTAAGCGATTAAACTTTGATTTCACCACCCCAAGCCTTCCAAAACTTATATCTAAGTTATGTAAAGGTTATTTAAGGTATGTTAAGCCTATTTCACTATCCCTGAGTGTTCGTTGCATTAAACTGGTTATATTTACGCATCATTGCGCGTATAACCTTCCAGAAAGCGATTTAGAGTTTGAAATCGAACAAGAGTTGATATGTGCAAAAGATACATATATTTATACAAGTCCAAAGTCTGAAATATAATATTTCATTGGTTTGGCATTTGTTTGATGGTTGCAGTGACACAGGTGTCACAGTGTTCAAACTTATGACACGTGTCACTACATTATAGGACATGAATTTTCGGGGTGTTACATCCTCACCCCCTTAAAATAAATCTCGACCCGAGATTTACTGAATTAAAGGAAGTATTTTCTGCCTTAACTTGGGCTTAAACTTCCCTAGTACTTTTGAGCCTCTAAGGCACTCCTATTGACCTTTATAATAGGTACATGTATCTTTTTGGAGTTTCCAATCCTGTCGATCCTCCATCGACACAGGTTGCTCATCATATTATAAATCTGTATATCATTATGTGATAGTGCTTTTTGGCTTATTGGCGAAACACATCCTTCAGTTACTGATGTGCAAGGTATTGCGAGCTCTTCCAAGCTCTTTGAATGGGTTTTAGCTTAAAGGCTACTTGATCTTGATACATTCGATTTCCTTCGAATGGTTATATATGTTCAGAGTTTAACTAGCCTGAAAATTTAACAATTTGGCACACTCTTCCTGGTTGATATCCCTTGTTGCACCCTATTCCTTAACAAGAATTTAGGAGGTTTGCTATTTTCATAACTCCTTGGTTTTCCTGCCGTATACCGGCAACCTACAATCGATTATGGATTTGTATGAACTTATTTGTTGTCCCCCAGGCAACTTTCAGATCTTGATAATTGGACTTATCAATCTATTGTCCTATCAATAGGCGTGTAATATTCCACCCATACAGGGTCTTCGAGGGGCGGCCGGCCTAGACCCGGGTTCGATTCCGGGGACGGTCAGTTCCACCATTTTTTTTTTTTTTTATGTTTAATCTTAATTAATCGCACGGATACGTGAAATTTTGAGAGTTGTCTCGTAAGGAGCCTTGATAATTAATTGCTTCTTATCACCCACTATATGGGCTTTATTTTTTTTTTTTAAGGCAACCAATCGATTTTTATCACTATATTGAGTCCTTAAGTATGCAACCAAAAGTTTGCTACTAGGATAGTAGAAAAGAGTGATTTCTAATAGATATTAATATCAATATAGGATTTGTTGGAGCATTTTCGACGTAACATCGTCACTTTCTACCGGGCATTAAATGACCGGAGTCTTAATCAGGTGGAGACAACAGTTCTCAACCTTTATCATTCATAATATATTTATATGTGCCAATATCAAATAAGTTTCTGCATAAAATGCTTGATAATGAAAGGTACATATTATACTATTATTATTCTGCACCATCTCTTGGGCGGTCATCCTGACAATTCGTGCGTTTGTTCTCTCGGCCTACTCGGGCTTCCTCGCGTACTTAGGGCAGTTGGTCTTTATGTGCCCTTTCTCGTCGCAGTTGTAGCAGGTAGCATCTTTAATCTTCCCGCAATCAACAGTCTTGTGCTCCCTAGACTTGCATATCCCACATGCAGGTGGTCCTGATTTAGAATTGGACTCCATTCTGCATTTTCCAAAGTGGCGTTTTTGGCAAGTCGAGCACCTTGGCTTTTCCTCTGTCCGCTGACCATTCTTTCCAGATCCAGACCTCTCAGAGTCAGTGTTTCCCTTGTGTTTCTTCTCTGATCCTCGTGAGTTATCACCCTCACGCTTCTTCTTACTTTCTTCAGATTTCTTTAGCGACCTTAGCCTGACCGCATCTAAAGTAAGGGACAGAGAGAGGTCAGCTACTGACCTAAATGTAGTAGGTCTTGAAGCCTTAACACTGGCTTTGATTTCTGGGGCTAAACCCCCAATGAAGCGAGCAATTCTCTTGGGTTCCGGTGTTATCAGATATGGAACCAGTCTAGACAGGGTATTGAAAGTGGTGAGATACGCTTGACAATCTAGATCCTTCATCACCAACGCTAAGAAATCTGATTCAATCCTTTCCACCTCATGCTGCGGGCAATAATTCTCCCTAATGAGATCAGCAAACTGTTCCCACGACATGCTGTAGAGTGGGACCTTCCCCGTAGCTTGAATGAGAGATTTCCACCACGCTAGTGCCTCTCCCTTGAACGATTGGGAGACATACTTCACCACATCCCTTTCTGCACAACCGCTGATGTCGACAATTGTGTCCATTTCATCCAACCAAGTCATACTATCAATTGCCCCTTTCTCCCCAGTGAAATCCCGGGGTTTACAGAAAACAAAGTATTTATAGGTACAGGACTTGGTGCGCGGTTCTTTATCGAACACTACCTTTTTGGATGGAACACTGTGTTCATTAGATGAATGTCGATCGTCATCTTTCTTTAACTCATCCTTCTTTGAGGGCGGCTTGTTATTAGGCTCTGAATGAGTTTTAGGGATGGATTTAGGGTGGGGTACAGATGAGGCTTTACTATTTGTCTCACTATACTCCTGGAATTGCTCCTTCACAGCTTTAGATACGGCTGAATCAATCAATGTACGGAGCTCTCCTCTGGTTATATTAATCCTTTCATCATCGCGGTTATCCAAAGGATGACTGTTCCCTTCCTCCGACCCAGCCATGTAGTTTTAATTGCTACATAAAAATTAAACAAGGACAAGGTTTTTACGGAAGTTTAAACAGTTTTATCTTTTTGAACGATTTATTAACCATGTTTTTAATACACATATTGGTTAATTTGATAAATATATAATTATTCAGGATATTTATTATACTCCTAAATTATAAGTTAATAATAGCACAAAAGGCCTAGTCACTTAGACAAGTTTAATTTGTAGGCCTTGATTTTATAGCATCGAGGCTTCAAGGTTTGAATCAAAGTTCATTACCTTTTCTTGACAGGGAGTTGTAGGCTACCTCTGTCTTTAGTCCCAGAGGACGTTAGTTATAGCCCGTGGGCACTTCATCCATAAGGGATGATTATATAAATAAGGAAATTTAGTATATCCCAAAATGACTTATGTGATTTTATCATATCACATTTTGTCGAGCATGTTAATATGCTTTCATATGTTTAATAAGGATTTGAATCTCTTGAATAGGTTCCACCATCTTGGCCTTGTATGCCGTGACATTTAGGCTAGGTTTTTCCTTTAAGATTCTTTTAATAATTAACGCAGAGCAATCCTAGATTGAACTGTTAACAAGGATCTGAATCTAATTATGGAACTACCATCTTGGCCCTGTCTTAATGTGACACATGGCTAGGTTTTGTCCTTTTTAAATTTTTGCCATTTTATTATAATGGTAGATCTTATAATATAGGAATGATACTTTGAATATAATCGTTCCTTTAAAATTTAACAAGTATATGGTTGCCCTAAACGGGACTTCTATAGCAATTGACTTGCCCATGCAAGGGCTAATCAGAAAAATAACAAGGGAACCAAATAAGGTAAAATGAAACAAATTTGGATTTTTCCTATGTTCTTGTCTAGACTCAAGAATGTGCAATTGTGTAACTGAGATTAAACACAAAAGACTAGTGTTTAATTCACTCAGTGTTGGCTCTGATACCAACCTGTCACACCCCGAATTTCCACGTGTCACCGGTGGGCCCGGTGGGGGAGTATCGTGACGTGGTTGGCAACATAATAGTCAAACAACACAATATATATGAATGCACAGCGGAAGCAAACGATAATCATTATTACATTCCGAATATAAAGTAATATTCAGTATTACAACGGAAAGTAAAGGATCTACAGGCGGATCTTTAAAACATATCATTTGTTCAACAGACTTTAGACGCCTAGAACTTGCAAGATTCCTTATTAGCGCCCTGAGCTTCCAGCCAATTTCGTTTAGTACCTGTCACTTAACCTTTTTGGAAAATACGTCAGTTTTCACTGGTAAATACACTCAACCGACTCATTTGAAAAGAGTTTAAGAAAATTGATTTAGATGCACCAGGCACAAAACCTTTTGACACTTTGATTAAAATGCACAGAGGCAAAATTAATCTTTTATAACTTGGGAAAATTATTTGTATATAATCTTGTATACAGTTTTACTTATTTGTCGTCCGTTAGGGCCGGTTTGTAGGGCCGGACTAGATTAACAGACACGCCACAGGTATAATGCCCACGGGCTATCATCCCCTAAGTGGATTACCAGTTCCGGTATAATGCCCACAAGGATGATACCTCGGAGTGGATTACCAGTTTTTACATAATGCAGCTGTCAGGTGTATGCCTACACCCCGTGCTTAGGTCGTGGCCATTTCGTAAAATGATGCCAAGGATATCCGGGACATGGTCATTAACCCCCAAGGGCCATACATCAAATAATGATAAAATAATACATATTAAACAGGTTATGTAAGTACATCAATCACAATCCGATTTAAATGACTACATACACCCGACCAAGCGGTACTTTTATAGTACCGTATCCCAAGCCCGTATAGGGAAAATAAGTTAAGAGTATTTACCTGAGCTAGCTCCTGTCTTAATTAGCAAGAATCTAATAACTCAGCCGTATTCACTTAAGTAAGCTTATGTACCATTTACCGAAATGCTCTAGTCTGGAATGATGGTATAAATAATTAATTAGAATGCTAACGGGTCTTTAATTAAGCCTAAGCTTAGACCGGTTAGTCTTACAGGAAGATACGGTTCGTACGCACGATTACGCGAAGACCGAAATAGAATGTGATTTAGACCCGACAAGTTCGGAGACTTGCTTAATTTGGGTATTTAATACACACTTTGAATTTTGAGACAAAACCGGTAAGGTTTGACCCGTTTCGGCTAACTTATATAAACTAGTTATATAAACCGATCTGAACGCGAATAACGCGTAACGGGTATTCATAGAGTCATTTACAGGTTTCCTTAGTTAATTATGCCTTAAATATGTTGTGGTATCAGTAGGATACCTTCCATTATGCCCAAAACGAGTTTAATCTCAATTTAAGCCCCGTAGGGGTATTTTGGTCATTTACCTAAGGCATATATACTACCTGTCATACAACTACTCGAACGATGTGACCATAAGGTCACTTAATGTGTTTGGTCGGATCCTAATGATCGACCAAACGGGTCGGGTTCGAAAGTATAAGCGATTGTTTAGATCGCTTACCTTTACGACCCTATATAAGCACTAAACTAAAAGTGACGAGCTAAGCATGTTGAAACATGCTTGACTAAGTTAGAAAACAAGTTTGGTATCAAAACAAACGGTTTTGATACCCATAAGTAGTTTGGTTACAAAATACGCAAGAATACGTATTCTGGCCGAAACTACGGCTCGTCACTGAGCCTAGATAACGTGGTAATCAGTAGGTATAGTCACTTGGGACTATAACCATCGTGATCACGCTCACGTTATGAAGTTCAAACGAACTTCGTGTTGACCATAGACTGGTCAACGCAGAAAGTCAAACAAAGTTTGACTTTCGGACTCGAAAAGCGATAAAAGAACGAAAGAACACTTACGAAGGGTCCCCGAATGCTAATCTAGATCAAAATAGCTCAGGTATGAAACGAAGGTTCCAACTTAGAGCACAATGATCAGATTTGTGGGTTTTTGAAGTTGATTATGGTGGGTATTTATAGGATATGCACCACCGTTAGGATCGTTTATCGAATATCGTGCCCGAATCTTATCCGTACAAGTGTCGGAAGGTTATGGTGGCTACATATGCTCCTTATCTTGATGACAAGACAAATTAGAACATGTGGTTGTGGTTAATTCAGCTGAAAACAGGCTGTTAGAAACATTGCATCTGGTCAGGAGACCCCTAGCGCACCGCTACGCTAAAAGTGTAGCGCACCGCTAGGCCCTAGTTTGGCAGATTTGCACTTTTGGTCCCTGCATTGCAATCAGCCCATTTTCGACGCGTTTAAGGCCCGTTAACCCCATTTCAAAGCTCAAAAATGAAGTTAAAGTATAGGGAACTTAAAACATGTTCAAAAATATCTCGGATGTCGGTTCGTTTGGCCGTACGGTCGCGATGTTCGCTTAATTACGACGGAATGCGCATAAGCGCGAAAAACGAACCAAACGACGCGACGAATGGATTTTTCTTATGGCGAACACTAAAATAAAATGTTTTAGTGCTTACATAAATTTTTGGATGTCCGGATGTAATCAGAACGTGAGTTATGCCCGAAAATGCAAACTTGTGCACTTTTTGACACTTTTAGTCCCTGAATGACCCTAAAGTTTATTTTAGCACACCGAACCCCTCAAAGCCTATTTCTAAGCTATGTAAAGGATATTTAGGGTATGTTTAACTTATGGTCATGTTCCAGAATGTCTGTTACAGTTCAAATTGGCATACTTTCGCAGTTTGTCAACTTTAGTCCCTGTAAGCGATTAAACTTTGATTTCACCACCCCAAGCCTTCCAAAACTTATATCTAAGTTATGTAAAGGTTATTTAAGGTATGTTAAGCCTATTTCACTATCCCTGAGTGTTCGTTGCATTAAACTGGTTATATTTACGCATCATTGCGCGTATAACCTTCCAGAAAGCGATTTAGAGTTTGAAATCGAACAAGAGTTGATATGTGCAAAAGATACATATATTTATACAAGTCCAAAGTCTGAAATATAATATTTCATTGGTTTGGCATTTGTTTGATGGTTGCAGTGACACAGGTGTCACAGTGTTCAAACTTATGACACGTGTCACTACATTATAGGACATGAATTTTCGGGGTGTTACAGTACACGTGCTTATTTAACTCATGTTATACAAGGGTAATTAAATATGTAACTTTTTTATTATATAAAAATATATTTAATCAACCCGTGTAATACACGGGGTTCTAACCTAGTTTTATATATGAAAAAAAAGTGAAAACTAATGAGTGATAATAGTAAGAGTAAATTACACAAAATGCTGCCCAAGTTAAGTATTTATTGTTTAAAAGGTAATGTTAATGTATCAAACTGTGCTGGAGATATAAAATTTGTTATAAATATAATAAATTATATTATTTGCATCTCCTTTTTCTTTATATATTAACGGACTATTTTTGTCTACATACGAAATATAATGTACAAATATTTTAAATAAATTGTGAATCAGTTATTGAGTCGTCCGTTGTGGTGCACCCATGATTCGCAGTACCATTACCATGATCTCTGACTCATGTAAATTTCCTGCAAACCACTGGCTCCCAGCCCAGTGGCCAGCAACAATGAAGGAAGAATTTGGGGGCTTTGGTGCCGGTTCGATCCTGAGGAGCGCCCGAATTTTCTATTATAGTGCATTTACTCTGGAGAGTGTCAGCTCTTGCGGAGGGTGCAACTCCTGTCTTGGCAGGGGGCTGGAAATTTTCTCGGGGGACGCCAAGCCAAACTCTAATGCACCAAGCGTGGACCCGATTAAGACAATATAGTCTTGGTTGCGGGAGTGGGGCGATGGTAGCTACCGATTTATAGGTAGTAGCGGCCTTGCCGTCTGTTGTGAAAGCCGTCCAAAAAAAATGTAAATTTCCTACACCTTTTGTACCTACGTGTCCTCCAAGAAAACTCCTGGAATTTTGCTTAATTCTTTTGTTTTTGTTTCATATTGTTTTATACCTAAATGCAAAAAAAACTTGTTTCATATTGTTTTATACCTAAATGCAAAAAAAAAAAAAAAAAAAAAAAACTTTTAGTTTTTTAACTAATCTTAGGGGCTGTTTGGCTAAGCTTATTGGAATGACTTATTTACTTATTTGCTTATTTGAAAAGCAAATAAGTCATAATGGAATGACTTATTTACTTATTCCTCTCACATAATAAGCTAACCCAAACACCTTTTAACTTTTCAAAAAGTAAATAAGTCACTAAAATAAGCTTAGCCAAACAGCCCCTTACACTTACAAAAGTTCTTAAATCCGCATCATGAGTAAAAATACTAATACTTGTATATATTATTTGTTATTTATGAATAGGGGTAAGATCAAATAAAAATTTGATTTTGCCTAAGACCACCCGTAGTGGGGCGTGATTTTTAAAAAAAATTGAAAAAAAACGCCCCCCCACCCCACTACACTAGGCGTTATAGGGCGTTGTTTTTGAAAAATTTGCATGAAAGCGTTTTAAATAAAACGCCGAAGTGGTTAAATGAGCAATACATGTGGCCAATGGGAGTGTGAGTCTGTCAGGGAGAAGTTTGACTAGCCAATGAGCTAGTACTTTGCTTTTTTTTTTCCTTTCTTTTTTCTTGTTTAATGATTGGAAGGGCATTATTAGGCATTATACCCATTACGCCACTTTTGCAATAACGCCCCATGCTGACTGGATTGCCACGTGTCGGATAATGCCCCATGGTGGGGGCATTATTTTTCTTCACCACTACACATGGTCTAAGTAGGATGAGAAGGAATCTTAACAATTCATTTTTCAAATCAATGGTTAAGATGAAAGTGTAGGAGAAAGGAGGAGTGCAAGGGTATCTTGGTAAATTCCTATTTGTGGACTTTCTCTCTCCTCATGCAAGGCACATGCATATTACACCCTCATTTTTTAAACGTTCATAACTTTTTTATACGACATTATTTTTTCATAAAAATTTCACCATAAAATCGAGCGTCTTTTTATCTTTAATTTAAGTACCATATTGCTATATAAAATATGAATACTAAAAAAACCCACTAAATTGTGTTGTATTTCTATGTTGTATAACATTTTTTGTGTTTGATTTTTTTACTATATTTTTGTGCTAAATTTTTTGCGCTGGATTTTTTTATCTTAAATTTTTTTTTTCTCAGTGCTGGATTTTTTTTGTACTACATTTTTTTGCTGAATTTTTTTGTGCTATATTTTTTTGTACTAGATTTTTTGTGCTATATTTTTTGTACTACATTTTTTGTGCCACACTTTTTGTACGAGATTTTTTGTGCTAGATTTTTTGTACTAGATTTTTTTTTTGTATTTTTAAAAAACAAAAGGGGTGCCACATGTCATATTTACTTCTATTTATAAGGTCCAAAATGCCCTTCATTTCTACTTACTAGGAGTGCCACATGACATCATCACAATCCTTCTTAGGCTACTTAGACCATGTGTAGTGGTAACTTGTTATAATGCCCCTACCATGGGGCATTATCCGACACGTGGCAACCCAGTCAGCATGGGGCATTATAGCATAAAGTGGTGTAGTGAGGATAATGCCTAAATAATGCCCCTTTCAATCCTTAAAAAAAAAAAAAAAACAAAGTGATTTCTCATTGGTGGGTCAACCCAAGTCAAACCTCCAACAAGTGCAAAATGGCGTTTTAATTATAATGCCCAAGCAATTTTTTTCCCCCATAATGCCCCATAATGCCCTATGTAATGGAAGAGTGGGCGTTTTTTTTTTATTATAATGCCCCCATAATGCCCCACTACACATGGTCTTAGGCAAAATTCACATTTTAGTGGATCCTTCCCCCTTATGAATATATTAAAAACTATTATTATATTATAATTGTACTAAAATAAAATTATATATTATGAATAAAACTAAAATTAAAATTACTAATAATAAGATGAACTGATGAAATTTCGGATTTAGTTCTTAACACATTAAAATTAGCTGTTAAAGTTGAGGGGTTTTAGTCGTTTTGTGTTAATGAGTTTTGGGTTGACGGGTTAAATTGTTCAACACGAACATCACTCATATTTTAATTTGTGTAAAAAAAATAAACCCTAACTTCCACAAAAATAAAATTGTGTAAACTTTAACGCAACCCGTTTACTTTGTTTACCTAAACGTGTCAAATGAGTTAACGATCAACTTGTTTAATTAGAGTGGTTAAATAGGTTAATCTGAACATGACCTATTTATTATACAAGCTAACCCAAACACAACCTCTGTACATCAACCTAAATATGACCCATTTATTAAACATCAACCTAAAAACGACCCATTTATTAATCATTTCAACCTGAACAACCGTTTAATATACAGATTAAATATGATAACTCAATATGATTATTTTTTTCGTGTTCATATCTTCTCAAAAATACCCTATCCCTAGTTAAATGAGGTGAAATGCTCGTTTTACTGTTTTACTATTACTTTTTGTAGTTCATATTTTTATGATAAGTATTTAACACTTTCTTTTGATAAATTAGAACATGTTCAAAATATAACCAGTGCAATAACACAGATTAATAAACACTCAAAAACTCACTTAGACCACCCGTGGTGGTAAAAGTTTTAGGCGTTGTTTTGCTCAATAATGCCATAAAATGTCCCGTACATCGTCCCCCGGGGCGTTTTTTGTCCAAAAATGTGTTTGACGTTTTTTAACACGCCTCCTCCACTTGTGTTTGACCAATAAGAACCTTCCAACTAATATTATTTGTTTTATTTTTTTTAAAAGATAATATTTGGGTAACTATTGTTGGACATTATGGGGTATTATACTACTACACCCATTTTTAACTTCAAGCCCCATAATGCCCATATGCCACATGTTAATTCATGACCAAGGGAGAGACATTAGTTGAAGCCCCACTACACATATTCTTAGGCTGGAGGGTGTGGTTGGAGCCCCCTAGGGGCTTTATCAGGTCACGTAAGCGACACGTAGGATCCACGCCCCCCTTTAATTTGCATGGTGTGAATGGAGCCCCATATTAAACAAAATAAAAAAAAGATCTCATTTGATTAAAACTAGTGGGCCCCACCTAAACCTTTCAACTTTGGCGTTACCATGGTGGCGAAGTAAGGATGGCACCCCCCTCTTAAAATGGAGGGTGTGGTGATGGAGCCCTGTGGGCGCTATACATGGATGAGGTGGAGGGATGACGCCCTCCACACCCGAGCCTTAGCCCATGTGTAGTGGGAGGAGGAAGACCCTTGGGCATTTTCAGCTATGTGCCGGTCCAGTCAGCATGTGGGCATTGTGGGACATTATATTAAAAGCGGTGTAGTGTGGCTTAAAATCTTGCAGTGATTAGATATTCTAATATAATTAAAGGGAAAATCACGAAAATAGCCAAGTCAACGCCATTTTTTCAATTTTAGCCAACTGACACCCCTCGCCGAGCCGTTTCAGCATGCTGAAACGACACAAGATTTCCCTTTAACGGCCAGCCAACCCTTGATTGCCACGTGTCCGACAAAGCCTGTAACGGCTTGAGGTTGCTTCATTGGACGCCACGTGTCCGACATTGTGGAAAGATCTTAGCCAAGCCGTTACAGTCGGCTGCTGTTGAAAGATCTTAGCCGAGTTCTTTCAATGAGCCAAGCCGTGTGCTTAGGTTCCAGCCGAGCCGTTACCCGTACACACATGGACCCCACTTCTGCATGCCAAGCCGGTTCAGCTGACTCCGAGCCGGTTCGCTTAACTGTCCAAGCCGTCTCAACTGCTCCGAGCCGGTACAGCTGCTCCGAGCCGTTTCAAGCTGTGGTTCGAGCCGGTACAGCTGTCTAATGCCGGTTCAACTGGCTCCGAGCCGGTACAGCTGTCTAACGCCGGTTCAACCTATACTTCGAGCCGGGTCAACGTGTTGTTCGAGTCGTTTGACCGTCTGTTCCCACTATATATTTACCCACTTGTTTTTTTTGTGTGATTGTTAAACGAATCCCTCTACCACACTTAAATCTCATAGAAAATGTTATCTTGCTTTGTTCATTTGATTGTCATAGATGTTTTCATGTATCAAAGGCAAGAAATATTTATGAAACCTCACGTATATGTTAGTGTAAAAGACGTGTTCCTGGGCTTTAATTGTCAAATTAGTTTTTGATATCGTTTCTCATTTTGGAGTGTCTTTCTCTTCAGAAATGCCACCTCTACTTACCCAGTGAGTGTGGATGGAACTATCGAGCAAAAGACGCATCTTTATCGTTGCTACAAGCGTTTTGACTCGGATTCCAGAAGAAGAGATTTGAATCACTCCCAACTTTCAATTTGCTCTCGGTTATCTGCCGATTCAGAAGCAGCGGTTTGGCGAAGTTATGTTGTTATCTGAAGACTGCTTGCTTGGAGACCGAGCTTTTTTCTCTACTAGCCGTTTCAGCGGTTTGGCGAAGTTATGTTTATATTTTTACATGTTATATCTTTTATGTAATTTGTATTATATAATAGTCCAGTAAATTACCTAGCAAATAATTTTAAATCTTGTTTGGGCTGTTTATGTGTTTGGGCCGTTCATTTTAAATAATTTAAAATTTGTTTGGGCTGTTTATGTGTTTGGGCCGTTCCAAGTTCCCACAAAAAAAAAAAAACAAATTATATTCAAAAAACTTAAACCGCGTTTATTATTAAAATATAACCGTTGCCGTTCCAAGTTCCCACGTTTACTCCCCCTTATAAATACCCTCAACACGTTCAACAACAACGCCGTCTGCAATCCAAAAAAACTCACCGTTTTCAAAAGATTTTTCTCCGACTCCGTCAACGAATGGCAACTACCTGGACCGACGTCGAAGACATCGCATTGTGCGAAGCATGGGAAGAAGCGATGACCGATACCCCAAGACGTGGACAGGGGGGGCTGTGGGTTAAGGTTCAACAGATCTTTGGGCAGCTTCGTGGTCCGGACCATAACCGGACCGTGGACGCCTTATCGTCCCGCTTTCGTGTGCTGCGGTTGGAGTGTGAGCGGTTTGACAGGTATTTCAAGAAAGTCGAGAGAGAAATGCCGGACCTGGTTGAGGATGACCAGAAGGAGGTGGCACTGATCAATTACCGTCATGACGAGGGTCATGAATTCAAGCACGTCTCCGAGTGGGAGGCAATTAGGATTTGGTTTTAGATATATTTTTTTATTATGTTTTGTTTACTTTTTTTAAGTTATGTTTAATGTTTATGTTTGCTATATTAATAAAAAAAATTTGTCTCCATAACAAAAAAATAAATCTACTGTATTACAAAATAAAACTGGCCCAAGTATTATAAATTTTATTTTATTTATGTCCGTTAACAAACGATTTGGGCCGTCCACTTTTAATAATTTTAACAGCTCCTGTTGGGCCGTCCACTTTTGATAATCTACTGTTGGGCCGTTATGTTTTAAACTGTTTGGGCCGTCCAAACGAGTGTATAAAAATAATTAAGGTAACAATTCTAACAGCTCCTATTAGGAGGATAAACTGGTTAAGACGTTACGGTTTCATATGAAGTGCGTGCGTTCGATCCTTGAAGGGACTGGTTCTTTAAAGGAGAACCCCCCTTTTATCCGTTTTTTGTAAAATTTTCAGTTTAGTCCTCTGAAGTTTCATAAGTTTACTAACTGATCTAACTGAATTTTATTAACATAGATAGTCTTTATATAGGATATTTAACTAACTTAGTTAATTTGATTATTAATAAGTAATTAACCAAGTTAGCTAACCTTGTTAACTTTATTAACGGGTACACAATAAATTTTATCAATTAATTCCTTCTTTTTATTATTTAACTATTTTTATTTAACTTTATTAATTAGTTTAATTAATTATAATATTAATTAAAATAAAACGTTGTATAAAACGTTGTATATATCAGATTGTTGGGCCGTTCACATTTAATAATATTAAACTGTTTGGGCCGTCGAAACATGTTTATATTGGGCCGTACAAACGAGTGTATAAAAGTAATTAAGGTAAGAGTTCTAACAGCTCCTATTAGGAGGATAAACTGGTTAAGACGTTATGGTTTCATATGAAGTGCGCCCCCCACTATGGACTTCAACCGACACTATGGACTTCAACCGACACGTGAACATGCCAAACGGCCAAGAGATGGAAGAAGCTTTCATGGACCCCCCTTCATGCCCGGTAAAATGTTTGCGGATTATTGAATAAAAGATAAGTTTTTATTTGAATTCGTATACCTTTTTATTTATTTTTTCTTCTTATATAGCAAATAGCCATTAAAGTACGACAAAAGTGGTTGGTTTTACAAAAAATGCGTGAAGTGATGACTCCGGCGGTTGAAACAGCTATTAGGTAGACGTGTTTCGGTCCATATTTAGACAATAGATGCACCATATGTGATAGCCTTCTTTTATATGGCGTTGCACAACTACAAATATCGACTCCTACCCCCCCGTCTTGGTATTTCGTATAGATTACGAGGGGAGCTATTTACATTCACCCCTAAACAATTTTGTTTAATAACGGGGCTACGTTTTGGGCACACTTCTTGGCCACCTATAGACCATCAGAACTCCTTTAAGAACAGATATTTTGAACCTGGATCAACTGTTAATTTTGGGAGAATAATGACTTTATTCGAGAACATTAACCAGATTAACGAAAATGACGCCACGAGGATATGTCTCCTCATGCTAATCGGCCAAGGTTTTTTGGGTTGGCAAAACACCAATCATGTTGATAATATGCTTTTAGACCTTGTGGATAATTTAGAAGAATTCAGACAGTATCCATAGGGTAATTATTTTTGGGAAAGTACTTATACTGCCATATACAATTTGCACAATCGACAAAAAGAAGACGCTAAAGGTTTTTCTTTGGCTGGCCCCTCAAGGTACCCGTGAATGTCAATTAATATTGTTATTTCGAAAACCATATAAAATTTCAATAAATTCTTTTGTGTAGATGTGGGTGTTGGAGATTTTTCCTCAATTTAAGAATTCAAGGGAATGGTTTGAAGGTGAGACGATTCCAAGATTTTTGGGATGGAAAGAAGGCACGAAGTTTATGAGGGGCACTGTGGACCGATTGCTTCAACTAGCTGCAAAGGTAAACATTTTACCTTTAAATATATGTAATTCCGTATATTATATTTTAAAGTATAATGGGTGGGCTGTTTAGGGTGTTCATATTCCGTTAACAGGAAACCCAAATAAAATTAAAATTGAACAAGTTAGGGTGTTAAAGTTATAATTTTTAATTATTTTACTGTTTATAATTTTATAATTTTATAATTTTTTGTATTTTTTAGTAGCTTTTCATACCCAAAGTAATAAAGTTTAAAAAATAAACATAAACTTTTTTATTGTTTATATTAATAAAAGTAAACTGCCATTTTGCAAAAAAAAAAAATTTGAGTTTTGGACTAAAGTTGCAAAATTGACCAACGAACAGGGACCAAAATTGGAGAGAGAAATATTAATATTTTATTAATTTTTTTTATTTATAACAATGCAGAGACGTGAATTTAGGCCGTCTTTGGTTATATTGCCCACTGAAAATGAGTTGCGAAGCGCGTGGTATTTGTCTAGTTCAGATTATTTAGACGCTGAACGTCGGATGTATGCCAGTGCAATGCCGGGCGAGAATCCGGTTCAAACGGCCACTGAAATACCCATTCAAATGCCCACAGGGTTCACGGGTCCAATTCAACCAGAAATGCAGGCTGCCCCCGGTGTCGTCACACAAGAACAGATGGCGTCTGTAATAAACAATTTGTTTGGTGACGATGGGGCGAATGAAGGTTATTATCGGGCAGCGGATCGACAGGAGATTCCACAACATAATTTTGTTCCCCCTATGACCCCGTTTCGATCAAATTACGAGAATGAGCTGATTTCACAATTTAGATCACTCATGGACGAGAAGCTGCAAGAGAACAACCGGAGACTGACCGATATGTTCATGTCAGAGTTTTCACAAACATATCGCTGTTCCCCAAAACAAAAAACTGCCAGGACTCCCGTACAAACGCCAAAAGAACAGGCACACACTCAGAGTGATAATGTAATGTTCTTTGTGAATAATTTTTTTATTTTATAATAACAATATCTACTAATAACCGTTAATCTAACTGACATGCTTTGTTGTAGGTTGTTGCAGATTCATTTATCAACTACGATAATGCCTACCACGTCTCTTTGAGCCCGATGGTGAACGTAGATTTTGTAAGTTTTTTGATTTTATATATTTTAATTACTGGTCATATTTTTTTATTACCACTATAAATATATAAAATTTCAGTATGATTTAATTGTGTAAAAGAAAGTTAATAAAAATATAATTTATAAAGTGAAATTAATACGTATATACAATATTTGTAGAATGAGGATCCTGAATTAATCAAATTGAGACGATCCGAAAGGCTTGTAAAGCCCGCATCAGCTTTGCTATCCCCGTATGTGGCTTACAGAAGATTGAAAAAAAAGAAGCCAAAAGGTTAAGGAATGAGGATAGACAAATTGAGTTCATCAAGACGTGGTATCCAAATAGCGGCAGTAAACATATTTCCCTAATAGTGGGGAATTCTGTCGGTCCAAATTTTTGGGGGTCATTGCTGGCCCAGGACGGTAGAGGCTGGTTAAGCGATGATGTAAGTAATGGCATCTGTATATAACAACCATAAAATAAATAAATTTATATTTTTTTTGTATATTGTTTTCAAACTAACTTAAGAATGTTTAACAACATATATTTGGGTGGATGATCCATTTGTATCATTCAAGAAATGAAAGTGATCGCTGGAGTATTCTACCCCCATATTTTCAGAATTATTTTCGATCGCGGGTCGTTGACCAGAACTGTAAAGGTTACTTCACTGGGCAGGTTGAACCTTTTCCATCAATACATACTGTTGACGAGGTAATGTGGAACGAACGTATTAGTTACTAGATAAATGTATTTCTTATTGAATTCATTTAATATTTTGCGTAATAATTATATAGGTTTACGTACCGTTGTATATAGAAGGCCTTCACTGGTTTTTAGGCGTTTTCAACCTTGTCGATTACAAGCTGACGATATACGACAGGTATTAGCCCGATAAACTGATTAGTACTCCAAAATACATGTTGCTAACTGTGTTAATTTGTTGCTGTTTTAGCCTTTTATATGCTATGGAAAAGGAAAGAACGGAAGTGGTGTGTCATATAAATTTTGTGTTTGACCATTGGCTACGAATTCATGGTTATAATGCCCACAGACCACTACCGTTATATTACCCCTTCGAAGTTATTTACGCGACCGATGCTCCTCAGCAGTCCGGACCTTTGGGAGACTGTGGAGTTTGGGTTTTCATATTTCTTGAAAGGTTGATAAATAAAAAACCGTTGAACGATGGTGAAGATACTGAGAAAACAGCGGAACGAATGAGACGTCAACTAACTTTACTATTTTATGATTCCGTGTTACCCGATAGTACAAGTGACGTCTTTGATAATGATGATGAAGATCCCGTAATTGTAGGATAATTGTATTGTTTTCTTTTAAAAATTAAATGAATTTGTACTGCTGCCTATGTCTATATATATATGTGTGTTCCACCTTTATACAAAGACATATATGTTAAAACATTACCAATGACAAGCATTCCTCCTTCCGTACAAAACACAGTTTGGATCAATCAACATGATCGGGATCGCCAATGGTCTCCAAATGTTCTTGAATTTTACTACGATGGAGATAATACTACTTGCTTTTCTTCATACACCGGGATAACACCACTAGGAAAAGCTTGGTGGGGGGACTGCTTGGATTTACTGGAGCGGGTTTTATTCAAAAAACGGTACCTTAATAATAAATATTTTCGGAATAAAAATCAGTTTCATTATTTTTGTATTAAATAAATTACCGTTATTTCTTAGCACGTAAAAGCATGGTGTAACAAACTCATGTATGAACGAGAGATTGCAAGAACGCTGTCGTCAAACGATTATCGTTGGACAGTTCTACTTCCAAATTTCTTCCACATGTTAAATGAACAATATATTGATGCAACCAGATACGCAGATGGTTCTACAGCAACATATCCTCCATTCTGGGAAATTGATACGGTAGGCTTAATCAATTTTTTTATTTTATTATATCCGTTTTTTATAAAGATTTTATATTTATTGTTCTTTTACATTATAAATACTTATACCGTATATACCAAAGCACAAGTCTCATTCTTACTCCACACCTATTTAAACACATGTTGGTCCACTACTCAACTGGCATCCCCCTTTTTCTACCTCATGGCGAATCAAGAACACAACATTCATCTACACATTCATATCAACGTCAACATTTCCCAAACGGTTAACCACCCAAACCCACCCTCAGATAACCCCGAACCAAACAATTCCCAAACTCGTAACACCCCAAACCCGGTGCAACAACCAACACGTGAAGCACCAATTAGCGGTTCAGGTCAGTGTCAGGCACCTGTGCCGTTACCTAACACCGATGAACGACAACGTCCTTTGGACCAGATTATTCCACAACAATGTTTGACGTCTACTGCTGACGAAGACTCAGACGAGGAACTGGATTTCGAAAGACTGTACGACGAAGTGCGTTTTGAAGCTTATCGTGCGGAAATGGAAGAAGGAGTAGAGTATGATTCTAAAGCGGAAGACCATTCCGGTTATTAGTTAAATGTCAGTGTTTTTTTTTTTGAATAAGAACTTAACGTGTTTGATGTAATATTTTTTTTCCTAAGAATTTTTTTTATTAGAACGTAAGATTTGTCAATTTTCTCACACAAGCCCACTAACAGCCAACGAGTCCACGAGCCTATGCTACCTGTTCGACCACAGCAGCCCAAGAGCCTCTATGCTTCCAGCCCACTAACAGCCCACGAGCCTATGCTTCCTGTTCGACCACAGCAGCCCACGAGCCTCTATGCTTCCAGCCCACTAACATCCCACGAGTCCACGAGCAGCCCACGAGCCTATGCTTCCTGTTCGACCACATCAGCCCACCAGCCTCTATGCTTCCAGCCCACTAACAGCCCACGAGTCCATGCTTCTAGTTTAGCCCATTTCCTCATTATTAAATAAAACAAACAAATATAAGTTATAAAAGAAATAATATCTATAAAAGTGAAAATATATGTTTATTTTTAACAAGATTATTCACTTTTTGCAGGTATACATTCCTATACCGGACAAGGATCAAAATTGGTTGCTTTTTAAAATAAATCTAAAGTCACTAGAATTAAGAATTTTTTTTGCCAATAGTTGTGACACGATTAATTGCGGAGACTCATTTTGCGTACACAAAAGAGTACATCAAATTGTGCTAGAATTTGAGTCTCTATTTTTGTGGTTTCTCGGACGTATATCGTACTGGCAACACTCACA
Organism: Helianthus tuberosus; assembly: GCA_030545235.1. Taxonomy (NCBI): domain Eukaryota; kingdom Viridiplantae; phylum Streptophyta; class Magnoliopsida; order Asterales; family Asteraceae; genus Helianthus; species Helianthus tuberosus. The sequence continues at coordinate 23,223,598 of CM060354.1, forward strand.
AATATATGAGACGCGTGCCATGCAAATAGTAGGGGATTTCGTGTGGCCTGATCAAACAGATCATATTGGCAGAAATTCAGGAGTCATCATATGTATGCTAATGGAAAAACTTGTTCGGGATCTTTCTTTAACATGGAACGAAGGAAACCTTCAGGATGCTTGTTTCAGATACAGACGGTACATGGCAGATGAACTCTACGCCGGGCGCGTCACACCTGTTAATGTTTAATGGTTCTATGTATGCATGTAATATAATAGAAAATAATAACATATTGTAATGAAATGATTTTCAATATTAATTATTTGAAACTAAATAGACTTACTACGTTATTTGAGAAATTGAAATACACAAAATAAATTAAAGTATTAAAAGTCTCCCAAGTTAAAAGACAGATACATATAATTAGACGGAGATTGTGTATTAAAAGTCTCCCAAATTAAAGTATCATCGGTTTCTTTCCCTTTCCCTTTGTCTGGGCCTTTGCGAGTACGAATTTCTGACGGCATGGACTGCCGACAGACATCCCGATGATGACCGTAGGAGTTACACCGGGAACAATACAGGGGAGTAGGTTCTTCCCCGCGGGATAAGATCCGGTGGTTTTCTCGAGGACGACCGGCCTGGCGTTTTGTCATATGCGGCGGTTGAAGATTGATAAGGTCTTCTGGAGTCTCCCATTCAGATCTATGAGGAAGAGGATTAATCGCTTCTTCATAAGTTTTTTTATAGACTTCGTTTGAGTAACACGGGAAGCAATACTTACTGCAATCGGTTTCACCTAAAAATTTTGACACGGAAATAACATGCCCGCACGGTAAACCAGAAACCTGCCAAACTCGGCAACTATAGCTTCCATTAACAAAGTCAACTAAACCCCCCTTTCCACTGTCTGCAACAGAATAACTGTTTAACCCAATCCCAGCAGCTGTCCAGCTTCTAGACCCTTCAATTTTTTTAAAAATTTTCTTATGTGCCCATTGTGTAAGTAAATGTTTTTCATAAATACCTTGCAAATGGCGATCGTAAAACCATTTCTGTACAGATTGCCGGAAGAACTCTAAGAGGTGCGTTACCGGCATTTTACGCGAGTGTCTAGATAAAGCGTTAATAGACTCCGTGTGACAACTCGAATTTCCGACATTCTTTATTCGCATTAAATGCACGTTGACTTTGACTGTATAGTGGTGATATGATAAATGCATTGTATTTAAATGTTTGATAATAATGTAATTTATGTTTTATATTTAATATTTGGGTGAACACCCCAACCCCCACGATAACCACTTGGTGTCTTCATCCAATATGTGGCCAACGAAAACAGGTTGGGCTTCGGCCCAATTATGTTATGATATAACTTGTGAGATATTTTGATTAGAACACTTTTAGGAAAAACCCTAACTCCTCCGACTTGTATTGCGACGGCAACAGTCCCTGTAGCGGCATCATCTCTTTGAGTCGAGTCCTCCTAAGCGCTCATCTTGCAGCATTCTTAAACACTATTCTATCACATATTGGTTAGTGGAATGTACTTGTGTTATTATTGATTTGTTTGTTCTTGTTGTGAGTAAACGTGACTGGTTCATTGAATTCGCATATATCAAATAATCATGATGATTTATATTAGTAGTCTATAGGCATGTGACGTTGATACCTTTGAGATAAATGGCGGCCATGTGCTTGGATAATGTTGTCACTCAGTTTAATAAATGGTGGCCCATAAATAATTAAACAATATAGATGTTTAATAAGGTGGTCAATTGTCAGTAAACATGTGACCTGTTTAGATAATTGAGTACATGGTTTCTTGATGTTTGGGACGCCTAGATGTAGGGTTAGCTTGTTTGTTGTGATTGTAATGGCATGGGTTATGTTAGGCATGTAATCTGATATATATTCCGGGGGTAATATTAATATGGTTCTGATCATGTGCATAATCCATAGTGAATATTATTCATGAGTTGCATTATGTTTGTAACTGAGGTGTTAATGATGATGTTTGTGACGAAAACCCCACCACCATGTGAACAAATGGACGAAATCACAAAGGTGATTTCGACCCAGATGTGTATTCGACCCAATATATATATGTTTGTTATTTAAGGGTTTTCGGCCCATAACTGTTAAACAATAACTGTATTTATAAAATCTGTTAGTTAATTTACATTATGAGTTACTAACCTGGTTAAGTTATTAACTCAGTTAACTACATTAACATCACCAAACTTGTGTAACTCTATTAGTTGTTAACTCAGTTAGACTTGATTGACTGTGTTGAGTATGTAAAGCATAGGTATTACTTTTAAACTTGTAACCATGTTGAGTTATCGACACCGTTAAAATGCGTTAACCCCGTTAAGCCAAGTTGACTTACTCTGTTAATCAATTTAACCTCGTTAGCCAATTCACTCTGTTAACTTTATTTGATTAGGTTAAAGTGTGCAACTCTGTTAATTGTATGGATGCGATTAACTGTTTATATACATGTGAATAACTGCCTAGCACACTCTGTGATATTACTGTGATACTAGTTACATGCGAAGCATTACGAACACAAACTGATTTCACATACGTGCATACTATAGGACGTGATTGATTATTTGCGAGCACATACTTAGCATACCGAGCAAACCCAAGGTGAGTTCACACTCTTACCAAGGCATGGGATTCCCCAGTTGGGTTGGGAATGGGATTGAATGATTACCTGTACTTACATTACCACTAGACTACTTACCACGGTCCTCGGATTGGGAAGGATGCCTGTGTCAAATTCTACATAAAGCCTACGTACTGTCCTCGGATTGGGAAGGACACCAGCACTAAACCTACGTAAAACCTACGTACTACCGTCCTCGGATTGGGAAGGACGCCAGTGCTAAACCTACGTACTACCGTCCTCGGATTGGGAAGGACGCCAGCGCTAAACCTACGTACTCGCTACGTACTGTCCTCGGTTGGGAAGGGCACTTACGTAAAACCTACGTATACTTATACTTACTACTATCCTCGGATTGGGAAGGATACTTATGGTTACGAATAGTCTAGTGGATATACAACATGGGAAGCCCCCACCAATAGAACGTACTATCGGCCCAGTAGAGCCACATGTTACATACGAACTTACTATTACGCATTTACTTTCTGTGAACTCGCTCAACTAGTTGTTGATCCTCTGTTACATGCCTTGCAGGACCTTAGGTACATATGGAGCTTGCGCAGGGAGGAGCAGGTCGTTGTGGGACATGGATCGATGAGGCCATGTTGTCTATCTAAACATTTGAATTTACTATTTACATTGGGTTTACATACTTATGCTTCCGCTACATACTTGTTGACGTTTGATTTTGAAAACACCTTTCGTATTGATGAATGATTTTACTACTTACTTATGTGTTCAATATGATTGGTGGCTTGATCCTGGTCAGTCACGCCTCCAAGCGGTGATACTCCGCGTGTGGATTTTGGGGGTGTGACAGATTGGTATCAGAGCCATTGGTTATAGAGAACTCGGTTTTAATAAGGGGAAAACGATTTTGTTAAAACCAGACTATAACCAGAACAGTGCTCAACGATCCACAACGACGCTTCGCTCCACGTGCAAGGCTCAACATCATAGGTACTACTATTCATGTTACTTTACCTACTTGCTAGAATTACATAGAACTTTGCTCGTGGTATGCTCAGATTACAGAACCTACTATATGTTATTGCTTGAGAATACTTGTGTGCTCACTCTCTTCGCACTATTCGCGAACCTCTCACCCACATGTTCTCCTTGATGTCGAGATCATGAGTGGACGCGTTAACCTAACTCAAGCCCAGTTGGCGGCTTCGATCACTGAACAAGTTACTGCAGCACTCGCAGCTGCCCAGGCAGGAGGTGTAACCTGCCATCACCACTTACTCTAGGATCTTTAGATCCTACTCTCGTAACTCAACACTTGTGCTTAATTTTGATTACTCTTACGCACACGACAAGTCAACACGCTCAGCCACCTGTGTGCACCTCCAAAACTTTCATGGACTGTCGTCCTACTACTTTCAGTGGCACGGAGGGAGCAGTTAGACACCTCCACTAGTTTAAAAAGCTTGAGTCAGTATTTGAGATGTGTGAATGACCTGAGGCTCGTAAGGTGAATTATGCCACTGATACTCTCGAAGGCACTGCGCTAACTTGGTGGAATGCGCAAGTTCAGATGCTGGGGCTGGCGGCTGCTAATGCCACCCCTTGGGACGAATTCAAGGAACTAATCAAACTAGAATACTGTAACTATGATGACATCCACAAACCGGAAGTGGAGTTCCTTAACCTGAAGATGACGGGGTCAGAAATAGAGACGTATACGAAGCAATCTAACGAACTGGCAACTTTGTGCCCTACTATGGTGGAACCTCCCATCAAGCGCATCGAGAGCGGTACCTCAAAGGCTTAGTACCAGAAATTCAAAGTCATGAGATGACTGCTAATCTTGCTACTATTCAAGATGTTACTCATCTTGCTCATCGTCTCACAGACTGGACGTATTGGTGCTACTACTACTACTACTTCTGCTATTCCCAGTGACAACAAATGAAAGTGGGATGGAACCTCTAGCAAGGGGTCGACTACGATTCCGTCCCAGGCACAGCAGTGAAAGATCGATGACAACCAAAGTCCTGGTCAGCAACACTTAGTATTCAAGGGCAGGGTGGATACAGGGGAAACCACCCTAAGCGCAAACGATGTAACTTGCACCACAGTGAGCAGTGCAAACGCAATCATTGTCAATAATGAAACAAGCTTGGTCATGGAACCAAAGATGGTAGAAACTCACGTCCTGCAAACCAGAACCAACAACAACGATCACAAGATCTATAGAATCGGCGGCAACAGCAGGGTAACAAGGGATGTTATCAGATGATGCTGAAGGTCACATCAAAAGACACTGCCCACGGTTGAACCAGAACCAGAACCGCAACCAAGGAAACGGGAACCAGGGAAGACAACAACGGGGGTAATAACGACGGCAATGGTGCCAGGGGTCGAGTGTTCGTGATTGGTCAAGATGATGCTAGGAATGACCCCAATGTTGTGATGGTTTCGACATCGTTATCGGTATGGATTGGCTACCTCAACTTCGAGCAGAGATTCTTTGCAAAGAAAAGAACGTCCGCATTCCTCATGCTGGTTAAGAACTTTTGGTAATTCATAGTAACAAGCTCCAGGAGCAGCACCCATAGCTCGAGCACCTTATCGCTTAGCTCCAACTGAACTGGAAGAACTATCTAAGCAGTTGCAAGAACTTTTGGAAAAGGGTTCATACGTTCTAGCTCTTCGCCTTGGGGAGCTCCAGTACTATTTGTAAAGAAGAAGGACGGTACCTTCCGTATGTGTATAGACTATCGCGAGTTGAACAAGGTGACTGTGAAGAATCGCTATCCTCTTCCACGCATTGACGATTTATTCGACCAGTTGCAAGGGTCGAGCTATTACTCGAAGATTGATCTAAGGTCAGGGTATCATCAACTGAGAGTCCGGGATGAGGACGTCTCCAAGACAGCGTTCAGAACACGCTACGGCCACTACGAGTTTCTGGTCATGCCTTTCGGGTTGACGAACGCGCCTGCGGTCTTCATGGATCTTATGAACAGGGTGTGCAAACCCTATCTCGACAAGTTCGTCATTGTTTTCATCGACGACATCCTGATTTATTTGAAGAGTCAGGAGGAACACGAGCAACACTTACGACTTATTTTGGAACTCCTACGAACGGAACAACTATACGCTAAGTTTTCAAAATGCGACTTCTGGCTTCGTGAAGTTCACTTTCTAGGCCACGTGGTAAACAAAGATGGGATCCATGTCGATCCATCCAAGGTAGATTCGATCAAGAATTGGCCTGCGCCTCGTACACCAACGGAAATACGTCAATTCTTAGGTTTGGCAGGTTACTACAGAAGGTTCATCAAAGACTTCTCAAAAATTGCTCAGCCACTTACACTACTGACGCAGAAGGGTGTTGTTTATCGTTGGGGTAATGCACAGGAAACAGCGTTTCAGCACTTAAAGGATAGACTTTGTAGCGCACCTATCCTCTCACTGCCTGAAGGCACGGACGATTTCGTAGTCTACTGCGACGCATCTATCCAAGGTCTTGGATGTGTATTGATGCAGAGGGATAAAGTTATTGCTTATGCTTCGCGCCAACTTAAGATTCACGAACGGAAATTACACGACACACGACCTAGAGCTGGGAGCGGTTGTTTTTGCACTTAAGATATGGCGACACTATTTGTATGGTACCAAGTGCGCAATCTACACTGATCACAGAAGCCTCGAACATATCTTCAAACAGAAAGAGCTGAATATGCGACAGCGACGATGGGTCGAACTGCTAAACGACTACGAATGCTCAATCAGGTACCACCCAGGCAAAGCCAATGTTGTGGCTGACGCCCTCAGTCGAAAAGACACCGCGCCTAAGCGCGTGCGAGCTTTACAACTCACCATACAGTCTAGTCTTCCTTCCCAGATACGAAATGCTCAGGTGGAAGCATTGAAACCAGAAAACGTCAGGGCAGAAGCCCTACGCGGCTCAAGGCAACGCTTAGAACAGAAGGAAGATGGTGCTTATTACGTAACAGGACGCATTTGGGTCCCACTGTAAGGCAACTTACGCGAGCTGGTAATGGATGAAGCTCACAAGTCTCGCTACTCGGTACACCCTGGTTCGGATAAAATGTACCACGATATTAAGACTACATACTGGTGGCCCAGCATGAAGGCCCACATAGCCACATACGTTAGCAAATGCTTGACTTGTGCGAGAGTCAAGGCAGAATATCAGAAACCGTCAGGACCACCCCAACAACCTGAGATACCACAATGGAAATAGGAACAAATTTCCATGGATTTTGTTACAGGCTTACCTAGATCTCAGCGCGGAAATGATACTATTTGGGTGATCGTGGATCGACTCACAAAGTCTGCTCACTTTTTGGCCATTAAAGAAACAGACAAGTTCTCTACGCTAGCAGACATCTACTTGAAAGAACTGTGGCAAGCAATGCATAAATCTTTTGGCTCTCGTTTAGACATGAGCACAGCTTATTATCCTCAGACGGATGGGCAGTCTGAGCGCACTATTCAAACTCTAGAAGACATGCTTCGGGCGTGCGTAATTGATTTTGGCAATGGTTGGGAAAAACATCTGCCACTTGTAGAATTTTCATACAAAAACAGCTACCACACCAGCATTAAAGCTGCACCATTCGAGGCATTGTACGGGCGTAAGTGCCGGTCACCTCTCTGTTGGGCAGAGGTGGGAGATAGTCAGATCACAGGTCCAGAAATGGTAGTTGATACTACTGAAAAGATTGCTCAAATACGACAACGCATGGCGGCAGCACGCGACCGTCAGAAAGCATACGCTGATTTAGACAGGAAACCACTCGAGTTTCAAGTTGGGGACCGAGTGCTACTCAAAGTTTCACCCTGGAAGGGTGTGGTTCGTTTTGGCAAACGCGGCAAACTAAATCCACGATATGTTGGACCATTCGAAGTTATTGAGAAGATAGGCAGGGTAGCCTACAGATTGAACCTACCCGCTGAACTCAGTGCGGTTCACAACGTCTTTCACGTGTCGAATCTGAAGAAGTGTACGTCAGATGAGACCCACATAGTTCCCTTGAAGGAACTCACTATCGACGAGCGGTTGCACTTCGTCGAGGAACCTGTTGAAATCACGGACCGGGATGTTAAGGTCCTCAAGAACACGAGAATCACTCTTGTACGAGTCCGTTGGAACTCCCGCCGCGGCCCAGAGTTTACCTGGGAGCGTGAAGATCAAATGGAACTCAAATATCCCCAGTTATTCGGAACCAATGCAACTACTACTGAGACTGAAGCTACCAATACAGAATTTCGGGACGAAATTCCAAATCAACGGGGGGATAATGTGACACCCCAGGAAAACCAGTAATCTTCGCAAACCTGCTCGGGGAGCCGCGATACGATACAGGTAAACAACGTCACACTACTAGCTTCCTCAGTAACTGCATGCTAAATTTCGGGACGAAATTTCTTTCAAGTTGGGGATAATGTGACAACTCGAATTTCCGACATTCTTTATTCGCATTAAATGCACGTTGACTTTGACTGTATAGTGGTGATATGATAAATGCATTGTATTTAAATGTTTGATAATAATGTAATTTATGTTTTATATTTAATATTTGGGTGAACACCCCAACCCCCACGATAACCACTTGGTGTCTTCATCCAATATGTGGCCAACGAAAACAGGTTGGGCTTCGGCCCAATTATGTTATGATATAACTTGTGAGATATTTTGTTTAGAACACTTTTAGGAAAAACCCTAACTCCTCCGACTTGTATTGCGACGGCAACAGTCCCTGTAGCGGCATCATCTCTTTGAGTCGAGTCCTCCTAAGCGCTCATCTTGCAGCATTCTTAAACACTATTCTATCACATATTGGTTAGTGGAATGTACTTGTGTTATTATTGATTTGTTTGTTCTTGTTGTGAGTAAACGTGACTGGTTCATTGAATTCGCATATATCAAATAATCATGATGATTTATATTAGTAGTCTATAGGCATGTGACGTTGATACCTTTGAGATAAATGGCGGCCATGTGCTTGGATAATGTTGTCACTCAGTTTAATAAATGGTGGCCCATAAATAATTAAACAATATAGATGTTTAATAAGGTGGTCAATTGTCAGTAAACATGTGACCTGTTTAGATAATTGAGTACATGGTTTCTTGATGTTTGGGACGCCTAGATGTAGGGTTAGCTTGTTTGTTGTGATTGTAATGGCATGGGTTATGTTAGGCATGTAATCTGATATATATTCCGGGGGTAATATTAATATGGTTCTGATCATGTGCATAATCCATAGTGAATATTATTCATGAGTTGCATTATGTTTGTAACTGAGGTGTTAATGATGATGTTTGTGACGAAAACCCCACCACCATGTGAACAAATGGACGAAATCACAAAGGTGATTTCGACCCAGATGTGTATTCGACCCAATATATATATGTTTGTTATTTAAGGGTTTTCGGCCCATAACTGTTAAACAATAACTGTATTTATAAAATCTGTTAGTTAATTTACATTATGAGTTACTAACCTGGTTAAGTTATTAACTCAGTTAACTACATTAACATCACCAAACTTGTGTAACTCTATTAGTTGTTAACTCAGTTAGACTTGATTGACTGTGTTGAGTATGTAAAGCATAGGTATTACTTTTAAACTTGTAACCATGTTGAGTTATCGACACCGTTAAAATGCGTTAACCCCGTTAAGCCAAGTTGACTTACTCTGTTAATCAATTTAACCTCGTTAGCCAATTCACTCTGTTAACTTTATTTGATTAGGTTAAAGTGTGCAACTCTGTTAATTGTATGGATGCGATTAACTGTTTATATACATGTGAATAACTGCCTAGCACACTCTGTGATATTACTGTGATACTAGTTACATGCGAAGCATTACGAACACAAACTGATTTCACATACGTGCATACTATAGGACGTGATTGATTATTTGCGAGCACATACTTAGCATACCGAGCAAACCCAAGGTGAGTTCACACTCTTACCAAGGCATGGGATTCCCCAGTTGGGTTGGGAATGGGATTGAATGATTACCTGTACTTACATTACCACTAGACTACTTACCACGGTCCTCGGATTGGGAAGGATGCCTGTGTCAAATTCTACATAAAGCCTACGTACTGTCCTCGGATTGGGAAGGACACCAGCACTAAACCTACGTAAAACCTACGTACTACCGTCCTCGGATTGGGAAGGACGCCAGTGCTAAACCTACGTACTACCGTCCTCGGATTGGGAAGGACGCCAGCGCTAAACCTACGTACTCGCTACGTACTGTCCTCGGTTGGGAAGGGCACTTACGTAAAACCTACGTATACTTATACTTACTACTATCCTCGGATTGGGAAGGATACTTATGGTTACGAATAGTCTAGTGGATATACAACATGGGAAGCCCCCACCAGTAGAACGTACTATCGGCCCAGTAGAGCCACATGTTACATACGAACTTACTATTACGCATTTACTTTCTGTGAACTCGCTCAACTAGTTGTTGATCCTCTGTTACATGCCTTGCAGGACCTTAGGTACATATGGAGCTTGCGCAGGGAGGAGCAGGTCGTTGTGGGACATGGATCGATGAGGCCATGTTGTCTATCTAAACATTTGAATTTACTATTTACATTGGGTTTACATACTTATGCTTCCGCTACATACTTGTTGACGTTTGATTTTGAAAACACCTTTCGTATTGATGAATGATTTTACTACTTACTTATGTGTTCAATATGATTGGTGGCTTGATCCTGGTCAGTCACGCCTCCAAGCGGTGATACTCCGCGTGTGGATTTTGGGGGTGTGACACTCCGCGCTGTTAGATGTCATATAATGATATCGATTTCCTGGACAATGCGCCCTTGCCCATCTACCGAACCCAATACTTGTTAGAGTGCGACGTACTCTAGGAACGACAAGACAAAGAGCATCGAATGACTCATTAAAATCAGACAATCGGTAGGATTTGCATGTCTTCCACCACAACTTCTCATTTTCCTTTTTTTTTATCAGATGGTAAACGGAGGTTCATCATTAAATGACGACAGCATAACCCGTGATAAGCATGTGGAAAGACGTTTCTAACAGCTAGGTGTATAGAATTCGCTCTATCCGATATTATCGCCATATCAGGTATTTCACCGATACATTCTTTAAGCTTAGACAGAAACCATGTCCAAGATTCACCATCCTCTGATTTTCCTATTCCATAGGAAATTGGTAAAATTTGGTTGTTTCCATCCATCCCAACTGCTAAAAATAACGTCCCTTTAAATTCACCCTTTAGGTGTGCAGCATCAATGATCACCATCGGTCTTAGATTACGGATAAAGGTACGAATCTGAAACAAAATTATTTAAAAAACGTCAACAAGATGTATTTTGACGAAAAAAAACAGAGACTGCTGTAACTTACCGCAGCACCAATCGCGACAAAGACCATTTCAAACCGACGTTCGTCATCAGTCTTGATATGAGTGACAGAACCTGGATTTACCCGCTCTAGATTGTAACAGTAAAATGGTAGTTCTGCAAACGAATTTCTGCTTGTTCCTTGTAAAACCTCTAGCGCCAGACTTTTTCCACGCCAAGCTTGACTAGTGGTTATCTCAACCTGGAATCTTTGTCTAAAATCTTTCACTATTTCATTACAACGATATATTCTACCACTGTCTTTTAAAGGTTCTTTTAAATAGTGAGCAACAACCTTTGGGTTTGCCTGGCGAAGATGTGGGTACGTTAGCGTCTTCGAGCATGTGTGTTTATCGTTAAAACTCTTAACAAAAAACACCCCACTATCCCCAAAACTGTATGCACGAAAACGCCAAACGCATCCGTCCACCAAACATGACACTTCGTACCGTGTTTTAGAAGATCTATCTACTTTAAACTCAAAGCGTTCTAACAAACATTTTTTTCCCAACTGAAGTTTCATGTCTTCTTTGTTATTAAATACGTGCCCTTGTTCAAAAGTAATTGATGAAGATGGCAAACAATTTTCAAATGAATTATCAGGAGTTGGCTGGTAGTCGTTTAAAACATCATAATTTTCTTCATCAGTACATAGATTCAAATCAGGAACTGTAACTTTTTTTGGAGGTGAAAAACTAGATGACCCAGCACAAAACCCTTCAACGACATATAATTTATAAATTTCAAAAATATTTTCCATAGCAAAATTATAAAACATTACAACATCATCATCGTTTATTATATCGATTGGATCACTAAAGGAAAACAAACGATAACTTCGTAATGTTTGTAGAACTACACATGTTTGACACTTTACTTAGAAAAGCAGTGTATGAAAGGTTGGGTTCAACTTCTAAACCACGTCTACTTGAATCAACATCAGCAACATACTCCAACTTTCCGTTAACGATTTCCCACTTTCCGCCGGTGTATACAACCAAACGAATCTTCATAATTCTAAGTTGGTAAGTTCCTTACAAAAGCTAAATATAAATAAGACAAATATATCCCCAAATATAAATCAATAAAATAATGCAATGAAACGGCTCGGACACGTTGAACCGGCTCGAACCACAGCTTGAAACGGCATTAGACAGCTGAACCGGCTCGGAGCCAGGTGTACTGGCTCGGAGCAGTTGAGACGGCTTGGACAACAGGGCGAACCGGCTCGGAGCCAGCTGAAACGGCTTGGCATGCAGAAGTGGGGTCCACGTGTGTACGGGTAACGGCTCGGCTGGAACCTAAGCACACGGCTTGGCTCATTGAAAGAACTCGGCTAAGATCTTTCAACAGCAGCCGACTGTAACGGCTTGGCTAAGATCTTTCCACAATGTCGGACACGTGGCGTCCAATGAAGCAACCTCAAGCCGTTACAGGCTTTGTCGGACACGTGGCAATCAAGGGTTGGCTATCACGAAAAAATGCTATTGGCCAAACAAAAAGAAGAAGGCGTTTAAAAAAACATGATCCTCCATTTTTTTTTTGAAAAAAGGCCACCGGGGGCGGTAATGCGGCGTTGTTTGACGTTTTTTTTTTTTAGAAAAAAAACGTAAAAAAAAACCCACTACAGGTTTTCTTAGAATCTAAACAAATTAATTATTACTTCTTTTAAATCCTAAAAAACTAATGTTACTAGAGTGGAATAATAGTTTGTTTTCTTAAAATACAACTAATAGAAAATCTAAACAAATTAATTATTACTTGTTTTAAATCCTAAATAACATTTGATCATTATTGTATGTATGTATTATCATCATGGTCGGAACAATTACTATAAATCGTATGTGAAAACAAAAAATCCATAATAATGCCAAATGCTCCCCTGTGTTCGTACCAAAAATGGTCCTATAAAACCCATCCATAATCACATTTTAACCTCAACAATCAAAGAATCAATGGAAGTGTTCTGAAAGATTAAAAAGAAAACCCTGAAAACAACAAGTAAATTTCCACCAACATTCCCATTTTCAATCATCAGTTTGACCTCTGTAATTGTTCTAACAATTTTCTACTCTGTTCTTCTGAGTTTATATTTTATGCATTTCGAAATTTTCATGTGCAAAGTTGCTGATTTAACTGGTTTTTACATATTTTCTAATATCACAGCATTTGTTGTTGATTTAGAGGAGTTATTGTAAGTTTTATTAGTGATTTAGTTCCCCTGTTTTTTCAACTTTTGTGTCTTCTACACATACATATACATACATACATATATTTAATAAACTTATTCGGTAAAATCCTACTTATAGCAAAGCTATTGACAGCGTCGAGTTGTTCTTTCTTTCGCTATGTGATAATTTAGTGCAAAAGGGTTTTGATAGTCTAATAATCAACCCCCTTTTCAGGGTTTATGGATATAAAGAAATCCTAACCTATAGGGTTTCTGGGGTTCGAACCCGAGTCTCCATTTGCTTTCTAGTTTCTTTATTAGAGACCCAGGTTCTGTAGGAACTAGGTTCACTTTTTATTAAAATATATTACAAAATAAATAATAAATAATAACGAGACTCTCGTTATTTGTGGGAAATTCGACTAGTACAATACCGGTTACAAAAACTAAATAAACGAAGATAAATTACAATATAATTGTACCAATCTTGATTCGAGCAAGCGTCTTTGGAAACTTCAACCGCGCCTTCCAGATCGAAACTCCGCTGCAAGACAAGCAAAATATCGTTGACAATTTTGGTTGAGGCACGTGTTCAACACGCTTCCCTTAAAACAGATTCCGCGCCTCCTCTCAGACGGTCTGTCTCCCAGGGTACAACAACCGGAACAGTATGTGTACTGCCGGAGATGACACTCACGCCCGAGATTACACCGGGTATAATTTGGTGTTTAGAATTGTTGATGGAAATATGAAGTTGTCTCTATTTGAGAGTACTCCTCTCAAATTTATGGAAATTTTTGAGATTAAAGAATGTACCAATTCTTCTCTTGTCTTAGTATGAACTATCAGGTTCATATATATACACTCCTAGTTTTAATGTCATTAAAACTAGTAATAAACAAGACATTAATCTTGTCATAACTATAACATTAATCTTGTAATAAATAAGATAATGAATATAGTTTTAATCTCAAATTAAATGGACTTCAGTGGTTAGTCAAAAACGGTCATATTCATTATGACACGCATTAAACGTGTTGTAACAGCTAGTTTGACCAGGTCCAGCCAAATGCTCGTTACCGTCGCAGACATGCGCGCGCGCCTGAAGTGGCTCTTCAGTCCCTGCGCCACATTGTATGGAACCCGCGCATGTGCATGGTGTGCAGACCAATGCTCCTAGTTACTAATGTAACCTGCGCGCGTGCCATAACTAATCCGCAAATCTATGCATCTCACTACATGGGCCTTACGCCACGTCATATGGAGCCGCGTGCCACACATATGCCATTGCGCATACCAGGACGCCACCTGGTCATGCGCCATCTATACTTGTGCCACACGGATGCCACTACGCATACTAGGGCGCCACCTGGTTACGCGCCATCCATACTCGCGCGCATATGTGCGGGTGCGACACACCCTTTGGTCCCCACTAGTGTTTGCCTTTAAGGAAACAATTACAAGGAGTGCTCCTCCTTATAAACCACTTTAAGTTTTGTCATTCCACCTATGTAGGACAATATGACAAATCTCAATCCATTTTTCTCATCTTTGTTTTTCCAAACATACAACTTCAAGCTTCGATATCTCATTCATCTCAGCTCTATTTGGACATAGTTTGAACACAAACCCATAAATAATTATTTATACAACACATATATAAATATTATTAATGTCCAAAATATTTAGTGAAAAACTCATTTTCACTAAAATTTCCAACAATCCCCCACATGAATGGAGATCGATTAAAACACACAAAATTCCCCGATGAAAACTCGACAGTCGAGTATTGCAGGATAGGTAGGTTTTGCCTTTGAACCTTCCTTTGTGAAGCATACTTAGTCTACTAGGGTTTTGTAGACGTGATGTCCTTGAACAACCCCCCATTTGTGTAAACGACAATATACATTCACACAATACTTTCCCTAGCCGGACCATCCCCTCACTATCGTGTCCTATAATGGTCATGGAGCACTTTCCTGGTTCTGCGGGGGCTCTAGGAATTTTGCCCTAATTCCATTCGAAGCGACCACACTTCTCTCCAACATAGGTGATTTCCCTTTAAATCATTAAAAGCATTATGGTTTGCTATGATTTACACAAATCATAAAACCACATATTATGCTTAACCTCACAACAATGTCACTGAATATTATAGGAATGGACTAGGACGTATTTAAACACCCTTTTTATAGTTTTAGGGGGATATATGAAACATATAAACTAGCTTATATATAAACATATATATTAGCTATGCCCCCACAGTGACTACCCTTCGGTTCATGATTAAGTTGGCCTATTGAACCTAGATCTTGGGATCTCCAGTCAACTAGGTTAGGTTTCCCTCATGTCCCTTTTTCCATGGCTTTAGTCCCATTCCACAACCTGATCTGTTATCAACCCACTGGTTGTTGGATCCAAAATTATCTTTGACTTCGCTAAGTCACCAATGATAATTTAAATTGCGATCAGTTGTTCTAACGTGTTCTTGACTCGCTAGTCACTTTTGCCTTTTAGTCAATTCATAAGACTTGTAACTCGTGATCTCAACCTGGATCCAGTTATGTACCTTGTCTTAGAATGACATGAAACTCAATTCATGGCTGGACACGTTTTCACCATGCCTTTGGTGTGTCATGACTGACATCTTACTAGATTTTGAATCTAACCAATTGGCATTCGAGTCCAATCTACTCGATTGACTCCATATAACCATTGTGTACTCCACTTGGTCATGCGTTTGCAATATATGCAAGTCACCCCCACATTTAAGTGTAATTGGATAGCATCCAAATGGGGCGATGAAAGGTTCTCCCTTTCATTTCGAGTTTGAGAAAACTTCTCAACTACCATTTCCACATTCAAATGCAAGTCACCCCCACATTTAAGTGTAATTGGATAACATCCAAATGGGGTGATGAAAGGTTCTCCCTTTCATTTCGAGTTTGAGAAAACTTCTCAACTACCATTTCCACATACCCTAAAGGGTTTATTTCTTAAATGGCCTCCCCCCACATTGCTTGCATTTTAATGAAGTTATATTTATAGTTTTGTTTAGCACAAAATTCGTTCTTGGGTCATCACATATTTTGAATGTTTAAAGTTAATTTAATCTCCGTCGAGCATATAAATTAACAAGTATTAGTCTAGCATGCTTTAGACCACAATACTCTAGCATGTGAACAGAAGATGCATCATTCTGATTCTTCACAGCCTTAAGAGATAACGCACTATCTCTTCCAAACATTCGTTTATTAGTTTAGAGACAATAATGAAATTTTATTTAACCATTCCAAAACCATCGGTTTTTAGGAAGGCCTCAAAACCATAGTTAACTCCATCCATTAGGATCATAAGTCATTTGCCTTTTTATCTCCAAGGCTTCATCATTGACTTCCTAAAGACTTAAACATAAGTCTTAATCCAAGTCACTTTGATGAAAATCTTTGTATAAAATCACTTGAGTCTTGAGATATAGCCAATTAGATTGACTCTCAACAACAAAGCACTCACGTATGCCTATAGTGATGTATACATTTACGTTGTTGTTTCATTAATACCATGTATTGGGATACTCTCCCAAATTGAGGACCAAGCCTCCACATAGTTTAAACAACATTGATGGTGATAGAAGCATCTACAAGTCCACCACTATTGTAAATTTCCGTTAATAAATTTGCTAAATTTTAATATAATCCAAGAGTTCATCCATTATAGTTATATGTTGAGGTCTTCAGAGCAGAAAAGAACGTGGTTAAAATCAATACTCTGCATCCGAAGTGATCAAAGAAGTGGTCAACAACGTTTGGAATCGGAGTTAACTGGCGACAATGAACCGGATCATCTTCTCCATCTTCTTTATCTTACTCATATATCTAAATATGTCAGACCCAGAAGATATTTGAGTAAAGAATCCAATTACAACAGCAAGAATTTCCCCACTGTTAACCAGCTTTTGGATGTAGGGGTTCATTTCAAGCCATGTGACCCTATTCCTTTAAATAACGTTAGATTCTCTAAGGGCTGGTTTGAGTTTTCAGCTGCTGTACAACTCCCACCAATAACCTTGTCGGGTGACACCAAGCCAGTTTTGTTAAACTTGATAGCCTATGAAACGGGCTCAGGTAAAGATGCATGGTTTGTATCGTACGTTTGTCTTCTTTGGTCTCTGATTGGTAACCATGAGGACGTTAGGGTTCTTAAAAAAGCTGGGGTGCTTCAACACTACTTCGGGACTGATAATGAAGTCGTGGATCCATTTTTTTTTATTCCACTGATTTAGCTCCGCGTAATTTAGCATATGTGAAACTTAAGGATGAAATACAAAGGTATTATGAAGGTTGGAGTAACACACCCATTTCCGAACTTAGGCATGAATATCGCAAGAGCCCATGGAAGTTTATTTCACTTCTTGGAGCTTCGATAGCTCTTTTTCTTACAGCTGTTCAAACTTATTTCGTTGTCTGGAGTCGCAAATGATTGACCATCTCGATCCGAATGCTTTTTCGAAGATGAACCATCACTTATTGTTGTTGTGTTTGATTTGAGTGTTGCAAGTTGTTTTATTTATATTTGTAATTTTTTTCCATTGGAACCAATTAATGTTGTGGAAAAAAAAAGTATGCTATATATGTATGTATGTGTGTAGGGCTGTAAACGAACCGAACGAACACGAACATGACCTTGTTCGTGTTCGTTTGTTAAGAAATACATGTGTTCGCAAACCGTTCACGAACACTTATCGAACGAGATTTTATATTCGTGTTCGTTTGTTAAGGAAATGAACTTGTTCTTGTTCGTTTGTGTTTGTTTGTTAATTTTAGGCAACCAATGTTGACGAACACAAATGAGCACAAACTAATGTTCATGAACACAAATGGAAACAAACGAACACAAGTCACAAACAATCGTTCATGAACAGAATATATAATACACTGACACTTATTAGATATTTAATTTGTCGGAATTTTGAAGTATTTAAATAAATATAAAAACTAAAAACACTAATGAACTATCAAACACAAACGAACATGTTACCGAACGTTCACGAACATAAACGAATGAACACGACCTATGTTCATGTTTGTTCATTTAACTAAACGAACGAAATTTCTTGTTCGTGTTCGTTTGTTTAATAAACGAACGAACATAAACGAACTTCCCGCCGAACAGTTCACGAACCGTTCGCCGAACGTTTGGTTCGTTTACAGCCCTATACGTGTGTCTTATGATTGGTAAAATAATGAAAACTAGTCTTATGGATAATTTAACATCGTGTTATTCAAAGAAAAAGTTTTTTATACTTTGACCCACCATATATGAGTATACTTGTTCTCAACTCTTATTCGGCAAGAATTCTTGCAAGCAATGACATCTACTTAGTTTGCGTCCTTCAGATCAAAGATGCATATCGGTACCCGCCATTTAACTTGAGGGTTAATGTTAGAAATAGTCAACTGAGTCAACAGTTTATCAATTTGTCAAGTGGTTTAGTTAGTTATCATAGTTATATTTATGGGGTAAAGTTCTTGTACAAATAATCTTAACATACTAAACATACAAATTGAAGGAAAACTCAAAAAGACAAGGTGACATTTTTGTAATTATCAATAACTATCAAAGTTACTCTACAAATATACCTAAAAAAACCTAACCACTCCCCCCACCCCCCAAAAACCTAAAAAAACCTAACCCCCCCCCCCACCCCCACCCCCCAAAAACCTAAAAAAACCTAACCCCCCCCCACCCCACCCCACCCCCCCACCCCCCAAAAACCTAAAAAAAACCTAACCCCCCCCCCCACCCAAGCTAAAATGCTAAAAACTAAACCCCCAAAAAACCTAAAAAAATCTAAAAAAATAAAAAAAAACACACAAATTATTTTATTTTATTTTTTTTAACATTTTTTATTAAAAAATCGCTACTTTTAGTAGCAGCAAAAAAAAAAAAAAAAAATTTTTTTTTTTTTTTTTTTTTTTTTTTTTGCTAACGAAATGTAGCGATTTTTTAATAAAAAATGTTAAAAAAAAATTTGTGTTTTTTTAGGTATTTTTGGTTGTAACTTTGATAGTTGGTGGTAATTACAAAAATGCCACCTTGTCTTTTTGGGTTTTCCTTCAATGTGTATGTTTAGTATGTTAAGATTATTTGTATTTGATCTTTTGCCTATATTTATGTTACTCGCAGTTGATGTTTATTAAGAAACTAGTAATAAGGCCCGCGCGCGTAGCGACGCGAGTTCATCGCAAACATCGAATGGATTTGTTCAAGTGTTAGGTGATACGTTAACCATACAAAAACGCGTGTTTCGACATATCTGATTGAACTCAATGTAACCTATATAAGTATTGCGATTGGATCATAACGTAAGTAAATTGAATCTATCTCGTACAATCATAACTTATTTTTATAGGATTAATTAAAGCTTTGAAAAAAAAACCACAATTTGACTTCACTCTGTTCAGAACAAAATTTATAAAAACGTACATAAAGTAAGTAAGAAAACGTATTATATTAAAAAATAAGTATATCCAAATATAGACCAACTCGAATTGATACAGACGTATACATAAAAATATGCACGTAAAAATGGTTTTTTTAAACGAAAACGTATTATATTTGACCTGACTCAAAAAATAGTTTTTTTAAGTAAAAAATGATATGAGTAAACAAAAGAAATTAGCAAACGAATGTTGTCAAAGGAAATTTAAATTAGTAAAAAGCTAGGGGCTAAAAATGTCAATTGTTAAAGTAGAAGAATAGTAAAGTTAGATAAGGGACTAAAATTGATTACTTCAAAAGTGGAGGGGCCGTAGCAAAGCTGAGAGGCTTGAAATGCAATATTGTAAAAGCTTAGGGGGTAGAAATTTAGGGACTATATTAACCATTTCATGAAACTTTGAAAGTACAAAAGTGAAAGTACTAAAATTGTAACATTATGAAAGTATGGGGAGGCAAAGCCGGTGGAAACCCCACCAACTTTGTCTTTTAAGATGGTATAGAACATAAAGCATTATATCACAGGAAATATTCTTCACTTTATTTTTAGTTTTTTTAGGTGTAAATGGCACAAGAGGGTGCATTAAATAAATAAATAATTTCGTACAATAAAAAAAATACATAAAGAAATTTGTATTTTTGGTTGCAAAAGACACAGTAAGTTGTTTCATATATTTCATGATTAGTGTTTTCATGATATAAATGAAGTCAAAACACTAAATTAATTGGGTTAGGCTCAAATGACATATCGTGCAAAATTTTAAAATATTGAATACAAAACTCATCAAGTTTTACGTCAAAGCACACCGCCTGAAAAAAAGGATAGAGATAAAGGACTAAACTTTTAATTTACTCATTCTCACAAATACTCTTTTCATTTAGAGTAAAATGCCAAAATGGTCCCGGAGTTAAAATGGAACTTTTTGTATCTGGGTCGTTGAGGTTTTGTTTTTGTTGTCATTTCAATCCAATTGCCAGCTGGGTTAGAAATTTCGGCACTTTTTGTCATTTTCCTTATTTAAATGGAGGGTATAATCGTCATATTATGTCGATTTCCAAAAATAAAAACCGGTTCAAACCGGCAGGTAGTATCGGTTGAACCGGTAAAACCGCCTGGTACATCTGGTTGAAACTTCCAATATGATTTGTGCATGCCAAACTTCCAATATCCGATTTAACCGGTTCAACAGGCCGGTATAAACCGGTTTTTAAAACCTTGCCGTCAAGCGTTCCCTAACCTTAGCAAAACAAACAATGTTTAGTTGTTTGAATTACATCTGCAAACATGGACCACCAGAAGCCACGTGTCGTTCCTTTCCCCAAAGTACTGTTTTATTATTGTTATTATACTAGGTTATATGCCCGTGAGCATCACGTGTTATGGGTTGTGTTAAAAAATTTATATCTATAAAAGTATTTTTTTTGTATGATTCTATATAGACATGTCGAGGGAGAGACGTAACTTGTGCTTGAGTAACAACAATTAACTTTGATCATAGCTTCAACTCATTTGGGTTGCGAAATATATTCATATGTCATATATTTTAAAATAAAATTAAAGATAAAATCTCGTTTCTTAACAAACGAACACGAACATAAAATCTCGTTTGGTAAGTGTCATGAACAGTTCGTGAGCACATATGTTTCTTAACAAACGAACAGGAACAAGGTCGTTCGGTTCGTTTGCAAACCTAAATGGAATATAAAGTTGATCCTTTTGATAACAAATTTGTAGATTATGTTGGGGACGAGGAGGTGGTGAGAGTGTTCATCAGTCTGGTACAAAAGAAAAGATCAAATCATGTATGTGTTCTGCTTCTTTATATAAAAAAATTGTAGTTTAATGTTCATGATGTTCCTGATAAATGTCATTTAACGATGAACCCAAATCTGTTAAATATTTACTGATAACCGTTTATTACATACGCGACAGGCAGAAGTGAGTTAGCTGAGATTCAGTTAGAGGCCTCAACCGAAATACATAATCATATTCTTCCTTACGTTGACAAGCTTCGTGATCATCGAAACAGAGGTCAAAATGCTGTTTTGTTTGACGGGCAGGTGGAAGTCTTGGCGTATTTATTCTTTAAATGATAAACCTTTTTTTTACGAACAAAAGATTAAGTATACGTTTAAACGATTTTCTTCTTTTTACTTTATTAACGGGATGTTGCAGGACCGGCTAGTGAAGGTGGTCTCTTTCGTATCATCATTGCTGGATGACATAAAGAAGCCTATTCTAATCATAGCTTCCACCAGTGCTCTTTCCTTGTGGGAAATCGAGTTTTCAAAGTGGTCAAAGTCGGTCAACGTTGTAACATACAAAGGGACCAAAGATATCCGGACTGCCATTAGAGGTTCAAAATTTCAAGTCCTTTTATCTTCTCCAGACGCCATTGTTGAGGTACACAATCCTTTATATTATATGAAAATAACACCAATTCGTTTATGGATTATATCAATCTTGCTGTTTTGCAGGACGCGAAAACGCTTAATCATGTTAAGTGGGAACTGTTAGTGATAGACGAGTGCCAACGCTACACAATTGCAATGCATTTAAAAAAATTTAAGAAGCTTATGGCTGATATGAAAGTTTTAACAGTTTCTGGTGAACCAGCGGTGTGTTTTCTCATTTCTTTTATCTCAAACAGGTCAATAATTAAAAAAATAGGTAAAAAGGGAAATGGGTCAAATTGGTCAAATAGGCTAAAACCCTACTTAAGTATATGTTTGGTTGCAATAAATTATAAACAAATGTCTGTGGGTCAACAAATGTATGTTCGTCAACCTGGCCAAGCCCGTTTTGACCAGTTATAAAATGACCATTTATCCCAAACTTGTTTTGACCCGTTACCAAACCCGCCCATCCTGTTTTGACTGGTAATAAAAATGATCATTTAAGCCTGAACTTGTGTTTTCTCTTTTCTCTTTTCTTTTATCTCAAATGGGCCAGTAATAAAAATCATAAAAAAAATTAAGGGAAACGAATCAAATTGGTCAAACGGGCTGGAAGTCAACCTAAGTCGATCATTAGTGCACTAATTATAAACAAACGTATGTGGGTCAACCCAACCCGTTTTGACCCGCGGTCCTGTCATTTCAGGATATTCTGCAGAGCTACCGAATCATTCTTTCGTTGGTTGATTGCAAAAACGAAAAGTTACATGCGGATGCTGACATGGAAATGAACAATGATATTAGCGCATTGAAAGAAAGACTGTCACCATTTGTTGCATTTGAGTGCAAGTTCACCACCCTTGATCTTCAAGAGTATTGGGTCCCGGTTCATCTTTCTTCAATGCAAATAGAACAATATTGTTCAATTTTAGCTTCAAATTCGGATGCACTCTCTTCATTATCAAAAACAGCTTCACTCAACGATGTCATCACGCAGATCCAAAAGGTTCTTTTTATGGTTGTATTTTTCACATTCTGTTAAGTCAACGCTTCTTAATTTGATTAGTTATTTTTGCAGTGTTGCGATCACCCGTATCTAGTGGACCCCACTTTGCGTAATTCTACAAAAGAACCTTCTTTGATCGATCCATTGGCTGCTGAAGTCAACGTCAGCGGCAAACTGCATGTTTTCGACAAGCTCCTGTTGGAGATTAAACGATGCGGTTTAAGAGCACTTGTACTATTTCATGTAAGTAAATTTTTGAATTTACTTTAGTTTTCTACGTGCTTTACATCATTACGTTAAATTAATGAGTTGTTTTGTTGATTGACACTTGACAGTCATCGGTTAACTCAGAGAAGATATCAACCGGACATTTCCTAGACGACCTTGTTCATCAAAGATTCGGCGAGAATTCGTACGTGTATATCCCGGGGCGGGTTCTTTCTAATTCTGCGTATCTAAACAAAAAAGAAGCGTTAGAAATGTTCAACAAAGCAGATAGTGATAGGTTCATCTGCTTATGTGATCACCGTGCTTGTCTGTCGAGTCTTCGACTTTCACGTGTGGATGTGGTAATATTATTCAATAGTGATCCAAACCCACTAAATGACGTAAAAGCCCTCAAGAGGATCACAATTGATTCACATTGTGAGCGGTTAAACATGTCATTACCAAAGATACATGGCTAAACATGTCATTATTAAAGTTGAGGGGCTAGAGTTGGTTAATGCCAAAGTTGAGGGGCCAAAGTTGGTTGATGTGAAAAATAGCATATTTATAGTATATATAATTAGGGGTGGGAGTTGGCTACAAAGTCCATTTTTCCTACAAAGTGTACAAAGTCATAAAACACCGTAATGTCAAGCATAAAACACACTCAAAACCCAGAAATAACATAGTGGAGATTACTAAAACACCATATTTGTGGGTTTTGTGTTGTGTTTTGAATGATAAGTCTTTGATTATCGAATGACTAACATTAGTGTGTTTTATGTTGATTATCATGTTGTGTTTTATATTCATAGTTGTACGATGGTGTGTTTGAAGTTTTTAAGGAATGTTAGGGTTTAGATATTGTGTTTTAGTGATCTTCACTATGTTATTGTGGGTTTTGAGTGTGTTTTATGGCTGAAATTGTGGTGTTTTAAGACTTTGTACACTTTGTAGGAAAAATGGACTTTTTAGCGGAACCCTAATAGCAGATTTTATTTCTTGTTTAGGGTCGATGTTTATTCTATAATAATTAGGATTCTTAAACCTTGTAATTGGAGACCTAATCTGATGCGGGTGAACCCGTTTTGGAATGGGATCCAGGTTGAAGATTATCTGAATTTTATATAATATTTAGTTTCTTAATTATCGAGTCTTTTATTAATTATCATGTCTTTTATTTATTTAGTTTATTTGTGTTTATCTCTAAGGTTGTTAGGGTCCAATATAAATAGAGGTCTTGGTGAACTTTGTTCTTGGAACCTTTGGTTCAATTTATGGTCTTTGATAATCAATTGTTTCTTGACCCATTTGATTGCACGCGAAACTGCATCATAATCCTTCACGAATTGGATTATCGGTCTTGTTTGTTCTTGTTTCAATCAAATCTGAATTTCAGATTCTATCAGTATGACAGTTATATCATTAACTTTATTAACTAACATTAATGTCATATGTTTGATGGTTATTTCATTCATACAGGGCCACATACACCTTTTGGTACTCGTCAAGCACGTATGAATGCGACTGAAAGTTCGAGTCCAAGAACAAATGTAGGTCAACAAAGTCAAACCGAACAACCGCCACGGGATACTTCTACGTCTACACCTCTTGAAACGGAAATCGAAAGAATTCAGAAGGAGCGAGAGAAAATCACCAAATCACATCAAGAAGAGGTTTGTTAGTTAGTTTTTTTTTTTTGAGTAAAATGCCATTTTCGTCACTGGTTTGCCAGTTTTGTCCAAATGTTTGTTTTTCCACATCTGGATTCAAAAGGTTTGAAATCTTGCCATTTTTATCCGGCTCGTTAACTCCATCCATTTTTCTCCGTTAAGTCAGGGGTATTTATGTATTTTTTTTTGTTAAGTTAAAGAGTAATTCGGTCTTTTTCAGGGGTATTTGGTTTTTTCACATAAAGTGAAAAATACCGAATTGCCATTTTAAGTTAGCCAAAAAGACGAGAATACCTCTGACTTAACGGAGAAAAAAGGATGGAGTTAACGAGCTGGATGAAAATGACAAGATTTCAAACCTTTTTGATCCAGATGTGGAAAAACAAACCTTTGGATGAAAGTGGCCAAACCTTAGGGACGAAAATGGGATTTTACTCTTTTTTTAGAAAAAAAAAACACGTCTCTTCTGGTTATATTAATTGTTGTTGTATTACAACATGGTAATGTTGTTGTTTACATGCATGCAGAAATCAATGCTGCTTTCTGAATTAGAAAAAGTGATTTCCGAGGCGCAAAAGAAGTACGATGCACTAGTGCATGACTCGGAGACGAAATTGGCAGATGAACTGAAGATTCTCGAAGACTACGAGAAGCTTGTTAGTGCCAACAAACTTCTGGCGGAGATTTTGGCGCAAAACTGGCAGGATGCATTCAATCCGAATCAAACCGAGTTCAACCGGAAGAGAAAACAGAAAGGTATATATATATATATATAGAGAGAGAAAGTATAATGTACTTCACGCCTTAACGTACATTAACGTACTTCACGAAATATATAACATGCGTAATTATTTTTTTGACCAAAATAACGTGCGTGATTTTGGATCCCATGCGTGATTACGTGGTGCCATGCGTGATTATGTGGTCCCATGCGTGATTATATGTTCCATGCGTGATTATACCCCTGATCCAACGGTTACCATTGTCTCCTACGTGAAGTATGATAAGCCGTGAAGTATGTTAACCTTTCTCTCTCTCTCTCTATATATATATATATATAGGATTTCAAGATAACTTAATTTCTTTCAAGAACATCATTTGGTTATTGTTTTGTTTCCTTTGATTACAGACACTAGTGCGTTTAGCATTCTTCAAATCCCTGCGTCTGCGCTGGTTCGACCCAAGAACCCGTGTTTGACCCGTGGTCCCACCAGCTTTTTTCCTGGGCACAGTTTAGCCGGGCCAGGAGGACTACGCTCTCCAGCTCCTCATCTAAGGTCAAGTTCATTGATGTTTGCATCATTACGCAACCTGCCTGCCACTGGTGAACCGTCTCTTGAGCCATTGCCCTCTGTCAACTACCCAAACAGTTAACAGACACTGTCCTGTATAGAAACAAAATCATACTGTTGACTCTATCGAGTATATAATAGACTATAGAGATCTGACCGGACAGCCATTTTGATCTTGCAAGTGTGTCTATGCACTTGTTATAGAGGTTTTCGGTAGCTTTTTTAGGTGTGTGTGGTTTAGCATGAATATGATGATAGTGGCTTATTGTTACTTGCAGTTGAGTAATTCTTTTGGGAATATAAATAGTCATTATGTCTCAAATCTTATTCATTCAGAAATATATAGAATTACATGCACACAAATTCATTGTTTCTCTTTATTTTAGTTTTTCATGATAAGCATTTGTGTATACTTCTTTTATTCGGCAAGAATTCTCGCAAGCCGTCGATTCAAACAACTCACCAAAGGTTGACGTCCACTCAGTTTGCGTCTTTCAGATCAAAGCTTCATATCGGTACCACCATTAATTCGACAAGTGGTTTAGTTAGTTGAGATAGTTATATTTATGTTACTAGCAGCTGATAATTCCCTTTGGGACTTTAAATAGTCATTATGTACTTGTTCATGCTTATTCAGAAATATACAGCATTACATACACATAAAGATTTATTCACTTTTTTTTTCTAGTTAATTTAGGTGTAAATGGCACAAGAGTGTGCATTAAATAAATAAGTTCATACGATTAACAAAATACATACAGAGATTTATATTTTTAGTGACAATAAGTTGTTTCATAAATATTTTATGATTGTTATGAAACAATGACCTAAGAGCAACAATATATAAACATATGAACTAGGATTAGAGAGATTATGGAGACAAAGAGAAAATGGAGAATGTAAGAAACTTATTCTTATTGATGTGTAAGTATAAAATACAAAGCCTCTATTTATAGGCTTGTACATTAACATAAGAGTAAATACAAAGGAGGAGTTAAGGATGTGGAGAGTATGATGTATTCATAACAATGATTAGTGTTTTCATGATATAGCAATTTAATGAAAAAGGAAGTTAAAAAAGTAAATTACTAAGGGGGTAGGGGCGCTCCACTAGTGATGGAATTTCATCACTTACAACATCCAATCAAGTCTCGCCATGTCATCGAACATTATTCCATCACTAGTGATGTACCGATTCTTTTTGTCTTTCTTCTTTACACTTTCAACATCTCCATCTCTCTCTCCATCTCTTTCTTCTTCATACTTTCTTCTCATTTCAAAATTCCAGCCGATTCTAGGGTTTACTTTCTTCATCTTCTATACGACCATGTCATCCGCAAAGAAATCCGTTGGTGAATCACCATCTTTGTCACTCAATTTCATAGATGATTTGAATCCGTCCAAAGATATGTGGAATCTCAAGTGTCGAATCATCCGGAAATGGGTTCAGTCCTTTCGGATGGACCTGATCTTGCTCGATGAGAAGGTATTACTACAATTTCGTGTTGATTCTGTTATTTCAGTGTTCTACGATTTATTTAGTAATCCAATGTTTATTTGTCATTTTTTACTCTTTTTATCATTTTGAGTTTGTGTTTTGTTTCTCAGAGGTGGTTGTGTAATTTATGTTTGTGTTTTGAGTTTTGTGTAATTTAGGTTTGTGTTCCGATAGATGATTATTGTGACTTAGGGTTAGATATAAAGAAACAAAGATGAAGAAACAAAGATGAATATTTTTTTGTGTAAAGTTATACGGTTATATATTTTTTGTTTTGTGTAATTTAGGGTTAGATATAAAGAAACAAAGATGAATATTTGTTTGGTTGTTTTTTCATCCTTGATAGATGATTATTGTGACTTACTGTTTGTTTGTTTGTTTAAAGAAACAAAGATGGTTGTTTGTTTGTTTTTTTGATCCTTGATAATTTAGGGTTAGATATAAAGAAACAAAGATGACTTACTGTTTGTTTGTTTGTTTGTTTTAGGCTTAGGCATAATGCATCAAAGACGAATATTGTTTGGGTTTTGAAGGTGTTTTTTGTAATTTAGGTTTGTGTAATTTAGGGTTAGGTATAATGAAACAAAGACTAATATTTTGGTTGGCTTTTGATCCTTTGTAGATAGTTATTGTCTGTTTCTTTGTTTTAGGGTTAGGCATAATGAAACAAACACGGATATTAGTTGGTTTTTGATCCTTCATATGTTACCATAGCTGAGTATCTTTTATATTTTTTTGAGCTACTGTTTGTTTGTTTGTTTCTAAAGTATCTGGTTTTACTTATTTGTCAGGGCCGTAAGATTCAGGCAGGGATTAAGGCTCCATTGATACTTGTGTTTATCTTACAACTTCATGAGGATGAAGTTGTTATTCTCTCCAGATTTGGTGTTGGAGAAAACACCGATGCCTACAAAGTTGTTAACCATGGTTACAAGATTAACTTTTACCGTTGTACGGTTGTTACACGTGAGAATGGTTGGCAAGATGTTGATTACAGATTTAATTTCATCGCACATTCAGACATTCTTAAAGGAGAAGGAAAGAATCTGCTCACTGTCGGTATGACTGTTTCTGATAGTCTGATATATATTTTGCCCCCCTTTCGAATCTGATTACTGTTGCTATGTTTGATATATATTTTGCCTCCCTTTCGAATCTGATTACTGTTGCTATGTTTACCATTTTAGATGTTGCTGGAACTGTTGTCTGGTGTGGAGATATGGAAATCTTTCCTAACGATAGAAAAAGGATGAACTTGGATCTTCAAGATGAGCAGGAAATTCTACTTTGCCATTTATATAAATTTGTTTGTGTGTTATGATTGTATTTAATGTAGTGAAGATTCATTAAATGATTGTTCTTATTTAATACAAGACCAATGATTAGTAAATCATTGTCATTATTTATTGTAGATTATATAGATATAAGATTCTTCATTGCATTTAATACAATTTTCATAGTAAATCATTGTTATTATTTATTGTAAATGATTAGTGTTGTTTTAATAGACAATATATATTTTGTTTGAACTTTTATGCTGTTTTTTTTCTCTGTTTCTTTTAGTGGAGAAGTAGTCCGTTGTACTTTGTGGCATGGTTGCAAAAGTCGCTAGGCGCTCCCTAGTCGGTCGACCGGGGAGTTGAGAGTACTCGGCATAGGCGGAGAGTACTCGGGGGGTACTCGGACATGTAAATTATAAAGAATGTAGTTTTTGGAAATTAAATATATGTCAAATAACATAAATTTACTAATATCTATAACAAAATAAGTGAAAATGATATTCATTCTTTAATACGATAGACATAGAAATTATGTTTTATTATTTTTTAAGTCAAACTCGGCCCAAGTTGACCTACTAGATACGATTTTGGTCGAGGTTGACCGCGTTTGACCAATTCCAAGTAATTAGGCGGAGTCAAAGAAAGTCGCCTCGGCAGCTTTGTAATGAATTGTTGGATATGTATATTGTTTCTTGCAGGACAATATACTGTTCAGAATGATAAGTTTGGAAGTCGTATGTTTCTCAACCAAGAAATTGATGAGGTTAATGAACTTCGTAGGAGGTACTATCACTGATTTATATTTCATATTTTTCATATTTTTATTAACATAAGTGTGAGTATTAACACTAATTATGTTTTTATTTTTATAGACTTTTAGTGAAACAATTTGAAGCTGGTGCTTCTTCTTCTCAAACCATACTTTCATCTCAGAGTGTATTTCCAGTCCGTCAAGAATTTCTAATTGAGACTCCTAATAGACATGTTGATGAAATTATTGAGATTGAAAGCGTATGAATAATTCTATATACATACAGAAGCATTTCATTTTCTTAATGTTTCTATGTTTTATCAGTTGAGCATGTTAATAAAGCTTTATCTTTGATATTATAGGTAATGTCATGTGTGGTAGTTGCAACGATCAAAATTGTTCAAGAAAACTATGGGCGGTTTTATCCGGCATGTCGAGACTGTAACAAGAAGGTGTTGACTAAAACTGAGTACTTACAATATGCTAAAACCATTTCTGATGAGGTCATGAATCTGTCACCTACTTCATTGGTTTGTCCGAAATGCGATAAAGAATGCACATCGATAACCATAAAGTAAGCTAATGTTACTTTTTAGGTCCACAACTGCTAAGTTCGGACTGTAATTTAATTACTATTTATTATAGGTTCAAGGTACATTTGAGAGTGCAAGATGAAACTGGCAGCGCGTCTTTTGTGATGTTTGATAAAGATGTATTGAAACTCATTGGTTCAACTGCGAGTGATATAAGGGAACGCCAAGTGAAGGTCAATGATACTGAAAGTTTTCCCCATGAAATATCTCGGTTGGTCGAAAAGAAGTTGGCTTTTAAAATTGAATTTTCTGATTACAACCTTAACCATGACTACCACGTTTACACTATCCAAAAAGTATGTGATGACCGGACATAATTGCTAAATTGGTTGCTGGTAATGGTGATGCTCTTGAGGTTGCTGATGAGGTAAGACTTTTTGGATATCTTGTATTGACTTATTTTTTGGTTTCCAATTTTTGTAGTTTAAATATCTTAGGTGAATTCCCTTTTGGTAATATTTTGATATTAGGTGTTTAGTCAAGAAGGTTCAGAATTCAAAGCTGTTTAATTATCTGAATCCTCACAGATGGCCGGTGCTGCTATTTCAAAGGTGAATATGGATTCTACAGTTTCGTTTTCGCTTGACTGTAGATTATATTACTTTATTTGATACCTTAGAAGTTTTTTTGTGATTTAATTGAAGGATGTTGTATCTGTTATGGCTGACTCTTCCGTAGTCGAAGCCAAGAAGGATTCGGGCACCAGTCCTAATGGTAAACGTTCGTTGCAGGACGTGGAAGGTCAAAATGTTGGGGAACTATCTTCTAACAACAAAAGGAACCGGAAGAAGCCATCTAGGCTTACCACTTAGCTCCTTTCACGTCTTTATATTTTGAGGTTTAAGCGAACCTATGTTTTTGGTATGTACTTAAGTATGTGGTTGTTTGAAGTTGGGTTGTCGTTGGTAAGTGTTAAACTACTGAAACAGTTGTTTTGTATGTTTTAGTTGGTGGTAATTTATGAACTTGGAAGATGTGGTAAACCGTTATGTGGTTTACTTTTTTGTATTATAAACTATGGTTTATGCTGGGAAGTATAATCTTTGCTTATAATGTGTGTTTTGATTTGTGCAATATAATATATGAGATGTGTAAATTAGTATGGCGTAGTCTAAATTCTACTTTTTTAATATAATGTTTGAATGTATTTTTAATTTATAACCGCATTACAAAGAAATTGTTAATATCCAAAAATTATATGAAAGAAGTTATATTCTTTGAGTTTAAATCAATTTTCGTTATAGGATATAATT
The DNA here is from genome assembly GCA_030545235.1 of Helianthus tuberosus. Lineage (NCBI taxonomy): Eukaryota > Viridiplantae > Streptophyta > Magnoliopsida > Asterales > Asteraceae > Helianthus > Helianthus tuberosus. The sequence goes on from CM060354.1 coordinate 23,255,251, forward strand.
CATAGATATTAACCTACCTTTTTATAAACTAATGTAGGAACCAATAGATTGATAAAACCAAGACAAGGATGGTTAGAAAATATGTAGTAGTTAAATCCATGTAAGTTTCTCTATCCACATAAATTATGGGACAATGTGACTCGGTAAAAATGTATCATTAACCTTCAACTCCAAATATAAATCGGGTGGATCGTGTTGTAGTAACTTCATTGTAGGAACCAATAGATTGGTAAAACCAAGACAAGGATAATTAAAAAATATGTAGTATTTAAATCCATATAAATTACGCTTTTTCAAAAACCAGTATGTATAACACATACTTATATGTTTTATACAAAAACCAGTATGTAAGGTAATTAACAAATAAAATCCGTACCAAATAAAATTAACCAAAGGCCCCAAATTGGGTTGTATTTTGCAATTAAATGGTGTAAGCCTTTCAATAATTTGTGGCCTATAAGTTGTGAACCATAAAATCATGTCAAAGGCCCACAAAATGAATCAGGTTTCTTAAATCACAATTTCATTACCTTCTCTATGTCTATAGCTTCTATTCCGACTGAATCAAAGTGAAGATAAAAAATTAGCGCCAAAATCAGTAGTTAAAATTGAACACCTTCTTACTTTGGGCCACAATCGATGAACACGTAATGGTAGGTTTTTCTATCTCATTTGTTTAAATCTATTGTGAAGATTTGTCTGTGTTCATTCTTTTATTTAATTAGGTTTTAAATGGGGATGTTCAATCACCACTAGCTGTTGAAAAAAAAATGTTTTTTTGGACAGTGATTACACTAATCACCCGTAGCTAGCCCTAAATCACACATATTTGCTCAATACTTATGTACAGTTATGGAGAGTAAAAAGAATTTTATACCAAGAGATAGAGAGTATTTTCCACAGTGCAGTCGCCAACAGTCCAAAGAATCAAGAAAGATAAGAAAGTCTATCTTGAATTAGCGTAGAAACAGTGGTGTGGTTCACTTTGGACAAACACCTCCTATTATTGAGACACTTCAGGGCGATGTTACTATTACTACGAACGATAATGGAGGTATGTTGGTCATTTTTCAAAATACATATATATATATATATGTAATGTTATATTAGCTGAAATCAGTTTCTTAATATATACCAACAAGTATCATCAAAAGGTTTCTACGAAGCCTCAACTCTACATTACACGCCATCCACCGTAAATCAGAATCAAAGTGTAATGTCGTTGGAATCCTCTTCTAAAAATATGGGTAAACAACTCTTCTGCTACTTTTCTAATTATCTTACATACTAATTGTTGTTTATTGAATATGTCTATGTAAAATATGTGAAAATTGTAAGTGTTTGTACCATAAATTAACCAAATCTCGTCATGTACAGCATGTCACACGCCCGCCAAGTTAGATCGAACATCTGTTAGTATGATTCCTCTGACTTCATCCAGTCTTGGTAAGGTTATAAATCTTTTTTTTAAGGTATGCTCTCAGATTTGACATTGTCCCTTTGTTTCAATTTTAGGACAATCCGGAAAGGCTAATTACGGTGTTTATGACTCTAGAAAGAGGAAACAAAGATTCAAAATGATGGATATAAGTAAATTTAATTTATCTATTGTAGCTGATGTAAGGAGGACATCTGCAATGGTCACACCGTTTGAATCATCAAATCATAAAATTGAGAGCAACCCATTAACGAATATTACAAACTGTATGTTGTATAGACTTTTGTTATTACTGTTAATCATTTACGGAATGCTAATGGAAGTTTTATAACATTTGTAAATTTTCTCTTGCAAGTGGATCGTGTTACAGTAAGGTCCCGTCGAAGTGATATTCCAACTCCTCAGAATATTGATATTAGAACTTCTCGACAGTTGCGAAAATGTTCCGTAGTAGCGTTTAGTGGTATGTGTTTTACTTTTAATGCAAAACTAAATATAGGTTTCCGATTCACTATATTTGACTAATGTATTACTTATTTTCCTCCCCGTTGTAACCGATGTTAATTGTCATTTCCAAAATGAAACGGCAGGAAAAGAAAACTCCTACCCTGGTGAAAGTTCTAACTTTGATGATTCCAATTCCTCTGATTGTTTACCATATTCTATCGTAAAAAAGATTTACGGAATTGCAAGAGGTACATAACCTCCTTAAACTTATCAAAGTATGTTTCCAGATAACAGTTTAATCTCCTAATATTTCTCTTATATAATCATTTTTTATGTGCCTATATAATTTTGTAGAATACGTTGATCATGGAGATGCTATTTTTGTATGTTCTTACTATCATGCAATGCTTTGGAAAGATGAAATGCTTAGGGGTAATTTGGATTCTAAGAAATCGTCTTTTTCTATTTGTTGTTCGAACGGAGACATTGAATTGCCTTCCTCACCTGTTCCTCCTCCATTGCTCAAAAGGTTTTACAAAAGAGTTACTCCTGAAAGCCGCAATTTCATGAATAATATTCGAGCATATAACATGATGTTTGCCTTCACATCCCTTGGTGGCAAGGTTTCTAAAACTTTTCAAAATACCAAAGGTCCTTATATTTTTGGATTACAAGGCCAAAATTACCATCGCATTGGTAGCCTGCTATCGAATGATGGTGAAGAGCCCCAATTTTCACAGCTTTATATTTATGATTCCCAAAACCAGGATTTAACCGTCAAAAGGCTGTAAGGTAAACTAAGCATTCACTAAATACTGATTAATGTCAAGTGTTTTATATATATCTTCTATATATAATAATGTTATTTTTTACACAGTGTCGAGGAAGGTTCGAAGACAAACACTAAACAAGACCTTCATCTTGCCATCATATCCAGTCTTAAAAAAATGTTGGATTCTTGCAATCCACTTGTGAAGTCATTTAGAATGGTACGAGATTGTTTTAAAGAAAATGATTGTCAAAATGTAAGACTCAAGCTCATTGGAGCAAGGGATAAGGATGGTAGAATTTTTAACTTGCCCACTGCTGAAGAAATTGTTGCATTAATAATTGGTGATTTTGATGGAGCATTTGATAAAAGGGATATCACAGTTCAAACAAAATCAGGCGATCTTTAGAAAATTAGTGAGCTTCATCCCTCTTATCTTGCATTGCAATATCCACTTATCTTCCCATATGCAGAAGATGGATTTAGTCTTGGTATTAAACATCGAGGTGTTTCAGTTGATTGTGATATACTTAGAACCAGCACCGCAATGAGAGAATTTTTTAGTTACACAATACAAGACAGAGCCAACCAATTTTCGTTGTTACTCAATGCCCAAAAGCTATTCCAACAGTTTTTGGTTGATGCGTATACAATGATAGAATCTGCACGGTTAGCTTACATAAAGACACAACAACCCAAACTTAGAAGTCAAACGTTTAAGAATTTAAATCAAAGTGTTGAAAGTGGAGAAAGTGATGCGTCAAATTGTGGAAAACGAATTTTGTTGCCATCATCATTTACCGGTGGATCGAGATATATGATGCAAAAGTATCTAAATGCTATGGCAATCTGAAAGCTGTAGGATATCCAGATCTCTTCATAACAGTCACTTGTAATCCCAATTGGCCTGAGATTTATAGGTGTTTAAAAGACAAACGGTTGAACCCTCAAGATAGACCGGATATTATCGCACGGTTATTCAAAATTAAAATCAATCATCTACTTCAAAATTTCAAGAAACATAAATTCTTTGGTGAGATACAAGCAAGTAAGTCATTGTAAAATGTTTTAATTAATTTCTCAAATAATACTTTTACTAACACTTTTTTTGACGTAATATTTCTGTTATTTATACAATCGAATTTCAGAAACGTGGTCTACCTCATGCTCATATATGTTTATTCTTAAGTGCCGAGAGCAAGTTTCCAACTGCTAAAGAAATTGATTTGGTTATTAGTGCTGAAATACCTGAAAAAGAGATGGATGCTGAACTGTATGAACTTGTCAAACAATTTATGATCCATGGTCCATGTGGTACAGACAACCCTCATTGTCCATGCATGGTTAATTTAAAATGTTCGAAGAAGTTTTCGAAAAAATACGTAGATGTGAATTGTGTTGATTCTGAAGGATATCCTGTTTACCGTCGTCGTCAATCATGCAACACTGTAGAAAAAAATGGCGTGTTGCTTGACAATAGGTTTGTAGTTCCATACAATGCTATGCTACTCAAAAAGTATCAGTGCCACATAAATGTTAAGTGGTGTAACCAAACAGGATCCATCAAATATTTGTTCAAATACATTAATAAGGGTCCGGATAGAGTGACAGCTTCTGTTTACGAAAGTACCACCAATGCTAATGTGAACCATCAAAACAAGGAAATTACAAATAATGAAAATCTGTCAAACAAAACAGAAGTAGATGAAGTTAAAGCATATGTTGATTGTAGATATATTTCAGCGTGTGAAGCTGCGTGGAGAATCTTTAAGTTTGACATACACTATCGATTTCCATATGTTGAAATATTACCTTTTCATTGCGAAGATAGTCAGGCTATTGTTTACGATGATAATTCAAACTTGTGTGACGTGGTTAGTAACCCAACTGTGAAAATGTCTATGTTCACAGAATGGATGAAATGTAACCAAACGGATGCATTTCCTAGAACGTTGAAGTATATAGAGTTCCCCAGATACTTTGTATGGATACGCAAATAACGAAAGTGGGTACGTAGAAAAAGACCTTTTGGTGCAGTTGGTAGGATACATTATGTACCTCCATCACTTGGTGATTGTTATTTCTTGAGAATTTTATTGAATCACGTTATAGGACCAATGGGTTTTTTTGATATAAAAACAGTTGATGGAAAAATTTACCATACCTTTAAAGATGCATGTTTCGCTCGCGGTCTGTTGGACGATGATAAGGAGTATTTAATGGCCATTACGGAAGCAAGCACATGGGCCACTTCTGATTTCTTGCGTACATTTTTTGTAATGCTGTTGATGTCAAACTCCATTTCTAGGCCCGGTCATTTCTGGACACAAACAAAATCTCTATTGTGTGAAGATATATTATATCAGCAACAACGGAGGATTACTGGTATTCCAGGTAATTTTAAAAATTTAAATAAATTCTCAGATTCAATCTTACTTTAATGAAGTATTTATAAAATCTAATTACCAAACATGTGTTTTATTTTTTAGATTTGGTTCTTCCAGAGGAAGAGATTGAAAACATTTGCTTATCACATATCGAAAAATTGTTACTTGGTTATGGAAGTACGTTAAGCAGCTTTTCTGACATGCCAAATGTTCCTGACAACTACACTTCAGCATTGAACAATCAAATGATAATGAAGGAACTTTCGTATGATCGGGCTATCTTAAAAAAGGAACTTGCAGCTTCCTTAAAATGTGTAACTGATGAACAAAGAAAAGTGTATGAAACCGTCATGAATGCAGTTGCTAAAGGAAGTGGAGGTGTTTTCTTTCTATATGGTTACGGTGGAACTGGTAAAACATTTCTCTAGAAAACATTTGTAGCTGCGTTACGTTCCAAAGGTGAAGTTGTCTTGAATGTTGCATCCAGTGGTATTGCATCACTTCTATTAGATGGCGGTAGAACGACTCATTCCAGGTTTGTAATTCTGATAAATGTTAACGAGGATTCTATATGCTCTATAGAACCGAACAGTGAGCTAGGAGGCTTAATAAAAGAAACTAAGATGATAATCTGGGATGAAGCACCAATGACACATAAGCATTGTTTTGAAGCTCTGGATAGAACAATGAGAGATATAGCCCGTTCCAGTAATCCGTCCTTGCAGAACAAACCTTTTGGTGGAAAGTCTGTCCTTTTTGGCGGTGATTTTAGACAAATCCTTCCAGTCATTCCAAAAGGTACCAGAAGCATGATTGTAAATTCTTCATTGAATTCTTCTTATATATGGCAGGATTGTCAGTTACTCAAACTAACTGAAAACATGAGGTTAAAAGTTGGTACCAATCCAAGTAATCTTAACGAGACCAAGGAATTTGCTGAATGGATTTTACGACTTGGTGATGGTCTACTTGGTGGTCCAAATGATGGAGAAGTGGAAATTGAAATTCCAGATGATATACTTATACTCGATCAAGTCAATCCTATATCTTCATTGATCTCTTTCACATATCCGGATATGCAAAACTTTTTATGCGATTCAAATTACTTCCAACAAAGAGCCATTCTTGCACCCACAAATGAAGTTGTTGATTCAATAAATACAGAATTATTAAATAGTATGGCTGGTGAAGAGAAGATATATCTCAGTTCAGATACTTTATGTGAGTCTGAGGATCAAACCGACCTTAACATGGCATTGTTTCCTCCGGATGTATTAAACAAATTGCATTTGTCAGGATTACCTAACCATAAATTGGTTCTCAAAGTTGGAGCTCCAGTAATGTTACTTAGAAACATTGATCAAACAAATGGTCTGTCTAACGGTACACGGCTTCAAGTAACAAAACTTGGAAAACTTGTAATCGAAGCAAAGATTATTACCGGAAATAATATAGGTCATCATACTTTGATTTCAAGATTGAAAATGACTCCGTCCGATAAAAGATTACCGGTGAAAATTGCACGAAGACAGTTCCCACTATCTCTATGCTTTGCAATGACCATCAACAAAAGCCAGGGACAATCACTTGAATGTGTAGGCTTATATCTTCCACGGCCGGTTTTTAGTCACGGACAACTATACGTTGCTGTATCTCGAGTAAAGAGTAGGAGGGGTTTGAAGATCTTGATATGTGACAGGGGAAAACAAGTGTGTAAAACCACAACTAATGTGGTCTACAAAGAAGTTCTACATAATCTATAGTCATTGTAGAAATAGCATTTTGGACAAAAGTCTTTTCATGTATGTAGTAATTTGGTATGATGTTTTGCACATCCTATGAACATGTTCCTTTTATCTAATAATAATGGATGTTATTTTAGAGAATTGTTTAAAAAAATAGTATACATGTTTAAAAATTGATAGCTTTAACAATTATAAAACAATGAAAGGTAAATAACAATAACATATATCTAAAAGACAAGGAATAACTAATGCAAGTAATACTTTCAACCGTTAGTCATTAGGAACACTACATGTTCTTATTACATAGTCTACAGTGTTTCAGTAACATATGTAACCAAAAACTTATCTGTACCTACACCCTTCGTACCACCAGGGTCAAAACTAAACTATCAACTTTTACAAAAGAGTTTTAAGCAAACCAACAACCACAAACAAAAAATATTGTTTCCAGACATAATAACATTATCCGCAAAGGCCCCACAACCATTCAGTCAAACAAGAAAATACCTTTACCCATGACGAACTTAAGGGTAAACTCTTCACGAGGAACCATCTTTTTATCCTTCACAAACTGTTTCATGTCTTTTATGTAAAACCGACCATCAAGAGACTCGATACCAACTCGAACATCCCAAACATTTCCATCAGCATCAACAATCTTTAAACTCCTCTTCCTATCCAAGCCACTTTTTTAGCGAGAGCTTTTTTAATGCGCTGTAAGAAACAACAAATAATGTTAAGAAAGATAGTATTATAATATGGTTAATACAACCTAAGGTACTGTTAGTACTTTTTTGTTACAGAAACTTACAAAATGATTGTCCACACGGAAAACTACTGGAATAGTTTCGTCGTTCGTGGTTACAGGGAGCATTTCAGCTTCATTGTCCTTAGTTACGTCATCTACATCTTCACCATCTAAAATAATGATAACCTCTTCTACAACTTCTTCCTTAATAGCAGTATATAATTCCAGTGGCAACACTAAATCAGCATCCTTGGAACAATTGAAAACGGACATATCAAAAGTGTGAAGATCAATCATTTCAAACACAAGAAGATGCTCATCACTTAGTGACAATTTCTTCTTAATCCGATCCCATCCAGTTGTTATGTAAAGCTGATTGTCAATAACATCCATTCGAACAAACACTTTATGCTTCCCAGGACCTCTAATAACAACCGAATAGTTTGGAATGGTATTGTCCATCTTGTGATGTACAAATAGACGATTGATATGCTACAACGAGAAAAAAATAAATATTAGCAATTTCATATACTAACAACCAATAAATAACAAACCATAATAAATATATTGAACCCAGATTGTGAACTACATACCATAGCATCATGTTTATCAAAAGCGCCATTGGGTCTGTAGTAAAAATAATCAGATGGAGCAAATGCAATATTGTCATAGAAATAAAATATCCGAAAACTTTCTAATGCTTCTTCATACTGAAACACGAGCCACGATCCAGATTGTAGTTTTAAAGTTTCAACTATGGAATACCACCCATTGTAGAAATAACAGAAGTTTCCTAAATCATATACCTTGACTTCAAACACTTGGCCATTAGTTGTCCGCACTTTGACAAAGCCAACTGGATAGTTAAACTCTTTAATCCATTGTTTATATTTTTTTTTAGCAGAACCTATGTATAAATACATTAAAATCACAAATTGTCTAAGATGATATTATAAAGAAAACTAAATTCGCCATAACCGAGATTAAAATACTAACCAAACATTTCCTTTGGTTGTCGTCCATGTAAGAAGCAAACCCATACATCCTTCTAACTTTGAACTATCAGAGAAAATACTTGAATATCATTAATAAATAACAGAGTAAAATGTTAAAAGGTTATTCTAAGTATTGCAATTAAAAAGAGTATAACTAATAGACTAAAACATTAGATAACGTTAAAAGGTTATTTTATATATTCAATGTCAAGAATGTGAAAGACCAAATGTTGTTTTCGATGTCAAGAGTTTCTAAGGCTTGGACTTGCTTCTATTTTCGATACAAGTAGATATGAAATCCTAAGTCCTTGGTTTGTTGACGACTTCTGATGATGAACTCATCTACGTTTGAGACTGTGATGAATCTGTAAGTGTGATATTCAGATTCTATGATGCTTTATCACTCATTGCAAACTGTTACAACACATTTTAACTTAAAGAGAAAAAGAAAGACATTTCATTTGGACCGTCATTATTACTTCTCATTAAGGATCAGGGGAGCTTGAAATTGTTGTTTGGTATAGAGAATAATCTGTGAATTGGGGTTGAATTGTATTGAGAAAATTGTATTGTACAAGAAATAGGGTTACCAAAAGATGGTGTTTATATAGAACACCATATTACACTCTAGCCCCTATACTATCTATTTCCTTTTTTTCGACACTCCCCCTCAAGTTGAGTAGTAGGGTCACCAATACTTAACTTGCTCAAACAGCTACTAAAAGCGTTTCCGTTGACTGCTTTTGTGAGAATATCTGCGAGTTGATCTTTTGTTGATATATACGGGAGCTCTATGATTCTTTCCTCTAGATTTTCCTTGATGAAATGTCGATCTACCTCCATGTGTTTTGTTCGATCATGCTGAACTGGGTTTTCTGATATTTGTATTGCAGCTGTATTGTCGCACATAATTTTACTGGGTGTCGCCCTTTGGGAGAAACCAGTGTCTTCTAGGAGCTTCCTGATCCAAAGAACCTCACTTAGCCCTCGAGCTATGCCTCTGAACTCAGCTTCTACACTCGACAGAGCGACCACTTTCTGTTTCTTACTTTTCCAGGTAACAAGGTTTCCACCAACCAGGGAGAAGTACCCTGATGTTGACCTTCAGTTTCCCTTATCTCCTGCCCAGTCTGCGTTAGTGTAGAGCTCAACTTTTAAATGTCCATTTGCTTTGAACAACACTCCATGGCCTGCGGTACCCTTTAGATACCTTAGAATTCTCTGACCAGCTTCCATGTGGGCAACTTGTGGTTGGTGCATAAACTGACTTACCACTCCAACAACATAAGCTGTATCAGGACGAGTGTGAGAAAGATAGATTAACTTGCCCATGAGACGTTGATACCTTTCTTTGTCTGCAAGCTCTCCATTAAGTTCCATATGAAGATTGTGGTTCACCATCATTGGCGTATCTGCTGGTTTACAATCAATCAACCCAGTTTCCGCCAGGAGATCAAGGACATACTTCTTTTAGCAGATGAAAATCCCCAGTTTAGACCTGAGAACTTCTATTCCGAGGAAATACTTGAGATTCCCAAGGTCTTTCATTTCGAATTTTGAAAACAGACTCTTTTTCAGTTGTGCTATTTCTTCTACATCATTTCCAGTAATAATCATGTCGTCTACATATATAATCAGGCAAGTTACGAGGCCGTTTCTTCTCTTGAGAAATAGAGTATGATCAGCGTTACTTTGGTAATACCCGTATTCTTTCATTGCCAAGGTGAATTTTCCAAACCATGCCCGAGGAGACTGTTTTAGCCCGTATAGAGATTTTTTTACCGACAAACTTCCCCGTCTTTAAAACCCCCTGAAAAACCTGGAGGTGCTTCCATGTAGACTTCTTCCTCTAAGTCTCCATGGAGAAATGCATTTGTAACATCGAACTGATGGAGAGGCCACTCCTTATTGGCTGCCACGGAGAAGAGGACTCTGATGGTGTCCATTTTTGCAACCGGAGAAAAAGTCTCAGTGTAATCGATCCCATACGTCTGAGTGTACCCTTTGGCTACAAGTCGAGCTTTGTATCTTCCAATGGAACCATCTGGTTTATACTTAATTGAATATACCCACCGGCAACCAACGGTTTTCTTTCCTTTTGGGAGAATGCACTTTTCCCACGTGTTGTTTTCATAAGAGCGTGCATCTCCGTTTCCATTGCTTCTTTCCAGTTCTTCTTACCTTGCGCTTCTTTTACAGAACCAGGTATTTGTTCGGTGTATAGTGAGGTGACAAAAGCTTTCGCACTGTTAGATAAGTTCCCATTAACCATATTAGCTACAGGATACCTTGAATTTCTGGTTTCCCTCTCTGGCGAGTACCGTTTTGGAGGGACCCCTCTATTAGCTCTAGGAGGGAGAGGGTATCTTTCGGTTGTCTCTGCTACAACTGGTTCAACATGTTCAACGACTGGTTCAACCTCTTCCAAATCTGGTTCAACTTGTTCCACATCTGGTTCAACCTGTTCCACATCTGGTTCAACATGTGGAGTAGGTTCCATTGTTGTCTCATGATTATAAAATGCAGGGTCCTCAGTATTTCTTACCTCAGGTATCACGTTGGATGGACTTTCTTCAGTGGTACTGTGCTCCGCAGATTGTGTGGCTGTGTTTGAAGGACTCGCAGTACTGTGATGATTTCCTGTTGTTACTTCTTCAGGTGAGGGAAGTTGGGTTAGCCAACTTAGAGTGTTTATACATTCATTCTCCCCCTGACCACTGAGTTGGGTGTCATAAAAGTATTTTGTTTCAAGAAAGTCAACGTTCATTTTGGTGAACATTTGATGAGTTTTTGGATTATAACACCGGTAACCTATTTGATCGATCCCATAGCCGACAAATACACATTTCTCAGCACATGGGCCGAGCTTGTTTCGGTTGGTTTTGGGTATGTGGACAAATGCGGTACACCCGAAGATTCGAGGTTCAAGTGTAAGAGGATGAGGAATACTGGCAGACTTAGACAGGCAATCTAAGGGAGTCTTAAATTTAAGAGCTTTTGTGGGAAGCCGATTTAGGAGATACACGGAGGTTGCAACTGCCTCTGGCTAGAAAGATTTAGGGACTTGAGATTCAAGTAAAAGAGCTCGAGTCATTTCAAGAATAATACGGTTTTTCTGTTCGGAAACACCGTTTTATTCGGGGGTATGAGAACAAGAGGTTTGATGAATTAATCCTTTGGTTTTAAAGAATTGTTTCATGGATGTATTGACAAATTCTCCCCCATTGTCGGATCAAAGGATTTGGATTTGAGTTCAGAATTGAGTTTGAATCATAGCATAAAATGTGGTAAATTTTTCGTAAACTTCGGCTTTGTTTTTTAAAAAATATACCCATGTCACGCGGGTGCAATCATCCACGAATAGTATAAAGGACCGAATACCCTGCCCCCCATCACAGGAGCAGGACCCCATACATCAGAATGGATTAGTGAAAATGGTGAAGCAACTTTCGTATTGCTAGGTTTAAATGGTTGTCGATGGCTTTTAGCACGAAAACATGTTCCACAATCTGTTTTTCCATTTGAAGGGAAGAGTTTTGGAAATAAAAGGTGCGAATAACCACTGGATGGGTGTCCCAAACGTCTATGCCAAAGCCAGGCTTCCCGGTTTTCGGTTCCATGTACCAACATCACAGTACCCTGTTGAGTCACTTCATCCACGTAGTACAATCCGTGGCGCTCAGTACCACGTCCAATAATCACACCCGGCCTGATATCCTGTAGAAGGCAGAAAGTAGGGTGCATTAGTACCGTGCAATTTAATTCTTTGGTAATAATACTAATTGAGAGCAATTTGTGTGATAAGGACGGAACATAGAGGCAATTTGATAATCTCATAGTTGGTGAGATTTCAATTTCTCCTCCTCTTTTCACTTGCATCGTTCCGTTGTTTGTTGTATGGATTTGAGTTTTTTGAGGTTGGGTCATTGAACGTATGTCTAATGGTTCAAATGTCATGGTGTCAGTGGCACCAGAATCAAATATCCAAGAACTATTTTTTCCATGATTGTTTGTCATATTCACTTTTCCGACACGAGTGTGACGGATATGTTTTTTTGGTTTTTGGAAATTACGCAGTCGTTACGAATAAGACAGCAGACCAGCGTATTTAATAAATATGCTGGACACTTGAACTCGCGTTCAAGATTTATCAATTACGCCGGGAACAAATATGCTGGATCACTTAAATCCGCCAGAATAACGACGCCCGAGACAAACGTTAGCTTACCGGCGTATTTATCAAATACGCCGGGCAACTTAAACTCGCGTTCAAGATTTAAGATGACCCAGACAAACAAATCCGCTAGCCAATGCAAAAAAATAGCAGCGAAATCCCAGATCTGTGCAGCGGATTAGAGTTTAGCAGCAGAATTGTTGAAAAATTAGGGTTTTGGCTTTTGTGGCGGCTAAACTAGTTTGTTATGATCGGAATTGATTGTGATTGATTGTGATTGATTGAAGCTGATCGAAATTAATCAGAATTGAAATCAGAACTGATCAGGATTGAAAAAACGAAACTGTTTGATTGAAAGAACGGCTGCGGCTAGGGTTTCCGGCCAAAAGTGAGTGCGGCGGCAATTAGTTGGTTCGATTTTTTTCAGAGTTTGATTTTGATTGTTTCTGTTTTGAGCTTGAATTGGCTGGGATTGATTGTAGATGATGAGCAAGGTGTTCCAGAATCAAAAACACTGCTCTGATACCATGTTGTTTGGTATATAGAATAATCTGTGAATTGGGGTTGAATTGTATTGAGAAAATTGTATTGTACAAGAAATAGGGTTACACAAAGACGGTGTTTATATAGAACACCATATTACACTCTAGCCCCTATACTATCTATTTCCTTCTTTCCGACAGACATGTCATAAACACAGACTTGAAAACACAAATGTATTATCTAAACTACCATAAGTAATCAAGATAAGAACATACATAGCATGTGCAACATCCAAAATATTATAATTCAATCTGTGAAAGACTAAAATTATATAACTATACTAAACATCATAATCTTATAAAATATTTATATGAAAAACAGAAGTATAAGACATCATGAACTATGAACTGAAACTATATTAAACATCATAATCTTATAAAATCTGTCAAGAACACCAACTAAAACTATACTAAACATCATAATCTTATAAAATCTTTATAAAAGAACTGATAAACAATCATTTTAAACATAGCCCTAAATGTATAAACCTCAATCGAACATCAATACAAACATTCATATGAAAAATAGAAGTATAACACATCAAAATACACAAATATGATCACAAATTACAGTTCATATAGATCGGCAAACCTTTGATCAAAAATCAAACATTCAAGCGTGGTATAAAAAATTACATGAAGAAAAGATTTTAGAAGAAGAAACTCGAATCAATACTTTTTAGATTACCTTTTGATGATAAGCGGAAATCTTGAAAACTCCCTGTCGTTTCGTTGTCACACTTTGAAGAATGGAGATGGAGATGGGGCTGTAAATGAAAGATTAGAATGGGCTATGTTCCGTATTTGGTATAAGGGTTTTAATGGCCTTTCAAAGTCTAACCCATTATTAAGGTTAATTGGATCAAATATATGGGCTTTATTGAATTGTTCAATAACATTTGGTTATTTAAATTAGGTCATCTTTTTATTATTAGACAACATAAAATTAGGTCATGCTTTCATTTTAGACAACATATTATCAATTAGTTAGCTTATTTCTATATCAAACCTGAGCTAATAATTTTTTTGTAACACAGTAATAAAATTTTTATGTCGTAACACATATTGTTTTTAACAATGTTTTATAAAGATATGTAACTAAACACAAACAATTTAAATGATGTATTATAATCTATTTTTTAGTATTTAATTTCGATGGTTAATAAACCTACCAGTGTGTTCACACGGGTCCTACAACTAATTTAAAGAAAAAGGAAGTTAAAAAAGTAAATTACTAAGGGGGTAGGGGCGCTCCACTAGTGATGGAATTTCATCACTCACAACATCCAATCAAGTCCCGCCATGTCATCCAACATTATTCCATCACCAGTGATGTACCGATTCTTTTTGTCTTATTTTTTTGCTCCTCCCTGTTTTTTTACTAAATAACCTTTGAAACGAAAAATTTATTATTTATACAGGATTCTGAAATCCTTTTGGGTACATCGTTAATTTTTTATTTTCTTTTTTGGTTGCTATGCTAGGTGTCGATACTGTAGCTACACCATAACAAAATGAGAAGATATCAATCGAATACTCGCGGCGTATATGGATAATAACATTTTTAAGTCCTTTTAAAATTAATGCTGACATCAGTGACGATGTCTGCTGCAGACAATGTCTTCATTTGGATCCCACACTTCACGCGTTACTCGACGCAACCATGCTGACAAGCGTATCGCTTCACTGGTGGCCAAGGAAATGGCTAAGGTCATACCTCAGATCGTCAGTGAGATCAACGATGTCAGCAGCAAGTCCTCTGTTGAATCCAAGAGTGACTCTCCAAAAACGCACTTCAGCTTTAAACAATTCAAGGCCTGCGGTCCTGCTAACTTCACTGGTGAAGACGGACCCAGTGCTATGTTCAAGTGGTTTGACTCTATCGAAGTCACCTTCAGGCAAAGTGGATGCTAAGAAAATCTGCGTACTGTTAATGCTACTGGAGTTTTTCAGTCCAGGGCTCTGGACTGGTGGACTGCTGAGCGCAACAGGCGCGGTAATGATGCAGCTTATGGCCTATCATGGGAAGAGCTCAGGGAGCTTATGATGAAAGCGTTCTGTCCTCCTCATGAAGTACAAAAGTTGGAGAATGAATTCTGGCACATCAAACAAGATGGAGGTGACAACGCTGGTCTCACCGCTCGCTTCAAGCAGCTCAGTATCATCTGTCTTGGTCAGGTGGCAACGCCTGAAATGACGATCAAGAAGTACATCCGCGCTCTCCCAGAGTGTGTAGCTGACTTTGTTCAGGCAACTAAACCTGCAACCATTGAGGAGACTTACCAACTCGCAGCTGAGATCAACGATAAATGAGTCTTAGCTGGGTATTTCAAAACCTCGACCAAGAATCTCAATCAAGTCACCGCTACTCCCGCTACCGAAACTGCAGCATCACAAGGTTCAAAGTCTTCACGTCAGAATCGCAAGCGCAAGGGTAACAACAACAAGAACTACGCTACTACCGTCGCTCCTCTCAATGCTGTCCCCATACAACCCAACCAGAACCAGAACCGCCAAGTGGCAGCACCCGTGACCAACGCATCGCCTGCTAAGTGTGCGTATACTGGTGTTCATCCTCTCTGCCCTACTTGCACCTACCATCACCTTGCAGGGGTGAAGTGTCGTTTCTGTGCGAACTGCAACATTTATGTGCATTTTACTGCTCACTGCTGTTTAGGCCCCCGTCAACAAGCTCAAGCTCCTCCCGCACTACCAGCTCTACTCCCCGTTCCTCAGGGTAACCAAGCAGCTCCTGCGCCCTCAGCTCATGCACAAGCCTGCTACTCTTGTAGTGACCCGAACCATTTTGCTAATGGTTGCCCAAATCTCGTTGTGAAACAAGAACCGCAACAGCAACCACCGCAACAGCAGCAGCAACAACAACCATAGCAAGCCACCGTGGATGAACCTTCAACATCAACGTCCGCTAGGCGCAAACTTACAACAATGTTGTCAATGGTACGTTTCTCGTTAACGGTATTTATGCTTCGTGTTTGTTTGATACTGGAGCCGATAACTGTTTTGTGTCGTTTGAATTCGAAAAGCTCCTAAACCGTAAATGCGCCAACCTCCCAACGATGTTCGACGTAGAAATTACCACCGGAAGAACCGTCACCGTCAGTTCCGTTCTCCGTGATTGTACCCTCAAACTCAACCATCACGTTTTCCCGATCGATCTCATCCCAATGCAACTTGGTAGCTTCGATATCATAGTAGGTAGGGATTTTCTTCGTGAAAATCATGCTGAAGTTGTTTGTTTCGAAAAGATGATTCGTTTCTCCCTCTCAAACGGTGATCAATTGTGTGTTTATGGCGAAGTACCCTTGAAAGAACTGAAACTTATGTCATGCATTCAAGCAAGCAAGTATCTCCGAAAGGAATACATGGCTTTCTTAGCACAAATCGTAGTAGCGGAGAAGGAAAAGAAGCCACTGGAAAAGGTACTTGTGGTTCGTGATTTTTCTAATGTCTTTCCTGGCGATTTACCCGGTCTACCCCTGACTCGTGATATTGACTTTCGTATCGACCTTATTTCTGGAGCTAACCCCGTCGCTAAAGCCCCTTATCGCCTCGCACCGTTCGAAATGCGTGAACTCTCTAGTCAACTCCGGAATTACTTGATAAAGGCTTCATACGCCCTAGCACATCGCCATGGGGTGCACCTGTCCTTTTCGTGAAAAAGGATGGATCGTTCCGAATGTGCATTGATTATAGGGAACTCAATAAGCTTACCATCAAGAATCGCTACCCTTTACCTTGAGTCACCGACTTATTTGATCAACTACAAGGCGCTACGTGTTTTTCTACAAAAAATCTACGCTCTGGTTACCATCAAATACGAATTCAGCAACAAGACATCCCTAAAACCGCTTTTCGTACCCGTTATGGCCATTACGAATTCGTCGTTATGCCTTTTGGTCTTACAAACGCACCCGCGGTCTTCATGGATTTGATGAACCGTGTGTGTAAACCCTTTCTTGATCGCTTCGTTATCGTGTTTATCGATGTTATTCTTATCTACTCGAAGTCGAAAGCCGAACACGCGCAACCTCTACGTTTGGTTCTGTCGCAACCCCGACCCCTATCCCCGAGAGCGGGCGGCCGCGAGCCAGATTCGGTGGTATCGGTGTTTAACAGTTTGGCAGCAGAATTTACATCAGGACCGTAGTTAGGAAATATATTTTATCAGAGTAAGCCACCTCCTTTTATAACATAATCACATGGGAAAAAACCCAAGTTTTCATTACCATCAGTTTATAGGGTTAAACACTATTTTATTCAAATAAAACATCTTCTTTTATTTAGGTAACTTTTATTGCCACTTTTCCCAAGACTTCAGTGCTCTCCAGCTGGCTTTTTAATTGGCTTTCATATTTTGTTACCTGAAACGCGTTTTAAAAACATTTGTCAGTGGGAAATACTGGTGAGTGAATCCCAATTTAATCAAGACAGGTTTTCTCATCTTACAGTATTGAGGGCAATCAACATTTACATTTGTTTCCAATTCTTACTTTAATTACCACCCACGGTACTGTCAACCCGACTTGTGGTCATGTTACTACTCACAGTGTAGTAACAAATTTTGTATACAAAACCCCAACATACTGACGATAATTGTAGAATTACAAATACTCAATCACTGGTAATATAATGTAAAACATTGGAGGTTTTGTAAAACAGTTTACACAAAAAGAAGATTACTCACATTGCTATTTTAGGGTTTTCCTTGGTGACTTCCTGGTTATAATCTATAAATTAAATAATGCACGCGCATTAGTATAACAACCCATTTTACATTAGTTATACCCTCCCCGAGACAGAAACTCCAACTACTACGTCGGGCAGAGCCACAACAGCCGTTACGGAGCACTAGATCAATCGGGCAGCGTATCTAATACGTAACCGGGGGTTAAAATACTTATAACGAGGCAAAGCTTCGCTAATTAGGGGGTATTATGCCCGATATAACTTCTACACTATAGAAATTGAGAGAGAATTTTGATTTTTGAACGTTGAAAACTGAAGGCCGATCGTCTCAATTTATAGGGCCTGATTTCGGGTTTCTCGCGCCCTGCAAAGGATTCAGCAAAGGGCTTCGCGGCTCGCGACGTAGGGTGTGTAGGGCCTAGCTGTGACCAGTCACGAACTAGCTTCAACACGAGTGGGGACACGTGGTGGCTCAGGGTGTCGCCCTAATCTAGAGCTATCGCGCCCCGCGAAACCCGAAGACAATGTCTTCGCGACCCGCGAGCACCACAAGAATTTTGTTTTTATTTAATTTTCGTTATAAAAATAAAGGTATTTAGGGTAATTTCTCATATACGAGGTGTATTTTAGGACGTATAGGGGTGTCATAAATATTTTAGGAGGGTTGTTATATCCTCCCTTCCTTATTTTAGAACTCGTCCTCGAGGTCTACTGGAACATGTGTGGGTATTTCCTTTGCATCTCTGACTCGAGTTCCCAAGTGTACTCTGGTCCTCTCTTGGAATCCCATTTCACTTTGACTAGAACTAATCTGTTGTGTTTGAGATTCTTAATCTTTCTGTCTTCAATTTGTAGTGGTTTCTCTACGAACTTAAGTTTTTCATTTACCTCTATGTCCTTAAGAGGTACTACTAATGATTCATTGGCTAAGCACTTTTTGAGATTACATACATGAAATACATCATGTATTCCTGCCATTTCCTCTGGCAGTTGTAGCTGATAAGCTACTGGTCCTATTCTTCTAATAATATTAAAAGGTCCAACGTACCTGGGGCTTAATTTTCCTCTTTTGATGAATCTAACCACTCCTTTCCATGGAGAAACTTTTAATAATACATTGTCTCCTACCTGAAATTTCAAGGGTTTTCACCTGTTATCAGCATAACTCTTCTGTTGATCGCGTGCTGCTTTTAGTCTTTCCTTAACTTGTATAATCTTATCTGTTGTTTCTTGTACTATCTCTGGACCAAACAATTGTTTTTCTCCAATTTCTGCCCAACAGACTGGAGTTCGGCACTTTCGTCCATAAAGTGCTTCAAAAGGTGCAACATTGATACTGGTATGATAGCTGTTGTTGTCAGAAAATTCTATTAATGGTAAATGATCATCCCAATTTCCTCCAAAATCAATTACACAAGCTCTAAGCATGTCTTCCATTGTCTGAATTGTCCTTTCGCTTTGTCCGTCCGTTTGAGGATGATAAGCGGTGCTTAGATTTAACTTGGTTCCCATTGCTTTTTGGAAACTTGTCCAAAAATGAGAAGTAAAACGGCTATCTCTATCAGAAACAATAGATAAAGGAATTCCATGTAATGAAACAATTTCATTTACATACAACTTGGCTAGTTGTTCCATACTAAATGTTTCTTTCATTGGTAAGAAATGAGCAGATTTGGTTAACCTGTCTACAATCACCCAGATTGTATCATTAACTTTTCACGTCTTGGGTAATTTGGTAACAAAGTCTATTGCTATCAAT
The DNA here is from genome assembly GCA_030545235.1 of Helianthus tuberosus. Lineage (NCBI taxonomy): Eukaryota > Viridiplantae > Streptophyta > Magnoliopsida > Asterales > Asteraceae > Helianthus > Helianthus tuberosus. The sequence continues at coordinate 23,274,962 of CM060354.1, forward strand.
TCCCATTTCCATACAGTCATTTCTAATTGCTGCAACAAACCTGAGGGTTTCTGATGTTCAGTTTTAACTTGTGAAAAAGTTAAACACTTAGCAACATAGGCTGCTATATCCTTTTTTCATTCCTATCCACCACATGATACTGGATATTATAATCATAATCACTGAGAAGTTCCATCCATCACCTTTGTCTCATATTTAACTCTTTTTGCCCAAAATTGTATTTTAAACTCTTTTGATCAGCGAAGACAACAAATTTATTTCCATATAAATAGTGTCGCCAAATCTTAAGGGCAAAAATTATGGCTCCTAACTCTAAATCATGGGTTGTATAATTTTCTTCATGATTCTTAAGTTGTCTAGAAGCATAAGGTATAACCTTTTGACGTTGCATCAACACACATCCATAACCTAACTTAGAAGCGTCACAATAGACTTCAAAGTCTTCAGTTCCTTCTGGTAACGCTAGTATGGGTGCGTTGGTTAATCTTTGCTTAAGGATTCTAAAGGCTTCTTCTTGTTTTGGTCCCCATTCAAACTTAATGTATTTACGGGTTAGTTTTGTTAAGGAAATGGCTATTTTAGAAAAATCTCGGATAAATCGTCTATAATAACCTGCCAGTCCAAGAAAACTTCTCACCTCCGTTGGAGATTCAGGGACTTTCCATTTAGTAATTGCCCCGATTTTTGTGGGATCCACATGAATCCCTTCATGATTGACTATATGTCCAAGAAATTGCACTTCTTCTAACCAGTATTCACATTTTGAAAATTTAGCATAAAGCTTTTCTTTTCTCAGTAAATTTAGAAGTGCATGCAGATGCGCTGCATGTTCCTCTTTACTCTTAGAGTAAATGAGAATATCATCTATAAAAACAATTATGAATTTATCCAAATATGGTTTACATATTCGGTTCATCATGTCCATAAATGTGGCTGGGGCATTGGTTAGACCAAATGGCATGACTGTAAATTCATAATGGCCATACCTTATCCTAAAGGCAGTCTTAGGAATGTCCTCTTCCTATACCTTCAATTGATGATATCCTGAGCGTAAATCGATCTTTGAAAAGAATCGAGCTCCTTGCAGTTGGTCAAACAGATCATCGATTCTCGGTAATGGGTATCGATTTTTAATCGTGACTTTGTTTAATTCTCGGTAATCAATGCACATACGCATTGACCCGTCTTTCTTCTTGACAACTAAGATTGGTACTCCCCACGGTGATGAACTTGGCTGTATGAATCCTTTCTCCAATAGTTCGTCTAATTGTTTCTTCAATTCTTGCATTTCTGCTGGTGCTAATCGGTAAGGTGCCTTGGTAATTGGTGCAGTTCCTGATAGCAGGTGAATTCTAAATTCAACTTCCCTATCTGGTGGCAATCCAGGTAACTCTTCTGGAAAAACATCTGAGAATTGAGATACTACAGAAATATCTTTTAATTCTTTTCCTTTAGTGTTGATGATTATGGAAATCATATATACTAACGATCCTTTTCTTGCATAGCTTGCAGTTTTCATCACAGAGATGAATTTTGTAGATCTGGTTGGCTTATTTCCTTTAATTGTGATCTTTTCACCCTTTGGTGAATTTACTTGTATTGACTTTTGATCACATAGAATACTGGCTTTATTGGTTACTAACCAATCCATTCCTAATACAATATCAAATCCGGCCAGTTTCATTGGGTAAAGGTTAGCAATAAAATTTTGGTTTAGAATTTCTATTCTTGCTCCCTGCAAGATTTCAGTGATCTTAATGGATTCTCCATTTGCCATCTCTACTAGACATTCTTGTTGGAGTTTAGTTAATGGTTGATTAAGAATTTTGCAAAATGAAGTATTAATAAAACTTTGGTTCGCACCAGAGTCAAATAATACTTTAGCAAAAACATCATTAACTAAAAACGTACCGGCAATCACATCCGGAATCATCTTTGCTTCTTCTGCAGTCAGAACAAATGCTCTAGCATTCTTAGTAGTTTTGTTGTTCATGGCTGGAGCTAATTTCGGACAGTTCGGCTTGATATGTCCTTTTTCTCCACAATTAAAGCGTACTCCGTTGCTGGGTTTCTTTCTACAGTTTTCTTCTTTGTGTCCCGGTATCTTGCAGAAGTTACAGTATGTAGAACATCTTCCTGAATGCTTTCTCTTGCAGACCTTACAGTACGGTGCAGAGGTAGAACCTATATTCTTCCCACGATTGAAATTTTCAGAACGAAATTCCTGGGTAAGTTTTTGAGTTAGGTTCTTCCTCTGGTTTTCTTCTTGCCGTAAGTACCAATTCATCAGTCAAGGTATTGGCTAGTTCTACAACTTCTTCTATGGTTTGTGGTCTAGCTGCCTTGACTACATGTCTAATCTCACTGATTAATCCCCAGATGTAACAGGAGATTAATACTGGTTCTGGTGAGGCTAGGGTTGGCATTCTAGCATATTCGAAGAATAATGTAGTGTAACCCTTACTATCTACTCCAATCATTCTAAGGTTTAAGAATTTATTAGCATGTTCTTTTTCATTGGGAGGACAGAATTTCCTCTCAACCATGTTCTTAAACTTAGTCCATTTCATACTATAGACTTGGTTACTTCCCCTAGACAGGAGAATCGTGTTCCACCATTCTAAAGCTGCGTTCTTAAACAGAATGGAAGCAAACATGATTTTGTCTTCCTCTGTACACTTGCTTATTTTTAAGACAGCCTCTGTCTTTTCTATCCAACGCAAAGCTGCAATGGCTCCTTCATTGCCCGAGAATTCTATTGGTTTACAAAACCAGAATTCTTTGTAAGAACAACCATAAGACATGGTTCTTCTTCTTTTTGGAATGGGCACTTGAAGTAACGGTCTATTGTTTATGCTGTGACTTGGTTCATGTGATGGTCTCTTACTTCCACTGTTACTTTTATTATTTTCAGCTTCTCTAACAACTTGGATGATATTAGGCGTAGCATCTATAATTCCTTGTACCACTATGTGTTGAACATCATTGTTATCTAATTGGTTTCTATTATTCTCGTTATTCTGGTTTTCTTGATTCACTTGGTCGGCCATCTGAATTATAAACATTTACCAAGTATCAATATCACAGAATAAAGTTATATGTAAACAATCGTACAAACAAACATATTTGTCAAAATCGTCGTGCATTGTGACCTTTACTCTATTTTATAGATATGCATCTTTATCTATTACAAACGATAATTGGAATTTAAAAATACAGTACTAGTATGCATCTGAAGGTAATTGGATTTTTTTTTTCAAACTTACACACACGTATATATTTATATTTTATTATTATTATTATTACTACTGATAGGGGTTCATTTGGTATTGCATATTACGCTCGTCGTATTTCCAGACGAGTCTCTCCCCTATTTGTCTCATTCTTTCACTTCCTTCTAAAATCTTCTCACCAAAGGTGCGGAGTTCTTGCACATTCTCAGTGCTCATGGGTGGTGCGGGTGCTGGTATCGGGTCTGGGTATTGTGGCATTGGTTCTTCGTAAGGGTACGGGTTCTCTAAGATCTCCCTGATATATTGGTCATTATCCCAGTAGGGATCTAGAGGGTCGAGATCGGGATATAGGTTTAACATCGGTTCATCCTGAGGATATAAAGCTGAATATGACCTATTGTCGTTAAACCACAGGTCATAGTTTGGAGGATAGGGTGCTGGAACTCTAGGGATTTCATCCTGATTTCCTGGGTTCGATTCTATTTCCATCGGTTGAGTTGGGAACAGTGGTAGTGGTGCTATGACTTGATCTAGATTTGGGTCTGCAGCTGTGGTAGCTAATATGTGAAAATTAGCCAATCTCCTATTGAGTATCTCTTGAGTCTGAGCATTCATTTCTCTATTCGCTGCTGCTAAAGCCCTCGACTATTATAACCGCCTCATTCTTTTCCTACGTTTGTGTGCTCCCCGACTGAACCATCCTCTCTTTTTGGTAGGGAATGGTTCTTTGGATTGCGCTTTGAATTCGAAAATCCCCTCTTCTATGTCAGCTGAGTACCCCGAGGGAGTAGGCTGGGAAGAAGTTCCTTCGTCTATAGGAGAACTAGACAATTGACGATAAGCGTCCGATGGTCCTTGATCACTCATACTGTAAACTAACAAATTGTCAAATAACAGATAACAATAATATACAGATATGCAGGTAATCACATTGGTTATTTCCTAACATAATTGATAAAATTTTGGTGTCATAGAACACTTCTGTGGCTGAAATAAGTGGCTGTAGCTCTGATACCACCTCTTGTCGCAACCCCCGACCCCTATCCCCGGGAGCGGGCGACCATGAGCCAGATTTGGTGGTATCGGTGTTTAACAGTTTGGCAGCGGAATTTACATCAGGGCCGTAGTTAGGAAATATATTTTATCAGAGTAAACCACCTCCTTTTATAACATAATCACATGGGAAAAACCCAAGTTTTCATTACAATCAGTTTATAGGGTTAAACCCTATTTTATTCAAATAAAACATCTTCTTTTATTTAGGTAAATTTTATAGCCACTTTTCCAAAGCCTTCAGTGCTCTCCAGCTGGCTTCTAATTGGCTTTCACATTTTGTTACCTGAAATGCGTTTTAAAAACATTTGTCAATGGGAAATACTGGTGAGTGAATCCCAATTTAATCAAGACATGTTTTATCATCTTACAGTATTGAGGGCAATCAACACTTACATTTGTTTCCAATTCTTACTTTAATTACCACCCACGATACTGTCAACCCGACTTGTGGTCATGTTACTACTCACCGTGTAGTAACAAATTTTGTATACAAAACCCTAACATACCGATGATAATTGTAGAATTACAAATACTCAATCACTAGAAATATAATGTAAAACATTGGAGGGTTTGTAAATCAATTTACAGAAAAAGGAGATTACTCACATTGCTATTTTAGGGTTTTCCTTGGTGACTTCCTGGCTATAATCTATAAATTAAATAATGCACACGCGTTAGTATAATAACCTATTTTACATTAGTTATACCCTCCCCGAGACAGAAACTCCAACGACTACGTCAGGCAGAGCCACAATAGCCGTTACGGAGCAATAGATCAATCAGGTAGCGTATCTAATATGTAACCGGGGGTTAAAATACTTACAACGAGGCAAAGCTTCGCTAATTAGGGGGGTATTATGCCCGATATAACTTCTACACTACAGAAATTGAGAGACAATTTTGACTTTTGAACGTTGAAAACTGAAGGCCGATCATCTTAATTTATAGGCCCTGATTTCGGGTTTCTCGCGCCCTGTGAAGGATTCAGCAAAGGGCTTTGCGGCCCGCGACGTAGGGTGTGTAGGGCCTAGCTATGACCAGTCACCAACTAGCTTCAACACGAGTGGGGACACGTGGTGGCTTAGGGTGTCGCCCAGATCTAGAGCTGTCGCGCCCCGCGAAACCCGAAGACAATTTCTTCGCGGCCCGCGAGCGCCACAAGAACTTTGTTTTTTTTTTTTTTATAAAAATAAAGGTATTTAGGGTAATTTCTCGTATACGGGGTGTATTTTAGGACGTATAGGGGTGTCATAAATATTTTAGGAGGGTTGTTATAGGTTCTCGAGCTTCTCCAAGGGAATCGCCTCTACGCCAAGTTCTCCAAGTGTGAATTTTGGCTCGAGGAGGTTCAATTCCTCGGTCACATCGTCAATAGTCAAGGTATTAACGTTGATCCCGCAAAGATTGAAGCAGTTAAGAGTTGGATTACACCAAAAACCCTGTCCGAAGTTCACTCTTCCTCGGATTGGCGGGTTATTACCGTCGATTTATCACTGATTTCTCTAAAATCGCCGTTCCTCTCACCTCTTTGACGCATAAAGACTAGACTTTTGTTTGGGGAACTGAACAAGAGGATGCCTTTCAAACTCTTAAGCATGTGCTTTGAAACGCTCCCATACTCGCGCTACCCGATGGAAACGACGATTTTGTTGTTTATTGCGATGCCTCTAACCTAGGTCTTGGTTGTCTGCTTATGCAACGAGACAAGGTTATTGTGTACGCGTCTCGTCGAATCAAGGTCCACGAGAAGAACTACATGACCCACGATCTCAAACTCGGTGCAGTTGTTTTTGGGTTAAAGATTTGGCGACACTACCTTTATGGTACTAAGTGTACGGTCTTCACCGACCATAAGAGCCTACAACACATCTTTAACCAGAAAGAGCTAAACTTGCGCCAACGCAGATGGGTTGAACTTCTCAACGACTACGACTGTGAGATACGCTACCACCCAGGCAAAGCAAACGTCGTTGCCGATGCTCTTAGTCGACGAAGCTATTTACATGGTGTTCGTAATGTTCAAGCCCAACACAACCTCGAAGCTCTCATTCGCGACGCTCAACACGCTTGTTTTCTCGAAAGCACTTTGAAGGAAGAAAGAATACTCGGAACTGAAAATCAACTAGTGAATAAACCGAATGGTATCTTTCACTATCTCGACCGCATATGGATACCTACTCGCAATAATCTCTGGGAGATTTTGCTGACTGAAGCCCACAAATCCCGATAATCCATTCATCCAAGTGCCGACAAGATGTACCAGGACCTCCGTGCCAGGTATTGGTGGCCAGGAATGAAGAAGGATATCGCTCTCTACGTTTCGAAATGGCTGACTTGTTCAAAACTCAAGGCTGAACATCAACGACCCTCTGGCTTACTTGAACAGCCCGAGATCCCGATGTGGAAATGGGAGAGTATAGTTATGGACTTCATTACGAAACTCCCTCGCACGCCATCAGGTCACGATAGCATTTGGGTTATCATTGATCGTCTTACGAAATCCGCTCACTTTCTACCGATACGAGAAGACTATAAGGTTGAACGATTAGCACGAATCTATACCGACGAAGTCATTTGTCGACATGGGACACCTCGTGACATAATCTCTGACTGCGATGGTCGATTCATCTCACGTCTTTGGGAGACTTTTCAGTACGCTCTTGGTACTACTCTTAATCTCAGTACCACATTCCATCTGCAGACCTACGGTCAGACTGAACGCACGATTCGCACCCTTGAAGACATGCTTCGTTCATGCGTTATAGATTTTGGTGGTAATTGGGATTCGCATTTACCTTTAGTCAAATTCTCGTACAACAACAGTTATCACGCTAGTATTCAAATGGCACCCTTTGAGGCATTATATGGAAGAAAATGTTGATCGCCTATTGTATGGCACGAGATCGGAGATGCGCAAATTACCGGTCTTGAGTTATTACAAGAAATGACTGACAAGATCCTCTAAATACCAGACAATCTCTTGAAAGCGCGGAGTTATCAAAAGAGTTACGCCGCTAAACGCCGCAAGCCCCTTGAGTTTGAAGTTGGTGATCACGTACTCCTAAAGGTTTCATCTTGGAAGGGGGTGATCCGATTCGGCAAGAAAGGAAAGCTAGCGCCATGATACGTGGGTCCCTTTAAGATTCTGGAAAGAATTGGCAAAGTGGCCTACCGACTCGAATTACCGGAGGAACTCAGCAACGTACATCCGACTTTCCACGTCTCGAACCTCAAGAAGTGCTTAGCTGAAGAAAACCTTCATGTGCCTCTTGAAGATTTGCAAGTTAACGAAACTCTACACTTTATGGAAAAGCCAGTAGAAATCATGGACCGAGAGACCAAGAAACTTCGACGCTCTCGCATTCCTATAGTGAAGGTTCGCTGGGAAGGCAAACGCGACACCGAGTTCACTTGGGAACTCGAGAGCGATATGAAAGCTAAATACCCACAACTCTTAGTTACTCCTGCGCCCTAATTTTGGGACGAAATTCCCTAAAGTAGGGGAGGCTGTAACAACCCAACTTTCCGGGTCATTACTGTCATCTGTCATTTCTTGCTTAATTGCTTGTACTCTCGAGATTTCGATTATCGCTACGGGTTAACGATTCTAAACTATGATTTCAAACGCCTTTTAAACATAGTTTATAACACTTATTACAACGCTTATTCAAAACGCAGTTATCGCAACTTAACACTACTTACAACGCTTACTATTTAAACGCATTTTGTAGCTTGTTTAAACTTGTAACACCCCAAAAACGGGTTTAGTAATCAAACCACGTTAATAGTGACGACGGGTAAATATTAGGTTTTTAAATAAATAATCCTAATATTAACTAAAAGGTGAATAAAAGCTTTTAAGGAAACAAAATGGATAAATGGCCCGAGTTAACGGGACCTAAAATAAACTTAGTCATAAATATTCCCGAACCCGCTAAGTTAACTAGAAATGTAAAACCTAGTTAATAAGTGGGAATATTATTGAAAGTAATCTAGGTTGTAACCTAATTAATAACTAACCAAACACGAGGGACCAAAGCCGGGTAACTTGAAAACCAATTATAAACTTAAAAATAAAACACAAACACACACACAAGAGTGTGTGTGCGTGTGTGAGGATCGACCAGGAAGAGCTTTAGGGAGCTCAAACCCTAACTTCAACAAATCCATCAAATTGAAGGTCAAATCTGGCCCAAATCGGATGCATGAACACATATTAATGATCACCAAGTTGTGGGGATCACAAGGTATGTTGAATCTTATGATTTAGTGATACTTTGAAATTATGATGAACAATCATAATCAAAATTCTGGAATGAATGTTGAATCTATGAGCGTTATTGTGATGAAATCCATGTTTAGGAACAACCCTAGTTAATAATTTGATAAACTAGTGTTGAAAAATAGAAATTTGATGATTACCCATATGTGTGCTAAGTGGGTTTTATGACAAGAAGATGAACACTTGAATTAGAGTGTTAAATTGATGAATATTGATGTTATGATACTAGTACTAAGTGTAGTTCATGAACACTAGACATGAAAGTTTGAATTTTGATGTTAATCTTGGTAAAAATAACTAGTTAGGAACTAGTTAGTAAATATGTAGAATTATGCACATTAGGTGTTTGTTAAAATGCCTAAATGAGAACTAAGTGTTGATAATGTGCCTAATTGAGTCTTGTGAACTTGATAGTGCAATCATATGTGTTAATTGATGATTTGACTTTTAAATAGTCAAACCGACCATTAATAAGATCGAATGGTAATTGTGATAGAAAATATGTAAGATGGAATAGTCATAATTAATGATGACTAATATAACCGTCTTACGAATTATGATGATAGTTTGACGCTTGACAAGCTAGGTGGAGGCTTGGAAAGGAAGCGGGTCAAACGAAGCAAGTATGAAGGAAAAGCGTAATTTGGATGCAAGGTAAGTATAGCTTACACTAGTCTTACATTGTGGAATATTTTCTTATCATATAAGTTATGAATGAGATATCTAAACAATTGAAATATGATGTTCCGTCGGGTAGTCGAACGGAACAAGAAAATCAAAGATGAAAGAAACCATAATAATGGTTAAAAAGAAGTAAATCGATAATTTGGTCATATTATGTCGAAAGCAATAAACGGTTTATAAGTAAAATGACCGTACGATGTTAAACGGAACGAGTCATGTAGATGGGATGATAATAAATATCATCTCGCATAGATAAACGACCATTTCGGCCAAAAGGGTCAAAAGGTGTAGACATCACCTTTTGACAATATTGACTAATGATTCTTTTGTCGAGTTATATGCTTACAGGAATATATATCCAATGGATATTCGTATCGTTCTAAATTAGCGAATATAAAGCAAGGTATTAAACCGGGTTAACAAGTTGACCCTGGGCCAGGTATGTATAATAGATCAACTCCTCATTTAGGACTTGGAGATCGATGAGATTTAGGCAAAGTAAAAAGAAACATTCGGTTACCTTAAAAGGCAAACCGAAGGATTTAAATTATAGACAGAGTGTCTTGAAAATAAGATTCGGTTAAAAACGAGATTTTGGGTGTACATGGCTTAAGCAAACCCTTCGTTGTAAAAGAAGGGTTAAAAATGACCAAAACGCCCTTGTAAGCACAATTAAGCAAACAACTCTTAGAAGTTGCTTGAAAATGAGTTTTATAATCAAGTTAATACTTAGAATAAGTCTAAAAGCGTAAGATGTAAATCCTTGGTCAAAAGACTCTATATGAGTCTTTGCCGTATATTGATAATGCAAAGGGTAAAACCCTGATTAGATAAATCGTCACATTCAAACCATCACAAATATAGATGTAATGGAAGGTCACTTGATAACTAATGTGGAAATAAAATGCTAGAAAGAAATGGGTGTGAGTTATGCGTAAAAGTTGCTTAAATGACCTTAACGGGTCAAAATAAGTACTTGAGCATAAGCGGGTTTAAAATGCGTAGGAAACCCATGGTTTGAGCCAAATATGATAGACGATATAGAAATTAGGAGATTCACGAGAATTTGGGACCAAACAAATAAGTTTGTTTGATAAATACATTAATGGGTCCAAATGGGTAAATTCTAGTTTAAGCCGAAAGCTTAAAACTCTATAGATTTGTTATTCCGAAAGTCGGGTTTTAACTCCATATGATGGAGAATTAAATTACAATCATGTAGGAAGAAACGGTAGGTCAAACGGATAAGCGGTTTGAAAGATACGAAAGATTTCGTGTCAAAAACGGCAAAATGGAAGAAGCTGATGCAGAGTCCACCGTAATTTACGGTGATACCGTAAATTACGGTGGGGATTAAAAATGTTACGGTGGTTTGTTTCTGATTTACGGTGGAAGATTAATGTTTCAGGGGATACCGTAAATTACGGTACCCACCGTAATTTACGGTGGGCCCTGATCAAAATTATATATTTTTTTTTATTTATCAAGTTTCGCTTCCCGGACTTGTTTAGCCACATTTTAATCTCTGTATGACTAAAGCATTTCATGTGTATGAAATGTAGGTACATTTTGGATGCCGAAAGACGATCAAGCTCAACGAAGAACCGAACACGATAAATATATACGCTTCCGCACTTTGCCACGTTGTAAATTTTAAACAACGAATTTCAATCACGTTATGTAGAATAAATTATAATTTGTAAAAGTTTTAAGAAACCCGTATTTCCGATGTATATCTAATCATTAATTACATGATTATTTTCCCAAAATATACGTTAAACCTTGATTTATAAGAACGGGTGTTACAAAACTAGACGCTATCGCAACGCAAACTCAAAACGCGGATTAACTTTTATGCCTTTATGTGTTATTTGTGTGATTATTTGTTTAAAAGTTATGGGGTTATCAACGCAACGCTTATACGCTCAAACGCTTACTCGCAACTCGCTTAAACGCAATGCAACGCTTAACACACGAAACGAAAGTTGGAAAACCAACAAAACGCAACTCGGCCGATCGAATGGGCAATCGGTCGAATGGACCTATGCTCGGATGACCATCCGATCGGATGGCCTTCCGACCAAAACGCCATCCGACACCTCGCATCTCGCTCCACCGACTTAACTTTCCCTCACCCTCTATAAATACCGCCGTAGACGTCCCTTTCACTGATTTGACACTTTCATCTGACCACCTGCACTTAAGTCACTCTCAGAAGCTTTTTCTCTCGATTCAAGGCTATTTCGTAAGTATTTCTCCACAAACCTTGTACAATCTTCATCACTAAACACTTCTACATCATCTTCTCCATTAAAATCACACACAAACACTAGTTTTCTTCTCGAAATCACCCGATTTGGACTTCTTGGAGGTGGTTCTCACTCGGTTGCATATGCAAGCTGTTGTGTGACATCATCTCATCAAGATTGGTTTAGATCTAAAGGATTTCCACACTTTTTTAACATAATCCAACAAGATTTCAACATTTTTCAACTGTTTTCTACTTTTCTTCAACATTCTACACAAAACCGATGGAATCCATACTCATTCAGACTCTCTACTCGTTCCCTAGTCAAGAGCCGGCTTGAAAACAGATTTCCACCGGAGAGTTGACCGATTAACGGGTCAGACATGAAACTTCGTCAAGAACAGTGAATCTGATCGAATGGGGTGATTCCCATCCGATCGAATGAGCTGGACTTGGTGTGTTTCCGTTGTTTGACACATTGTCACGCCAAATTTCAAACTCTTCACTTGGAAAATTTTACGAAAACTTTAAACTACCAATTTCTCGATCGAATAGCCATCCGATTGAATGGTCATCCGTCCGGATGACCATCCGACCGGATGACTTGGCATCTATACTTTACATTGTTTAAACGCTACAACGAAACTTCAAATTTTCAAAATGATTTACAAACAAAACACACTCATTCGAATGGCCATTCGTTCAAATGGTCATCCGCTCGGATGACCATCCGCTTGAATGGATACCCATCCGTTCGACACTTAACTCATCCGACATTCTGTTTACGCACTGTTCAACGCTTACGCTACTGTTCTATGATCAGGCTAACTCCAACGCGCTCCCTTCAATCCAATCAGGCAGTGTTTACTTGTTAAACACCTACTGTGAGTATACTCAAACCCATTTTCTTTTAACGCACTTTTGGGTGTTACATACGTTCTCTACCAAAACACAACAACACACAACGCAAACACTTTTAACGCTAACTGTTCCCGCATGCTATACGTGTACTTTGAATGCGTGTGCTATGCTATACAATGTTACACTATACCGCCTCTAGCAACGATAGTACTATAGTTTGGACTCAGCACCTGTCGTGGACAGGGGTTGCTAGGGTTCACATCACTTTACTTCATGTGTCCGCTGGACATGTGTCACGCATACTCTACAACGCAGTCTCGTGGTTAAGTGTGAACATAGTTTTGATAGTTACATGCTTCGCCCGTTACGTGATGCATGCTGGTTATGCGTAAACGTTTTCTCTACTATATGCTATGAAAACTTGTGTACTCACCTTTACATTTTATGTATTGACTTTATTTTAACGTATGTGACAGGTTGATAGGATGCTATGCTGTGATGAAACAAGCTAGGAAGTCTAGAAACTCCAGTAATAGAAATCTAGGTTGTCGGACTTGTTTTGCTTTTGAGACACGCTATCTGTAATAATAATTATTTGTGGAGTGTTTGTTGATTGGTATGGGACAATTAACCTTTTAAATATTGCCATTTAATAGTTTTTGTGGATTCTCTTGAGCAATTTGGATCGCCTAGTGCCGCGCCCCGATGTTTCCACATCGGTTGGGGTGTGACACTTTTATTCAAAGAATTTTCATTACTAGCCCGAATTTCTTGTTTACATGCTATTTCCTTTGATATCTGAATTGCAAACATTTTCAGATATTAATATCACAAAACTAAACAATTATTCAGACATATTTTGTTGCTCATATTGCATTAGCATAACTATAATTATACTTTTCAGTATTATGCGTTTATATATATATATATATACATATATATGCATGTTATATATTATCATTTACTTTCATTATATATTTTATCAAAATATAAGGAAAGTATATATACTATATTATGGGCTGTTTCCCTCTCGTTTGCAATAGCTTTTCTCCATATTGCATCAACTTAGGCATACTTTCATAGCTCATGGCTGGATAGGCCTTGGTGGAAATTGTGGCTGGAGATAAGGATCTTGTGTGAGATCCTGAGATTCCCCGTCATTGTTCCTACCATTGTTCCTTTGGATTTGGTGCTAATACGGGTATCCTTAGGGTTTCTTTTGGATTAAATGCGGATATCGGTTAAGAAATCATCTGAATAAGTTCTGAGTAAACATATAGGTTTGTTTCTTCTGTTATATAAAAGCTTGTTTTTCTTCCGAAGATATTATGTTGTGTATTATCTCAAGAAACTGTGTCTTGTATATGCATACGTATAAAAAAATATAAACTTTCTAATTTCATGTAATATATATATATATATATATGTATATAATATTGAATCATAAAATCCAATTAATTATCCTTCATCAGGACCGTAGTTAGGAAATATTTTTCAGAGTTTAAAACACCATATTTTATATTTAAACAAGTGGGATAAAACCCAAGTTTCATTTGCAATACATTTATAGGGATAAACCCTAATTATTGAAAAAAGAGTCTCATTTTTATTTAGGTAACTTTTATAGCCACTTTTCTAAGCCTTCAGTGCTCTCCAGTTGCCTTCTATTAGCTTCACCTTAAGTTACCTGAAACGCGTTTTAAAAACATTTTATCAGCAAGAAATACTGGCGAGTGCATCTCAGTTTAATCAAAACAATTGTATAACTTTACAGTATTAAGATTTACAATGCTCGCATCTATCCAATTAATCAATACAACATTGCACTGGGCAACCGTTGTCCCCCGTGCTTGCGGTCATGCTACTATTCGCAATAGTAACGAGTGCCAAGTAATGTATACAAAACCATACATACTGATGATAATTGTAGAATTACAAATACTTAATCACTGTAATTATTTTAATAAGCATTTAGGGTTTTGTAAAACAATTGAAGTAATGTCTTACAAATGGTGAGAAAAAGAGAATGAACTCACAAAAAGGTGATAAAAATAAGATGTACTCACATTGTTACTTAGGTGATACTATTGTAGTTTCCTGGTGGTTCTCCTGTTTATTATCTATTAAAATTAAACAATGCACACGTGTTAGTAAAATAACCCAAATCACATTAACCGTACAACACGAGACAGAACTCCAATGACTGAGTCAGGCAGAGCCTTGACATGCATTACGGAGTTCTAGATCAATCGGGTACTACACGAGACAGAACTCCAACGACTGAGTCAGGCAGAGCCTTGACATGCGTTACGAAGTCCTAGATCAATCGAGCAGGGTAACGAATACGTGACCGGGGTTATAATACTTACAATGAGGTAGGGTTTCGCTTATTTAGAGGGGTATTAGGCTATAGCTTTAGCCTACATAAATTGAGAGAGAGAATTGAGATTTGAACAATGAACAAATGCAGCTTCGATCCCCTTTTATACCCTGACCAGGGGCGGCTCGCGCCCCGCGACGCCTTTGTGGAACTCCTTCGCGGCCCGCAAGGGACTAGGATAGGCCGTAGGGTTGGTGAGTCATCGGGTGTAGTCTCGACGCGTGTAGGACACGTGGCAACTCAGGTGATCAGCAAGCTACCCTCGGTTGCGCCCCGCGAAGGAGTCCTCTTCGTCTGTCGCGGGCCGCGACGGAACTAATTATTTGTTTTATTTGTTTTTCATTAATATAAGTGTTATTCTGGTCCGTTTCTCACATACGAGGTGTATCTTAGGACGTTAGGGGTGTTTTAAGGGATTTTAGGAGGGTTGTTATACTAGGGTCCACTTACTTGGTCATTGTAGCGTGTCGTGGGAGTTGAAGGAGCATCCCCCACGTGGCGCGGGAGTGTCCTGTTTTCAAAATTTATGATGCGGTTCCCGTGCTGACCCTTCGATCCCATTTTTCTGCTCGGATGCTCTTTTCACTATTTTTAGCACCTGTTAATCCTGAAAAACCCCATACATGATAAGCGCATATACCATTACGAATAAACACATTAATACTTAAAACCGACACAAACTATACAAAATACGTGTTTACGCACGCACATCAGTTACCTTCCTCATAAAGCCTCCGTTTCATTTTAAACCGTCACCACCACTTAGTAAGGAGCACAATGTTTGCGTCTCTAAGCCGAGACAACCCTAGGGCTGTCCAAAAAGCTCGCGACTCGGAGCTCGCTCGAAGCTCGCTCGGATTTAGTTAGGAAAAAGCTCGCTCGATATGGCTCGGTTTGAAAGTGAGCCTAGCTCGGCTCGGCTAGTGACGAGCCAAATTGGCTCGGTTTGACTCGCTTGGTAGCTCGGCTTAGCTCGAATTATTTTACTTATAATATATTTTATTTTTATATACATATAATATATTACAAAAAAGTGATTATTCTTTACATGTATTTAGGCTTGTAGTTTGTTATCTATGACATATTTAAAGGTTGATTGCCGTGCTAATGAACAAATATTGTATTTACTTGAAATATAAAACTTATTTTGCGTTGTTGAACGTGATTTTGGCATGTAATGTATTAGGTTGAATTTATTTTGAATATGTTCTTTTGAAGTATTGAATAATATTTTAGAATACTGAATTTTGAGAGCTATGTGTTAATTTTTATTTTTAAAATCGAGCCAAACCAAGCTGAGCCGAGCCAGCTCGGTTTAAAACCAAGCCGAGCCCGAGCTTAGATTTTCAGCTCGGTTTCAAATCCGAGCCGAGCCGAACCAGCTCGGTTCATAATATAGCCGAGCCCGAGCTTGCCCTAGCTCGGCTCATGAACAACCCTAGACAACCCCAAACCCCCTGCCTAGGGCTTTTCAAAAAGCTCGGAGCTCGCTCGAAGCTCACTCGGATTTAGCTCAAAAAAAGCTCGCTCGAAACAGCTCGGATTGAAACTGAGCCGAGCCGGCTCGACTTGGTTATAAACCGAACTTAGCTCGGTCAGCTCGTAACGAACCGAGCTGGCTCGATTTGGCTCGTTCATAAGCTAGGCTCAATTTAGCTCGAATTATGTTACTTTTAATATTTTTTATATACATATAAAATATTAAAAAAAAAGAGGGGAATAATTCCCGCTCACACATGTAAAAAAAGAGGGAATCCCAAATCCCAAAGTTCAACCCCTCTCAAATAATCAAATCTAAATTGTTTTTTTTGAACGGCCAACAAAAGATATATTTTATTAAAATCGCAAAGGTTAACATCAGTTAACCAAACCTTACATCCCCCACCATTGTTTACACATTCAAACTAGCTAAATCAAATATGCACCAATTCTCCTAGGTAAGCGAAGCTGCATTCGCCCGATGTTTCACCCATAGAAAGCATAAGACCTTTATCTCATCCACCACACTTGCCACAAGCACCCTTTTATTGCTGAAAACTACCTCATTACGCGCGTGCCATATACACCATATCGCCGTTTGGATGACCGTGTACATGACGTTTTGCCACCTTCTAGAGCCACGACAATGAGTATGGAATTCAAGCACGTCCTTGGCGTAAAAAAAGAAAGGTGTAGAGATGCGGCACCATTTGAATATCTCCTCCCAAATCGCTTGCCCAAACCAGCATGAAGCGAAAAGATGATCACTGGACTCCACATATTCTTCACAGAAGAAGCAATCGGTGCTGTTTAGCTGAGTGTTCCTTCTTGCAAGGGCTTCCTTAGTCGGAAGACGACACAACCGCAGCCTCCACGTCAGGAAGTTCACCTTTATCGGGCACCATTTATTCCAGTAATGAGTCTGCCCCATACCCCCTACTGGATTGGGCCTCAACAATTGCCTGAGCCCACGAACAGAAAAGGTACCAGTTGTATCCATAACCCATTTCCACATATCCACTTCACCTATTATATTGATTTTGTCTAGAATACTAGACAAATCCATCAGCTCCTTTATCTCCTGATGTTGGTGCGGACATCGAACCCAGCTAAAGGCCACAAATCGCACCTCGGCTTGAACCTTAATCCGGTCTGCAACCAAGGCCTTCTTGTTACTTTCTAGCTGAAACAAAGCTGGGAAAGTAACGCTCAATGGGACATCCGAAGCCCAGCAATCCAACCAGAAATATGTACCCAACCCGTTCCCCACTGCTGCCCGAAAACAGTACCCCAGCTCAATTCCTAAAGCCTTTAAATCTTTTGAAATTCCGACAATTTGCTTCCACGAACCTGGCATGGACATTTTAACCGGCACCGGAGACCAAGACCTGTTATGATGGTGAATACTCCACACCACCTTTTTCCAAATACTGTTGTTATCCACCTTGAACCGCCACCACCACTTGGCGAGCAACCCAATACCCGCCCCTCCCATCTCTTTCGGAGCCATGATATCGTTCCATGCTACCCACGTCGTCCTTTGACGTTAAATCTAAATTGTTAAATACAAAAACACAGTTCTTGTTTCTCAAAACTCTCTCAAAGACTCAAAACCAGTTCCCAACTTATCGTCTCCCCCTGTCGACAGGTGGTGACGCTAGTACATCACCTGCCCAACGCCACCATCGCAACCACCACCACCGTTATTTCAAATACCATAATCACCGGTCACCGTGTCGGAGTTCAATCCTTCAAGGTAACAAAATGTGTGATTGATGATATAGTTGCGTTCATATGATACATATATAATTATACATATATTTTTACTGTTCCCCTTCAATTTAAGTAATGATTTTCAAGATCTCATGGTGTTTTAAGACATGCATTAGTTGATTCAAATTCAATGGATTTTATATGCTCTGTTATTCACACCGAACACTATAACAATATTATGTGGATTGCTAGATATCAACTACTTTATTAAATTTTAGTTTCTTTTAAATGTTTATTATGTTGTAGAATGATTTTTATTAGATATCAACCACTGTATTAAATTTTAGTATGTTTTAACTGCTTATCATGTTGTAGAATGTCTTTTGTGGAAGAATCAAGGGGTGGAACTGGCATATCAAATGTTGATTCTATAGGATTAAGTGACAAAGAGAGTATTGATGAAGTTGATGAACTAAAAGATAGCAAATGGACAGGGCTTAGATGATGCAAATCAAGATGTTCCAAAAAGAAAGAATTCATCAGAAGTTTGGGATCATTTTGTAGCTGTTGAAGTAGAGTACAAGGGGGAAAAGGTGACAAAACAACAATGCATCCACTGTAAGACCTGGGGGATCCACGTCAACTCTTAAGCGACACCTAGACAACATATGTCCACATATGCAATTGCTAAGGTCAAGAGGTAAAAAAAGGGGTTTTAGTTTTGTAGCTGGTACTGAAAATCAATTTAGTTTTAACATGAATATGGGCTATGAACATATGAAGTGTAGGGAAATAATTTCTAAGATGATCATAGCCCAAGAGTTACCTTTCTCATTTGTAGAGTACCACTAGTTCAACCTTTTAACGAAGTACAACAATCCCTTGTACCAAAAAGTGACTAGGTCGACAATTACAAGAGATTGTGTAAGAGTGGTCGATCTAGGAGAGAAGGTGAGGAAACTTTAAAAAATGTTGATATGATTTCAGTTACTAGCGATTGTTGGACCTCAAACCAAACGATCGGATATATGTGTTTCACAACTCATTATATTGATTCTGATTGGAAGATGCAAAAAAGAATAATCGGTTTTAATGAGCTTGCACCACCTCATAGTGGTCAGGTTATATCAGATGCTATTCTAGAGTGCCTTATTAAATGGGATATTCAAGATAAAGTAGGTACAATTACTCTAGATGATGCATTCAATAATGATAGGGCAGCCGCAATTTTAAGAAATAACTTTCAAGGGAAAGGAAAACTACATTTTGAGGGGCTGTTTTTTTCATGTTAGATGTTGTGCGCACATATTAAATTTGGTTGTGGAAGATGGTTTAGGCACCATTGAATCGTGTCTTTTGAAAGTTAGAGAAGGGGTCAAGTATCTTAGAAAGTCCCCGGGTCGTTTGCTAAAATTTGGTGAAATAGCAATCACTCTTGGTATCTCCACAAGTTGGTCTCTATGTACCGATGTAAAAACTAGGTGGAATTCAACACATCGCATGCTTAAATCAGTTATTCACTATAAACAAGCGTTCTAAGGTTATGCATTAAGAGATTCAAACTTTGAATGGTCTCGCACGGATGAAGAGTGGACTCGTGCTGAAAGAGTGTGTAATGTGCTTGAAGTATTTTTAGATGCCACTAACTTGTTTTCGGGTACATCATTCAACCTCAAACTTGTTTCTTACAGAAATTTTTAAGGTGAAAAGAGAGATAAGTAATGCTTATGCATCAGATGATAATTTTTTGAAAGCCATGAGTGTGCCAATGTATGAGAAGTTTGAGAAGTATTGGGGAGAAATTGGGGTTCTTATGTCAATTGCATCCGTTTTAGATCAGCGGATGTTGTCTGTTAAATGGACTTTTGGGAGATTATATCCATCACATGAGCTTGAAAGCCGGGTTGGAGATGTGACGAGCAAGTTAAAGTTTCTTTCTAAAAAGTATGTTAATGCATTTGTGGAGGCTAGTGCTTCCACAACTAGCTCGACCACAACATCCATTGACCATCGAGCTAGGCCCGAAGATGACTTTTTTTGCTTATCTTGAAGCTAGACTCATCGAAGAAGCACAAAAAAGTGAACTTGAGGTGTATTTAAAAGAACCTAGTTATGTAGGTTCGAAAAACATCGAATTTGATGTGTTGAAATGGTGGAATCAAAATTCTTCCAAGTTTCCGATTTTAAGCAAAATGGCCCGTGATATATTTTGCATTCCAATCACAACTGTTGCTTCGGAATCGACTTTTAGTGTGGGAGGGCGTATCTTGGATTAAGGCACTCACAAATACAACCATACAAACATAAGGTCCCCTGTAGTGGGGCGTTTTGTGACCTCATAGCGCCACATAGCGCTGGAAACACCACGCGAAGGGCGGTATCAGGCCAAAAAGAAGATGGCAGCGCCATGGAGGTTTGATTTTAAAATTTTGACCGTTGAACGGTCATATCTTTAAATTTTTTTTTCAATTTCCAATTTTCATATCTTTAAATACCTCCCACATTTTTACCCAAAAAAAATACCTCCCACATCTCCCATTTTTTATACAATTCATCACATCTCATTCCATTCTTCTGTATATTTTTTTTATAAAAGTGTGGAAACTACTCCCACCCTATTCTAAAAGAAATGGGTTCCCCAACGGAAGATTCGTTCACCGATATTTACCGAAGATTATTTTCACCCAAAGAAAACGCGGATGAGGAAGAAGCGGTTACGAGTGCATATACTCTTGTGATACAAGCAATGGAGCACGTTCGGCCTACTCCTCCTCCACGGCCCATTTTGCGGCGCACCTATATCTTGCGAGATCGTGAAGCCGTGAACGAGCGTTTGATGAAAGACTGTTTTGATCCCACACCGGTTCACGGACCCAATGTTTTTAGACGGTGGTTTCGGATGAGCCAAAGGTTATTTTTGCGCATTAATAATGATTTGGAAGATAAGTATGATTTCTTTAAGCAAAGAATGGACGCGCGGGGATATTTAGGCTTCACCTCAATTCAAAAGGTCACTTACGCTTTACGCATATTAGCGTACGGAAACACGTACGACGTCAACGACGAGTACTTGAAGATGGGGGAGAAAACAACACGAGATTGCGTGGAACATTTTTGCTATGGTATTTTTTAATCATTTTTATTTATTTACTTTTATATAGTTACTTTAATGTTTAGTAGCTCACTAGTAAAACTTTTATATATTAAATTAAATTTTAGGTACATACCAGTTATATGGAAAACGTTATTTGAGAAACCCCACTTGGAACGACCTTCTACAAATATATGGGGTGCATCTAGAAAAACATGGAATACCCGGCATGATTGGTAGCTTGGATTGTCGTCAATGGCGTTGGTATAATTGTCCAACCACATGGCGAGGTCAACATACACGGGGTGACCAAAAAGGGCCAACTTTGGTTTTACAAGCGGTTACGTCATACGACCTTTGGATTTGGTCGGCTTTCTTTGGCTTGACCATTATTAGAGAGCTACATTTCTGGAACGATACCAAAGGCCAGGTTTCATGCGAACGTGAACGACTACGAGCATGGCTACTATTTGGGCGATGGTATATACCCGGAATATTCGATTATTGTTAAAACGTTTTCTGAAACGTTCGATGAGAAAAGAAAGTATTTTAAAAAACTACAAGAGTCTTCGAGAAAGGATATCGAGAGGTGTTTCGGGGTTCTACAGCAACGATGACATTTTATCAGAAATCCTTGTCGTATGTGGCATAAGGATAGAATACGAATGACCATGTATGCTTTCATCATTATGCATAATATGACCATAGAGGATGATGGAAAAGCGAAATGCCAAAACTATATTCCGGAAGATTTAGTTGAAGGAACCCAAGCAACAATGGAAGAGAGACTCGCAAATGCTCAACTATTGCGATCTAAGGAAATACATAACATGTTGAATGCGGATTTGGTCGAGCATGCTTGGGCGATTCGCCCAATGCGATACAATGGTGACGGCGAAGAAGATTCCGAGGAAGAAGAAGTTGAGGAATTCGAAGCCGGGAACTTTGAAGACGTAGGTTTGGATGCTGGAGAAAAGTAAGAGGAAGAAGGAGAGAACGACGATGAAGACGAAGAATAATTGTATTTTTTTTAGTGTAATGTTTTTTTTTAATTTTATTTTAATGTCTTTTTTTTTCATTTTATTGTAATGTTTTTTATTTAACGGAATGGTTTTTAATTTTAAAAAGTTAGAAATTATTTAAAAAAATTGAAAATTTATTAATTGAGTAATGATGAGGTAGGGGCTTTATGACTACGGCCATAAGTGACATAACGTCCCATAAAGCCCCTGTGTGACGTGGCACGATACGTGTCGCATAATGCCCACAAAGGGGCTTTATGACTACGAATGGCCGTAGAAGTAAGTTTATATTCATATATTTTTGTGCACAACCACTTTAATAATTTATGTTCAAATATTTGTTTTCTTTTTTATGCTTAGCAATCTGCAAAAGAGGAGAAAAATTTGGAAATTAAGATCCCACTGAATGATTTTGTAACTAACATGAAAGGTTTACTATGTCAAACCTTACTATATTATGTTATTTTAAAAATGGATAAATATATGTTAATGGTAGCATAGTGATTGTGTGTTTGGTATTGGATTTACAACTAATCAGGTTAGTGTATATAATAGTAGCACAATCAGGTTACTCTAATAGTAGCACAATCAGGTTACTCTATGCCTGGTGTGTTTGAGCCAAATAATGGTTTTTAACAATTTTTTGTTTTTGTTTTTTTGAACTAACAGATTGATGATGTTAATGCTAGTCTGGTTCCTAATATTGATATGCATCTCTATTAGTGGTAAGATGCCTTTGTTCTTTGTTTTTTTAAAGGAAAAATCATTTATTTATGAATAGACCATTTCAATTATGAACATACTACTGCAAGAGTATGATTTGAATGAAAATATCACTCGGAATATTATTTATTTTATGGACTGTATATCATTTGGAAAATAAACTATTATGAGACTGTATCATTGCAAAATTACTACTATTTTCTTTGGTTTGTAGTTATATGTCTTTTTTTTTTTTTAAATCTGACTTTTTTGCTATTATATGCAGGTAGGTATTTAGAAGTAGTTGGATGCATGGACATTCAAGGCATATTTTGGGGTTGATTCGGATTCTAACAAACTTATATTATGTTTTGATGAAATCGGAAACTTATTTTATACATGGTTTAACTTAATTTTGGCTTGTGATGTATTTGGGTATGTTTATATTTGAACTAGTGAATGATACTTTAAATTATTGAGACTTAAAGCTATGTATTAGTTTCTAGTTTTTAAATTCGAGCCAAACCAAGCCGAGCCGAGCTAGCTCGGTTAAAAACCAAGCCGGGCTCGAGCTTAGATTTTCGGCTCGGTTTCAAATCCGAGCCGACCTGAGCCAGCCCTCGGTTTATAACCGAGCCGAGCCCGAGCTTGCCTTAGCTCGGCTCGGTTCGGCTCGTGAACAACCCTACCCCTGCCTTACTCGGATCGGTGATGTTCTTCCAACTAACCCAATTTATTTTATTTTTTTATTCATCACCTCCACAAAAAACTTGCGCCTTTTAGCCTCTCATTGGTCCAAGATTTTTCTTAGGAGGTTTAAAGAGGGAGAAGTAGTATGTGGGAAGAGATTCGAAAACTGCCTTTAGGAGAGTTAATACCTCCCACTTGAAGAACTTTAGTCTTCCAAAGAGAAAGACACTTGTTTTGCAATTCATGTGTAACAGTAAAAATACTAGCATCTATCTTTGCAAAAGAAAATAATATGTGCAAAGCATCTGCTTTTACTTTTTTTTTTTGAAGAAGAAGGCACGTTGGCTTTTACTAGCTTATTGTACAAACTTCTTGGGGTATACATATCATCCTTGTACCAATACCATATCTGAGCACCTGCTTCTGATCCCATAATCACCAATCCTAAATCCCCTGTAATACAAAAATGTCTGAGCATGACCAAATCCAATACAGCATCCAGATCCCAGATGACGAGATTGTTTACAGGATTATCGGCTCAGTTACCGATCTCGATGCCAATGACACTCCCCAACCGTCGTCATCAGCCGCAAAAATCCCCAGAGTTCCAAGCATGCTGAGTGAGAAACACAACTACTTTGCTCCTCAGGCTGTCTCCATTGGTCCATACCATTTTGGAGAACCAAAACTCAAGGCGGTCGAGGAACTCAAGCCTATTATCGTAAGGAGCCTCTTTTTACATGACCACAAGGCCTTAATAAGTTTGTACAAAAAACTTGGTGAACAGGAAATGATGAAAGATTTAAGAAACTTTTATGAAGAAGACTCGACAACCAAGTATTGCGATGAGGACTTTGTTAAGATGATGTTGCTGGATTCTTGTTTTATTTTTTATTTTATATATGAGATTTATAAGAGGGGGTCTTGGTTTTCTCAAGGCGTGTTCATGAGCTTCGACCAGGTTTTCTGTGTTTGTGGAGATTTGTTCTTGTTGGAAAACCAAATTCCCTTCAAACTTCTAGAAGTGGTGATGAGGTTTAGGAAAATATATAATTTTAATACAATCCAAGAGTTCATCCATCATATTCATATTTTGAGGTCTTCAGATCAGAAAAGAACGTGGTTAAAATCAATACTTTGCATCCGAAGTGATCAAAGAAGTGGTCAACAAGGTTTGGAATCGGAGGTAAATGACGGCAATAAACCGGATCATCTTCTCCATCTTCTTTATCTTACTCATATACCTAAAGATACTGAAGCTAAGTATTTGAGTAAAGAATACAATTACAACAGCAATAATTTCCCCACTGTTAACCAGCTTTTGGATGTAGGGATTCGTTTCAAGCCATGTGACCCTATTTCTTTAAATAACGTTAGGTTCTCTAAGGGCTGGTTTGAGTTTTCAGCTGCTGTACAACTCCCTCCAATAACCATGTTCGGTGACACCAAGCCTCTTTTGTTAAACTTGATAGCGTATGAAACGTGCTTAGGTAAAGATGCATGGTTTACATCGTACGTTTGTCTTCTTCGTTCTCTTGTTGGTAACCATGAGGACTTTAGGGTTCTTAAAAAAGCTGGGGTGCTTCAACACGCCTTCGGGACTGATACGGAAGTCATGGATTTCTTCAATGAAATAGGCACTGATTTTGCTCCGCGTAATTCAACATATATGAAACTTAAGGATGACATACAAAGTTATTATGAAGGTTGGAGTAACACACCTATTTCCGAACTTAGGCATGAATATCGCAAGAGCCCATGGAAGTTTATTTCACTTCTTGGAGCATCGATAGCTCTTTTTCTTACTGCTGTTCAAACTTATTTCGCTGTCTGGAGTCGCAAATGATTGACCATCTCGATCTGAGTGCTTTTTCGAAGATGAACCATCACTTATTATTGTTGTGTTTGATTTGAGTGTTGCAAGTTGTTTTATTTATATTTGTATTTTTTTCTTAAAAAAGATCATATTTGTTTAGTTGGTCCATTGGAACCAATTAATGTTGTGAAAAAAAAGTATGCTATATATGTATGTAAATGTGTGTCTTATGATTGGTAAAATAATGAAAACTAGTCTTATGGATAATTTAACATCGTGTTATTCAAAGAAAATACTTTTTTATACTTTAACCCTCCATATATGATTCAGAAATATATGGAATTACATGCACACAAATTCTTTGCTTCTCTTTATTTTAGTTATTCCTTATAAGCATTTGTGTATACTTGTTCTCAACTCTTATTCTTTCAGATCAAAGGCGCATATCGGTACCGCCATTTAACTTGAGGGTTAATGTTAGAAATAGTCAACTGAGTCAACAGTTTATCAGTTGGTCAAGTGGTTTAGTTAGTTATATTTATGTTACTCGCAGTTGAGGAGTCCCTTTTGGGACTTTAAATGCCATTGTGTACTTGTTCATGTTTATTCAGAGATATACAGCAATACATACACAAAGATTTATCAACTTTTTTAGGTGTAAATGGCACAAGAGTGTGCATTAAATAAACTACTATTGACCCTGCGTGCGTTGCGGCGCACTAATAAAGTTGATACAAAAGGATGTTGATATGTTTTACATTTAAGAGAAGCACATAGGTTTTAATATAGTCTTTCGCTTATACATTGATCACAAAAGTTGTTTTCTTCATTTCCATTTGTTTCATGCATCCGGATACCTAGTCTTTTTTCGTATCGCTATTGCCTTCATCTGTACACCTTCCATCGCCTGCCCACATAGGCATTTAGAGTCAATCATCTACAAATGTTTGCTATAAAGGTTTATGCTAGATACAATATAAATGACTTAAAACCTTTTTTTGCCCCCTTAGGCCATTTATGTAACAACCCGCACTTTCGTGCGTTGTTACTACTCGATATACTCGTTACGCCTAGCACCAGAGATTCGGATCATAATGTAACTATATCGCATACATCGCTATTCGAAGGATAATCGCATATTTTCGCAATACATTATCACTACATCACATCGCAAACACTAACACTCACGATGACATTGAGTGAGGACCTCTTGTACCCTCCTCGGTGGCCGTGATGTGTCGAAACGCAGACAACTAACGCTAACAAAGGCTCTCGGGTGAGTGCTATAGCTCCAGTCGTCGTGACGATTATGACAATACGAGTAAGTGGTACCCCGTCAGTCATTGTGGCACAACACACAATAACGTTCACGATGACATCGAGAAAGGACCTATACTACCCTCCTTGATGGCCGTGAAACGACGCTAGTAATCACACACTCGAAACGAAAACCGATTGTTATATCGAAACTTTAAAATATGGATACGTAAATACGACCCCTAGTGATATATATATACATATATAATAATAATATAAATTAACTAAAGAAAGCGCGTACTCCAAAAACTATCGCAACGCTCGAAAACGGAGAAGTTCCCCCTTCGCCGGAGTGGCCATCCGAACGGACAGGCCATCCGAAAGGACAGGCCATCCGAACGGATGGTCCATCCGACCCAACATCTCCATTTTCCACTTTTGCCTATAAATAGCATGTCACATCACTGTTCAAGTGATGTGACAGCTCCCACTCGACCAAGCACGCTCTAGGACCCTTTTTCTCTCGATTCCTTGCGATTCCGGTAAGATTTCATCCTAAAACTTGTACTTCTATGATCTACACTCAATTCTACATCATTCTGTCTTTTAAAACTTAATTTTTAACCGTGAAATATACTGATTTGAGATATTTTAAGGTGATGTCACCAAGAGTTCATATGAACTTCAAAGTGTGACCTCATCCCACCATAAACGACTCAGATCTGGGTGATTCCCACGTGTTTTTACAACAATCCCACCTAAAAATCTATGTATTTAACCAAGGTACTGTGCAATTTCGAGTTAAACATAAGAAACCGTCAAGAACGGCCAGATCTGATGGAACGGGGTGATTCCCGACCGTTAGAACGGATCGGGAACTGATGAAATTTCATTTGTTAATACGAAATTACGTTGTCCCAGTAAAACCGCAAGTATTCCTTCCAACAACACTAAAAAACAGTTGATCGGGACGATAAAACAGACGTGTCATCCGACGGGATAACATGTCATCCGAACGGACCACATGTCATCCGACCGGATCACATGTCATCCGATCGGATAGCATGTCATCCGATCGGATAGCATGTCATCCGACCGGATGACTGTCATCCGACTCAAATCAACATGCCATCCGATCCACTGAACTAGTCATCCGACCAGAGATGGTCTCATCCGATCGGACAACCTCATCCGACCGGATATCCTCATCCGACCGGATATCCTCATCCGACCAGGAATGGTCATCCGACCGGATTGACATCCGATCGAATCACCATTAGGCCGATCATTTGACTCCTCGCGTTTTGCACGCTTACGATATCATCCGATGTTCAGGCTAACTCAGACGCACTCGCAACCGATCCAATCAAGTTATATTCTCGCTAAATATGCATTGTGAGTATACTTGAACCCTTTTTAATCGCATTTTTGGGTGTAACATACGTTTCTAACAAATCAAACTTATCAAACGAATTATTCAATCAATCGAATTATCACTTGCGAATAACTGTTATGCATAGATATACGTGATGCTAGTTTGCATATGTGCTAGGGCTTATAATCGCGACGTACCACCATGACTAGTATAGTACTATTGCGCCCGACGGGGTCTAGTTTGCCATCGCGTATTCGAGCATCGAGGACTTAGTTGGTAGTATCAGCTTTGTGAGTATATATGTCGTGTGTTACGTTTATGCATATGGAAATTCGCTACAATTTTTAATCTATTACGCTATACATATCAAACCTGTATACTCGCCAATACTTTTGTATTGACATTATTTTAATGTATGTTGCAGGTTATATCGCAGGCTATTTCAAATCAAGTTAGGAAGTCTAGAAACTCAACTAAAAATCTAGGTTGTCGGATTTGTGTTGTTCGAGAGGACAAGAAATCTGTGATAACTTATGTGATTGTATTATTTGTTAGTATGGGATAACGAATGTATTAAATAATATCGCAATATAGTTGTTATGGATTCTCTTGAGCAATCTGATTCGCCTAGTACCGCGCCCCGATGATTCCGCCATCGGTTGGGGTGTGACAATTTATAAGCCTGCTAGAACCTCATTGTTTTTCATCACGTATAACACATTTATAACTCTCAAGAATGAATAAAAACGTTGGTGGGTTGAGCTGACACATCTTGATCAAAACCCATTACGACCCGCTACCTAACTCACCCACCCTTCATACTGATTTTCCACCTTAATACCAAACAATTGAAGAGGTTAATTTAGAAAGTAGCATAAGAATTTTTAACCTTATTCCGACACCCTCCGCCGATAATACTATCGATGATATTAGCATCAAGCATCCTAGAAGGAATTAGCAAGTATAAGCACGGGCTTTTTTGTAATTCCTAATTTTGCATTATACAAGGCTGAATTGTACCAATATCTTCCTAGTATCCACCATAAAGATAAGCCTGTACCTACAAAAACAAAAACAGTAATCATCACTGGGCTCATATGATCCAAATGTAATTGTCACTGACCTGGCCTTTTAGCAAAGAATGATACTTCAGAAAGCAGCTTCAAGACCCACTTGAACAAACACTATTCATATATAAAATATATAAAACTATAATTTCATATTAAATAATATTAACTTTTACATATCATACAAGAAAAGAATATCTGATAGTACTTGTTCCAAGTATACATAGATCTCTCAAATTCGGCATTTAATAAAAAAAAGAGAGAGATAAGACTATGTATGTGTATGTAGCGGAAAATGCTACAGTCCACAAATAAAGCACTCGAACCCATTTTCACCATCAAACCGCACTCCAAAGCTATACCTATATGATCACCAAAACCCGCTTTGTCTAAAGACCTACGTAAGACCTTTTTCAAGAGAAAAAGTGCAGCCACAATTGCTATATTGGTGATTATAAGTAGCAAAACACTGTCACTTTTCTACAATTGTGGCTGCACTTTTGGTCCCTAATCCGGAGAGGCGGAATGTAAGTATGAAACCTACAAT
The DNA here is from genome assembly GCA_030545235.1 of Helianthus tuberosus. Classification (NCBI taxonomy): domain Eukaryota; kingdom Viridiplantae; phylum Streptophyta; class Magnoliopsida; order Asterales; family Asteraceae; genus Helianthus; species Helianthus tuberosus. The sequence goes on from CM060354.1 coordinate 23,304,465, forward strand.
CATAGGAATGAAAATTGAAAATTCAGCGTACATAGAAAAAATGTAACTATGATTATTCTGTATATATTGCCACATTTGTCCCTGATCTGATGGTGAAACAGAAAACATAACCATAAAGCTAATCCAAAAGTATTGAATATTAATTAAATAGGAAATTAGGTCTTATTATGTACGCCTGAACGCAATATTACCTAGATATCAAAGTGAGAAGGTATAACTTATTCAATTCTCAAATTGCATTCAAATGCATATCATTCATAAATCATAAAGAGTTTTTTTTTCGCGAGCTCAGGGTGTGTAAAGGGGCCAGCCCGACATGTCTACAATGGAGGTTGCAGGTGAGCACCTGCCATCCTTCTAATTTACCAAGCCAAGGTTTAAACAATACCCCAATTTGAATCGCATCTACACGTTCATCACAGCCTCATGTCAATATAAAAAAGGTCTTATTACCTACACCTGACCACCAAAAATTGCATTCAAATGTATATCATTCATAATCATTTCACGATCATTTATAAATAATAAAGAGTAAACAGCATCACCTGCTCAAATCACACCTATGGTCACTGACAATCAGGTCTAGCAAGCCATGTCTAAATACACGAAAAGAAAAACCAATGATGGTTCGTAGAAGCCTTTACCGATGATAAGTGAAAAAGAAAACGCTAGAGGACAAAAAGCAATGTAGTACACCACCCAAATAAGCAAAAAGGAGAAGGACGACCGCCCAAATAAGCGAATAGCAGCTGCAGAAAAGCTCCACGTGGTGCCATACATGTTTTTCCACCGTTCAATTCCCTTAGATTATTAACACATAAGGTAATTACCGGGCTCAGGATGTGTAAAGGGACTAGCCCACCATAGCTGCAAATGGAGGTTGCAGGTGAGCATCACCCAAATTTATATCACATTTACACATTCATTACATCCTCATTTTAATAGAAAATTAGGTTTTATTACCAACACCTGACTACAACATTACCTAGATATTAAACTGAGAAGGTATAACTTATTCAATTCTTAAATTGCATTCGAATGCATACCTAGAAGATTAGGTTTTATTACCAACACCTGACCTACTCTTTTTTTTATCCACCACTTCATAACCCATCCTAACCTAGTGACTAATTTTGTTTGGCCCATCTTAACCCATCTTAAAATTTAAAATACTCATATCAACCCAAAATGGAATGGATGTACTTGTTTTGCAGGTCTAGTGTTTGATTAAATGCCTAAACCAAAATAAAAGTGAATTTTTGAAAGATTTGCCATGTTTACTTCATGAAATGATTTGTTAATAATCAAGAGTTAATTAGTGGGCGTAAGTTTATGACAAACCTAGTTGATTAATTGGTTTATTATACATTATCATAATGACACATATGAGTTCATTATGTCAAAGAATGAGTTAATCGACCAAATGGATCATTTGGGTAAATGGATTTATATGGTTTGGTTTAGAACAATAACCTATGTCTTATTATTAACTTGTGATTTTAAGTATGCTTTCAAATCTTAATATAATAGTATTGACCCGTAACTTGAGGTTATACGAAATGGGTAATAACGGGTTAAATGAATGGTAATAAACCAATTAACAAGTTTGGGGGTAAAAGAACGATTTAGAATGCATGATTGATGATGGGTGAATAAATACTAAGGTATTATGAGATGAATACCCATGTTATGTGTTCTAATGATTTGCAAGTTTGATTTGTTGTCAAGATAGGTGAGGTAACGGTTGAATGGCAACGGGTCAAATGAATGATAAAGCAACAACACTCCTACGGGAAAAGGTGAGTGACTCGAATGTGTTTGGATTGTATTGAATTAAATAGTATTCTTGTTAACTCGAAATTTTATAGTTAAGGTGGACAGTTTAATACAAATTATTGAATAGCGTTTGATTTAACAATAACATATTGTTTTTGTGATGTTTTGGGGGTTTAAACCCATTGAAAAAGAATGCAAATTGTTAATGGGTCAAGATACCCAAGTGTTGAAAATTCAGCTTATTTCCAGATTTTTGCTGAACTTTAAAAATTCATAGTAAATCAACCGAATGTCCATTCGGGGCGCATTTTATATCCAGGGAAATGTCTCTAAGACTTCGTCACTAAGAATTTTAGTTTGAACTGAAATAGTCTCTGTAAAGAGGGGAATATACTGAATTACTACAGCTTCGCAAAGCTGAGTGAAAAATATAAATTTTATAACACTTGCATAATCTTGGGGATTTTATAAAGAACCCGTCGGAAGTGATTTTATTATTGTTGCAAAACTCAACATAATTATATATATTTACATGAGTTGAAGTGAGTGATTCCATGAATATGGGATGTGTATGCTAAACTAAAAAGTTATGGGCATTGTGACCCGTATGTGCAAATGTATGTGTTCATTGTGTAGTGCTTATGCATGAATGACACTTGTGTCATTAAAATTATATAACCTAATTGAGTAGGTTATGAATGCATATATGAATTATTAAGAGTATGTTCAGTAATAACGGTCGTTGATAATCGTATATGTTGCTTAATGAGTTACAACATAGTTAGGTGGTTGTTTAGCATTTTATTTGTATTAATTGAATTGCTCTAATGATGGTATTCTTGAAGTGTCCTTGACACTACATTAGCAGGGAGAGACATGAGCTATTGATAAGAAGCTCCTGAATAAAGTCATAAGATGTGTGACTTGAGATAATGAAGTGGTGGCTCGACGTCGTTACGTTGGGCGTTATGAGCATTGAAAACTCCTTATGTTTGATGCAATATGTATATATATATGTATATATATATATATATAATATTGTGAGTCCTCACTTAGCAAAAGCTAATTTTGTGGTGTTTTCAAACGTAGGTAATATGTTTGAGAAACAATGAGGTGGCTTGAACCGGTAACATGAAAGAAGAAAAGATTTCACAAGTCGTTCACTAATATTCCGGTTTAAATGATATATTAGTCATTGTTATGTTTACCGTAGAAATATATAATTTTTTAGTCAAGGCTAATTACAAGGAAATGTTATATGGCAGATTCGAGTGGTAGAAAGGCGAAATTGACATAGTTATTTACATTTTGGAGTTTAATTTCAATGTTTGTTTTAGCTAAGAGCTAGTATGTCAACGTAGTAGTTAGTTATGTTTTTGTTATAAAAACTTTGGTTATTAAGCAGGTTTTGTCTTGGTAAGGAATGGTCGTTTTGCAAACAGGTCATGGCGAAATTTTCTAAATGAGCATTTGTAAATGTTTAATTAATCCGAATATGTGCATTGATATATTTATGGAATAATAAACTTTATTAAGTAAAAAAATCTGGGCCTATTTTCGCAAAGTTTTTTAATATTGTTTTTAACGAGTCTAGCGTTACAAGTTATCGATATATGCAATATCAGTCCCAGTCCTTCCACTCAGTGGGGATTAGTTGGATAACCGGGAGGCGTTTCAGTTAACACACAATAATAGTCCCTCTCCTTCCCAGGGTCGGGATCAGTCGGAGATTCGGGACACGTTTCAGTGAACGTATGTGACAACCCTAACATTTGAGGCCAGTGCCTTTGGTCACGTAATCCCTGTTTTCTCATTGTTCCTCTTTTACGCCCCTTACGACAATAATAATTGTTACAAAACGTGTGACTTTAATAGTCTTGCTAAACGGAAAATCTGGTTTAATATGTTGTTGTGATAGTGAGTTAGTTTAAGTGTCTAGAGTATGTGGGCCGAAATCTTTAGTAAACTACATCAAATGTGGGCCGAGTTCTTGGTTATCTCACAATCCAACAAACCGAGCCCACACCATCTACAACATCGGCCCACTCCATTCCTTGTGCATATCATGACCAGCCACTTCATTAATTGATTGGCAATATAATAAGGAGGCTACGTTATCATATTATCACAACAATTAAGATACAACAAACCCTACACCCCTCTTCCCTGATCGCACGACTACGACAACAGTAGATACCCCCCCCCTCGTGAAGATAGCATCCTGTTAGTCAAAAAGCTTGGTTAGTAAATTCCTCCTATGATAATTATTAAATTGGATTGTTCTCTATGTTGTTATGATTAGCAAAAGTGTGTTCATATGTGGAGGTGATGCAAGTCCAACGTATATGTATGAACTATTTGTGATGATGTTTACTTAATAATATATATTGCATGTTTGGGCCGATTAACATAATGATGAATCAATGAATTATACTCTATGTCATAGCCTTGTTAGCCTAGGGTTGTGATTATTTAAATTGCTAGAATCATGATTATATACTTAAACACTAAAGCATGGTTGGAAAATTTATAATCTCGTATGATAGCCTGGATATAGATGTGATGTGATAATATGCTGATTGATCTTTATGAACTATGATGTTGTGTAATTGTGATCTGATTGTGTAATCTTGGCATATTGATAAAGGTTTGATGTTCAAGTGAGTATGGTTGTTAATTGTGTCGTTATGTGTATTTTCATCTTGTATGGATCAAAGTGTTTTAAGCATGAGAAAATAATTATGTTGTTGCCTCTCATTTAATCTTGCTTGATTTCGAATAAATGTTAACTCATGACTGTATGTGCAAACCATGATGTCAGAATGAATGACTATAGGCATTCGTTGATTAAACAGTAGTACTCGATCCGATTCGGTGGGCTAGGGAATATGCATGAACTATTATGCTATTCTTAGTGTGACATGTTGAATTTCCTCATTGAAACTTGAATTGATAACATGTGACCTGATTGATAACATGTGATGTTTGATTAGAATCTAATGTAACCCACCTACTGGATGGATCGAATTGAGGGTGGGCCGAATAGATTTAGTTGACGGAATGATAGTGTGGTGATTTTATGTTAACTATTTATTGGGCCTGATGTCTTAAGACTACACATCGCAAACTGTCACATCAGTTCTCGGCCGTCACTTGTGCTTATATATTAGCGGGCTTTGATAATTGTTTTATGAGGCCGAATACTTTAACAGGTTATATATATATATATATATCACTTGGGCTGACATTTGCTAATTGGATTGTTAGAGTTATTGGATTAGTTTGTTAGTTTGGGTCGCATACAACTGTCGGATACACACATACATATAATGTGATCTTTTGATTTGGGCCTTGTGTTAAGCCGTTGGGCTGCACTTAAATGGGGCAGCGCCTAAGGCATAATTGGGCCGGGCTGGTTTGGGTTATGTGCTGTACTTGTTTGTTGCGTGTGTAGTCTGTGACAATCTACGTGATGCAATGTGAATACAAAACTGATGAATAATGATAACTATTCTAGGGTTGGTCGGTCTACGGTAAACACGTAACATAACATACCGAGCACTCTAAGGTGAGTTCATCTTTTGAGCATGCGTCCCGGTGGTTGGGACAGTCAGCGGGTATCCCGGGGAGGGATAGGTCTTTTGGGAAAAACTGGGATATTGGATAATATTCTCACCCTATCATTCTTAAGTCCCATCTTTTGTTACCGGGGAGGTAGCGGGGTATTAGTTGGTAGCGCTACTTAGGTTTGGCACCCTCACACCGTACCGGGGAGGACGGTTGTGAACTAATGACCCAGTCATGCCCAGTGTTTTGATAGGAGCACTGGGGAACGGGCAAAACATACATCAGGAGCCGTCTTGTTCAGTATCGAGATATTATCAACATTACTTTCGGATTTAAATTCAATGGATTAACTAAACACTTGGTAACCAACGTTTTCGTAAAACTATGAACTCACCAGCGTTGTCTGATACACTTGTTGCATGCTCGCAGGCCGTTAGGTATCTTGGATTTGGGAACTTGCTTTCTGGAATAGCAGGAGTGGTCATGGGTTGATTGGAGGGCTTTACGTGATTGGTCCTTGATATTATACATTGGTTTTAAACAGTTTAACTTTGGTTTATTATTTGCTTCCGCTGAACCTATTGGTTTTCATTTAAACTTGTTGATGGTATTTTATTAATGATTGAGAACTCTGTTTAGAAACTTGTATGGGTTCAATGTAATTAGTGGCTCATTGTTGGTACGTCACACGCCTATCAGGGACACTCCATAGGTGGTATTTTGGGGGTGTTACAGATGGTATCAGAGCCAGGGCCGGACCGGTGATGCCAGGTCCTGCGAGGACGCTGGACCCTTTAAGGGGGGTGGATTGTGACATCCCACATCGGTTGTGAAGGAGAACAAAGGCTTCCTTATAAGGGGCTGGATACCTTCACCATCATAACGCGTTTTGAAAACCGTGAGGGGCGGACGCCGGGGGCGTGCTGGCCGCCAAAGCGGACAATATCATGGTGCGGTTATGCTGGGCTGTTACAGATGGTATTAGAGCCACTAGTTATAGTTAACTTGGTTTTAAAACGTTTTTATAAAACCAGACTATAACCGAACAGATTCGAAATCGACCATGACACTCAGCTCCAGATTGCAAGGTTCGTTTCTTGTTTACTATTGCATAGCATATCTAGTGTTTGCTCATGAATAACATCACACGTGAATACACACTTGGCACTACAGTATGAGTTTCTATGTTACCAACCCATGTTACGTGTTTTAAGAGTGTGACTCTTCTTGAACTTTCATGATCTATGTTGTGGTGTCGTATGTCTTATTGCTCAAATTCGGGGAACCTTTTAACACGAATTGAGAGGAGCTGAGATAAACATGCAAATTGGATTATTATTATGGGTGCACACATAATAATAATATGGGGTGCATGCGAGTCCCAGTGAGGCTTAACAAGTGAAAAAAAGGGTTCTGTCCGTTATTTGATCGATGTGAAATACAACTGTCTATAGGAGTCGTGGCAGTGATTGTCTCCTACTTGAACGTGATCTTTTCACTCCTCTCTGAATCCTTACGAATCTCGATGCTATCAAGCATTACCTGAACACCCATCTAAACGCCTAGCGAACTGTGTAGAATGTTAGGTGCTTGCACGAACGTCCCTGAGTTGGATGTCCCAACGTCGAATGAATGGTTTATACCCTCCTCACTTATCTTTGTTTGCCGGAACTCAATGTATTGGCGCCTTATATCCCGAAGTGTGATCACTTCTGTGACACCCTAGCAACATACCGTGTATTACTCAATCAACTTGCAAGATCAAAGGACAAGAGGATGAGCGTAGTATCTCACCGACTTCAGTATTAGGGTGACCCTGATTATCGGCAACAAATACCAGCAAATTGACTTCAATCGAATTCTTAACCCTAGTCAGCAACTCATGGGAGTCAACTCTTTCGAATCAATCAGGACCTAAGCGATGACAACAGATTTTAGTGTGGAATGTGTGACAACCAGCACAGTGAGTAGCGCGTTAGGGTCTGGCACAGAATGTGAAAAGATGGACTTGGTTGGTGAAAGATCGTAGGGCTCCGTTTCAAGCAAACGACAATAGAGGCAACAGTCATGGAAACATCAAGGTACTCGTAATCGTAGTCTTCAGCATGAAATGAAGGTGCCTACGACATGGATTGGCCGTTGTTTAATCAAGACGACAACAACCAAGGAAATGACGGCAGTACTGGAAATTCTCGTAACGAAAACAACAGCATGGAAATGATGCTCATAGAAGGGCACTTAGGGCTGGCGTGGGTGACGCCAGGATTACAACAACATGGTGGCCAGCTCGTCTTGGAAGAAAATCGTTTCGTTCCTGTTCCGTTCAAGCCTAACACTTCCTGAAACCAAACCTATTGTGGAATCGACAGATGGCCAGTCATTTGAAACCTCATATGTTTGTTGGGATGCAAACTCGACCTTGTGGGACAAGTGTTTGACATCAACCTTCCTTCTGCTATTCCTGGTAGTTTCGATGCGGAGGTTAGTGTGGACTGGTTATCCAGATAACACATAGATATGCCTTGTGAGGGAAAATTTTGCGTATCCCTCCCCTTAGTGGAGGATCGTTATCTGTTCTAAAGCGTCAGAGAGTTCCGCAAGAGTTAGCATCATTTCAGCAATAAAAGCCAGGAGCGTCTACGGAGAGACTACCCCGCTACGTTAGCAACCGTTACTGATGTTAAGGATCCACCAATTGTTCGTGATTCCTCTCCGTGTGCTACCCGAGGAGCTTTCAGGCTTACTTCCACCACTGTTAGGGAGAATCTCAGTTTGAGCTCACGATAGGGGCAGCCCTGATTACTCGTACTACATACCGTCTTGCACCAGGAGGGTTGCAAGAACTATCTACAGGAACTGTTGGACAGGAGTTTTATCGGACATAGTTTTTCGCTTTGGGGAGCCCCAGTTATATTCGGGAAGATAAAGCCTTTTCGTATGTGTACTGATTATCCAGAACTCAGCAAGGTGACAATCAAGAACTGTTTGCCTCGACAATGTATTGAAGGAAGTCCAAGGGGAAAATATTCCTGAAACGACATATCGAACGCAATACGGCCATTGCGACTTTGTACACCATGATCATTGAGTTAATCAACACACCAACAGCTTTATGGAGCACATGAATCGACCGTGTTTATGGATTACGTTTTGGATCATTTCCAGGAGGAAGGAGCATCATGGGCGGCATCTGTATCTTATTTTAGAGCTCCTGAGGGAGGGGCCACTCCGCGCGAAGTCTTGTTAAAAGTAACTTCTGGATTCGAGGGATACCTTTTTGGTCAAATGATCAATGAAGTGGGAATACTCGTGGATCTTGCTAAAGACCCATTTCATTAGATACTGATCGGCACCAAAGATCCCTTCGTGGATGCAGCAATTTCTTGGTCTCACTAGATGCTATCGCAGATTCATCACAGGATTTTCGAAGATCACGCAACTTAAATCTCTTTAGCACAGCAGGGTGCTGTGTTCGTGGAAGACAAAATAGGAGGACGTCTTTTCAGCTTTCGAATCCCAACTTTGCAATGTTTACACACCGATGCAACACGAGAAAGTGATAACTTACTTAACGGAGTTACAAATGGGAACTGCATGAGACACAACCAGCGGTGGAAACGGTGGTCTTTGGATTTAAGTTGGAGGCATTACTTGGACGGTACCAATTGCACCGTTTAGACCGATCACAAGGGCCTCCCGTGTACCTTTGTTTTGAGAGAGCTAATTATGTGATGGCATCGCTGGATGAAACTCTCGAGTGAATACGACTATGGAACCTAAAAGCGTATGAGCTTGCCACTCACCATCGACTCTAGCCTACCTGATCAGATTCGCCCTATTTGCATAGAAGCACTGAAGGAAGAGAGTTTTCAAGTTTAGTCCATGCGGGGCATGGAGGAGCAACTTTTGGCAAGTTGGACGATATTCGTTACCTTATGGAATGAATGTGGGTCTCATTATACGGCAACTGTAGGGAACTTGTGTTGAGCAAAGCACACCAGCCTCGATATGCTGGTCATCTGGATTTGATGGAATAGGTTAGGATCGGAGGATCTTGTACTGGCAACTAGGCTTGAAGGCCTACACAGCGAAGCATGTGAACGACATTTGGCTTGTGCTAAAGTCAAGGTGGAACATCAGAAACCTTCTGGTTCGTGTCAGTAATCAGAAACACCTATTTGGAGATTGGAACAGACGGCCATGGAGTTTGTCACTAGTTTACCAAAAACTCAGAACGGAAACAATATCACCTGGGTGATCGTTGATTGTCTCACGTAACCAACACACTTTCTTGCAATCAAGGAAACTGATGAGTTTTTGCAGCTTATGAATAATCCTCTGAGAGAGGCGGTTGTGAGGCACGAGGTGCCCACTCCTATTATCTCTGGTTTTGATCTATACTTGATACATATCAGGCAATACGCAACACCCTTGGCTCACGTCTAGGCATGGGCATTACTTATCACAGTAGGACAACCAGACAGAGTAATGAACCATCCTGACACGCGAAGACATGCTGCGAGCATGTGTGTGATTGACTTAGTGAAAATTGGAAGGACACATACCTTTGGTTGAGTTTGGCTGCAACAGTTGCCATTCTAGCATTCAGACAACTCTGTTGAGGCATTGCATGGACAGTAACACAAATCTCCTTGTTGGATTAAGATGGGTGACAACCTAATCACGGGTACAGGACCTGTACTCGAAACTCTTGGGAAGATTGCTTGGATCGGAAATCGTTTGGCGGCAATGCGTGACCGTCAGAAAAGTTGATAAGCTTAGGAAACACTGGGAATTTGCTGTAGGCGATCGAATCATGTTGAAGGTCTCACCCTGGGAGGGTGTGGTACGCTTGGGAAGCATGGCAAGCTTAATTTACATTACATTGAGTCATTCAGAATGCTGGAAAGAATTGGTCACATGGCCTACAAACTCGAGTTACCAGACGAATTGGGTAACGTGCACAATGTCATTTATGTCTCGAATCTAAGGCAGTGTTTGATGAAACATTTATGATACCTTTATTAGAAAAATTGTAGTTGTCGAGGAGCCAGACAAGGAAGTGAGGTTCGTTAATATAGTCCAATTTCCAATCGTGAGAATTCGTTGGAACTCAGGACGTGGACCGGAGTTCACGTGGGAGCGTGAGGATCAAATGAAGCTCAAATATCCTCAACTTTTTCCTGATGACAAGTCTAATTCTGGTAAAACAGGAGAATTTCGGGACGAAATTCCTCTTCAAGTTGGGGATGATGTGGCACCTAAGGAAAATCCGCAACAATCTTGATTTCTCATTTCACTCTTTCGTGCTTACTTGTCAAATTTCGGGATGAAATTTCTTTCAAGTTAGGGATGATGTGACAACCCGAAAATTTGAGGTCAGTGCCTTTAGTCACGTAATCCCTGTTTTCTCATTGTTTCTCTTTTACGCCCCTTACGACAATAATAATTGTTACAAAACGTGTGACTTTAATAGTCTTGCTAAACGAAAAATCCGGTTTAATATGTTGGTGTGATGGTGAGTTAGTTTAAGTGTCTAGAGTAGTTTAAGTGTCTAGAGTATGCGGGCCGAAATCTTTAGTAAACTACATCAAATGTGGGCCGAGATCTTGGTTATCTCACAATCCAACAAACCGAGCCCACTCAAAACAATTAAGATACAACAAACCCTACACCCCTCTTCCCTGATCGCACGACTACGGCAACAGTAGATACCCCCCCCCCCCTCGTGAAGATAGCATCCTGTTAGTAAAAAAGCTTGGTTAGTAAATTCCTCCTATGATAATTATTAAATTGGATTGTTCTCTATGTTGTTACGATTAGCAAAAGTGTGTTCATATGTGGAGGTGATGCAAGTCCAGCGTATATGTATGAACTGTTTGTGATGATGTTTACTTAATAATATATATTGCATGTTTGGGCCGATTAACATAATGATGAATCAATGAATTATACTCTATGTCATAGCCTTGTTAGCCTAGGGTTGTGATTATTTAAATTGCTAGAATCATGATTATATACTTAAACACTAAAGCATGGTTGGAAAATTTATAATCTCATATGATAGCCTGGATATAGATGTGATGTGATAATATGCTGATTGATCTTTATGAACTATGATGTTGTGTAATTGTGATCTGATTGTGTAATCTTGGCATATTGATAAAGGTTGGATGTTCATGTGAGTATGGTTGTTAATTGTGTCGTTATGTGTATTTTCATCTTGTATGGATCAAAGTATTTTAAGCATGAGAAAATAATTATGTTTTTGCCTCTCATTTAATCTTGCTCGATTTCGAATAAATGTTAACTCATGACTGTATGTGCAAACCATGATGTCGGAATGAATGACTATAGGCATTCGTTGATTAAACAGTAGTACTCGATCCGATTCGGTGGGCTAGGGAATATGCATGAACTATTATGCTATTCTTAGTGTGACATGTTGAATTTCCTCATTGAAACCTGAATTGATAACATGTGACCTGATTGATAACATGTGATGTTTGATTAGAATCTAATGTAACCCACCTACTGGATGGATCGAATTGAGGGTGGGCCGAATAGATTTAGTTGATAGAATGATAGTGTGGTGATTTTATGTTAACTATTTATTGGGCCTGATGTCTTAAGACTACACATCGCAAACTGCCACATCAGTTTTGGGCTGTCACTTGTGCTTATATATTAGCGCGCTTTGATAATTGTTTTATGAGGCCGAATACTTTAACAGGTTTTATATATATATCACTTGGGCTGACATTTGTTAATTGGATTGTTAGAGTTATTGGATTGGTTTGTTAGTTTGGGCCGCATACAACTGTCGGATACACACATACATATAATGTGATCTTTTGATTTGGGCCTTGTGTTAAGCCGTTGGGCTGCACTTAAATGGGGCAGCGCCTAAGGCATAATTGGGTCGGGCTTGTTTAGGTTATGTGCTGTACTTGTTTGTTGCGTGTGTAGTATGTGACAATCTACGTGATGCAATGTGAATACAAAACTGATGAATAATGATAACTATTCTAGGTTGGTCGGTCTACGGTAAACACGTAACATAAACATATCGAGCACTCTAAGGTGAGTTCATCTTCCTGTTCCCAGGTGTATTCAGGACCATGTCTGGCATTCCAACGAACTTTGATGAGCTTGACACTGCTCCGTCGGGTCTTGTTAACTTTCCAATCCGTGACCTCAATAGGTTCTTCAACGAAGTGGAGCGTGTCGTCAACATGAATCTCGTCGGTGGGAATGGCAACGGTGACTTGAGTTTGACTTTTCTTTAGATTGGATACATGAAATGTATCGTGAACACCATTCAGTTCAGCAGGTAGGTCCAACTTGTATGCTACTAGTCCTATTCTTTCCATAATTCTGAAAGGACCAATGTAGCGCGGATTTAACTTCCCACGCTTCCCAAAGCATGCCACCCCCTTCCAGGGTGATACTTTCAATAACACCATTTCTCCAACTTGGAAATCCACATGTTTCCGGTTTGGATCCGCATAGGCCTTCTGTCTGTGGCGAGCTGCTTCGATGCGTTTAAGAATCTGTGCGATCTTGTCTGTCGTCTCTTGCACGATTTCGGGACCAGCAAGCTGTCTATCACCTGCGTCAGCCCAGCATAAGGGTGATCGACTTGCGTCCGTAAAGGGCTTCGAATGGCGCAACACCAATACTGGTGTGGTAGCTGTTGTTGTATGAACATTCGACCAAAGGTAAATGTTTATCCCAGCTACCGCCCAAATCCATAACACACGCTCTCAGCATGTCTTCCAAAGTCTGTATCGTGCGCTCGCTCTGGCCATCAGTTTGCGGATGAAACGCAGTGCTCAGATTCAATTGTGAGCCAAAGGCTTCTTGGAAGGATTGCCATATTCTTGACACAAACCTTCCGTCTCTATCAGAGATGATTGAGAGAGGCACTCCATGGCGCGCGACGATTTCTCTCATGTAAATTTCAGCCAATTTGCTAGTGTTATCCTTCTCCCTGATGGGTAAGAAGTGTGCTGACTTTGTTAATCGATCCACTATCACCCAGATAGTGTCATGGCCTTTTGGCGTTCTTGGCAATTTTGTAACAAAATCCATGGAGATGTGTTTCCCATTTCCACTTGGGAATCTCAGGTTCTTGCAGAAGTCCTGAAGGCTTCTGGTATTCCGCTTTAACCTTAGCGCATGTTAAACATTTGCTCACGTAAACAGCAACGTCGCCTTTCATCCTAGGCCACCAATAGTAATCTTTGAGGTCTTGGTAACATCTTATCCGCTCCTGGATGGATAGAGTACCGCGATTTGTGAGCTTCATCATAAATAACTTTCCTTAAACCACCAAACAGAGGAACCCAAATCCTTTTCTCAAAACATAACGTTCCTTCCGCGTTTCGGTACCAGTAGCTTCTCCATCCCACGGAGATATTCTTCCTCTAGGTTTCCTTCCTTGAGAGCTTCTTTCTGCGCCGGCACGAATGCCGCAAAGAAAGATCGGTTCGGATAATCATTTCCAAAGCTCTAACCCTTATGGTTTTAATTCTCTCTTACTGACTTAGGGCATCGGCGACTACATTCGCCTTCCCTGGATGATACTTTATCTCGCAGTCGTATCGTTCAACAATTCAACCCATCGTCTTTGCCTCATATTCAACTCCTTCTGGTTAAATATATGCTGTAGGCTCTTGTGATCTGTGAAGATTGTACACTTCGTACCATAAAGGTAGTGTCCTCCAGATCTTTAAAGCAAAAACCACTGCGCCGAGCTCCAAATCGTGTGTGGTATAGTTCTTTTCGTGCACTTTCAATTGACGCGATGCGTAAGCAATAACCTTTTGGCGTTGCATCAACACGCAACCCAATCCTTGGCGCGATGCGTCGCAGTATACCACAAAATCATCTGTACCTTCTGGTAGAGCTAAGATTGGCGCATTGCAGAGCTTATCCTTCAATATCTGAAACGCTTCATCCTGTTTGATTTCCCAATCAAACTTCTTATCCTTCTGCGTGAGGGAGCGTCAATGGTTGAGCGATCTTTGAAAAATTCTCAATGAATCTTCGATAATAAGCCAGCCAAACCCAAGAATTGCCGAATCTCGGTTGGCGTCTTTGGTGTTTCCCAATTCTTGATCGCTTCGATCTTTGTTGGATCCACGTGGATTCCATCTCCATTTACCACGTGCCCAAGGAATTGCAACCTCTCGTAGCCAAAAACTCGCACTTCGAGAATTTGGCATACAGCTGTTCTTTCTTCAGCAGCTCTAGAATGGCTCTAAGATGCTGCTCGTGTTCAGCCTTCGTCTTTGAATAAATCAAGATGTCGTCGATTGAATACAATCACGAACTTATCCAAGTACGGCTTGCAAACTCTATTCATTAGGGTCCATGAACACCGCAGGTGCGTTTGTCAAACCAAATGGCATAACGAGGAACTCGTTAGTGCCCATAACGAGTTCTGAAGGCTGTCTTCGGAATGCTTTCCTCTTGTATCCTTAACTGATGGTATCCAGATCGAAGATCAATCTTCGAATAAAAGCTTGAACCTTGAAGTTGGTCGAATAGATCATCAATTCTTGGCAGAGGATACCTATTCTTGATCGCCAGCTTGTTCAATTCTCTGTAGTCAATACACATACGGAAACTACCGTCCTTCTTCTTAACAAACAGGACCGGAGCTCCCCAAGGCGAGAAGCTTGGTCGGATAAAACCCTTGTCCAACAACTCTTGAAGTTGTGTCGACAATTCTTGCATCTCAGATGGAGCAAGTCTATAAGGTGCCTTAGCCACAGGCGCGGTGCCTGGAACTAAGTCAATGTGAAACTCTACTTGCCTCTGAGGTGGCAGTCCAGGCAAGTCTTCTGGGAAGACTTCTGGATACTCCCTCACGACAGGGATGTCTTCGATTCTTGGCTCAGCAGCCTTCTTATCCACAATGTGTGCCAGGAAGGCAACACATCCTTTCTGCAAACACTTCCTTGCTTTCAAGCAGCTGATGATCCTCAACGGCGTCTCACGCATTTCTCCATGAACAACAATGGTCTCACCATCATCGGTTGGGATACGAACAACCTTTTCGTGACAAACTATCTCTGCCTTGTTGCCTGATAACCAATCCATTCCTACTACCACGTCGAAGCTCCCCAACTGGACTGGTAGCAGATCCAGAGCAAACTCACGTTCTCCTAATTCGATCACACAACCTCTGATAACTTCATCGGCTTCTACTAACTTCCCATTAGCTAATTCGATCGAGTAGGGAATATCTAACTTATTAGCGGCTAACCCAAGCATATTCTTAAATTCTAACGACACGAAGCTATAATCGGCACCAGTATCAAATAAAACGGATGCATAGCGTTGGATTCACAGGGAACGTACCAGTAACAACATTGGGGTCCTGGCGCGCTTCCCTTGCTTCGATTTGGAACACTCTTCCACGGGCTTGGTTTAAGTCTGGGCAGTTCTTCTTAAAATGCCCGATATCACCGTAGTTAAAACACCCAAGTCTTTGGCCCGTTTCCACCAGCTTGATCATTCCTCTGATTATGATTCGCAGCGCCCGCTTGGTTAGCATTGTTTGCCCCGATTCTCGTTACCTCCATAGTTTCCTTGTGGGCGATTTCCAATACCGCCACGTTTATTATTTCTATTCCCAAAACCTCCTTGGCCTCCCCGGCCAGCACTAGCCCAACAAGTGTCCCTTCGAGTGGCCACGTTTCCCACAATGCTTCGCATACTTTTAGCCCGCACTGACCAGAATGGTGGCGCTGGCAGATGTTGCATTTGGGCTGGGCGCCCATATACCCTTTTCCTTTCTTCTCCCTACCAATTGTAACTTGAGTTGGCGTGTCTGATCCTCCTTTCTTAACCACCACACTGGCACCCTGCTTGAAGTTCGAGAACTTCCGTTTGTTACCTCCTGATGACTCGACGTGAGTCTCTGCCTTCTTGGTCTTGATCTCGTCAAACTTGTTCAGGCGAATTGCCTCCTCTGTGAGAGCCACGCTCAAATCAATCGCCTCAGTAATGGTCACAGGCTTGGATGAGGTTACCATGCTTATGATTTGAGGAGCTAAACCCCAAATGAAGCGCTCGATTCGCTTGTATTCTGGTGTAACCATGTAAGGAACCACTTGAGATAAGTCATGGAACCTTTGAACGTACTCCGCTACCTTTGGACCGTCCATTTTCAAGTGCCAGAACTCGGTCTCCAATCGCTGGATTTCTGCGCGTGAACAGTACTTTTTGCGCATAAGTTCTTTTAATTCGGTCCAGGTTAGCGCGTAGGCAGCAGCTTCGCCTAGTGTCTGTACTTGCAGATTCCACCAAGAGAGGGCTCCATCCAAGAATAGCCCTGAGATATAGGTGACTTGCTGATCCAGCGCGCACTTGCTCATGCGAAGAACAGATTCGGTTTTCTCAGCCCAACGAACGAAGGCGACAGCACCTCCTGTGCCATCAAAGTTTACGGGCTTGCAGTCTAAGAACTGCTTGTAGGTGCACCCTGCACATACGTTATAACATATGAATGGCATTAGCATCCTTGCTAGAGATATCCAATTAGGTCACGGTATGTCTTAACGACTTAGTATTACCGTGAGGTGGATTGTTATTGCCTTGGTTAATACTTCCGCTCGTTCCCGGCTGAGATGCTGCATACTGTGCTATGGCCAGCAGCAATAATCTGCTGGAGTTCTGCCTCATTGGTAGGCATGTGTGTCTCACGTCTTGGCGGCATCTTCTAAAAGATGGTTTAAGTTGGTCAGGCCATAGTAAGGCTCCGATGTTATAGCACGTAAGTCAGGTCATAATGTAGCGTACGTATATAACGATAATAATAGTAAAAACACATAACATCTCATGTTATCATCACAAATTCCAATCACACAACATCCCATGTCATAAAAATACAATCAAGCGAATCAAATATGATGAGAATACTGCGATTGCCATATATCGAGACCACATAGTAAGTGTATCAGTACATCCCTGTATCATACAATCATCAATCAACTAGGGGCTACATCACCCCTGTCCAAAAGCTACATCATGTCAATGTCAAATACGTCAAATACAAGTCAACAAAAGTCAGAATCAAATGTAGTCTCCAAAAATGCTGTGCAGTCCAACAATCGCCGTCTTCTCATCCTCGTCTACCCAAACAGCACTGATGAGCTCTATACAGATGGTGGGTGGAGGAGGGGGAAAGTGGGTGTAAAGTAAACGACGTAACTGGAGCCAGTCCTCCTCCATAGCCTGCTGGGTACGAATGATAGTAGCAACCTGCTGCTCTAGTGTAAAGAGACGGGCAGCATAATCTGGAGGTAAGGGTCGAAATGGCTGCAGAGGAGAGTGTGTCTGACCATGGCACGGACACGGTGGCAGCTGAGCTCTCTCGAGCTCCTGGATGCGCTGTGTGTGTGACTCGTGCTGGGCGACAAAAGACATCAAAACGTCCTTGATAGTATACCCCCTGTGGAAAGAATGGTAGGGGTCAGTAGGTGGCATACCAGAGTCTGGTGCCCAAAGGAATGGCTCACTGGTAGGATCAAAAGGTGCCATATGAAATGGAGCAACAGAGGGTGGAACAGATGACATCTGGGGCATGAAGGGGATAGACATCGGTACATGCCCAACAGGATGGGCTGAAGAACCCTCTCCAGGCCTCGCTGGAGGTACAAACTGTGGAACCTGAAAAGAAAAATCAACATGTCGTGTATCAGGGATCTGAGGGGGAAAAGGTGGAACATCCTCATCAGCAGGTATCCAACCGTGCTGTGCATGCTCATCTGGTGGATCCATGCGTGCTGCGAACAGTGCATGCTCGGGCTCTAGTGGGATGGGATCAGGTGCAACAAAAGGGTGAACAGGTGCAATGTGCTCAACAGGATGGTCAACAGGTATATCAACAACAGGTAGAGGAACAACAGGATCAACAGCAACATGATCGCCCTCTAACAAAGGAATATCCACGGGGAGATCATCAACAGGTGGGTCTGCTATAACAGGCTCAATAGGGATGCCAGCATGTACGAGGTCATGCTCAAGTATGGGGTCTAGAGCGGCTGCCTGCTCAGGAGCGACGACAGGCTCGGGATCATCAAAAGCCATCTCGAAGTCAAACTCGGGATCAATAGGGTCTACTGGGTCAGCTGGATCCTCCATGGGCTAATCCATAGGTATAAACTCGATCTCATGATCAGGGTCGTATCCCGGGGGAAAGATAGGATCAGAATCCTCTATGTCATCATGGTCAAACGCAAAACTGGGAATAGGTGCAACAGAGGATGCCTGGTCAGGATCAGAATCATGCGCCAAGTGCTGTGCGCTCAATGTGTGGGAAGGTGCGGATGCCACAGACTCGAAGGAGTCTGGGACAGGAGAATGTGCTGGCGAATCCTCAGCGGGAACGTCAGCGATCATCAGAAGATCGTCCGCAGGAAGTAGGGCCTCGCCCTGGATCTCATCCTCAAAAGGCTCATCCTCAAACAGGTCAATATCGCCATCAGCCTCGGCGTCAAGTAGAAAATCATATGCTGGATAAACGGCTAAGGGTATAGGGGCCGGAATCTCTACTAGAGGTAGGTACTCAGCGGGAGGGTCATCTGCAGGCTTATCAGCACCATCGGGTAGCGCGAAGGGCTGGAAATCATCCTCGTCAGTACTGGTATAGTCAGATGTGTACACCTTGTGCTCGGAGGATGTGAGGTCATCAGATACGATAGGTATGGGTCCAGTAGTGTCCGAATCGCCAGTACCGGCGGAATCCATGAGTCTGTAACATAAACACAAATATGCTCAAATAATCAGTCATACAATCAGATAATCACATAAGTCACCAAGTAAGATATCACATAATTCTCCTAGTCCCACTAGCCTCCCAGTCTCCTAGACTGCTCTATCAACTACCTCGACCTCTCAGATCGAGCCTCGGTCTCCAACACCGAGCCTCAGTCTCCAAACTGAGCCTACTCTTCCTAGTCCCACTAGCCAATCCTCCTAGTCCCACTAGCCAATTCTCCTAGTCCCACTAGCCAACTACCTCGATCTCTCAGACCGAGCCTCGGCCTCTCAGACCGAGCCTCAGCCCTTCCAGACTGAGCCTATAAATAATAAAATGTGCTCAACATTTGTTTGTAAAAAGTTTTGGATCTGGACTTAAGTGGTATGCAGTAAAATGTTTTCGTGAGAGCCCTAGTGATCATAGTCTTGACTCGAGAAAGAATCCTAGTTCGCTATGATCAGAGCTCTGATACCAAGCTGTCACACCCTGGCTTTGCGGAAGCGTGGTTAAGTTGGTGTGACTTCTTAATACCATAGCTTAATCATAACCAAGCTATATGAATTAAAAACATGCAAGATCATCCATTAAGTTTTGAAAACCAAATACAGTACCATTGTTTTAACGGGAACATACCCTAACAACCATAACCTTGTTCAACAGACATTACAAACTTGAAACATAACATAAACATGATTTAAGGGTTGTGTCCTGTCCAGGAAAGAGACACATCCCCTAAACCCCGGATGACCTCGGAAACTAGTGCAGCGGAAAACATGCCATACCGTGCTAGATCCCTTTTAATTTCCTGAAATACATGTAAGTTGAAAAATCAACAATAATGTTGAGCGAGTTCATGTGTAAGTGAGTATGTAAAACACTTGTAAGTATAAAAGTTCCCTGGTATGTAGCAGTGTAAGGAAAAAGAGATCACCAATGGTTTGCAAGGCCATTAGTATGTGTGAAGTGTAAGTAGGAAGACTCAACCTAGCAGATTTTTGCGTCGGGTACAAAGTCACTCAAGGTCCGTTCTGCTGGGCCTCTTAGAGGTCCGTTCTGTTGGGCCTAGAGTTGGGTTCGCTACACCCAGATAGATCTACCGCTTACGTCCCTCGGTGTTTCTGCCTACCCACTCACATGATCTAAGTAGTAAACCTCCTTACGCTAACCATACCGTGTATAAAGTACTTGTAATCAAAGTAACATGTATTTCACCCCCGCAGTTAAGAAAACTGAAAACAGTTAGAGAAAAGGGGGACATGAAACTCACAGTGAAGCGTCTCTACCAAGTATCTCCTGCTCACGCAGCTGTGCGACGACCTACAGGTGCTAATTTCTATTAGACGGACGGCCGTGCCTTAGCTTTATAGTTTAAGTCTTTGGGAAATAGTTAGACAACTATTTCGTGTTTACATTCTGTACATACTTGGTAGTTAATCTCCTTCCCAAGGATGGGGGATTCAATACATGTGCGTTCAAATTATATCATTAAGTCTCACTTAATATGTATATATTTCCAATTCCAAAATATAAGTATTTTTCTCAAAAATATTATATTTTCATTTCTCATAAATCTTCTCCAATAATACGTTGTTAAAATACGCGTTCATAAATATTTCCGTAAGTGCGTAAGTTACGTTTTAACAATCGAGTGGTAATATACTTACCTGTGTAACTTATATATTTATGGTGAAAGCGTTCGTATTATTTTGGATTCGTTAACGTTCGTAAATATTATTTTTACTCTAAAAATAATATTTATGTATTTTCACAAAATAATCATAAACAGTGTGTGAAAAATATATATATTTATCACGTTAAATTTTGTGAAAATCCCACCTCCGAATATTTAGTAAATAAAGTCATGGCGAAACTTATGTTTCGAAGACATGTCAAAATAATTCTAACACTTGTAGTGTAAATAGTTCTAAGTGTTAGGTTTTTAAAAAAATTTCGCCAGAGTTTCCTCTGTAACTGGAGGTGGCCACGCTTTCAAGCGTATCATTTTCTTTTACAAAATCAATTTCAACAACTTCCTTAATCAATCAAACAATTTCCTCGACAAGTATGTAAGTTGCATAATCGCATGAACTTGTAGTTTTTTCCGAAACTATAGTGTAATTCCCATTATATTTTGTGGATCTTTATATAAAGTAATTTTGATCTCGTAAAAACCTCGTTTTTAGAGAAATCCGTCTTTACAACTTCTCGTCCTCTTTTACAAAGTTTGTTATTTTGTCGAAACTTTTCATTTCACAAGTGTTTACACACTTGTGGTTTATAAAAATCATACTTATTAGTGTAAGATCCGTCTTTTAGAAAACATGATTTCTTTGACACTTGGTCCTTTGAAAATACCACTTGCAGATGCGTAGATCTGCTAGTTTTAAACATCATTTCACAAGTAAAACTCTTTTACACAAGTTCATGATTCGCGTGTGGTAGAGTTTCACCTTTTAACCCTTGTATCATTCAAAACAAGCTTATGTTAAGATCCATGATCTTACCAAACCGGGTTAAACGATGATCCGAGCTACCACATCATAGATCGGGTCTAAATAATCATACCTTTCGAATACTACATCATTTACACAACACATAAGCTATTAACCACCATTTTAAGTGTTTTTAGTAGACTTTAATGCTTCAAAATGCAAGATTCCGAGTTTTAACCGATACAAATCCTTTTAACCACTTTAGATTAGTTCAAGAAGGTGTTTTAAGCATTATACCTCTAGCTCGAGGCTAGGGAAGAATCTATGCGTAAATCGGTTGGATAAAAGCTAGAGAAAGTGGTCCTTCGCGCTCCGAGTGCACCAAGCTTCCTAATACGAGACCCTTGATGCTTGAATAACCTTGAAATGGCTTGATGAAAGCTCGAAGATGATGGATGTGGGTGGGGTGCTCTCGGCCGAGACCTCCAAGAGAGGGAGAGAGTTTGAGGTTGTGATGTTGTGAGATGGATGATTATGTTGTATTAAGGCAAGATCTTATAGGCAAATCATTGGTGCATTAACCATTGGATTAAGTGTAGGCTAGATACTAAACAACTAGATTAAAATAATCAAAAGTTGCAAGTACTTGTTCCCTCTAGTTTGGGGCCGGTTAGCAAGGGGGGGGGTCTTGGTTCGATCTCAACTAGATTAGTTGATGTTTAGTTAGGTTAATCTAGTTAGGTTGAGTGATTAACTCGGTTAGTGGTGTGTTGTGTTTTAAAGCGGGTGTTGGGGTGTTCAGGGACCCTAACTGGCTCAGAAAAAGATCAATAATATTTATGGCAATATTTTTATGTTCCGGGTATAGTCCGGTTGTTTGGTTGGATAGTAATCCGTTAAAGTGTTAGCAAAGCTTTAAAGTGTCGTTATTACTCTTTTTAGTGACACAGCTTATTTCCTGACACTTTGGAAAGTGTCTAGTAATATTTTTCTCATGTTTTGGCACTTTATTAGTTAGCTAAAAGCTGAATTGTTATGTAAAGTGCTGAATTTTGTACTTTAAGTACGTTTTAGGCACATCCACTCACTGTGACTTATCCCTAGAGACGCAGTTCTACAACCCTTATATCCCTACACTCATCATTAGTGTAGCAAAAATATTTCTGGCTCATACAGGCCTTAGAGGCAGTGTTTGCCTGATGCTGGCTTTATCAGCATGTTCAGTAGGTTATCCGTTATAGTGCCACTGTGCTTTTTGTGCATCATGTTTGTCACTAAGGTTCAGTATGTAAATAATGTAGTGACGATAAGTACAGTATGATGCAAGTAAGTACATGTATCAGATATCAAGTAGCAGTTCATCAGCTAGTTCAAACAAGCACAGTAATTAAGTAGTAATTAATCATTAATTAAGTCGTACGAATACCTGGTTTGGTGAGGGTTGTCACAACTGCTTTCTTATTTAGGTAACTTTTTTATAGCCATTTTTCCAAGCCTTCAGTGCTCTCCAGCTGGCTTCTATTAGCTTCACATTAAGTTACCTGAAACGCGTTTTAAAAAGTTTTATCAGCAAGAAATACTTGCGAGTGCATCCCAGTTTAATCAAAACAAGGTTTTATATCTTTACAGTATTGAGAGCGATTACAATGTTTTTATCTACCCAATTACCACCCACGGTACTATCAATCCTGACTTGTGGTCATGCTACTACTCACAGTGTAGTAACAAGTAATGTATACAAAACCCTAACATACCGACAGTAATTGTAGAATATATAGACCCAATTTACATTAGCCATACCCCCGAGACAGAACTCCAACGAATGAGTCAGGCAGAGCCTTGACATGTGTTACGGAGCCCTAGATCAATCGGGTAGAGTAACTAATACATAATCGGCGGTTATAATACTTACAACGAGGCAGAGCTTCGCTTTTTAGGGGTATAATATCGGGCACTATTTTGCTTTTATAGGGACAGAGGAAAGAAAAAGAATTGAGCGACATTAACTGAGGCATCGGCCACCTTTTATAGGCTGAACATAGGGCGGTTCGCGGCCCGCGAGACCACTACGCTAGGGCCTAGCTTGGTCGAGTCAATGATCTAGCCTTCACATGCGTTAGGACATGTGGCGGACCAGGGTTCCGCCTGGTGTCACCTTGTCGCGGCCAGCGACGATTTGTCTTAAGGGAGTCGCGCCCCGCGAGAACCCTATTTATTTGTTTTTAATTGATTTTTTAAAATATTAAGGTATTTTAGGCTTGTTTTTCATATACGGGGTATATTTTAAGACGTGTAGGGCATGTTAAGGGTTTTAGGAAGGTTGTTACATCCTCCCACCTTGTTTTAGATCTCGTCCTCGAGGTCTACTGGAACAGGTGTGGATATTTCCTTTGCATCTCTGATTCAAGCTTTAAAGTGTATTCTGGTCCTCACTTGGAATCCCATTTTACTTTAACTAGAGCTAATCTCTTGTGTTTAAGGTTCTTGATTTTTCTGTCTTCAATCTGTAGGGGTTTCTCTACAAACTTAAGTTTCTCATTTACCTCTTTGTCCTTAAGAGGTACCATTAATGTTTCATCTGCTAAACATTTCTTGAGATTACATACATGAAATACATCATGTATTCCGGCCATTTCCTCTGGCAGTTGTAGCTGGTAAGCTACTGGTCCTATTCTTCTAATAATCTCAAAAGGTCCAACATACCTGGGGCTTAGCTTTCCCCTTTTTACGAATCTGACCACTCCTTTCCATGGAGAAACTTTTAACAATACCTTATCTCCTACTTGAAATTCCAATGGTTTTCGTCTGTTATTAGCATAACTCTTTTGACGATCTCGTGTTGCCTTTAGTCTTTCCTTGACTTGGATAATCTTGTCCGTTGTTTCTTGTACTATCTCTGGCCCAGACAGTTTCTTTTCTCCAATTTCTGCCCAACAGACTGGAGTTCGGCACTTTCATCCATAAAGTGCTTCGAATAGTGCAGCATTGATACTGGTATGATAGCTGTTATTGTAGGAAAATTCTATTAATGGTAAATGATCATCCCAATTTCCTTTCTAAATCAATTACACAAGCTCTAAGCATATCCTCCATTGTTTGAATTGTCCTTTTGCTTTGTCCGCCCGTTTGAGGATGATAAGTTATGCTTAGATTTAACTTGGTTCCCATTTTCTGGAAACTAGTCCAAAAAGGAGAAGTAAAATGGATATCTCTATCAGAAACAATAGATAAAGGAATTCCATGTAATGAAACTATTTCATTTACATATAACTTGGCTAATTTTCCATACTGAAAGTTTCCTTCATTGGTAAGAAATGAGCAGATTTGGTCAATCTGTCTACAATCATGTGACAATTGTCAAATTTGCATGTATCCGTACAATTATTAGACAATGATTAATACTTAATGACTGTGTTGAATTACAATTAATGACTTGAACTGCTTTCTGAATATTGTTATCATACATACATGTGCATCATATATTGCAAATGACATACCATTCTTGCATACAAACTTTGTTGATTCGAATGAAGCACGAAACACCGGCAGCACAGTTATCAGACAAATCAGAAAAATGCTGACGGAGTTCAGTAAATAGACAGACATTGTATTGAGACACAGAATGAGCCAGAAACCAGAAGTTACACTAGTATAGTGTGTAGGAAAGTAAGGATCACAAAACTGCCTTCTTAGAGATAGTTTAAGTGCCGGAAAGTGCCTAAAACTCACATAAACTGCAAAATTCTGCGGAAATCAGCACTTGAACACTTTAATATCATGCAGAAATATCGTTAAATGGTCCAGAATACTTTCCTAAGTATCCAGAATCAAAACTATCACAAAAGGTAACATAAAGCACACTAAACTGCGTAGTTTAGCACCTTAACGAACCGGTAACCAACCGAACAACCGGACACTACCCGAAACACCAAATTTTCACTAGAAGCATTGTTTTAACATTTACAAGCTAGTTGTGGTCCCCGAACATCATAACACACTATATAACATACTTGTAACTAAACACCCTAACTAAATCACTTAGATTCCATCTATAACCTTAAGTACCAATTACAACCCAACCCAACTCTACACCCCCCCCCCCCCCCACCTACAGCCCCAACAAGGGACCTACCATGGGATTTTATTTGATCTTGTCTAACTCTTTTGCAACATATTATACACTAGACATTGTTAAGGTTGGTAGGATTGTTTATATAAACCATAGGACTAATGTAACTCCATTTCACAAACTCACACCACTCAAACTCTCTCTTCTCCTCTCCCCACTCATGGCCGAAACTACCCTCCTCAACACCATCATTTTCAAGTCATTTCCACCCATTCTCTAGCCATACAAAGGTGTAAGAAGCTTGTTTAAGGAGCTAGGAGCTTGCAGAAGTTGAAGGACCTTAACCGTTTGCTTTTATCCACTTCATTTCTTCTATTGATCATCCCTAGCCTTGAGCTAGTAGTAAGAACACTATACTCTTCATTTTACATCATATTTTGTTGGTTAAAAGAAGATACATGCTGTTAATCTTGAAGAACACTAAGAACCATGAACTTGAAACTTGAACATAAGCTTAAAATCATAAGAAATCATGATGTTTATGTGTTGTTATGCTTGATGATTGTTGTTTACTCATGTTAATGAGGTAGATCATCATATGATCTTGCTAGATAATGATTAAAAACATAATCTAGCAAGATGAGAGGATGAACATGTTAAAGATCAATAGATCATCCTTATGTAAATCATGAACTTGAAAGTATGAATTGTTTTTCTTGTAAAGTGATGAACAAAGTAAACATAAAGTCTTGTAAATCTATGATTTCAAGAATGATTTTTCAAGAAACCAAGTTAAAAATATAAAGTTTACTTAATCTTGGTTCTTAAAGAAATCAACCATATTTTTAGAGATTAAACAAGTGTAGAAACACATATGTAACAAGAAAAATCCAAGAAGTAGTATTTTTAGAAAATGTTATTGTTAGGGGAGGATTTTCTAACAATTAGTGATCCTTATTCGTTATCCTAACTAGTGATCCTTACTTCTGTGACAGGTGGTGATCCTCAGAAGAGCTTCAGGATCAGGATCATGGATCACTTTAAGGATCCTCGTACTGACGATTGTTTACTTATGTTTTGTAGTATCTCGCAGGTATAACAAGCTTGACCAAGTCTTGGCGACATTCCTGGAGAATATTCCCAAACTATTATGCACGTGCTTGGCCAAAAATAGACGTTGTGGAGAACGTGGAGGCATGGCACGAAAGTCGGATAGTTAGTTTGGTAGTTAGATTTCTATTTTAAAAGGGGTAACGAGCTAGTAGAGAAACACTTAGCCATTTTTGCAGCTACACACACTCGTATACTCGCACACTTGAAGCACTCGACGAACATACATTCATTTTCACTCACATTTACACATTTCACGATAGTGATCCTTGTACCTAGCTCGTTACTATCCGAAGTTGTAAACATTTATTCATTTATTTGAGCTTGGTGATCGGTAGTTTCCATCACCCGGGGTTTTTTGTGCCGGAGATCAACTCTTGATCAAGGGCTTTTTCCCCGTATAAATCCTTGTGTTGTTTGTGCAATTTTACATTAGAGTGATCCTCATCATTGTTCTACATTTCAAGCATCATACCCCGTAATCGAGAGTTTGGTTGCAATATCCTCATCAGATTTTTTTGACCAAAACAGTTTGGCGCCCACCGTGGGGCAATTGGTGCTTCGTCCTTAGAAAAATACGCATTTCTGTGCTCATTTCGGTTCACTACAACCAAGCAAATGGCTTCCTCAGCGAAGAGTGCTTCAAACTTGATGCCCTCATTCACTTCTTCACAAGGCGTCCCTCCTTTGCCTCCACCACCTTCTGGATCCCAGAAGAATACTGAGAATGCCGCGAAAAAACCAACTCCCATTTTCTCAAAACCACCTACTTCTTCTGTTTCAACTAATCCTACTACTAATGATCTCTATGCCTTGATTTAGCAGATGAGGAATCATGCACAAGAGCAGGATAAGACCAACGAAAGGATCCTCCGGGAGATTGACGAAATTAAGAAACAGAAGAAAACGGCAGAGGATCGTTCCCCACTGATGCCCAGATCTTTGAATTTTGATACTCCGGTGATTACTTCTCAGCCATCAGCTGTTCCAGACATTCAATATGTAGGCGGACCAAAAGGAGTGCACTACGGAACAACAACAATGACCCAGGCATCAGGTTCATATTTCCAGCCAGCGGGATCCTATCCTCAGCATATGGGATCCCTCACGAGTTCAGGAGGATATTCAGGAATGCAGCAGTTTCAAGGATCCTCCTTTGTTCCAGGAACATCCCAGGTTCAAGGATCCTCCTTCGTTCCAGGATCATCCCAGGTTCAAGGATCCTCCTTCGTTCCAGGATCATCCCAGGTTCAAGGATCCTCCTTCGTTCCAGGATCATCCCAGGTTCAAGGATCCTCCTTCGTTCCAGGATCATCCCAGGTTCAAGGATCCTCCTTTGTTCCAGGATCGTCCCAGTTTCAGGGATCCTTCCAGATGCCAGGATCCTTGAGGAGTTTGCAAACAGGAAGTTCAGATGTCCATCAGGGAAATTTTATTCCAATGCAGACCAATGCCTCTACTGGTCCCTCGATCATTCCAGAGCCTCAACAATATGGATTAACATCCATTCTTCCTAACTTGAATCCAATGGGAGGTAACACTTTTAATAATTCTCATACTACTAACCATGGTCTTATGCAGGATCCAGGTATCAATCATGCCATGGCCAGAGAGTTGCAAAAGCTAAAGGATATGATATCAAGTGTTCCAGGAGTGGTCAAACCTATCCCAGAGATTGCAGATGGGAGCCACAAGATATCTCGTTTCGCACCACCAATCTGTGATGCTGAGATACCCAAGAGGTTCCATGTGCCTACAATGAAACTGTATGATGGTTCGACGGATCCTGAAGAACACATAGCACAATACAGGGAGAGGATGGAGATCAACCCAATCCCAGAAAGATTAAAGGAAGCATGCCTGTGCAAAGGATTCGGATCCACTCTTACTGGATCAGCTCTTAAATGGCTGCGAAGTCTTCCTCCCTATTCTATTACCTCATTTGCTAACCTAGTTAACTTGTTTAATAATCAGTTTTCTTGTAGTAGAAAATTTGAACGATTAACTAGTGATTTATATAGAATAACCCAGGGTCATAATGAATCATTAAGGGATTACATTACCAAATTCAGTAAAGAATCCTTAGACATTCCCAACTTAGATATAGCCACGGCTGTTGAGGCCTTTAAGATGGGACTGCTTAGGGATTCGTCTTTCTATGATGACCTTGTTATGACACCATGCAGGAACTTAGATGAGGTAAGAACACGAGCACTTAGGTTCATCCGGCTAGAGGATGACAAGAGGATCTAGGAGAGGTTAGCAGGATCCACAAAGTAGGATAAGCAAGGATCCTCATTCAGGAACAACAAGTTCAGATCTTACAATAGATCTGATAACCAGAACGTGCATTCTGTTGATCAAGAAGAGGATGATGAGGATTATCCTCCAATTTCTGAATATTGTTTTTGTGTTGATAACAATGAGCTAATCCTTGCTATGCAGAACCTAGGTGATAAAGCTAGATGGTCGAGAAAGAACGATAGGCCAGCTGCAACTAAGGATAAATCAAAGTGGTGTGCATATCATGAAGATTTTGGGCATCTCACAGAAGAATGCATTGCATTAAGAAAGGAAATTGGATACTTGTTGAGCAAGGGGCATCTAAAAGAATTGTTGGGGAGAAAAAAGTCAAAGACTCGGGATCCTAAAAGGATCCCTGAGAAGGCTCCAGCCCCTCCAGTGGATGCACAAGTAATAAACTTTATTTCTGGAGGATCCGACATTTGTGGCACATCCTTCTCAGCAGCTAAAAGGCATGCAAAGGAAACTAAAATGGATAATGGAGAAAAACCAGTTCAAACATCAAGTGTCTCCGAAGGAAAAGTCATAACCTTTGATGAAGAGGATCGTGTTGATATCCAGGATCCTCATCACGATGGTTTAGTTATTACTCTTTTCATATCTAATCATTTTGTCCGCATGATCCTTATAGACGGAGGAAGTTCAGTGAACATTATCCAGCTTGATGTCCTAAAGAAGATGGGTATTCCTGAATCAGAGATCATACCAAGATCCTCTGTGCTCCTGGGATTTAGTGGTGAAACTAAGAATACCCTGGGGGACATTAAACTCCCAATATACATTGAAGGCCTACACTCTTATCAAAAATTTTGTGTTATTGACTGTTTATCTTGTTGTAATGTTATCCTTGGCAGGCCCTGGATACACGATATGAAAGCAGTCCCATCCACTTACCATCAATGTGTGAAGCTCCCTAGTCCTTGGGGAATAGTGAAGATTGATAGTGATTAGCAGGAGGCTAAGAATTGCTATACTTCATCGATGAAACCAGCTTCGAAATCCAGGGAGCAATAGCAATCAAAGTATCCTCCAAGAGATATCTTGGAGGCGAGTGAACAGGATGTGGTAGAAATCCTTATGGATCCGGATGATCCTGAATCTATAGTTTATATCGGATCAGGGATCCTTAGCGAAATGAAAGAAGACCTCGTATCGTTCCTCAAAAGGAGAAAGACTACCTTTGCATGGAAACACGAAGATATGACTGGTATATCCAAAGATGTAATCACTCACAAACTCGGCATTGACAGATCCTTCAAACCAATCCATCAAAGGAGAAGAAGGTTTGCACCGGAAAGGAATGCCATTATCCAAGAAGAGGTAGAGAAATTGCTCCGGGCAGGTATGATTAGAGAGGTCAAGTATCCAAGATGGTTGGCCAATGTGGTTGTTGTTCAAAAGAAAAACGGAAAGTGGAGGGTATGTGTCGATTTTACAGATTTAAATAAGGCATGTCCCAAGGATCCTTTCCCTTTACCCCACATTGACTCCATGGTGGATGCAACTGCGGGTCATGAACTGTTAACTTTTATGGATGCATCATCTGGATTCCAACAAATCCAAATGGAACCATCCGACCAAGAGGATACAGCCTTCATGACTCCAACTGGTATATACTGCTATATTGCTATGCCGTTCGGATTAAGAAATGCAGGTGCAACATATCAAAGGCTGGTGAATATGATGTTCAAGGATCAGATTGGACAAACTATGGAGGTTTACATAGATGATATGGTGGTAAAATCCTTAAAAGCTGAGGATCACCTAAGAGACTTGGAGGAAGCATTCGATATCCTTGACAAATATAACATGAAACTTAATCCTTCGAAATGTCACTTTGGTGTTAAAGCAGGTAAATTCTTAGGATATATGGTGACAAAGAGAGGCATTGAAGCTAGCCCGGAACAAATCAAAGCAATAGTGAACATCAAATCTCCGGCCAATGCTAAGGATGTTCAAAGGCTAACAGGAAGGATAGTAGCTTTGAACAGATTTATATCCAAATCCTCAGAGAAGTGCAAAGAGTTCTATGATATCCTAAGGAAGAACAAGAAATTTGAGTGGACTGAGAAGCATGAAAATGCTTTAAGAGCCCTCAAAGATTACCTATCCTCAGCCCCGGCTTTGATGAAACCAGAAAAAGGTGATGTGTTATCCTTGTATCTTGCAGTATCCTCAAAAGCAGTAAGTGCGGTCCTTGTTAAGGATCATGAAGGTACACAACATCCTGTCTATTATGTAAGTAAAAGTTTACTTGATACCGAATCCAGGTATTCACACCTTGAAAAGCTTATTCTTGCATTAATTATGGCATCTACCAAGTTAAGACATTATTTTGAAACTCATGTTATCATTATTAAAACTAATTTTCCAATTAAGAATGTCCTCAGGAAACCAGAGATGTCAGGAAGGATGGCTAAGTGGGCAGTGAAGTTGAGTGCATATGATATAAGATATGAGCCTAGGACAGCCATCAAATCCCAAGCATTAGCTGACTTTGTGGCTGATTTCAGTAGTGATTTACAAGAAGAAGCTGAGCTAGAAGTCCAGCAGCTAGAAGAGACCAAGGATCCTTGGATACTTTATACTGATGGATCCTCAAATGTTAAAGGCACAGGGCTTGGAATACTACTAAAATCGCCACAGGGGGACATAATACCCCATTCTATAGCTTGTGAGTTCCAAACCACTAACAATGAGGCTGAATAAGAAGCCTTAATTGTTGGTTTGCAAATTGCAAAGCATATGGGGATCAGGTATCTTGAGGTACATGTAGATTCATTGTTAATTACAAACCACTTTAATGGATCCTACGCTGTTAAAGGTGAAAAGCTAACCAAATATTTAGAGATAGTCAAAAGTTTGGCACTCTCTTTTGTTTCCTTTAGTTTGACGCAGGTACCAAGGGAAGAAAATACAGAGGCTGATGCATTGGCTAACTTAGGATCATCCTTGAAGATCCCGGAGGATATCAAGATTCCTATTATCCATATCCTGACCCCGGCTATCGAGGATCACGAGGCTATGGAGATAGGAAATGATTCGGCAATTATCCCTTGTGAGGATACTCAATCCCATTCAAGATCAGGATCATGGATCTCACCAATTATGAGATACTTACAACATGGAGAGATTCCTACAGGAGAAAACCCTTGGGCTTTCAAATCTAAGGTATCTCAATTCACAATTATGAATAATATGTTGTATAGACGATCTCTTGCAGGACCATACTTGAGATGCATTGAGGATCCTGAAGTTCAAGAAGTTTTAAAAGACTTCCATGAAGGAGATTGTGGAAACCACACTGGGGGCAGGGCATTATTCTCAAGGATCCTGAGGACAGGATACTACTGGCCAACCATGAAGAAAGATGTTGTGGAGTATGCTAGAAGATGTGATCCTTGCCAGAGACACAGCAATATCCTTCATCATGTTAGGGGAGGATTTTCTAACAATTAGTGATCCTTATTCGTTATCCTAATTAGTGATCCTTACTTCTGTGACAGGTGGTGATCCTCAGAAGGGCTTTAGGATCAGGATCATGGATCACTTTAAGGATCCTCGTACTGACGATTGTTTACTTATGTTTTGTAGCATCTCGCAGGTATAACAAGCTTGACCAAGTCTTGGCGACATTCCTGGAGAATATTCCCAAACTATTTTGCACGTGCTTGACCAAAAATAGACGTTGTGGAGAACGTGGAGGCATGGCACGAAAGTCGGATAGTTGGTTTGGTAGTTAGGTTTCTATTTTAAAAGGGGTAACGAGCTAGTAGAGAAATGGTTAGCCATTTTTTGCAGCTACACACACTCGTATACTCGCACACTTGAAGCTCTCGACGAACACACATTCATTTTCACTCATTCTTACACATTTCACGATAGTGATCCTTGTACCTAGCTCGTTACTATCCGAACTTGTAAACATTTAATCATTTATTTGAGCTTGGTGATCGGTAGTTTCCATCACCCGGGGTTTTTTGTGCCGGAGATCAAATCTTGATCAAGGGCTTTTTCCCCGTATAAATCCTTGTGTTGTTAGTGCAATCTACATTGAAGTGATCCTCATCGCTATTACATATTCTAAGCATCATTCCCCGAAACAAAGACTTTGGTTGCATATCATACACATAATTTTTGACCAAAACAGTTTGGCGCCCACCGTGGGGCAATTGGTGCTTCGTCCTTAGAGAAATTCGCATTTCTGTGCTCATTTCGGTTCACTACAACCAAGCAAATGGCTTCCTCAGCGAAGAATACTTCAAACTTGATGCCTTCATTCACTTCTTCACAAGGCGTCCCTCCTTTGCCTCCACCACCTTCTGGATCCCAGAAGAATACTGAGAATGCCGCGAAGAAACCAACTCCCATTTTCTCAAAACCACCTACTTCTTCTGTTTCAACTAATCCTACTACTAATGATCTCTATGCCTTGATTTTGCAGATGAGGAATCATGCACAAGAGCAGGATAAGACCAACGAAAGGATCCTCCGGGAGATTGACGAAATCAAGAAACAGAAGAAAACGGCAGAGGATCGTTCCCCCCTGATGCCCAGATCTTTGAATTTTGATACTCCGGTGATTACTTCTCAGCCATCGGTGGTTCCAGACATTCAGTATGTGGGTGGACCGAAAGGAGTGCACTATGGAACAACAACAATGACCCAGGCATCAGGTTCATGTTTCCAGCCAGCGGGATCCTATCCTCAGCATATGGGATCCCTCACAAGTTCAGGAGGATATTCAGGAATGCAGCAGTTTCAAGGATCCTCCTTTGTCCCAGGATCATCCCAGGTTCAAGGATCCTCCTTTGTTCCAGGATCATCCCAGGTTCAAGGATCCTCCTTTGTTCCAGGATCGTCCCAGTTTCAGGGATCCTTCCAGATGCCAGGATCCTTGAGTGCACTACGGAACAACAACAGTGACCCAGGCATTAGGTCTATAGTTCCAGCCAGCAGGATCCTATCCTCAGCATATGGGATCCTTCATGAATTCAGGAGGTTACTCAGGAGCGCAACAGATTCAAGGATCTTCCATTGTTCCAGGATCATCCCAGGTTCAAGGATCCTTCCTTGTTCCAGGATCATCCCAGGTTCAAGGATCCTCCTTTGTTCCAGGATCATCCCAGGTTCAAGGATCCTCCTTCGTTCCAGGATCATCCCAGGTTCAAGGATCCTCCTTCGTTCCAGGATCATCCCAGGTTCAAGGATCCTCCTTTGTTCCAGGATCGTCCCAGTTTCAGGGATCCTTCCAGATGCCAGGATCCTTGAGGAATTTGTAAACAGGAAGTTCAGATGTCCATCAGGGAGATTTTATTCCGATGCAGACCAATGCCTCTACTGGTCCCTCGATCATTCCAGAGCCTCAACAATATGGATTAACATCCATTCTTCCTAATTTGAATCCAATGGGAGGTAACACTTTTAATAATTCTTATACTACTAACCATGGTCTTATGCAGGATCCAGGTATCAATCATGCCATGGCTAGAGAATTGCAAAAGCTAAAGGATATGATATCAAGTGTTCCGGGAGTAGTTAAACCTATCCCAGAGATTGCAGATGGGAGCCACAAGATATCTCGTTTTGCACCACCAATCTGTGATGCTGAGATACCCAAGAGATTCCATGTGCCAACAATGAAGTTGTATGATGGTTCAACGGATCCTGAAGAACACATAGCACAATACAGGGAGAGGATGGAAATCAATCCAATTCCAGAAAGGTTAAAAGAAGCGTGCCTGTGCAAGGGATTCGGATCCACTCTTACTGGATCAGCTCTCAAATGGCTGCTAAGTCTTCCTCCCTATTCTATTACCTCATTTGCCCTACCTAGTTAACTTGTTTAATAATCAGTTTTCTTGTAATAGAAAATTTGAACGATTAACTAGTGATTTATATAGGATAACCCAGGGTCATAATGAATCATTAAGGGATTACATTACCAAATTCAGTAAAGAATCTTTAGACATTCCCAACTTAGATATAGCTACGGCTGTTGAGGCCTTCAAAATGGGATTGCTTAGGGATTCGTCTTTCTATGATGATCTTGTTATGACACCATGCAGGAACTTAGATGAGGTAAGAACCCGAGCACTTAGGTTCATTCGGCTAGAGGATGACAAGAGGATCCAGGAGAGGTTAGCAGGATCCTCAAAGCAGGATAAGCAAGGATCCTCATTCAGGAATAACAAATTCAGATCCTACAACATATCTGATAATCAGAACGTGCACTCTGTTGATCAAGAAGAGGATGATGAGGATTATCCTCCAATTTCTGAATATTGCTTTAGTGTTGATAACAATGAACTAATCCTTGCTATGCAGAACCTAGGTGATAAAGCTAGATGGCCGAGAAAGAATGATAGGCCGGCTGCAACTAAGGATAAATCAAAGTGGTGTGCATATCATGAAGATTTTGGGCACCTCACAGAAGAATGCATTGCATTAAGAAAGGAAATTGGATACTTGTTGAGCAAGGGGCATCTGAAAGAGTTGTTGGGAAGAAAAAAGTCAAAGACTCAGGATCCTGAAAGGATCCCTGAGAAGGATCCAGCTCCTCCAGCAGATGCACAAGTGATAAACTTTATTTCTGGAAGATCCGACATTTGTGGCACATCCTTCTCAGCAGCTAAAAGGCATGCAAAGGAAACTAAAATGGATAATGGAGAAAGACCAGTTCGAACATCAAGTGTCTCCGAAGGAAAATTCATAACCTTTGATGAAGAGGATCGTGTTGATATCCAGGATCCTCATCACGATGGTTTAGTTATTACTCTTTTCATATCTAACCATTTTGTCCGCAGGATCCTTATAGACGGAGGAAGTTCAGTGAACATTATCCAGCTTGATGTTCTAAAGAAGATGGGTATCCCTGAATCAGAGATCATACCAAGATCCTCCGTGCTCGTGGGATTTAGTGGCGAAACTAAGAACACCCTGGGGGACATTAAACTTCCAATATATATTGAAGGCTTACACTCTTATCAAAAATTTTGTGTTATTGACTGTTTATCTTGTTGTAATGTTATCCTTGGCAGGCCCTGGATACACGATATGAAAGCAGTCACATCTACTTACCATCAATGTGTGAAGCTCCCTAGTCCTTGGGGAATAGTAAAGATTGATAGTGATCAGCAGGAGGCTAAGAATTGCTACACTTCATCGATGAAACCAGCTTCGAAGTCAAGGGAGCAATAGCAATCAAGGTATCCTCCGAGGAATGTCTTGGAGGCCAGAGAGCAGGATGTGGTAGAAATCCTCATGGATCCTGATGATCCTGAATCCAAAATCTATATCGGATCAGGGATCCTTGGCGAAATGAAAGAAGACCTCGTATCCTTCCTCAAAAGGAGAAAGACTACCTTTGCATGGAAACACGAAGACATGATTGGTATATCCAAAGATGTTATCACTCATAAACTCGGCATTGACAGATCCTTCAAACCAATCCATCAAAGGAGAAGAAAGTTTGCACCGGAAAGGAATGCCATTATCCAAGAAGAGGTAGAGAAATTGCTCCGGGCAGGTATGATTAGAGAGGTCAAGTATCCAAGATGGTTGGCCAATGTGGTTGTTGTTCAAAAGAAAAACGGAAAGTGGAGGGTATGTGTCAATTTTACCGATTTAAATAAGGCATGTCCCAAGGATCCTTTCCCTTTACCCCACATTGACTCCATAGTGGATGCAACTGCGGGTCATGAACTGTTAACTTTTATGGATGCTTCATCTGGATTCCAACAAATCCAAATGGAACCATCCGACCAAGAGGATACAGCCTTCATGACTCCAACTGGTATATACTGCTATATTGCTATGCCGTTCGGATTAAGAAATGCAGGTGCAACATATCAAAGGCTGGTGAATATGATGTTCAAGGATCAGATTGGACAAACTATGGAGGTTTACATAGATGATATGGTGGTGAAATCCTTAAAAGCTGAGGATCACCTAAGAGACTTGGAGGAAGCATTCGATATCCTTGACAAATATAACATGAAACTTAATCCTTCAAAATGTCACTTTGGTGTTAAAGCAGGTAAATTCTTAGGATATATGGTGACAAAGAGAGGCATTGAAGCTAGCCCGGAACAAAGCAAAGCAATAGTGAACATCAAATCTCCGGCCAATGCTAAGGATGTTCAAAGGCTAACAGGAAGGATAGCAGCCTTGAACAGATTTATATCCAAGTCCTCCGAGAAGTGTAAAGAATTCTATGATATCCTAAGGAAGAACAAGAAATTTGAGTGGACGGAGAAGCATGAAAATGCTTTAAAAGCCCTCAAAGATTACCT
Organism: Helianthus tuberosus; assembly: GCA_030545235.1. Lineage (NCBI taxonomy): Eukaryota > Viridiplantae > Streptophyta > Magnoliopsida > Asterales > Asteraceae > Helianthus > Helianthus tuberosus. Next base: position 23,341,794 of record CM060354.1, read on the forward strand.
ATCCTCGTCCCCGGCTTTGATGAAACCAGAAAAAGGTGATGTGTTATCCTTGTATCTTGCAGTATCCTCAAAAGCAGTAAGTGTGGTCCTTGTTAAAGATCATCAAGGTACACAACATCCTGTCTATTATGTAAGTAAAAGTTTACTTGATGCCGAATCCAGGTACTCACATCTTGAAAAGCTTATTCTTGCATTAATTATGGCATCTACCAAGTTAAGACATTATTTTGAAACTCATGTTATCATTGTTAAAACTAATTTTCCAATTAAGAATGTCCTCAGGAAACCAGAGATGTCAGGAAGGATGGCTAAGTGGGCAGTGAAGCTGAGTGCATATGATATAAGATATGAGCCTAGGACAGCCATCAAATCCCAAGCATTAGCTGACTTTGTGGCTGATTTCAGTAGTGATTTACAAGAAGAAGCTGAGCTAGAAGTCCAGCAGCTAGAAGAGACCAAGGATCCTTGGATACTTTATACTGATGGATCCTCAAATGTCAAAGGCACAGGGCTTGGAATACTACTAAAATCGCCACAGGGGGACATAATACCCCATTCTATAGCTTGTGAGTTCCAAACCACTAACAATGAGGCTGAATATGAAGCCTTAATTGCTGGTTTGCAAATTGCAAAGCATATGGGGATCAGGTATCTTGAGGTACACGTAGATTCTTTGTTGATTACAAACCATTTTAATGGATCATATGCTGTTAAAGGTGAAAAGCTAACCAAGTATTTGGAGATAGTCAAAAGTTTGGCACTCTCTTTTGTTTCCTTTAGTTTGTCACAGGTACCAAGGGAAGAAAATACAGAAGCTGATGCATTGGCTAACTTAGGATCATCCTTGAAGATCCCGGAGGATATCAAGATTCCTATTATCCATATCCTGACCCCGGCTATCGAGGATCACGAGGCTATGGAGATAGGAAATGATTCTGCAATTATCCCTTGTGAGGATACTCAATCCCATTCAGGATCAGGATCATGGATCTCACCAATTATGAGATACTTACAACATGGAGAGATTCCTACAGGAGAAAACCCTAGGGCTTTCAAATCTAAGGTATCTCAATTCACAATTATGAATAATATGTTGTATAGACGATCTCTTGCAGGACCATACTTGAGATGCATTGAGGATCCTGAAGTTTAAGAAGTTTTAAAAGACTTCCATGAAGGAGATTGTGGAAACCACACTGGGGCAGGGTGTTATTCTCAAGGATCCTGAGGACAGGATACTACTGGCCAACCATGAAGAAAGATGCTGTGGAGTATGCCAGAAGATGTGATCCTTGCCAGAGACACAGCAATATCCTTCATCAACCAGCTGAATTATTGCATCCTATATCCTCCTCTTGGCCATTTATGAGATGGGGCATGGATATAGTTGGCAAGCTCCCTAAGGCACCTGGTGGAAAAGTATTCATGCTAGCTATGACTGATTACTTCTCCAAGTGGATAGAGGCTGAAGCTTTTGTCCAAGTCAGAGAAAAGGAAGTTATATCCTTCATTAAAAGAAATATTATAACTAGATTTGGAATTCCTTCTGAGATTATATGTGATAATGGTTCCCAATTTATTGGGGGCAGAACCACTAACTTTTGTGACAGCTGGGGGATTAAGATGATAACATCAACACCAGTCCACCCACAAGCTAATGGCCAAGCAGAATCATCTAACAAGATCATCATCAACAATTTGAAGAAGAAGCTTGGATCCAAGAAAGGGAAATGGGCAGAAGAACTACCTTATGTGCTTTGGGCTGACAGGACAACCCCTAAGAATGCTACTGGTCAAACACCATTCTCTTTGGTGTTTGGGGCAGAATCGGTGATCCCAACAGAAATGGTGGTTCCAACTGCTAGAACAAGTACTCGTGATCCTGAGGAAAATAATGAAAACTTGGCTCAAGACCTGGATACCATTGAAGAAATCAGGGATATGGCTAGGATAAGGATGGCCAGTTATCAGCAAAGAATGGCTGGTGCTTACAACAAAAATGTCAGGATCAGGAGGTTTCAAGTTGGAGACATGGTATTAAGGAAAGCATTTCAGAATACCACCAATCCTGCTGATGGAAAGTTAGCTCCAAAATGGGAAGGCCCTTATTTGATTGAAGCTGAAGCAGGAAAGGGGGCATATAGATTGCTAACCATGGAAGGTGATTTGCTACCAAGAGCTTGGAATGCTGTCCACTTGAAGAAAAATTTCATGTGAGCAGGATCCTCATGGCATAGATGATCCTCACGATAGGGATATCCTTAAAGGATCCTCGAAGTATTGGTGATCCTTACTTAGGTAATATCCTAAACTTGAACTATTTCGTTTCTTTATTTTCTCATATAAGGATAAGGATCATGTATCCTTTATCCATCTCTCACGTGAGTTTAAGTTTTGAAAGTTCAGGTATCCTTAGCATAACATTGGTTATCTGCTGAAGCAATCCGTTCCTTGGGTTTAACCCCAGTTATTTGGGCTTTACCCCAGTTCCGCCTGTAGCGCACGATGATCCTGGTGTAGTTCAAGGCATTGGGACCAGTACTCGTTTTAGGGGCTGATAATTCCATTGTTCTGGCTATGCTTAGGATCCTACGTATAATGGTAGACGTACCATACATCCGTTCCTAAGGTTTCTAACGTTTTCACGTTAGCTAAGGTTTCTAACGTTTTCACGTTAGCTAAGGTTTTGGCATTTTCATGCCACTAAGTTTGGATAGTCGCCAGTTAGGGCCATACTCCAGTTTACGTACGATCCTTGGGCTTGTCCCCAGTTATCCTTGGGCTTGTCCCCAGTTATCCTTGGGCTTGTCCCCAGTTATCCTTGGGCTTGTCCCCAGTTATCCTTGGGCTTGTCCCCAGTTACTAACTCTTATCTTATATTGGCTTAGTCCCAAGTTATGCTCTATTTCAGGTTCTTGAAGATAGGCAACTAGGGATCCTTGATCCTTACTTTATTCTAAGGTTTATCTTGTAATTATCCTTATTATGGTTATGATCCTAACTTGGATCCTCAGGTATGATCCTTAACTATTTTTAATTCTATTCATTATTTATTTGAATAACCCTTATACTTGACAACTGAACTTGTGATTTTTAAACCATATCACTTTTTAGAACTTATCGGTTATGGGATATGTGATCCTTGATCATATCCTAAACTTTCTGGATATCTTTTCTAATTTTTCAAGGCTTGATAAGTATGAACAGAATGAACATTACAACAATTGGAAAGTAAGATATTAAAAAGTATAACAACACGAGATAAGCGACAAAAGGTTAAGTTTTTATTTATAAACAAAAGACTAACCCTTAAAAGGTTGTCAAAATTACCTACCCGAGCTTCTACCAGCAAAACGTGGCCCGTCCGCTGGGGTAGGTAAAGGGTGTCCATGATAATAAGTTCAAAGATAGTGCAGGGATATAAAGGCGGCAGGATCACAATGGCTTCATCCCCCAAACAGAGGATCCCTCCACCAATTGCAATCCTGCCTATTGTCCTAAGGATCACACAAGATCCTTAATCCTAAAACCTATTGTTCAAAGTACAAACCATGAAATTGTTTTAAACATCACAACCGCAAAAAACAAACTACCACCAGATTTAAAAATTGGGCTCCGGCTACGTCTAGAAATGTCCTTCATCGCCCAATCATGCAGCCTAAGCCTTCGCTGCATTGTCACCTCCAGCTCCACTTGTTTCACCACCTTCACCTTTGCCTCCAGCTTCGATTGTCAGGATCTCTTCAACCTCCTCAGCCTCTTCATCGTCCAGTTCAGCAAGCCTTGCCTTCCAACCTTCAATATCCCAGGTGCTCTTGTCAAAAGCAGGATCCTGAGCTTCCAAGGCCATTTGAAGCTTGGTCTTGTACATTGTAATGGCGGCATAGATTTTGGCATCTTCGGTGATTTCACTCTTCTCATAGTCAACATTAACCAGCACCTTGGCCATCTGCTGTTTGGTATCCCGGACTTCCTTCTGAAGATCAGCAATTGTGAGATCCTTCAACACCGCAACCTGCTGGAGATCAGCAATCTTCCTATCCTGATCCTCAACGTGGCCCACATAGTCCTCAATCTCAGCGAATTTCTGTAAAAAGGATAGGGTCAGGATCAAGTAATAAGCAGGATATACCAGCAGGATATACCAGCAGGATATGTCAACAGGATATACGAGCAAAGACATTGATCCTCACCTCATTAAAGTACTCAAGGAATTGATGACGGATCAGAGGCAGACCCTGCAGATCCCCAGCTTCAGAGGCTTTTCTCTTCTTGATTGCCTTCCCTTTGAGGGGTGCTTTGGGGACCGATGTTGTCGGACTGGTGGGAGCTTTCCTCTTGGAAGATCTGACAGTGGTGAGATCAGCAACGTTGAACTTGGAGGCGGACTTGGTAGATTTTCCAGCACCTACACAATCAAAACAAGATAAGTATCTTTTCTTAGTTCATATTTCACTATTTATTTAAATTTTAAACAAGGATACTTACTTGACATTGTGACAGAGCCTGAGGATACCTCCTGTGAATCTTGGGTTGTTGTCTTGAAAGTTCTTGTCTCAGGATCAAGTTTCTTGAAAGCAAAGAGCCTTTCCTTAGCAGCAGGGGACAGTTTGAGGTGTGAGACGGTGATAGCTACATAACAAGAAAGCAAAAATATAAGTTATCCTTACATCAAAAGAAAGTTCCTGGTGATCCTTCTCAGGATCCTCCATCCTACCATGGGTAGCCCATTTATAGGAAGATCCTTTCCATCCTGGATGGAATCTCTCTTGATAAAAAAGAAGCGCCGTTTCCAATTAGCATCATTCTTGGTGGCTTTGAAGATCGGGTGTTCCTCACCGGGTTTACGTTTGAACAAATAACGGTGAGAGCCAAAGGTTGTAAGATCATACAGTTCTCCCAGCTCTGCCATTCATAGATCTATTCCCTCCTGATCGATGATCCTTTCAAAGGTGTACAAAACCCTCCAAATCATCGGCATGGCTTGGATATAAGAGATGCCGGTTAGGGAAAAGAAAGATTGGGTGAAGGCTGGAAAAGGATATGTATAGCCTATGGTGAAAGGAGTGACGGGGAAAGCAACCCACTTATCGGAGATATGATCGCTTAAGGCATTGGGATCAAAAGGCCTAAATTCGGTGTTCGCCGGGAAGCAGTGGCGGATCCTATCTATCTGAGCATCATTGAAGAAACAGCGTTCTTTAATGGAGTCTTCAATAATCCCCTGGCTTTTCGGAGGACTGTTCTTTGGGTGATCCTTGGCCGGTGAACTTCGGAGCAACATTTTCGAAGTGACGGAGATAAAGAAAGAAAAACAGAGTAAGAGAGGAAGAAAGAGGAGAAAGAAATACCTGGTTGATCGTCGACTGAGAATTTAAAGGGAGTTTCTTTCGAATTTGAATGCATGATGATCCTATCTATATCTCTATTTATAATTATGATTCTGCAGGATTGTCACTTCCGTGACGTCATGATCGTAACGGCTAGTTCTATTTTAACGGCTATATATCCGTTAGTTAGTTGCGGATAAGATCAAGAAAATATAACTCGCTAATTTTACAATTTAACTCCTTATATTTTGGGGGCAATTGTTAGGGGAGGATTTTCTAACAATTAGTGATCCTTATTCGTTATCCTAACTAGTGATCCTTACTTCTGTGACAGGTGGTGATCCTCAGAAGAGCTTCAGGATCAGGATCATGGATCACTTTAAGGATCCTCGTACTGACGATTGTTTACTTATGTTTTGTAGTATCTCGCAGGTATAACAAGCTTGACCAAGTCTTGGCGACATTCCTGGAGAATATTCCCAAACTATTCTGCACGTGCTTGGCCAAAAATAGACGTTGTGGAGAACGTGGAGGCATGGCACGAAAGTCGGATAGTTAGTTTGGTAGTTAGATTTCTATTTTAAAAGGGGTAACGAGCTAGTAGAGAAACACTTAGCCATTTTTGCAGCTACACACACTCGTATACTCGCACACTTGAAGCTCTCGACGAACATACATTCATTTTCACTCACATTTACACATTTCATGATAGTGATCCTTGTACCTAGCTCGTTACTATCCGAAGTTGTAAACATTTATTCATTTATTTGAGCTTTGTGATCGGTAGTTTCCATCACCCGGGGTTTTTTGTGCCGGAGATCAACTCTTGATCAAGGGCTTTTTCCCCGTATAAATCCTTGTGTTGTTTGTGCAATTTTACATTAGAGTGATCCTCATCATTGTTCTACATTTCAAGCATCATACCCCGTAATCGAGAGTTTGGTTGCAATATCCTCATCAGATTTTTTTGACCAAAACAGTTATTACAAGTTCTAAAGAACTAACTTCTTTAAAAATGATGTTTGTGAAGAAATAACCACACTTTAATGGGTAACTAGACTTACTAAATATACTAGTAAGTTACTACAAATTTTTATAAATTTTCAAGTTCATGAAGTAGTAGTTTATGCTTGATTTTGGCAAATTGGTAAGTGTAGATTGATTTTTGTTGATTGTGTTGAATTATAAAAGAAAATGATATGCTTTGAAAGCATGGAAACCTCCATTTTTAAGGGGAAACTATGGCAAAAATTTTCTAAATATTAACCACTTAGAAAAATATTTTTAAACAGATACTTACAAGTATATTTCAAACCATGAATTTTTACATAAAGTTTGTCATAATTTTTGTTACAAAAATTATAAATATTGGAGGTTGGTTTTTATAAATAAAAGTGACTAAATATGTATTTAGGAAATATATTGTTAGTCCCAAAAAACCCGTGATATCACTCAACGGTTCGATCGAACGCGGAATATAAGATCAAACCGACAAGAACAAAAAGAAATATTTCATTAAACAACTCAGTGTCGCTGCTTAGATCGCACACAGTCTCAAGGACTGTCTGGTACGATCTTCGAGAACCTTGCACACAATCCCTAGGATTGTCGGGTCCAAGGTTCTCTATTGGGGCTACATGATTACAAGAATAGGAAAGCTCTACCCTAATAATCTAGATAAGACTATATATAGGAGCCTCTACCCTATTGGCCCACATGGCCTAGCCCAAGCCCAAGATATAATTTAAAACCAAATAATCACAAAAGACCGTAATAAAGATAAGCGTAAAACTCTGGACCTAACAATCTCCTCCTAGTTTTATGCTCTCTTTATTACGGTTTAGACGATCTCCAAACTTGGCTCTTCTCCTTTAGTGGCCCAGCAGTAAACGAGCCCATCAACGTATCTCGTTTGAAGGTTGAATCTATGTCGGATGAAATATGATGATAATTAATGATGTCGGACGAATGACGAAGGACTTCGGATGCGTCTCGGATGAAAGTGATAATCTGAGATGGAATGTTATTTAACCTTGAATGAAATCGGATGGAAATGAGATATGTCTCGGATTGAAATGAATGATGATCTCGGATGAAAAAAAATCTTGTATCCCTGATTAAAATCTGATGGATGCGTGGCCCAATATCAAACATATTGTAGGAAATTAAGATCATGGTAGGGCCCAACATGTGCATTTGGACAACATGCAATACTAGTGGCCATAGATCATCAGTCGTCGTCAACATTCTCTTTGCAAGTGGGCCCAGATTTTTAGAAAAACAAAATGATTTGGTAATCATTGGGCCAACTCTAGCCCATGCAAAGGCTTATGCGTGACCCTAGCTGCACCTTTTTAACAGCCGATAACATGCAGGTGTGCAATCTCGACCGTTGATCAATTCCTCCATCTGACGGTTCACCTTACTTAGGGTTTTTTGAAAATTTTGAATTGACATCATGTGCAGCCGCCATACCCAACATTCTCTGACCTGCTGATGTCATCCTGACGTCAGCGACATTTCTTTCAATATCGCCGCCGTGCCTGCTGCTGTCTCCGACCTCACCGCATTCTCCGGTGACGACCTGAAACATTCTTCTCTGTTCACCGAACATCATCTCCGTCACCTTGTGTTTTCAACCGTTGTCCACCATCCATCCTGCAACTCCGTTACTCACCTCCGCTAACCACTACCACTTCACCTTTCATCATCTTCATCCTCTCCGTTCACCGTATATCCGACAACATTTCGTTCCCCGTTTAACCGAAAACCCTCTGCATCGTCTCCGACGTTCATTATCTCCGAAAACCTGCAACCATTCATCTCTTTCCTCATTACCTTCTCCGGCATCCACCACCTCCGACACCTGCTGTTCACCGTTTTCATCTCCAACATCTTCGTATAAGCATCCACAGCCCCTCGTTACCTTCGTCTACTTCATCGTCACCAACATATGCGGTCACCGAGACTCTTCAACGCGAACTCCGATCATCCTCTGTTATAAGACAATCTCCTCCGTTCAGCAGTCGTCAGTCGACACCATCTTCAACGGCGACTGAACTTGTACCAGATCTTAAAATTTTTCGGATCTGTTGACGAATATCAGATTTCATGAACCGAGATCTCCATTTACGAACACACATCCCCCGACACTGTGCAACGCTTCTTCTTGTTCTTCGAGCGATATCAAAACCGAGCCTTTGAAAGACTTCAATGGCTCTGATACCACTTGTTAGTCCCGAAAAACCCGTGATATCACTCAACGGTTCGATCGAACGCGGAATATAAGATCAAACCGACAAGAACAAAAAGAAATATTTCATTAAACAACTCAGTGCCGCTGCTTAGATCGCACACAGTCTCAAGGATTGTCTGGTACGATCTTCGAGAACCTTGCACACAATCCCTAGGATTTTCGAGTACAAGGTTCTCTATTGGGGCTACATGATTACAAGAATAGGAAAGCTCTACCCTAATAATCTAGATAAGACTATATATAGGAGCCTCTACCCTATTGGCCCACATGGCCTAGCACAAGCCCAAGATATAATTTAAAACCAAATAATCACAAAAGACCGTAATAAAGATAAGCGTAAAACTCTGGACCTAACATATATATTTAGAAGTCACCATGTGTGTGATTATTTGTATATTATGTGTATTAATTATATTATTTTAGGACTTAAAATAATATAACTCACCAAAATACCAAAAATTACAATCCAAAATATTATCAAAATTCCAAGGAATAAATACACAAATTATACTCAAAATATTGGATAAACCGAACAAGGAATATAACTCACAAAAATATTCCGGAAATTTTATTCACAAGTATATTTTGGTAAATAATATTTTGGACACCAAGAGGACAAAAATATGATTTATACAATTATTACAAATTATATCATTTTTTACAAGGAAAAAATATATTATTTTTGGTAAGTAGAAATATATATATTCTTGGAATTATTAGAAGGTGTATTACTTTTGGAAGAAAGTATATTTTCTTAAACAAACATGAAATACAATATTTTTGGGGTGAAAAATATATTTTCTTGAATAAACGTGAAATACATTATTTTTGAGATAAAATGTATTTTCTTAAATAAACTTGAAATATATTATTTTTGAGACTTGTATGAAATTATAAATATTTTTGCCAAGGGAAAGTTATAAGTAATGTTTCTATGCAATATTTCTTAGAATATATATTTTGAGAATATATATATTGAAGGATTTTTATTAGATACATTATTCATGAAAAGTTAATACGAAAATTAAGTATAAGAATACTTAATAACTACAAAAAAATACGTATTCTCGTACGTATAAATACACACCGGAATACGCCACCCATACTTAGCAAAGATACACAAGGTTAAGCATACAAATATACATACTCCCATCCTTGGGAAATTATTCATGTACAATTACATAAAAATGTCAAGTAAAATTGATTATTTTAACAATTATTCCAAAATGAAATAAATATAATTTAAGTTAAAATATTTATTATTTTGACAAATAATTATATAACTTGGAATAATATTGAGGACACAATGTAACGTAACTCAAAGACAATAATTAATACTAAGTCAAGGCACGACCCGCTCGTCTAATAGACCGTAGTACGTTTGTAGGAAGTCGTGTTAACGAGTATCGGCTGTGAGTTACGTTGGATTGAATTGAAGAACGCAAAACTGTGACTTCATGTCCCCCTTTTTCTTCTAACTGTTTTCAGTTTTATAACTTCGGGGGTGAAGTACATGTTAGAAATTGTTTACAAATGTTTATACATGGTATGGTATGGTTAGCTAAGGAAAGGTACTACTTGATCATTCGAGTGGTGGGTACAACGCTTTAGACCATTAATCCTCGTTGTAGGACCGAGGGACATGAGTGATAGATCTATTTCGGTGTAGCGAGCCCACACCCATGTGGACCGGGGTTTGGCCCATGAGGTGACTATGTGTTCAAACTGAAGCCCGGTGCAAAATCTGCTAGGTTTGAGCCTTCCTGAATCACGTCACACATATTAATGGCCTTGCAAACCATTAATGATATGTTTTCCTTGTTTGCTTTCATACCAGGGTTTACAAATTCATACTTACTTATAATGATGGCAAGGTTTATTCGAGCTCACACACTAAACACATGAACTCGCTCAACTTTTGTTGATGTTTTCAAACTACTTGTATTTCAGGAAACTAAGTATGGATCTGGCGGGCATTGGAGTTTTCAAGTGTTGTTTGGAATAAAAGATGTCATCCGGTGTCGAATGGTTTGGAGTGTGTATCCTATCCTGGATAGGAAACATATTTCGAAACCTAGTTTTTCTTTAGCGTCTTTTGTGAAGTCCTGATGGAACTTAAAACTTGTTGGTGTTGTATTCTGAAAGCGAAGTCTATGTTTTGGGATTTAAAACAATGTTGCATGTAATGTTTTTAAAACTATCTATGGATGAGCATCTTGGTTTTATCATATAGTTGTTTGTTATGGTTGAATGCAATGATATTAAGCAAGTCACACATAATCACACTTCCGCAAAAGTCAGGGTGTGACAGTGTCACACCCCGATTTCCACGTGTCACCGGTGGGCCCGGTGGGGAGTATCGTGACGTGGTTGGCAACATAATAGTCAAACAACACATCATTTAATATGCACAGCGGAAGCAATTTAAAAAGATATATATCAACCGAATTTAATATTGTAATATCAAATGTCACAATATTCGGTAGTTTATCCACAGACGGATCGAAAACAAAATGGAAACAATAGTTCAACAGAATTTAGGCATCTTAAGCTTGCGAGACTTCTAGTGATGCTAAGGAGAAATCCCAGCCAATTACGCTTAGTACCTGCATTTAATCTTTTTGGGAAAATACGTCAGTTTACACTGATAAATACAATCAACTGACTCATTTTAGAAAATGATTGAAAATTGATTTTGATGCACGTGGCATAAACATTTTTATTAACTTGGGAGAATTATTTAAATATATAATCTTGTGAACGAATTACATGTTCCTTGTGCGTTCAGTAGCCCGGATCGTGTCCGGGTTAAAGATCAATAGACACACCACATTATTCTTTTTTGCACTGACGGGTGTACGCCTACACCCCGCGCTTAAGTCGTGGCCATTTCGTAAAATGATGCCAAGGATATCCGGGACATGGTCATTAACCCCCCAAAGGCTTTAAGTAACAAGACTGTCTAAACGAGCCGATCAAATTGTTCAATTAACCACCCAACGATGGAAGATTTGATGCCCGATCAAGCGGTATTCTATATACCGTAACCCAAGCCCGTATAGGGAAAATAAGTTAAAAGTATTTACCTGAGCAATGTATAAATCACAATAAGAAAAATGTAGGTAGCTTTTACTGGTCTCCTATTCTGGAACAAAGGTTTATAATAACCTATTAGAATTCTAACGGGTCTTTAATTAAGCTTGAGCTTAGACCGGTTAGTTTTAAAGATACAGTTCGCACGCACGATTAAGCGATGACCGGATAGAATGTGTTTTAGACCCGACAAGTATGAAGACTTGTTTAATATGGGTATATTATACACATTCTGGATTTTGAGATAAAACCGATAAGTTTCGACCCGTTTAGGCTAGTTTATGTAAACTAGTTACATAAACCGAACCGAACGCGTAATAAGCGTAACGGGTAATAATGAGAGCCATTTACAGGTTTCCTAAGTTAATATGCTCCCTATATGTTGTGACATCAGTAAGATGTCTTTTATTATGCCCGAAACGAATTTAAACACAAACTATGCCCCGTAGGGGTAGTTTGGTCATTTAAAAAGTTATAAAAGAGTTTAAGTATTTATCTGAGTTACAGGTCTGATATAATCAGAAAAAATACTTAGTTTACTGATTTATAACAGTAAGGTATTGTAGATATGTGAAATTTATCAATTATAACCAAACTATGCCCCGTAGGGGTATTTTGGTAATTTCACATAAGTCGAAAAGCTCAAAACTGAAGTCTGAGTTTAACAACCTTTGCTTACTGTTAAAATATTATAATTTGCCTTAAATATCAGTAGGTATCAACCCTTGTATGTTTAATATAATTATAGCACATACTATGCGTTAAAAACGCTTAAAAAGGCGATTAGAAGCCATTTCCGGGTTCGATACATAAAGCTGATATTTTTATTATTCCTGAAGGCTTAAAATAATTTATTTATCATATGTGATCAGTAGCAAAAGGTTTGGAGTCATTTAGTTATGTAAAACTCATTTTATGGCCCGTAAGGGCAAAACCGACAATTACCGGATTAAGCCTACGACTATTAGTTATGCTCAGCCTAAAATTAATTAAAAATCTTCAAAAATCCCAAAATAATATATTACATAAGTGGGTAGTAAGTTTGATATCAAAAAGTAGGCTTAACTAGGCTATACGCTAATTACGCCGTTTAATTAACATAAGGCTTTCATTTTACGCTAACGAGTATAACTCTTAACCTACACCTCAAACTAATGTCAAACTTTGCATACAAGTTTATATATCAGTAATTAATGTTTCTTCTCTTTTACCTTTCCAAAAATCACGTTTTAAGGTAATAAGGGCATAATGGTCAACATATGAGCAATTAACGGAATCATGCGTATTAATCGGTTAACTAATGAACCATGGTGTATAATCATAAAGGGTTATACTAGCATGCAACCTGGTCCAAATGAAGCTCTAAGGAATTTCTAAAACATACCATAACGGGTCAGAACTGAAAGTCAAAGTATAAGTCAAACTATGCGACTTTCGGTTCCGAACCGGGTCTAAACAGGAAATTGTCGGGTTGAACATGTTTAGACATGTTCTTACACTAATTACCAAGTTATATTAATGATCAAACAGGTTGTATGTGTTCTACATTGCTAATCATGCATAAATTAGAAACTAAGTATCCTGTTGACTTTTTATTAGTAAGTTTGACCCGACATTTGACCTAGTTAGAGTGGGAATCAGGGGGAACCCTTTTAAGGGTTTATTACCCACATAATTACCTACTTAAAGGTACTTTTAATTTGAGATTTGACTGAGCCATTATTAATTAATCTCGAAGTCAAACCGTAATTACGACGGTTTGACTTTTAGCTAAATAACTAAGCTAAACTCAATTTAAGAAGGTTAAGCAAACTTACAAGTGTCTAATGGTTGATTGGGAAGGCCTGGAAGGTGCTCTTGTGCTCCACAATTGATCAGAAGATGTTTGAGGAATGAATGATCAAAGTGTTGCACTTGTGAGCTTTATATAGTAATCAAGACACCACAAAGTGTTGACATCTAAGTCTAGCACTAACCATAACATTCCCACAGGTGTCCTAGATGTTTAGGGGTTGTTTAGGGGCCAAGGGAGATGAGGAAAATCGTTCAAAGGTCGAAAAATGCGATTAAACTGGCAACAGCCGGTTTTCTATCGCTGGGCACCTGCTTGCGCACCGTAAGGATCAATGCTTGCGGTGCGCAAGCCTTACTCTGCAGCCAAAAAGTTGTTGTTCTTTGGTGTTTTGAAAGGGCAACTCGTGGTTTCGAATGTGGGACTTGTTTTAACAGTTTGGGGCCTCTAAAATGTGCCTTGAACAGTTACATACCCTACCATTATGTTATGTTTGCTTGGATCCTTCTCAAAAGTGCCGAACAAGAAGGTTTACCATAGAAATTTCCATAGGAACCTATCATGCACTTCGAATTCATTTATTGTCAACGAATTTCTGGATTTAAGATATTTTAGATATTTGATATATATACACTTGGGTCTTGGGATTTATAAGTGAGGTCGTTCAGAGGTAAAAATTAACATGACGCCACTTTTAATTCCTGCCAAAACATCTTTATTAAATCCGGGTTTACAACGCGTTTTGTCTTACATGACACGTGTCGTTATTTCATTGAACACGAATTTTCGAGGTGTTACAGACAGTTTGGTATCAGAGCTTCGATTGTAGCGAACTAGGATTCTTTCTCGAGTCTAGACTACAATGATTAGGGCTCTCACAAAAATATTTTTACAACATGTTTTCATTGCATACACGAAACACCCAGATCCATGGAACAAACATTTTTACAAACGGAAAGACACGAAGCACGATTGCAAGGTTTACACTTGTGGTTTAGTTTGGGAGACTAGGTGGTTTAGTCTGGGAGACTAGGAAGGATAGAAAGGATTTGTGAGGAATAATGAGGATACCTGATTTTATGATACATTGTCTTTGATTGCATACTAAATGGTAATGATTAATAAATATGTGCATATGTTATGACTGTTCTGTTATAGGCATTATGTCTTCGTCTGAAAGCGGATTGTCCGACGCCGATGACCCTGTGGCTATTGTCTCTGATGACGAGATTGCACCAGAGCCAGAGATCTTTACATCCGATACTGAGAGCGACCCATATATGCTATCAGATGACGATGACGACTTTCAGCCGTTTGCGTTGCCTGACTTTGGAGATAACTTACCGCTTGCTGATGGTATTCCAGACGAGGATCCTTTTGTTATTCCCATTCCAGTCCATGATCATCTTATCATCGGGCATCCCATTGGTGAGCATATTGTGGCACCAATCCTCGCTCCTGTTCCTTTAGTGGTCATTCCTCCTGAGGATTGGCCTTTTGATGATGACTTTGATCTAGTTTTTGATGGTCCTCCTGATGACGCCCATGGTGATGGAGAGCTAGATGAGGACGTTGTTGCTATTCCGCTTCCTGAGATTCCTGTTATCGAGTTATCATCTGATACTAGTTTGCACTCTGTCTCAGATTCCTTTGAGTCTGCGATGTCTTCAGCCTTGCAGGCAGTTGGATTACGACGCTATGGCACTGATTCCGATGATGATACGGCCATGTCAGCTGCACCATCTCCTCCACACGATCCCGAGCTTGATCTTGAGTTAGATTTTGTTCCTGATGATCAGCCTGACATTGCACATGCTGATCCTGAGCCCTTACCTGATCATGACCCTATTCTTTTTGGTTTACCAGACATTGCACCCCTCATACCTGACCCAGTTCATGCACCCGTTGACCCTCCTGTTATTGAGCCACATATTCCTCCACCTACACCCGCACCCGCTGATGTTGCTCCTTTTCATCATGTGGAGTCTGATATCCATCGTGTTGATTTACCTGTCGTTTTCTTACAGGACATCCCTGCACCCCGTCCAGGGGAAGGTACTTCAGGCCAACAGCCTAGTCATGACCCTCATGTTTCAGCAGCTTTTCCACACACCCTCAGTCTACACCATTTGCTCCTTTTACTTCTTCACCACTTGATGAGCCATTCAGATGGTTCCCACCGTACTCCATGCCGATCTCAGATCCCTATCATCCCTCACACCATGGAGGCTACACACGGGATGATTTGTTTTTATCACTTCAGTTGCAGTTTGATATCATGAATCGAAGAGTTTTGGAGCTTGAGCTGACTCCATGTCTCCCACCTTGTCCATGTCAGTCTCCTTTTGCACATCCACCTGCTCCTCTTATGCCTTTTCCAGAGTTTGATGCTCTATTTCTCACTATCGAGCAGCAGATCAGTTATCTGCTGTGTCATGACTATGAGCTCGAGGAGGAGCTTGCGCTTGTGCGCAGCTTGCTTTTCTTTCCTCCACCTCCTCCTCCACCACCACCATCAGCACAGTAGGTTTTTGGTCTTATGCAGATTGCATTACTTTTGATGAGAGCACCACTATTGAGCCGAGCTAGTGAAGACTTTTGAAGACCACCTTTTGACTATGTGATTTTTGTACATAGACTTATTGGACAAGGGTTGTGTGACCATGTGTCCCTTGTGATGTGGTACACTTTGTAAACAATGTAACTATGGTGGGTAGTTAATGATAGCTCAATCGTCATGTTCTCACTAAACACATTGTTGGAATACTTGCTTAGGTTGTGTTCGTGTTGTTGCATGATTATTTGATATGATGATTGTTTATATATATGTGTACATACGACCTCTAGACAATTACTTATTTACGTAACAAATAAGACCTGACCTATCCGATCTTCTTCTTAGAAGATGCCTCCGCGAAGGAACATTCAGTTGCCCATGACCGAGGCAGAATTACAAGCACGCATCACATAGGCCATCGCACGACACGAGGTTTTTCGCTACAGACATAGCGGAGGTACCTCAGGGAATAATTCACCTAACGGTAATGTTTAAGTCACCTAAGACACATTACAATACGTTTGGACATTCCGAGTGTGCCTTGTTAATGCCTTCTGTGAATGATGTTGCTTGTACAGGCTATACCTACAAGCAGTTTTTGGACTACAAGCCTCTAAACTTCGACGGCACTTGAGGTGCCGTAGCCTTTGCAAGATGGGTAGAGAACCCGGATTCTGTTTTGCGAATGAGCGGATGTACTCCAGAGCAACAAGTCACATACGTTTCTGGATTGTTTCAAGATGGGGCTCTGTCACGGTGGAACCTTCGGGTTCCGGCAATGGGCGAGGCTGCTGCGTATGCTTTGACATGGGATGAGTTGAAAGAAATGATGCATAAGGAGTATTGTTCTCAGATGGAGATCCAGAAGCTGGAAATTGAATTCTGGAACCTGAAGATGGAAGGACCCAAGGTGGCAGAATACGTGCAGAGACTTCATGACTTGTCGTGAGTTGTTCCATATCTGGTGGAACCAGAGTTTAATAGGATAGAACAATTCATCTGGGGATTGGCGCCTTAGGTTCTGAGCTTGATGACAGCATCAAAGCCTCCAACAATTTTCGATGCGTTTGACTTAAGTGTGGCGCTCACTAAAGAAGCGATTAGATTGGAAAAATTTTCAACCCCTGACGAGAAGAAGGAGACTCATGTGGAGTCATCTGGGAAGAACAAAAGGAAGCTCACTGATTTCCAAGAGGGTAGTCGGGCGAATAACAACAACAATGCCAAAAAGGGAAAAGAGTACATGGGTATCCTACCTAAGTGCGACAATTGTTGACGTCATCATGTCGGGCGATGTAAATATGGAAAGTGTGATAACTGTGGCAAAGTGGGGCATTTCAAGGAGACGTGTAGGCAGGGTACTGAACGTGGAAATGGAGGTCAAGATGGTAGCAGGAATCACGAAGGAAACAACGAAAACAACAACTATCAAGGCGGAAATGGTGATGATCAAGGATGTGGTCAAGGTTGTTTTGACTGTGGTGACATAGGGCATTTCAGGAAGTATTGCCCTAAAAATAATCATGCCGGTGGTAAGGTTTACTTGGGAACTAAGCCGAGATGTGATGAGTGCAAGTTTCACCATGAAGGTCGATGTCTGAAGCCTTAGTGCGATATGTAACACCCCGTGTTCTGGGAAGTCAAAGTCAAAGGAAGAAAAAAATTGCTAATTGTGATCTATCTCACCTTGCTTAATTAACCGATTGTACTTTTAATTATAATCGATAATCTATTCTAATTACCTTAGTTGTATTATGTGGAGTACTTGTTAATAAATCGCTACTTAATCACATCGCTAATCGATCTATCGCTAATCGCATCGCAACCCAAATTATGCGTTCTGGATATTGTTTTACGTGTGTGTGTTATTTATATGTTACTTGTGCATGTTTAATTATGTTATGTGGTAATTAATCGCAATCGCAACTCTATCACATCGCAATCTAAATCGCAACGCTAAACGCAAGTTATTTATAGTGATTGTATGTTAGATATAGTGGTTAGGATTAATGGGTAATACTATCGCATCGCTCACTCGAATCGCAACGCTCAACGCACGAAATGAAAACACGAAAACCAACGCGTCGGGGCCACTCGATCGAATGACCATTCGATCGAATGGTCATCCGAACGGATGGCCATCCGATCGGATAGCCATCCGATCCGACACCTTCACGCACCCTATTTCCTCTTTTGGAAACCCTATAAATAACCCTGTCGCATCATTTGTGATGTGACAGCTCCCTCTTCTCCGAACCTACTCGCTCAAGTCCGTTTTCTCTCGATCTCTCCCGATTCTTGTAAGTTTCTACACTAGATCTTGTACTTCTATGATCTACACGCATTTCTCCATCTTTTTCACCGTTAAATCTTCACTTTTAACCATTAAATCGCCGGGTTTGAGGTGTTTTAGGGTGATGTCATCAAGGAGTTCTTATGAACTTCAAAGTTTGGCTTCATTCCACCAAGAACAACTCAAATCTAACAGATTTCAACATGATTTCACAATGTTTTCACATAAATCTAGACGTTTTCAAAGTTAAAAGGATTGAAAGATGGTTTCTTAACTTTCTTTCAACTCTTTTACACTCAATGCACTCAAAACCGATAGAATCAGGCTAGTTCAGGCCTTCTACTCATTCTTAGTAATGTGTCGGTTCAAGATCTGGTTTCTGCCGAAGAGACGACCGACTTCGGGTTGAACATGAACAAACCGTCAAGAACAGTTAAATGGTTAGATTGGGATGATTCCCGTCCGATCGGATAGCCTAGGGCTTGGTGGAGTTCTGGTTGTTTAGCACGATGTCATGCCGTCTCGACCAAACCGAAAACTTTCAGACTTAACAAGTTTCAAAACGAGAAAATCACGGAACGGACTGCCGTCCGATCGGATTGCTATCCGATCGAAAGACGGTTCGATCAGGTGATATATACTTCATACACTTAAACAGATTTAAAACAAACTGCAACCTCCACTCAGATCACCATCCGAGCAGAGATCCATCCGACTGGATGACCGTCCGAACGGGTGACCTGAATGGTAGGGATACTTTCCATTTTACAAAATGCTACAACGAAAACTTCAAAGCCATCATACACAAACACATCCATCCCAAGCAAGTGGACACCGACCGAATGGCTAACCGATCGGATGGCCATCCGATCGGATTGCCATCCGATCGGATGACACTTCGACACCTTCTTTACTTGCATCGTTTTACGTGCCGCTTATCGATACGCAATCGTTCTGTAACTAGGCTGACTCTCTCTCTCTAGCGCTCCCTTCAATCCATCATCGTTGTGAGTATACTCGATCCCTTTTTGCTTTACGCACTTTTGGGTGTTACATACGTTACCTATATTCAAATCACATCGAACACACAACACAACACTATTAACGCTAACCGCTATTGCATGTTATACCTGACTCGATGAATGCCTGTTTGTTATGTTTACACATTGATTGCTGTCTACCTGCCTTAGCAACGATAGTACTATAGTCTGGACTCAGCACCTGTTCACTCAGGGGTTGTTAAGGATATTTACTTCATGTGTTCACAGTGGTGAACATGTGTTGCGCACTCGCTACTCGCAGTCAACTCGCAGTCATTGGTATTGATAGGATCTTTGTCGATAACTTACATGCTTCACATTATACGTTGTACATGCTGGTTATGCGTAAACGCTTACGAACTTTATTATACTATTAAACCTGTATGCTCACTTTTACACTATGTGTATTGACCTCTATTTTAACGTATGTGACAGGTGTTTGAATGCTTAGGACGCTTGCTTGCTTATCATGGAAATCAAGTTTAGGAGAGTCTAGAAACCAACAAACAATTTATTTATTTAAATCTAAGTCGTCGGAACATGTTATTTGTTTTTGAGATATCGCGGTCTGTCATAACTGATTTTACTTGATGGGTTATGGTATGGGACGTAATGTTAACTATCCGGTAATTTAGTTGTTATGGAATTTCTCATGAACAATCTGTTTCACTCAGTGCCGTGCCCTGATGTTTCTGCCAGTGGTTGGGGTGTTACAGATTGGTATCAGAGCCATAACTATAGGGAATTAGGCAAGACTCGACCTAGTCCGGGTCGATGTCTTAGAAATGACCTAGTCTATAGCTTAAGTACCAACAGACCGACTTGTGCAAGCCCAGTAGAAGTCTTGCACGAGCCTATTTGCTATTCTCGCTTACAATCACTGAACACTACTCTCTTGCACTGACATCGCATACCACCGCTCCGCGCAAGGACAGACTTTCCTAAGACTGGCAACTCGTATAGTTTTGAAAATTTCTCACGTAGGACAAGGTGATTAGGTCAAGATTAGGTGTGAAAACCGTAAATCCTCGATTAAATCCCTCGCCTAACGCAACTTTTTACTATAAATACGAGAATTTGCGTTGAATCAGGAGTGAAATCCACACTTCGACGCCAATTTTCCCTCTATCCCGTGATCCCACCACACAATCAGGAATGCAGTTGTTAAGTTAGGGGTGAAACCCGAACCTTGACGATGTGTTCTACTCTGTATTTTGAGTTTTACAACGCTCTCACCAAGGTCTCGACGGACTCCAACGACTTGAGACGCACTGTTGCTGGAAGGATGCGTGTCGACTGCCCGGGATCGAGGCAAGAGCACAGTCCAGAAGGCCAAATGCGTACTTAAAGTCCTTGTGAATAGTTGAATCACTTTGGTTAGTCAAAGTCTAGCATGCCCGAGACATTCTATTTCAATTTTATGTGTTTCGATTCTGGATTCGCGCCCGCTGACTCTGAAATATACCGTTTTGTGTTCGAATTTCTGTGAATTTTATATGGTTTAAGTGTTATTTGTTAATGTTTTGAGATAAACAGTGCAGTGGCACTGATAATTTGATTCCGTGCTCCACCAAAACACTCACAACTCGCACCAGCGCCAACAAATCGCTTGTGCTATTCGCAATCGCAAACTGATGATTCGCACTCATAACTCTCGCTCGCTTTTGCAACTTTGGTTAATAAAGGAACACAACAATTGCAGGAAGGTCAATACGTGCAAAATATAGTGTGTCCTCATGTGTTACGGTGCTCTACGTGCTTATATGCCTATGTGTTTCAGTGCTTACATGGACTATGTGCTTATATGTTTCTGTGATTTATGTGTCTATGTGAATTTTGTGAATGGCTGTGTTTCTGAGATTTATGATGAATCGCTAGTATGCACTAGGCCTAATATAGTCTATGGTTAATCGAAATTGTGTTGAGTCCTATGGCGATATCTGTTGCAGAAAATGTCGTCATCTGGATCACTTCTCTCCCGCGCTGCTAAACGAAAACTCGCTGACAAGCGACTCGCTTCCCTCGTCGCAAGTCAAGTTGTTAAAGTAATTCCGCAGATTGTGAGTGAGTTGAACGAAAATGCCAGCAAGTCTTCGGAAGAATCCAGGACAGATTCTCCTAAAACAGCTTTTAGCTTCAAGTAGTTCATAGCCTGCGGTCCAAAAGAATTTACTAGAAAGGATGGGCCTACGGCCATGTTCCAATGGTTTGATTCTATCAAAGTCACCCTGCGCCAGAGTGGCTGTCTAGAAGACCTCCGCACTCTCAATGCTACCGGCGTCTTCCAATCCCGCGCTCTTGATTGGTGGACGGCCGAGAGGAACAAACGAAGAAACGATGCAGCTTTCGGATTATCTTGGGACGAGTTGAAGAACATCATGATGTCAGAGTTCCGCCCTCCCCATGAACTCCAAAAGCTCGAGGATGAATTCTGGCACATTAAGCAGGATGGTGGAGATAACGCTGGTTTAACTGCTCGCTTCAAGCAGTTGAGTATCATCTGTCTGGGTCAAGTTACTACCCCTGAGATCACAATCAAGAAATACATCCGCGCTCTGCCGGATTGTGTTGCAGACTTTGTGCAAGCTGCAAAGACGACAACTATTGAGGAAACCTACCTGCTCACCGCTGAGATCAATGATAAGCGAGTCAGGTCTGGTTATTTCGATAAAGCTACCAAGAGTCTACATCAAGCGACCACCGCTACCACCGCTGAAACAACCGCCGCACCGCAATCTTCAAAGCTCTCCCGTCACAAGAAGAAGAACAGCAACACCAGCAACAAGAACTGCGCTGTTACTGCCGTACCACTTTAGGCCATACCTGACCAACCGCAACCTCAACACCGACAAGTAGCGGCTCCTTCGGCCAGTGCACCGCCTGCCAAGTGTGCATACACTTGGCCACATCCGCTCTGCCCTACCTGTACTTATCATCACCCGGTTGGTATCGCATGCTAGTTCTGTGTTCACTGCAACATGTACGGCCACTTCACCACTAACTGCCATACCGGTTCACGTCAAGCTCCAGTTCCAGCTCAAGCTCCCGCTCTACCAGCTTCGCAAGGACAGCAAGCAGCTCCTGCTCACGCAAGAGCCTGCTTTGCTGTGGTGATCCCAACCACTTCGCAAACGTCTGCCCCAACAGAGTGGTTAAGCAAGAGCCACAGCAGCAGCAGTAGCCAGCACCACCACCACCACAACAACAACAACAACAACAGCAGCAGTAGCATCCAACTCAGCAAGCAGCCCGCGGGCGAGTCTTCACCATCAATGCCCGTTAGGCTCAGGCGGACAACAACGTGGTTAATGATACGTTTCTCATAAATGGTATATATGCTTCGTGTTTATTTGAGACTGGAGCCGATAACTGTTTTGTGTGGTTCGAATTCGAAAGGCTCCTAAACCATAAACGCGCTAACTTCCCATCGACATTCGACGTTGAAGTTGCCACTGGAAGAACCGTCACCGTCAGTTCTGTTCTACGTGACTGTACTCTTGATCTCAATGGTCACGTTTTCCTGATTAATCTTATACCAATGCAACTCGGTAGCTTTGATGTCATAATAGGTATGGATTTCCTTCGGGAAAATCATGCTGAAATTGTTTGTTTTGATAAGATGATTCGTTTCTCACTCACGAATGGTGATCAATTGTGTGTCTATGGTGAAGTTGCTTCGAAGAAGTTACAACTCATGTCGTGTGTCCAAGCTAGCAAGTATCTCCGTAAGGAATACCAAGCTTTCTTGGCACACATCGTAGTAGCGGAGAAGGAAAAGAAAGGAGTGAAAGACGTTCCCGTTGTTTGCGAATTTCGGAATGTCTTTCTTGACGAATTACCCAGATTATCTCCTACTCGCGATATCAATTTCCGAATCGACCTCATTCCTGGAGCAAATCCTGTTGCTAGAGCGCCTTAACGACTCGCTCCTTTTGAAATGCGCGAACTCTCGAGTCAGCTCCAGGAACTACTTGATAAAGGCTTCATTCACCCTAGCACCTCTCCTTGGGGAGCACTTGTCCTTTTCGTCAAAAAGAAGGATGGATCATTCCGGATGTGTAACGACTACAGGGAACTAAATAAGCTCACTATCAAGAATCGCTATCCCTTGCCTCGAATCGATGATTTATTTGATCAGTTACAAGGAGCTATGTGTTTTTCGAGATCGATCTACGTTCAGGTTATCATCAGTTACGAATTCAAGAGTAGGATATACCCAAAACCGCGTTCCGAACCCGTTATGGTCATTATGAATTTGTTGTTATGCCTTTTGGATTGACTAACGCCCCCGCAGTTTTCATGGATCTAATGAATCGCGTGTGTAAACCCTATCTTGACCGCTTCGTCATCGTGTTTATCGATGATATCCTGATCTATTCCAAATCGAAAGCCGAACACGCGCAACATCTCCATTTGGTTCTTGAGTTACTCCAGGGAAACCGTCTCTATGCCAAGTTCTCCAAGTGTGAATTTTGGCTTGAGGAGGTCCAATTCTTGGGTCACATCATCAATAGTCAAGGAATTCATATCGATCCTGCGAAGATCGAAGTCATTAAGAGTTGGGTCACACCAAAGAACCCGTCCGAAGTTCGTTCATTTCTCGGATTGGCAGGTTACTATAGCCGATTCATCACAGACTTTTCGAAAATTGTTGTACCGCTTATCTCTTACGCACAAGGACAAACCTTTTGTTTAGGGAACCAGACAAGATGAGGCCTTTCAAAATCTGAAATTTCTGCTTTGCAATGCTTCCGTTCTCTCTCTTCCCGACGGAAACGATGACTTCGTAGTCTACTGCGATGCCTCTAACCTCGGTCTTGGATGTGTTCTTATGCAACGAGACAAGGTTATTGCATACGTATCTCGTCAGCTCAAGATCCACGAGAAGAACTATACCACACACGACCTCGAGCTTGGTGCAGTTGTTTTTGCACTAAATATTTGGCGACACTACCTGTACGGTACCAAGTGTACGATCTTCACCGACCATAAGAGCCTACAAGACATCTTTAGCCAGAAAGAACTGAATATGCGCCAACGCCGGTGGGTAGAACTACTCAACGATTACGACTGTGAGATTCGTTACCACCCAGGCAAAGCAAACGTTGTCGCCGATGCTCTCAGTCAACGAAGCTATTTGCATCACGTTCGTAATACTCAAGCCCAGCACCATCTTGAAACTCTAGTCCGTGACGCCCAACATGCTTGTTTCACCGAACGCACTTTAAAGAAAGAAAGGATTCTCAACAATGGCGATCAACTAGTGAATAAACCGAATGGTATCTTTCATTATCTAGACCGAATTTGGATTCCCAAGCGCACCAATTTACGACAAATTCTGCTCGACGAAGCCCACAAGTCGCGATACTCCATTCATCCCAGTGTCGATAAAATGTACCAGGACATGCACTATAAGTACAGGTGGCCGGGCATGAAGAAGGATATTGATATCTACGTTTTGAAATGCCTGACTTGTTTGAAAGTCAGTGCTGAGCATCAACGCCCCTCTGGCTTACTCGTACAACCCGAGATCCCTACGTGGAAATGGGAGAGTATAGCTATGGATTTCATAACAAAACTTCCGTGCACGCCATCAAGTCACGACAGCATCAGGGTTATCATTGATCGTCTTACTAAATCTGCCCACTTTCTACCGATACTGGAAGACTATAAGGTAGAACGATTGGCACGAATCTACACCGACGAGATTATATGTCGACATGGGACGCCTCGTGACATCATCTCTGACCGCGATGGTCGATTTACCTCGCGTCTTTGCGAAACGTTTCAATCTGCTCTCCGTACTACTCTTAATCTAAGTACCGCTTTCCATCCCCAAACCGACGGTCAGACTGAGCGAACGATTCGTACCCTTGAAGACATGCTTCGCTAGTATGTTATAGATTTCGGTGGCAATTGGGACGCGCATTTACCTTTAGTCGAATTCTCATACAATAACAGTTACCACTCTAGTATCCAAATGGCACCATTTGAGGCATTATACAAAAGAAAATGTTGATCGCCTATTGTATGGCACGAGATCGGAGACGCGTAAATTACCGGTCCTGAGCTGTTGCAAGAAACAACTGACAAAATCCTCCAAATTCGAGACAATCTTCTGAAAGCTCAGAGTCATTAGAAAAGTTACGCCGATAGACGCCACAAGCCCCTTGAATTTGACGTTGGCGATCACGTACTCCAAAAGGTTGCACCTTGGAAAGGGGTGATCAGATTCTGCAAGAAAGGAAAGCTCGCGCCTCAATATGTGGGGCCCTTTAAAATTATGGAAAGGATTGGCAAAGTGGCCTACAAACTCGAACTACTGGAAGAACTGAGTAATGTCCACCTGACTTTCCACATTTCGAACCTCAGAAAGTGTCTGGCCGACCAGGAGTTACACATCCCTCTTGAGGATCTGCAAGTGGACGAAGCATTACACTTCGTGGAAAAGCCTGCCGAGATGAGGGGCTGAGAAACCAAGGTATTCCGACGCTCACGCATTCCCATTGTGAAAGTTCACTGGGAAGGCAAACGCGGCGCCGAGTTCACCTGGGAACTCGAAAGTGACATGAAGCCGAAGTACCCACAACTGTTTGTTATGCCTACTTCTTAAATTTCGGGACGAAATTTCCTAAAGTAGGGGAGGCTGTAACACCCCGTGTTCTGGGAAGTAAAAGTCAAAGTCAAGGGAAAAAAAGATTGCTAATTGTGATCTATCTCTCCTTGCTTAATTAACCGATTGTACTTTTGATTATAATCGATAATCTATTTTAATCGCCTTAGTTGTATTATATGGAGTACTTGATAATAAATTGCTACTTAATCACATCGCTAATCGATCTATCGCTAATCGCAACGCAACCCGACTTATGCGTTCTAGATATTGTTTTACGTGTGTATGCTATTTATATGTTACTTGTGCATGTTTAATTATGTTCTGTGGCGATTAATCGCAATCGCAACTCTATCACATCGCAATCTAAATCGCAAGCGCTAAACGCAAGTTATTTATAGTGATTGTATGTTAGATATAGTGGTTAGGATTAATGGGTAATACTATCGCATCGTTCACTCGAATCGCATCGCAACGCTCAACGCACGAAATGAAAACGCGAAAACCAACGCATCGGGGCCACTCGATCGAATGACTATTCGATCGAATGGTCATCCGAACGGATGACCATCCGATCGGAGGGCCATCCGATCCGACACCTTCGCGCACCCTATTTCCTCTTTTGGAAACCCAATAAATAACCCTGTCGCATCATTTGTGATGTGACAACTCCCTCTTCTCCGAACCTACTCGCTCAAGTCCATTTTCTCTCAATCTCTCCTGATTCTTGTAAGTTTCTACACTACATCTTGTACTTCTATGATCTACACGCATTTCTCCATCTTTTTCACTGTTAAATCTTCACTTTTAACCATGAAATCGTCGGGTTTGAGGTGTTTTAGGGTGATGTCATCATGGAGTTCTTATGAACTTCAAAGTTTGGCTCCATTCCACCAAGAACAACTCAAATCTAACGGATTTCAACATGATTTAACAATGTTTTCACATAAATCTAGACGTTTTCAAAGTTAAAAGGATTGAAAGATGGTTTCTTAACTTTCTTTCAACTCTTTTACACTCAATGCACTCAAAACTGATAGAATCGGGCTAGTTCAGGCCTTCTACTCATTCTTAGTAATGTGTCGGTTCAAGATCTGGTTTCTGCCAAAGAGACGACCGACTTCGGGATGAACATGAACAAACTGTCAAGAACAGTTAAATGGTTAGATTGGGGTGATTCCCGTCCGATCGGATAGCCTAGGGCTTGATGGAGTTCTGGTTGTTTAGCACGATGTCATACCATCTCGACCAAACCGCAAACTTTTAGACTTAACAAGTTTCAAAACGAGCAAATCACGGAACGGACTATCGTCCGATCGGATTGCTATCTGATCGAACGACGGTTCGATCAGGTGATATATACTTCATACACTTAAACAAATTTAAAGCAAACTGCAACCTCCACTCGGATCACCATCCGAGCGGACGGCCATCCGATCGGATGACCGTCCGAACGGGTAACTTAAATGGTAGAGATACTTTCCATTTTACAAAATGCTATAACGAAAACTTCAAAGCCGTCATACACAAACACATCCATCCCAAGAAAGTGGTCACCGACCGAATGGCCAACCGATCGGATGACCATTCGATCGGATGACACTTCGACACCTTCTTTACTTGCATCGTTTTACGTGCCACTTATCGATACGCTATCGTTCTGTAACTAGGCTGACTCTCTCTCTCTAGCGCTCCCTTCAATCCATCATCACTGTGAGTATACTCGATCCCTTTTTGCTTTATGCACTTTTAGGTGTTACATACGTTACCTATATTCAAATCACATCGAACACACAATGCAACACTATTAACGCTAACCATTATTGCATGTTATACGTGACTCGATTAATGCCTGTTTGTTATGTTTACACATTGATTGCTGTCTACCTGCCTTAGCAACGATAGTACTATAGTTTGGACTCAGCACCTGTTCACTCAGGGGTTGTTAAGGATATTTACTTCATGTGTTCACAGTGGTGAACATGTGTTGCGCACTCGCTACTCGCAGTCATTGGTATTGATAGGATCTTTGTCAATAACTTACATGCTTCACATTATATGTTGTACATGTTGGTTATGTGTAAACGCTTACGAACTCTATTATACTATTAAACTTGTATGCTCACCTTTACACTATGTGTATTGACCTCTATTTTAACGTATGTGACAGGTGTTTGAATGCTTAGGACGCTTGCTTGCTTATCATGGAAATCAAGTTCAGGAGAGTCTAGAAACCAACAAACAATTTATTTATTTAAATCTGAGTCGTCGGAACATGTTATTTGTTTTTGAGATATCGCGGTCTGTAATAACTGATTTTACTTGATGGGTTATGGTATGGGACGTAATGTTAACTATCTGGTAATTTAGTTGTTATGGAATTTCTCATGAACAATCTGTTTCGCTCAGTGCCACGCCCCGATGTTTCCGCCATCGGTTGGGGTGTGACACGATAGGTGCGGAAAGGAAGGACATAAAAAGGATGCCTGTTGGGAGAATTTTCCCAAACAAGGAGGAAATGTGATGGCAACCAAGATGGAAACGATAATGGTAGAGTTCGAGGTTGCTTCAAATGTGGGGACGTGGGGCACCTTAGGAAAGCTTGCCCTAAGAGTAACCAAGCTCATGGAATGGTGTTCAACATTGGACGTCGTGAAGCACGCCAGGATCCGAACATAGCCACTGGTACATTCCCTACTAATCAACACTCTGCATCTGTGCTATTGATACCGGTGCCGACTATAGCTTTGTATCTCTAGAGTTTAAGGATGTCCTTGGTTTAGTAGAAAGTAAGTTAGATATCCCGTACTTGATAGAACTAGCTAATGGAAAGCTAGTGGAAGCCAACGAAGTGATTAGAGGACGTGTTATAGAGCTTGGAGAGCGTGAATTTTTTATAGATTTTTTGCCAGTTGAGTTGGGAAGCTTCGACGTCGTAGTTGGGATGGATTGGTTGTCGAGTAATTGTGCGGAGATTGTTTGCCATGAGAATATTATCTGTATCCCGATGGCGAGTGAAGAGGCGATCGTGATTCATGGGGAGAAGCAGGATATGTTTCTACGAATTATTAGCTGTTTGAAGGCACGGAAATTTTTGCGTAAAGGATGTGTTGCCTTTTTGGCTCATGTCGTGGACAAAGAAGCCGAAGAACCGAAACACGAAGATATCCCTGTGGTAAGGGAATATTCTGAAGTCTTCCCCGAAGACTCGCTAGGATTACCTCCTCAACGACAAGTCGAGTTCCGCATTGACTTGGTTCCAGGCGCCGCACCTGTAGCCAAGGCACCTTACCGACTTGCGCCCTCAGAAATGCAAGAGCTGTCAGCGCAGCTTCAGTAGCTGCTAGATAAGGGATTTATAAGAACAAGCTTCTCGCCTTAGGGAGCTCCAGTGCCGTTTGTTAAGAAGAAGGACGGTAGTTTTCGATGTATATCGACTACCGGGAGCTGAAAAAGCTAACCATCAAGAATCGGTATCCCTAGCCGAGGATTAATGACTTATTCGACCAACTGCAAGGATCCAACTACCATTCCAAGATCGATCTTCGACGAGGTTATCGCCAGCTGCGGATTCAGGAATAAAGCATTCCGAGGAACAATGAGTCAACAATTTGTTTTAAACGTACATTAATATTGTGTTTTCTGCACGGTACACAAAACAATTATACACAGAATACAAAACCTGGGGAATCTGGGAGACATGTACTTAGGACCTTCAGGAACTTACGTCAAAACTCGTTAAAGGTTATCACATAGGAACCACGTCCATTAACTTGAGCAAACACCATTATCCCATCATGCATGCTATCTTAATTAACTGAACATGGGAAGTACTCGAAATTCTTATATTAAAGTTTCCACTTTTGCTTCTAGCAAGTAGACTCTTACATCTCTACTCCTCTTAATGGTAGTTGCATCACGACAATTTTCTTCATTAGAGCAAACACTCCTTTATTTCGGCACTTAATCATTCCATATGTTACACATGCATCATTTGTTACGCATGTAGCTTTCCTTCTAATGATCGTTTTCATCAAAGTTACAAATATCATTTCGCTATGTTCAATTATTTCCTTGTGTCTCGGATATTCCACATTATTGTAAGTATCGACTCCTTGATATTGAGTCAACAAAACCTACTTGGAATTTCTTTTCTTTCGAGTTACATACATGGTTCATCTTTGTAACATTGCTGAAACTTCCCTGTTGATACATACGTTTATTGTCGGAATGCGCTGAAAACCAGGTTCAATTGCTTGAACTTGTCCATTTCGTATATTCAATTCAAGACATCATATGATGTATTGAAAGCATCATATTCAAATTCATTTTTGCAAGCGTTTCATTTGTTCCGAGTCATAGTAAACTTGTTTGATCTACGAGTCCATTAAATCGTTTGTTGGTTTTGACACCTTGTGGTGATGCTTTCACGAAATTGAAGCTTGCGCTAATCTCGTTTACGCGTCTCATATACAGATTTAATCATTTATTTATTTTACTTTCTCCTTTCTGTTTTATCATAATTAAGGCAGTCTTAACACAATCGTGTGCTAAGACAATGGTACATAAATTCATTTTATATTCCAGTGTACCTCCTAACGGTTCTTGCATTATCGATCGAATGCCTTGCAGTATTTATTGCTTTTTCATCTTTGAACGAAAACAGTAGCTCTTTGGTGTTCTATATTCAATTGAAAAATCCTACGATGCCATTTGAATCAAGTTTTCAGGTTTGCTTCATTACACTTACATTTGATCTCAAACATAGTGAATTTGTTCGTTCACCGCTATTATTGAATTATGTCCTTCACTACGACACCTTGTGGCGTCGGTGTAAACTTGTAGCTTGTGCTAATCATGGTCAACCGTTTCAAACGAAACTACACATACTTTTGTTTGACTTTTCTTGGAAATTTAGACGATTACAACTTTAAAATACGCATTTTAATACTAAAAATGCGACTTTACATAAACTTGTCATGCCAACATTCTCATATGATTTAAAAACATTTCAAGACATAGTTGTAAGTGTTTACATAATTCACTTATAACAAAACAAAACAAGGTTTAACGCGGAAGCTTCATTTAACGTGTGTTCGGTTCTTGTTCGTCGCTTGATTTTCATCCGTGACTCTCGACTTTTGTAATACCTCGCAAAATCATGTCCAATATAGTATCGACACGTGTCATGAATTTTAAACGTGTATCGAATTGATTACGAGGGACTAAAGTTGACAAACGAAGAAAGTATATGTGTAAAAAGATCCAAAGTATCAACATATGAAAATTTTGCCTTTCAACGACCCTTCACGATGTTTATACCCTTAAACGAATAAATCATGAATCGTATGAAACCGTTTATGGAAGAAAGTGAAAGTTTCCAAGAACCGAGGGTTAAATGTGTCAACATGTTTAAGTAATACCTCTGAGTGACCTTTTAACAAACCCGGAGCCTTGTAACGATGAATTATGCTCCCAAGAATAAGTGACAAAAATTTCATAAGGTTTCGATATTGTATGAGATAAATACGGTAATTTCGTAAGTAAGGGGTTAAAAGCGTCAACGAGGCAAAACTTGTGTTTTCGGTTATCATTTAACGAAACCGGACCTAACAATGTTTGGTTATATCTCAAGGATCATAGAAATATAAATTTTATGAGTTAAATGTGCTTAAAATGAAAGTTATGAGGTTTTAAAGGTCCAGGGGTCAAATCTGCCAAGTTTTAAACTTGTTTGGCCGGTCACCATGGTGGTGGCGCTACGCCACAACAAAGGTCTCCTGCCGTCGCGCGACGCGACGGCCTAAAGTGGACAGAATTCTTGCACAGCTGCAAGTTTCAGCAAGTTAACTTCTCCAAACCATTTTTATACTCACATAACTTGAATTCTATGGACTCTTTGATGGTTTTTAAAACCACTAGACACTTGTATGCTCAAGATTACACCTGGGGGACACTTGCTTTGATCCTAGACCATTCAAAAACCTATATAAAGGGGCCATGTTTGGGGCTCTTTCCTCACACTTCAGAATTTTTCTTATACTCTCAAGCTTTGGGGCTTTCAAACCCATTCTCTGGAGCATCCTACTTTGGAAGAAAGCTCTCTTAGTCTAAATCTTCTTGCTAAGGACCCTTGTAAGTTTTCTTAGCTTTCGTAGTTAAGGTTTTATTAGTTGAAGGACCGAAAGTCAAAGTTATCGTAATGATGCATTGACTTTGTGATTAATCACTAACGGTCCAGCCATTATTCGTATTGAAAGTGGCTTTGTGTTGGTAATTACGTAGGTGTTAAACCCTTAAAAGGGCACCTCCTAATTATCATATTTACTTGGTCAATTGTCGGGTCAAACTAATTAACAGAAAAGTCAAACGAGTCAGTTTTTGCAAAATAAATCATAACTAATAATGTAGAAGTTATAAATTACATTTTATCACTTAAACAACTTGGTAAATAATATAAGAACATGTTTAGGCATGTTCAACCTGACAATTCTGCGTTAGGCTCGGTTCGCAACCGAAAGTCGCAAAAGTAGACTTTTGCTTTAACTTTCAGTTCTGACCTGATTTAGCTTAGTTTAGTTATGCCTTAGGATTCCTATTAGGACCATATTATATGTTAGTATAACCCTCCAAGGTTATACAACATGGTTCCATAGAAATCCTAGTTCATTGCATGTTTTCGTTAAATGCTTAAAAGTTGACCATTATGCCCTTTTGATATTAAAACGAGGTTTTTGAAAATGTGAGAGGACAAAAACCTTTATTACTGATATTAAGTATGTCCTAAAAGTTTGACATCAGATTATGGTCTAAAATAGGAGTTATGCTCGATATCGTAAAATGAAGGCTTTTTATTAATTAAATGGCACTTTTGACATAAATCATATTTAAACCCAAATTTTGGCACCAAACTTCCTACCCACTGTTATAATATAATATTTTGGGATTTTTAGAAATTTTGTTAAATTTTAAACTGTTCATAACATAGAGTTCTTGCATTGACTCGGTAATTGACAGTTATGCCCTTTTTGCTAATAAAATGAGTTTTATACATCCTTTATATGTCAAACCTTTTTCTACTGATTTTATACATCAAATAAATTATTTTAAATAGTAGAGGCTGATCAAAATATCAGATTTCCATAATTAACCCGAATATCGTCAAATACCGACTTTTATGCGATTTAGGCGCATAATATGGTTTAAAATCATATTTAGCACCTAAGACTTGTTACCTACTGATGTTATGAATAAATTTTTACACTTCAACAGTAAGTAAAAGTTTTGAACTCAGATTTCCAAAATTTAACCCTTATAGCATATGTGAAATGACCAAAATGCCCGTCGGTGCATAGTTTGGCCATAAATGATAAAATTCACATATGTATGATATCTTACTGATATAACTTGTTAAAATAAATATTTTTACTGATTGTTTTAGACCAGAACCTCAGATTACTAATTAACCTCTTTTATAAACTTTAAAATGACCAAAATACCCCTACGGGGCTTAAATTGGTTTTAAATTCGTTTTGGGCATAATGGAAGATATCCTACTGATATCACAACATATTTAAAGCATATTAACTTGTGGGACTTGTACATGACTCATTGGATTACCCGTTATGCATATACGTGTTCGGTTCGGTTTATGTAATTAGTTTGCATAAATTGACCGAAACGAGTCAAACCTTATCATTCATACCTCGAAATCCAGAATGTATTTGGTTTGCCCAATTTATACAAGTCTTCCTACTTGTTGGGTCTAAAACACATTCTAATCCGGTCTTCGCTTAATCTTGTGTTTTGAACCGTAAACCTTTTCGTAAAACTAACCGGTCTAAGTTACAACTTAAATAAGACCCGTTAGGAATCTAATAGGTTAATAAAACCTTCGTTCCAGATTGAGAGCCCCAGTAGAAGTATTTATGCTTGCTGATTTTAATATACGGCTGAGAATAAAATTACATTTTTAGCTCAGGTAAATACTTTTAGCTTATTTTCAGTTATACGGGCTTGGGATACGGTATTATAAAAATACCGCTTGGTCGGGTGTAGAAACCTTTTAATCGGAGATGATTAAATTGCATAATCCCTTTTTAATCAGTATTGCTTGATAACAAATAACATTGGGGGTTAATGACCGTGTCCTGGATATCCTTGGCTCATTTAAAAAGCGTAAATGGCCACAACTTAAGCACTTAGTCCCTACGTGGACTTGTCTCTATTAGTCCCTGTGTGGACATTTACTTTTGTAAACAGTCCCTGTGAGGACATGTATTATCTGTATAGCTCCTGCGTGGGCAAGTGTTTATGTGAAAAGTCCCGTTTAGGGCAAAGTGTACTACTCTTAAATTTTAATGGAATGTAAGCTTATAAATTTCATCTTTGCTATGTTATGCATAATTAAATTATATATGAAATAAATAAATCGGAATCATTCCTTTTTAAAAATCTATCTGCCTATGTTATTTTAATTTAGGATCTTAAAGGTATAACCTAGCCCGCATGTCATTTTAAGACCTGGCCGAGATGGTAAAACCCGTTAAAAAGATTCAAATCCCTGTTAACATCTGGAAACATGTTAACACTCCTGGCAGACTTGATTCATTAAAAACACGCGTGTTATTATTATATATGGATCTTTTCAAAGATTCCAAACCCAACTAAATGACCTCTGAATCATGGGTTAAATCATTAATATATATGATCAGTTCTGTTTACCATCCATTGGTAATAGAATGCCTACGGGCCCTTCTCATTTTCATATGAGACAAAGGACAGTATTAGTCTGTGACCCTGTCTGATAAAGGTAATGAACTTTGTTCAAACCTTCATGCTTTGATTCTCTGAAATCATAGTTTATAATCTAAATTGTCCCTGTGACTAGGCCTTATGTGCTAATAAAAATGTTATTATTTTATAATTAGGATAAATTATATTAGAAATCCTAAATAAATGTGAGTAACAAATTAACCATATATGGTCTACGTTTACCACGGTTAATAAATTGCCATCTAAGACAATCCTATAATAAACTCACCAATAAATTATTGTCATTATGTAACAGTTCAAGCAGCATGGCTGACTCAGACGAGATAAATAGTCACCCACGAGCAGTGAATGATAATGCCCGGATAAATGTAGCAGGTGCAGAGTTACAGGCAATGATAGATAATGCCATTAATCGAGCTTTGGATAGACAGCTCCATGAGTCCAGGGATAACCATACAAGGACCCAATCTGCACCACACTCTAGCACACCCTCCAGGACCCACACTGCCCACAACAGTAATTCTCACCACTCATCAAACCAGAGGAGTGCTCCATCCCAAAGAGTCATACGGAATTAAGAACCCCGTAATAAGGGTTGCTCCTATAAGTACTTCGTATCGTGCAAACCCAGGGATTTTACTGGGGAAAAAGGAGCAGTAGATTGCATGACTTGGATAGACGAGATGGATACGGTTGTGGATATCAGTGGTTGCAATGATAGGGATATTGTGAAATTCGTGTCCCAGTCTTTCAAAGGTGAAGCATTAGCATGGTGGAGATCTTTGATCCAAGCTACGGGGAAAATCCCGTTATACAATATGACCTGGGAACAATTCATGACGCTGATTAAGGAAAATTACTGCCCTCAACACGTGGTTGAGAAAATTGAATCTGACTTCTTGTCGCTGGTCATGAAAAACCTAGACTGTCAGGCCTACCTTACCAGTTTCAACACTTTGTCAAGATTGGTTCCGTACTTAGTAACCCCGGAACCCAAGCGAATAGCTCGATTCATTGGGGGTTTGGCCCCGGAGATCAAGGCAAGTGTGAAGGCCTCAAGACCAGCTACTTTTCGGTCTGCAGCGGACATATCATTGTCCCTCACCTTGGAGGCGATCAGGCAGAGATCGCAGAGGAATACCGATACCGAAAAGAGGAAGCGTGAGGACGACAACTCACGGCGTTCAGACAAGAAGCAAAAGGGAAACAATGACCACCGGAAGGGGTCAGGATTTAGGAAGGATGGTCAGCAGTCGGGTGAGAAACCCAGGTGTAAAATCTGCAAGAGACAGCACTTTGGGAAGTGCAGGTTTGAATCGAATTCGTCTTCACAATCAAAAACTTTTGCATGTGGGTTGTGCAAGTCTAAGGAACACAAAACCTTGGATTGCAAAAAGATGAGGGATGCGACCTGCTACGGCTGCAATGAAAAGGGGCACATCAAAACTAACTGCCCTAAATATGCCAAGAAGCCTGAAGAGGCTAAGAAGACCAATGCTAGGGTCTTCACGATGGATGCTAAAGAAGCCGTCAAGGACGACAATGTGATAACAGGTACCTTTCTCGTAAATGATGTTTATGCGAGAGTGTTATTTGATTCAGGTGCTGATAAGTCGTTCGTAGATAATAAGTTTTGTGATTTGTTGAAAATACCTGTTAAGACCTTAAGTGTGAAGTATGAGGTGGAACTAGTAGATGGCACTTTAGAAACCGCCTCAACCTTATTAGATGGATGTTTCATATCCATTAAGAACCACTCTTTTCCTTTGTCCCTACTTCCTCTAAAACTGGCAGGTTTCGACATAGTTTTGGGTATGGACTGGTTATCTCATAACCAGGCCCAGATCATTTGCAATAAGAAGCAAGTAGTGATCCAGACTTCGTCTGGTGAATCACTTACTATCCAGGGAGATACCCAGTATGGACTACCTGAGCAAATGTCTGTGCTCAAGGACTCAAAGTGTTTGAAGAAGGGTTGTGTCATCTACATGGCACAGGTGATTATTGATGAGCCAAAGCCCAAGATAGGGGATATTCCCATCATTTCTGAATACCCTGAAGTTTTTCCTGAAGAACTACCTGGTTTGCCACCAGATAGGCAAATCGAATTCAGAATTGACATTATTCCTGGATCAGCACCAGTAGCAAGGGCGCCTTATAGGTTGGCACCAACAGAGATGAAGGAATTGAGAACGCAGTTAGATGATTTACTAGCCAAAGGTTTCATCAAACCTAGCTCGTCTCCTTGGGGAGCACCAGTTTTATTTGTCAAGAAGAAGGATGGATCGATGCGTCTGTGCATCGACTACCACGAGCTTAACAAGGTCACTATCAAGAATAGGTATCCTTTGCCCAGAATCGACGATCTGTTCGATCAACTTCACGGGGCAAGTTACTTCTCTAAGATTGACTTAAGATCAGGCTATCACCAACTGAAGGTTAGAGATGAAGACGTGCACAAGACTGCATTTAGGACTCGTTATGGTTATTACGAGTTCCTAGTGATGCCTTTTGGGCTCACTAATGCACCAGCCGCATTTATGGATCTCATGAATCGCGTTTGCAAGCCTTACATGGATAAATTTGTCATCGTTTTCATCGATGATATCCTCATCTACTCAAAGAACCACACTGACCATGAGAAGCACCTTCATTGCATTTTGGAACTACTTCATAAAGAAAAGCTCTATGCCAAATTCTCGAAGTATGAATTCTGGCTTTGGGAAGTCCAATTTCTTGGACATGTTGTTAGTGAGCGTGGTATCCAAGTAGATCCCGCTAAAGTTGAAGCTGTCATGAATTGGCAAGAGCCAAAGACGCCTACAGAAATTCGTAGCTTCCTAGGTTTGGCAGGATACTATAGGCGATTCATTGAAAACTTCTCAAGGATTGCTGCACCCCTGACTTCACTGACACGTAAGAAGATTAAGTTTGACTGGGGTCCTAAGCAGCAGGAATCCTTTGACATTCTGAAACAGAAGTTGAGCAATGCTCCAGTTCTGACATTGCCTGATGGAATCGAGGAGTTTGTAGTTTATTGTGATGCATCACACACCGGGATGGGATGTGTGCTTATGCAGAAAGGCAAGGTCATTGCCTATGCTTCACGCCAGTTAAAGGTGCACGAAAAGAATTACACCACCCATGACTTGGAGTTGGGTGCCGTTGTATTCGCACTAAAACTTTGGAGGCACTACTTATATGGAATCAAATGTGTGATCTATTCGGATCACAAGAGCCTTCAACATATGTTCAATCAGAAGGACTTGAACATGAGGCAACGCCATTGGATGGAAACTCTAACTGATTACGATTGTGAAATAAGATACCATCCCGGCAAGGCGAATGTAGTCGCCGATGCCTTGAGTCGGAAGGAAAGGGTGAAACCCATCCGAATCAATGCCAAGAGCATGGAAATAAAGAACAATTTGATTGAAAGGTTGTTAGCTGCACAGAAAGAAGCTGTGTTGGAAGCTAACTATCCTAACGAAAAGCTAGGGGTAACTGAGGAACAGTTAACCCTTAGTAAGGATGGAATTCTTAGATTGAATGGACGGATATGGGTTCCAATTTATGGAGGACTCCGAGATGTTATCCTCCAGGAAGCCCACAGCTCTAAATACTCCGTTCATCCTGGAGCTGATAAGATGTACCAGGATCTCAGGGCAAACTATTGGTGGATAGGCTTGAAAAAGTCTGTAGCTACCTATGTAGCTAAATGCTTGACATGTGCGCAAGTCAAAGCCGAGCATCAAAAACCGTCAGGTTTGCTACAACAGCCTGAACTTCCCACTTGGAAGTGGGAAATGGTGACGATGGATTTTATCACCAAGTTACCCAAGACAAGGAAAGGAAATGATACAATATGGGTTATAGTTGATAGACTGACTAAGTGAGCACATTTCTTACCCATCAAGGAGACTTATAGCTCCGATATGTTAGCCCAGTTATACGTTGATAAGATTGTAGCTTTACATGGCATACCTGTGTCTATTATCTCTGACAGAGATACTAGATACACGTCACATTTTTTGAAAAGTTTCCAACAATCTTTGGGCACACGTTTGAATTTTAGTACAGCTTACCATCCTCAGACTGACGGTCAGAGAGAGCGTACTATTCAAACGCTGGAAGACATGCTACGAGCATGTGCGATCGATTTGGGAGGAAGTTGGGATAAGAACCTACCTCTGATTGAATTCTCCTACAACAATAGCTACCACACCAGCATTAAGGCTGCGCCTTTCGAGGCCTTATACGGTAGAAAGTGTAGATCGCCCATTTGTTGGGCAGAAGTTGGAGATGTCCAATTATCAGGACCAGAGATAGTCTTCGAAACGACGGACAAGATTGTCCAGATTCGAGACCGTCTCAAAGTTGCCCGAGATAGGCAGAAGAGTTACGCAGATCCAAAGCGTAAAGCTATGAGCTTCGAAGTAGGCGACAAGGTGTTGCTTAAAGTATCACCCTGGAAGGGAGTGATGCGATTTGGTAAGAAAGGCAAGTTAAGCCCGAGGTACATTGGACCGTTCGAAGTAATCGAACGTGTCGGATCGGTTGCCTATAAGTTAAACTTACCAGAAGAGCTCAGTGGTATTCACAATGTATTCCACATCTGCAATCTGAAGAAGTGTTTCGCTGATGAATCACTGGTTATACCACATTCGGATGTGCATATAGATGAGAGCTTGAAATTTGTGGAAAAACCTTTGTCGATCGAAGATCGACAGGTTAAGAAGCTTCGAAGAAAGCAAGTACCGATTGTAAAGGTCAAATAGGATGCCCGTAGAGGTCCCGAGTATACGTGGGAGGTTGAGTCCACGATGAAAGAAAAGTACCCTTATCTATTTCAGTAAATCTCGAGGTCGAGATTTCTTTTAAGGGGGTGAGGATGTAAAACCTCGAAAATTTACGTCCTATGATGTGTTGACACGTGTCATAGGTTTGAACGTGTGAAAGAATGTTCTAGAAGGACTAAAGTTGACAAACAATGAAACTATGTAAATATAAGGGTTCAAAGTGTCAACAATGAATGATTACACTTTACAATAACCCTACATGATGTTTATAACCTTAAACGAATAGGTCATGGATCATACGAAGCGAATTGTGAAAGAAAGTGAGAGATTACAAACTACAGGGGTTAAATGTGTCAACATGTTAAGTTATACCTCTGAGTGACCTTTTAGCAAACCCGAAGCCTTGTAACGATTAATTATGCTCACTAGAATGTACCATAAAAATTTCACCAAGTTTCGTTATCGTATGAGTAAGTTGTGATAAAATTCGTGTGTGAGGGTTAAAATCGTCAACATTGAAATTTAGGGCTTTTCGGGTGATCACAAAGTTACCCGAGGACTTAACAAAGATGGTATAAGCCCTAAAGCCCCCATATGTAAATATTGAAGCCTCATAATGCAAGAATAGTAGTGAAAACGACCTTTCGGGGGACCAAGGACCAAAGTGCAATTAAAAGAAAAATGGAAAACCTAATCACAAGTCTCAGGCGGCCCGCCTGAGGTTTAACAACATCTAAAGCGGGCCGCATCAGGACCCCAGATGCAGAAAACATCACAGCTGCCTGTTTTCAGCCATTTAACCGACTCCAAGTGACTTGTTATGATACCATGGGCTCCTATACTGGTATTTAGGCTATAGAGGGCACTTGTAATCATCCTTGAACATTCTTAGACCCATTTGGCATCGATTTAGAAAGATCAAAGTTCATATAAAAGTCACATGTTGCAACATACAAACACATTTCAACTTCTGGACATTTGGAGGAGCTCAAGAACTGATACAAGACTTCCTAATCATCCATTAGACTTGTGTAAGTACCCTCGACCCTTCTAAATTTAGTTTTGCTTAGTCTATAGCTTAGAAATCAAACCGTCGTAACTACGGTTTGACTTAGCGATAAAACACAAACGGTCCAGGGTTTTGTCGAATCAAAAGTGGTTAT
The DNA here is from genome assembly GCA_030545235.1 of Helianthus tuberosus. Lineage (NCBI taxonomy): Eukaryota > Viridiplantae > Streptophyta > Magnoliopsida > Asterales > Asteraceae > Helianthus > Helianthus tuberosus. The sequence continues at coordinate 23,382,505 of CM060354.1, forward strand.
AAGTTGGTAATCATGTGGGCTTTAAACCCTTAAAAGGGCACCCACTGATTCCAATCCTAACTAGGTCGATTGTCGAGTCAATGGTAATTAGAAAAAGTCAACAGAATTGTTATTTTCGATTTAACGCATGATTAACGATATAAAAGGCGTGTAACATATTTTATTATTCCTCTAACCTGATAATAAGTATAAAAACTGGTATACGCTTGTTTGATTCGACAACTTTCTGTTTTGAACCGATTCGGAGCCGAAAGTCACATAGTTTGACTTTCTGCTTTGACCTCGATTCTGACCCGGTTTTGATAGGTTTAGACATGCCTTAAAGTTCCATTAGGGCCTAGTTACATGTGTGTATAACCCTCTTCGTTTATACCACATAAATCCTTAATTGTCCGACGTTTCCGTTAATTGCCTAAACTTTGACCATAATGCCCTTATGACTATAAAACGAGAATTTTGGAAATATGAAAGTACAATAATCTTAGTTACTGATTATTAATCATGTCCCTAAAATTTCACATCAATCGGAGGTCTAGATTAGGAGTTAAGCTTAATGACGTAATTAGAACGCTTCTTAGTGATTAAATGGCGTCATTAGCGTAAAGCCTATCTAAACCCAATTTTTGACACCAAACCTTTTACCCACTGATGTAATATAATATTTTGGGATTTTTGGAGATTTTTAATTATTTTTAAACTGATCATAAGCTAGGTTTATCGCCTTGATTCGGTTAATACCGAATTTAACCTTTTCGGTTATAAAATGAGTTTTACAAATCCTTTTAATGCCAATCCAATTGCTACTGATTTTAAATATTAAATGGAGTGTTTTGAACCTGTTTAACTGATCAGGAAACTCAGAATCCTATTTTAACCCGTACGTCGCTTAAAACGGCTTTTACGCGTATTATACGCATAGTTAGGGTTTAAAACTATTTGGGCATATAAGACTTATAACCAAATGTTATAACCTGTTTAAATAAACCATTGCACTGATTTAATCAGACCCGGATCACAGAAGATAAACTAATTCATTTTATAATCTTTAAAATGACCAAAATACCCCTACGGGGCTTAATATGAGATTAAACTCGTTTTGGGCATAATGGAAGGTATCTTACTGATATCACACCATATTTAAGGCATGTTAACTTAGGAAACCTGTTTAGGACTCTTATGGTTACCCGTTACGCTTCATACGCGTTCGATTCGGTTTACGTAACTAGTTTACATAAATTAGCCGAAACGGGTCAAACCTTATCGGTTTTATCTCAAAATCAAGAATGTGTATAATATACCCATATTAAGCAAGTCTTCAAAATTTTCGGGTCTAAATCACATTCTATCCGGTCTTCGCTTAATCGTGCGTACGAACCGTATCTTTAAAACTAATCGGTCTAAGCTTAAGCTTAACTAAAAGACCCGTTAGGATTCTAATAGGTTATTATAAACTTTCGTTCCAGATTAGGAGAACCAGTAAAAGATACTTGCACTCGCTGATTTGGATTCATACTTGCTCAGGTAAATACTTTTAACTTATTTTCCCTTATACGGGCTTGGGGTACGGTATATAAAATACCGCCTTGGTCGGGCATTCGACCTTAATCATGTGTTGGTTAAGTATTATCGAGATGACCGTTTAAATTGTTTTGTTTGCTTAAAGCCTTTGGGGGGTTAATGACCATGTCCCGGATATCCCTGGCATCATTCTATGAAATGGCCACGACCTTAGCACACAGGTGTAGGCGTACACCTGTTAGTGTCTCATTTAAATAATGTGGTGTGTCTATTGATCTTTAACCCGGCACGATCTGGGCTACTGAACGCATAAGAAACATGTAAATCTTTTACGAGTATTATATTCAAATAATTATCCCAAGTTATAAAATATTATTTGTGCCTTGTGCCTTAAATGCATTTTCATAAACTCTTTTCAATGAGTCGGTTGATTATATTTGCCAGTGTAAACTAACGTATTTTTCTTAAAAAGGTTAAGTGCAGGTACTACGCGTAATAGGCTGGCTTGTCTCCTAGCATCCACAATAAGTCTCGCAAGCTTGGATGTCATAGACTGTTGAACACTGTTTCCTTTTATTTTGATCTATATGTGGATTTATATTCAACTACTTGTGATACTTAATATTACAATATCGTTTGGTTGAAATGAATCTATACTTTGCTTCCGCTGTGCATTTAAATATTGTGTTGTTTGACTATTATGTTTCCAACCACGTCACGATATTCCCCTACCGGGCCCACCGGTAACACGTGGAAATTCGGGGTGTGACACAAACCCTTCTCCTCCAAATGGAAAACAATCCGCCACAAACTCGACCAAATCCTCTCCATTCTATACAGAGTTCTAAAATACCTTTTGCATAACAGTTTGAATAACTTTATATGAATGCCATGATTGTAAATCAACCCGGTTCAGGAGACTTCAAAGAATCCAAAGTGCAATTGCTGGGAAAAATCTATACATAAGGTTCACTTGCAGCACAGGTGATGCAATGGGGATGAACATGGTTTCCAAAGGTGTTCAAAATGTTTTGGACTATCTGCAGCTTGACTTCCCGGATATGGACATTCTTGGCATCTCCGGCAACTATCGTTCTGACAAGAAACCGGCAGCCGTCAACTGGATAGAAGGAAGAGCACAACACCTAATTTTGTTAACTGATTTCTAGGGTTTTTGATATGAAGTTCTGTTGTAAGGGATTGGGGGTTTTAAAGATGACGAATCAGTTTAAATGACACGTAGGACATGCCACATCAGCTTAAATTGACACGTAGGCTAATTTTACTAACCAGGTTAGTGATTATTTAACGAGGGGGTGCTATAACAAACAATGTGCCAAGTTGGGAGTGGTGTAAGCCAAAGTCAAAGTTGAAAGTGCCAGCGGCCAAATGGCAATAGTTGGGGGTGTTTAAATCCATTAACCCTAAAAAAATACATTACATCACCAAAAAAATCTATCGTCTTCATCTTCAATGGAGTTGAATTTAGGAAGTGTCGAAACATGTTCTACCAAATCAGCTCGAAGGTTTCAATTTATTTGTCTTGACTCGATTAGATTTTGGTTTTCCGTTTTCTCTTTGTCATTAATGTCTTCTTTATTTGATTCGGTATCCTCGCCATAATATTAAACTATTGCATGTTCTTCATCATCTAAAATCATGTTGTGTAGAATGATGCACGCGTACATCACGTTTCTTATTTGATCTTGTTCATATAATCGACAAGGCATGCTCAAAATGTGCCACCTTTTCTTCAAAACACCAAATGCTCGCTCGACGTCTTTGCGTGCCGCCATCTGAACTTTGTTAAACTTTATTCTTTTAGGATCTAGGGTTCCATCTCTTGAAAATGATTTCAAAAACAACACACTCAGGGTAAATTCCATCAACAAGATAGTACCCATACTTGTATTCAACCCCATTTACAAAAAAATGTTCCTTTTGGTCCAAAACCATTTATTAGATCATTGAAAAGGGACGTATGATGTGTAATGTTTATATCGTTATGTGAACCATGCATACCAAAGAATGCATGCCAGATCCAAAGATCTTGTGATGCAACAACTTCAAGCATCATAGCCGGCATTCCATGATATCCGCTTGTGTGAGAGCCTTGCCATGCGCTTGGACAAAGTTCTCACTCCCATTTTATCCAATCTAAACTACCTATCATCCCAGGGAGACCATGATATTCAACGTGATGTTCCAAAATTTGTTGCATATCACTAAACTTCGATTTTCTCAAGTATCTTTTCATATATAGTTCAATGATATATGCACAAAAATTGTAAAGACTTTCCCTAGCCTCTCGTGCCGACATTTTTTAATAGTCGTCCATTATGTCGGAACTATTGTTGTAAGCCAATTGTCTTAGGGCGACCGTAACCTTTTGCCACGTGGTAAATCCTAAATTACCATGCGTATCGGGTTTTTGTCGGAAAAAAAAAACATAATTATTCTCTAAATCCTTTGATATTCTTAAAAATGAATTTGTACTCATATAAAAACGACGCCTAAACATTCTTTCATCATACGTTGTTTCGGGTGAGAAGTAATCGCTTGCCAGCAAATCGTTTGCGGTTTCGCGTTCATGAACAATATGCTTTCTCCGTTTGTGTTGGGGTTGGGAAGTCCCTTCATCTGAATCTTCAACAATAACTTTCACGACCATCGCCACTGTTGATAATAATATTTCTACCCCGTCATCGGATGAGGATGACAAAACAAATCTATCATACGAATCGCTTGAACTAGAAGAATCCATTGTATATATTTTTTTTTTGGAGGTTGGTAGTGGATTTTGGATTTTTGGATGGTAAAAATGAGTAAGAATTGTTTGATTTATATAGAATATAAGTAAAGGAATTTTTTTTAAATAGCTGTTCGCCAACGGCTAGCCCAACGGTCCTATCTCAACAGCCAATTCATGCCAGCCAACTCACCTTACCCCCGCCCCATGCCAGGATTCAAACCCACGCTAGCGGGGCAACGCCGTGGCCAATGCTGGCCCGGTATGGTTTAGCCAGCGTTGCTTGGTGTTGGTGCATATGTCTGTCGACTTCATCTTGTATCGAGTCTTGAACTAGATTGTATAGATCAGGGCACAAAGTACGAGAAATTAGGATTTAGGGGTATTTCGCACGAAATAGGAAACAGCTATTTCGTACGAAATCAGTTGGTCATTTCGCACGAAATGACTATTTCGTGTGAAATTGATTTCGTTCCAACTGTTACCTGTTGTGCCATTTCATTTGTAACTTTTCGATTCCAGAGCCGAAGTGCTGCTGAAGTGTCTACTCGCTGTAAAACGTTGTTATATCAATCAAAAAGACAATTAGAGTGAATTTCAAGCTGTATCGAACTCAATACATTAGTTTCCACCTCTCGTATTGAGAAGAACACCTCTGAACGACTCGTTTCGGTCGTGAAAACGATCCTACAAGTGGTATCAGAGCTCAGGAGGAGGAGTTCTTACCGAATTCAGCTTGATTTCATCTATTTTCTGACTTCTACACCTTCTTTTCAAAATTAAACAAGTTTTAACGGTTAAAATGGATTGAATTTCTCACATTATAAGCGAAACAGTGTTTTAACAAAGCCTTGAAAGAATTGGATCAAAATTCGAACAAAAACCTGATCAAATTGACAAAAATATGGCCGACATGATGACATCAGCAGTATTTCGCACGGAATAGAGCTTTCATTTCGCACGGAATAGAGCTTTCATTTCGCACGAAATCACTTTTGAGTTTCATTTCGCTTGAAAAGATAGTTCATTTCATACGAACTCAGTATTTCGTGTGAGATTTGGTTGATTTCGCATGAAATCGCTATTTCGCGTGAATTATTTCGTACGAAATCACTATTTCGTTTGAGATTGAGTTGATATCGCACGAAATCACTATTTCGCTTGAAAATTAGGATCATTTCACACAAAAACACTCATTTCGTGTGAAATCATTTCGTGCGGTCTCATTTCGTTTGAAGTTGTTTTGCAGGTTATTTCGTTTGAATAGGGTATTTCGTTTGAAAAGATCATTTCGCTTGAAAGTGTCTGATTTTGAGAAACTTGTTACCGAATCATGGAAGAGGAATTTTATAACGCATTTGCTACTGCCCCGACTACTCCGGCTACCCTTGCTCAAAGCATGAACATGGAAAATGAGACTGGAACTTTGCAAAAACCCCCGAAACTAATGGGCATTAAGGAGTATTATGGTTGGAAAGATCGGTTTGAAAACTGGGTTCAAGCTAATCATTTGAGATCTTGGGAGTGTATTGAGAAAAAGTATGTCAAACCTCGTACAGATTTGGGTGTAATCAAAACAATTTCTGAATTGACTGATAAAGAACGAGACATGTACAAAGCAGAAAAAATGATGATTAGTCTGTTACAGCAAGCTGTGAAAGAAGACATCTTCATTTTGCTCCAACATGATAACACTTCACGATCGATTTGGGAAGCACTTCGAGTTAAGTTTGAGGGAAGTGAGAAGATGATCAGGAGTAAGAAATCTTTGCTAAAGAAAGAGTTTGATTTGTTTTCGAGTTTGCCAGGAGAATCTTCAAAGAAATTGATCGAAAGATATTATCACTTAGTGCGATCTATGTCTTTGTTAGAAATAGTCAAAAATCAAGAAGAATGGGTTGATAAATTAGCTGATGCTTTACCTCATAAAGAATGGGGTACCTATCTGATGATCTTGAAAAACACTGGAGAATATGACAAATTGATAATTTCCCAGTTTATTGAAAAGATTGAAGGTAAAGATCTTGAATAGCAAAAGATTGCAAGGATGAATAATCCAAGTACTCAACAAGATGTCAAAATGTATTACAAAGGTAGTGTTCAGGATGTTGAAGCAAGTCCGAAAGTTCAAACTGCTTTCAGTGCAAAAAACTCATCTGGATCAGTGAATCAAAGTCCAAATAGTAGCAGTGGTTTTTCTTCATATCCAAGTGTTAATCCGAAGGTTTCAACCTCGAGTCATCAGTTCCAAAGTTCAAACAGCAGTAATGGTCATGTGTTACATTGCAATATCGCGTTGCATCTTCAGAACGGTCAAAATTTCTCTGAAGAAGTTGCTAAAAGTCATATGGTGTTACTTGCTACAGTGTTGGAATCATATGAAGGGTTGGTTGCAGGAAGGATCGGAAATCCGATGTTGATGAAAGAGGATTACGATCAGATCGATGCTGAGGAAATGGAGTTAATGGATATCAAGTGGTGCTTAGCAAGTGTTTTGAGAAGGGCTGAAAAATTCAAGATGATTACAGGGAGAGATGATTTCCTGGATGCAAATGTTTCTACTTTAGGTTTTGATAAATCTAAAGTTACTTGTTTTTTATGCAGGGAGAAAGGACATTTCAAGAGGGAATGTACCAATCGTGAGGCAAGTAGAGCAAAGAACCTATTTGGTAGTAATGATTATTATCGTAAAGCTATATATCAACAAGTTACTCAACAACCGTATCAGCCACAAGATTCAAAAACTGCTCATGCTAGGAAGGCAATTGAAGAATCAAATAAGAAAGCTTATTTTGGTATAATTGATCAAGATGATGAAAAAGTAGCAGAGGGTTTCAATTGGGATAAATACATACCACCTGATTCAAAAGTAATAGCTCTCATTGCACAAATAGTCCAAGAACCAGATTTTTTGAAGGAATGGATGAAAGGGATTGCTAGTGATGAGAATAACAAAGATGGAGAGTCTGTTTCGTCAGACGATAGTTCAGAAAAGACAACAATCTTTAATCAATCATTATCTGATGATAGTGATGATGAAGAAGAAACGCAAATAAATATTGTAAGAACTTCATTATCTCCTAAAAGTTTTGAATTTTATTTTGCAGATAGATTGGAAAAGCTGAAGGAGAGACGAGCAGCAAAAGAACAGAAAAAAATGAAATGTCAAAGTATTGCTCAAAAAGAGAAGTCTGAACAGAGTAAAGAAGTTAAAGTCGCTGAGAAGATGATTGAGGCTGAAAAGGTTGTTGAAGCTGAAAAGGTTGTTGAAGTTGAAAAGGTTATCGAAGTTGAAAAGTTTGTTGAAGTCATTAAGCCGTGTTTAAAGTGTTCAGAATCTTGCAAACAATGTGAAGAAAAAGATGATAAATTGAGTGAGCAAGATAAGATGAAAGAAAGGTTATTGTTCGATCTCAATTATGTGAAAGAATCGTATGACGTTTTGAACAGAACAGTGAATGGTCTTCAGAAGACAAAATCTGAAAGAGAAGACGCATTAACCATGATGAATGTAGTGATGATGTCTAAGCAAAAGGCTATTAATCACTATATTGAAGAATGTGTAAAGTTGAAGCAAGAGTTGGAGACAGAAAAAATAGAAAATGAAAGAATCAGACGATTGTTACAAAGTTATTCAAGTTCTGATTATTTGATTGATAGAATTTATCCAACTGTTGAAGGTTTTGAAGCCTTTCAGGATAAGAAGTCGGAAGAGAAGGATACTGGTAAGAAACAAAGTGCAAATTATAACAAGTGTCCGCCTCCGATCTGGGAAGGTTATTCTCCCAGAAACCAAATGAGGAGCAAGTCAAAAAGGCAGTCAATATAAAATTGAAGTCTGAAACAACTGATGATTTACCAGACAACATTGACGTCACGTTCACATCGTCTGATACTGATCATGAGTCTGAGTTAATAAAAAAGGTGGTCGAAATCCAAAAAGATTTTCAGTGTGTTTTAGATCATGAGTCTTAGCTTAACGGTGTTGGTGATTTGTTTCAAAAACTAATATGATCCTCTTACACAAACTCACAAAAATATTGTTTGTAAATATTTCTTTACTGCAATTCTTTAATTTCAAAATCCAAAAAGATTTTCAGTGTGTTTTAGCATAAATTTTGAAAATTCAAAAAGATTTTCGACAACTGATGTTGGAGAGTTGGTTTTCAAAATTCCAAGTGCTAAACATGATGAATAGGTTTGGGAAAGTGTGTTTGAAAAGATTTGCCTACAAGTGGTCATCAGAAACTTTTAAATATTAAATCATTCTATTCATGCTAGTGATTTATAAATTTGTCAAATGTTAAATTTGTGAAACTTATTTTGAGGTAGAGAATGTGCAGGTTACAGGTTTCTGACTCTGAGTGTTACAGAGAGCCAGATTACGATTCTGAACCTGTGAAGGATTGTATAGCATGGAAAGAGATTGAAAGTTGGATCAACATTCAAGGGGGAGTTTGAATGTTCGAAAGCCAGTTACAAATCTTGGGATAAAAGAAAGAAGGAAGAAGAAAGAAGAAAGAAGTTTGAGGATGTTTTACACTGTCAGATACTTCAGGAAGAGCAAAAGGACTGATAAAGACTGAAGACGTTAAAGACTCGACACTGAAGACTTCGTCAACATCCAAGGGGGAGTATGTTGGTGCATATGTCTGTCGACTTCGTCTTGTATCGAGTCTTGAACTAGATTGTATAGATCAGGGCACGAAGTACGAGAAATTAGGATTTAGGGGTATTTCGCACGAAATAGGAAACAACTATTTCGTACGAAATCAGTTGGTCATTTCGCATGAAATGACTATTTCGTGTAAAATTGATTCCGTTCCAACTGTTTCGTGCGAAATAGGCCAGCCTATAAATACCTGTTGTGCCATTTCATTTGTAACTTTCCGATTCCAGAGCCGAAGTGCTGCTGAAGTGTCTACTCGCTGTAAAACGTTGTTATATCAATCAAAAAGACAATTAGAGTGAATTTCAAGCTGTATCGAACTCAATACGTTAGTTTCCGCCTCTCGTATTGAGAAGAACACCTATGAACGACTCGTTTCGGTCGTGAAAACGATCCTACACTTGGTATCCCCGCCCCAACACATGCCCCACACCCCGTGGTCTTAAAAAGGGAGAAATAGTATGTGGGAAGAGATTCCAAAACTGCCTTTAGGAGAGTTAGTTACCTTCCACACGGAAAGAATTTTAGTGTTCCAAAGAGAAATCAACTTGTCAAAAGTGTCCAACCCACCTCCCAATGTAAGATTCTATTCGTATTTGCCGCACCCAAATATTAACTATTAACTAACTCTATAACATTTAGCAAGTTTGATGAACAGTACTTCACCTGCTTCGTAACTTGCGCCAACAATAAAAATTACGAAACTGCCCTGTATAAAATTTCAAAATCCGCATTCCGTCGATCTGTTAAAAGTTTTGTTAACTAAGAATTAAAGTACATACATAGAAGCATAGGGTACATGCACAGGTCCACCACCACCTTACGCCACTGCCGGAATTATAGCCGGAAACATCGCCTGATTTCGTTCCTACCCGACAGACGCACTTCACCGATGCTGATAGGCGGAGATAGCAATCCACAGAAGCCATATGCAACCGTCGTAGACCTCACCGTCGTCTTTGGTACAAACCTAACTCCACCAACGTTCTTAATATCGACGTAAACGAGAAGGGTTCACGATTTTAATGGTCTCCGACAGAGTTAACCAATGATTTGTTGTTGAACCATTGTGTGTTTGCTGATTCAACATCCTAAATCATCACTTCTGTTATAGCTATTACAGTTATTTAATTAATATATTATAATTGATAAGTTATAGCTATTAGTTTGACAGAAAATGATATATTTCATTTTCTGGGCTAATTGGTTTTGTGCCATAGAAAATATATTTGAAAAAGTAATGTCATGGGACATTACTAAATTCAGAGTCACTAGTTGAGAGAATGATCAACAGTGATATGACCAGAGTCACTAGTTGAGAGAATGATCAACAGTGATATGACCAGAGTCACTAGTTGAGAAAATGATCAACAGTGATAGGACCAGAGTCACTAGTTGAGAGAATGATCAACAGTGATAGGACCAAAGTCACTAGTTGAGAGAACGATCAACAGTGATGCGACCACCGACACTAGTTGAGAGAATGATCAACAGTGTTATGACCACAGTCACTAGTTGAAAGAATGATCAACAGTGATATGACCATCGTCACGGGAATCGCCTAGTAACACGTACTTTGAATAATAGTAAAATATAATTACTTGATAAATTCACTATTTGATGAAAGTAAGCGAATGGGTGATATGACCACCATCACATCGGAACTGCCACCATGTGATCAATAATGATTGAGTTGGGTAAATATAAACAAATATAAAAACCTTGATGCTGTAAAGTATAACAATATATTTTTATAAAAATGGAATGAATTCGCCAGTATTTATCACTGATAAAATATTTTCAAAACGTGTTTCAAGTAATTTGCTAGAAGCCAGCTATGGAGCACTGAAGGCTTAAATAAAGTGGCTATAAACACCTGAATAAAAGAAGAAAATTATGTTTTATTTATTTGGGTTTATCCCTATAAAAACAATTGAATTAAATCTGGGTTTTAGCTCATTTGTTTAATATTAAAAGTTCGGTGTTTTACAAACTCTGAAATCATTTCTTAACTACGATCCTGATGAATTAATAAACACCGATACCATCTGGCTGGTTCACGGCTCCCGCTCCCAGGGTGGGGTCAGGGGCTATGACAGAAGGTGGTATCAGGGCCACTTGTTTAAGCTATTTAGGTGTTCTTTTAATACCTAATATGAAACAATAAAGTTAGGAAATTAATACAAAGTAACATATGTGCTATTCTTGTAGATTTTTATATATGTATATATGTAGATATATATTTGCACATATGATTCTTGAAAGTATTGTCTTGTTTTATTCTGTGACATTAATAATTGAAAATGTTTATAATTCATATGTCGAATGAAGTATCACATAATCCAGAAGTTCATACTAATAATGAAAATCCTTTGGATAAAAATGCTATAGAAAATATGATAGCCCAAGGAATAGCTAATGCTATACCTGTAATAATTAAAGCTGTTAAAAACCCCGTAGAACCCACCAAATTTGTGAGTAGCAAGCATACTCGCGACGACAGTTTTAGCCATAGTGTCAACGGAGGCAATGATGATACTATCAAAACCCCATTTCCCAAGAAAATGAAGGCGATGTCTCTCGGGTGTACCTACAGAGAATTTCTAGCTTGTAAACCAACTGAGTTCGCGGGCAGTGAAGGAGCCACGGCTGCTCTGCGATGGTTGGAAAAGACAGAAGCTGTTCTAAAAATTAGCAAATGTGCCGAAGAAGATAAGGTGATGTATGCATCCAACCTCTTCAAGGAAGAAGCCTTAGAATGGTGGAATACAATTCTTCAGGCAAAAGGAAGTGACATGGCTTATGCCATGAACTGGGAAAAATTCAAGGAAATGGCAGAAAGGAAATTTTGTCCTCCTTATGAAAAGGAGCGAATGGCTAACGAGTTTCTAAACCATAAAATGATAGACGTGAATTGTCGTGAATATACGACAACGTTCTTAGAATATGCAAGAATGGTACCAACTCTGGCTTCGCCAGAACCAGTACTAATTTCTCGTTATATTTGGGGATTAGTTAGCGAAATCCGAGACATGGTCAAGGCCGCCAGACCACAGATTATTGAAGAAACCGTTGAACTAGCTAACATCCTGACAGATGGACTAATCCGCACAAGAGAAGAAAACAAGAAGAAAGAGTTAGCCCAGAAATTTCCCAAGAATTCAAGAAGAAAGGAACTGAACCGTCATTGGAGCAAGCTACCAGCAGAAGCTGTAACAAAAAGCATTCAGGAAGATGTCTTTTTAGGAGAACACCCTACTGTGACTTCTGCAAGATGACCGGGCATATAGAGGAAGAGTGTAGAAGGAAAACTAATATATGTTACAATTGCGGAGAAACAGGACACACCAAACCATATTGCCCGAAATTGACCAAAGCACCCGAAAACAAAGCCAGAACAACAGATGGAGCTAAGAAGAACGCGCAAGCATTCGTACTTACTACGCAAGAAGTAGAAATGATTCCAGACGTAATCGCTGATATGTAATCTCTCAGTTAAGTTATTATTTGACCGTAGTATAAATAAAAGTTTATAAATAAATTCATCCTGTCAAGTACTTCATCTATTCAAAACCATAATAGACTTGTTTGGTCTTCCCTTTCATTGAATCCTATTTTTGGTTACGACACCTTATGGTGACGTTTTCTTTAATTTGAAGCTTGCGCTAATCTCATTTTCACACCTGATGTACGGATTTATTTATTCATATTCCGGTGTATCTCTAAAGATTCTTTCATCATTGATCAAAAAAATTCTATGATATTCATTTGGTATTTCATCATCAATTGAAAATCCTATAAGATTTATTTGAAATAAATATCCAAATTTATTTCATTAAAACTTTCAGTTGATTACGAAAACGGTGAATTTGTTCGGTCAACGTAATTATTGAACTATTTCAATCATTACGACACCTTGCGGCGTCGATAGAAACTTGTAGCTTGGGCTAATCATAATCATACGAATCATTCAAAACCACGTATGTCTTTCGTTTGACTCATCATTGAAAATAGTCTTGATGTAATTATGTATTAAGACAATGATACACTAAACTCTGTTGTATTTCGGTGTATCCTTGCAATTCAATCATGTCAACACATTGATTTTTCTCATATCATGGTTTGATAGTTGACAAATCATTTTCGTGCTTCTATTACAGCTTGTTGATTCTGAGTCTTCCTTAATTGACAACTAAAGTAATTTTTCTTTTGACAATGAATTCTATTGATTCTAAAAGTCATTCACAACTTGTAAACATTCGATTTAGACGTCCATTGATCATATATCTCTTTTGGCTTGAACCTAGTCACCTTGGAAATTAAATCATTCATCTCGTTCGTTTGACATCGATTTTTTTTGTAATTCAGTTAAACCATTGAGTCATATCTATTGTATAACTCGTATCCACAAAATTTGAACATGTCTTGATTCTGTGTCATTTACCTTAATACTATTCTTATTGACTAAGGCGTGACATAACTTTAAGAAGACATCATAGCCCAAATCTCGATGACGAGATTTAAAATAAGGTGGGGAGGATGTAACATATCCATTTTTTTTCATATAAGAGTTATAGGTTGTTTAAATTTATTAACCACTAGTAACTAGTTTTATTTTTAAAATAATTATTCAACCCATATAGTTTTAAAAACTATTTTATATATATTTGGTTGGAATGTTATACTAATTAATTGGCTTATATATGTGTGACATTCCTATTTTCTATATTAAAATAAAGTATATAAAACTTATATTATTCAACAGGTAGGCTACAGGTAAGTTGACTGTTAGAAATATGAAGTACCTAGACTGGGCTAGGAACCGTTTAACAATTAAATTATAAAAATACATTATATTTGAACCTACTCCATTTTTAATGAAACTTGGTTCAAAATGTAGATACAAATATTCTCGTTCTAATGACATATTCATTGTTTTATAAAACGTCATATTTTAGAAGTTATACGCGCCAAATAAGTGAAGCAGCTGAATTAATTATAATAATAAAATAAATAACAACTTAACAATTTTTTATAGTAGCTTATACGTTTTTATTTTCTGATAGAATGTAGTATGTTAAAAAGAATTATTGATTTATAGATACTTATCCTTAGCTTTTAGGATGTAGTAAGTGATAATATATAATTATTTAATACATTCATTTTAACATATATTATTAACTTATTAATTATTTATTGTTTATGTATGTGTATGTGTATGGATAGACATACATGATGCACTAGTCATAGAACACAGATTATGATAATTTTGATTAGGTGTACATGAGAATTATGACTGTATACACGTGTCCTTCAAATAAGAAGGAATCAAAAAAATAGAACGTAGCCTCTAAGTTAGTACTTCAACTATATATACCACCTAGTTACCATTCAACAAAAATTGTTCAGACTCTTTCTCGCTCTCTCTGCTAATATCTATATATATTTTTCTTAACTATTATACCTTATACTACTCCAAAGCACTGCCCCGTTTTAAGTGTTTTAACTCCCGTCACTGATACCCTTTTCCGATTGATCTGGAGCCCCAACGCATGTCAAGGCTCTGCCCGACTAAGTTCGTTGGGGTTCTGTCTCGTGACGTAGGGATAAGGTTGAATTAGGGTTACTATACTTAACACGAGTGCATATATATATATATATATATATATATATATTTAAAATAGCTCGGGAGTTATACCCAAGATTTATACCAGGAGGCTTTCAAGTTGAATCCTAAAGTTACAAGGTGAGTCCATTCTCTTTTCTCACAGTTTGTGAGTCATTCTCCTTTTTATCACCTTTTTGTAATACAATTGTATTTAAAAATGTTTTCCAAAATCCTAAATATTTACCAGTTATACTTACAGTGATTAAATTTTTATATTCTGTAATAACTGCCGGTATGGGAGGTTTTACACATTACTTGACCCTCGTTACTATTGGCCAAAAAGTTAGCCAATAGTAACATGACCACAATCATAGGGGGAATTGTGCCCAAATAGCCATAGCCTATAACTAATATTTTTTTAACATTAAATCATTAATAAATTTAATGTATGATTGAAATAAATCTAAATGGTGTGTATATAAAATAGAGCTTTATTAATCATTATTAAAATATATATTAAAGAAAATATATTTAATAAACCTAAATTACTATTTACATTATAAAATAATGTTTAGTCCATAAATGTATACCATAATAAAATAGTCAAAAATAATATATTCTACTATACTAAGATTATATTTTTAGTCTTAGTCACGTTAATATATTAAATAATAATATTACAATTATTTAATTAATATATTATATTTGATAAGTTATAGCTATTAGTTTGACAGAAAATGATATATTTCATTTTCTGGGCTAATTGGTTTTGTGCCATAGAAAATATATTTGAAAAAGTAATGTCATGGGACATTACTAAATTCAGAGTCACTAGTTGAGAGAATGATCAATAGTGATATGACCAGAGTCACTAGTTGAGAGAATGATCAACAGTAATAGGACCAAAGTCACTAGTTGAGAGAACGATCAACAGTGATGCGACCACCGACACTAGTTGAGAGAATGATCAACAGTGTTATGACCACTGTCACTAGTTGAAAGAATGATCAACAGTGATATGACCAGAGTCACGGGAATCGCCTAGTAACACATACTTTGAATAATAGTAAAATATGATTACTTGATTAATTCACTATTTGATGAAAGTAAGCGAATGGGTGATATGACCACCGTCACATCGGAACTGCCACCATGTGACCAATAATGATTGAGTTGGGTAAATATAAACAAATATAAAAACCTTGATGCTGTAAAGTATAACAATATATTTTTATAAAAATGGAATGAGTTCGCCAGTGTTTATTACTGATAAAATATTTTCAAAACGTGTTTCAGGTAATTTGCTAGAAGCCAGCTATGGAGCACTGAAGGCTTAAATAAAGTGGCTATAAACATCTGAATAAAAGAAGAAAATTATGTTTTATTTATTTGGGTTTATCCCTATAAAAACAATTGAATTAAATCTGGGTTTTAGCCCATTTTTTTAATATTAAAAGTTCGGTGTTTTACAAACTCTGAAATCATTTCCTAACTACGATCATGATGAAAAAAAATTCCGCTGCGTAATTAATAAACACCGATACCATCTGGCTGGTTCACGGCTCCCGCTCCCAGGGTGGGGTCAGGGGCTGTGACGCTAACCTTCTAAGTATATTATATTTAATGATATTAATTAATAGCATCTATTATATATAATAAATGAAAGTGATTTGGGCCACGTGTCACTTAATTAGGGCATCGTTTTTCCCCTTTTCCCGCCCAACAGTACCACTGCCCTCTTTTATTTATATCCTCCCTCATTTACTCATTTAGGGTTTCCCACTTTCTCTCTCCCTCTGCTCTGCTCTATTCCGATCGATGTTCAGATCCTCTTTCTCTCTGATGTTCATCCTTCTCCTTCTTCACATTTTCATCTCCTCAACAACGTATGGCAGAGGTTACTTCTATTGGATAGATCTGCGTTTGAAACCCTAAATCATGTACCGTCGAGTGGTTGAAGAAGATAATAATCAGGTAAGATCTATTTTTCATTCATAAATTTTATTTCGTTTTATCTATTTTCTCATACTGAACACGATGAACCCTTTTGTACCCTCAGAAAAGAAAGCAGATCTCCTAGGATTTCTTATCGTACTCGATGAACCCTTTTGTACAAGCTCCTGTTAATCGGTGACACTGGTATGTTCTAATAATGTTTTTATTATTGTATATATTTGAAATTTATGAATAACTCTGTTTGTAGCTTTTGATTTTGTCTTTCCTTTGTTATTTTTTTATTCAGATGCTTGCTTTGTTGTATCATGTGATTATGAGTAGACTGATTTTGATATGTTTGTAGTTTATGTCTTTCACAAACTTTTTTGTTGATTTATTCACCCATGTTAATAATTTTTTATGCTCCTATGTTTCTTGATCCTTTGTTTTTATTTCAACTTTCATACTATTATTCTAGCAATCCAAGCAGAATATATAGATTTTATGCTTATTTTTTTATTATTATTATTTTATAGAGTTTGTTGATTAGAAGCAACCTCTGCCGGACGATTGTTGAGGAGATGGAAATGTGAAAGGTGATACCAGGTCTGTTGATAGGTGATACCAGCCCAAAAGTTTAGGCTTCATCCCTTTTTGTTATTCGGTATGGTACTCATTTACAGTCCCACTTTCAATGAGGTTGTCTTAGTCATGTATTTGATTTTTGCCCTTTTCTTTACAATTGAAGTTGTGGAGAGACGAATTAAGATGGGGAGCGGAAGACAGTCTCAGATGAGTATAGGAATTTTAGTGCATGATTGAGATCATTTGGACCCGTGTACTGTAATTAATTGAATGTTTTAATCTTACAATTAGTTTACATTGTTTTTTATGAAGGTGCTTTTGTCATGGACATTAAAGTGATTGCACAACACCAAGGTAACCTCAATTGGTGTGATTTATTTTTTGGTATTTGTAACATTTTGATTTACCGTTTATTGATGCATTGATTCATTTGTAATCGCTTGCAGATCACCCGTTATCTCAATTTGAGCAATTAAACGTAGTTTTCTTAATCAGCACCGTAAGTTTCCTTCAGTAATCTATGCATTGTTAATTCCACATGGTTTTTTGATTCTTAATCGACGATTCTGTTTCAGGTGTACTTTTTGATGTTAGCTCCACATGTTTTTTTCATATTAATTGTTTTGATGAAAAGGGAAATCGTTCGAGATGTTTGATCCAAGAACCGAATAAAACATAGTGGATATTGCTGAAGGAGATAAAGATCATGTTGATTTGGCTGTTGAAGCTGCATGTTGATCCACAATAAGCACTGCCCAGCTAAGTTTCCTACAATGACAGTGGTTATAACAAGTTAATAAGGCAAAACACTGATCTACCTAACAACGGTTGGATATAACGATGGTTGTACACAAAGTCTGATGAACATCATCCACTGTTCAATTACCAAACCACTGATCAAGACCAAAGTCCTGTTGAAGACAAGCACTGATGAACCAAAGGCCTGATCAACCAAAGGTGAAACACTGTCCAACAACAACAGTGGTTCAGCATCAACATTAGTTATTCTATGTTTGTTTATGTTAACAGTGTTTATATGTAACAGTGTTTTTCACATCAGTGTTTTATAGTCTGTTAGGTTGTTAGATGTCATCACCTCAGTGTTTTATATGTAACAATTTTTATGACATCAGTGTTTATATGTAACAGTGTTTATCACAATAGTGTTTATATGTAACAGTATTTATCACATCACTTCAGTGGTTTGATCTGAACTATAAATTGAACAGTTGTTTCATCTTTATACTAATAAATAAAAATCAAGTACACTTGGATGATTATTAAGCTCCTCATCTTGATTGTTTGGGTATAGTATTCTTGAAATTGGTTCAAACATTTGATTGTTAAAAGTTATCCACAGCTGAAATACAACCTCTGTTTCTTCAATCTCCGTGTTGACCACTTACTAACCAAACATTAGTGTTTCAAAAACTGTTTGGTATCCACTGATAGGAAAAAATAGCCAATGCTCACTTTTTATTGTTGACATCCACTGATATTGACCATCAGCGGTTTCCCTAAAAAACAATCACCACTCACATTTTTATTATTGATGTTGTTAATTAGTGATAGATTGAAATTATCAAATGAAAACTAGAATTACAATCAAATTACCATTTTACCTAATCGTTACATTCCAATGACATAAGAGTTCCTCCAACATTGTTTTCATGATAAAATTTAAAGTTAAATTAAAAAATAAAAAAAATTTCTTGATGACTATTTGTTGCAAATCAAATCAGTAATTAATGCTAATTTCTTGAGCTTTGGACATTTGAATTAAGCAAAATGTGAATTTCAAATTGACGGTTATTATCTCTTAATTAAAGTTAAAATAAAATTTAGAAAAGTCATTATGACAATTGCTTTCAAATCAAGTCAGTAATTACTGATAATATCAGTAATTTTGAAATTCAAAATATGCAAATGGTAATTTAAAATTGACGTTCTCTTTTTTTTTTCTTACTTTGCATATCATTTCTAATATTTAATTACTTTAATAAAGCAGCATATAAGGATATGCACTACTTACCTTTGAAATTATATTTGCCACTGCATTCAATTAAAATTTTTAATGGAGAATCGGTAAGCTTGAATTCCAACCTTGATATTTTTTTTAAGAACATCCATGCTTATTGTATTATCATATTACGTTTAGCAATAGATATATTTTGCTTATTCTTTTTTTTTTATGTACAGTCTTCAAATGGAGGTTGCAAAGGTTAGCATGCTTAACGATCTTAATACATTCTCAAACAACTATTCGATTAGAGTGAAGATTGTTAGCATTTCGAAGAAGATGATGAATGATAACAAAAATGAAATATATCTTCTTGATATGATCTTCATGGATGAGATGGTACCGTATATATTTGTCTTATAATTTTTTTGGACATATGAATATCCAAATGTTATATAACACGTTTTTTATTTAATCGGATGTTTCATATTCTTAGGGAACTATGATACAAACCAGTTGTCTGCATAAGATGCTAGGAAAATTCAAAGACTTCCTTCAGTTGGATGAATGTCTTCTTATCACCAAACCGTCTCTTGCTACTAATAAGTCCTCTGCTAAGTATACCAAGAGAAATGACAAAATATCACTGTATTTCTATACTTCTGTTGAGAAATGCCTTGACTGGTCTGGACCGAAATACCGTTTTAATTTCGTTAACCTCAAGGATGTTGTTAAAAATAAAATTGAAGTTAATACAGTTATTGGTATGTAAATCACTACATGATATATGTACTGTTTTGTCTTATTGTTTTTTTTTTTCATGTTATCTCTTCTTAATGCTGTTTTCTTTTAACAATATATTTTTGTTTATAGATTGGATTGGTTATGTGGAAGTATGTTTCAGTCTAGAGGATACATCAAAGAAGGATGGGAGCAAGGGCAAGAGACTTAATCTTAGAGTTGAAGACCTTGAGTGAGTTCTTTTTGTTAAGTTGTTGCATTTTGACGTTTAAAGCATTACAAGGTTGCTTGATGTTATTATGCTTTATGTTAATATTTTAAAGGCCAAAAGTGTCCGGTTACTTTGTGGGATGGTTTTGCTATTGACATGTTTGCTTACATGAATGATAAGAAACGAGAGAAATATGTTGTTATCCTTTGTCATTTTGGAATGGTCAACCTTTACAAAGGTACAATTTAAACTTAATTAGTTTAATTTTTTATTTAGTAATTTATATTTATATTTATTTATATGTTTTAAATTTGACAATGTTTATATTGATCTACATTTGGTTTTATTTTTAAATTCAGGCAAGCGTGGAGTTGCGACTGGTTTGAGCTTAGCAGACTTTTTATTGACACTGACATTGAAGATATATCCTCTTTTAGGAAGAGGTATAGTTAGTAATATCCTTATAAACATTAAACAGTATTATTTTGTACCTACATTTACTTTTACGTTTTAATTTGATCACATGAATTTGTTTAGGTATGTAGAGAAAATTTCCGCTTCATTTTCATCAAATGAGCATGTTGGTTCAAACGTTATCTCAAGTGTTGAAGATGAGTTTCTTAATAACCCTGATTTCACGCTTATTGGTTTCCTTGGAACCATATCAACGGTGTGTATTTTCTTATAAGTACTTTACATGCTGAGTTTTTTTATAGTCTTTTCTAAGTATTATTATTTTTGTTTGATATTGATAGACAAAGAAGGTTTTGGTTCTTGGCACAATCACAGCTATATGCACTGATAAACTTTGGTATGGTTGTAACCACTGTAAGTTGGGTGTGGAGGAAAGATTTATAACGAAAGAAAATGTGGATGGTTCATTTGATGTTGATCATGCAAAATCTTTGGTATGTACAAATGATAAATGTAAAGGAATCGACATCTATTCTATTCCGCGGTTTGAGATTACAGTTTTATTTCCTTATACTAAATACTAATATGAACCACACTTTTGTTATTAGTAATACTAATGTTTTCATTTGTTTTTAACTTTGATAGGTTCAAGATACCTATTAGGGTGCAAGACTCTTCCGGTACTGTGTCTTTGACACTGGTTGATTTCGAAGCTTACAAGATTCTTAAGAAAACTACCAAAGAGTTACTTGCAATCCAAGATCAGGTAACAAATACATGCATTCAGTTATTTGGCCATGTAGTAAATATAATTTAAAATTAATTTTTATAAAATTGTATGTTCTCAATTATGGAATCATTCTGCTCATTGTAATTTATTTTAATTTTTATAAAATCATAGGTTGTTAATTCTGGAGAGATACCGAACCCATATCCTGAGATTTTTGACACATTGATTGGAAAGAGGTATGCGTTCATCATAAGTGTTAAAGACTATAACATTGAGCATCAGGTTGAAAACTATGGTATTTCAATGGCCACTAACGATGATGAGATCCTTGCTGCGCTCTGCGCCAAATTCAATCTTAACCAGATTTAAATCTTCATTATGTCATTCTTTTCATTTCATAGTCATATCGTTTTGAAATAGATTTATACCATTGTGTGTATTTTATGTTATTATGTATTATGTACTTAAAGCATGAGCAGTCCGAATTGTTGGATGTTCCAGATTCCTGCAGTTTGTCTACTCCTGTTGACCTTATGAAGGTAATATAAGAATTTGGTTATTTGTACTAAATTTTTTGAAACGTTAATACTTATTGTCTTTTTATATTAGGATGAGATGTCATGCTGTGGTGACAATGTTACACCTGCATCCCAAGTACTTGTAGGCACTAAGAATCCCTCTTCTGATGAAACAAAACGTAATATTCGTGAAGTGTGCGATGTAGATGATGCATTAGGTTGCTCCTCGACAAAACGCCGCATCAGTGATGAACTGTCTCAGGATGAAGATGCTGGTGTTTCGACGCTTTTGATTCCCAAGATTGAGAAATAGTTTTCTCTGTATTTTCAAATACATTACGTGTTGATTTCATATGCTGTTGCCATGTTGAACTTATGGTTTTCGTTTTGTTGCTTTTGGGTGTTTGGTGTTGTTATGTTTTAGACTGATTGTGTGGTTTTGAATTCCTGAAAACTTATCTGCTTATTATACTGTTATGTTCTAATATTATAATGAGTATGACCTTTCTTTGCATATTATAATGTATATTGTTAAATAAATATTGAGATGTTCAATAGTCAATATTTATGTTTATAATTTATGTGTATGAATAGGAGCAACAATTTATAATATATATTGTATAAACCCAAATAACAACTTTTTTATCTACAAACATTTGTAATCTTTAAGCAATTTTAATCTTATTATCTTATCTCATAATTTATATAGGATTATCAGTGGATGTGGTTGTTCTTTATTGGTTTTTACCGTTATCCCTGCCCACTAAGGTTTAATAAGTATCCGTCATATATTACAGTTTATAAAAAATATTTAATTTGTGCCTGTTTCTCCCATTAACTTATTTAAGTAATCTCATTCAATAGCTTTTTTATATACTTCAAATTTTGTCTAAGTCATTCAAAGTAGGTTGTTCAGAAAAATCGTAACCAAGTAAGAAGCGTAAATTCAAACCCATTTTATTCGGTTTTTTGTTCGGTTTATCGATCCACGTTTTATTTTATTTGTTTTGTTTGGTTTATTTGGGTAACTGAAAAAAATACCGTTTAACTTAATTATTTATTAAATAAAGATAATAATATTTTATTTTAAAAATCATATACAAATAAACCATAAACCTAACCGTTGAACACCCGATTTACATTCCACAAAGATTACAAAATTTGTTGTTAAGTTTCTTATCAATGTAATGTATTGCTTGAAATAAATTAATTCAATAATTTGAAACAATTCTATTTTGCTTTTCATGAAATGATTTTTAATTACAAAATGATAAAATGGAATATTATAATTTATTGAGGTTATGTTAATCCCTAGGTATGACATATTGTAATTCAAAATTTAAAAACCACCGTTTTCTTCTATTTTTTTAATGTTCCTGATCTTTTACTCTTTCTTCTTTTGAATTCTTCTCCTTCTCTCATGTATGCAATGTCAAAGAATTCACGTTCATCTTCTACAGCTGCTAATTCATCTCAACGAAATTTACACAGTAAGTGAAATTATAACTTCTTAACTCATCATTTCCCAAATCAAAATCAGCTTTCAGATTGAAATCATAATTCTACTTGGTTTTTTTGTAGGTCCTCTTATGAGAACTCCTCTTTCAGATATCTCTAATTGATCTCCTCTTTCAGATATCACAAATGGTAATAGCTCTTGAATTTGATTATAAGTATACTTTTTTCCGTTTTATGTTTCCAAGTGGACTGATTCTTGTGTTTCGTACATATTATACTTTCTCTGTTATTTAGTTACTTCACCGAATGAAAGACGTAAGCTTCGAAAATTAATACTTGATAATAAGAAATCAAAGAATGCATTGTCATCATCAACGAATGTTCGTAACATCTTTTCTGACAATGCAAATTTGGTTGAATGTTCTGATACTACGGATCAACATATGTACTCCATTGCATGTCGAGCAGTTAGAAATGCTACTGGTTCTTTAATTTCAACTACACCAGGTTTGTATTTTGTTTCTTTATTATTTCTTTTGATAAATACATTACTAAACAACATACCGGTACTAACATGAATGTTTTAATATTGGATGTTCATATAACGGCATAAACATAGGTACACCTCTAGATAGCAACCGTCGATATTCCATTACTTCTAGCATTATTAGCAGTAACAAGCAGCCGATATTGGGTAGTAACTCTATGCTTACACGGCTGTCTTCTGGTAAACGTAACCTCGAGCACAAGAAACGTGATAATACTCCTGTACCTATGATGTCTTTGGATTCAGATCAAGACAATGTGTTTTTGTGCACTGATGAAGATCCTTATAAAGGGATATCTAAAGGTTTTAATCTATTTTATTGTTTTAGGACATTTGTTGTGTTCCACCTGTAATATAACTCTCAATCATTTTTGAACAGATTATTTGGACCATGGTGACCAAGTGCTTACATGTCAGCTTTGTAGTGCAAAGTTATGGACATCAGAAGGTGGAAAAGGTCGTTTAATTGTAAATAAGCTATGTTATAGTATGTGTTGTGGGTATGGTAAAGTTCAGCTACCGCCTTTAAAGGATGCACATCCGTCTTATCAAAATTTGTTTTCTTCCTCAAATGCAAAAAGCAAGTTCTTCCTGAAGAACATAAGACGATACAACTCTATGTTCTCTTTTACATCTATGGATGGAAAGCTTGATTCTAATATCAACAAGGGCAATGCTCCATTTATATATCGTATCAGTGGCCAAAACTATCATTGCATGGGGAGTCTCAAACCTCCAGATGGAAATGAAGCTAAGTTTTGTCAGCTATACATACATGATACCGAAAATGAAATAACAAACAGACAGGCATTATTCAGGTACGAGTGATTTCTAAGTTCCATTATTATTCTATTAAAGAACAACTAGAAATTTAACCATTTGTAGTTCACTATCAGTTGTTAAGTACCATCAGTGTTTTAATCACTAGCAGTGCTTACAAGTTTTTCATCAGTTGTTTGACTTAACAGTAGTTTGCTTTATTCATTTTAAATTCATGACTGGTTGTAGGTAAACTGAAATGTTACTTTTTCTCAACATATTCTATAAGTTTTGGGCTGGTATCAGCAGTTGTTAACCACTGCTCTTCCCTAACACTTAATCCTTAATCCCTGCTTCTGTATCCACTATTTACTACAGCATCAGTTGTTAACAATCTGTAGTTCACTATCAGTTGTTAAGTACCATCAGTGTTTTAATCACTAGCAGTGCTTAAAAGTTTTCCATCAGCTGTTTGACTTAACAGTAGTTTGCGTTATTCATTCTAAATTCATCAGTTGTTGTAGGTAAACTGAAGTTTCTTACAATAAGCACTGCCCAACTAAGTTTCCTACAATGACAGTGGTTATAACAAGTTAATAAGGCAAAACACTGATCTGCCTAACAACTGTTGGATATAACGACGGTTGTACACAAAGTCTAATGATCATCATCCACTGTTCAAGACCAAACCACTGAAATGTTACTTTTTCTCAACATACTCTAAAAGTTTTGAGCTGGTATCAACAGTTGTTTACAATTGTTCTTCCTTAACATTTAATTATTAATCACTGATTCTCTATCCACTGCTTATTACAATAGCAGTTGTTAACCATATGTAGTTCACTATCAGTTGTTAAGTACCATCAGTGTTTTAATCACTATCAGTGCTTACAAGGTTTTCATCAGCTGTTTAACTTAGTACTAAACTGTAGTTTGGTTTATTCAATCTAAACTCATCAGTGGTTGTAGGTAAACTGAAATCTTACTTTTTCTCAACATATTCTATAAGTTTTTATAAAACGAGATACTATTACAGTTACGTTATGTTAATGTTTTGTTGTTTTTTTTCTTTTAACAGCAAAAGAACCAAACCTTCATCGCCTGCTGATAAAGAACTTGATGTTGAAATGATAGAGTATTTGAGGGCTTTATTAGATTCACAAAATATATTGGTTAAGACATAAAGGATGGTCAGAGACCATTTTCACCAATCTCCAGAGGCCAACCTTAGTCTGCGACTTATTTATAGAAGAGAAAAAGACGGCAGGACATATAACTTACCCACCACATCTGAAGTTGCTGCTTTGGTTGTCGGAGACATAGATAAAGCTATAGACCATCGTGATATTGTTGTCGAGACTCAGTCGGGAATGGTGCAGCGTATTAGCGAATTACACTGCAATATCCGTTACTTTTCCCATATGGTGATGATGGTTATAGAGTTGATATTCCTCATAGAGATTTTATGTCCACACAAAAGAAAATAAAACCAAAGTGCACAATGAGAGAATTTTTTTCATATAGGATCTAAGATAGAACTTATGGATTTTCCTTAATTTAAATGGGCGAAGGTTGTTACAATAGTTTTTGGTTGATGCGTACACAATGATTGAGAGCAAAAGACTAAAGTACATCCATAGGCAACAAGCGAACCTTCGCTCTGAAACATTTGAGAATCCTCAAAAGTATAAATCTAAAGGTAAGGAAGTTTTAACAAATACTGGAAAGCCTGTTATACTTCCTTCTTCTTTTACTGGTGGTGCAAGATTCATGCAACAAAATTACCTCGATGCAATGGCCTTATGTAAGTGGTATGGGTACCCTGATTTCTTCATAACTATAACGTGTAATCCTAAGTGGCCTGAAGTAAAAAGATTTCTAAAAGATTCAACCATCAAAGCCGAAGACAGGCCTGACATATTGTGTCGATTGTTTAAAATGAAGCTTGATTCCTTCCTCAAAGATTTGAAGGATTCTAAGTATTTCGGTGAGATTAACGCTGGTATGTTATTTTGTTTTCACATCTTATCCTCTGATGTATATTCTGTAATTAAGGTTATTAACTACTAAATCTATTTATTTTTCCTTTTTATTTAGTTGTTTATACAGTATAATTTCAAAAGCGTGGTCTTCTTCATGCACATATATGCTTATTCATGAAGGTCGATCACAAACTTCCAACCATAGATCACATAGATCCATTTATTTCTGCTGAGATTCCCGATAAAAAAGAAGATCCTGAACTTTTTTCTCTTATGACTGATTATATGATTCATGGTCCGTATGGGAATGCTAATTTGAATTGTCCTTGCATGGTTGATAAAAGATGTTCAAAAAACTTTCCGAAGAAATTCACACCACATACAACTATTGATTCAAGTGGTTTTCCTGTATACAGAAGAAGAGATTCAGGTCATACAGTTATAAAATCTGGTGTTAGATTAGACAACAGAAATGTTGTTCCTTATAACAAAAGGCTTTTGAAAAGATATCAAGCACACAGTAATGTTTAATGGTGTAATCAAGACGGTTCAGTGAAATATTTGTTCAAGTACATTAACAAAGGTCCTAATATGGCTATTGCGGTAGTTTCTGGTGATACAAGTTCAACCATCAAAGAAAAGCCAAAAGACGAGATCAAGGAGTATTATGATTGTAGATATATTTCAGCTTGTGAGGCATCCTGGAGAATATTCTCTTATGAGGTTCATTATAGGTATCCTGCTATTATGAGGCTTCCCTTTCATTTGCCGGGCCAACAGAATGTTGTGTATGGTGCAGATGACGATATTGATAATGTTTTAAGCAAGCCTTCTGTTGCTTCTTCAATATTTGTGCATTGGATGAAGTTGAACGAGAGAAATGAAGATGCTAAAAAGCTGACTTATGTTGAGTTTCCTTCCAAATTTGTTTGGATACTTAAAGATAGATGTTGGCAGATACGTAAGTCGTACCAGTGTGTTGGCCGGATTCATTTTGTATCTCCTGCATTGGGCGAACCTTATTTTTTGAGGATACTACTCAATAAAGTTAAAGGGCCTAGATCATTCAGTGAGATACGTACAGTTAACGGTCAATTATTCCCGACTTTTAGAGATGCTTGCTATGTGATGGGACTCTTAGATGATGACAATGAATACGTTGAGGCCATTAGAAGCAAGTTTTGGAGGACATGCAGGGTATCTTCGAGCGTTATTTGCTACCCTGCTTTTGTCAAATACTCTATCTCGGCCAGAATTTGTTTGGGAGAATACGTGGAAATACTTAGCTGATGATATTGTTTATAGACGTAAAAAAGAAATAAATATTTCAGGTTCTGATCTATATTTTTTTATTTCACATACTACATTTTGATTTTTTAATTAATAATGTTAATTTTTTTATTTGCTAGATTTAGTGTTTCCTGAATATCAGATTAAAAACCTTACTTTGTTGAAAATTGAAAACTATTTAATTTACAATGGTTCATCATTATGAAGGTTTGTCACTATGCCGTACCCTGATGACGATTCCTTACGTGATGCTTCTAATCGTCTGATCAATGAAGAGCTGTCACATGACCTAGATGAAGTACAAGCTGAGCTTAACAGGTTGCATCAATCTCTTACAGATGAACAACGAGCGGTTTTTAACGAAATAATGGAAGCAGTTGTAGGGCGTAAAGGAGGCCTTTTTTGTCTATGGTTACGGTGGAACTGGAAAAACCTTTTTATGGAAGACTTTGGCTTCAGCTGTTCGATGTAGAAATGGAATAGTTTTAAATGTGGCTTCAAGTGGTATTGCTTCGTTATTACTTTCCCGTGGAAGGACAGCTCATTCTCGGTTCCATATCCCCATTAATCTAACAGAAGATTCAATGTGCAATATTAAGCCAAATAGTGATATTGTGAGATTATTAAAGGAAACCCAATTAATCATATGAGATGAAGCACCGATGGTACATAAACATGCCTTTGAAGCTTTAGATAGGACGATGACCGACGTATTTTCGGAAGGTGGGAGTATTCGTTCGGATATTCCTTTTGGAGGTAAAGTTATTGTATTTGGTGGTGACTTTAGACAAATACTACTTGTTATTCCTAATGGTACTAGACAAGAAATTGTTAGT
This sequence comes from Helianthus tuberosus, assembly GCA_030545235.1. Lineage (NCBI taxonomy): Eukaryota > Viridiplantae > Streptophyta > Magnoliopsida > Asterales > Asteraceae > Helianthus > Helianthus tuberosus. The sequence goes on from CM060354.1 coordinate 23,411,015, forward strand.
GCATCTTTAAGCTCTTCATACATATGGTCAAAATGAAGACTCTTACGGCTGACTAAAAACATGCATCTAACTATTGGAGCTGAAAGTTCAAATATGGAGTCTATCAGAGAATTTGCAAAATGGCTTATTGATATTGGTGAAGGAAACGTTGGAGATGATAATGATGGTGACGCCATTATAGAGATACCAGATGATTTACTAATCACCGATATTTGTGACCCGATACAAAGTTTAATTAACTTTGTATATCCTTCAATTATTGAACAATTTAGGATTCCTGGATTTTTTTATGAGCGAGCAATTCTAGCACCCAAAAATGAGGTAGTTCATAAAATTAATGATCGATTGCTTTCGTTATTTCCTGGTGATGCGAAAGAGTATCTGAGTTCTGATAGTATATGTCAAACTGAACAAATTCTTGATTCTTTTCAAGAAAGCTTATACTCAACAGAAAATTTGAATGCACTTAAGATTTCTGGCTTGCCTAATCACAGATTAGTTCTTAAAGTTGGTGTTCCTGTCATGCTTCTTCGAAACATTCATCAACAGAAAGGGTTATGTAACGGTACAAGGCTTCAAATTACTTTTCTTGGTAAACGAGTTATAGAAGCTGAAGTTATATCTGGTGGTAACATTGGCACGAGAGTTTTTATTCCAAGGATTAATATGATCCCGTCTGACAAAAAAATACATTTTCAATTTCAACGAAGACAATTTCCTTTATCAGTTTGTTTTGCTATGACAATTAACAAGAGTCAAGGACAATCGTTATCAAAGGTTGGTCTTTATTTGAAAGATCCTGTCTTCACTCATGGTCAGTTATATGTTGCATATCAAGGGTCAAGACCAGACAAGGAGTTAAAATACTAATATTCGACCTTGATGGAAAACCAACAAATAAGACTTCTAATGTTGTTTACAAAGAAGTTTTTACTAGCTTGTAATCATTGTTTTTTTTTTTTTTTTGAGTTTTAACTTCCACCGTTCTAAGTATAGTTGTATATATATTTTCTTAATTACTGTTTTGTTTAAATTTTATAAACTCTATTGTGTTTTGCATCTCAGAACAATGTGTGATAAATTTATTCATAAGTAATTTACAACGCAGACAATTCTAAAGATCCCCCCCCCCCCCGTGTTCACTATCAATATGGAAGAAAATTATACCGGATTTGGACTGCATAACAGGCTACGAACTTATCAATTTCAAACCTACACCAGCCAAAAATATGTTTCACCAAAGTCAAACCACTGTTTGACCAAAGTCAAACCACAGTTTGACCAATGTCAAACAACTATTTGTAAAAATATGATTCTTAGTGGTTTGAAAGTCTGTTTTACCAAAGTTAAAACACTGTTTGAGCAATGTTAAAACGCTGTTTGACCAAAGTCTGTTTGACCAAAGTCAAACTACTTATGTTAAAAGCTAATTATAATAGATAAAACACTGTTTGAGCAATGTTAAAACGTTGTTTGACCAAAGTCAAACTACTTATGTTAAAAGCTACTTATAATAGATAAAACACTGTTTAAGCAATGTTAAAACTTTGTTTGACCAAAGTCTGTTTGACCAAAGTCAAACTACTTATGTTAAAAGGTACTTATAATAGATAAAACTAGATTTTCACCTGGCATTGCTTCCCGAGCTCATGAAACTTACTTATGTTAAAAGCTAATTATGATTAATACATGATTTAAAGCATTGAAAGAATATGATATGTTAATGGCTTTGCTATAAGAAAAATTATTTTTCTTTATTAATTTGAATACCAAATCAATTCAACTAATCATCTACTTTACTCGTGTATCTCAATGTAAATGTAAATAACAAATTCAATAAGGGGGTGTAAATATTTTTCATCTGTTGAAAATATGGGAAGAGAAAAACACAACCGTCATTATTTCTTCATCATCATTACACATCAAACATCTATCATCTCTTCTTTCAAAAATCTCTTCTTCCCAGTCATTTTCTAGGGTTTCAATTTTCTTATTCTTCGTCTTCTACACTTCAATTACCTGAGGTTTTATTATTTTTTCTTCAGCAACTGGTATGTACATTCATATTGTAATGAACTTTATACTGTTTAACCGATCTTAATTCAAATCCTATCTTGCTACTAATACGATTTTAAATGTTTATTGCTATACATTCAAGAAGGGTTTACTTAGGTGTTTGAATCATTTGTTGAGAACATGTTAAAATGGTTATTATTTGCAGAAAAATTTTAACTCATACTCTGTTTCTATGATTAATTTCACTACATACTCTGTTAATACAAAAAGTTAATGTTCATTTTCGAAGCCAACTTTTTAATTACAATCTTTTAACATCTTTACTGATTCAGGTTTTATGATGTATACTACATTTGTCAAGTTTCTTGATAACCCAGAATCTTTGAAACTGGTATGACATGTTTTTACATACATAAATTATTTTTATTGAGATATATATTTAACAGTTCTTATGGTTTATATTTTCTTACACTACTTAAAAATTATATACAGGATGTACCTATATTCTTTGCTAATCAAAAGTGGGGAGATTGTTGGCAAAAAAATAGGTTGCGAATATATCACGAGTCTGGTAAAAAATGGGTTGTGTGTGTCAGAACAGAAAATTCAACGCCAATAATAACTGACGGTTGGGACAATGTTGTTAAAGATCTCAATTTGCCGAGGGATACTTTGTTGGTTTTCAAACCGTTAGGTGATTTTGGACTTGAACTTTCATGTTTTATTGATGACATGTGTGGTGAATCTTATTTCACGTTTAATCGTTATGCAAGATTTGGTTTTACGGTATGAGTATTGATCTTAACTTCAATTCTTTTGCATCTTTATCGTGTCAACACTTATTGTCACACCCCGATTTCCACGTGTCGCCGGTGGGCCCGGTGGGGGAGTACCGTGACGTGGTTGGCAACATAATAGTCAAACAACACAATATTTAATATGCACAGCGGAAGCAATTGAAAATATAATACAACCGAATTTATTATTGTAATATCAAATGTTACAATATTCGGAAGTTTATCCACAGAAGGATCGAACATAAAATGGAAACAATAGTTCAACAGACTTTTAGGCATCTTAAGCTTGCGAGACTTCTATTGATGCTAGGGAGAAATATCCAGCCAATTTCGTATAGTACCTGCATTTAGCCTTTTTGGAAAATACGTCAGTTTACACTGGTAAATACAATTAACTGACTCATTTTGAAAATGGTTTAAGAAAATTGATTTGGATGCACGTGGCACAAAATATCTTGTATAATTTGATTAAAATGCACAGAGGCAAAATTAACCTTTTATAACTTGGGAGAATTATTTAAATGTATAATCTTGTGAACGAATTACATGTTACTTCTGCGTTCAGTAGCCCGGATCTTGTCTGGGTTAAAGATCAATAGACACACCACATCATAGAGTTATACACTGACAGGTGTACGCCTACACCCCGTGCTCAGGTCGTGGCCATCTCGTAAGATGATGCCGAGGATATCCGGGACATGGTCATTAACCCCCCCCCCCCCCAAAGGCTTTAAGTAAACAAGACTGTTTAAACGAGCCGATCAAATTATTCAACTACCCACTCAACTGTGGAGATTTGATGCTCGATCAAGCGGTATGCTATATACCGTAACCCAAGCCCGTATAGGGAAAATAAGTTAAAAGTATTTACCTGAGCAATGTATAAATCACAATAAGAAAATTGCAAGTAGCTTTTACTGTCCTCCTAATCTAGAACGAAGGTTTATAATAACCCATTAGAATCTTAACGGGTCTTTAGTTAAGCTTAAGCTTAGACCGGCAAGTTTCAAAGATACGGTTCGTACGCACGATTAAGCGAAGACCGGATAGAATGTGATTTAGACCCGACAAGTTCGGAGACTTGCTTAATATGGGTATTTCATACACATTCTGGATTTTGAGATAAAACCGTTAAGGTTTGACCCGTTTCGGCTAATTCATGTAAACTTGTTACATAAACCGAACCGTACGCGTAATAAGCGTGACGGGTATTCGTGAGAGCTATATACAGGTTTCCTAAGTTAATTATGCCTCAAATATGTTGTGACATCAGTAAGATGTCTTTCATTATGCCTGAAACGTGTTTAACCACAAACTAGGCCCCGTAGGGGTAGTTTGGTCATTTTAAAGGTTATAAAAGAGTTTAAGTGTTTAACTGTGTTACAGGTCTGATGTAATCAGCAACCATACTCAAATTAATGAGTTATAACAGTAGGATAAAGTTTATATGTGAAATTTACCAATTATAACCCAACTATGCCCCGTAGGGGTATTTTGGTAATTTCACATAAGCCGGAAAGCTCAAAACTGAAGTCTGAGTTTATCAACCTTTGCTTAATGTTAAAATATTAAAATTTGCCTCTTATATCAGTAGGTATCAACCCGGGTATGTCCAATATAATTTTAATACATACTTTGCGCTAAAAACGCTTAATAGGGCGATTAAAGGCCATTTCCGGGTTCGATACTTAAATCTGATATTTTTATATTTCCAGAATGCTAAAAATAATTTATTTATCATATGTGATCAGTAGCAAAAGGTTTGGAGTCGTTTAGATATGTAAAACTCATTTTATGGCTCGTAAGGGCAAAACTGACAATTACCAGATTAAGCCTACGACTACCAGTTATGCTCAGCCTAAAATTAATTAAAAATCTTTAAAAATCCCAAGATAATATATTACATCAGTGGGTATTAAGTTTGATACCAAAAAGTAGGCTTAACTAGGCTATACGCTAATTACGCCATTTTATTAACATAAAGCTTTAAATTTGCGATAATGAGCATAACTCTTAATCTACAAGTCAAACTGATGTCAAACTTTGCATACAAGTTTATATATTAGTAATTAGAGTTTCTACTATTTTATATTTCCAAAAATCACGTTTTAAGGTAACAAGGGCATAATGGTCAACATATGAGCAATTAACGGAAACATGCATATTAATTGGATAACTATTGAACCAAGGTGTATAATCACAGAGGGTTGTACTAACAAGTAACCTAGTCCAATTAAAGCTCTGAGGCATTTCTAAAACATGCCTAATCGGGTCAGAACTGAAAGTCAAAGTGAAAGTCAAACTATGTGACTTTCGGTTCCGAACTGGTCTAAACAGGAAATTGTCGGGTTGAACATGTTTAGACATGTTCTTACACTTATTACTAAGTTATAACAATGATCCAACAGGTTGTATATGATCTACAATGTTAATTATGCATAAATGGCATTTTAGACTTCCTGTTGACTTTTTAAATATAAGTTTGACCCGACTTTTGACCTGGTTAGAGTGGTGATCAGGGGAAACCCTTTTGAGGTTTTATTACCCACATAAATACCAACTTATATCTACTTTCACTTCGACTAATCATTGGACCATTAGTGATTAATCTTAAAGTCAACCGTTAATTACGACGGTTTGACTTTTAAGCTAAAACTTTATTAAGAAAGGATTAGAACACTTACTGAAGTCCTAGGCTTAATTAGGAAGGACTTGGGTCTGCTTTGAAAATCCAGAAGGCTCCTCAATTGCAGAATGAATGGTATGATCAATTGTTGCAACTCATGGCCTTATATAGTGAATTCAATCACCATAAATCTTTGACACACAAGTCTACCAACTGACCACAACCTTCCAACATGTGTCCCTAGTGTCTAGGGGTCGTTTAAGGGCCAAGGGAAAAGAGAAAAATTGTTTATGGGTCGTTTAGAGGGCTGAACAGGCAACAAGAACATTTTTCTGCATCTGGGCGTCCCAGGCGGCCCGCCTACGATTTTGTTAAAGGCCACGCGGGCCGCGTGGGCCTTGAATTCAGGTTTTACATTTTCTATTTGTTGCATATTCGACTCTTGGCCCTTCCGAAAGGTCAACTAACCTTTATTTTGCAATTTGAACCCTCTAATTTGATACATAAGGGCTTCAAGATATATACCCACTTTGTTTAGTCCTCGGTTAACTTAATTGTTACCCGAAAAGTCCTAACTTTCAACGTTTACGCTTTAACCCCTCGTACACGAATTTGATCATAACTTTCTCATATGATAACGAAACTTTATGAAATTTTAATAGTGCATTCTAGTGAGCATAATTAACCATTACAAAGCTTCGGGTTTGTTAAAAGGTCACTCAGAGTTATAAATTAAACATGTTGCCACATTTAGCCCCTGTAGTTTGTAATCTCTCACTTTTAGCTTCGTATGATCCATGATTTATTTGTTTGAAGGTAAGAGCACCAAGTAGGGTTAATGTATATTATATTTATTCACTGTTGACATTTAGAATACGTATATTCACATACTTTTCATGATTGTCAACTTTAGTCCTTCTATAATATTTCTTTCACACGTTTAAACATTTGACACGTGTCTACACCTTATAGGACGTGAATTTTCGAGGTGTTACATCCTCACCCCCTTAAAATAAATCTCGACCTGAGATTTACTGAAATAAGTAAGGGTACTTTTCTTTCATCGTGGATTTAACCTCCCACGTGAATTCGGGACCTCTACAGGCATCCCATTTGACCTTAACCATAGGTACATGCTTCCTTCGAAGCTTCTTTTCCTGTCGATCTTCAATCGACAAAGTTTTTTTTTTTTCAACAAATTTTAAGCTCTCGTCTATATGCACATCTGTATGGGGTATTACCAGTGATTCGTCAGCGAAACACTTCTTCAGATTGCAGATGTGGAACACATTGTGAATTCCACTGAGCTCTTCCGGTAAGCTTAACTTATAGGCAACTGACCCGATACGTTCAATAACCTCGAAAGGTCCTATGTATCTCGGGCTTAGCTTGCCTTTCTTACCAAACCGCATCACTCCCTTCCAGGGTGATACTTTAAGCAACACTTTATCACCTATTTCGAAGTGAAAGGCTTTACGCTTCGGATCTGCGTAGCTCTTCTGCCTATCTTGGGCAGCTTTGAGACGGTCACGAATCTGGATAATCTTGTCCGTCGTTTCGAAGACTATCTCTGGTCCTGACAATTGGACATCTCCAACTTCCGCCCAACATACGGGCGATCTACACTTTCTACCATGTAATGCCTCAAAAGGCGCAACCTTTATGCTGGTGTGGTAGCTATTGTTATAGGAGAATTCGATTAATGGTAAGTTCTTATCCCAACTACCACCCAAATCGATCGCACATGCACGTAGCATATCTTCCAACGTTTGAATAGTACGCTCACTCTGACCGTCAGTCTGAGTATGATAGGCCGTACTAAAATTCAAACGTGTGCCCAAAGATTGTTGGAAACTCTTCCAAAAATGTAACGTGTATCTAGTATCTCGGTCAGAGATAATAGACACAGGTATGCCATGTAAGGCTGAAATCTTATCAACATATAACTGGGCTAACATGTCGGAGCTATAAGTCTCCTTGATGGGTAAGAAATGTGCTGATTTAGTCAGTCTATCAACTACAACTCATATTGTACCATTTCCTTTCCTGGTCTTGGGTAACTTGGTAATAAAATCCATAGTTACCATTTCCCACTTCCACGTAGGAAGTTCAAGCTGTTGTAGCAAACTTGACGGTTTCTGATGCTCAGTTTTGCCTTGCGCACAAGTCAAGCATTTAGCTACATAGGTGGCTACAGACTTCTTCAAGCCTATCCACCAATAATTTGCCCTTAGATCCTGGTAATTGAACTTACCAATCTATTGCACCTACAATAGATGTTTATCATTCTATCTTTACAGGGCCTCCAAGGGAGTAGCCTTGATGCTTACATATCAACTATCATAAACCAGCTTATCTTAAGGTGAGATGGTTATTCCAACCACTACTTAACAAATTTTAAGGATTAGTTGATCCTTGAAGTTAGTTGAACAAATCGACGATTCAGAACAACTGATGGCAATTTCTTAATTGTTGCCTAATTAGGGTTGCGGTAACTAATGCATAAGCAAAATGAACCGTCTTTCTTATTTAATAATATAAAACCCTCAGAATATTGAGTCAGGCTATATGAGCCTATGTCTTAAAACCTACTTAATCAAGGTTACGATTTTTCCAGAATCACTATGGAGTTTTCATAATACTCCAGCCCACAGTGGGATGCTAATCTTAATTATACCTGCCTTCCAGGAGGTAAGCAGGGAAAACTTATGAGAAGATAATCAAGATGTAAGGAGGTTACAGAGATTTTCCATATCTCAGGCTCCAGTTCATCCACCATTGCTTGTGTCAAATAAGTGACACATTTATGTTATAAGTCCACGAATTCCTTGATCGGGAACATTTACTTGGACAATTCCATTCTGGATATCTTCTTTGAATACTACTAGTCGTCTTTAGTACAATATGACCATTGGGATATCTTAGGGGTTCCATGTATTAAACCTCCATACTGATCAGGCATGGAAATAATCTATGGGACACCCTATGATACGCCAATCCTCATATGGCACTTTTATCAAACATAGTTTGGCATTCGCAGGCGACAGAAAACAATGAGAAAAATAATTAAAATAACATATGTTGTCGTACTCTATGCAAAGAAAGAGTACTCTTAGATTTTTCGGAAGGATTCCTTGCCGATACTAGAAGAATCGGTTACTATGGTTTCCTTGGTAAGTTATACCTTGTGAATAATATAGAAGTTTGCTAAGCTTATGGTTTATGAAGATTTATTATTGCCTGTATTAAAAACAGGACACTTAGCAGATATTATCATTGGTAAATGATAAGGAATGTATTTGATGACATCGTGAACTGCCTCTTGGCATTCATCAGGTGAGTTCAGGCATTTCTTCCTTTAGCCTTTCCAGGCTTAGCTGTAAAATCTTGGATTCTAATACTTAGTCACCATAATGAGGATAAGTAGGTGACTTATAGAAGAAATAAGGTGTGCTTATATTTAATCAAAATGGAAATTTCACAAACTAGGCACCTAGCTCGGTTGGCTAGGCGCGCGAAAGGGTGCGGCCTAGACCCAGGTTCGATTCCGGGGACGGCCAATTCCACCATTTTTTATGTTTAATATTAATTAATCGTACGGATACATGTAATTATGAGGGTTGTCTCATAAGGAGTCTTGATAATTAATCGCTTCTTATCACCCATAATATGGGCTTGATTTTTAAGGTAACCAATCGATTTTTATCACTATATTGAGTCCTTATATTTAACGGAACTAGGACATCGGAAAATTGATTCCTAATGGATATAATAATGCTGAAGCAGTCTCTGAGGTATACAGGCTTCTTACTGAACTTGCGTTGCTTTTTATTAGGCCTGTACTTGCTCTCTTTCTCAGATTTCTGGGAGTTATCCTCCTTCTTTGGTTCATCCTTCATATTTGAAGTGTGAACATAGCTCTCCTCATGAGCAATTAAACATGGTTTTTGAATGAGATTTAGAGCGAGAAGCATTCGGCTCTTTGGATTGTCTCATGACCTTTTCCCATGATCCCTCCAACTGCTGCGTCAATCACAGCCTGGAGATTAACTCCATTAATATTGAGGTTTACGTTTGTAGTTTTTATTAACATTCGTCGCATTATTAGTATTGCGACTGTCGTCTACCTCATCCGAGTTTTCCATACTCGAAACTTGGTATCAATCACCAAGATTTAACAATTATTAGTCATCATCCTGATGACCTGACTTAGATTAGCCACGGCATTCATAAACTGCATGGGCTATTCTGTTCCGAACATTCATAGTGAATGTTATTTAAACATATTTCCATTATATTTAGCCTAGGTCACGAAAGGACCATCAATGGCCTTCAAAGTTTGGAACGAGTCCAATATTTTCTTGACAGGGGATCATAATGTCACAACTGTCTTTGGCACACGAACGATCATGAATAGCTCAAAGGCTAGCCTTACAAGACTTTTATTATATATATACATATATGGCATAGAAGCCTGTCTCGATGGACGTAGAAAGGTATGGCATAAAGCCCAGCCACGAAGGACATAAATGATTATACGGCACAAAGGCCTTGTCGTAAAGGTCATTTAGATATGGCACAAACGGCCTTGTCATAAGGACATTTATCAAATCTGGCACAAGGCATGTCACCAGGAATGTTAATATTTAATATGTTAGCTTGTCACGAATGACAAATTTTGGCACATAGGCTTGTCATGAATGACTTGAAATATAACTTGTGGATTTGTCACAAGGACATCCATTTATAGGCTGCAATCTTATTAGATCAGGAGTCTTAAGGCTTGAACATAGTTCTTCACCTTTGGACAGGGAGTCATAGACTACAGCTGTCATCGTCTTGACAGGCGATTCTTTTGGCAGAAAAGTAAGCCAATCAACATCACTAATGGATGTTTATATATAACCATTGTATCTAATGATATTAGTCATGGTCACATCGATCATATTGACTATTAGGTTTGGGTATAATCACACCATTTTGAACAGGGGATCATAAAGATCACTACTATCTTTGTCTTACCGACATTAGAATAAAGTATAGCCCGTAGGCATTTCATCACGAGGGATGTTAATATTATGATCAGCATACTGATGATACTAGTCAGGATCGCAATGATAGTATAGACTATGGGATTTGAGTATAGCTCACCCCCTTGGGCAAAGAATCACAAAAGATTACAATTGCCTTGTCTCAATTGGATAATATAATATAGCCCTCAGGCAAAACATCATTAAGGATGTTAAAATTTTTAATCGTCGTATTGATGATTTTTGTCATGCTGGCATTGATCATATAGACTTTTAGGCTTGAGCATAGCTCACTACCTTGGACAAGGAATCATAAAGATAACAATGTCCATGTCTCAAATGGACAATATATTATAGCCCGTAGGCAAAACATCACTAAAGGATGTTAAATAATATTATCATCGTATTAGATGATATTATTCATGATCGCATTGATCATATAGACTATTATGTCTGGACTTAGTCCAATATTTTAGACAGGAGGTCAAAGACCATCACTGTCTTTGTCTTATCGGACAACAAGTTTAGCTCGTAGGCACTTCATCACTCACGGATGTTTATAATATGATCATCTTATAAGATGATATAAGCTATGAATTCTAGATCATAAGACAAATTAGGAAATAAAAAAAATTTCCAATATAGGGATGACTGTTGTGATTTTATCATATCACATTTTTCAGGAGGGCTAATACATTCTTAGGTGTTAACAATGATCTGAATCACTTGAGTAGGTTTCACCATCTTGGCCACGTAGGCTAGGTTTCACCTTTAATATTCTTTTAGATTTGCATACTGGCAGGGGAGGAATGATGTTTATTTTATTCAGGATTTTTATCATAAATCCTTATTTATAAGTTAGTAATAGCACAAATGGCCTAGTCGCGTAGACAAGTTTAATTTATAAGCCATGATTTCAGAAAATCAAGGCATTAAGGTTTGAATCCAAGTTCATTACCTTTTCTCGACAGGGAGTTGTAGGCTGCCACTGTCTTTAGTCTCAGAGGACATCAACTATAGCCCGTAGGCACTTCCCTTCTAAGGGATGTTTATTACGGAATTGCCCCTTAGGGAAATTCATTAACCATGGTAAGCCGAGACCATATTTGGTTGATTTATTAATCTTATTTATTTAGGATTTCTATTTTAATTTTTCCTAATTATAAAACATTAACAGTTTTATTAGTGGCACCCAAAAGGCCTAGTCACAAGGACAATTTTAATTTATAAGCCATGATTTCAGAGAATCAAGGCCTTTAAGTATATTAGCACAACAGGCTTAGTCACGAGGACATATATAAATTATATGCTATGATTTCAGAGAATCAAAGCATTTGAGGTTTGAACCTAGTTCATTACCTTTTTCTGACAGGGAGTCATAGCTACCACTGTACTTTGGCTCATGTAGAAATGAGCAAGGCCCGTAGGCACTATATTACCACGTATGGTTAAAATATGATCATCTTAATTGATGATGTAAACCCAGGATTCAGAGATCATTAAACTGGGTTAGGAATCTTTTGAAGAATCCTTAATAACGTGTGTGATTTCCAACGAATCACATCTACCGGGAGTGTTAACATGTTTTCAGATGTTAACTGGGATACGAATCTTTTAAACAGGTCTTACCATCTTGGCCAGGTCTTTATAATGACACTCAGGCTAGGTTTCACTCTTAAGATTCTTTTAATATTTATCGCAGAACAATTTCTAAATTGAAATGTTAATAAGGATCTGAATCTAAATTGAGGAACTGCCATCTTGGCCGGTCTTAATATGACCCGAAGCTAGGTCTTGTCCTTTTTTAGATTTTGCCATTTTATTATAATGGTAGATCTTGTAAAAAGGAAATGTTATTTTTTCCCATTTATTTAATATTTCTTGTTTAGAATGAAAGTTTAAACTTAATCATTCCACTATATAAAAATAAAAGTATAAAGTTGCCCTAAGCGGGACTTGAAAGGAATAGTGTTGTCCTCGAAAGGACTAAAAAGATAAATATGTCCTTATAAGGACTATTGAGGAAACGATTTTTTTTTTCAGCAAGGGAGTTTCTTCTTCATTCAATTTCTGAATGCTTTCTCCTTGGTTGCACGTCTCATCTTGGTCGCGGTACGAAGCTCAGCATTTCAAGGCTCCGGGTGTGGAGAATCCCTAGTTCAGCTTCCTCGCTTGGCGACGTATCCAATAATAATAAAAATTGGAAGCAAAAATTTCCTTAATAGGATTGAGATTATTCCTATGTTAAGTCTAGACTCAGAAGGTCAAGGAATGTGCTACTGTGTCATTGAGATTAAACACAAAAGGGTAGTGTTTAATTCACTCAACGTTGGCTCTGATACCAACCTGTCACACCCCGATTTCCACGTGTCACCGGTGGGCCCGGTGGGGGAGTACCGTGACGTGGTTGGCAACATAATAGTCAAACAACACAATATTTAATATGCACAGCGGAAGCAATTGAAAATATAATACAACCGAATTTATTATTGTAATATCAAATGTCACAATATTCGGAAGTTTATCCACAGAAGGATCGAACATAAAATGGAAACAATAGTTCAACAGACTTTTAGGCATCTTAAGCTTGCGAGACTTCTATTGATGCTAGGGAGAAATATCCAGCCAATTTCGTATAGTACCTGCATTTAGCCTTTTTGGAAAATACGTCAGTTTACACTGGTAAATACAATTAACTGACTCATTTTGAAAATGGTTTAAGAAAATTGATTTGGATGCACGTGGCACAAAATATCTTGTATAATTTGATTAAAATGCACAGAGGCAAAATTAACCTTTTATAACTTGGGAGAATTATTTAAATGTATAATCTTGTGAACGAATTACATGTTACTTCTGCCTTCAGTAGCCCGGATCTTGTCCGGGTTAAAGATCAATAGACACACCACATCATAGAGTTATACACTGACAGGTGTACGCCTACACCCCGTGCTCAGGTCGTGGCCATCTCGTAAGATGATGTCGAGGATATCCGGGACATGGTCATTAACCCCCCAAAGGCTTTAAGTAAACAAGACTATTTAAACGAGCCGATCAAATTATTCAACTACCCACTCAAATTTGGAGATTTGATGCTCGATCAAGCGGTATGCTATATACCGTAACCCAAGCCCGTATAGGGAAAATAAGTTAAAAGTATTTACCTGAGCAATGTATAAATCACAATAAGCAAATTGCAAGTAGCTTTTACTGTCCTCCTAATCTGGAACGAAGGTTTATAATAACCCATTAGAATCCTAACGGGTCTTTAGTTAAGCTTAAGCTTAGACCGGCTAGTTTCAAAGATACGGTTCGTACGCACGATTAAGCGAAGACCGGATAGAATGTGATTTAGACCCGACAAGTTCGGAGACTTGCTTAATATGGGTATTTCATACACATTCTGGATTTTGAGATAAAACCGTTAAGGTTTGACCCGTTTCGGCTAATTCATGTAAACTTGTTACATAAACCGAACCGTACGCGTAATAAGCGTGACGGGTATTCGTGAGAGCTATATACAGGTTTCCTAAGTTAATTATGCATCAAATATGTTGTGACATCAGTAAGATGTCTTTCATTATGCCCGAAACGTGTTTAACCACAAACTAGGCCCCGTAGGGGTAGTTTGGTCATTTTAAAGGTTATAAAAGAGTTTAAGTGTTTAACTGTGTTACAGGTCTGATGTAATCAGCAACCATACTCAAATTAATGAGTTATAACAGTAGGATAAAGTTTATATGTGAAATTTACCAATTATAACCCAACTATGCCCCGTAGGGGTATTTTGGTAATTTCACATAAGCCGGAAAGCTCAAAACTGAAGTCTGAGTTTATCAACCTTTGCTTACTGTTAAAATATTATAATTTGCCTCTTATATCAGTAGGTATCAACCCGGGTATGTCCAATATAATTTTAATACATACTTTGCGCTAAAAACGCTTAATAGGGCGATTAAAGGCCATTTCCGGGTTCGATACTTAAATCTGATATTTTTATATTTCCAGAAGGCTAAAAATAATTTATTTATCATATGTGATCAGTAGCAAAAGGTTTGGAGTCGTTTAGATATGTAAAACTCATTTTATGGCTCGTAAGGGCAAAACCGACAATTACCGGATTAAGCCTACGACTACCAGTTATGCTCAGCCTAAAATTAATTAAAAATCTTTAAAAATCCCAAGATAATATATTACATCAGTGGGTATTAAGTTTGATACCAAAAAGTAGGCTTAACTAGGCTATACGCTAATTACGCCATTTTATTAACATAAAGCTTTAAATTTGCGATAATGAGCATAACTCTTAATCTACAAGTCAAACTGATGTCAAACTTTGCATACAAGTTTATATATCAGTAATTAGAGTTTCTACTCTTTTATATTTCCAAAAATCACGTTTTAAGGTAACAAGGGCATAATGGTCAACATATGAGCAATTAACGGAAACATGCATATTAATTGGATAACTAATGAACCAAGGTGTATAATCACAGAGGGTTGTACTAACAAGTAACCTAATCCAATTAAAGCTCTGAGGCATTTCTAAAACATGCCTAATCGGGTCAGAACTGAAAGTCAAAGTGAAGGTCAAACTATGTGACTTTCGGTTCCGAACCGGTCTAAACAGGAAATTGTCGGGTTGAACATGTTTAGACATGTTCTTACACTTATTACTAAGTTATAACAATGATCCAACAGGTTGTATATGATCTACAATGTTAATTATTCATAAATGGCATTTTAGACTTCCTGTTGACTTTTTAAATATAAGTTTGACCCGACTTTTGACCTGGTTAGAGTGGTGATCAGGGGAAACCCTTTTGAGGTTTTATTACCCACATAAATACCAACTTATATCTACTTTCACTTCGACTAATCATTGGACCATTAGTGATTAATCTTAAAGTCAACCGTTAATTACGACGGTTTGACTTTTAAGCTAAAGCTAAGCTAAAACTTTATTAAGAAAGGATTAGAACACTTACTGAAGTCCTAAGCTTGATTAGGAAGGACTTGGGTCTGCTTTGAAGCTCCAGAAGGCTCCTCAATTGCAGAATGAATGGTATGATCAATTGTTGCAACTCATGGCCTTATATAGTGAATTCAATCACCATAAATCTTTGACACACAAGTCTACCAACTAACCACAACCTTCCAACATGTGTCCCTAGTGTCTAGGGGTCGTTTAGGGGCCAAGGGAAAAGAGAAAAATCGTTTATGGGTCGTTTAGAGGGCTGAACAGGCAACAAGAACATTTTTCTGCATCTGGGCGTCCCAGGCGGCCCGCCTACGATTTTGTTAAAGGCCACGCGGGCCGCGTGGGCCTTGAATTCAGGTTTTACATTTTCTATTTGTTGCATATTCGACTCTTGGCCCTTTCGAAAGGTCAACTAACCTTTATTTTGCAATTTGAACCCTCTAATTTGATACATAAGGGCTTCAAGATATATACCCACTTTGTTTAGTCCTCGGTTAACTTAATTGTTACCCGAAAAGTCCTAACTTTCAACGTTTACGCTTTAACCCCTCGTACACGAATTTGATCATAACTTTCTCATATGATAACGAAACTTTATGAAATTTTAATCGTGCATTCTAGTGAGCATAATTAACCGTTACAAAGCTTCGGGTTTGTCAAAAGGTCACTCAGAGGTATAACTTAAACATGTTGACACATTTAGCCCCTGTAGTTTGTAATCTCTCACTTTTAGCTTCGTATGATCCATGATTTATTCGTTTGAAGGTAAGAGCACCAAGTAGGGTTAATGTATATTATATTTATTCACTGTTGACATTTAGAATACGTATATTCACATACTTTTCATGATTGTCAACTTTAGTCCTTCTATAATATTTCTTTCACACGTTTAAACATTTGACACGTGTCTACACATTATAGGACGTGAATTTTCGAGGTGTTACACTTATTCTCATAAGTTACATACTTCACGTATAGTATTTATTATTTTTAATTTTATGCAGGTAATCGAAGACTGCTTCATTAAACAATTTTACGTAAACAGCCCACCAAGTGGCAAATTTCAAATCTGTTATAAGGGTTCCTATTGGAATGTTGAGGCGTCTAAGGTTGATACCAACTTTGTATTTGCTAGAGGATAGCCGAAAATGTGCAACGATGTTGGGATACTGGAGGATGATTTGCTTGTGTTTAGCAGAATTGATGATGTTGTTTTTGAGGTAGTAGTTTATAGAGATGAGACTGAGATTTGCTTTTTGAAGAAACCTGAATCTGATGATGATAGTGTACTTAAGATATCGAAGGTTGATTATGTTGAGAATGCATTCAAGGTACGTAAGTATTTAGCATTAGCAATAAAAGTTTTACTTTTTTAGCATTATATTAATTATTTCATTAATGTTGACAGGACATCTATGAGGATGAAGAAGTTGTGTCTGTAGGTGAAGGTACAACCGTTACTCAGGTACTTGCTAAATTATTAAAATTATTTATTTTTAATTTAACACATATAAGAATTTAATGTTTTTACAACTATTAGTAATGCTGTTTACTGATGTTATATTTATCCAATAATGTATTATTTACAAGAACTTACCAACCAATGCCGAATGCATGTCGAAGAGATGCATGTCTTCACGATTGAACAAAACCCAAGATGTAAGTTTACCATCTTAAAGATTGTTATATTACTATTGTTATTAAAGTTACTCTATGACAACAGGTTAAGAAGAAAGGTAAAGTTACTTCTGAGAGAAAGGAGATGGTCAAGAATAGGACTAAGGGAAATGCTGCCTTACCTGTCGACACAAGTGATCATGTTGGATGTTCTTCATCTGTTCATAAAGTTAAGGTATCTATACTTGCCAGTTAATTAGTATATGTTATATAAACTGTTTTTTTTTTTTTTGTGCATATATTCAACATTCCTTTAATTCACATGTATATGTTTACTTTTTCATCAAGGGGAAGAGAGCCGCCAACGTTCAGGAAAAGCTTAACCATAGAAATAAGATTGCAAAGACTGCAAAAAAACATTCTGGACATCTTCTCGGCCCTGAGTTCTTTCATTTTGATTGCAAAGGAGACTATAGGCTGGTATACCATTTTTTATAACAAACTAATGATTTATGTTTATTTGTCTGACTATTATTTTTTTCCATACAATACATGTAGCGTCTTCCTGCTGAAGTTGCCAAACGAGCAGGTCTTTCTCTTGATCTTCATCCTTTGAAAGTTCAAAACATGGTTGGAGTTGTGGAGGTTTATGATGTTAAGTTGGAGTTAAATGAATTGAACCCACGTTATGCGTTGGACGGTTGGCGAAAGTTTATGACTGACAATAACTTGAGATTTGGTGATATGTTGCACTTCACATACGTGTCTTCGCAATAGAAGATCGTATTAAATCAAGTTATGTCAGTTTAACAAAGACATTTAAGTATGTTCTGATATCAGATACTATAACTATGAATTTTTTTATCGTGATGTTGTATGTTTTTTTTTAAATTATTAACTTGATGGTTTGTTGCTATGTATGGCTAAGATGATAAAACACTATTATTAGCACTTTATGTTTTATATATAGATGATATGATGTTTCTTTTTGCTAATAGTAACTGCAATTAGTAGAAACTTGGTTTATTAATTGCAAATGTGACATTCTTCTGCATTTATAGGTTTATGAATTCAGAATAATGGTATGAATTCAGAATAATGGATGGATATATACGACTGTATTTGGCATGATGATGTTGTGTTTCATGTTGTAAAACCAGGGAATTGTGAGATAATAGATTGCTTTGCCCAATTAGATTATGTGTTAAATTATAGTTCTTTAAGTCATTGTTTCATTTCTTTGAATTCTATGTAATTTTGTTAAAAATTTCAATAACAAACAGTGGTTTGAACATCTGTTTGCCTTTTGGTCAATAGTTAATGGAAACCCATGTTAGGTTGAACAGTGTTTTGAAGAAGAAAACAGTGTGAGAAGACAATAGATCTTAGTAAGTTAAACATCTGTTCGGGCTTAAACAGATGTTTGGCCTTTAACAGATGTTTGGCCTTTTATATCAGAGGTTTGGACTTAAACAGTAGTTGATGTTTGGCCTTAAACAGATGTTTGACCTGAAACAGATGTTTTGCCTTAAACAGATGTTTCGCCTTCTATATCAGATATTTAGACTTAAACAGATGTTTGACCTTAAACAGATGTTTGTCCTTAAACCAAACATCTGTTTAAGCTCAACATCTGTTTGACTATTGGTCAACATCTGATTGACTTTTGGTCAACTTCTGTTTGAAATTTGATCAACATCTTATTTTGTAAAGAAGTACAAAAACAAAGATTTTTACAAAATCCCAAATCACCCTATCATGTAAGTGCATTGAAGTAAAAGTGGAAATGATATTATTCATGTGGTCCTGTTGTGCTTTTGTTTGTCCTCTAATATGAGTTCATGATCTAATCCGGTGATTTGAAGACATTGTTGTTGAATCGAATGAGATGGTTGATGTAATATGGTCGTATTAAAAGTGGAAATGATATTATTCATGTGGTCGTATTGACAAGCCATTAATAGTAAGTGATTGATTTTCACCTTATGTAATTGTGATATGTGGTTGCTTTTTGCGTAGAACCCAAACTGTAAAAATATGATTATGAGTATATTGAAATGGATCCCTGTGTGTGAGCTCAACTAGGATTGTTAAGTTTGCACCTTCACCTCTATTAGAAAAGTTTTATTATTGACTGTCGGATAAACCATATTCATTTTTGTATATTGTATATAATTAAGAAATTATTGCCATCATGAAATTTGTTTTTTTTTTTATTTTTTTCGGATTACATCTCAAATATAATTCAATAAGAAACCCATTCTAAATGAATTTGAGTCTTTCATTGACATAATGCTAAAATATTTTCTTTTTTTCTTGATATTTTGTCTCGTATAATGCCATGTTTTTATTGCTTATTTTCTTTCTTTTGATTTGTCCTAACATGCAGATAAAATTCACGGGAAAATAAGTGAAGGTGACTTTGCTTTATCAACTAGGTAAACATAACTAAGGTGGCAACCGGTGAGTGACAAATGCCATTCACTTTCTTCTTGTGCAATCTAGATATAGTTTTATCAGAGCTGTGAAACCATATCTCTTGAAGATGCACTTCTCAACACCCAGGTGATTCATGCACCAACAGCACTGTTGCATCTACTGCAAGCTAATAGGAGAAGGCTCTACGCGAAGCCTAGACCAAAACCCAAAAAAGCACTAGAAATGTTGTTGTTGCAAAGATCTGGAAGCTTTTAGGTAAGCGGTTGCTACTCAAAGACACCCCGAATGATTCTGTTGTCTACAAAAAAGATCAAAGATATCATGGTAAGGTGAGAGGAATCAGTGATTTGTTAAGGCAACTTACTAACAGTTGAAAAGCAAGTATACTAATATTAGAAGTAAGATATCAGTTGATGTTTTCTACATGTCAGACTGTATTACGTTAATATGTTATTTTATTTAATTATAATCTAAAGCTTTATAGTGTTTTTATTGGTTACACCGTGTGTAACACGGGTCATAACCTAGTTATAGATATATAAATTTAATAATTATATTTGTATAGTATATGATTAAATTTCCTCACGATCTGATGTGCTATATCAAAATAATAAAAAAGGTCGCACTCTTATCTAAAATATTATTCAAGGAGTGCTGGCACATTTATCCTCTATTTTTAAAATTTTGTTGTATTACACCCCGCGTCTGGTCAATTGCATCAATCTTGGACCCTAGCGTGTGCTGATATCATGTTTCTGTTAGTTTATTTGTGAAATGACTGTTCTACCCTTTTCTCTTTACACCCTGTGTTTCTAATAAGTTTAAACATTAGTCCCAGACCCACTGCGTAG
Source organism: Helianthus tuberosus (assembly GCA_030545235.1). Taxonomy (NCBI): domain Eukaryota; kingdom Viridiplantae; phylum Streptophyta; class Magnoliopsida; order Asterales; family Asteraceae; genus Helianthus; species Helianthus tuberosus. The sequence goes on from CM060354.1 coordinate 23,431,372, forward strand.
CACGGGTTATCCCTCTAGTGAATAAACAAACTTCATCCGAATCCACCCCAAGCCAATAAGCTTGGACTTAGAATAATTAATATACAATATAGCTAATTTATTTAATAAATATGAAAAAGAAATATAGCTGAATACACTACAAGAAAAAACACTTTTAGGGACAAATTTTTTAGGGAGCACAAAAGTCGTCCCTATAGAACAAGCTATGAGGAGGACTTTTGGTTCATATATAGTTTTGCAGAACTTGAAATAAGTTTTTTCTATAGGGACCAAAAGTCGTCCCTATAGCTCGAAGTTAAATTGTTTTTTGTTTTTTTTTTAATTCTAATATTATAAATAAGAAACAAATAAATGTTTTAACTTGTAGAGACCACAAGTCGTCTCTATAACTTTGAATATTTTTTTAAATTTTCATTTAATAATGACGAAAATAAAAAAAAAAGTTTAAAAGAAAAAACACTTGTAGGGACAAAATCTATAGGGAGGACAGTAGTCGTCCCTATACAACAAGCAATTGGGAGGAATTTTCGATCATATAGAGTTTTCCTCCATTTCATTTAAGTTTTTTCTATAGGGACCAAAAGTCGTCTCTATAGCTCAAAGATAAATTGTTTTTGTTTATTTTTTTAATTCTAATATCATAAAAAACCTAAAAAATTGTTTCAACTTGTAGAGACTATAAGTCGTTTCTATAGCTTTGATTATTATTATTTTTTAAATTTCATTTAGTAATGAAGTGTGGAAAGCAGAATCTTCTTTTTGATTTAATGTGTATAATAATATAAAAGAGTTAAATGCCTCTACAGAAACACCTAAGTTTCAATACTACCGGCAAAGGGGTTGGGTCGGGTCGGGTTACGGGTCAAAACGGGTTCGGGTCAAAACGGGTCAGTTAAAAAAGGGTTGTTTTGGTTCGGGTCAAAACGGGTTTCGGTCGAAATGGGTTCGGGTCGGAACGGGTTCGGATTAGAACGGTCGGCGTCGCCATATCAGAAACTAAAAACTCCATATCAGACATGTGCGGTATATATTGCATATATGTAGTATAAACTGTGTGGAGTAGGGTTCGCACGGAAAGTGTGTTTTTCCTAGAAAGTCTAGGAAGCGATCTGGTCCATCAGATTGGTGTGTTTAAGGGTTGAGATTAAGTCAATGGCAATCTTGTAATATTTGAGTTATATAATTAGAGACTTTTAATATAGTGAGGGTATTTTGGTAATTGGAAGTGTTTTAAATAAGTCAACAAACTGCCATATCAATAACCAATCCCTAAATTCATGCAATTTCCTCTCTTTCTCTCTCTCCCTCTCTAAACCAGGCGACGCAAAACAAGACCCCAAGAGCATTCAGATTTCAGTTCCAAGGCTTGTTCATACCCCTTTTCTTCACTAGGTATTCATATCTTGTGTTGTGATTAAAGTTCTTGAAGTGCATATACGTTTTCGGTCTTAATCTGCTTGTAACTTGGCTGCGTTTTTTCTGTTTTAATTGATGATTGTAGAGAGGATTGTACCGCTGTTTTTGAATCGTTCTTGATAAATGGAAGGATTACCAGCATGGATGGTAAAACACGGCGTCAAGAAATCTGCTTGCAGTTAAAACACAGCGTCAAGAATCTGCTTGCTGTTAAAACACAATGGCAAGAATCCTCCAGCAATCTGCTTGCTGTTAAAACACAGAGTCAATAAATCTGCTTGCTGTTAAAACACAATGTCCAGATTCCTCCAGCAATCTGCTTGCTGTTAAAACACAGCGTCAAGAATCTGCTTGCTGTTAAAACACAGCGTCAAGAAATCTGTTTGCTGTTAGAACACAGCGTCAAGAATCTGCTTGCTGTTAAAACACACTGGCCTGCTTGCTGTTAAAACACAATGTCAAGAACACAATGTCAAGAAATCTGCTTGCTGTTAAAACACACTGGCCTGCTTGCTGTTAAAACACAGCGTCAAGAAATCTGCTTGCTGTTAAAACACAGCGTCAAGAATCTGCTTGCTGTTAAAACACACTGGCCTGCTTGCTGTTAAAACACAATGTCAAGAACACAATGTCAAGAAATCTGCTTGTTGTTAAAACACACTGACCTGCTTGCTGTTAAAACACAGCGTCAAGAATCTGCTTGCTGTTAAAACACACTGGCCTGTTTGCTGTTAAAACACACTGACTTCAGATTTGAATTTAGTTAATGAAAAATAAATTCGATTTGAATTTGACTCCATATAAACACATTGACCTCCAGATTTGAATTTGAATTCGAAAACAACAAAAATTCCGAAAATCATGGAATGTTAGTTAATGAAAAATAAATTCCAAAAATAAAATTAAAATGTGAAATTACCTAGTTGCCCTTTTAGTTAAAATAACTCAATGCCACATGTCCAATTCTCATTGCTTCCTAGACTTTCTAGGAAAAATAGACTTTCCACCCAACTCCTACTCTATATATGTATGTAATATATATTGTGTATGTGTATATGCAGTATATAATATCCGTCATTTATGTAATATGATACATATAATAAAACAACCCTGGTGTTAATTCTGCCATAGGATTCATGCCTCCCTTAATCCAAAACATCATATATTGGTTAAAAAAACTCTAGAATCGCTGATGCCCCTTAACTTCTCTACTAAATGAGTTGTTAATCTTTATTATTAATGATGGAACAGGTTAGTTTTATCGATTTTAATGCAGTTATGCTGTCGAATTTTAGTAAAAAAATCTAATGTATCTTTTAATGTTGGGTAAAATTCAAGACGAGTTAGCTAGAGCGTTGCGAGATGTGGATGATACTTCACCAGTTGATGAACTCGAGGTACTCAAAAGTGCGTTGGGTCATAGGAATGGGCACGTACGCGGTGTTGATCGTGTTGTTAAAAATGTCACCCACGAAATATCGAGCTCATACCCCCCTGCGACGACAACAACAACAATTGGAAGAAATGCAAGAAGAAATGCAACAAATGCGACAAGAAATGTGACAACAACAACAACAACAAGTGCAAGTGCAACCATTCTCAAACCAAGCAATAATTGAACAACAACAACAACATGCGTTTCAAATGCAACAAATGGAAGCACGATTTTAATGCCGACTTAATGAATTGAAACGAAAAATACGTCAAGTTGACGAAGATGATGAAGATGATAATTAAGAATTAGATATTTACATTAAACTTTTAATTTGAAGTTTGTACTCGATAACTATTGTTTATTTTGAAACATGGACTTGATAACTATGACGAATATTTTGTATTTTGAATCTTTAGTATAATATGTAGTTTTGAAATTTCATGTTTAAATTCAGTTTAAAAAAGTAGGCTAATAATTGTAAAAAAATGCATTAAAAATAATAATCTGTAGGGACGACATATTGTCCCTATAGAAAAAAATAGAAAAAAATGATTTTGAACTTGGTGGAACCAAATATCGTCCCTATACATTTAAACCAATTTTTTTTTTATTTTAACTTTATAGGGACGACTTTTGTTCTCTAAAAGTTTAAACCAATTTTTTTTTTATTTTAACTCTATAGGGACGACTTTTGGTCTCTAAAAGTTTAAACCAAATTTTTTTTATTTTTTTTTTTATTTTAACTTTATAGGGACGACTTTTGGCCTCTAAAAGTTTAAACCATTTTTTTTTATTTTAACTCTATAGGAACGACTTTTGGTATCTAAAAGTTTAAACCAGTTTTTTTTTATTTTAACTCTATAGGGACGACTTTTGGTCTCTAAAAGTTGATCTATGGGACAACACCAATAGGGACCACCTTAATAACCTGTAGGGAGAGGTCTATAGGAACAAAAGATGTGGATATCATATGTCATTCCTATAGGTTAAAAAGACCTATAGGGACGATAAGTCGTCCCTAAAAGTTAAAAAAATGGTTTTCACATGTGTTTTTCCTTGTATATATGAAAGATAAAAATTGAATATTGAATTGAATAGAAAAAACAAATTGCAATTCATGTGTAACAGTAAAAATACTAGTCTTTGCAAAAGAAAATAATGTCTGCAAATCATTTGATGAAAAACAAAAACTGCTTTTACTTTTTTTTTTCTTTTTTGAAGAAGAAGGCACGTTCGCTTTTACTAGCTTATTGTACAAACTTGTTAGGGTATGTATACATGATATCATCCTTGTACCAATACCATATCTGAGCACCTGCTTGCTTCTGATCCCATAATCACCGATCCTAAACCCCCTGTAATACAAAAATGTCTGACCATGACCAAATCCAATACAGCATCCAGATCCCAGATGACGAGATTCTTGACTGGATTATCGGCTCAGTTACCGATGATGTCGATGCCAATGCCGATGACACTCCCCAACCGCCGTCATCAGCCGCAAAAATCCCCAGAGTTCCAAGCATGCTGGGTGAGAAACACAACTACGAGAAATACTTTGCTCCTCAGGCTGTCTCCATTGGTCCTTACCATTTTGGAGAACCAAAACTCCAGGAGATCGAGAAACTCAAGCCTAAGATCGCAAGGTGGCTCTTTTTACATGACCAGGAGGCCTTAATAAGTTTGTACAAAATGTTGACAATGATATCATATAAAGGAAAGAACAAAATGATTCATTGAAAGCTGCAAAAGGCATAAATAGCCATACACAAGACCTGACCCACTACCTGACCAACTGACCATGACTCTACCAACTAAACACGAAAAAGACTCCATGATCCCTACTACTCGGTCAAACATAACAACCTAATATCCAACGTGCAAAACAAAACATAAAGCAACAGACATTAAATAACCAAACATAAAATACTTGAACTAACTTTGAATTAATTCCATCACCCCCTCTTAATTCAAAGTGTAGTTAAACCAAGCTTCCCACGAAGATAGTAGAACTGGTCTGCTCCCAGAGGCTTCGTAAGAATGTCAGCAGCCTGCTCTTCCGTGTAACACGACACCAGCTCAATCTATCTTGCATCGACCAAATTCCGAATGAAGTGAAACTTAATGTCGATATGCTTGCTTCTACCATGATGGGCTTGATTTTTGGACAAAAACACAGCTGAATTATTATCACAGAAGATGGCAGTAGCACCTTTTTGCTCTTGACCCAGTTCAATCAATATCTTCCTTAACCACGTTGCTTGACATGCAGCTGCAGTGGCAGCAATATATTCTGCTTCGGTAGTGGACAAGGCAACAACTTCTTGCTTCTTCGAGCTCCAAGAGACAAAACCGGTTCCAAGAGAAAATGTGTTTACTGATATGCTCTTCCGATCGTCAATACACTTGCCCCAGTCGCTGTCTGTGAATCCGGACAGCACAACTTCTTTTGCTTTTCCATACCACAGTCCCACATCAACGGATCCAGCTATGTATCTCAACACCCGCTTCGCTGCCCCAAGATGATTCACTGTCGGCTTATGCATGTATCGCGATATAACACCAACCGCGTGTGCTATATCCGGCCTTGAATGAGTGAGATATATAGGCCCTCCAACCAAACTTCTAAATGTATAACCATCAGCAGCAGCACTTCCATCATTCATTTGTAGATTCTCATTACCATTCATGGGTGTAGATACACTTTTAGAGGGGTAGGGGTGGAATCACTCACACCCAATTCCATCACTGACAACATCCAATCAGGTTCTGCCATGTCATCAACCATTATTTCCATCACTCACACCCTTTTTTGCTGGAAATGGTCATCACTTGTACAAATTCCATCACTCACTAATTTTTTTATTTTTGATTTTTTTAATTATAAATTCTGTTTTTTTAAATTCTGTTTTTTTAAATTCTGTTTTTTTTAAATTCTGTTTTTTTCAAAAAGTAAACTGTTTTTAATAAAAAAATTAGACTACAATTATAAGTTATAAATTTCAATTAAATTAAAACATACTAGTTCAATATTTTAGACTACAATTAAAAAAAAAATACATAAAGATACTCTACTCCTCGTCCGAACTAGGAAATTCCAAACCTAAAGAACCTACTAGTTCGATTAAATCGAATCTCAACCGAAAGTGAGTTTCTTCATCACGCAACTGTAGTTGGATATTTTCGGGAACGTGAACTTGTGTGGGAGGATCCGGCACCCAATCTGGAGATATTGCACGTCCGTCTTGTTTGATTAACATATTGTGCAAAATGATACATGCATACACTATGCTATGTATCGAGTTCTTGTTCATCGCACGAACCGGTCGGCTTAGAATGCCCCATCTACCCTTTAAAACACCAAAAGCCCTCTCAACATCTTTTCTTGCCGATTCTTGCAACTTCTTGAACGCCTTTTCTTTAGCCTCGACAGGAAACGAAGGAGCTTTCACAAAAACAGACCATGGTGGGTAGATACCATCCACAAGAAAAAAGCCTCGTCTGTAATATTGTCCATTAACATAGAATGGACAGACGGGTGTGGTACCATCCGTTACTGTTTGGAACAACGTCGACGTGTGCAAAACATTGATGTCGTTGTTTGAACCTGGAACACCGAAATACGAATGCCAAATCCATAAATCATTCGACGCCACCGCTTCTAGTATGATGGTTGGTCTCTTGATGTCACCCCTAACATACGCCCCTCGCAACTCTCTTGGACAATTTCTCCACTCGATATGTGTACAATCGATGCTACCGAGCATCCCAGGAAAATGCCATCTAGCCTCATGTGCGGCGTAAATACGTGAGATGTCGTGTCTCGTCGGTTTACGTAAAAACTCTTCACCATACAATTTTATGACCGCGTTACAAAAAAATTGCAGACATTCACGTGAAGTTCTGTCCGACATAGCTAGGTATTCATCATATTGATCGGGAGGGTTACCTGTCGCTAGTTGGCGAATGGCGGACGTGCATTTTTGTATCGGCGTGAAACTTGGTTTGCCCCTCGCGTCGTAACTTTCTTGAAACCATTCTTCAGTTGCTTCGATGTCTCCAACAATCTTTAAGAATAATTCTTTTGGTAAACGAAACCGATCTCTAAACGTTTCGGCATTGTAGATCGGATTCTCCACAAAATAATCGTTCATTAACACTTCGTTGGCATGTATACGATCACGATTCACCATCTTCTTCTTTGGGCGGGACGAACTTGATTCAAGTTCGTTATAGACCGACACAAAATATTTAAGCGTTTCATTGTCGGAAGACGATTCGCTATCACTGTCCATCGGAAACGTCGAATCCGTAGGAAAATCCATTTGTGAAATATGTGTAGAATGTGTTTGTGATTTGGTGTGGGTGAAATGGTATAAAAATTGTGAAGTTTATATAGAAGGTTTTAAAGGTTTTTTTTTTTTTTATTAAACACAATGTTCAAAACCAAACGGTCAAATCAAGCAACGGTCGGATTTTTGAAGTGTTCAACGCGTGCTCCATTCAACGCGTTCTAAAGAACACGCGTTGAACTAGTGGGTGGCGGCGGTGTACATTCATGTTGCACGCGTGATGGGGGGCCGAACACGGACCACCCCGGGTCCTCTTACAGTTAGCCATTCCAAACCGATGCAGCAAATATCTAGCATACTTCTGTTGGGAAATAAATGTCCCATCATCTCTTTGTGTCACTTCTAGCCCCAAGAAGTAGTTTAGCTTCCCGATATCGGTCATTTCGAACTCCTCAATCATCTTTTGCTTGAATTCAGCTACCAACTTTGCAGAAGAACTTGTATATACGATGTCATCCACGTAAAGACACACCACGATGATATCACTGGTACCACTTTTTTGACATATAGAGTTGGTTCACTTTGACTTCGTTTGTACCCATGTTGCACCAAATACCCATCAATACGACTATACCAGGCCCGCGGAGCTTGTTTTAACCCGTATAACGCCTTGTGAAGTTTAAACACCTTATCTTCTTTTCCTTTAATTTCGAAGCATGGAGGTTGCGCTACGTAAACTTCTTCTTTTAAAATACCATTAAGGAATGCGGATTTGACGTCAAATTGATAGGCGATCCATCCTTTTTGGGCTGCCAAGGCCAGAACAACCCGGATGGTTTTGAACCGTGCAACCGGGGAAAACGTCTCATCTTAATCAATCCGATCCTTCTGTGAATACCATTTGGCAACTATACGTGCTTTATAACGTTGAATCTGCCCATCTGCATGAAGTTTCAATTTAAACACCCATTTTAAGCCAATAACATTTTTACCTTTTGGTAGGTTAGTGAGGGTCCATGTATTGTGTCTTTGCAAAGAAGACAACTCTTCTTCCATAGCTTGTTTCCATTCCTTACTTGCCATAGCTGTTTCGGGAGAGGTGGGTTCCACAGATGAGAGAGCAAACTGACATGTGGCATACGGAGATTGTAACGGAACCGTGCTTTCATACACTTCAACTAAGTCACGAACTCTATGGGCAGATTCATTAGAGTCACTTGAACCTCCTGAACTTTGGACTTGGCTGCCTTCAGAGGACCCTACACCACTGTTAAGAGATGGCCCACTGGATGAACTTGACCCTTGTGAACTTGGCGTCTGTTGTGGGGTCATAGGTGGGCTCTCATTACATTCAGCTCCCAATTGCTCATTAAAGGTGTTTTCAACTTCATTATGCACCATCCCTCTCACAAATGCAGTATCCTTTTCTTCATCATTAAAATTAACATCAATCCAATCCATTCTGCATTTTCATTAAATACAACGTCCCTGCTTATGATAATATCTTTCTTAATTGGGTCATACAACCGAAATGCTTTAGAGTTTTGTGAGTAACCAACAAAAATACATTTTATTTTTTATTTTGGATCAAGTTTCTTTCTCAACTGAGCAGGTGTTAACGCATTAGCAATGCAACCAAAGGTTCGTAGGTGACTTACCATACCACATTTCAAAAGGTGTGCTTCCTGCTATTGCTGTTGTGGGCGACAAAGTAATGAGATATACTGCTGTTGCGACCGCCTCGGCCCAGAAATGATTTGACAGCCCTTTAGCCTGAAGCATACAACGAGCCATTTTAGTGACGGTTCTGTTTTTTCTCTCTGCAGTACCGTTTTGCTGTGGCATGTAGGGTGCTGTAAGATCCCTATGAATCCCACGTTCATCACAGAAACTAATGAACTCTTTGATCAAAAACTCGCCACCACGATCAGTACGTAATGTTTTGATTTGATACCCGCTTTCCTTCTCCACTTTTGCTTTGAATGTCTTAAAAAAAACAAAGCTTGCTGACTTCTTCTTCAAAAAATACACCCAACTAAAGCGAGTATAGTCATTTGTTAGAAGGAAATAAAACTTGTTACCTCCTAATGATGTAGTTGGCATTGCACCCACCAAGTCTGCATGCACAAGTTGAAGGGGGTATGTGGACCGCCAAGCATGATGAGGAAAAGAATGTCTTGTCTGTTTCCCAAAAACACATCCTTCACAGTCTGAAATTGCCCCTATTTCTGGTAACCCAGACACCATATCATTTTTACTTAACTGTTGGAGACCCTGCTCATGTAAATGCCCATATCGGTTGTGCCACAACATTGAGTCTTCTTGACTAGCAGCTAGTACATTTCCTTGTGAAGCATTAAAATGAAAGGTGTTATTACTTGAGATGGGAATCGAACTTACCACTTTCTTTGATGCCTTGTGAGTGATGGCACACATTTCATCGTCGAACAACACTGCATAACCAGACCTCGTTAGTTGACCCACACTTAACAAATTGTAGTCAAGTGCTGGGGCATATTCAACATCGTGTAGGACTTTTGACTGCCCATTGACAAGCATCAGTTTGATCACTCATTTACCTTCGACTTGAATTCCTTTCCCGTTTCCCATCTTTACTTGTACTTTTTTTGTTTCGTCCAGTTCTTTAAACAGTCTCCTCTGTCCCGTCATATGATTCGAACACCCGCTGTCGACGAACCAAACGCTAGCTGCCGAGTCCGTATCAGTCATGGCCATAAACAACTTGCACTCTTCTTCCTCCTCTACTTGTTCTACTGTTGCGTTTGTTACCTGTGGTTCGTACCAACATTCTGATCGGACATGACCAAGACGATGACAGTTGAAGCACTCTATAGTGCTTCTGCCTCTACCACCCATCCGACCACGTCCTCGTCCGCGACCTCGAGCAGCCAACCGTCCTCTACCTCTCATCATAGGTTGGTTTTTCACTTCTCGGGCTTGAAACACACTCTCTTCTACTCTTTCAACACTCCGATTTACTCTTGCTTCATGGGATTGCAACGATCCCATGAGTTGATTGAAGGTGAGTGTGGTGAGGTCCTTAGCTTCTTCAATGGTTGTAACCACGTGGTCCCATCTGGTAGGCAAACTCCTCAAAACCTTCTCAATCACTGTTTGATCGGTGACCTCTTCACCGTATGCTCGCTTCTGATTCACGATCCTCATAACTTTCGAGAGAAAATCAGCCACACTCTCGTCATCTTTCATCTGTAAGGTTTCGAACTCTCTTCGAAGACCTTGCAACTTAACCGCCATGACTTTTGAATCTCCTTGGTACTCCGTTTGTAACACATTCCATGACATCTTAGCCGTTGTAGACGCTGCAATTCGCGAGAATACGCTGCTGTATAAGAGCGAGTGCACGAGCATCCTTTGTGCAATTTTCCCTTAGCCTGGCTGCATCTCGATCTGCATCATCAAAACCTCCACTCACAAATTCCTATAGTTCTTGAGACCGCAGCACTGTCTTCACTCTGATGCTCCAGAATTCGTAACCCTCTCCCTTAAAGACCGGAAGGAGAGGTTGATTTGTTGTTGTTGAACCCATGTTCGTACACACACACTCGTGAATTTGGAAAGAAGGCAAACCTGACGCTCTGATACCACTATGTTGACAGTGATATCATATAAAGGAAAGAACAAAAGTGATTCATTGAAAGCTGCAAAAGGCATAAATAGCCATACACAAGACCTGACCCACTACCTGACCAACTGACCCATGACTCTACCAACTAAACACGAAAAAGACTCCATGATCCCTACTACTTGGTCAAACATAACAACCTAATTTCCAATGTGCAAAACAAAACATAAAGCAACAGACATTAAATAACCAAACATAAAATACTTGAACTAACTTTGAATTAATTCCAGCACAAAAAGCTTGGTGAAGAGGAAATGCTGAAAGATTTAAGAAGCTTTTATGAACAAGACTCGACAACCAAGTATTGCAATAAGGTCTTCGTTAAGATGATGTTGCTGGATTCTTGTTTCATTTTATATTATATAAATAAGGTTTATATGGGGGGTCTTCTTTTTATATAGGCGAGTTCATGAGCTTCGACCAGGTTTTAAGTGTTGATGGAGATTTGTTCTTGTTGGAAAACCAAATTCCCTTCAAACTTCTAAAAGTGGTGATGAGTTTTAAGAATAGATATAATTTTAATAAAATCCAAGAGCTCATCCATGATGAGATTTATATGTTGAGGTCTTCAGATCAGAAAAGAAGTGGTCAACAACGTTTGGAATCAGAGTTAACTGGCGATCGTCTACTCCATCTTCTTTATCTTACTCATATACCTAAAGATGTCTCCATGAAGTATAAGAATAAAGAATACAATTACAACAGCAATAATTTCCCCACTGTTAACCAGCTTTTGGATGTAGGGTTTCATTTCAAGCCATGTGACCCTATTTCTTTAGATAACGTTAGGTTCTCTAAGGGCTGGTTAGAGTTTTCATCTGCTGTACAACTCCCACCAATAACCATGTCGGGTGACACCAAGCCTCTTTTGTTAAACTTGATAGCCTATGAAACGTGCTTAGGTAAAGATGCATGGTTTGCATCCTACGTTTGTCTTCTTCAGTCTCTTATTGGTAACCATGAGGACGTTAGGGTTCTTAAAAAAGCTGGGGTGCTTCAACACCACTTCGGGACTGATAATGAAGTCGTGGATTTCTTCAATGAAATAGACACTGATTTAGCTCCGCGTAATTCAAGATATATTGAACTTAGGGATGACATACAAAGTTATTATGAAGGTTGGAGTAACACACCCATTTCCGAACTTAGGCGTGAATATCGCAAGAGCCCATGGAAGTTTATTTCACTTCTTGGAGCTTTGATAGCTCTTTTTCTTACTGTTGTTCAAACTTATTTCACTGTCTGGAGTCGCAAATGATTGACCATCTCCATCTGAGTGCTTTTTCGAAGATGAACCATCACTTAGACTATCTCCAATGCTAAAGGCATCCTTAGGCGCCTTTAGCTGCCACGTCATCTGCCACATAGTATCCTTACAAATCCTTAAAAACCTCTATTTCATCTCCAACCCTATAAATATCCTTAACTTCTTTAATTTCCACCTCATCAACTACCCATTACCATGGTTGCAAAAGTCGCTAGGCGTTCCCTAGTCGGTCGACCGGGGAGTTGAGAATACTAGGCATAGGCGGCAAGTACTCGGGGAGTACTCGGACATGTTAAATTATAAAGAAATTAGTTTTCGGAAATTAAATATATGTCATACAACATAAATTTACTAATATTTTTAACAAAATACGTGAAAATGATATTCATTATTTAATATGATAGTCATATAAATTATGTTTATTATTTTTTAAGTCAAACTCGGCTCGAATTGACCTACTAGATCCGATTTTGTGCGAGTTTGACCGCGTTTGATCGATTCCGAGTAATTAGGCGGAGTTAGAGAAAGTCGCATCGGCAGCCTACCTTGTAGCGACTACTCGGGGAGTACTCGGCCTTGGAAACATTGTTTTACAACCATGCCCATTACACATAATATTTCAATAAAACTTTTCTTTTTTTTACTTTGGGCCCACCTCATCACATAAACCAAGACAAACACATGCCCTTGTGCAAGGGCATCTCATCTAAGGGCCTCTAAGGATGGATGAGCTCCAATGATAAGGGCATCCAAGGGCCTCTAAGGGCTTGGTCTCCAAGTGCCCACATTTGTTCACTTGGTCCATTGGAACCAATTAATGTTGTGAGAAAAAAGTATGCTATATATGTATGTAGGTGTGTGTCATATGATTGGTAAAATAATGAAAACTAGTCTTATGGATAATTTAACATCATGTTATTCAAAGAAGAAAGTTTTTTTACATGATTCAGAAATATATAGAATTACATGCACACAAATTCTTTGCTTCTCTTTATTTTAGTTTTTCATGATAAGCATTTGTGTATACTTGTTCTCAACTCTTATTCGGCAAGAATTCTCGCAAGCAGTGACATCTACTTTGCTGCGTCTTTCAGATCAAAGCTGCATATCGGTACAGCCATTTAACTTGAGGGTCAATGTTAGAAATAGTCAACTGAGTCGACAGTTTATCAGTTGGTCAAGTGGTTCAGTTAGTTATCATAATTATATTTATGTTACTCGCAGTTGAGGAGTCCCTTTTGGGACTTTAAATAGCCATTGTGTACTTGTTGATGTTTATTAAGAAACGAGTGGACGCTACCCACGCGTTGCGACAGGATGCTGATATAAAAGTTTTTAATATCATTATATGAGATACGCAATTTCTTAGTTTAAGCAAAATATTTTGTTTTTCATTTTGCTCTATTCCTAACCTATATCACCAAACTGAATCATTTATTTGTATATAACAATGTTTTTTTATAAGATCCAACTAATATGCAATTAAAGAAGTCACTATTTATTAACAAATAATAAAAAAAGGAAAATTACGAAAATGTCGGTTGACCAAACATGTTTTCAAATTTGTCACGCTCCTGCGTCCTTGGAGCGGCACAATATGCGCGGGATGCGTCCTTCAAGCACGGGATGCGTCCTTAGAGCAAAACCCAATAAAAAATGGACACGTGGCCACGGGATGCGTCCTTCAAGCACGGAATGCGTCCTTCAAGCACGGGATGCGTCCTTCAAGTTTTTGAAGCGTCCGGCGAGGTTTCCGGCAAGTTGCAGGTTTCCGACGTGTTTTCTGGCGAGTTATTTTCCACAATTCTCCCAAAATCAATGTATACACCACCATCACCACCCTACACCATCACCACCCAACGATCAGCCCCTGAAAGCCGAACCAAATCATCATCACGTCTGGCCCGAACCAATACTCAACAACCACCACCAACTCTATCTCTTGAGGTCGGTGATCTCCTTCTTCTGATGATGCCGAGGCCGGACCAAAGCTAAAGTCCAACACGTTCTCATTATCTGGTTCCGGGCTCTTCGGGGCTGTTGGTCGCAGCATCAATCTTGGTAACCATCCAAGCATTTATCCTTTGATTTGCAGCTTATTTTTATTCGCTAGAAACCAAATTAACAAGCTTTGTTTGACTTAACAGGTGGTCAAACAGCTCTAGCGTTACGCCCACTGTTGCAGAAATCGGCCTAGGCGGCCGATTAATCGCCGCCTAGGCGCTAGTCGGCTAGTAATCGCCTAAATTTGAGCAAATCGGTCAATTAATCGGTCCAGGTCAAAATTGGTCCTAGTCGGTCAAAAGTTGGTCCTAGTCGGTCAAAAGTCGGTCTAATCGGACCATGGTTTTTTTTGCTCAAAATCGGTCCTGGTCAGGATTAATCGGTCCTGGTCGGGATTAATCGGTCCTAGTTGGTCAAAAGTTGGTTAATTTTTGAATTTTAATGTGAATTTTGAAGTATTTATGTGAATTTTGAAGTATTATTTTTATATTATTGGGTATATATATATAATTTTGAAAAAATACATATAAAAATCCCATTCCGATTAATCCCGATTAATCCCTAGGCTGTACCTCACCGCCCGACTAGCGCCTAGCGCCTTCTACAACATTGGTTACGCCTATTGTTGGCAACATTTTCTTCAAACGGGTTGGACTTTAGCTTTTGGGAGAATTGCGGAAAATAACTCGCCGGAAAACTCGTTGGAAATCTGCAACTCGCCGGAAATCTCGCCGGACGCTTCAAAAACTTGAAGGACGCGTCCCGTGCTAGAAGGACGCATCCCGTGGCCACGTGTCCATTTTTTAATATCATTATACTAGGTTAGAACCCCGTGTATTACACGGGTTTACTAAATATAATTTTATATACTAAATAATAAAAATAATATATCCTTAAAAAAGTCGTGTATTGTATGGATTTAACAAATGTAATTTATATACCCAATAATAAAAAAAAAGTTATATCTTTAAAAATCTTGTGTAATACATGGGTTAAATACATGTAATTTTGTATAGTAAATAATAAAAAAAAATTATTTTTTTAAAACCCTATGTATTACACGGGTTGAATAAACCTAATTTTATGTACCAAATAAGAAAAAAAAAGTTGTATCATAAAAAAACTAATGATAACATATTAATACAAAGTTTGGTTTTCGTGATAATAAGAAAAAGTTATAGCATAAAAAAACAAACGATTTCATTATAGGGAAGCATTCTGTAAATGGCTAATGAAAAAAACTTAGTTATATGAAAAATATATCTATCTATAAAGACACCAAGTACATATACTTAATATGTTTAAGTTTTTTAAAAGATATGGGAACTTATGAATGCACTATATGCATCTGTAAACACAAAAAGTAACATTAGCCATTGAAAAAATTAATAAAGAGAGTGAATCAACATAATAACATGGATAGATTAGGATCTATTTGGTGTAATTTAGAAGTAAAATTATTATAACATTCGCACTTTAGTAATTAATAAAGAGTAAGTAAATCAACATAATATACGGTAGAATAAATTAAACAAAAGGAAGGATATTAAAATTAGAAATAAAAAAATTTGAGAATTTATTTTATTGACCACATTGACACAATTCATTTCAAATGAAGATTTCTTCAAATAAAGTGTCGATCCAATCGCTTCTCAATTGAATCATTTATCCTAATATTGAATAAATAATTCAAAACCCAACACCAATGTTAGATAAAATTTGAATGGAAGATTTAAAAATTTTAATGGATTAAATTATCTTTAAATCATTATGCAACAAACAACCATGAATTATTCAAATATTGAACAAAAGATATTATCACAATCAAATAATATTTATAAAAAACTCAAATTTTAATAGCCTCGTTGATTGACACGTGTCCCCAAATAGGTTTCTTTTATTATATGTATAGATGAGATACGCAATTTCTTAGTTTAAGCAAAATATTTTGTTTTTCATTTTGCTCTATTCCTAACCTACATCACCAAATGAATCATTTGTATATAACAATGTTTTTTTATAAGATCCAACTAATATGCCATTAAAGAAGTCACTATTTATTAACAAATAATAAAAAAATCCCATCCGAATTACAAATAGGAATTGGCAACTTTTTAAAGTTTTTCTACTTTATATAATTATATAATTATGTATACAATCTATTATTATCTGTTGGGCTGGATGACGTGATTTTAATATCCAGGATGTAGTTGTTTACTTGGGGTTTTAGTTTCTTGCTCGTCTTTTTTCTATATTATATATAGAAGTTTCGCCGTTCAAAAAAAATTAGGATAACTATTATTATATATCTTTTATACTTGTATTTCAAGCAAGCGAGGTATATATTCTCACACTATGGAAATAGTGTGAAGAAAAAGTCAACACGTTTAAGAAGTGAGTCACATGCAGAGCATACTACGGCGGTTCTTATGTTGACTCGTTTTGTTTGGTACCACTTATGGCGGAGACCTGCCGGTGGCTCATGGCTGCATGTGCCCATGCATTCTCATTAACACCCAACTTCAATTCCTTCATTTTTTTATTTGTTTGTTACTTATTATTGTTTTAACTGCATATCACTTCTGTTTATTATTATTGTTTTAATATTCATTTCAATAAAGTTTATTTTCTCACAGAATTTAAAACATTCAAGTTACATGCTGTTAAAATAATACAATACAATATTTCATTATCATTCATATACTCGTAAAATATTAAATACAGTTTTTTTTATAGTTTTTTTATTTTATTTTATTTTAATATTATAAGAAGTAAATGAAATGAACAGTAAATTATATTATAATATAATAAAATATTAAATATAGTTTTTTTATAGTTTAATTATTTTAATATCATAATTATAATAATTGTTATCTTCTTTACTTTTTAAGTTTGATAAGCTTGGTGTTAACCGGTACTTGTATCGAAAATACCGGTTCGTTATCGGTACATGAAGGTAAAAACCAGCACCAGCGTGGTACATAAAACGCCAAAGTCCAGGGGCTACATCTGCCAAATCGTGAAAGTTCTGCCCCTGCCCCCAAGCCTTAATAAGAGGGAATGTTACTAGAAATAATGAAACGCCCTCACACGTAATAACTTAAAAAGACGCAGCGGAAAAAGAGCCTTAAAAATTTCTTTCTCTATTAAACACATTTCTTAAATGAAGGCTCAAATACGGAATGACAAACATTAACTAAAAGAAATATACAACATTCACTTTCAATTAACACTTTAAGGCGTTACATAATTAAAGCTATGTGACCGTTCTTTCCCGTACAATCCTTGCTCTCGACTCGATCTATGTCCGCTTCTCTTCGTTTGCGGTAGAAGAAATCTGTGTAGTACATGTGGACATCACATACAACTTAACCATTAGTCGTTAACAACATCATACAACATTATTCTCAGGTAATTTAATATCAAATATCATTCAACAATATAAACTTTGATTCATTCAACTATCCTCTCGTATTTTCTCATTCCGAGTTCGACTTCGATACCTCATGAAGCTGATGTT
The DNA here is from genome assembly GCA_030545235.1 of Helianthus tuberosus. Lineage (NCBI taxonomy): Eukaryota > Viridiplantae > Streptophyta > Magnoliopsida > Asterales > Asteraceae > Helianthus > Helianthus tuberosus. Next base: position 23,448,970 of record CM060354.1, read on the forward strand.
CTGTTACTTGCATTACATTTCAACTTCAAGGCACACCATTAGCAAACATCAATGCCCAAACATAATGAAACCATTCCTTCACACATTTATAACATCTCGCATTCATATATGTATACTAATTCCTACGTGCATTCATAACATATTACATCCATACATGCATACATTCATAAATCATACATGTACACAAACATATACACCTACATATATACGCACACATTCGTACATGCACACATACATATGTACAAGCTCTTACATACCACTTACATTCCCATATCCTAGTCACAAACGTCCACATAAATAAGTCTCATACGTACAAACTTACGTGCATGTTCATTTCTATTCATGTTTACCTATGGATTCCGTCACTAACATGTAGGTAGATCTATACACATACATATCTCCAAACTTATTTCTTTCCCACACATACTTTGAGTGAACGTTCTTGCTCATGAGTGAACATTTCAACTGTTGAGTGAACATTCTTGCCGACGAGTGAACGTTCCGACTGTTGAGTGAACATTCTTGCTGACGAGTGAACGTTCCAACTGTTGAGTGAACATTCTTGCTGACGAGTGAACGTTCCAACTGTTGAGTGAACATTCTTGCTGACTAGTGAACGTTCCAACTGTTGAGTGAACATTCTTGCTGAAACGAACTAGAAAAAAAATAAGATTTGCAAGCTAATTGGCTCTCGCGGGGCGCGACATCTGTCGCGTTGCGCGACGGTGAAACTGAATTGCTGTCGCGTAGCACGACAGCCCTATTTCGACAGAATACTTCCCTTTGCTGCTGTATAAAGTGCCCAGCTATGTTTTCAACCAAAACTCAACTTGAAACTTACATAACTTTTGAGCTAAGCGTTCGTTTTGTGTAATTCTTGTTTCTGTGCGTCCGTAATTTAATTACGGATTCGTTCACCATCCTAACTCACATCAAATGCTGAATTATAAGAAAAAGGCTTAAAGATCCTTCATGCCATTATTCGACCCGTTCGATTCCACCATTTTATTTCCGACGTAACTAGCTACTTTCAGCCCCTACAATCATTCCTACCTTAGTATTTCCATTTATTAATTAATCATACATGACCTTCTCACATTTATAAGCATTAAATAACTCCCTATACATACTAATAAGTGAGTCAGAATTCACTTACATTGAGCGTCCGTTTTCGCATTCGCTTCCTTGTCTCCTCTTGACCCGTTAGTCTTTCTTGCTTGAGTCCATTTCCACATGTTACCTAATGCTTTCATGTCACCGCAATCACATCCTTGTTAGTATACATGATTTTACATATAAATGATCATGTCGAATGCATAAGTCGCATTTGACTTTCATAGTCAAGTCTAACAAACATAAGGCATACACCCAAAATCACATCTTTTCAAACTCATACAATCCATCATGTTAGCGCATAAAACGCATATTAATTTAACACATACCATATAACGTTCTAAGATCTTCTATTTGTGACAAAATTCTAGCTATGCCCCTTAGGTGCAGTTGACTTTCAAAAGTCAACGGTTTAATGTATAAACTTTCGACTTAACCTCATATATTCGCGACATCATATTAGGCTATACATATGACACTATATACATTTTATACTTATGATGCAAATGTACTTACAACCACATGATCACATAATCATACACGCATACACATTTACTCACACATACTTTCGTTTCATTACACTCACGTTCTTGTTAGCATATGAAATTATACATGAGAACAACCATATTAATTCACATTTCATATTCGGCTTCCATTAATCATTCCAACAAGCATATTGTACACTCATGGTGAGATACTCATTTAATCACATGATCACTTGTTTACATGTACACACCATACTGAGACCTCCATAATTTTACACTTACACCATGATCCATACTTACCAACGAACTATATCTAAACTCAATTCTCATGTTAATTTACTATCAAACGCCTCTTTAACACATTCCATATCTAATTACCACTTTCTTGCATACAATTTCACCTTCTAAATTCACCTAGTCATTTCATCGAACACTTGGCGCGCGTACAAGTTTTTCTTTTAACGTAATGTACAAGTAACCTTCATACTTTTCTTCCTAGTTCTTGCTTTCAATCATCCAAAAAACAAATAACAATTCAATTTCATATCATGTTCAATATAACTAACAAGTTGGTCACATACAACATACCATATCAAGAATCAAACAAAGGTTGGACATGGGTGACATACCCATGTCGCCATTTCCATCATCCATGGCGGGTTTCACCTCCAAACACCTAATTGAACAAAATCATGCATAACACATGTTCCGTATGGCGATCCTAGCACATAATAACGCTTAATTCCATACTAATTCATGGATTGATCGAAAACACACTTCTTACAAAATCACCAAATCAGAATTTACAACTTACCAAGTGGTTTATAGAGCTGAGTGATCAAGAATCCTTATTCATGCAGTAGATTTGGGCTGAAACTCCTTTCAATTTTGATGGTTTCTTGAGGGTTAGGGTTTTCACCCCTCACCCCTTCTCCTGATCGAAGTGTGTGTGTGTGTGTGTGTGATATTTTGTTTTAATAGTTTAAATTTCCATTTTGGCACCCTAAGTCCCTCAAATTTAACATACCATCATAATTGCCACAAACTTCATTCATTTACTTATTTATTAGACATTTAACTAGGCTTAATAATTTAGTTATTGTACTTCATCTAATTACACAAGGTAACCTACTGACGAATTTAATAATTCGAGTTTTGGGGTGTTACAAATAAGTAGGTTGTGGCCTACTTAATGACAAACCAAAACATGAGGGACTAAAGGTGGGTAAATAGGAAAATGTTTTAATTAAAATATTTATAAAAGAAAAAATTAAAACACACACAAAAGTGTGTGTTCTAGTTCGATCGACCAGGGGAGAAACAAAAGGGGTCTAACCCTAATTTCAACAAAAGCATCAAATTGAAGGTCAAATTTAGCTCGAATCAGGTGCATGAACACGTATAAACGATCATCAAGTCAAGAGAATCGTAAGGTATGTCAAATTTTGTAATTTGGTGATGTTTTGAAATCTATGATGAACACTCATAATCAAAATTCGGAAATGGATGTTGAATGTATGGGTGATATTGTGTTGAATTCAGGCTTAGAAGCAAAACCCTAGTTGAAAACTAGAAGAATTAGTGATAAAACTAAGGATTTGATAATTACTCTTGTATGTGCTAAGTGGGTTTTGACTAAATAAGGAAGATGATGATATGTTTATGCTAGAAATCATCATATTCGATAGTTGATGCGAGATACTTAAACAATTTCCAAGTTTGAGTATTTGATGATACATAATTGAGATGGGTTTTTGGAATGTTGTAATGAAAATGGTAAATTTTTCATGAATATGAATGTTTGAAACCAGGATATCAATTAGTTGAATATAGACCTTGATTTGGATAGGTAACCGAATGAAATGATGAAACGGGTTTCACCTATAGATGGAACCCGTAGAATTTGCGTAACGAAAGAACGAGTTTTATATAATTAGATGATGTATGTAAACTATGTTGATGAATATAGTTAAATTAGTTACCTAAAAATAGCGACTACTGAATAATCGAATAAATACTTAAGTGCGTTCGTTGAACTCAATTGTGTATTCCGTACATTAAAAAGGAACAGTTGACTTTTGAAAGTAAAACTGACCATTAATAAGATTGAATGATAAATTTGATAGAAAATAAGTTGTAACACCTTGAAAATTCGTGTTCAACGATTTAACGACACGTGTCATATAAGACAAAACGCATTGTAAACTCGGATTTAATAAAGATGTTATACGTGGATAAGATTGTAGCCTTACATGGCATACCTGTGTCTATTATCTCTGACCGAGATACTAGATACACGTCACATTTTTGGAAGAGTTTCCAACAATCTTTGGGCACACGTTTGAATTTTAGTACGGCTTATCATCCTCAGACTGACGGTCAGAGTGAGCGTACTATTCAAACGTTGGAAGACATGCTACATGCATGTGCGATCGATTTGGGTGGTAGTTGGGATAAGAACTTACCATTAATCGAATTCTCCTACAACAATAGCTACCACACCAGCATAAAGGCTGCGCCTTTTTGAGGCATTATACGGTAGAAAGTGTAGATCGCCAGTTTGTTGGGCGGAAGTTGGAGATGTCCAGTTATCAGGACCATAGATCGTGTTCGAAACGACGGACAAGGTTGTCCAGATTCGTGACCGTCTCAAGGCTGCCCGAGATAGGCAGAAGAGTTGCGCTGATCTGAAGCGTAAAGCTTTTCACTTCGAAGTGGGTGATAAAGTGTTGCTTAAAGTATCACCCTGGAAGGGAGTGATGCGGTTTGGTAAGAAAGGCAAGCTAAGCCCGAGATACATAGGACCTTTCGAGGTTATCGAATGTATCGGGTCAGTTGCCTATAAGTTAAACTTACCAGAAGAGCTCAGTGGAATTCACAATGTGTTCTACATCTGCAATCTGAAAAAGTGTTTCGCTGACGAATCACTGGTTATACCACATACAGATGTGCATATAGATGAGAGCTTAAGATTTGTTGAAAAACCTTTGTCGATTGAGGATCGACAGGTAAAGAAGCTTCGAAGGAAGCATGTACCTATTGTAAAGGTCAAATGGGATGCCCGTAGAGGTCCCGAGTATACGTGGGAGATTGAATCCACCATGAAAGAAAAATACCCTTATTTGTTTCAGTAAATCTCGGGTCGAGATTTATTTTAAGGGGGTGAGGATGTAACACCTCGAAAATTCGTGTTCAACGATTTAACGACACGTGTCATATAAGACAAAACGCGTTGTAAACTTGGATTTAATAAAGATGTTTTGGCAGGATTTAAAAGCGGTGTCATGTTAATTTTTACCTCTGAACGACCTCATTTATAAATCCCAAGACCCAAGTATACGTACATTAAACATCTAGTATATTTAAAAATCCAGGAATGTAGTTGTCAATAATTAAATTCATAGTGCTAGATGGGTTCCGATAGAATTCCTACGGTAAACCGTCGTTTAAGGCACTTTCAAAATGAATTCAACTGAAACAATTCAAAATGGTAGGGTATGTTACTGTATAAGGCACTTCTTGGAGGTCCCTAGATGATAATTGAGGCCCCAAAGTCGGATATTGAGGTTGCCTTTTCGAAAGCATGAAAGAACAACATTTTTGGTCCCTGATGATTTGTTGCGCACCGTAACAAATAATTGTTACGGTGCGCAAGCACTTGCCCAGCACCAGAAAACAGGCAGCAGCCTGTTTTGCGCGATTGTGACCATTCTAGCCGGTTTTTCTCACATGTGGACGACCCCTAGGCACCCCCTAAGCACTAGGACAAGTGTTAATCAGTTGTGGATGGGTGATAGACTAAGATGTCAAGCTTTTATGGTGTCTTGGATCACTATATAAAGCCTCTTTAGTTACAAACATTCCCACACCTTCTCCTGCATTGTTGGATCATTTCTGGAGCTATCAAGCAGCCTCAAGTGATCATATTTCGTGCATTGGACCCTTGTAAGTCTGCTAGTCCTTCTTTAATTAGTTTTAGCTTAGTTAACTAGCTAAAAGTCAAACCGTCGTAATTACGGTTTGACTTCGAGATTGGTCAATAATGGCTCAGTCATATCTCGAATTAAAAGTAGTTATATGTTGGTATTTATGTGGGTAATAAAACCTCAAAAGGGTTTCCCCTGATCACCACTCTAACTAGTTCAAATGTCGGGTCAAACATGTACTTAGAAAAGGCAACAGGAAGCTTAAAATACCATTTATGCATAATTAGCAATGCAAATCATATACAACCTATTTGATCATTGTTATAACTTAGTAATAAGTGTAAGAACATGTCTAAACATGTTCAACCCGACAATTTCCTGTTTAGACCCGGTTCGGAACCGAAAGTCGCATAGTTTGACTTTCACTTTGACTTTCAGTTCTGACCCGTTTAGGCATGTTTTAGAAATGCCTCAGAGCTTTAATTGGACTAGTTTACATGTTAGAACAACCCTCTGTGATTATACACCTTGGTTCATTAGTTATCCAATTAATATGCATGTTTCCGTTAATTGTCCATATGTTGACCGTTATGCCCTTATTACCTTAGAACGTGATTTATGAAAATGTAAAAGTGTAGAAACCTTAAATACTGATATATAAACTTGTATGCAAAGTTTGACATCAGTTTGACTTGTAGATTAAGAGTTATGCTCATTATCGCAAAACTAATGCTTTATGTTAATAAAACGGCGTAATTAGCGTATAGCCTAGTTAAGCCTACTTTTTCGTATCAAACTTAATACCCACTGATGCAATATATTATTTTGGGAATTTTAAAGATTTTTAATTAATTTTAGGCTGAGCATAACTCATAGTCGTAGGCTTAATCCGGTAATTGTCGGTTTTGCCCTAACGGGCCATAAAATAAGTTTTACACATCTAAACGACTCCAAACCTTTTGCTACTGATCACATATGATAAATAAATTATTTTAAGCCTTCTGGAAATATAAAAATATCAGATTTAAGTATCGAACCCGGAAATGGCCTTTAATCGCCTTATTTAGCGTTTCTAACGCATAGTATGTATTAAAATCATATTGAACATACCCGGGCTGATACCTACTGATATTTTAGGCAAATTAGAATGTTTTAACAGTAAGCAAAGGTTGATAAACTCAGACTTCAGTTTTGAGCTTTTCGGCTTATGTGAAATTACCAAAATACCCCTACGGGGCATAGTTTGGTTAAAAATGATAAATTTCACATACATGCTTTAACCTACTGATATAACTTAGCAAATTGAGTATATTTGCTGAATACATCAGACCCGTAACTCAGAATGTTACTAAAACTCTTTTATACACTTTTAAATGACCAAACTACCCCTACGGGGCCTAGTTTGTGTTTAAATACGTTTCGGGCATAATGAAAGACATCTTACTGATGTCACAACATATTTGAAGCATATTAACTTAGGAAACCTGTATATGGCTCTTACGGATACCCGTTACCCTTATTACGCGCACGGTTCGGTTTATGTAACAAGTTTACATAAATTAGCCGAAACGGGTCAAACCTTATCGGTTTTATCTCAAAATCCAGAATGTGAATAATAAACCCATATTAAACAAGTCTTCAAACTTGTCGGGTCTGAATCACATTCTATCCGGTCTTCGCTTAATCATGCGTACGAACCGTACCTTGAAACTAGCCGGTCTAAGCTTAAGCTTAATAAAAGGCCCGTTAGAATTCTAATAGGTTATTATAAACCTTTGTTCCAGATTAGGAGGACCAGTAAAAGCTACGTGCATTTTGCTTATTGTGATTAATACTTACTCAGGTAAATACTTTTAACTTATTTTCCCTATACGGGCTTGGGTTACGGTATATAGCATACCGCTTGATCGGGCATCAAATCTCCACATTAAGTGGGTAGTTGAATAATTTGATCGGCTCGTTTAAACAGTCTTGTTTACTTTACAGCCTTTGGGGGGTTAATGACCATGTCCCGGATATCCTTGGCATCATCTTACGAGATGGCCACGACCTGAGCACGGGGTGTAGGCGTACACCTGTCAGTGTATAACTCAATTATGTGGTGTGTCTATTAATCTTTAACCCGGACAAGATCCGGGCTACTGAACGCATAAGTAACATGTAATTCGTTCACAAGATTATAATATTAAATAATTCTCCCAAGTTATAAAAAATGTTTATGCCATGTGCATCCAAACCAATTTTAAATCATTTTCCAAAATGAGTCAGTTGATTGTATTTACCAGTGTAAACTGACGTATTTTCCCAAAAAGACTGAATGCAGGTACTAATCGAAATTGGCTGGATTGTCTCCTAAGCATCAATAAAAAGTCTCGCAAGCTTAGGATGCCTGAAGTCTGTTGAACCATTAATATTATTTTGTTTCGATCCTACTGTGGATAAACTTCCGGATATTGTTACATTGATAAACAATATTAAATTCGGTTGTATCATATTTTAAATTTACTTCCGCTGTGCATAATAATATTGTGTTGTTTAACTATTATGTTGCCAACCACGTCACGATACTCCCCCACCGGCCCCACCGGTGACACGTGGAAATTTGGGGTGTGACAGGTTGGTATCAGAGCCAACACTGAGTGAATTAAACACTAGCCTTTTGTGTTTAATCTCAGTTACACAATTGCACAATCTAAACTTCTGAGTCTAGACTTAACATAGGAATAATCTTAACCCTAATATGGAAATTTTTGCTTCCAATTTTTATTATTATTGGATACGTCGCCAAGCGAGGAAGCTGAACTAGGAATTCTCCACACCCGGAGCTTTGAAATGCTGAGCTTCGTACAGCGACCAAGATGAGACGTGCAACCAAGGAGAAAGCATTCAGGAATTGAATGAAGAAGAAACTCCTTTGCTGAAAAATCGTTTCCTCAATAGTCCTTATAAGGACATATTTATCTTTTTAGTCCCTTCGAGGACAACATTATTCCTTTCAAGTCCCGCTTAGGGCAACTTTATACTTTTATTTTTTTATATTGTGGAATGATTAAGTTTAAACTTTCATTCTAAACAAGAATATTAAATAAATGGAAAATAACATTTCCTTTTACAAGATCTACCATTATAATAAAATGGCAAAATCTAAAAAATGACAAGACCTAGCTTCGGGTCATATTAAGACCGGCGAAGATGGCAGTTCCTCAATATTAGATTCAGATCCTTATTAACATTTCAATTTAAAATTGTTCTCGTTAATTATAAATTAAGAATCTTAAGTGTGAAACCTAGCCTTCGGGTCAATTATGAGACCGGGCCAAGATGGTAAGACCTGTTAAAAAGATTCAAACCATTAACTAAGAATCTTAAGAGTGAAACCTAGCCTACGGGTCGATTATAAGACCTGGCCAAGATGGTAAGACCTGTTTAAAAGATTCGTATCCCAGTTAACATCTGAAAACATGTTAACACTCCCGCCAGATGTGATTCGTTGGAAATCACACACGTTATTAAGGATTCTTCAAAAGATTCCTAACCCAGTTTAATGATCACTGAATCCTGGGTTTACATCATCAATTAAGATGATCATATTTTAACCATACGTGGTAATATAGTGCCTACGGGCCTTGCTCATTTCCACATGAGCCAAAATACAGTGGTAGCTACGACTCCCTGTCAGAAAAAGGTAATGAACTAGGTTCAAACCTCAAATGCTTAGATTCTCTGAAATCATAGCATATAAACTTATAAATGTCCTTGTGACTAAGCCTGTTGTGCTAATATATTTAAAGGTCTTGATTCTCTGAAATCCTGGCTTATGATTTAAAAAAAAAAAAATTTGTCCAAGTGACTAGGCCTTTTGTGCTGTTAAATAAAACTGTTATTGTTGCTTTGATTCTCTGAAATCATAAGCTTATAATTTATAAATGTCCATGTGACCAGGCCAATGGGTGCCACTAATAAAACTATTAATGTTTTATAATTTGGAAAAATTAAAATAAAAAATCCTAATTAAATATGATTAATAAATTAACCAAATATGGTCTTTGTTTACCATGGTTAATGAATTTCCCTAAGGGGCAATTCCGTAATAAACATCCCTTAGAAGGGAAGTGCCTACGGGCTATAGTTAATGTCCTCTGAGACTAAAGACAGTGGTAGCCTACAACTCCCTGTCAAGAAAAGGTAATGAACTTTGATTCAAACCTTAATGCCTCGATTCTCCGAAATCATGGCTTATAAATTAAACTTGTCTACGCGGCTAGGCCATTTGTGCTATCATTAACTTATAAATTAGGATTTATGACAAAAACCCTGAATAAAATAAATATCCTTCCTTCCCTGCCAGTATGCAGCTTAAAAACAATCTTAAAGATGAAACCTAGCCTACGCGGCCAAGATGGTGAAACCTACTCAAGGGATTCAGATCCTTGTTAACACCTAAGAACGTGTTAGCACTCCTGACAAATGTGATTCGATAAAATCACAACAGTCGTCCCTATATTGGAAATTTTTATTCCTAATTTGCCTTATGATCTAGAAATCATGGCTTACATCATCTTATAAGATGATCATATTATAAACATTCGTGAGTGACGAAATGCCTACGGGCTAAACTTATTGTCCAATAAGACAACGACAGTGGTGGTCCTTTGACCTCCTGTCTAAAATGTTGGACTATGTCCAAACATAATAGTCTATATGATCAATGCGATCATGACTAATATCATCTAATACGATGATCATATTATTTAACATCCTTTAGTGATGTTTTGCCTACGGGCTATAATATATTGTCCATTTGAATTGACGTTAATACCTTTAGTGGATTACTTGTCTGAGGTAGTGAGCTACGCTCAAGCCTAATAGTCTATGTGATCAATGCCATCATGACAAAAATCATCAATACGATGATTAAAAATTTTAACATCCTTAATGATGTTTTGCCTAAGGGCTACATTATATTATCCAATTGAGACAAGGCAATCGTAATCTTTTGTGATTCTTTGCCCAAGGGGGTGAGCTATACGCAAATCCCCTAGTCCATACTATCATTGCGATCCTAACTAGTATCCTCAGTATGATGATCATAATATTGGCATCCCCTGTGATGAAACGCCTACGGGCTATACTTTATTCTAGTGTCGGTAAGACGAAGATAGTAGTGATCTTTGCGATCCCCTATTCAAAATGGTGTGATTATACCCAAACCTAATAGTCAATATGATCGATGTGACCATGACTAATATCGTTAGATACGATGGTTATATAAACATCCATTAGTGATGTTGATTGGCTTATTTTCTGCCAAATGAATCGTCTTTCAAGACGATGATAGTTGTAGTCTATGACTCCCTGTCCAAAGGTGAAGAACCACGTTCAAACCTTGAAGCCCTAATCTAATGAGATTACGACTAATAAATTAAGGACCTTGGTGATAGACCATCGAGTTATGTTTTAAAGTCATTCATGACAAGGCCTTCGTGCCGTATAATCATTTATGTCCTTCATGACTGGGCTTTATGCCAAATTTTTCTTCGTCCATCGAGGCAGGATTCTATGCCATATAGGAATATATATAATAAAAGTCTTGTAAGGCTAGCCTTTGAGCTATTCATGATCGTTCGTGTGCCAAAGACAGTTGTGACATTATGATCCCCTGTCAAGCAAATATTGGACTCGTTCCAAACTTTGAATGCCACTTATGGTCCTTTTGTGACCACGGCTAAAAAAATAATGGAAATACGTTTAAATAACATTCACTATGAATGTTCGGAACAGAATAGCCATGCGGTTTATGAATGCCGTGGCTAATCTAAGTCAGGTCATCAGGATGATGACTAATAATTGTTAAATCTTGGTGATTGGTACCAAGTTTCGAGTATGGAAAACTCGGATGAGGTAGACGACAGTCGCAATTCTATTAATGCGACGAATGTTAATAAAAACTACAAACGTAAACCTCAATATTAATGGAGTTAATCTCCAGGCTGTGGTTGACGCAGCAGTTGGAGGGATCATGGGAAAAGGTCATGAGACAATCCAAAGAGCCGAATGCTTCTCGCTCTAAATCTCATTCAAAAACCATGTTTAATTGCTCATAAGGAGAGCTATGTTCGCACTTCAAATATGAAGGATGAACCAAAGAAGGAGGATAACTCCCAGAAATCTAAGAAAGAGAGCAAGTACAGGCCTAATAAAAAGCAACGTAAGTTCAGTAAGAAGCCTGTATACCTCAGAGACTGCTTCAGCATTATCATATCCATTAGGAATCAGTTTTCCGATGTCCTAGTTCTGTTAAATATAAGGACTCAATATATTGATGAAAATCGATTGGTTACCTTAAAAATCAAGCCCATATTGTGGGTGATAAGAAGCAATTAATTATCAAGACTCCTTATGAGACAACCCACATAATTACATGTACCCATACGATTAATTAATATTAAACATAAAAAAATGGTGGAATTGGCCGTCCCCGGAATCGAACCTGGGTCTAGGCCGCACCCTTTCGCGCGCCTAGCCAACCGAGCTAGGTGCCTAGTTTGTGAAATTTCCAGGTTTGGTTAAATATAAGCACATGTACAATAAATCTTCATAAACCATAAGCTTAGCAAACTTTTATATTATTCACAAGGTATAAATTACCAAGGAAACCGTAGTAATCGATTCTTCTAGTATCGACAGGAAATCCTTCCGGAAAAATCTAAAGAGTACTCTTTCTTCGCATGGGGTACGACAACGTATATTATTTTAATTATTTTCTCATTGTTTTTCTATCGCCTGCGAATGCCAAACTATGTTTGATAAAAGTGTCATATGAGGATTGGAGTATCCTAGTGTGTCCCATAGATTACTTCCATGCCTGATCAGTATGGAGGTTTAAGATATCCCAATGATCATATCGTACTAAAGTCGACTAGTAGTATTCAAAGAAGATATCCATAATAGAGTTATCCAAATAAATATTCCCTGGTAACGGAATATGAGGACTCATAACATAAATGTGTCACTTATTTGACACAAGCAATGGTGGATGAACTGGAGCCTGAGATATGGAAAATCTCTGTAACCTCCTTACATCTTGATTATCTTCTCATAAGTTTTCCCTGCTTACCTCCTGGAAGGCAGGTATAATTAAAATTAGCATCCCGCTGTGGGCTGGAGTATTATGAAAACTCCATATTGATTCTGGAAAAAAAATCGAAACCTTGATTAAGTAGGTTTTAGGACATAGGCTCATATAGCCTGACTCGATCTTCTGAGGGTTTTATATTATTAAATAAGAAAGACGGTTCATTTTGCTTATGCATTAGTTACCGCAACCCTAATTAGACAACAATTAAGAAATTGCCATCAGTTGTTCTGAATCGTCGATTTGTTCAACTAACTTCAAGGATCAACTAATCCTTAAAATTTGTTAAGTAGTGGTTGGAATAACCATCTCACCTTAAGATAAGCTTGTCTATGATGGTTGACATGTAAGCATCAAGGCTACTCCCTTAGAGACCCTGTAAAGATAGAATGATAAACATCTATTGTAGGTGCAATAGATTGGTAAGTTCAATTACCAGGATCTAAGGGCAAATTACTGGTGAATAGGCTTGAAGAAGTCTGTAGCCACCTATGTAGCTGAATGCTTGACTTGTGCGCAAGTCAAAGCTGAGCATCAGAAACCGTCAGGTTTGCTACGACAGCCTGAACTTCCTACGTGGAAGTGGGAAATGGTAACCATGGATTTTATTTCCAAGTTACCTAAGACAAGGAAAGGAAATGATACGATATGGGTTATAGTTGACAGACTGACTAAGTCAGCACATTTCTTACCCATCAAGGAGACTTATAGCTCCGACATGTTAGCCCAGTTATACGTGGATAAGATTGTAGCCTTACATGGCATACCTGTGTCTATTATCTCTGACCGAGATACTAGATACACGTCACATTTTTGGAAGAGTTTCCAACAATCTTTGGGCACACGTTTGAATTTTAGTAAGGCTTATCATCCTCAGACTGACGGTCAGAGTGAGCGTACTATTCAAACGTTGGAAGACATGCTACGTGCATGTGCGATCGATTTGGGTGGTAGTTGGGATAAGAACTTACCATTAATCGAATTCTCCTACAACAATAGCTACCACACCAGCATAAAGGTTGCGCCTTTTTGAGGCATTATACGGTAGAAAGTGTAGATCGCCAGTTTGTTGGGCGGAAGTTGGAGATGTCCAGTTATCAGGACCAGAGATCGTGTTCGAAACGACGGACAAGGTTGTCCAGATTCGTGACCGTCTCAAGGCTGCCCGAGATAGGCAGAAGAGTTGCGCTGATCTGAAGCGTAAAGCTTTTCACTTCGAAGTGGGTGATAAAGTGTTGCTTAAAGTATCACCCTGGAAGGGAGTGATGCGGTTTGGTAAGAAAGGCAAGCTAAGCCCGAGATACATAGGACCTTTCGAGGTTATCGAATGTATCGGGTCAGTTGCCTATAAGTTAAACTTACCAGAAGAGCTCAGTGGAATTCACAATGTGTTCCACATCTGCAATCTGAAAAAGTGTTTCGCTGACGAATCACTGGTTATACCACATACAGATGTGCATATAGATGAGAGCTTAAGATTTGTTGAAAAACCTTTGTCGATTGAGGATCGACAGGTAAAGAAGCTTCGAAGGAAGCATGTACCTATTGTAAAGGTCAAATGGGATGCCCGTAGAGGTCCCGAGTATACGTGGGAGATTGAATCCACCATGAAAGAAAAATACCCTTATTTGTTTCAGTAAATCTCGGGTCGAGATTTATTTTAAGGGGGTGAGGATGTAACACCTCGAAAATTCGTGTTCAACGATTTAACGACACGTGTCATATAAGACAAAACGCGTTGTAAACTCGGATTTAATAAAGATGTTTTGGCAGGATTTAAAAGTGGCGTCATGTTAATTTTTACCTCTGAACGACCTCATTTATAAATCCCAAGACCCAAGTATACGTACATTAAACATCTAGTATATTTAAAAATCCAGGAATGTAGTTGTCAATAATTAAATTCATAGTGCTAGATGGGTTCCGATAGAATTCCTACGGTAAACCGTCGTTTAAGGCACTTTCAAAATGAATTCAACTGAAACAATTCAAAATGGTAGGGTATGTTACTGTATAAGGCACTTCTTGGAGGTCCCTAGATGATAATTGAGGCCCCAAAGTCGAATATTGAGGTTGCCTTTTCGAAAGCATGAAAGAACAACATTTTTGGTCCCTGATGATTTGTTGCGCACCGTAACAAATAATTGTTACGGTGCGCAAGCACTTGCCCAGCACCAGAAAACAGGCAGCAGCCTGTTATGCGCGATTGTGACCATTCTAGCCGGTTTTTCTCACATGTGGACGACCCCTAGGCACCCCCTAAGCACTAGGACAAGTGTTAATCAGTTGTGGATGGGTGATAGACTAAGATGTCAAGCTTTTATGGTGTCTTGGATCACTATATAAAGCCTCTTTAGTTACAAACATTCCCACACCTTCTCCTGCATTGTTGGATCATTTCTGGAGCTATCAAGCAGCCTCAAGTGATCATATTTCGTGCATTGGACCCTTGTAAGTCTGCTAGTCCTTCTTTAATTAGTTTTAGCTTAGTTAACTAGCTAAAAGTCAAACCGTCGTAATTACGGTTTGACTTCGAGATTGGTCAATAATGGCTCAGTCATATCTCGAATTAAAAGTAGTTATATGTTGGTATTTATGTGGGTAATAAAACCTCAAAAGGGTTTCCCCTGATCACCACTCTAACTAGTTCAAATGCCGGGTCAAACATGTACTTAGAAAAGTCAACAGGAAGCTTAAAATACCATTTATGCATAATTAGCAATGCAAATCATATACAACCTGTTTGATCATTGTTATAACTTAGTAATAAGTGTAAGAACATGTCTAAACATGTTCAACCCGACAATTTCCTGTTTAGACCCGGTTCGGAACCGAAAGTCGCATAGTTTGACTTTCACTTTGACTTTCAGTTCTGACCCGTTTAGGCATGTTTTAGAAATTCCTCAGAGCTTTAATTGGACTAGTTTACATGTTAGAACAACCCTCTGTGATTATACACCTTGGTTCATTAGTTATCCAATTAATATGCATGTTTCCGTTAATTGCTCATATGTTGACCGTTATGCCCTTATTACCTTAGAACGTGATTTATGAAAATGTAAAAGTGTAGAAACCTTAAATACTGATATATAAACTTGTATGAAAAGTTTGACATCAGTTTGACTTGTAGATTAAGAGTTATGCTCATTATCGCAAAACTAATGCTTTATGTTAATAAAACGGCGTAATTAGCGTATAGCCTAGTTAAGCCTACTTTTTCGTATCAAACTTAATACCCACTGATGTAATATATTATTTTGGGAATTTTAAAGATTTTTAATTAATTTTAGGCTGAGCATAACTCATAGTCGTAGGCTTAATCCGGTAATTGTCGGTTTTGCCCTAACGGGCCATAAAATGAGTTTTACACATCTAAACGACTCCAAACCTTTTGCTACTGATCACATATTATAAATAAATTATTTTAAGCCTTCTGGAAATATAAAAATATCAGATTTAAGTATCGAACCCGGAAATGACCTTTAATCGCCTTATTTAGCGTTTCTAACGCATAGTATGTATTAAAATCATATTGAACATACCCGGGTTGATACCTACTGATATTTTAGGCAAATTAGAATGTTTTAACAGTAAGCAAAGGTTGATAAACTCAGACTTCAGTTTTGAGCTTTTCGGCTTATGTGAAATTACCAAAATACCCCTACGGGGCATAGTTTGGTTAAAAATGATAAATTTCACATACATGCTTTAACCTACAGATATAACTTAGAAAATTGAGTATATTTGCTGAATACATCAGACCCGTAACTCAGAATGTTACTAAAACTCTTTTATACACTTTTAAATGACCAAACTACCCCTACGGGGCCTAGTTTGTGTTTAAATACGTTTCGGGCATAATGAAAGACATCTTACTGATTTCACAACATATTTGAAGCATATTAACTTAGGAAACCTGTATATGGCTCTTACGGATACCCGTTACGCTTATTACGCGCACGGTTCGGTTTATGTAACAAGTTTACATAAATTAGCCGAAACGGGTCAAACCTTATCGGTTTTATCTCAAAATCTAGAATGTGAATAATAAACCCATATTAAACAAGTCTTCAAACTTGTCGGGTCTGAATCACATTCTATCCGGTCTTCGCTTAATCATGCGTACGAACCGTACCTTGAAACTAGCCGGTCTAAGCTTAAGCTTAATAAAAGGCCCGTTAGAATTCTAATAGGTTATTATAAACCTTCATTCTAGATTAGGAGGACCAGTAAAAGCTACGTGCATTTTGCTTATTGTGATTAATACTTACTCAGGTAAATACTTTTAACTTATTTTCCCTATACGGGCTTGGGTTACGGTATATAGCATACCGCTTGATCGGGCATCAAATCTCCACATTATGTGGGTAGTTGAATAATTTGATCGGCTCGTTTAAACAGTCTTGTTTACTTTACAGCCTTTGGGGGGTTAATGACCATGTCCCGGATATCCTTGGCATCATCTTACGAGATGGCCACGACCTGAGCACGGGGTGTAGGCGTACACCTGTCAGTGTATAACTCAATTATGTGGTGTGTCTATTGATCTTTAACCCGGACAAGATCCGGGCTACTGAACGCATAAGTAACATGTAATTCGTTCACAAGATTATAATATTAAATAATTCTCCCAAGTTATAAAAAATGTTTATGCCATGTGCATCCAAACCAATTTTAAATCATTTTCCAAAATGAGTCAGTTGATTGTATTTACCAGTGTAAACTGACGTATTTTCCCAAAAAGACTGAATGCAGGTACTAATCGAAATTGGCTGGATTGTCTCCTAAGCATCAATAAAATGTCTCGCAAGCTTAGGATGCCTGAAGTCTGTTGAACCATTAATATTATTTTGTTTCGATCCTACTGTGGATAAACTTCCGGATATTGTTACATTGATAAACAATATTAAATTCGGTTGTATCATATTTTAAATTTGCTTCCGCTGTGCATAATAATATTCTGTTGTTTGACTATTACGTTGCCAACCACGTCACGATACTCCCCCACCGGGCCCACCGGTGACACGTGGAAATCGGGGTGTGACATAAGTAAGGTGGAATAATCGTGATTGTTAATGACTAATCTAACCACCTTGTAAATGATGACGATAGTTTGACGCTTAACGAGCTAGGTGGAGGCTTGGGAAAGAAGCGGGTCAAAACGGATTGAGTATGCGGAAAAGTGCATAACCGGATGCAAGGTAAGTAAAGCTTAAGCCCCTTTATATTATTTACAAAATACTTATTTGCAAGTATTGAATATGAACTCTATTAAGTGATTGGAATATGATGTTCTGACACGAATTAGCGCGAGCCGGAATAAGGAAAAATGGTAAGAAACCATAAATTTTTGGTAAAGGGTAGAATGGAAAATTATCATGGGATGATGGACAAATAAGAAATTTTGAAATATTACGTTATGGTGAAAACCGTAACAGGTAAAAGTGGTAAAATAAGTAATCCGGACACGGGTGAACGGATGGGAAATGAAATTCTAATGGTCACCATATGGTGTAAGCCATAATGGGTCAAACAAACAAGAAAAAAAACAGTTTTCAAGTAAAACAAGTTCGAATGAAAAACTGTGATAGGTTTAAGGGTTGAAATGGTAATTAACTACCAACTCATATGAATAGATGGTCATTTAGACTAAACGGGTCAAATGGTGTTGTTAACACCATTTGACAATAACATCTGATAATCGCTTGTTGAGTTTTGTGTTCACAGGAATTAACATAAGGCTCGTGCTACTATTAACTAATGATTAATAGTGAAAAATATTTTTTTACGGGTCGATATAATGACCCGAGCCAGGTACGCATAAATAGATCTATAGTTGAAAGTGATATTCTGGTCAAATAATTAGCGAAAGTCCTTTGTTGTTAAATGAGGGACTAAAATTACCCAAAAAGCCCTTAATTGGTAAACCGGGTAAACGACCCTTAGAGGTTGTTTAGGAACTTGTGTTGTGAATATGTAATCCTTAGATACGTATAAGAATTATAGGCAAACTCTTTTGTAAGTTAAATGCCTAAAAAGGGGGGTCATTAGCGTAAAGTTGCTAAACGAAGGGTAAATTTGGGATTTCGGGTTTTCTTAAGTTAAATCCACCACAAAAATAGTTGTGGTGGAAAATAAGTAGGTATTTAAATTTGGAAATGCGAGGTGTGAAAAGAGAAGAGCGGATTTGATGCTTAGATGCAAAAAAAATCCTCTAAATGGGTCAAAACGGATTACGCGCATAACTTAGATATTAGTCGCGTAATTCACAAAAGTCATGAATCCGAAATAAAGATTTTGAGTTAAATACTTTGGTATATGATTTATGATTAACTATAAACAAGTTTGGTGGTTTTAAGTACAAACGGGTCAAAATGTTGATTTTGAATAATAAGCCGAATGCTTAAAAATCCAGAATTTTATTAGTTTGAATGTCGGATTTAAACTCCATACGATGGAGAATCAAATTTCGAGCGCATAGGAAAAAGAATCAGGTAAAACGAATAAGTAGATAAAAAGTTATGACACTTTAAAGATCGTTTTACGATTAAAACCATAGCTGGAAAAATGCAGGTTTCAGCAACAAAACTGCTGGAAAATCATCTCCCCCGCGGCATGCGACAGGGAGCAGTAATCCTGGCGCGACACGCGAGGGTGCTCGCGGCACGCGAAAGATCAAGAGGAGTCTGTCGCGTAGCGCGACAGACTTAATTTCGAAATTTTATTTTGTTTTTGATTGTTCGATACTAGAACTTGATTATACTATTATTTAAGATATCAAAACTAACTTTTAAGTTGGTTTTGATCATAGGTGAATATCAAGAGTACCGGATGAAGATCAAGCTCAACGTAGAACCGAACACATGAGATTAAAGCTTCCGCACGGCGTTACGTCGTAACTTTTAAACGACGAACTCAATTACATTATGTCGTACTATTTTTAAACTATAAAAGTTCTAGTAAACCCGTATATCATATTACCAATCATGATGTAACGTTTTTAAAATTTAGTAAAGTTTTAATTAACTGATATTTTCAATTTATATGTAATCATAATTACATGTTCATTTTTCGCAAATTATACGAAAACCGTAAAATAATAGCAAGGGTGTTACACTTAGTGACTTTACAATTTGCAAGACAATTATTGTACTTTGTTGTATTATTTCCAAGACAATGTAAACAAATAACTTAATAATACAAAACTTTATGTACCATGTGTTGTGAAACAATTTGTAACGTGACTCCCTGATGATTCCGCCGCCGCGTGTTGTTGTATATTACGCGATTGAGGTGTTACAAATTATAGGCATGTAAGGGTTGAGCTTGGCCTATTTGTATTAGGTCATCATATAAACTATAAGGGTGAGAGTTGGCTACAAAGTCTATTTTTCCTACAAAGTGTAAAAAGTCATAAAACACCACAATTTCAGCCATAAAATACACTCAAAACACACAAATAACAAAGTGAAAATTACTAAAACACCATATTTGTGGATTTTGGGTTGTTTTTTGGATGATAAGGCTTTGATTACCGAATGATTAACATTAGTGTGTTTTATGTTGATTATCATGTTGTGTTTTATATTCATAGTTCTACAATGATGTGTTGAAGTTTTTATGGAATGGTAGGGTTTGGATATTGTGTTTTAGTGATCTTCACTCTCTTATTTGTGGGGTTTTGAGTGTGTTTTATGGCTGAAATTGTAGTGTTTTATGACTTTGTATACTTTGTAGGAAAAATGGACTTTGTAGCCGAACCCTACCCTAAACTATAAATAGGATGTTCCTATGTATTGTTTTGGTTGTTGACAAACAAACTTGCGTATTGTGTACCAGACGGTTCCTTTGTAACCATGTGCACTTTGATTTATACAATCGACTTGTTCTTCATCTTCTACACCTTTTCTTGCTATTTTGCAACTTGTTTAGGTGTTTGTGATATCCGATTGTAGTTTTCTGGACTTACAGATGTTATACTGGTCCATGTTAATCTTCTCGGTATAGGTATCGTTACAATAACCCAATATGCATACCTAAACCACTCGTTGATTATACACACTCAATTAGGCACAATCTCATAAACAATTTGTAACTAGTCGTTTCCCCAAAATCAAACCTGTAATGAATTCAATCAATTAATTGGAAAAAAAAAAAACTATGGTATATACTTATTAAAAACTAACTTGGTAAACTACTCTATCGATGAAATAATTCAATCAATTGATGAAAAACTAAAGTAATAAAATGTGGAACCAATAGTTAATGTCGATTTAGGGTTCCACTAATCAATCGATTTAGTGGCTGAACTTGAAATTTTTAATGGTGAGGGCCGAAAGTCACGGGACCTCTATTTTTTCAATTCGGCGGCTTCCAGATTCAATACTTACACGAATTCAACTGATTTTCAGACGAAATACGCGTAAAAATACAATAATTTACGTTACCGAAAAAAACGGGAGGGTCGGGGCACCCCCTGGCCCTCTATATCCTCCGCCCTTGAATCGCATGTAGTAGTGTAGATAGCCTTGAAGATTTGAATAATTTTTTTTTTTGGACAACTCAAATAAAGAATTAAAGTGAAAGGAGATTGACAATCCTTATTCGTTTTTCCTGCTGCAGTGTGTATTGCATTTAGCGAATTCAATCAAATGACTACCGCAGCCTGGATGGTTCTAACCTTTTTTACGCTAGTTTTGAGTGAAAGTTTAGCGTGTTGTGCTAATTAATTTTTAGTTCGGCTAACTAGCACACCCTCTAATTCTATTTCTATATCTATATATATTTATGCATCATGAGACTAAAATCATAAACCATCTAAAGTGTTGTGTTGATATGGAACGTGGGTCTTCCTCCCACTAGGCTTGTCTTGGGTCTGTACCTCGTCTACATCTCTACAATGCTTAAAAAGGGATAAAGAGGGAGATCAATTTTATTGTTTTTTAACGACAAATTTGTATCACTGGTGGACGTACCATCGTATTACCAACGGAACCATCTGATCATATACATCTCCACTAGGAGTAATGTTTATACACCAATTCTGGAGAAAACCATCGTACTACTAACGGAACCATCTGATCATATACATATCCACTAGGAGTAATGTTTATACATCAATTCTGGAGGAAACCCTATGGGAAAAAACCCCTTTGTGGGAATCGAACCCATGACCTACTGGTCTTAAAGCCTTATCCACCCCAAGATACCATCAGGCTATAAACCATGAGTAGAAAGAGGGAGATCAAATAATTTAAAGTATTGTGGAATTTAAACAAGGCGTTAAAAATAATTTAGAGTTAATTACTGTTTTCGTCCCCGTGATTTGTCAAAATCACTATTTTCAGTCCATTAGTTTAAAAATTGTGATTTCAGTCCCTGTGGTTTCACTTTCGTAACCATTTCAGTCCATGTGGTTTCACTTTCGTAACCATTTCAATCCATTTATTCCGTTAGTACAGAGACTGAAATGGTTACGATGTGGACTGAAATAGTTATGAAAGTGAAACCACAGGGATTGAAATCGCAATTTTTAAACTGATGGACTGAAATAGTGATTTTTGACAAATCACAGGGACGAAAACAGCAGGGCTGGCTCTGAGAATTCGTATACCCTGTTCAAGCTTGAAAAATGTGCCCTTAGGTCATAACGAAATTGGGTATTTGACTCACTAAATGTTTAAACCTAGCGCCAAAGGAGTTAATAACTAATCTAAACCATAAGAATAGTTTTGTAAGGGGGCCTTGGTGTTTGTATGGATGTACCCGATTAAAAAAATATTATACATATACATATCGGGTTTTTTTTCATATTAAACGTGTCCCTCGAAATATCGGGCTCTGGCCGGTGGTCCTCCCTGCCCACCCCAGCACCGGCCATGGAAAAGAGTAATTAACTCAATAATTTATTTATGTTTTAATTATGATGCATGCTAAGTCACCTTTTTAACAAAATTATCAAAAATTTTATTTCCTTTTGTAGAGCTTTAAGAAAATTCTCAAAATTTTTATTTGCTTTTGTAGAGCTTAACATCCAGCAAAAGAACTTGCACATTCATGTTGTTGACAATTCCATACCATGTTGCATTCTTTTTATAAAGATTTAAAATTTGGAGTTACATCAAAAAAATTAATTATTAAACTTGATTTGACGTATAATTGATTTGTTATAGAAAAATACAAATACTCCCTTCAATATAGTCCAATTACTCCTTTTTTTTAGAGTTAAATGCTCGGATAGTCCCTGTGATTTGCCCTTTTTTCACCTTTAATTCTTAACTTTCTAAAATTACAGCTATAGTCCCTAACTTTTCAATTTTCGTTCCCGGATAGTCCCTGTGCCTAACATCAGTTAGTTTTCTCAGTTAAAAGGATGTGAAATGACAAAAATACCCTTTCCTTAAAAAGGACAAACACAAGGACTATCCAGGCATTCAACCTCTTCCACCTTCCACCTCCGCGAAGAACTCCGGTCACCACCACCGGCCACCTCTTCCGACCACCAACCTGTCACGGCCCCCGACCTGGTTTTACCCGTTTCAGGAGCCGCGGGACAGAAATCCCGTGGTATTTAATTAAGTGAGTATAACAGAGGAAATTTCTTCAGGATCATTTTAAAAACTGAAATATTTCCCGATTATTTTATTTCACAACTCGGGATAAAACCCGGTAATTTACAATCTTGAGATTTCACGAAGAAATCTTTTATTTTACAAAACATGTTTCTTTATTTTATACTGAGCCACTTCCTTAAGCTGATAGTGCTTCGCGGCACTTTTCCTGGATCACAACAGATCACCTGAAACATGTTTGAAAAAGGTTTTGTCAGCGGGAAATACTGAGTGAATCATTCTATTTAATAAAACGACACATTTGTTATAATTTACAGTATTAAGAGAGATTACAATGTTTCTGATATCAAACCAACTACCCACAGTATTTGTCACTCGACCCATTGGCCCATTCGTCCAATGGTGTATGTGATTATGGTCATATCACCCCTTGGCTAACTCGTTGTCCAATGGTGAAGATTATCAAGTAATGTATACAAAACCCCACATACCGGCTGTAACTTGGTGATTACATAAACTTAATCACTGTAATTATAACCTTTGAAAATAAACATGATTTTGTAAACAAATTTGATAAAAAGAGAATGACTCACATTGCAGATTTACTTATGAACAGAGCTTAGCCTACTGATTAGCCTTGATAACCTAGTTTAAATAATCAAGCACACAAACTAGGTTAGTAACTTAATACAGCATTTACGACAACTCACGAGATTAAAACCTTCACAACGAATGACAAAGTGCGATACTTAAACATCCATCGATTTAACGACGAATGACAAAGCATAAACCCTAATGTGGGCAGCACTTAAACATCCATTGGATAGTTTAATCGATCGGACATTGAATCGTAGCAGCGATCGAGTTATTACCCTGAATTGTGGCAGCACTTCGTGATCAGTGTGTGTTGTGATAGTATTTAAACAATAACTCGAGTTATTCTCCTATTTCTGCCCAACAAACTGGAGTTCTGAACTTTCTTCCGTACAGTGCTTCAAATGGGACAGTTTCAATACTTGAATGATAACTATTGTTATAGGAGAATTCAATTAATGGTAAATGATCATCCCAGGTTCCACCAAAATCTATCACACATGCTCGGAGCATGTCTTCCAGAGTTTGGATTGTCCTTTCACTTTGTCCGTCTGTTTGGGGATGATATGCAGTACTCAGATTGAGTCGAGTTCCCATAGCTTGCTGAAAACTTTTCCAGAAATGAGAAGTGAAACGACTATCCCTATCTGATACAATGGAGAGTGGAACTCCATGTAAAGATACGACTTCATCTACATACAACTTTGCCAATCTTTCCATGCTAAAGGTTTCTTTCATTGGTAGAAAGTGAGCTGATTTGGTTAATTGATCCACAATTACCCAAATCGCATCATTACCTTTTCTTGTTTTGGGTAACTTAGTAACAAAATCCATGGTTATAAGTTCCCATTTCCATATAGGCATTTCTAATTGTTGTAGTAACCCTGAAGGTTTCTGATGTTCTGCTTTAACTTGTGAACAAATGAGACATTTAGAAACATATCGCGCTATATCCTTTTTCATTCCTATCCACCAGAAGTTCTTTCTTAAATCTTGGTACATCTTATTGTTTCCTGGATGCATAGTATACCTAGATTTATGGGCTTCTTCTAAAATCTTAGGTCTTAAGTCTCCTTGCTTAGGTACCCAAATTCTATTTTTGTGGAATCTCCAAATTCCATCTGCTCCTTGTTCTAATTCCTTTATTTGTCCTTTCATTCCTTCAGCATCATCCTTGATTGCTGTAGCTTGAACATTCTTCAATTGTTCCATTAAATCTATTTGTAGATTTAATCTGAGAGCATGAACCCGTCGTTGTTTCTCATAATACTTACGACTTAAGGCATCTGCAACTACATTTGCCTTTCCTTCATGACACTGAATATCACAGTCGTAGTCACTTAGGATTTCCATCCATCTCCTTTGTCTCATGTTTAACTCTTTTTGCCCAAATATATATCTTAAACTTTTATGATCTGTATAAACAGTAAATTTACTTCCATACAGATAATGTCTCCAAATCTTAAGGGCAAAAATTATAGCTCCTAATTCTAAATCATGAGTCGTATAATTTTCTTCGTGCTTTTTCAATTTCCTTGAAGCATACGCAATTACCTTCTTGCGTTGCATAAGCACACATCCAAATCCTAGTTTTGAAGCATCACAATATACTTCAAAATCTTCAGTTCCTTCTGGTAAGGCTAAGATTGGTGCATTTGTTAATTTCTGCTTTAATATTTTAAAGGCTTCTTCTTGCTTTGGTCCCCATTCAAACTTAACTGCTTTACAGGTTAGCTTAGTTAATGGAACAGCTATCTTTGAAAAATCCTTAATAAACCGTCTATAATAACCAGCTAAACCTATAAAACTTCTAATTTCCATTGCAGTTTGTGGAACCTTCCAATTGGTAATTGCCTCTATCTTAGCAGGATCTACGTGAATACCTTCGTGATTCACCATATGTCCTAGGAATTGCACTTCTTTTAACCAAAATTCACACTTCGAGAATTTGGCATAAAGCTTTTCTTTTCTTAACAAGGTTAAGAGTGCATGAAGATGGTCACAATGCTCCGTCTGACTTTTGGAATAAATAAGTATATCGTCTATAAAAACAATTACAAATTTATCCAAATATGGTTTACAGATCCTATTCATCATGTCCATGAATGCTGCAGGTGCATTTGTTAACCCAAAGGGCATGACTGTAAACTCGTAATGACCATACCTAATTCTGAAAGTAGTTTTAGGTATGTCTTCTTCTTGTACCTTCAATTGATGATATCCGGAGCGTAAATCTATCTTAGAAAAATATCTAGCTCCTTGAAATTGATCGAAAAGATCATCAATCCTAGGTAATGGGTATCGATTCTTAATTGTAACTTTATTCAATTCTCTATAATCAATACACATTCTCATTGAACCATCCTTTTTCTTAACAAACAATACTGGTGCTCCCCACGGGGATGAACTAGGTTGTATGAATCCTTTACTTAATAATTCATCTAATTGCTTTTTCAGTTCTAACATTTCTGTAGGTGCTAACCGATAAGGTGCCTTGGCTATCGGTGTAGTTCCTGGAATTAGATGTATCCTAAATTCTACTTCCCTATCTGGGGGTAATCCCGGTAACTCTTCTGGAAATACATCCGAATATTCTGAGACTACAGGAATTTCCTTAAGTTCTTTACCCTTAGTACTAATGATTACTGAAATCATATATACTATTCCTTGTTTTCGTTCATAATTAGCAACTTTCATTACTGATATGAACTTCATGGGCTTACGTGGTTTATCTCCTGTAATCCTAATTATTTCCCCAGTAGGTGCCTGAATTTCTATAGAGTTTTTATCACACAGGATTCGAGCATGGTTGGCTACTAACCAATCCATTCCTAACACAACATCAAATTCGGCTAATTTCATAGGTAATAGGTTTGCAAAGAATTTATGACCTGAAAGTTCTATATTTTCCTTTTGCAAAACTTTATCTATACTAACAGAATGTCCGTCTGCCGTTTCGACTGTAAAAATCTGCCTAAGGTTGGTTAAAGGTAAATTAAGAGCTTGGCAGAATGAAGTATTAATAAAACTTTGGTTTGCACCAGAGTCAAATAATACTTTGGCGTAAATGTTGTGAACTAAGAACGTACCAGCTATCACATCTGGAATGAGTTCTGCTTCTTGTGTAGTTAACTGGAATGCTCTGACATTCTTCTTTGTAGCTCCGTCAGCTGGTTTAGCTTTGTTGTCTGCTGGTTTGACCACTTTCGGGCAATCTGGCCTGAAATGTCCAGTTTCTCCACAATTGTAACAAATTGTGGATTTCTTCCTACAGTTTTCTTCACGATGTCCTGCCATTTTGCAAAAGTTGCAAATTTTATTACATCTTCCAAAATGTTTCCTTTTGCAATTTCTGCAGAATGGCGGATTTGAGGGTTGCCCTGTTCCTCTTCTCTTGAAGTTGCTATTATTACCCGTACGAAATCCTTGGGTAATTTTCTGAGCCAATTCTTTCTTTCTGTCTTCATCTCTTGTGCGCACCAATTCGTCAGTTAGAGTGTTTGGCTAGTTCTACTGCATCGTCAATAGTGCGAGGTCTCGCAGCTTTAACGATATTGCGAATTTTGCTAATTAATCCCCAAATGTAGCGAGAAATGAGTACCGGTTCTGGCGAAGCCAGCGTTGGTACCACTCTAGCATATTCAAAGAATGTAGAAGTATAACCGCGACAATCTACACCCATCATCCGATGATTTAGGAACTTATTTGTCATTTGTTCCTTTTCATACTCGGGACAGAATTTTCTTTCTACAAGACTTTTAAATTCTTCCCAGTTCAGGGCATACGCCACTGTTCTTCCTTTGGCTTGTAACACAGTGTTCCACCATTCGAGTGCTCCTTCCTTGAAAAGATTTGATGCGTACATGACCTGATCACCTTTAGCACATTTACTTATTGCAATTACTGCTTCGGTTTTCTCTAACCAACGCAGTGATGCTGTTGCTCCTTCATTGCCTGCAAATTCAGTGGGTTTACAAGCAAGGAA
Source organism: Helianthus tuberosus (assembly GCA_030545235.1). Classification (NCBI taxonomy): domain Eukaryota; kingdom Viridiplantae; phylum Streptophyta; class Magnoliopsida; order Asterales; family Asteraceae; genus Helianthus; species Helianthus tuberosus. The sequence continues at coordinate 23,476,779 of CM060354.1, forward strand.
TTCTTTGAAAGTGCAACCAGGCGTTGCGGCTTTCATTTTCTTAGGAAATGGAGCTTGATGTGGTTCCTCATTATGATTAACATGATCATTGCCTCCGTTTACACTATTACTGAAGTTATCTTCAGAAATACGTTTACTAGGAACGATTTGTTGCGGTTCGATTGGATTCTTTACAGCAGCAACGATTGCTGGAATAGCATTGGCTATCCCTTGAGCAACAATATTTTCGATATCTTGCCTAGTCATATATTGATCTCCTGGATGTTGCTCAGACTGATTAACCTCATTTACTGGTTCGTTACCACTGTTTGCCATCTGATAATTAATATATATAATTTTATTAGTATCTGATAAATAATAACTATACATAAAAATAATCAAAACAATTTTCTCAATACACGTATAGTCAAAATTATCGATTTATCGATTTCATTTTATATCTTTTATAGTATGCATCACTACACACCAATATTTTACAAAGTTTTATTCGTAGTTATTTTACAAACTAATGTCATTATTACTATTACTATTACTATTACACAACCACAATTTCACCATCCTACTATCTCTCGTCACTTGTTGTTTTAAAATCGAAGTTCCCTTTCATCATATTTCCAGGCAATTTGTCCCCCTATTTCCCGGATTCTATTCCCTGCATCCATTAACTCTTCGCCAAAATGGCGAAGTTCTGCTAAATTCTCGTTACTCATGGGTGGATTTGGTAATGGTTCCGGGTCAACTTGTGGGAAAAATGTATCAGGGTTGTTTAAAAGATTTTGGTATTGCCAATCAGTTGTCCACCATTCATCTAATTCTACTGGCAGTGGTTACGGTTGGACAATAGGATCTGGAATAGCAGGTTCCAGATTGATTGGAATTGGAGCTTCTAATGGATAGCTGAAAAGATCTTCTTCAGTAAATATAAGATTTGGGTTAGCTGGTTCAAGATTTCCATCGGCAGGTCCGATGAGGTCACTCATTACTAGTTTATGATCTAAAACTTCCCAGGGAGTCATTTTCTGTTTCTGCCTAGAACTTTCTTCGATTTCTCTTTCTGTTTACTTAAAACTCTTCTCAGCTTCTATCTCTATTTCCTCAATTTCTACCCCCTTTCCTTTGTCTTTTGGTTCTTCAGTTTTGGTAACCTTTCTTGTTGCTGGCTTTTTCCTACGTACACGCCTCCAGCCCACAAATCTGCTTCTTTTCTTGGGTTTAGGTTTTGCCAGTGGTTTGGATTGAAATTCCATGGGTTCTTCTTTATCAGCGAAGTAACCGGTGAATTCCTTGGAAACTTCTATCTTAACGGGGTAGAGGTTAAGATTTTCTAAAGCTTCAGATATCTCATTCATGCTGTTTAGCATATATTCAAAATACATACCAAATGTTAAAATAAAATAACAAAATTTCATAGATAACCCTTAAATATTATTGCATACATAAAACAACTGACAAGTAAAATATACTACGATTTACTGTGAACTTATTTATTTACTGAATAAGGTTTCTGAACTGTAAATAAATAAAGATACTAAAACTTAAGTTAAAGTATTTAGAGATTTGCATTTTCTGCTACTGTGGCTAGCATATAAAGATTTGTCCATTTCTCATCTAATTTGTCCTCCCAAGGTATTTTACTGGTTAATTCCTGGGTTTCCTGTTTAATCTTCTTCTCTTGGTTTTTCTTTATTTCTTCCTGACTTTTCCTAATAATCAAACTTCTTTTATTAGGAGAAATTGGTTTCTCGTAATGTGCCTTTCTCACAAATATTCCTTCTTCAGGAATTACATAAGGTTTTGTTTGGGATGAACTTCCCTTCTCGTTGGATGACCTATCTAGTTTAAGATAGATATTTGACAGCTTTTGTTTACCCATACTGTAATTAACAAATAATCAGTTAATAAAACACATAATCACATAATTGGCAATCAGTAAAATTAAGTATTTATAAATACTTAATAGGCTTAGATCAGTGGCTCTGATACCACCTTTTTCTGTCACGGCCCCCGACCCGGTTTTACCCGTTTCAGGAGCCGCGGGACAGAAATCCCGTGGTATTTAATTAAGTGAGTATAACAGCGGAAATTTCTTCAGGATCATTTTAAAAACTGAAATATTTCCCGATTATTTTATTTCACAACTCGGGATAAAACCCGGTAATTTACAATCTTGAGATTTCACGAAGAAATCTTTTATTTTACAAAACATGTTTCTTTATTTTATACTGAGCCACTTCCTTAAGCTGATAGTGTTTCGCGGCACTTTTCCTGGATCACAACAGATCACCTGAAACATGTTTGAAAAAGGTTTTGTCAGCGGGAAATACTGAATGAATCATTCTATTTAATAAAACGACACATTTGTTATAATTTACAGTATTAAGAGAGATTACAATGTTTCTGTTATCAAACCAACTACCCACAGTATTTGTCACTCGACCCATTGGCCCATTCGTCCAATGGTGTCTGTGATTATGGTCATATCACCCCTTGGCTAACTCGTTGTCCAATGGTGAAGATTATCAAGTAATGTATACAAAACCCCACATACCGGCTGTAACTTGGTGATTACATAAACTTAATCACTGTAATTATAACCTTTGAAAATAAACATGATTTTGTAAACAAATTTGATAAAAAGAGAATGACTCACATTGCAGATTTACTTATGAACAGAGCTTAGCCTACTGATTAGCCTTGATAACCTAGTTTAAATAATCAAGCACACAAACTAGGTTAGTAACTTAATACAGCATTTACGACAACTCACGAGATTAAAACCTTCACAACGAATGACAAAGTGCGATACTTAAACATCCATCGATTTAACGACGAATGACAAAGCATAAACCCTAATGTGGGCAGCACTTAAACATCCATTGGATAGTTTAATTGATCGGACATTGAATCGTAGCAGCGATCGAGTTATTACCCTGAATTGTGGCAGCACTTCGTGATCAGTGTGTATTGTGATAGTATTTAAACAATAACTTAGCGTAGATTTGGAGTTTGAACGTCGTTTCAGTGCCCAGATTCCAGTCCCAAACCCCTCAATTTATAGGTAAATTTTTACCCCCCTCGCGTGACGCGAGGGGTCCTACCCTAGGCTTCGCGTGACGCGAGGCCTCCTATTCTACCATAGGGTAGCTACGTGCATGGGTAGGCTTGCTGAGTCAACAGTTTCTCAAATTTCGAATTTGACAGAGAGTTATTTGGATAATCGTAACTAGGGTTTTACCCCTCCCCCCTGAGTTTTAGGGGCCCTAATCCTGATTCTGAAAATTCTGAAAATTTTAGGGTTTGTGTAGAATTACTTGGGTGTCTCAATTAGGGTTTCCTAATGGACAATTAAAGTAATAATTAGGACTTTTTAATAAGAGTTGTTACACAACCCGTGGGCTTTGATACACAACTACTCAACTAGGACCTGCAAATTTGGTAAGTCACAAATTTCCATTTATAGTGAATGTAATCCTCACTGGTTATAGGAGTTGTTGTTATGAATGAAAAAGGTCCAGAAAGTCAAAAGAATGAAACGGTTATGGTGGGACCAGGCGAGCTAAGAAAGAGCACTCGGGTGAGGAAATTGCCTGCGAAATTGAGGGCCTAGATTATTACACGTCAGCTTAAGGGTATAACTAATTGGAATGAGGCCTTAATAAAGAGCATGTAAGGAGTGTGATAGGGCAGATTGAATTTGTACTGGGTTTCTCTTTTCTCATCTCCTTCTGTATCTCTATTTCCCATCTCCTTATACTCTTTAAGTTTTGAATAAAGTTCTTCCCTTATTGCTGCTTATTATTGTTATCCTCTGTTCAGTTGGTATACATTACATTGGTGCTTTCATCATCATCAGCTACGATGGCTGACGGTACCCGATTGAAAACCCTAGACGAAGGGTTGAAATCTGTCCAGGATTCGCAAGAAAAATTACAACAACAGCTGAATATCTCCCACTCCCAATTACGTGGGGATGTTGATGCTATCTCTGCATCCTTGGAAGATACGAAAAAAATTACTTCACAAGGTTTTGGCACAATTTTCTTCTGGTCCGGCGAAACCCAAATTCCAGGATGAAGGTTCTTCTACCTTCGTTTTTAGTGAGGGTTCTTCGATTTTGGGCAGACACAAACCCGCACCTATTAATCTTCCCTGATTCACCGGCTCTAATCCCGAGCGGTGGGTTTCTCAAGCCGCTCGGTATTTCGACTTTTACTCGAGCTCTGTTGCTGACCGTTTAACAATAGCTTCTTTTTACATGGATGACGAAGCAGCGGATTGGTATGATTGGCAATTTCGGAATTCCCCTTTTCGTGGTTGGACGGATTTTACTAACGGACTGATTCAGCGTTTTAAATCTAAGAACCTAGAAGCACCGGAAGGTCTCCTTGCTAAACTTACTCAAACAGCAACGGTGGTCGATTACCGTCATCAATTTGAGGAAATCTCTAATCGTGCTATGGTATTGCCTCCTCCTTTTTTAATTCACTGTATTATATCTGGACTCCGTGCCGACATCAAGCAGTCGGTCTTAATCCACCGGCCAACTACCTTAGAGGAGGCCATGACGTTGGCCCAATCTCATGAAAATTGAATCCAGTTGGAAAAGGGCTTGGGTCGTGTCACTTTGGGGTCTTCTAAGCCCATTTTAAACAGCCCAAAAACATAACATCCTTTTCCGTCTTCCCCAAATTTCACTCCGTCACAGCCAAACCCTAAATCATCGCCTAATTCCATCGATTTTCGTCGCCTCACACCCACTGAATTAGCTCATAAACGAGTTCAAGGATTGTGTTTCCGATGTGATGAAAAATATACTTGGGATCACAAGTGCAAATCTCCACCTCAACTCTTATTTTTTGATGATGAACCACCTGATTCACCCCCTCCGGACAATCCGTCACCTATACTCTCTAATGTTGATGTTGCTGAACAATTACAAAGTGAGGAGGTGAAGACCCAATCCACTATTTCTTATAATGCATTAGCAGGGGGTTGTTCGGCATCGACACTCCGGTTTACGGGTACGGTTAAAGGTAAATCAGTGTAAGTATTGTTGGATGGTGGTAGTACTCATTGTTTTGTTCAAACACGCATGGCAAAATTCCTTAATCTCACAGTTGAAAGTATCACCCCTTTTTCTGTCTTGGTGGGCAGTGGAGAAAAGTTACCGTGTTCTGGTTTTGCTAAACAGGTTGAACTTCTTATTCAGCAGCATTCTGTTTTGGTTGATTTTTATGTATTACCCTTACAAGGATGGGATATGGTCTTGGGGGTCTCTTGGTTATCTACCCTTGGACCGGTGGTGACAGATTATGTAGCCGCTTCTTTCGAATTTACTTACAATGGGAACACGATAGTATGGAAAGGTTATTCGCTTATGTCGGTGCAATCTATTCAATTCAATGGTTTACACCGCCTAGCTCACACGGATAGCATTGATTCTTATTTTCACTTATCTGTAACTCTTCCAACTAATGACTTAGATTCCACTTGTCCACCTGACTTAGAGAACATTTTATTGGAGTTTTCTAGTGTGTTTCAGCCACCAACAAACCTGCCCCCGGTTCAATCCCAAGATCACCCAATCTCGTTACTGCCTAACAGTTCACCTGTTTCAGTGCGACCCTATCGTTATCCCCATTTTCAAAAAAAAAATGAGATCAAACGGTTGACTGCTGAAATGTTGCAACAAGGTATCATACAACCGAGCAATAGCCCATTTTCGTCACCAGTTTTGTTGGTCCGCAAAAAAGATGGCACATGGCGTTTTTGTGTCGATTACCGGGCACTTAACGCCATTACTATTCGCGACCGTTTTCCTATCCCCTCAATTGACGAATTATTCGACGGACTCCATGGGGCGGTTTATTTCTCTAAATTGGATTTATTGTCGGGGTATCATCAAATTCGTCTCACAACCGACGCTATTGCCAAAACAGCTTTTCGAACACACACGGGTCACTACGAATTCTTGGTAATGCCATTTGGCCTCACCAACGCCTCTTCCACATTTCAAAGGTTAATGAATGACATTTTCTGACCTTTTCTTCGCAAATTTGTGTTGGTATTCTTTTATGACATCTTGATTTATAGTGCGTCATGGGCTGCTCATTTGGACCATGTTCGCATCATTCTCCAAACATTGCATAATCATGCCATGGTCGCAAAACGCTCCAAATGCTTGTTTGGCTTATCGAAAATTGCCTATTTAGGCCACTTTGTTTCTAACAATGGGGTTGAGGTTGATCCTTCCAAGATAGATGCAATACAACAATGGCCTCGTCCTACAACGGTAAAACATGTTCGAAGTTTTTTCGGTCTTACAGGTTATTATCGCCGTTTCATATGCAATTATGCGATCATTGCTGGCCCATTGACGGATTTACTAAAAAAGGATGCGTTTGTTTGGACCCCATTCACTGAAACTGCATTTTCGGAACTCAAAAACAGGCTGAGTACCACTCCGGTCTTAAAATTACCAGACTTTACTCAGCCTTTCACGCTAGAAACGGATGCTTCGGGGTCCGGTATTGGCGCTATACTATCCCAAGATAAACAACTTATTGCCTTCTTTAGCCAAAAATTAAGCCCCCGTATGCAACAAGCCTCCGCGTATCAACGGGAGATGTTTGCCATCACCCAAGCCATTGCTAAATGGCGCCAATATTTACTCGGGTGTAAATTTCAAATCATAACTGATCAACAGTCTTTGAGAAATCTGCAGGACCAGGTCATCCAGACACCCGATCAGCATAAGTGGCTAGGAAAATTACTTGGGTATGATTTTGACATCATTTACCGACCCGGCAAGCAGAATACTGCTGCTGATGCTATTTTCAGGGTCCCTTCACCATCATGCTTAGCTTTCTATAGTCAGGAACTTCTATTTTTATCTGAATTAAAAGCCGCTATATCGGCCGATCCAGAGCTTCAGGCTCTAATCCAGCAGCTGTGTACCTCACCAGTTGATTTCCCAAATTACACCTTCAAAGATGGCCTTTTATTCTTTCATCACTGATTGGTTATACCAGCTACTTCATCCATTCGCCAACAGCTCCTTCATGAATTCCATGCAACGCCAATTGGGGGTCATTCGGGCATTACACGAACCTTTCATCGACTGGCTGCTACCTTCTATTGGAAGGGTATGCGAACGGATGTTCACACGTTCATCACACATTGCCACACATGTCAACAAATGAAGAGTTTGTGTGTCTCCCCAAGTGGGCTTCTACAGCCCTTACCGGTTCCCGGTTTGGTATTTGAAAGTATCGCTATGGACTTCATCACTTCGCTTCCACCCTCACACGGTAAAACGGTTATATTGGTTATTGTGGACCGTTTATCCAAATACGGACATTTCATTGCTTTGCCTACGTCCTTTACTAGTTCTATGGTTGCTACAGTTTCTGTCACTGACATCATTCGACTACATGGGGTTCCCTTAAATATTGTTTCAGATCATGTCACGGCCCTCGACCCGGTTTGACCCGTTTCAAGAGCCGCGGGACAGAAATACTGCGGTATTGATTTAATTGAGTTTAACAGCGGAAACAGGATCGTTTAAAGCTAAAATTTTCCCCGATTATTTTATTTCACAATTCGGGATAAAACCCTGATAATTTACAATATTATGTTTTTACTATAAAAACGTGATATTACAAAAGTATTTATTTATTTTATATTGAGCCACTATCTTAAGCTTGAAATGCTCCCCAGCACTTTTCCTGAATTACAACAGATCACCTGAAACATGTTTGAAAAAGGTTTTGTCAGCGGGAAATACTGAGTGAATCATTCTATTTACTAAAATGACACATTTGTTATAATTTACAGTATTAAGAGCGATTACAATGTTTCTGATATCAAGCCAACTACCCACGGTACTTGCCACTCGACCCATTGGCCCATTCGTCCAATGGTGTCCGTGACTATGGTCATATCCCCCACTGGCTGCCCCAATGGTGACGATTATCAAGTAATGTATACAAAACCCCACATACCGGCTGTAACTTGGTGATTACAAAGACTTAATCCCCGTAATTATAACTTTGAATAAAACATGATTGTGTAAATAGATTTGATAAAAAGAGAGAATGACTCACATTGCTGATTAATATGGTCAGAGTCTAATCTATGATTTAGTCTTGTTAACCTAATATAAATACAATGCACACAAAACTGGGTTAGTAATCAATCCAGCAATTACGATAATTTACGAGATCAAATTATCACAATGAATGTCAAAATGCAATACTTTGTCCATCGAATTAACGATGATCCGTTGAATTAACAACGAACGATAAAGTATAATACTTTATCTATCGAATTAACGACAATCCGTCAAATTAATGACGAACGATAAAGTATAACCCTAATGTGGGCGGCATTTAAACATGCATTGGATATCTTGATCGTCGGATAATTGAATCGTAGCAGCGATTGTGCTAATACCCTGTTTTGTAGCAGAATTTCGATACCCGGGGGTGTAATTTGAAGTAACAGTTCGTAACACAGTGTATTTGTGAGAATTATTTCGTCGTAAAGTGTTCAGAAATCGAGTGCCAATGTCTGCTATTTATAGGTGAAATTTGGCTAGCTTACGGACCGTAAGCTTGACAATGTTGAGGTCCGTAAGGCACCATACGGACCGTAAGGTTGAGAGTGTTGCGGTCCGTATGGAATCAAAATAGGCTATAGGGTAGCCACGACTGAAACTAGCTTAGCTGAGTTGACATACTCGAATTTCAGTAACTTGACAACGAATTAAGTGGATAATCGTCCACTAGGGTTTATCCCCCCTTGAGTTTTAGGGGCCCTAATCCTGATTCTGAAAATTATGAAAATTTCAGGGTTTGTTCAGAATCACTTGGGTCTCTCAATTAGGGTTTCTTTTTAGACTAATTAATATAATAAGTATGACTTTTGATGAGAGTTGTTACAGATCACGATCCTCGTTTTATGTCTGATTTTTGGAAGGAGCTCCACCGTCTTCAAGGAACCACCCTCTCCTTAGCACCGCCTACCATCCCCAGACGGATGGCCAAACGGAGGCCCTTAATAAATGTCTTGAAATGTACCTTCGTTGCTTTGTTACCGATCAACCGATGGAATGGGTACGATTCTTACCATGGGCAGAATTCTGGTACAATACTTCGTACCAAACAGCAGCTAAAATGACTCCGTTTGAGATACTCTATGGCCGGAAACCACCAACAATTACCCGTTATGTTAAAGATGCTACCGGTAATTCCATTATTGAAAACCAGCTGCTCGAGAGGGATGCTACCCTTCGTTTACTCAAAGATAACCTGCTCAAAGCCCAAGAACGCATGACTATTACAGCCAATAAGCATCGTCGTGATGTTCAGTTTCACGTCGGCGACTGGGTTTATGTAAAGCTTTAACCTTTTCGCCAAGGTTCGGTACGTTTACAACGCCACTATAAATTGGGCCGCCGGTATTTCGGTCCCTATCAAATCACTTCAACAGTGGGTTCTGTGGCTTACAAAGTCGCCCTTCCAGATACCGCCAAAATCCACAATGTTTTCCATGTTTCGCTCTTACGTAAATGCATGGGCAAACCTGAACAGCAAGTCACCCCTATTGAACTTGTTAACTCCGACATTACCTTTGATTTGCAACCACTAAGTATCCAAGACCACCGTACAGTACACAGAGGTGGCCAAGTGATTGACCAATACCTAGTGACTTGGCAAGGCCTCCCGACCACCGTAGCTACCTGGGAAGATAAAACTCTCCTCGTCCAGAATTTTCCGAACCTCCACCTTGCGGACAAGGTGGATCTTAAAGGGGAAGGAAATGTTATGAATGAAAAAGGTCCAGAAAGTCAAAAGAATGAAACGGTTATGGTGGGACCAGGCGAGCTAAGAAAGAGCACTCGGGTGAGGAAATTGCCTGCGAAATTGAGGGCCTAGATTATTACACGTCAGCTTAAGGGAATAACTAATTGGAATGAGGCCTTAATAAAGAGCATGTAAGGAGTGTGATAGGGCAGATTGAATTTGTACTGGGTTTCTCTTTTCTCATCTCCTTCTGTATCTCTATTTCCCATCTCCTTCTACTCTTTAAGTTTTGAATAAAGTTCTTCCCTTATTGCTGCTTATTATTGTTATCCTCTGTTCAGTTGGTATACATTACAGTTGTAGTTTCTCCCAGTATCGGAGTTGTAATCATCTGAACTTCAAGTTCTTTGCAACGATTCTCTTAGATTCTAAATCCTTTAGCAGAACACCTAATATCCCTTATTCTCTCCTTCAACTCATGGGTCTCTTCCATCAGCTAGTGCAAATTAACATTGCTAGAATTTGAGCCAATGGTAACATCCCTATTAACAACAGAAGACTGACCATTTTGTAAAACAAATTGCATCAATCACACACACATAGTTCTTCCCTGATTTTACCAATGAACTTTAAACTGTAGAAATTAAAAAAAAAAAACTAAGATTTTATTATAGATTTCGACAACAAATGACTTGTTTAACATCTAAGTGACGATTGAAATGGTTTGGAATTGACCATAAAATTGTTTTACAACCTAACTCGGTCCCGTTTAATCTCTTTTAAAGCTCGTAAATCATCGATGGTGTTATCCATCGAAGAACATTTCGCCGGTGGGCTCTGGTACGCAAATAGGACCTGCAAATTTTGTTTTGCCAGAAAAACGAATCGGTGGAGTGGTTTGGTTTTGTCGGCGCCGGTGGTGTGGCTGGGTTAAACCCTTCATCTCTACAGACCACCATTGCATCATCACCCCACCATCTTCTCCGACGAGATTCGGCATTGTTGGTCGGAAGCGGTGGCCGATGGTGGTGACCGGAATTCTTCACGAAGTTGGAAGGTGGAAGAGGTTGAAACTTGAAGATGAGCGTGTCGGGGTGGGGTGATGGTTATGTCTTTTATATATGTGTGGGTCCCATAATTTATATTTTATTTAATATGTTGAAGTTGGGTGAGTGGTGGGTAGGTCCCACTTGATGTTTTATTTATTATTTCCTTAATATAAAGAATATTTTGGTCATTTTACAACCACTTAACACCAAAAACTAACCCCCATTCGCTTCAGGGACTATCTGGGAACGAAATTGCAAAAGTTGAGGACTATAGCTGTAATTTTAGAAAGTTTGGGACTAAGGGTGAAAATGAAGCAAACCAGAGGGACTATCCGGACATTTTTCCCTTTTTTTTTTTTTACTTTGCTTTGAAAATAATCAATAAGAGTACAAAAATCCTTATAAAAGATACCCTAGTGACGATATTTGATTAATTATTAGATAACCGCCGTTTGGTGAATTTACAAGATTAAATAAATGTAGGTTATATACAACGACCTCTTTAATTAATTGTAGTAGGTTCTGTTTTGGTGATTTACAAGATTAAATAAATGTAGGTTGACCTCTTTAATTAATTATAGTAGGTTCCGTTTGGTGATTTACAAGATTAAATAAATGTAGGTCAACGACCTCTTTAATTAATTATAGTAGGTTATATACAACGACCTCTTTAATTAATTATAGTAGGTTATATACAACGACCTCTTCAATTAATTATAGCTAACTATTTAACTAATCTGTAATGTAATGTTAATGCTATAAAAAATGGCCTCAAAAGGTTAGGGGTGGGGGTGGTCACTAGTGATAGAATTCTATCACTCATAAGCACCCAATCAAGTTCCGCCATGTTATCAACCATTTTTCCATCATTCACAACCTTTTTAGTGGCATTGCCTATCACTCACAACACCCAAAAATAAACCCCCATGTTCCCTCACAACACCCATTTTCCACGGCGTGATAAAATCCACGCGTGGAATATTGCACGCGTTATATACTATGGTGGCGGTGGAAATTCTTGGCCATCACGCGTTATACATGTTCCATCACGGTAAAATAACGCTACGCCCCCACTTGCCTTATAAAAAATGTGTCTAGGGACTCAAGGCGACATTTTGATTTTGTACTTAAATTGTTAAAATCACTAAAATACAAGGACTTAAAAAGAAATTTACTCTAACTTTTATAAGTCAATAAGTTATAAGTTGCTCCAAAATAAGCTTACCCAAACACCCTGATACTTACTCCAACTGAAGGAGGATGATTTGGGAGATCTAGAGTTTCAAGTTAAGTAAGTAAGCGCAGAGACATCTCTGGGAATTCACGTACCCTGTTCGAAGAAAAAATTGTTATGCATATGGTTATCGTAACGTTGGCTTTGGGGGTTTTCCAAAAAAAATGATTTTTTTTACTTTTCACCCAAAAGTATTTCATAAATTACTTTTAACCCAAAACTATTTGTTTTTTTACTTTTAACCCAAAACTTTTTATCTTTTGTAACTATCCTCATAACTTTTTTTACTTTCAACTTTGGTCCTTTAGAGTTTTCATTTTCGCAAATTTTTCGCTTTATGCTTGGTTCTAAATTTTGTGACTTAACACATCGCAACGTGTGTCTTTGGCTTAAGGTTTTTACGTTTCGTTCTAAATTTTCCGAGTTAACATGATTCAACGTGCGTGTGTGGGTAAACGTTTTCCATCGTCTATTTTTTTCCCGTTTGACATGTTTAACATAACGTGCTGGTCCTAGATCGACTTAGTTATAACTAAAGAATCCCCTGCTGCGGGTCGCAATCCTAGTTATTTAAAAAAAATCAAATTAGTATTGGGTTCAATAAACCTAATGCCAAGTGGGCTAAATTCTAAACCATTTTTTATTTGTAAATCGCCTATATTGGAATTGGTATGTGTTTACTATTTAAAAAAAATAGCATATATATATTAGATTTTTTTAAATCGCGTGCCACTCGAAATAACAGGCCTTGTACGGAGATCCTAACACCATCGAAACCGCCACTGTGTAATTTATATACTATTATTTTGCAATACATGTGTGTATTTATAAGTTGTACATGTTGCTTTAGTGGTTTTATATGCTAATTTATTTATTTATTTATATACTATTATTTAGCAACAAGTGTGTGCATTTATAAGTTGTACATGTTGCTTAAACACGGCGCAACATGCGTGTGTGGTTAAACGTTTTTACGTCGTCTATTTTTTCCCGTTTGACAGGTTCGTCGTAACCTCGGGGTCCTATATCGACTTAGTTATTTTTTTATATGTTTTACGTTTTGGTTTAATTTCTTCGTATTAACACGCTGCAACTTTAGTGTTAGTGGTCGCTGGTAGTAGTGTAACATCGGTGTTATCCCCCGCCGCAACGCGGGGTCTTAATACTAGTTACAATTCAAATTAGTTTCTGTTTGCTTTACAATAGATTCTTTGACTTTAGGATTAACATCATTAATCATATATTGATTGAGTCAGTACTCAGGGTATACGTATCATCCTTGTACCAATACCATATCTGAGCACCTGCTTCTTCTTCTGATCCCATAATCACCAATCCTAAACCCCCTCTACTACAAAAATGTCTGAGCATGACCAAATCCAACACAGCATCCAGATCCCAGATGAGGAGATTCTTGGCTGGATTATCGGCTCAGTTACCTATGTCGATGCCAATGACACTCCCCAACCGTCGTCATCAGCCGCAAAAATCCCCAGAGTTCCAAGCATGCTGAGTGAGAAACACAACTTCGAGAAATACTTTGCTCCTCAGGCTGTCTCCATTGGTCCTTACCATTTTGGAGAACCACAACTCCAGGCGCTCGAGGAACTCAAGCCTATTAGCGCAATGATGCTCTTTGTAGGCGACCAGGAGGCCTTAATAAGCTTGTACAAAAAGCTTGGTGAAGAGGAAATGATGAAAGAGTTAAGAAGCTTTTATGAAGAAGACTCGACAACCAAGTATTCCGATAAGGTCTTCCTTAAGATGATGCTGCTGGATTCTTGTTTTATTCTTTATTTTATAAATCACATTTATTGGGGGGGGTCTTCTTTTATTCGATTCATGTTCATGAGCATCAACCAGGTTTTAAGTGTTGTTGAAGATTTGTTCTTGTTGGAAAACCAAATTCCCTTCAAACTTCTACAAGTGGTGATGAATTTTTTGAAAACAGATAATAATAATTTTAATAATAAAATCCAAGAGCTCATCCATCATAAGATTTATATGTTGAGGTCTTCAGATCAGAAAAGAACGTGGTTAAAATCAATACTTTGCATCCGAAGTGGTCAACAACGTTTGGAAGCGGAGTTATCTGGCGAAAATGAACCGAATCATCTTCTCCATCTTCTTTATCTTACTCATGCACCTACAGATGAGTATTTGAGTAAAGAATACAATTACAACAGCAATAATTTCCCCACTGTTAACCAGCTTTTGGATGTAGGGATTCATTTCAAGCCATGTGACCCTATTTCTTTAGATAACGTTTGGTTCTCTAAGGGCTGGTTTAAGTTTTCAGCTGCTGTACAACTCCCACCAATAACCTTGTCGGGTCACAGCAAGCCTGTTTTGTTAAACTTGATAGCCTATGAAATGGGCTCAGGTAAAGATGCATGTTTTGCATCGTACGTTTGTCTTCTTCGGTCTCTGATTGGTAACCATGAGGACGTTAGGGTTCTTAAAAAAGCTGGGGTGCTTCAACACGCCTTCGGGACTGATAATGAAGTCGTGGATTTCTTCAAAGAAATAGCCGTGGATTTAATTCCACGAAATGCAGCATATATTGAACTTAAGGCTAATATACAAAGTTATTATGAAGGTTGGAGTAACACACCCATTTCCGACCTTAGGCGTGAATATCGCAAGAGTCCATGGAAGTATATTTCACTTCTTGGAGCTTTGATAGCTCTTTTTCTTACTGCTGTTCAAACTTATTTCGCTGTCTGGAGTCGCAAATGATTGACCATCTCCATCTGAATGATTTTTCGAAGATGAACCATCACCTATTATTGTTGAGTTTGATTTGAATGTTGCAAGTTGTTTTATTTATATTTTTTATTTTTTCTTAAAAAATATCATATTTGTTTAGTTGGTCCGTTGGAACCAATTAATGTTATGAAAAAAAGTATGCTATATATGTATGTACGTGTGTGTGTCTTATGATTGGTAAAATAATGAAAACTAGTCTTATGGATAATTTAACATCATGTTATTCAAATTCTTTGCTTCTCTTTACTTTAGTTTTTCATGATAAGCATTTGTGTATACTTGTTCTCAACTCTTATTCGGCAAGAATTCTCGCAAGCAGTGACATCTATTTAGTTTGCGTCTTTCAGATCAAAGCTGCATATTGGTACCGCCATTTAACATGAGGGTTTATGTTAGAAATAGTTAACTGAGTCAACAGTTTATCAGTTGGTCAAGTGGTTTAGTTAGTTATCATAGTTATATTTATGTTACTCGCAGTTGAGGAGTCCCTTTTGGGACTTAAAATTGCCATTGTGTACTTGTTCATGTTTATTCAGAGATATACAGCATTACATACACATAAAGATTTGTCGACTTTTTTGGGTGTAAATGGCACAGAGTGTGCATTAAATAAATAAATAATTTCATACAATTAAAAAAAATACATAAAGAAATTTGTATTTTTGGTTGCAAAAGACACAGTAAGTTGTTTCATATATGTTATGATTAGTGTTTTCATGATATAAATGAAGTCAAAACAGTAAATTAACTGGGTTAAACTCTAATGAAATACCGTGCACGGTTTTAAAACATTAAGTACAGAACTCGTCAAGTTTTGCGTCAAAGCACACCGTCTGAAAAAGAGATAGAGATAAAGGACTAAACTTGTAATTTACTCATTCTCACAAATACTCTTTTCATTTAAAGTAAAATGCCAAAATGGTCCCTGGGTTAAAATAAAAAATTTTGTATTTGGGTTCTTGAGGTTTTATTTTTGTTGTCATTTCCATCTAATTGCCAGTTGGGTTAGAAATTTCTGTACTTTTTGTCTTTTTCCTCTTTTAAATGGAGGGTATAATCGTCATATTATGTCGTTTTCCAAAAATGAAAAGCGGTTCAAACTGGCCAGTAGTATGGTAGAACCGGTAAAACCGCCTGGTACATCCAGTTGAAACTTCCGATATGATTTGTGCTGGCCAAACTTCCGGTATCCAGTTTAACCGGTTCAACCGGCCGATATAAACCGATTTTTAAAACCTTGCCGTCAAGCAATTCCCTAACCTTAGCAAAACAAACAATGTTTTTTTTGAACGACCAACGAATCCTTCAAATTGGCTACTGGCGAAATTCACCACATCGGGATACACTAGTCTTCCAAACCGGGGAAAACCCTCACCTAGGGCCGAAGCCCGTGAACACTGGTCCGAATGCACGATAGTGCGGTGAGGTAAAACCCGCTCAGTTCAAGGATTGAACTAGCGATCGCCCGCCTACTCGCCTAGTCTCCCATCATCACCAGGTGACGCAGAAACTAAATACTAAGGACAAGAATTGAACCTGGATCACTTGAAACAACAGGCCTCTCTCTTACCACTCCACCACTAACTCATCCACAAAACAAACAATGTTTAGTTGTTTGAATTACATCTGCCAAGATGGACCACCAGAAGCCACGTGTCGTTCCTTTCCCCAAAATACTGTTTTATTATTATGTCACATCACATATACTTACTACTCCAACTGAAGGAGGATGATGATTTGGGAGATCTAGGGTTTCAAGGTAAGTAAGTACAATTCAAATTAGTTTCTTTTTGCTAGTTTACAATAGATTGCTTCACTTTAGGATTAGCATCATTAACCCTGTATGGATTGAGTCAGTACTCAGTGATAACATGCTGCTGTCAACTTTATTTTATTTTCTTATCAAACCAAAGGGCTTTTTTTGATGAACAGTAATTGTACTGTGTTTTTATAACTAACCCATATATATTGATTGGTCCATATGAAGCACTGTGAATGTAACTTCTCCATTTAGGGCCACTTTTAACATCTAGGGTTTATGCCTTTAGTTTACAGTTGATTGCTTAAATTGCTTAACTTTTTTTTGAAGCAGTCTCTATGTAGTTCATATCCTGATATATATAGTGATATATCGGTCATCGGTCCCCTGCCGAGATATCGGTGTAAAATATCGGCCAGGGTACCGATTATATCAGCGATATTGACCGATATATCACTGATTTTCCCGATATGAGCACCTTTCTTCTTAGTTCTACCATTTGTCTTTCTTCTTATTGTTGCTATTAGTGTTTTAAGTCTTAATTGTTTGTGTTTTAAGTCTTAGTGAGTTCCTACTTGCTACAATTGTTAGTGTTTTGCAAGTTGCAAAAGGTTAATTTGTTAATGGTAGTAGGAGAGTATACTGAATTGTTAGTGTTGCAATATTTATATAAATTTTGCATGATATTAAAATTATCGATATCCCACCGCGATAACTGATATCTCAAATATCGGTCCTTGACCGATATCCGATATTTTACCGCGTATGATTCTAACAAAGTATCTTCATACAATTGTATGCGTTTGGCGTTTGCAGGTTCACATTTGCAAGAACAGATCTGTCTACAAATTAAAGTAAGGTTTACATTTTGGTTTTGATATGTAAAGACGTGTTGATGTCATCTTGGACATATCTATTTCAGTTGTTATACTGAGTGCCGGTACTCTACCGGTACTGTAACGAATCAAACTGGTACTGAGTTACCGATCAAATGTCCGCCGCAATGCGCGTGGAATCCCACTAGTTATACCTTACATCACAAATGTCCAGTTCAAAAATACCGCTACCGCCACTTCAGCCTGGTGAGTCATGGAAACGGAAATATTCAACTTCGAATGCGCAAGTAGATGCCAACATGGGTGCACGATCGTCGAAACAAGCACGTCACCGTGCCTCAATGCTTGCCAAAAGAGGTCAAATTGCCGAAATACATAATCGTATTCTTCCATACTATAACAAGCTTCATGATCATCGGAACAGAGGTCAAAATGCTGTTTTGTTTGACGGGAAGGTGGAATTCTTGGCGTATTTATTCTTTAAACGATAATCCTTTTTTAAACGAACAAAAGATAAAGTATATGTTTAAACATTTTTCTACTTTTTACTCAATAACGGGATGTTGCAGGACCGGCTAGTTAAGGTGATCTCTTTTGTATCGTCATTGCTGGATAACATGAAGAAGCCTATTTTAATAATAGCTTCTTCCAGTGCTCGTTTGTTGTGGGAAAGCGAGTTTTCAAAGTGGTCAAAGGCGATCAATGTTGTAACGTACAAAGGGACCAAAGATATACGGGCTGCTATTAGAGGTTCAGAATTTCAAGTCCTTTTATCTTCTCCAGACGCCATTGTGGAGGTACGCGACTGATTTTATATGAAACTAATACAAATTCGTGCATGAATTATATGAATATTTTTCATTTGCAGGACATGGAAACGCTTGTCCATATTAAGTGGGAACTGTTAGTGATAGACGAGTGCCAACACCCCGTAATTTCAATGCATTTAAAGACAATTCAGATGCTTATGGCTGATATGAAACTGTTAACAATTTTTGGTGAACCAGTGGTGTGTTTTCTCATTCCTTTTATCTCAAATGGGTCAATAATTAAAAAATCAGATACAAAGGGAAACGGGTCAAATTGGTTAAACGTGCTAAAAGCCAACTTAAGTATATAATTAGTTCAATGATTATAAACAAACGTAAGTTGGTCAACAATAGAAAAATAGTTTTAAAAAAAGGGAAGCAAGTCAAATTGGTTAAACAGGATGAAAGTCAATCTGCGTCTATGCTTTGTTCTTTCGTGTTGTATATCTCAACGAATGTATGTGGATCAACAATAAAACAGTAGATAAAAAAAGAGAGAGCGGTCAATTGGTTGAACAGGTTGAAAGTCAACTTGAGTCTATGTTTAGTCTTTAGTGCATCAGATCTAAACAAATGTATTTGGGTCAACCTGGCCCAGCCCGTTTCGACCAGTAACAAAATGATCATTTTTTTCCAAAACTTTTTGTTGACCCGTTACCCAACCCGTCCATCCCGTTTGATCAGTAATAAAATGGCCATTTAACCCTGAACTTATGTTTCCTCGATTCATTCATCTCAAAAGGGTCAATAATAAAAAAAAATAGTCAAATTGGTCAAACGGGCTGAAAGCACGTATGAATGCGACTGAAGGTTCGAGTCCAAGAACAAATGGAGGTCAACAAAGTCAAACCGAACAACCGCCACCGGATACTTCTACGTCTACACCTCTTGAAACGGAAATCGAAAGAATTCAGAAGGAGCGAGAGAAAATCACCAAATCACATCAAGAAGAGGTTTGTTTGTTTTTTTTTTTTTTGAGTAAAATGCCATTTTCGTCCCTGAGATTGGCCAGTTTCGTCCAAAGGTTTGTTTTTCCGCATCTGGATCCAAAAGGTTTGAAACCTTGCCATTTTTATCCGGCTCGTTAACTCCATCCATTTTTCTCCGTTAAGTCAGGGGTATTTCTGTCTTTTTTTGTTAACTTAAAGGGTAATTCGGTCCTTTTCAGGGGTATTTGGTTTTTTCACATAAAGTGAAAAATACCGAATTGCCCTTTTAAGTTAGCAAAAAAGACGAGAATACCCCTGACTTAACCGAAAAAAATGGATGGAGTTAACGAGCTGGATGAAAATGGCAAGATTTCAAACCTTTTTGATCCAGATGCGGAAAAACAAACGTTTGGACGAAAGTCGCAAACTGGCCAAACCTCAGGGACGGAAATGGGATTTTACTCTTTTTTTTCAGAAAAAAAAACACGTCTCTTCTGGTTATATTAATTGTTGTTGTATTACAACATGGTAATGTTGTTGTTTACATGCATGCAGAAATCAATGCTGCTTTCTGAATTAGAAAAAGTGATTTCCGAGGCGCAAAAGAAGTTCGATGCACTAGTGCATGACTCGGAGACGAAATTGGCAGATGAACTGAAGATTCTCGAAGACTACGAGAAGCTTGTTAGTGCCAACAAACTTCTGGCGGAGATTTTGGCGCAGAACTGGCAGGATGCACTCAATCCGAATCAAACCGGGCTCAACCGGAAGAGAAAACAGAAAGGTATATATATATATATATATATATATATATATAGGATTTCAAGATAACTTAATTTCTTTCAAGAACATCATTTGGTTATTGTTTTGTTTCCTTTGATTACAGACACTAGCGCGTTTAGCATTCTTCAAATCCCTGCGTCTGCGCTGGTTCGACCCAAGAACCCGTGTTTGACCCGTGGTCCCACCAGCTTTTTTCCTGGGCACAGTTTAGCCGGGCCAGGAGGACTACGCTCTCCAGCTCCTCATCTAAGGTCAAGTTCATTGATGTTTGCATCATTACGCAACCTGCCCGCCACTGGTGAACCGTCTCTTGAGCCATTGCCCTCTTTCAACTACCCAAACAGTTGACAAACACTGTCCTGTATAGAAACAGAATCATACTGTTGACTTTATCAAGTATATATAGAGATCTGACCGGACAGCCCTTTTGATCTTGCAAGTGTGTCTATGCACTTGTTATAGAGGTTTTCGGTGGCTTTTTTAGGTGTGTGTGGTTTAGTATGAATATGATGAATTGTTACTTGCAGTTGAGTAATTCTTTTGGGAATATAAATAGTCATTATTCATTCAGAAATATATAGAATTACATGCACACAAATTCATTGTTTCTCTTTATTTTAGTTTTTCATGATAAGCATTTGTGTATACTTCTTTTATTCGGCAAGAATTCTCGCAAGCCGTCGATTCAAACAACTCACCAAAGGTTGACGTCTACTCAGTTTGCGTCTTTCAGATCAAAGCTGCATATCGGTACCACTATTAATTCGACAAGTGGTTTAGTTAGTTGAGATAGTTAAATTTATGTTACTAGCAGCTGAAAATTCCCTTTGGGACTTTAAATAGTCTTTATGTACTTGTTCATGCTTATTCAGAAATATACAGCATTACATACACACAAAGATATATTCACTTTTTTTTTCTAGTTTTTTACGTGTAAATGGCACAAGAGTGTGCATTAAATAAATAAGTTCATACGATTAACAAAATACATACAGAGATTTATATTTTTGGTGGCAAAAGACACAGTAAGTTGTTTCATAAATATTTTATGATTAGTGTTTTCATGATATAGCAATTTAATGAAAAAGGAAGTTAAAAAAGTAGATTACTAAAAGTAACACTGTTAAAATCCATCACTTTGATTTTAATGTGCTTTTCTTAAACGTATTTCTAAAAAAACACAATTTATGACTTTTTTAATGGCAAGATGTTAAACTCCTCCTTGGGTATTGAACGCATAACCTCCTCCTATCTAAACACCTAGAGGGTTTTCCCTCTACCACTGAGCCACAGCCTTAGCGGCCACAATTTATGACTTTCATTTCTTGTTTTGATATAGAGGTTGGCAAAAAAACCGGTTAATTAACTGGAACCGAAACGGGTAGAACATTAACCGGTTGGTGATTAATAATAACCACCGGTTAGTAACTGGTTAACCGATAAAAAACTGAAAAATTCAAAAAAAGGGCAAAAAAAAAACTGGTTAATTTAACGAAAATAACCGGTAGAGTTAAGGTGGTTAACCGGACCAGTTAAAGCAAAATAGTTGAAATTAACCGCCATAAACAATTAATCAAACCGGTTATCAAAATTAACTGGTTTATGCACCTCTATTTTGATAGGGTGTTCATGCCTTTTTTCACATATGATCATTAAAG
The DNA here is from genome assembly GCA_030545235.1 of Helianthus tuberosus. Lineage (NCBI taxonomy): Eukaryota > Viridiplantae > Streptophyta > Magnoliopsida > Asterales > Asteraceae > Helianthus > Helianthus tuberosus. The sequence goes on from CM060354.1 coordinate 23,498,411, forward strand.
TATTGATAGCTCGCTAATATGACAAAAAAGTTGATATTTATAAGGCTGGACGGTATGGAGGTCCGTCCTCCTTCGTCCCGGTGCGGCGCCCATCCTCCACCCATTTCGCCCCCCTCCGTCCCCTGCTGCGGCGTCCTCTCCGGCTTCTTCAGGCCGTTCAAGCCGTCCCACATGAGGACAAAACCTCCTCACACACATATATATACATACATACAACATATACATATATTTTAGGATCATCCCTCATTTCCTTACCTCCATCCTCTTTGCCCCGTCCTCATGCCCATCCTACATGGCGGACCATCCTCCAAGGGAGGACCATCACCATACCGTGTAGCCTAAGAAAATTTTGTTACCTACGTATAAACTATATGTTTTAGTAACTTACTAGCATATATCATTACTCTTGAATAGTTGTACTTTAGGCTATGCACTATAGACTCACGCCCATACCGGGTGGAACAAACGTCGGCGTTAAGGGAAGTCGCACACCGGCGGTAAGGGCGTGAAAGGCGGGTGAAGAGGGTTTGGCGTTGGATGGTTCATCGGCGTGAGAAGAGGGAGGAGGAAGCGTTGATGATGAATGAATTTGGTTTGGCCAATAAAAAAAATCGTGTCATTCACTTTTTAGACAGCCAATTATTTTTTACACCCAATCTTATTTTCTTTTTTTAAGTTTTTTAATCTATATTAATGCGGGGTAGATAGTGAAAACTACTAAAACCATAGTAAGGGATAAGGCTAGAGGGTATGGTGCCCATCCTCCCTTGGGGGATGATCCACCACGTAGGCGCCACATCATAGTCCTCCCAAGGATGGTAATCCCACAAAACTAGAGGGTATGGGTGGATGGCCCTAGATGATCCTACCCCACCACTTTTATATTTTATATTTTTTTAATCTTCTACTTTTTTTAACATTTAACAAATAAATTAGAGAAAAATGCCCGGATAGTCCCTGTGGTTTCGCCTTTTTTCACCTATAGTCCCCAACTTTCTAAAACTACTTGAATAGTCCCCAAGTTTTCATTTTTTGTTCCCGGATAGTCCCTGGGTCTAACTTCAGTTACTTTTCTCTGTTAAAATGATGTGAAATGACAAAAATACGCTTACCTTAAAAGGCCAAACCATAGGGACTATCCGGGCATCTTTTTCATTTTATTTATAAAACCCCACCACCACACTTCATCTTCAACCTCCACCCACCATCACCCTCCTCCACCCTCCACCATCGCCGCCGATATCATCTTCTCTCTAGTTATGTTGATGTTGTTGCTACTGTTGTTGTTTCATTTGAAAAGGCTATGACAATGGAAATTATTTCGAGCAAAATCGGAATTTACAGATCTGATCCGTATCTTGGCTAGGCAACTCGGACAATATGTATTTGATACATGCTACTGTGATTGCAGCCATGGCGGATTTCGACAGTAAATTCCGATGATAACATATTTGAGCCTATTCATTTACCTCTTTACAAGTGGAAAAGGCTCGGTTCGGTTTAAAACTAGTTCTGGCTCTTAACCGGTTTCAAGGGAGTAGTTCTCAAACTGATAAGTGGAAAGGATCGGTTTCTGTTCGGGTCAAAAACCGTTTTTTTTTGTTGACCTCGACATGTACCTATAACCGCCTTAAATGATGAGATGAGGTGTTATGTTGTGTTATGCTCTCAATTGAATTGAGGCTCAGGTGAGAATGAGGAGGTTTCTTAGAGTAACTTTCCTCTTTCCATTTCGACTGGCAGCGTTTTCTGAGGATGATTGATGATGATGAGTGATGATGATTATGTTGCTGTTGTTGTTCCATTTAAAAAAGGCTATGACGATTGAACTCGACTGACCCGGATCTGAACCAATCGATCCGAATCTGAACCGAGCCGCGTGAGTCGAAACAAACCTAAACTCGAACCAAAACTGACCAAGACTCGAACCCAAGCCGAAATTCGAAACGTGACCCAAACCAAATTCTGTCTACCGATCGGAAAATCATCAAAGTATTGGTGTTTACCTGAGAAATTGCGGCTGCCTCCGTCGTCTACCGCTCACCGAAAAGACGGCACACCACCGTCACCGACCATCATCTTTATCGTCCTCATCGTCTCATCATCTTCACCGCCGCCTTAGCTGCGTTTCTGGTCACCGGAGCGACGGCTCCGTCGTCTGCACACTATCGCACCACCATAGAGGGGTGACCAGCACTGCTTCTCCATCCTGATCTCTCTCCCTCGCTGTTTCTCTCTCTACAATCCTCTCTCTCTCTTCAATCTCTAGTCCGGTGTGGGTGTGAGCAGCCATGGATGTGTTCGAGGAGGAGTGGAGGTGTGCGACAACCATAAAAGATTTAACAAATAAATTAACTAAATATTTTCATTAATATTAAAAACACATTACATAAACTTAAAAAATAAGACATAAACTTAAAAAATAAAAAAAGATAGACTTAAAAAAACATAAACTTAATAAAAAAACATAAACTTAAAAAAAAAACATAGACTTAAATAATTTGATGCTTCTTCATGATGTCGGTTTGTAGCTTTTTCAACATCGAACGTTTCGGCTCGAGATAATCATCAACATCCATCGTTATTATTTCCCATTCCTTGAGACGAATCTTTTCATCGGACAATCGGATTTTTTCATTGGACAATCAGACCTTTTCGCGTAACTTTTCTGTTGCGTCGGGTTGTTGGGATTGGTTGGGGTTGAACGGGTGGCGTCGGGTTCGGTTGGAGATTAAAAGCACCCCGCATCATCATTTGTTGAAGGGCTTGATTTTGAGAGAATTGAGAGAATTGGTTCGGTGAGTGTTGGAATGCGGTAAAGGCGTTTGACGAATATTGAGAGAATTGGTTCGGTTCGATCGTCGGATAATATCCCGGAACCGAAAAAACATTCGGTTGCATCGGGTTGTTGGGATTGTTCGGGTTGTTGGGGACGTTCGGGTTGTTCGGGTTGTTGAAGGGATCCATGATAGAATATAACTTTATAAAAGTGGAAGATGTTTTATAAAAAATAAAGGGAGAGAGATGAGAAAAAGGGGTTAAAATGGTGAATGGAGGTGAAAATGTGTTTGAAATTTATAGATTTTGGGGAAATAACCGTTGCTTTTTTTTGAAAACTAGAATTGAGACCCGCCGCAATGCGGCGGGGATTCTTTAGTTATAACTAAGTCGATCTAGAATCCGCACATTATGTTAAACCTGTAAAACGGTAAAAAAATAGACGATGTAAAAAACGTTCACCCACACACGCACGTTGCGTTGTGTTAACTCGCAAAATTTAGAACGAAACGTAAAAACGTTAAACCAAAGACGCACGTTTGCGATGTGTTAACTCACAAAATTTAGAACCAAGCATAAGCGAAAAATTTGCGGAGAATGAAAACTATAAAGGACCAAAGTTGAAAGTAAAAAAAATTGTCAGGATAGAATGCAAAAGATAAAAAGTTTTGGGTTAAAAGTAAAAAAACAAATAGTTTTGAGTTAAAATTAATTTATGAAATACTTTTGGGTGAAAAGTAAAAAAAAAATCAATTTTTTTTTAAAAACCCCCGAAGCCAAGGTTACGACAACCATTTGCATAACCATTTTTCCTTTGGAAAACCTCCAAAGCACACCCCACATTGCAGCAGGGCGTAAAACGGTGTCAAATAGTACTAATATCACACAACCGTCATCGACCACCAACACTGACTCGACCTAGGATCTGTGTGTTGCGACGAACATGTCAAACATGGAAAAATAGAGGTAAAAACGTTGAACCACACATGCACGTTTCGCCGTGTTAACTTGCAAAATTTGAAACAAAACATAAAAAGTTGAACCACACTCGTAAGTTGCGTCGTATTAACTTGAAAAATTTAGAACTATATGTAAAACGAAAATTTGCCAAACACGACAAAAGTTGTGAAGTTAAATTGCAAATAATGAAAAGTTTTGGGTTAAAGTTAAAAAAAAACAAATTATGTAGGGTTAAAATTGCAAAAGGTAAAAACCTTTGGGTTAAAAGAAAAAAAATCAAAATTGTTTTTTGAAAAAACCCCAAAGCACAATGTACAAGTTCTAATGCATATATTTGTTGCTTATTTATAGTAATAAAATAAAATTGGTAAATTAATTTTTTTTTATTAACGGTCATAATCAGATAGCCTTATGTGTAAAGTGATAAACAACTACTTTAATATTAAGATACTAGCATATGCCCTGTGTTATACATGGTTTAACAACTAAAGATATTAAAAATTCCCGATTCGATCGACATCTGCAAGTTAATCCCATCACTATAAACAACCTCAAAAATAATTAAAAGGGATAATTAGGGGTGACAATTTTAATCGACTTACTTATTAACGGTTTAATTTCGAGTTACGTGTGACTACAGATTTTTACATGGATAAACGTCCCCTTGCCTAGGTTTCTACTAAGCGTTGTTGAGCTTTTTGAGTACATTCGTGCACACCCGACTACAAAAAAGCGATGCACATTATCCTCGCAACAACCTGCTGGATGATTTGGAAAACCCGTAATGAGCTCATTTTCAAAGGGACCAACACTTCATTCTCAAGAATCATAGGCAAAGTGAAATCATGTTCGTTCTTATGGATACGATCGAGGTCTAAAGTACAGGAGTTGGATTAGGAGAAATGGAGAAGTTTCAACTTTAACTTTGTCTGTGGTCTCTAAATGTTGTAAACATAAAGGTATCTTTTTATATCATTTTCTTCTACTTCTGTACTTTGTATTTCCACGTTTGAGCGACTTACTTAAGCTTTGATAATGAAATCGTCGTTCAAAAAAAAAAATCGGTTGATTTTTTTTTCGATATGGGTCAAAAGGATTGAACATGTAGAATAAATTGTTTGTTATTCGACTATTGTCACCTTTAGTTTTTTCTATTTATTTGAAAATTATTGTACTGCATTTTATTTTATATTACTTTATAAAATTTACTATGACTATTAGGTAATTTATTTGTTAAGTTATAATTTTATTTATGCAAATAACTAAGAAAAACAAAGAATCTCGTGAAGACGTTAGTTTAAAATTTACCTCTTGAAGTGTATCAACTCATAATTTCATTCATAATTCAATATTGATTACAAAGAGGTTTATATATATTCTAGTAGTTACAATAATAGTCCTCTAACTTATGACAATTAAATATTTGGCTTAACATTCCCCCGCAAGTTGAGGACGGGTAACGACCTGCAACATGGATCTTAAAAATTCAAATCTTTGAGTTGATAACGGCTTCGTGAAGATGTCGGCAATTTGATCATCTGTTTTAATAAATTGAACCTTCAGATTTCCTTGGCTAACTTGTTCACGAACAAAATGGAAATCTACTTCCACATGTTTAGTTCTAGCATGAAACACCGGGTTTGCTGAGAGATACGTAGCTCCAAGATTATCACACCAAAGAGTGGGTTTATTCAACTTAACTCCCAGTTCTTGTAGAAGAGACTTTAACCAGATTAGTTCAGCAACCGTATCAGCAATAGCCTTGTATTCGGATTCAGTAGACGACCTAGAGACAGTTTTCTGCTTACGAGCTGACCATGATACTAAGTTCGAACCCAAGAAGATAGCATAGCCCCCCGTGGATCGACGGTCGACCGAGCAACCAGCCCAATCAGAATCCGAATATGCTGTAATAGGAACCGACCGCTCACCCCAATGTGAATCAGCAAAGGCATGTAATGTAGACGTTGAGTTTGATGTAAAACGAAGGCCCAGTTGAGACGTTCCCTTGAGATAGCGAATTATACGTTTGACAGCCGTCCAATGAGATTCGTGAGGTTCATGCATGAACTGACATACCCTGTTGACAGCGTAGGCAATGTCGGGCCTAGATAAAGTGGCATACTGAAGTGCTCCAACACAATGGCGATATCTTGTGGGATCGGACATAAGTGGGTCGTCCTTGGTTATCGTATCTGTTTTAGCATTTGTAGGTGTTGCAAGCGGTTTCGATTCTTTTAACCCAGCTCTATCAATAAGTTCCTGAATATACTTCCGTTGAGATAGGATAAGACCCGAAGAGGTGTGAAGAACTTCAATACCAAGAAAGTAAGTAAGACGACCCATGTCAGTGAGAGATACCTGCTGACCAAGTGAGGCAATAATGCGATTAACTGTGTTGGGATCGTTGCCCGTAATAATGATGTCATCCACTTAAACTAGTAGGTAAACATGTTTACCCGAGCGGTTAAGGATAAATAATGATGGATCAGTTTTGGAACCATGAAAACCAAGATGCTGTAAGACGTTTGAGAGTTTGGTGAACCATGCCCTGGGCGACTGTTTTAAGCCATAAAGGGATTTGTGCAGCTTACAAACATGATTAGGATGTTTAGGATCCTCGAAACCCGGTGGTTGACGCATGTAGACCGTTTCATGTAGATCACCGTGTAAAAACGCATTTTGCACATCAAGTTGTTTGAGAGACCAATTGTTAGAGACGGCAAGAGAAAGAACCGTGCGGATGGTGGCTGGTTTGACCACAGGGCTGAACGTCTCATGATAATCAATGCCAGACTGCTGTAAAAAACCCTTTGCTACCAATCGAGCCTTATGTCTAGTCAGGTTTCCATGCTGATCAGTTTTCAACCTGTAAACCCACTTGCAATCAATAACATTAGAATTTGGAACCGGAGGAACTAACGACCATGTTCCGTTTCTGTGTAGTGCGTGCAACTCAGCTGTCATGGCTTGACGCCACTCCGCGGATTCGTTGGCAACAGTAAAGGAAGTCGGTTCAGAAGGAATTGTAGCGGTGGTGGCGATATTGGCTGAAGGGTCAAAAATTTTTCGGGGTTTAGGATGTGGCCGAAGGTGAGGAGGTCGGTAACGGGGCGTGGTTGGTTGCGAAGGAGAGGAAGTAGGTTGGGTGGTGTTTTTCTGAGGAATAGGGGCGGTTTGGACAGGTTCGGAAATAGGAGGGGTGGGTGGCGATGGTTCGGTTGTAGGAATGGATGGATTATCAAAAATGGTTAATGGCGGATCAGGAATTGTAGAAAAGGAAGTAGCGGTTGTGGAGGATGAGGGAGGGTCGATGGAGGGTTCAGTAAGGGAGGGAAAAACATGCTCGTTAAATCGGACATGGCGAGCAATGTAGATTCGGTGAGTAGTTTGATCAAGGCATTGATATCCATGATGAGACGGGCTATAACCGAGAAATATACAAGGAGTAGAACGAAATCAATTTTGTGTTGGTTATATGGACGTAAATAGGGAAAACAGAGACATCTAAATACTCGAAGAAATGAGTAATCGGGAGGACGTTGGAAAACAAGTTGATATGGGGATTTGCTTGAGGAAAGACGAGAAGGTAGACGATTGATGAGGTAGACGGCGGTTTGAAAAGCGAATGACCAAAAAGTTTGAGGTAGTTTAGATTGGGCTAGTAAGGTGAGACCGGTTTCCACGACGTGGCGGTGGCGACGCTCAACAATGCCATTCTGTTCACTCGTATGAGGACACGAGCGACGATGTAAAATACCATGGGATGTAAAAAACTGAGTAAGGTTCCGAAACTCGCCACCCCAATCAGTTTGAACACTTTTTAGTTTGGTGTTAAATTGGCGTTCAACTAGGCGAACGAAATTTGTAAAGGTGTTAAAGACGTCGGATTTTTGCATGAGCGGGAAATACCACATATAACGGGTATGATGGTCAACACATAACAAAAAATAACGATAACCGTCAAAGGACGTGGTAGTATGGCCCCAAACATCACAATAAACCAAATCAAGTATGTTTTTACTACGAAAAGATGAAATAGGCAAAGTAAGTTTGGACATTTTTCCCAATTGACAAGAAGTACACAAAGATGAACAAAGTTTGTTAGAAACAGGTAAAGAAAATGTTTTAACAATATGTTGAAAAACTCGAAAGTGAGGATGCCCAAGTCGTTGATGCCACATAGTAGATGGAGCTCGAAAAGCAGTGAACGCCATCTTGGAAACCGGTTGAAAAGAAGGTAGGCGAATGGTGTAGAGACCCTGGTCACTGGGGCCCGTGAGGAGGATAGCCTTGGTAGCCTCGTCCTTCACAACAAAAAACGAAGTGTGAAATTCAAAGAAAACGTTATTATCTTTGCAAAATTTGTGAACAGAAAGTAGGTTACGTTGTAGGCCCGGGACATGAAGTATGTGGTTAAGTTGTAAGTTTTTGTTTGAGAATTAAATATTTGGATTAACAAAGTGGTAGATAAGATGAAGTCAGTTTTTTTTATTTAACTAAAATCTTTTTTAATGTACATTTCCAACGTGTCTACACCGGTATCATCGTAATGAATCGACCCTTTTTTTCTTCTTCTTTTTTTTTTTTGCTCCTCCGTGTTTCCTTTGCTAAATAACTGTTGAAACGCAAAATTTGTTATTTATATAGTATTTTGAAATCCTTTTGGGTACACCGTTATTTTTTTTCTTTTTTGATTTTCGTTATTGGTTGCTATGCCAAGTGTCAGTGCTGTAGCTAAACTGTAACAAAACGAGACGATATCAATCGAATTCCCGCAACGTATATCACCACTGTAAGTTTCTTATTCACTGATGTCAGCATTAATTTTAGAAACACTTTTTTTAGATTTTTTAATTGATAAAAACATTAATTATTACCGCGTTTTGAAACGCCACAACAACGAAGGTTTTAATAACCTATTAGATTTCTAACGGGTCTTAATTAAGCCTAAGCTTAGACCGGTTAGTTTTAAAGGAAGATATACGGTTCAAAACGCAAGATTAAGCGAAGACCGGATTAGAATGTGGTTTAGACCCGACAAGTTTAAAGACTTGTATAATATGGGTAAACTAAACACATTCTGGATTTTGAGATAAAAATGATAAGGTTTGACCCGTTTCGGTCAATTTATGCAAACTAGTTACATAAACCGTACCGAACGCGAAAATGCATAACGGGTAACCATAAGAGTCATATACAGGTTTCCTAAGTTAATATGCCTTAAATATGTTGTGATATCAGTAAGATACCTTCCATTATTCCCAAAACGAATTTAAACTCAAATTAAGCCCCGTAGGGGTATTTTGGTCATTTTAAAGATTATAAAAGAGATTAAATATTAATCTGAGGTTCAGGTCTGATATAATCAGTAAAAATACCTAATTTAATAAGTTATATCAGTAGGGTATTGCATATATGTGAAATTTATCATTTATAACCAAACTATGTACCGAAGGGGCATTTTGGTAATTTCACATAAGCTTTAAAGGTCAAATCTGGAAATCCGAGTTTAAAACTTTTGCTTACTATTAAAGTATAAAAATTTACTTAAAAACATCAGTAGGTATTAAGTCTTATATGTTTAAAATAGTTTTAACTCATACTATGCGTTTTAAACGCGTAAAAAGTCGCTTTTAAGCGATTTTCAGGTTATATAAGAAAAACTGATATTTTTATCATTCCATAAGGCTTAAAATATTTTATTTATCATATAAAATCAGTAGCAAAAAGTTTGGTATCAAAATGTTATGTAAATCTCATTTTATTGGCAAAAAGGGTATAACCGACAATTACCGAATTAAAGCAAGAACCCTATGTTATGCTCAGCTTAAAAATAAATAAAAATCTTCAAAAATCCCAAAATATCATATTACATCAGTGGGTAAAAGGTTTGGTGTCAAAATTCGGGTTTAAATAGGCTTTATGCCAAATATGCCGTTTCATTAATAAAAAGCTTTCAATTTACGCTATTGAGTATAACTCTTAATCTAGACCTCAAACTGATGTCAAATTTTTAGGACAAGTTTATAAATTAGTAATAAAGGTTTTTGTCCTCTCACATTTTCAAAAATCTCGTTTTAAGGTCAAAAGGGCATAATGGTCAACTTTTAGGCATATAACGGAAACATGCAAATGAATCGGATAAATTAGGAACCAAGTTGTATAATCACAGAGGGTTATACTAACATATAACCTGGTCCTAATGGAACTCTAAGGCATGTCTAAACTTGTCACACCCCGATATTTCCACGTTTGACCGATGGGCCCGGTGGGGAGTATCGTGACGTGGTTGGCAACGTTACAGTCAAACAACACAATATTTAAATGCACAGCGAAAGCAAATGAAAGATATATTTCAACTGAATATAATTGTAATATCAAGTATCACAACAGTTGAAATTAATCCACAGACGGATCAAAAATAAATAAATAGGAAACATTGTTCAACAGTTTGACGTCCAAGCTTGCGAGACTTATTGTGGACGCTAGGAGAAAAGCCAGCCTAGTTCGCTTAGTACCTGCACTCAACCTTTTTGGGAAAATACGTCAGTTTACACTGGTAAATACAATCAACCGACTCATTTTGAAAAGTTTAATAAAATTGATTTGAATGCACGTGGCACAAACTTTTTATAACTTGGGATAATTATTTAAATATATATAAACTTGTAAAAGAATTACATGTTCCTTATGCGTTCAGTAGCCCGGGTCGTGCTGGGTTAAAGATCAATAGACACGCCACATTATTTATTTTGCACTGACGGGTGTACGCCTACACCCCGCGCTTAGGTCGTGGCCATTTCGTAAAATGATGCCAGGGATATCCGGGACATGGTCATTAACCTCCCCAAGGCTTTAAGCAAACAAAGCAATTTAAACGGGTCATCTCGATAATACTTAACCACCAATCGATTAAGGTCGAATGCCCAACCAAGCGGTATTTTATATACCGTACGCCAAGCCCGTATAAGGGAAAATAAGTTAAAAGTATTTACCTGAGCTAAATATAATATTCAATCCCAGCCGTATCAAATCAGCAAGTACAGATAGCTTTTACTGGGCTCCTATTCTGGAACGAAGGTTTATAAAAACCTATTAGAATCCTAACGATCTTTAGTTAAGCTTAAGCTTAGACCGGTTAGTTTTAAGGAACGACACGGTTCGAACGCGTGATTAAGCGAAGACCGGACTAGAATGTGATTTAGACCCGACAAGTTTAAAGACTTGTCTTATATGGGTAATCTAAACACATTCTGGATTTTGAGATAAAAACGATAAGGTTTGACCCGTTTCGGCTAGTTTATGCAAACTAGTTACATAAACCGAACCGAACGCGCAAGAGGCGTAACGGGTAACCATAAGAGTTATTTACAGGTTTCCTAGGTTAATATGCCTTAAATATGTTGTGATATCAGTAGGATACCCTCCATTATGCCCAAAACGAGTTTAATCTCAAAATAAGCCCCGTAGGGGTATTTTGGTCATTTTAAAGATTATAAAAGAGATTAATTAAACTCCTGTGATTCGGGTCTGAATTATTCAGTCAAATAACTTATTTTAACAGATTATAGCAGTTGGCGATAAGTCTTATATGGCAAAATGGTTTTAAACCCTTACTATGCGTTTAATACGCGTATAAAGTCGTTTTAAGCGATTTACGGTTTAAAAATAGGAATCTGAGTTTTTCTGATTAGTTTATAAAGTCAAAATACTTCATTTATTAAATAAAATCAGTAGCAATTGGATTCGTATCAAAAGGATTTATAAAACTCATTTTATACGCAAAAAAAAGGGTATATTCGGTATTTACCGAATCAACGCCATAACCTTAGGTTATGAGCAAGTTAAAAATAATTAAAAATCTTCAAAAATTCCAAAATATTATATAACATCAGTGGGTAAAAGGTTTGGTGTCAAAAATCGGGTTTAGATAGGCTTTATGCTAATGACGCCGTTTAATTAATAAAAACGTTCTAATTACGCCATTGAGTATAACTCCTAATCTAGACCTCCGATTGATGTGACATTTTAGGGACATGTTTATAAATCAGTAGCCAATGTTCTTGTCCATTCACATTACCAAAAATCTCGTTTTATGGTCGAAAGGGGCATTATGGTCAACATTAAGCATTTTACGGAAACGTGTAAACGAATCGGACAATCAACGAACCAAGTACAGAGGTTTATACTATCATGTAACCCGGTCCTAATGAAGCTCTAAGGCATTCCTAAACCATGTAATATCGGGTCAGAACTGAAGTCAATGCAAAAGTCAAAGCTTTGCGACTTTCGGTTCCGAACCGGTTCTAAACGGAAAAATTGTCGGGTCGAACATGCTTAGGCATGTTCTTACATTTATTACTAAGTTTTAAGAGTGATAAAACAGGTTGCAAAGCTTTTATAACATTAATTATGTTTTAATACGCAATTTACATTTCTGTTGGCTTTTTCTAAACAACTTTGACCCGACAAACGACATAGTTAGGACGGGAATCAGAGGGTGCCCTTTTAAGGGTTTAAAGCCCACATAATTACCAACTTATAACTACCTTTGATTCGACTAAACACTGAACCAAAAGTGATTAATCGTCAAGTCAAACCTAATTTACGACGGTTTGACTTTTAAGCTAAATATTAAGCAAAACGCGATTAGGGAAGGCTAAGCATACTTACAAGGGTCCTATGAACGATTAGGAACGTCTTGGGTCTGCACTTGAGCTCCAGAAATGAACCAAAGTTGCAATGGGAATGAATGATCAATGTTTGCCAACATGTGGGTCTTATATAGTGTTTAATCTTACTTAGATCATTGACACACAAGCCTAGCAATGGCCATGGATCATCCACACATGTCTCCTAGGTCTAAAAAGCATGTAGGGGTCGTCCAAAGATGTGAAAAATCTGATTTAAGTCGGTTATTGCGCATATACCGGCTGCTGTCTAACTTTTCTGCATCTGGGGGTCGCACGCGGCCCGCGTAAGATGTTAACATGTCTTACGCGGCCCGCCTAAGACCTGTTGTCAGTTTAAACTTTAAACATTTTCTAGTTGTTGCATATTGTCCCTTGGCCTTTCGAAAGGTCAACCAACTTTAATTCTTGCACTTTGAGCCCTCTAAATTGACACATAAGGGCCTCAGGACTTAAACCCATTTTGTTAAGTCCTTGGCCATTTCGTTATTACCCGAAAAGTCATAATTTTCAATGTTAACGCTTTAACCCCTTGTATACGAATTTGATCATAACTTTCTCATACGATAACGAAACTTTATGAAATTTATATCGTGCATTCTAGTGAGCATAATTAACCATTACAAAGCTTCGGGTTTGCTAAAAGGTCACTCAGAGGTATACTTTAAACATGTTGACACATTTAACCCCTGTAGTTTGAAATCTCTCACTTTCTTTCATATTTAGCTTCGTATGATCCATGATTTATTCGTTTGAAGGTATGAGCATCAAGTAGGGTTACTGTAAAGTATATTTATCCATTGTTGACAATTTGAACCCTTATATTCACATACTTTTCGTGTTTGTCAACTTTAGTCCTTCAGGAACATTCTTTCACACGTTCAATTCTATGACACGTGTCAACACTTTATAGGACGTGAATTTTCGAGGTGTTACAAAACTAAGCTAAATCGGGTCAGAACTGAAAGTCAAAGCAAAAGTCTACTTTTGCGACTTTCGATTCCGAACCGAGCCTATACTCAAAATTGTCGGGTTGAACATGCTTAGACATGTTCTTACATTAATTACCAAGTTATATGAGTGATAAAACAGGTTTCATGGCTTCTACATTGTTAATTATGTGTTTATTTGAAAATTAGCTTTCTGTTGACTTTTTATAATTAAGTTTGACCCGACAATTGACCTAGTTAGAATAGGAATCAGAGGGTGCCCTTTTAAGGGTTTATTACCCACATAATTACCAACTCATAGCCACTTTCAATTCGAGAAATGACTGGACCATTAGTGATTAATCACTAAGTCAAACCTTAATTACGACGGTTTTGACTTTAGGTCATTAAACTAATAAAACATGAATTAGAGAGGTTAAGGATGCTTACTGAAGTACTTAGCACGATTTAGGAGCTTAGTGAATCTTGCTTGAGGTCCAGAGAGCTCCAGAAATTCAGTTTGAATGATTTTCCAAGTGCATGCAAAAATGTTGCAACCAAGAGTTCTTATATAGTGATTTTGATTGAACAAGATCATGCCAACAAGGTCTATGGGTGATTCCTGATCATCACAGGTGTCCCCTATGCATGAAAATATGTTGGCCAAGCTCCTGAATTCGAACACCATGCTCATAAGTCGGTTTAACCTGCTGAACAGGCACCTGTGCATGATTTTTGGACGCTGGCACTTTTTAGGCGGCCCGCGTAAGCTCCAAGAGGAGTCTTACCCAGCCGGTATGAATCCCAGATCCGGTCACAAACTTTCAGCAATTGCACATTTGGTCCCTGGTCCTCCTAAACTTGATTTTAACTTGTTTTAATGCACTTTTGACCCCCAAACTTGACTTTTAAGGGCTCTAAGTCATAAACCAACTTCGTTAAGTCCCCGGTTAGTTGTACGATCACCGAAAAGTCCTGAATTTCAACGTTGACGCTTTTAACCCCTCACTTACGAATGTTAGCGTATCTTTCTCATACGATATCGAAACCTTGTGAAATTTTTATCAATTATTCTAGTGAGCATAATTAATCGTTGCAAAGCTCCGGGTTCGCTAAAAGGTCACTCATAGGTATAATTTAAACATGTTGACACATTTCACCCTTGTAGTTTGCAAACTTTCACTTTCTTTTACGAACGGTTTCATACGATTCATAATTCATTCGTTTAAGGGTACAAACATCGTGTATGGTTGTTGAAAGGTATAATTATCCAATGTTGACACTTTGAATCCTCTTACACACATACTTTCTTTGTTTGTCAACTTTAGTCCCTCTAAAATAATTATTTACACGTTTAAAGTCCATGACACGTGTCGATATTATATTGGACATGAATTTACGAGGTGTTACATGTAACAATAAGGATGTGGGGAGTGGGGGCGTTTATGGGGCGGAGGATTTCAGGAAACGCTGGCTAATCCGCTAGCTTCACTTTAAAGCCCGGCCGGGGGGGGGGGGGGGGGAGACCTGACAAGGCTGGCTAGTATTGGTTGGTGGCATATGACCGTTGGGCTAGCCGTTTGGTATAGCCGTTGGCTGATTAATATAAAAAAAAATCTATGATTAATATAAAAAAAATTATCCATATGGCACCCCCACGCCGCTAACCCACGCCCCTTCCACACCCCAATTTTTTTGGGTGTGGACTAGTGAAGCCCACAAGTGCCACATATCGAGCAAAGCCCCCAACCCAAATCCCCACACCCTGCGGCCTAAAAAACTAGCATCGATCTTTGCAAAAGAAAATAATGTCTACAAATCATTTGATGAAAAACTGCTTTTACTTTTTTTTAATCTGCTTTTACTTTAAAATTGCAAAAGAAAATAATGTCTACAAATCATTTGATGAAAAATTGCTTTTACTTTTTTTCTTTTTTAAACTGCTTTTACTTTAAAAAAGAAAAGCCTATGCACCAGCCATCATCTTAGACTGGACGGTATGGGGTTGTCCTCGGGTCGGCTTGCTGCGGCGACGGGTTTGCACACCGCCTGCTCCCCCGTCGGCCCCTAGACGGCCAAGATGCTCCTCTTTCTTCTTTATACAAACACACACACACACACACACACACATATATATATATATATATATATATATATAGTATCGTACATTACGGCTTAACGTACTTCACGTACGACAACGTGCGTGATTTGTTCTATAACATGCGTGATTAATGTTTTCAATATGCGTGATTATTGTGTTTCAACATGCGTGATTTTGGATTTTTGAGTTATAACGTGCGTGATTTTAAAATGAACGTGCGTAATTACCTGTCGTACGTGATGTACGTTAAGCCGTAATGTACGTTAACCTTCCTCTATATATATATGATAAAGATCCGTTAGAAACCGCCCTTTGTTGCGAGAACCGCGAAAACCAATTTGAACATAACAAAAAATACCTAAAAAATTAAAAACACAAAAATAATTTTTTATGCAAAACGCTACATTTCGTCACAAAAAAAAACTGAACAACAGTACCGATGCACGCACATGTGCAGCGATACTGTTGTTTTTTTTTTAGTGACGAAATTTAGCATTTTTTTATTAAAAAAAATTGAACCAAAAGTAGCGTTGCACATGTGCATGCGTATTGTGCATCGGTACTTTTTGTTCATTTTTTGTGATGAAATTTTGTGATTTTTATTAAAAATATAAAAAAACATTTTTTAGCATTTAGTTGTGGAGTTTAGGTTTATGGTTTAGTTTTTAGCATTTAGCTTGGGTGGAGTAGGTGTGGGGGTTTAGGTTTTGGGGATGGGGGTGGGGGTGGGGGGGGGTTAGGTTTTTTTAGTGACGGAAATTGTTGTGTGTGGTGGTGAGTGATTGACATTTCCACTAAAATCCATCACTAGTGATAGAATAATGCTTAATAACATGGCGGAACTTGATTGGAAAGTGTGAGTGATGGGTGATGGGCGCCCCTACCCCCTTATGTGGTGGATCATCTTTTAAGGACTACCCTCCTCCACACCCATAGACTAGTATTAGTGACAACCTTATCTTAATGTGTGTGTATACATTATACATATATATAATTATAGAGTAAATTACAAAGTTCGTCATTTATGTATGTCTAATATATCAAAGTATGTCCTTTATCTTTAATAAGCTCAGAAAACATACTCAATGTTTGTAAAACCAATCAGGTTATGTCCTTTACCCTAAACCTTGTTTGTTTTCCCAGTTAAGTCAGGTCACATGTGAAGCACATGAGGGCATTAATGTCATTCTACCTACCAATATATATATACACCCACACATACATACTGAACACACACACTCTCATCTTTCTCTCTGCTCTCTCTCTACTACCACCACCACCACCACCACCACCACCACCACCGCAAAACACAACCTGCAACAATACACCTCCGACTAACACCACTTCAGCCACACCTCAGCCACCACCACACTTCAGCCACCGACCACACCACATCAGTCCCCCGTCGGTGACCATCACCTCCACCTCCACAAACAAAATCAAATCCAAATTAACGAAAGAATCAAATCAAATCAAATCCAAACAAACCTACAAACAAAATCAAACATACACAGGCCTATTTGTGTTATACCTGATAAATGATCTGAAACAAAACAAAATCAAACCCAATAACCATATGAGAACCTCCCACCGCCACCTGACCACCGTCGTTGCCACCGCGCCACCTGACCACCGCCGCTGCCACCGCTCCCCCTACACAACCCTTTTCCACCCGAACCTACACCGTCTGAGTCATCAAACTCGCCACCACCACCGCCGCGTAAACCACCAGCCACCACCAATTTCAACCGCCGATCTGCCAACACCACCTCCACTTGCAATATCCATCACGAACACAACCTGCCACCATCTTCCAAAAGCCCGATTCCTTTGATTAGGTGATGAATCAGTAGGGTTTTCGAGTTTTTTTTTAGGTCAACAAAAATCCCCAAATTTCACCACCACAACCGTTAGATTAGAAAGACAGGGTTTTTCTTTTTGTTTTGTAGAGAGAGATGATAGTTTGCAGAAACTTGATTTTTGGTACCCAATACGTACGTTTCAGATCTTCAATCGGAGATCTGTGGCTTTGGTGTGGCGGTTTTGGTTTCGGAGATCCAGGTTATGGTGTGGGGGTGGTGTGGTCTGGAGTGAGGGTGGTGGTGCCATGGTCGCCGGTGAACCTGCTGTCGGCTTCATGGTGGCAGATGATGGTGTTAAAGAGAGAGAGAGAGAGAAGAAAGAGAGTGTGTGTGTGTTTTAGAGAGAGAGACAGAGTGTGTGTGAGAGAGAGAGAGGATATATATAATTTATTTCTGTTTTTGTTATTAAAATCATTTTATTTTATTTATTGGGTTTATGATTATTTATTATAATATTTAGGATAAAATGACTAAAATACCCTTATGTGGGGTTGACTTAGTCAACTTTAACCATGAAAACTAATTGTGTTATGACTAAAGGACATAACCTGATTGGTTTTACAAACATTGAGTATGTTTTCTGAGCTTATTAAAGATAAAGGACATACTTTGATATATTAGACATACATAAAGGACGAACTTTGTAATTTACTCATAATTATATATAGGAATCGGAACCTGCTTCTCCAGAAGACAGTTCTTTTAACCATTGTACCAACATCTCAACAAAACCTTATCACAATACTTGGATGTCTAGCTTTCTTCATAAAAGCTTCGTAAATCTTTCCCCATATCTGGGTCTGTAGAAACTTCTTAGTGTATACATATCATCCTTGTACCAATACCATAACCAAGCACCTGCTTCTGATCACATAATCACCAATCCTAAACCCTGTAATACAAAAATGTCTGAGCATGACCAAACCCAATGCAGCATCGGGATCCCAGATGACGAGATCTTTGCCTGGATTATCGGCTCAGCTACCGATGTCGATGCCAATGACACTCCCCAACCGCTGTCATCAGCCGCGAAAATCCCCAGAGTTCCAAGCATGCTGAGTGAGAAACACAACTACGAGAAATACTTTGCTCCTCAGGCTGTCTCCATTGGTCCTTACCATTTTGGAGAACCAAAACTCCAGGCGGTCGAGAAACTCAAGCCTAAGTTCGCAAGGAGCCTCTTTGAAGACGACCAGGAGGCCTTAATAAGTTTGTACAAAAAGCTTGGTGAAAAGGAAATGATGAAAGATTTAAGAAGCTTTTATGAACAAGACTCGACAACCAAGTATTGCGATAAGGTCTTCACTAAGATGATGTTGCTGGATTCTTGTTTTATTATTTATTTTATATATCAGGTTTATTGGTGGGTGCCTTTTTTATCTCTAGGCTTCAAGGGCTTCGACCAGGTTGGAGATTTGTTCTTGTTGGAAAACCAAATTCCCTTCAAACTTCTACAAGTGGTAATGAGTTTTTTGAAAACATATAATTTTAATAAAATTCATGAGTTCATCCATCGTATTTATATGTTGAGGTCTTCATATCAGAAAAGAACGTGGTTAAAATCAATACTTTGCATCCGAAGTGATCAAAGAAGTGGTCAACAACGTTTGGAATCCGAGTTAACTGGCGACAATGAACCGGATCATCTTCTCCATCTTCTTTATCTTACTCATATACCTAAATTTGGGTCTTGGACTAAAGAATACAGTTACAACAGCAATAATTTCCCCACTGTTAACCAGCTTTTGGATGTAGGGATTCATTTCAAGCCATGTGGCCACCCTATTTCTTCAGATAACGTTCGGTTCTCTAAGGGCTGGTTTGAGTTTTCAGCTGCTGTACAACTCCCACCAATAACCTTGTCGGGTCACAGCAAGCCTGTTTTGTTAAACTTGATAGCCTATGAAACGGGCTCAGGTAAAGATGCATGTTTGGAATCATACGTTTGTCTTCTTCGGTCTCTGATTGGTAACCATGAGGACGTTAGGGTTCTTAAAAAAGCTGGGGTGCTTCAACACGCCTTCGGGACTGATAATGAAGTCGTGGATTTCTTCAATGAAATAGCCGCAGATTTATTTCCACAAAAACAAAATGTAGCATATATTCAACTTAAGGATAAAATACAAAGGTATTATGAAGGTTGGAGTAACACACCCATTTCCGAACTTAGGCATGAATATCGCAAGAGCCCATGGAAGTTTATTTCACTTCTTGGAGCTTCCATAGCTCTTTTTCTTACTGCTGTTCAAACTTATTTCGCTGTCTGGAGTCGCAAATGATTGACCATCTCCATCTGAATGCTTTTCCGAAGATGAACGATCACTTATTATTGTTGTGTTTGATTTGAGTGTTGCAAGTTATTTTATTTGTATTTGTATTTTTTTCTTAAAAAAGATCATATTTGTTCAGTTGGTCCATTGGAACCAATTAATGTTGTGAAAAAAAAATGCTATATATGTATGTACGTGTCTGTCTTATGAATTATGATTGGTAAAATAATGAAAACTAGTGTTATGGTTAATTTAACATCGTGTTATTCAAAGAAAAAGCTTTTTTATACTTTGACCCTCCATATATGATTCAGAAATATATAGAATTACATGCACACAAATTCTTTGCTTCTCTTTATTTTAGTTTTTCATGATAAGCATTTGTGTATACTTGTTCTCAACTCTTATTCGGCAAGAATTCTCGCAAGCGGCTCAAAATATTGTAGGCCTGAAACGGATAACAAAATTGAGGCTCTTTTCGTAAAAAATAAAAGAAAAAAAATTACTTTTGATCCTACGATTCATATACCATCTCTATGTATACATAGTTATACATCATAAACCTCAACGCCAACAATTTTAAAGCCAAAATTACCTACATATAATATGTTTTCTTAAGAATTTGGGGCCCTAGGGAAGTGAAGGTCTAAAGCGTTTGCTTTATTTCACTCCTCCTTGAGCCCACCCTGGCAGTGACATCTACTTAGGGGGTAGGGGTGGTCATCACTCACCACCCATTTATCACTCACAACATCCAATCAAGTTCCGCCATGTTGTCATCAACCATTATTTCATCACTCACAACCTTTTTTAGTGGAAATGTCCATCACTCACCACCACACCCAACAATTCCCCCCCCCCCCCCCTAACCAACAATTTCCCACACAACACTCAAATCATCACGCGTCAAAATGTTAACGCGATTTAATATCCACGCGTTAAACTTAAGGGGTGGCGGTGGTTTTTCCTATTGTTCACGCGTTGAGTTTATCCATCACGGACAAAAATTAATCAACCCCGGGTGGCCTTAGTTTGCGTCTTTCAGATCAAAGCTGCATATCGGTACCACCATTTTAACTTGAGGGTTAATGTTAGAAATAGTCAACTGAGTCAACAGTTTATCAGTTGGTCAAGTGGTTCAGTCAACAGTTTATGTTACTCGTAGTTGAGGAGTCCCTTTTGGGAGTTTAAATAGCCATTTTGTACTTGTTGATGTTTATTAAGAAAGAGTTACATGTCATTTTAGTCCATGTGGTTTGGGCCATTATGCCAGTTTAGTCCAAAGGTTTGAAACATTGTCATTTTAGTCCAAATAGTTTTAAACGTTGTCATTTTAGTCCACTGGGTTAACTTCATCCCTTTATTTTGTTAACTAGAAGGGCATTTCTGTCACACCCCAACCGATGACGGAAACATCGGGGCGCGGCACTGAGCGAAACAGATTGTCCAAGAGAATCCATAACAGCTATTAAATTACCATATATTTAGCATTCATGTCCCATACCATGAACATACACAGTAAAACAGTTATTACAGACATAGTTTTTCAAAGGCAATTAAATTGTTCCGACAACTCAGATTTAATGTGACGTTTCTAGACCTCCTAACTTGATTCCATAACAGCAAGCATAGCATAGCATCCTAAACACCTGTCACATACGTTAAAATAAAAGTCAATACACATAGTGTAAAGGTGAGTACACAAGTTTAATAGCATATAGTATAGCGAAAGCGTTTACGCATAACCAGCATGTAACACGTTGCAATGTGAAGCAAGTAAGCTATCGACACTGACACTGAAAATATCAATACCAATGACTGCGAGTTGTAGAGTGCGCAATACATGTTCACCACTGCAAACACATGAGGTAGTAACCTTAACAACCCCTGAGTAAACAGGTGCTGAGTCCAAACTATAGTACTATCGTTGCTAAGGCAGGTAGAGAGCAATCAATGTGTAAACATAACATACAAGCATTCATCGAGTCACGTATAACATGCGAGTGAGGTTAGCGTTTAGAGTGTTTGCGTTGTGTGTTATGTGATTTGATATAGGTAACGTATGTAATGTTAGGGGAGGATTTTCTAACAATTAGTGATCCTTATTCGTTATCCTAACTAGTGATCCTTACTTCTGTGACAGGTGGTGATCCTCAGAAGAGCTTCAGGATCAGGATCATGGATCACTTTAAGGATCCTCGTACTGACGATTGTTTACTTGTGTTTTTGAAATGTCTCGCAGGTATATTAAGCTTGACCAAGTCTTAGCGATATTCCTGGAGAATATTCCCGAAGTATTCTGCACGTGCTAGATCAAAACTAGACGTTATGGAGAACGTGGAGGCTTGGCCCGAAAGTCGGAGAGTTTGTTAACTAGATATTTTTCTTATTTTAAAGGGGTAACGAGCTAGTTAGTGACACTTAGTCATTTTGGCAGTTTCACACACTCGCAAACACGCTCATACAAGCTCTCGTTCAAACACTTAGCAATTACTTACACTTTTTACACATTTCACCGTAGTGATCCTTGTACCTAGCTCGTTACTATCCGAAGTTGTAAACGTTTATTCATTTATTGGAGCTTGGTGATCGGTAGTTTCCATCACCCGGGGTTTTTTGTGTCGGAGATCAACTCTTGATCAAGGGCTTTTTCCCCGTATAAATCCTTGTGTTGTTTGTGCATTCCACATTGAAGTGATCCTCATTGTTGTTACATTTTTTGAGCATCATACCCCGTAATCTAGAGTTTGGTTGCAATATCATCATCAGATTTTCTGACCAAAACAGTTTGGCGCCCACCGTGGGGCAATTGGTGCTTTGCCTTAGAAGAATTCGCATTTCTGTACTCATTCCAGTTCACTACAACCAAGCAAATGGCTTCCTCGGCGAAGAATGCTTCAAACTTGATGCCCTCATTCACTTCCTCACAAGGCGTTCCTCCTTTGCCTCCACCACCTTCTGGATCCCAGAAGAATACAGAGAATGCTGCGAAGAAACCGACCCCCATTTTCTCAAAACCACCTACTTCTTCTGTTTCAACTAATCCTACTACTAATGATCTCTATACCTTGATTTTGCAGATGAGGAATCATGCACAAGAGCAGGATAAGACCAACGAAAGGATCCTCCGGGAGATTGATGAAATTAAGAAACAGAAGAAAACGGCGAAGGATCATTCTCCACTGATGCCCAGATCTTTGAATTTTGACACTCCGGTGGTTACTTCTCAGCCGTCAGTGGTTCCAAACATTCAATATGCGGGTGGACCAAAAGGAGTGCACTACGGAACAACAGCTATGACTCAGGCACTAGGTTCATATTTCCAGCCAGCAGGATCCTATCCCCAGCATATGGGATCCCTCACGAGTACAGGAGGATATTCAGCAATGCAGCAAGTTCAAGGATCCTCCTTCGTTCCAGGATCATCCCAAGTTCAAGGATCCTCCTTCGTTCCAGGATCATCCCAGGTTCAAGGATCCTCCTTCGTTCCAGGATCATCCCAGGTTCAAGGATCCTCCTTCGTTCCAGGATCATCCCAAGTTCAAGGATCCTCCTTCGTTCCAGGATCATCCCATGTTCAAGGATCCTCCTTCGTTCCAGGATCATCCCAGGTTCAAGGATCCTCCTTCGTTCCAGGATCATCCCAGTTTCAGGGATCCTTCCAGATGCCAGGATCCTTGAGGAGTTTACAAACAGGAAGTTCAGATGTCCATCAAGGAGATTTTATTCCAATGCAGACCAATGCCTCTGCTGGCCCCTCGATCATTCCAGAATCTCAACAATATGGATTAACCTCCATATTTCCTAACTTGAATCCAATGGGAGGTAACACTTTTAATAATCCTCATACTATTAACCATGGTTTTATGCAGGATCCAGGTATCAATCATGCCATGGCCAGAGAATTGCAAAAGCTAAAGGATATGATCTCGAGTGTCCCGGGAGTAGTCAAACCTATTCCAGAGATTGCAGATGGGAGCCACAAGATATCTCGCTTTGCACCACCAATCTGTGATGCTGAGATACCCAAGAGGTTCCATGTGCCTACAATGAAACTGTATGATGGTTCGACGGACCCTGAAGAACACATAGCACAATACAGGGAGAGGATGGAGATCAATCCAATCCCAGAAAAGTTAAAGGAAGCATGCCTATGCAAAGGATTCGGATCCACTCTTACTGGATCAGCTCTCAAATGGCTGCTAAGTCTTCCTCCCTATTCTATTACCTCATTTGCAAACCTAGTTAACTTGTTTAATACTCAGTTTTCCTGTAGTAGAAAATTTGAACGACTAACTAGTGATTTATATAGGATAACCCAGGGTCATAATGAATCATTAAGGGATTACATTACCAAATTTAGTAAAGAATCCTTAGACATTCCCAACTTAGATATAGCCACGGCTGTTGAGGCCTTCAAAATGGGATTACTTAGGGATTCCTTATTTTATGATGATCTTGTTATGACACCGTGCAGGAACCTAGATGAGGTAAGAACCCGGGCCCTCAGGTTCATCCGGCTAGAGGATGATAAGAGGATTCAGGAGAGGATAACAGGATCCTCAAAGCAGGATAAGCAAGGATCCTCATTAAGAAACAACAAGTTCAGATCCTACAACAAATCTGATAATCAGAACGTGCATTCTATTGATCAAGAAGAGGATGATGAGGATTATCCTCCAATTTCAGAATATTGCTTTAGTGTTGATAACAATGAACTAATCCTTGCCATGCAGAACCTAGGTGATAAAGCTAGATGGCCAAGAAAGAATGACAGGCCAGCTGCAACTAAGGATAAATCAAAGTGGTGTGCATATCATGAAGATTTTGGGCACCTCACAGAAGAATGCATCGCATTAAGAAAGGAGATTGGATACTTGCTGAGCAAAGGGCATCTAAAAGAGTTGTTGGGAAGAAAAAAGTCAAGGACTCAGGATCCTGAAAGGATCCCTGAGAAGGCTCCAGCCCCTCCAGCAGACGCACAAGTGATAAACTTTATCTCTGGGGGATCCGACATTTGTGGCACATCCTTCTCAGCAGCTAAGAGGCATGCGAAGGAAACTAAAACGGATAACGGAGAAAGGCCAGTTCGAACATCGAGCGTCTCCGAAGGAAAAGTCATAACCTTTGATGAAGAGGATCGTATTGATATCCAGGATCCTCATCACGACGGTTTAGCCCTGGATACACGATATGAAAGCAGTCCCGTCTACTTATCATCAATGTGTGAAGCTCCCTAGTCCTTGGGGAATAGTAAAGATTGATAGCGATCAGCAGGAAGCTAAGGATTGCTACACTTCATCGATGAAACCAGCTTCGAAGTCAAGGGAGCAATAGCAATCAAGGTATCCTCCAAGGAGTGTCTTGGAGGCCAGAGAGCAGGATGTGGTAGAAATCCTCATGGATCCTGATGATCCTGAATCCAAAATCTATATCGGGTCAGGGATCCTTGGCGAAATGAAAGAGGACCTCATATCCTTCCTCAAAAGGAGAAAGACTACCTTTGCATGGAAACATGAAGACATGACTGGTATATCCAAAGATGTTATCACCCATAAACTCGGCATCGACAGATCCTTCAAACCAATACATCAAAGAAGAAGGAAGTTTGCACCAGAAAGGAATGCCATTATCCAGGAAGAGGTAGAAAAATTGCTCCGGGCAGGTATGATTAGAGAGGTCAAGTATCCAAGATGGCTGGCCAATGTGGTTGTTGTTCAAAAGAAAAACGGAAAGTGGAGGGTATGTGTCGATTTTACCGATTTAAATAAGGCATGTCCTAAGGATCCTTTCCCTTTACCCCACATTGACTCCATGGTGGATGCAACTGCGGGTCATGAACTGTTAACTTTTATGGATGCTTCATCTGGATTTCAACAAATCCAAATGGAACCATCCGACCAAGAGGATACAGCCTTCATGACTCCAACTGGTATATATTGCTATATTGCTATGCCGTTTGGATTGAGAAATGCAGGTGCAACGTACCAAAGGCTGGTGAATATGATGTTCAAGGATCAGATTGGACAAACTATGGAGGTTTACATAGATGATATGGTGGTGAAATCCTTAAAAGCTGAGGATCACCTACGAGACTTGGAGGAAGCATTTGATATCCTTGACAAATATAATATGAAGCTTAATCCTTCAAAATGTCATTTTGGTGTTAAAGCAGGTAAATTCTTAGGATACATGGTGACTAAGAGAGGCATCGAAGCTAGCCCGGAACAAATCAAAGCAATAATGAACATCAAATCTCCGGCCAATGCTAAGGATGTTCAAAGGTTAACAGGAAGGATAGCGGCCTTGAACAGATTCATATCCAAGTCCTCCGAGAAATGTAAAGAATTCTATGATATCCTAAGGAAGAACAAGAAATTTGAGTGGACGGAGAAGCATGAAAATGCTCTACAAGCCCTCAAAGATTACCTATCCTCGACCCCGGCTTTAATGAAACCAGAAAAAGGTGAAGTGTTATCCTTGTATCTCGCAGTATCCTCAAAAGCAGTAAGTGCGGTCCTTGTTAAGGATCATCAAGGTACACAACATCCCGTTTATTATGTAAGTAAAAGTTTACTTGATGCCGAATCCAGGTACTCACACCTTGAAAAACTTATCCTTGCATTAATAATGGCATCTACCAAGTTAAGACATTATTTTGAAACTCATGTTATCATTGTTAAAACTAATTTTCCAATTAAGAATGTCCTCAGGAAACCAGAGATGTCAGGAAGGATGGCTAAGTGGGCAGTGAAATTGAGTGCATATGATATAAGATATGAGCCTAGGACAGCTATCAAATCCCAAGCATTAGCTGACTTTGTGGCTGATTTCAGTAGTGATTTACAAGAAGAAGCTGAGTTAGAAGTCCAGCAGCTAGAGGAGACCAAGGATCCTTGGATACTTCACACTGATGGATCCTCAAATGTCAAAGGCACAGGGCTTGGAATACTACTAAAATCGCCACAGGGGGACATAATACCCCATTCTATAGCTTGTGAGTTCCAAACCACTAATAATGAGGCTGAATATGAAGCCTTAATTGCTGGTTTGCAAATCGCAAAGCATATGGGGATCAGGTATCTTGAGGTACACGTAGATTCTTTGTTAATTACAAATCACTTTAATGGATCATATGCTGTTAAAGGTGAAAAGCTAACCAAATATTTGGAGATAGTCAAAAGTTTGGCACTCTCTTTTGTCTCTTTTAGTTTGTCACAGGTACCAAGGGAAGAAAATACAGAAGCTGATGCATTGGCTAACTTAGGATCATCTTTGAAGATCCCAGAGGATATCAAGATCCCTATTATCCATATCCTGACCCCAGCTATTGAGGATCATGTGGCTATGGAGATAGGGAATAATTCTGCAATGATCCCTAGTGAGGATACTCAATCCTATTCAGGATCCGGATCATGGATCTCACCAATTATGAGATACTTACAACATGGAGAGATTCCTACAGGAGAAAACCCTAGGGCTTTCAAATCTAAGGTATCTCAATTCACAATTATGAATAATATGTTGTATAGGCGATCTCTTGCAGGACCATACTTGAGATGCATTGAGGATCCTGAAGTTCAAGAAGTTTTAAAAGACTTCCATGAAGGAGATTGTGGAAATCACACTGGGGGCAGGGCTTTATTCTCAAGGATCCTGAGGACAGGATACTACTGGCCAACCATGAAGAAAGATGCTGTGGAGTATGCCAGAAGATGTGATCCTTGCCAGAGACACAGCAATATCCTTCATCAACCAGCCGAACTATTGCATCCTATATCCTCCTCTTGGCCATTTATGAGATGGGGTATGGATATAGTTGGCAAGCTCCCTAAGGCACCTGGTGGAAAAGTATTCATGCTAGCTATGACTGATTACTTCTCCAAGTGGATAGAGGCTGAAGCTTTTGCTCAAGTTTGAGAAAAGGAAGTTATATCCTTCATTAAAAGAAATATTATAACTAGATTTGGAATTCCTTCTGAGATTATATGTGATAATGGTTCCCAATTTATTGGGGGCAGAACCACTAATTTTTGTGACAGCTGGGGGATTAAGATGATAACATCAACACCAGTCCACCCACAAGCTAATGGTCAAGCAGAATCATCCAACAAGATCATCATCAACAACTTGAAGAAGAAGCTTGGATCCAAGAAAGGAAAATGGGCAGAAGAGCTACCCTATGTGCTCTGGGCTGACAGGACAACCCCTAAGAATGCTACTGGTCAAACACCATTCTCTTTGGTGTTTGGGGCAGAATCAGTGATCCCAACAGAAATGGTGGTTCCTACTGCTAGAACAAGTACCCGTGATCCTGAGGAAAATGATGAAAACTTGGCTCAAGACCTGGATACTATTGAAGAAATCAGGGATATGGCTAGGATCAGGATGGCCAGTTATCAACAAAGAATGGCTGGTGCTTACAATAAAAATGTCAGGATCAGGAGGTTTCGAGTTGGAGATATGGTGTTAAGGAAAGCATTTCAGAATACCACCAATCCTGCTGATGGAAAATTGGCTCCAAAATGGGAAGGCCCTTATTTGATTGAAGCTGAAGCAGGAAAGGGGGCATATAGATTGCTAACCATGGAAGGTGAATTGCTACCAAGAGCTTGGAATGCTGTCCACTTGAAGAAATATTTCATGTAAGCAGGATCCTTATGGTATAGGTGATCCTCATGGAAGGGATATCCTTAAAGGATCCTCAAAGTATCGGTGATCCTTACTCAGGTAATATCTTAATCTTGAACTATTTCATTTCTTTATTTTCTCATATAAGGATAAGGATCATGTATCCTTTATCCATCTCTCACGTGAGTTCAAGTTTTGAAAGTTCAGGTATCTTTAGCACAACGTTGGTTATCCACAGAAGCAATCCGTCTTTCGGGTTTAACCCCAGTTATTTGGGCTTGTCCCCAGATTCCGCCTGTAGCGCTCGATGATCCTGGTATAGTTCAAGGCTTTGGGACCAGTACTCATTATAGGGGCTGATAATTCCATTGTTCTGGCTATGCTTAGGATCCTACGTATAATGGTAGACGTACCATACATCCGTTCATAAGGTTTCTAACGTTTTCACGTTAGCTAAGGTTTCTAACGTTTTCACGTTAGCTAAGGTTTTGGCATCTTCATGTCACTAAGTTTGGATAGTCGCCAGTTAGGGCCATACTCCAGTTTACACACGATCCTTGGGCTTGTCCCCAGTTATCCTTGGGCTTGTCCCCAGTTATCCTTGGGCTTGTCCCCAGTTATCCTTGGGCTTGTCCCCAGTTGCTAACTCTTTTCTTATATTGGCTTAGTCCCAAGTTATGCTCTATTTCAGGTCCTTGAAGATAGGCAGCTAGGGATCTTTGATCCTTATTACACTCTAAGGTTTATCTTATAGTTATCCTTATTATGGTTAGGATTTTAACTTGGATCCTCAGGTATGATCCTTAACTCTTTTGATTTTATTCATTATTCTTTTGATGAACCCTTATACTTGACAACTGAACATGTGTTTCTTAAACTATATCACTTTTTAGAACTTATCGGTTATGGGATATGTGATCCTTGATTATATCCTAAACTTTATGGATATATTTTCTAATTTTCTAAGGTTTGATAAGTATAAACAGGATGAACATTATAACAGTTGAAGAGTAACATACTAAAAAGGGTAACAACACAAGATAAGCGACAAAAGGTTAAGTTTTTATTTATTAACATAAGGCTAACCCTTTAAAGGTTGTCAAAATTACCTACCCGAGCTTCTACCAGCAAAACGTGGCCCGTCCGCTGGGGTAGGTAAAGGGTGTCCATGATAATGAGTTCAAAAGTAGTGCAGGAATATAAAGGCGGCAGGATCACAATGGTTTCATCCCCCAAACAGAGGATCCCTCCACCAATTGCAATCCTGCCTATTGTCCTAAGGATCATACATGATCCTTAAACCTAAAACCTATTGTTCAAAGTACAACCCATGAAATTGTCTTAAACATCACAACCATCAAACTAAAAATTGGGCTCCGGCCTTAGCACATATATCCATCATCGCCCAATTGTGCAGCCTACACCTTCACTGCATCATCACCACCAGCCGCTGCATCCTCAGCCTTATCCTTCAACACGCTGCCACTAGCCTCAATTGCCAGAATCTCCTCAGCCTCCTCTTCATCACCCAATTCAGCCAGCCTTGCCTTCCATTCTTCAATCTCCCAGTTGCCTTTGTCGAAGGCAGGATCCTGAGCTTCCAAGGCCATTTGGAGTTTGGTTTTGTACATTGCTATGGCGGCAGAAACTTTAGCATCATCCATGATCTCCTGCCTTTCATAATCAAAGTTAACCAGCACCTTGGCCATCTTCTGCTTGGTATCCTTGAGTTCCTTCTGAAGATCAGCAATTGCAAGATCCTTGAGCACAGCAACCTGCTGGAGATCAGCAATCTTCTGATCTTGATCCTCAACATGACCGACGTAATCCTCGATCTCAGCAAATTTCTGCAAAAGAAAAGGGTAAAGCGGTTCAAGAGCAAGTGATCCTTAGAACAGCAGGATATGCAAGCAGAGATAGTGATCCTTACATCATTGAAGTACTCGAGGAACTGGTGGCGAATTAAGGGCAGGCCCTGCAAATCCTCAGCCTCGGAAGTCTTTCTCTTCTTGATTCCCTTCCCTTTGAGGGGTGCCTTGGGGATTGAGACAGTCGGGCTAGTAGGAACCTTTCTTTTGGAGGATTTAACAGTGGTGAGATCGGTGACACTGAACCTTGAAGCAGATTTGGCAGATTTTCCAGCGCCTACACAACCAAAATAAGATAAGTATCTTTTCTTAATATACATTTAATTATTTATTTAAATTATAAACAAGGATACTTACTCGACATTGTGACAGAGCCTGAGGATACCTCCTGTGAGTCTTGGGTTGTTGTCTTAAAAGTTCTAGTTTCAGGGTCAAGTCCCCAGAAAGTAGCAAGTCTTTCCCTGGTTGCGGGTGTTGTGATGAGACGTGAAAAGGAGATGGCTGCATGACACAAGACAAAGAAGGGGTTAGTGATCCTATTACAAAAACATGACCATCTGGTGATCCTTCCCAGGATCCTCTAGCCTACCATGGGTGGACCATGTTCTTGGTAAGTGCTCTCCATCTGAAATGGTATCCCTCCTTACAAAGAAGAAGCGACGCTTCCAATCTTTGTCGTTTTTGGTGACTTTGAGAAGAGGGTGATCTGCACCGGGTTTCCGTTTAAACAAGTAACGGTGGGATCCGAAGGTAGTAAGATCATACAACTCCGCTAGTTCTGACATTCCTAAATCAAGACTCTCCTGCTCGATGATCCTCTCTAAGGTGTATAAAACCCTCCAGATCATCGGCATGGCTTGAATGTAAGATATGCCGGTGAGGGAAAAGAAGGATTGTGTGAACTCCGGGAAAGGATAGGTGTACCCTATAGCAAATGGAGTGACTGGGAAGGCGACCCATGTATCAGAAACGTAGTCGCTCAGAACAGTTGAATCGAAGGGTTTGAAAAAGACATTCGCCGGAAAACGGTGACGGATGTTATCAATCTGTGCATCGGTAAAGCAACACCTCTCGTTCACCGAGTCCTTGACGATCTTCTGACTCTTCAGAGGGCTATCCTTTTTGTGATCCTTAGCCGGGGAACTTCGGAGCAACATTCTTGAAGTGATTAAGGTAAAGAAAGAAGAACAGAGTAACAAAGGAAGAGAGAGGAGAAAGAGATACCTGATCGATCTTCAACTGAGATTATAAAGGGAGTTTCTTTCGAATTTAAATGCATAGTGATCCTATCTATATCTCTATTTATAATCATGATCTTGCAGGTTGTCACTTCCGTGACATCATCATTGCAACGGCTAGTTCAAAATTAACGGCTATATATCCGTTAGTTTGTTACGGATAAGATCAAGAAAATATAACTCGCCAAATTTTACAAATTACTCCTTATATTTTGGGGGCAATTGTTAGGGGAGGATTTTCTAACAATTAGTGATCCTTATTCGTTATCCTAACTAGTGATCCTTACTTCTGTGACAGGTGGTGATCCTCAGAAGAGCTTCAGGATCAGGATCATGGATCACTTTAAGGATCCTCGTACTGACGATTGTTTACTTGTGTTTTTGAAATGTCTCGCAGGTATATTAAGCTTGACCAAGTCTTAGCGATATTCCTGGAGAATATTCCCGAAGTATTCTGCACGTGCTAGATCAAAACTAGACGTTATGGAGAACGTGGAGGCTTGGCCCGAAAGTCGGAGAGTTTGTTAACTAGATATTTTTCTTATTTTAAAGGGGTAACGAGCTAGTTAGTGACACTTAGTCATTTTGGCAGTTTCACACACTCGCAAACACGCTCATACAAGCTCTCGTTCAAACACTTAGCAATTACTTACACTTTTTACACATTTCACCGTAGTGATCCTTGTACCTAGCTCGTTACTATCCGAAGTTGTAAACGTTTATTCATTTATTGGAGCTTGGTGATCGGTAGTTTCCATCACCCGGGGTTTTTTGTGCCGGATATCAACTCTTGATCAAGGGCTTTTTCCCCGTATAAATCCTTGTGTTGTTTGTGCATTCCACATTGAAGTGATCCTCATTGTTGTTACATTTTTTGAGCATCATACCCCGTAATCTAGAGTTTGGTTGCAATATCATCATCAGATTTTCTGACCAAAACATGTAACACCCAAAGTGCGTTAAAGAAAATGGGTTCGAGTATACTCATAGAGCGTGTTTAGTAAATAAATACAGTCTTGGATTGAAAGGAGCGCTTAGAGATTAACCTGATCACAGTATGACGGTATAAGCGTTTGAACAGTGTGTAAAACAGTGTGAGTGTCGAATGGTGGTTCGGTCGGATGATCGTCCGGACGGATGACCATTCGGTCGGTTGGTCATTCGACTGAGGTTGTGTATTTGTGAAACGTTTGAACTTTTGAAGTTTCCGTTGTAGTATTTTGGAAAACAAGGAGTATTTCAAATGTCAAGTCATCCGGACGGATGGTCATCCGGACGGATGGCCGTTCGGTCGGATGGCTACTCGATTGGAAACTTGTTTGTTTGTAAAACTTCGTAAAATCAGTTAAGTTGAAAAGTTTTGCGGTTTGTCGGAGACGGCATGACGACGTGTTAAACAACGGAAACCCCTCCAAGTTCAGCCCGGTCAATCGGACAGGAATCACTCCGTTCGACCAGACTTAACTGTTCTTGATAGAGTTTCAAGTTCAACCCTTGAATCGGTCGTCTCTTCGGTAGGAATCCGTTCTTAGACCGGTTCTTTACTAGAGAATGAGTAGAGAGCCCGAACGAGTTCAGATCCTATCGGTTTTGAGTGTAAAGTGAAGAATGTGAGAAAAAGTTTGAAACAGTTTGAAAATGTTTAGTTTTAGTTGAAATCAGTGTAAAAACATGTAGAAATCCTTTAGATCCGAACCATTCTTGATGAGACGAGGTCATTCAACAGTGTTCATCGGAACCCGTGATGATGTCATCTTGGAACAGCTCAAACCAGGGGATTTCATGATGAAAGTGTGAGATTTGATGGAGAGGATGATAGAGATGTGTGCAATGAAAATGGATGTACAAGATTTAGGAAGGAAAATTTACAAGAATCGCGAGAAATCGGAGGGAAAGAGCCTGAGAGTGCGTGGGTCGAATGGTGCTGTCACATCAATGAATAGTTGATGTGACAGGTGAGGTATTCATAGGCAAAGGGGTGAAAGGCGGTGTGAAGTGGGTCGGACGGCTGTTCATACGGATGGCCATCCGATCGGATGGTCATCCGGTCGGATGACCATTCGATCGAACGGTCGTTCGATCGGACGGCGCGTGCGAGTTAGTTTTCCGACTTTTCGTTTCGTGCGTTGAGCGTTGCGTTTAAGCGAGTTGCGAGTAAGCGAGGCGATAGTATTTAAACATTAGTTACACAAATAACCTAACTACTTATCAATTAAAATGCATAAATTAAATTTGCGTTTCGAGTTGTGTTGAGATTGCGTTGCGATAGAGTTGCGATTGCGTTTTCGAATAATCACCCAAAACATACATAAGGCACACACAAGTAAAGCACATAATAACATACACACAATAATAGTCATAAACCTAACATAATCATTCGTTTGAGTTTGCGTTGCGTTGTGATAGCGATGGTAGAATAGCGTTTAGTTATATTTAATTGTTACTTCTGCTAGTAGCAATTCATAGTTTAAAATATCATCAACTAACATATCGATTAACACCAAGAGTTAAATCAATTATCGAGTGTTGAGAGTACAAGCAATAATTAAGCAAGAAAAGACAGATCTGAATAACAATCTGACTGTGACTTTGACTTTGACTTCGGAAGGTCGGATTGTTACAATTTCGGTCGTTTTAAATGTAATACTGTTAACTAGAAGGGCAATTCGACCATATAAAATGATCGAATTACTCTTCTAGCTAACATAAAAAATGGACGGAGTTAACCCAGTGGACTAAAATGGCAACGCTTGAAACTATTTTGACTAAAATGACAACGTTTCAAAACTTTGAACTAAAATAACAAAATAGACCAAACCACAGAAACTATAATAACATTTAACTCATTAAGAAATATAAAGCATTATGTACACAGAAAATTTTCTTCACTTTGTTTTTAGTTTTTCTAGGTGTAAATGGCACAAGAGTGTGCATTAAATAAATAAATAATTTCATACAACAAAAAAAATACATAAAGAAATTTGTAATTCTGGTTGAAAAAGACACAGTAAGTTGTTTCATATATGTTATTATTAACAGTAAATTCTGAGTTAGGCTCAAAGAACATATCGTGTAAAATTTTAAAACCTTAAGTACATAACTCGTCAAATTTTGCGTCAAAACACACCGCCTGAAAAAAAAAAGATAGAGATAAAGGACTAAACTTGTAATTTACTCATTCTCACAAATACTCTTTTCATTTAAAGTAAAATGCCAAAATGGTCCCTGGGTTAAAATGAAAACTTTTGTATTGGGTCCTTGAGTTTTTATTTTTGCTGTCATTTCCATGGGTTAGAAATTTCTGCACTTTTTGGAGGGTATAATCATCCAAAACTGTAATTTCTGCAGTTTTTGTTGTTTTCCTCATTTAAATGGAGGGTATAATCGTCTCGTTTTCCAAAAATGAAAACCGGTTCAAACCGGTCGGTAGTATCGGTTGAACCATAGAACCGGTAAAACCGCCTGATACATCCGGTTGAAACTTCCGATATGATTTGTGCCGACCAAACTTCCGGTATCCGATTTAACCGGCCGGTATAAACTGGTTTTTAAAACCTTACCGTCTAGCATTCCCTAACCTTAGCAAAACAAACAATGTTTAGTTGTTTGAATTACATCTGCCAACGTGGACCATCAGAAGCCACGTGTCGTTCCTTTTCCCAAAATAGTGAAAT
This sequence comes from Helianthus tuberosus, assembly GCA_030545235.1. Classification (NCBI taxonomy): domain Eukaryota; kingdom Viridiplantae; phylum Streptophyta; class Magnoliopsida; order Asterales; family Asteraceae; genus Helianthus; species Helianthus tuberosus. The sequence continues at coordinate 23,533,415 of CM060354.1, forward strand.
ACTAGTTTTATTATTATGTGACATTCACATATACTTACTACTCCAACTGAAGAGGATGATTTGGGAGATCTAGGGTTTCAAGGTAAGTAAGTAACTACAATTCAAATTAGTTTCTGTTTGCTTTACAATAGATTGCTTCACTTTAGGATTAGCATCATTAACCCTGTATGGATTGAGTCAGTAATAACATGCTGCTGTCAACTTTATTTTATTCTCTTACCAAACCAAAGGGCTTTTTTTTTTATGAACAGTAATTGTACTGTGTTTTTATAACTAACCCAAATTTATTGATTGGTCCATATGAAGCACTGTGAATGTAACAATTAGAGCATTGTTTTGGTAATTTATTTTCTTTTTTAAATTAACATCTAGGGTTTATACCTTTAGTTTACAGTTGATTGCTTAAATTGCTGAACTTTGTTGACGCAGTCTCTATGTAGTTAATATCTGATGTATGTCAGTGATATATCGGTCATCGGTCCCCCGCTGAGATATCGGTGTAAAGTATCGGCCAGAATATCGGTACCGATTTTATCAGCGATATTGACCGATATATCACCGATTATATCTTCTTGGTTCTACCATTTGTCTTTCTTCTTATCGTTGCTATTAGTGTTTTAAGTCTTAATTGTTAGTGTTTTAAGTCTTACTGAGTTCCTACTTGCTACAATTGTTAGTGTTTTGCAAGTTTCAAAAGGTTAATTTGTTAACGGTAGGAGAGTATACTGAATTGTTAGTCTTAAATTGCTATTTATATAAATTTAGCATGATATTAAAATTACCAATATCCCACCGCGATAACTAATATCTCAAATATCGGTCCTTGACCGATATCCGATATTTTACCGCATTATGATTCTAACAAAGTATCTTCATACAATTGTATGCGTTTGGCGTTTGCAGGTTCACATTTGCAAGAACAGATCTGTCTACAACTTAAAGTAAGAAGTTTTTTTTTTTTTTTTTTTTTTTTTTACATTTTGGTTTTGATATGTAAAGACGTGTTGATGCCATCTTGGACATATCTATTTCAGTTGTTATACTGAGTGCCGGTACTGTACCGGTACGTACTGTAACGAATCAAACTGGTACCGAGTTACCGACCAAACGTTCGCCGAAATGCGCGAGGAATCCCACTAGTTATACCTTACATCACAAATGTCCGGTTCAAAAATACCGCTACCGCCACTTCAGCCTGGAGAGTCATGGAAAAGGAAATATTCAACTTCGAATGCGCAAGTAGATGTCAACATGGGTGCACGATCGTCGAAACAAGCACGTCACCGTGCCTCGATGCTTGCCAAAAGAGGTCAAATTGCTGAAATACATAATCGTATTCTTCCTTATTATAACAAGCTTCATGATCATCGGAACAAAGGTCAAAATGCTGTTTTGTTTGATGGGCAGGTTGAAATCTTGGAGTATTTATTCCTTAAACGATAATCCTTTTTTAAATGAACAAAAGATAAAGTATATGTTTAAACATTTTTCTACTTTTTTACTTTATTAACGGGATGTTGCAGGACCGGCTAGTTAAGGTGATCTCTTTTGTATCGTCATTGCTGGATAACATGAAGAAGCCTATTTTAATAATAGCTTCTTCCAGTGCTCGTTTGTTGTGGGAAAACGAGTTTTCAAAGTGGTCAAAGTCGATCAATGTTGTAACGTACAAAGGGACCAAAGATATACGGGCTGCCATTAGAGCTTCAGAATTTCAAGTCCTTTTATCTTCTCCAGATGCCATTGTGGAGGTACACGATTGTTTTTATATGAAACTAATACAAATTCGTGCATGAATTATATGAATATTTTTCATTTGCAGGACATGGAAACGCTTGTTCATATTAAGTGGGAACTGTTAGTAATAGACGAGTGCCAACACCCCGTAATTTCAATGCATTTAAAGACAATTCAGATGCTTATGGCTGATATGAAACTGTTAACAATTTTTGGTGAACCAGTGGTGTGTTTTCTCATTTCTTTTATCTTAAACGGGTCAATAATTAAAAAATCAGATACAAAGGGAAACGGGTCAAATTGGTTAAACGTGCTAAAAGCCAGCTTAAGTATATAATTAGTTCAATGATTGTAAACAAACGTAAGTTGGTCAACAATAGAAAAATAGTTAAAAGAAAGGGAAGCAAGTCAAATTGGTCAAACAGGATGAAAGTCAATCTGAGTCTATGCTTTGTTCTTTCGTGTTGTATATCTTAACAAATGTATGTGGGTCAACAATAAAAAAGTAGATAAAAAAAGAGAGAGCGGTCAACTGGTTGAACAGGCTGAAAGTCAACTTGAGTCTATGTTTAGTCTTTAGTGCATCAGATCTCAACAAATGTATGCGGGTCAACCCGGCCCAGCCCGTTTCGACCAGTAACAAAATGATCTTTTTCCCCCAAAACTTGTTTTTGACCCATTACCCAACCCGCCCCACACGTTTGACCAGTAATAAAATGACCATTTAAGCCTGAACTTGCATTTCCTCGATTCATTCATCTCAAAAGGGTCAATAATAAAAAATAGTCAAATTGGTCAAACAGGCTGAAAGCCAACTTGTGTCATCTGTGGTAATGTGGTGCACTAATTTAGTCAACCTTATTCAGGATATTTTCCAGATTTCACTGGTTGATTGCAAAAGTGAAAAGATACAAAGTGACGCTGACATGGAAATGAACGATGATATTAGCACATTGAAAGAAAGACTGTCGCCATTTATAGCATTCGATTGCAAGTTCAGCACCCCTGATCTTAAAGAGTACTGGGTCCCAGTTCATCTTTCGTCAACGCAAGACCGTCACGACACACTCAATCTAAACCGAACAGAGCTCAACCGGAAGAGCACACCTAAAGGTATCTCTACATGATTTCACGATAACTTACATTTTTTCAATAACATTATTTGGTTATTGTTTTATTTCTTTTGATCATAGTTGTCGATAGCGAGCGTAGCGGTCGCTATAGTGCGCTACGTAGCGTATAGGTCTAGGCTCGCTATTAGGGTTGTAGGCGAAGCTTGAAATTTTTTACGGGGGGGTCGAAAACGTATATACCCAAAAAATTCTATAGAACCGGGGGGTCGAAAACATATATACCCAAAAATTTCTATACGAAAACTACATATATAACACTACTGGCCGAAAAGTTCGGGGGGTCGGGCGCCCCTCCCGGCCCCTTCAAAGCATCGCCTCTGGTAGCAATAGGTAGCGATAATAACGACAATTTTTTTAATATAAATAGCAATTAAATATAGCTATAAAATAGCTGGAATTTAGGTTTTTGTTAAATATACATGTAAAATAGCATATATACCAGGGTATTTTGATATAATATACATATAATTTTTTTTCCTAGTGTATCACTATTTATCGCCATTCGCTATGTAGCATATAGGTATCTTATTGCTAATTGTCACTATTCGCCATTAACCACTATGCTTTTGATTACAGACACTAGCACGGTTAAAGTTCTTCAAATCCCTGCAACTACACTGGTTCAACCCAACAACCCATATATGATCAATGGGTCCACCACCGGGCCACTGCGCTTTCAAGCCCCTCATCTAAGGTCAAGCCCATCGTCGTTTGCATCATTCCGCAACCAGCCCACCAGTAGCGAACCCGAACCATCTCTCGAGCCATTGCCTAGTTTGTCAGCTACCCAAACAGTTGACAAACACGACCATGTATAGAAACAAGGTCAAACAGTTGACTTTATCAAGTATATAGAGATCTGACCGAACTTCCTTATTTACCATACTAAGCCTCAAATCGTGGCACTTTTTGATCTTGCAAGTGTGTCTGTGCACTTGCTATGGAGGTTTTTGGTAGCATTTTTGGATGTGTGTGCTTCGATATGAATATAATGATAGTGTTCACATCTAGTAGTTGAACTATCAATTTTTTTTGGAAATGCTATAGTTAGGCTCACCCAATGTCTATGTTAGAACTTGAGGTTTCATGTTTAGTAAATAGTCAACTAAGTTATATTTCTGTTGCTAGCTGCTGAGTAGTTCCTTTGAGACTACAATCTGTATTTATTCATATTCATTCAAAAATATACAGAATTACATGCACAACTTTTTCTTTTCTTCACTTTATTTTGGTGTTTTTATGTGCAAATAGCATAAGAGTGTGCACTAAGCGTTATTTTTTTTGAACGGCAAGGAACGACGTGCCAACCACCGTGACACCGGGCGTTGTGGCCAAGGTTGACTACTCGACCGCCGCCAGCCCCTTGGCTCTCCCAGATGCGTGAAAACCCGTCCGAAGGCACGCCGCAGAAAATAATGGGGAGAGTGGGAGTCGAACTTGGGTCATAAGGAACACCAAGTCTTTCCCCAACTACTCCACCACTACCTCATTGGCTATGCACTAAGCGTTATAATTTGGGTTTTTAACTTACTAATTTCACACAATCAACAAAATAAATAAATAAATTTACATTTTGTGTAGGGAAAAGATGTGTTGGAAATGTGTGGCGAAATTTTTGTAGGAAATGTGTATAAAATATTTTGGCGGAAATTTGTCAGAAAAGTTTTTCACGACCTATTTTTTGACAAAATATATTGTCTAAAACTATCACTAAAGCAGTTTTCTACGCGTTTCCGACGAATATTGCCATCAGAACCCACCCAGAACCCAGGTTTCTAGTATTCTATACACCCAAGGCACAATATACAACTACGCTACCATTTATAGATGATAGGGTTACTCCATTAAACAACGATTCCAAGTATTTCTTTAAATACAATTTGTACGTTGAACCTATTCGAGATTTCTCATAGTATTATTAAATGAAATAATTTAGAAGAGAGATTACAATACAAGAGGCCGGATTGGATGTACGAATTATCCGAGACATTCAGATCCATTAATTCCTTAAGATCAATGGCTCAAAGGAGTGACAACTACGTAATTTAAAGAGTCTCAATTGAAAAACAAATAGAGAAAGGGGAATATGGTCTTTTATCACTTAAACTCCTTCCCCCATTGATTTTCAAACGGTTATAACTTTTTTATGTGTTAATATTTTTTTTAAATTACACCGTATTAACGAGGATTTCATTCTCTTTAATTCGAACAACATATTGCTATAGTTTTCTTAAAGAAAAATACAGGATTTTGAATACCCATTACATGATTTTGAATACCTAATACCAGTGGCGGACCCAGGGAACTTTTTTAAAAATTTTAGGCCCCTAGGTATATAAGTAAAAAAATCGGTTCGTATCGGGTCGGGTCGGGTCATGTAAAACAAACGAACATCAAACTAAATTTATATAATCATCAAAAACATGTCAAACCTTGTTACAAACATAATTAAAACGTCGACGCCCTACGGGTTTTCATTTTTTGAAATCTATCCAAAACATCATCTAAAACTAATTTATTAAGTAATTCTTTCTCTATATAACATAAGTTCATCGCTCCATAACATAATGTTTCAAATTTAATTTTAATTTTCAACTATTCAAGCCCTAGAAATCATAACGTAAGTTGTAATCACCCTAAAAATATATAAACAACATAATCACCCTAAAAATATATAAACAACATAATCACCCTAAAAATCATCTAAACAACCATAAACAACGTCAAAACACACAAAATTTCAAACCTATTTAACAACTTTATTAACCTTTTTTCTCCTATAATATCAACCAAAATCATCAAAATAACAAAGAAACTTACCCATGTTCGGATTCCGGTTAGATTTGGTGTCAAACGACGGTGGTATGGTGGCTGATTACGGTGGTCGCCGGCTGCTGGACTGTTGTCGCTGGGTGATGTTGTTCGTTGGCAGTGCAGGGACGCAAGAGAGAGAGAGAGAGAGCGGGAGAGAATTCCTAATGGTTTTGGGCTTTAGTTATTTTATTATAGTTTGAAATATTGTTGGGTTTGGTTAATGGGCTAAAACTTAGTAGGCTAGCTAGTTATGAATTATAAGTGGGTAAAGGTATGGGTATTTAGGTTTAGTTAGTTAGGTATTAAAAGTTATATAAATTAGGTAGTATTTTTTTTAAAAAAAATAGAAGTTTACTAAAAAAAATTAAAAATATAAATTGATAACATTTTTTACCTAAGGGGTGTGGACGAAAAATTCCAAGGGGTGCGGACGAAAAATTCCAAGGGGTGCGACGAGATTTTCGACGGAACTTAGCACTAATTTTTTTTTCCCCGGGGGTGCGCCCGCCCACCTTGGGCTGGGCTTGGGTCCGCCCATGCCTAATACATGACTACATGATTTCATTATATTGTGTGAAACAACATTAAGTGATTACGTAATTACGTAATAGTTAACTATTTATTATTACGTGTCTACGTGATTTTGAATACTCATTTCGTGATTACGTGATTTCATTATAGTATTTATGTGAAGGGGAAAGTGAAAATGAGGTTGTTATACATATAACTTAGATGTGAAACCACGAAAACTACGTAGTTTTGATTACAATCTATATAAATCCTCTTTTAATCTCCACAAATATTGCACGTACTGTTCTATTCCAGAATCATCAATTTCTCAACCCTTGCAAGTACTGTTCCACTCGGATTTCCAGTGAGACCCCCGGTTCAATAGTAGTTTTGCATCAAGCCTTGGACAAAAGGCACATAACACTTAGCAATCAGGACAAAGACCGGTTGGTACATTTACCCCTTATCTTTTGGCTATCAACGCCACTACATGATGCATAATTAACCGTCCGCTGCTTTTAACGTTATTTTCACGAAATTAGTAAAATAACGTTAAAATTAGTGCAATTTCACTTTTACCCTGTAAGCGCCCACACATATATACATTATATATGCACACCGCAAGCGGGGCGTAGCTGCACAACCAACGCAATCCGTTTTGACCCGTAAACTGAAGCCATTAGAAGAAGGCTCTGATAGTAAACTGAAGACTAGAAAAAGTTTCTTGAAGCCATGTCTCATAGAACGCACTTAGGAAAGCAATATCCAGATCATTGTCAAGGGGTTGATCAAGGAAGCAAGAGAGTAAAAGTTAGTAAATGATTTGAGCTTACTGAAAGTGAAACAACAATTAAAAACTGGTTAATGATACATTTCACAAGAAGTGGTTAATAATCCCACATTTTTATAACAAATTATAGTTTATACAAAAAAAAACAACTATTTAATAAATACCATACACTTAATCTTCATGGACTTTACATAGCCCGTTTTATGTATAGCACAATACCGATTTATGTGTATATGTGTGTAAGGGGGTGTTTGTTTTTGCTTAAAACATCTGCAAGGGGCCAATGTCTTCAGGCGGGCAGACAAAGACATTGAAGACTGTTTGTTTTTTTTATAAAAGAAGATCTGAAAAGTGCTTTAATTAGCTTAAAAAAAGCACATGTCTTACTTCTTCACACACAATCAGATCTTCAAAACATCTTCCTCCTCTCTCTCATTTCTCTACACAATCAGACCCAGCACCACCACCACCTCCACCTTCAACCCACCTCCACCGTCACCTTCAACCTCTCCGGCTTCTCTCTCTCTCGTCGACTCATCCGATTACACAGATCGAAGGAAGGGGGTGGTCGGCCGTTTCGTCGTCACGCCACCTGTGAGAGAGAGACCGTAGAGAGAGAGAGACCTGTGAGAGAGAGATCTGTGAGAGAGAGAGAGACCTGTAGAGAGAGAGAGACCTGTGATGGCGGTGGTGTGATGGCGGAGGTGGTGCGGTGGTGGTGGTGGTTGTAGAGAGAGAGTTCTGAGAGAGAGAGAGAGACCGTAGAGAGAGAGAGAGAGGCGGTGGTGTGATGGCGGAGGTGGTGCGGTGGTGGTGGCAGAGGTGGTGCGGTGGTGGTGGCAGAGAAGGTGCGGTGGTGGTGGTTGTAGAGAGAGAGAGAGTTTGTAGAGAGAGAGAGAGCAGAGAGAGAGAGCTTGTGTGTGTTATGTGTGTGAAGTTGTTTTTGAAGGAAAAAAACAAACTCTCTTCTCCTTGCAGACTGCATACATTTGGACCACATCTTCTCTTGCAGATGCCTGCAGATGTGGTTCGCAGACTACAGACATTTTACATCTGAAAAAACAAACAGCACCTAAGTCTCACAAAACATACGATTTTGGGTTATACCAGGTTCGAGTTAAAACGAGCCCATAGGTTGTTCTTTGGGATGGTTTTTGCCGGTTTTACACATCCCCTGGAGGTTGGTTTTGGTGAGGAACGTTCAGAACCAAGTTAGTTGTGGCTATGCTTTTTTAATATAAAATATAGGGTTGTGTTAAATCGACCCACAAGTCAACTTTTTTTATATCATTTTCTAGTATCACATATACCAGTTAAAAGTCAATTGACTATTTTTTTAATAATCCCTATGACACCCTACTCTACATCTACGTCTTAATAAATGCAATGCAACCATTAATACATAAGCATTAATTGCCTGTTTTTTTTTTTATTTCTATATATTGTCAAGTAATTAACTTTTATGAATATTTGTGTTTTTTCTTGTAAATGTAAGAATATTTTTTATATTATATAACACATCAATACAAACAAAATAATATTTTTGTATGAATAGCGTTGATAAGAAAAACATTTATACGAGGCAAAAATTTATTTGGTGGTAGTTTAATTACTGAATGCAGTTCTAAAAAATTTGTCGAAAAAATGATTGCAAAATATATGTTGCATGAGTTACACCTTTATTAAAATATGACATATTTATATTTAGAATTTGACGTTAAAACATAAAAAGATGGTATTTTTAAATTCAAAGTAGTAATCAATTTTTTTTTACTGCAAGTAGTAATCCAATTACTTGTTTAATTATTAATCTAAAATATATTAGTATATATATTAGCAGCATCATAAAACAGTTAACTTGGTTTTAATATTAATCTAAAATATATTAGTATATATATTAGCGTCATAAAAAAATGAAAATAGTATAGTTAATTATAGAGCAAAAAGTAAAAAAGAATGAATCTTATTGGACCTTACTAGTGAAAGGTAATTAACATATAATTATTACTTTTGACTTTAGAATAAAATAATATATTAAAGTAGTTAATCATTACCAAGTTAACTAATTTAGAGATATGAAGATGTGACAATATTTTGGGTTTTCTTATTAGATGATGCTATGATCGTGGTCGAGACGTGTGCTAGACAGACTTCTGAGTTAGGGCAGATTCACTAGAACTGCACAACTGCCACTAGATGCCCTAGATGACTCAACCTCAAGTTCATGTAGGGGCGGAGCTTTTAAGTGAAAACAGGGTGCACCCGCCTCCGCTAATGTTTCAGTTAGTAGTGTAATTTTTCTGATTTTTATCCAAAATTTTTAAAATTATATAGGTTCACCCCGCCAATTATTTTGCCTAAAATTCCCTGGCCCTACCAAGTTTATTGTGCAAAAAATTTATACATATTTTCGTATTGAGTTAAAAAAAACGTGAAGAATTGGGTTATTAGTAATTTTTTATAATTGTTTTTAAACTTGAAGTGAGTTTAAATAAAGTTTGAAATTAGTTTTTATATAAATGAAATTGGGGTTCAAATTTAGTTTTTTTATGTGTAGGAATGAGTTCTTTGAATGAATGAAGATTATTTAGTTTTATTTGGAGACCCGACCCGAAACGAAAAGCCGACCCGAACATATAACCCAAAATATAGCGATAGGAAAAAAAGGTTTTGGGTCCAATGACTTTTCGCCCCCACAAAACTTTTGGTAAAACTCCGCCATTCAGTTAATGAACCTGGTACTAGATTAGTGTTAATGCTTGATTTCCAATGGTAATGTTACTCTTAAGCATTTTTTTTGTTTGTAATCACCAATTCCATACTATATATATTCTTTCATTTTCTAGTTTTTTTACACAACCAACACAAATCTATTATATATTTTCTTTCGAAAAAAAATCAACATTTTGAAAGGGAGAAAATGAAATATTTTCTACCCGACTCGTCGACTTCTTTCGACTCAACTAATTCTAGTGTTGAGTTTCTTGCCAAACGTCGTAGCAGAACTTAAAGATACAAGAAGATCAAAGAAAAAATATGCGCAACGTGATTGTGAAGAACCTCATCAAGTTCTAGTGAATAATTATTTCGTTGACAACCTCGGCTTGGTCTATTTTTGCTAAATCTTTTGCATGGCCAACCAAAGACAGGAAAAAAAAATCAAGAAAGTGCAAGGGTCAGCAAAAAAGATTTCTAGCAAGTGTTTGGTGAAACCGTTTGGAAATCTAAATGATGTATACTTAACTAGTTTTTGCCCCGCCCGCGTTGTGGGACAATAAACCGAATATTTCTCTCTCATAACATGTATGTCTGTATAGAGGGCAAAATCGTAATTATATTTTTAGCTGGAGGCGAAATCATAATTTTAAACTGAGAGCAAAATCATAATTTTGAGCTTGGGGGGGGGGGGGGGGAATCATAATTTTATTTTGAACTGTAGGCAAAAACGTAATTTTGAGCTGAGAACAGAATCGTAATTTTAAGGTAGAGGGAAAACAAAAATTTTATTTTGAACTGGGGCAAAACCGTAATTTTAAACTGAGAACAAAATTAAAAATGAGTTTTTGAACCGAGGGCAAAAGCGTAATTTTGAGCTAGGGGCAAAATTATAATTTTATTTTGAGCTGCGAGCAAAAACGTATTTTTAAACGAAGGACGAAAGCGTAATTTTAAACTGGAAATAAAATTAAATTAAAAAAAAGTTGGTCCAATGGGGGAGTGCCAGGCAGCTGGGTGGCACTATTCCCCCAACTTAGGATTGTATATGTAGTATAATTGTCCGACACAAATGTTAAAAATAAAAAAGGGGAGAGTGAAAGTGCACAAATTTTAACGTTATTTTACTAATTTCGTGAAAATAACGTTAAAAGACAGGGGACGGTTAATCATGCATCATGTGGTGGCGTTGATAGCAGAAAGACAAAATGGTACATGCACTAATCGGTATTTGTCCCGATTGTTGAGTGTTATGTGCCTTATGTCTAAGACCAGTGGCGGAACTAGAACATTAACTCAGGGGTATCCCAAAAAAATTCACCGTTCAATCGTACTATATTAAAAAAACGACAATAAATAAATAAACTAAAACAAATATCTAATAGATTTGTCCTCTTCTTTTTTCATAGCTTGAAATCGTTCCATCACATCGTCGTCTTTTACTTCACGTAAAAAATCATTTTCAACCGCACAAACCATAGCATTGTTCAAAAATTTCGAGCCCATTCGATTGCATAAATCCGTCTTGACAAATTTCAATTTCGAAAAACATCCTTCAACGGTTGCGGTTGCAACCGGTAAAAGCAAAGCTAGTTTCACTACCCGATAAACTGATGGACAAGAACTATGCGTTCCCGTTTCAACCATAACACGCGTAAGATCACTTATTTCATTCAAGTTTGCAAATTTATCATCGTCATCAACCCGATTTTCATTAATTTCTTCGTATTTTCTTTTGAAAAAGGGTCCTAATTAAAGATTGTTTTTTAGATTGTGGTTTCATTATCACTTCAAAGCATTCAAAATTGAACAACAATCCCTACAAACAATACAAAATACATTTCAGCCCAAATTGCATATAACAGTCATTCAGTCAACAAGTTTGAAAACATAAATACTTCTAAGTTCTAAAAGACACTAACTTGACACCAAAAAACCAAACAAATTAATTAATAAATAAAGTAAAACACACTTCAAAAAAAATCAAGATTTAGTGATTTATTTACCTTCTATCCTTAATCAGAATCGGAATCAGAGCCGATGAAGTCAGACTCAATACCTACGACCACGAATTCAGCTGCTGAAATCAGATAGTCTTAATCCTTAATCACGAATTCAATACTCAAAAAAGTCAAGACGAGCAGCAGTTCAGACTCAATACTCACGTTTGGTATCCTTAATCAGCGCAGCAGACGTTTAGCATACGTTTGATGATGAGAAAGATGATCGGTGTTTGGTATCCTTGTCGTGCATTAAAACTTCAAGGCTTATTTTATTATTTTGGGCTAACATATTGGGTTTATTATTTACAATCTTCAATTGATTTGGGCTAACATATTAGGCATTTGGGCTTACAGACTTTTTTTACGGGTGTCCTCGTAGTTGTTAGGGGTATCCTCGGTATAAAAACCAGAAATTTTTTTTTTTGCATTGCCGATAAAAAGTTGAGCCGTAGCCCGTGCTACGACTCGGTATACATTAAGTCCGCCCCAGTCTAAGACTTGATGCAAAACTACTATCGAGCTGGGGTCTTACTGGAATCACAGCTTCTCTATTCCTACGGAGTAGAGATAAGATTGTTTGTATTTTACCCTCCTTTATCTAATGTGATTTACGAACGAGTTTAAATAAGTTGACTTGTTATTACTATGAGTTACTAGATGTGTGTGAGTGTGTGTCCTTTAGTTGTTAACCCGAGCTTATTTTTGGTATTGTTCCAAGTTGATCTGCCAACATGGACCAGAAGCCACGTATGGTTCCTTCCCCCAATGCCACTTTACTGTTTTGTTTATGTTGGGTTTGAAGCAGGATGTTTTGGGACATCTAGGGTTTCAACTTTGAAGGTAAGTGCTTCAAATTGGTTTCTGTTTTACAATAGGAACAATATATTGGTTTTGTTATTGCATTTATTTGAGTAATATAATAGGTTTCATTTTGGTTGATAGTTGATAATGATAGGGATTCTGTGAAAAGAAAATCTTGATTTTTGTAGAAAACCCATATGTTTTTTTTTTTTTTTAAATTCAGACTTTTGGTTCATATGAGTTCATGAAGTTGTTTGTTTCGGGCCAATCAACAGAAGGGTGCTGAATTTTGTGACTAATTATGGTGTCAAGTTTATGTAGGATGCGTTGACTTCTTACAACATTCTGTTTTGCTTCTTATTCATACAATTGTATGGGTTTGCAGGTTGACATTTGCAAGAACAGACCTGTTTACAACTTAAGGTATTGTATTTAGTATTCATTTCATTACATATACCCAAGATACATAATAACATAAAGGCCACCTAACTCAATTTGGCCGATAATAATCCCAAGTCAGTTATAGGCCGATAATAATCCGAACTGGTCAATTTTTTTTGTAAAATAGTCCGCCGTTAAAATAGCTTAACGTAGTTAAGTTTTTTCTCGAATTACAAACCGATGTTTTAGGGTTTTTGATCAGAACGAGGATACGAGTCGATTGATGTAAAACTTACCTCGAAATTGTGCTCAAAATGGCTTGATTTTTGTTAATTGGAAGTTTAAACACCCGAATTGAAGCACCGTTTTCGTGGGTTGGAGCAGTATTTCGAGGTAAGTTTTACATCCATCGACCCGTATCCTCGTTCTGATCAAAAGCCCTAAAACATCGGTTTGTAATTCGGAAAAAAACTTAACTCCGTTAAGCTACTTTAACGGCGGACTATTTTACAAAAAAATTGACCAGTTCGGATTATTATCGGCCAATAACTGACTTGGGATTATTATCGGCCAAATTGAGTTAGGTGGGATTATTTATTTCCAAGTTGCCTAACATAAAACATGTTTCTTTTTACCTTACACTTTACTTTTTACATACACAGTCAGTCATTACACCTTACACCACAAATGTCCGCTTCAAAAATACCGCCACTTCAGCCTGATTCGTCACGGAAAAAGAAAAGGAAATATTCCAATTGGGATACACAAGTAAATATGGGTGTACCATCATTGAAACGAGCAAGTCCCCGTGCCGCAATGCTTGCCATGTCGATGCTTGCTGCAAATGCTTCCAAAAAAAACGATGCAGTCTCTTCCAACGCTACTCCACATGTACCTTTACCTGCTTGCACGTCAAGCCAACAATCGCATGTACCTGTGCCTGCTTGCGCGTCAAGCCAACAATCACAAACGCCTATCAAGTCATTGTCTTGTTTACAATCTGGCGATTGCAATATTGTATGTGAATACTGTGGTTCCTATTTCTGGCATGGTGAACGCGTGATAAGCTTTTCCACCAAGCGCCCGATTAAATACATACGGTGTTGTAAAGGAGCCACTAGTGACACACTTGCTGAACAATCTTGTTCAGGTTCTACGCTTACAAAACAGAGGTGATTTAGTTAGTGACATATTTCTGCATACCTTAAGCTTTAATTGTTCATGATATATAAATTGTAAAACTGTTTGATTGTTTGGATGCCGAATTTGTAGATTATGTTCTGGACAAGAAAGTGGAGAGAGTGTTCAACAGTCTGGTACAAAAGACAAGATCGAATCTGGTGTGTGTTCTGTTTCTTTATATCGCAAGTTTGTAGTTTAATGTCATTTAATGATGAACCCATATTTGTTAGATATTTAATGATAGCCATTAATTGCATACGCGACAGGCAGAAGTGAGTCAGCTGATATTCAGTTTGAGGTCTCAACCGAAATACATAATAATATTCTTCCTTATGTTAACAAGCTTCGTGATCATCGGAACAGAGGTCAAAATGCTGTTTTCTTTGACGGGCAGGTGGAATTCTTGGCTTAATTATTCTTTAAATGATAATCTTTTTTTACAAACAAAAGATTAAGTATGTGTTTAAACGATTTTCTTCTTTTTACTTTATTAACGGGATGTGCAGGAGCGGCTAGTGAAGGTGGTCTCTTTTGTATCATCATTGTTGGATAACATGAAGAAGCCTATTCTAATAATAGCTTCTTCCAGTGCACTTTTCTTGTGGGAAATCGAGTTTTCAAAGTGGTCAAAGTCAATCAATGTTGTAACATACAAAGGGACGAAAGATATTCGGGCTGCCATTAGAGGTTCAGAATTTCAAGTCCTTTTATCTTCTCCAGATGCCATTGTGGAGGTACACCGTTCTTGATGTTATATGAAACCAACACAAAATCTATGCATATATTATAGAGTAAAATGCCAAAATTGTCCCTGAGGTTTTGACACTTTTGCCTGTTCCATCCAAAATAAGAATTTTTTGTATCATTAACTAATGGACGATACATTTTAACTGAGTTAGTGATTTGGATGGAATTGGCAACAAAAATGAAACGTCGGGGGGAGCCGTTAAAAAAAATCTTATTTCGGATGGAACAGACAAAAGTGTCCAAACCTCAGGGACGATTTTGGCATTTAACTCTAAATTGTATCAATATTTTTCATTTGCAGGACATGGAAACGCTTGTTCATATTAATTGGGAACTGTTAGTGATAGACGAGTGCCAACGCCTCATGATTCCAATGCATTTAAAGAAAATTCAAATGCTTATGGCTGATATGAAACTGTTAACAGTTTCAGGTGAACCAGTGGTGTGTTTTCTCATTTCTTTTAAGTTTTATCTAAAATGGATCAATAATCAAAAGGTAGTCAAATTGGTCAAACGGGCTGAAAGCCAACTTAAGTCATGTGTTAGTGTGGTGCACTGATTTTAAACAAATGTATGTGGGCCAACCCAACCTTACCCAGCCCGTTTTGACCCGTGGGTGCACTGCAGGCTGCAGCCTTTGTTTTTACATTTGCTAATTACAGTCAACCGTTTCAGGATATTTTGCAGAGCTACCGAAATATTCTTTCACTGGTTGATTGCATAAATGAAAATATAAATACTGATGCTGACGTGGAAATGAACGATGATATTAGCGTATTGAAAGAAAGGCTATCGCCATTTATAGCATTTCAGTGCAATCTAAAGAGAACACAGAAAGGTATCTTATCTATGTTAGATTTCAAGATAACTTTATATCTTTCAAGAACATCAATTGATAATAGATTTGTTTCTTTTGATTACAGAAACTAGTGTAGTTAAAGTTCTTGGAGAGAATGTTCAACAGTCTAGTACAAAAGTCAAGATCGAATCCAGTGTGTATTCTGTTTCTTTATATCACAACTTTGTAGATTAATGTCAGTTAGTATTTAAATCAAAGTAGTTTAATTTTTATGTTTACTGACAGCTGTTAATATCATACACGACAGGTAGCAGTGAGTGCAAGTTCGGCACCACTGATCTTGAAGAGTATTGGGTCCCGGTTCATCTATCATCAATG
Source organism: Helianthus tuberosus (assembly GCA_030545235.1). NCBI lineage: Eukaryota > Viridiplantae > Streptophyta > Magnoliopsida > Asterales > Asteraceae > Helianthus > Helianthus tuberosus. The sequence continues at coordinate 23,549,405 of CM060354.1, forward strand.
CAAATTAAACAGTATTGTTCAATTTTAGCTTCGAATTCAAACATACTCGCTTCATTATCAAGAACATCTTCACTCAATGATGTCATCAAACAGATCCAAAAGGTTGTTTTTTTTTTTTTTTTTTTTTTTTTGTGGTTGTAAACGTTGTATATCTAGTGTTCCACATACTATATAGTAGATACTTCTTTAATTCGATTAATTATTCTTGCAGTGCTGCGATCACCCGTATCTAGTGGACCCCACTTTACGTAATTCTTCGAACGAAGCTTCTTTGATCAATGTCAGTGGCAAACTGCATGTTTTCGACAAGCTCCTGTTAGAGATTAAACGATGCGGTTTGAGAGCACTTGTACTATTTCATGTAAGTAAATCTTTTAATGTACTTTAGTTTTTACACGCTTGAACTGTTTTGTTGATTGACAGTCGGCGGTTAATTCAGAGAAGATATCAACCGGGCGTTATTTGGATGATCTTGTTCGTCAAAGATTCGGCGAGAATTCGTATGTGTATATCCCCTGGTGGACGCTTTCTCGTTCTGGATATGTAAAGAAAGAAGAAGCGTTAGAAATGTTCAACAAAGCCGAGAGTGATAGGTTCATTTGCTTATGTGATCACCTTGCTTGTCTGTCAAATCTTCGGCTTTCACGTGTGGATGTCGTTATATTATTCAACAGTGACCGGAACCCGTCAAATGATATAAAATCGCTTAAGAGGATCACCATCGATTCACATCGTGAGCGTTTAATTGTTTTCCGGTTATATTCAGCATTCACCGTTGAAGAGAAATCACTTATTCTTTCAAAGCAAGGTACAACAGTTGACAGTTTTATTAGCTCGAGTGTTTGCCACCAGTTGTTAGCATGGGGCGCGACCTACTTATTCCGTAAGCTCCGAAGCGGTACCAACTCCGGACCACAGTCGTTTATAAATGATTTGGTTTGTGAGTTGTCATCCCTGTTGACGAACACGAGTGTCAAAACAGGTCCCGTGAACCGCTCAATCATTGCAAATGCGCGTATGCAAATCGGAGGTTATTCTGGAAGTATCTTGCTATTTGGTGAAACTGAAACGCACTTAAAAGAAAGTTCTTCTATTGATGAGTACTTGATTGATAACAGACATTCTGTTTTCTGGAGTAATTTGGTCAACAAAAGTCAACCTGTACCCGAACGCTCTTGTAGCAGCTCTTCCACACTTGCTGATGAATCTTGTTCGGGTTCTACTGAATTAGAGGTCTCAACCGAATTACATAATCATGTTCTTCCTTATGTTATTAAGCTACTTGATCATCGGAATAGAAGTCAAAATGCTGTTTTCTTTGATGGTCAGGTAGAATTCTTGCCTTATTCTTTAAACGACAATCTTTTTTTAACTAACAAAATATTAATATTAAGTATATGTAATTTTCTACTTTTTACTCTATTAACGGGATGTTGCAGGATCGGCTAGTGAAGGTGGTGTCTTTTGTATCATCATTGCTGGATAACGTGAAAAAGCCTATTCTAATAATAGCTTCTTCCAGTGCTCGTTTGTTGTGGGAAATGGAGTTTTTAAAGTGGTCAAAGTTGATCAAGGTTGTAACATACAAAGGGACAAAAGATATTCGGGCTGCCATTAGAGGTTCAGAATTTCAGGTCCTTTTATCTTCTCCAGACGCCATTGTAGAGGTACACAGTTCTTGATGTTATATGAAATTAATACAAATTCATGCATAAATTATATCAATGTTATGTCGGTCTTTTGCAGGACATGGAAACGCTTGTACATATCAAGTGGGAATTGTTAGTGATAGACGAGTGCCAATGCCCCGCAATTTCAACGCATTTAAAGAAAATAAAGATGCTTATGGCTGATATGAAACTGTTAACAGTTTCTGGTGAACCAGTGGTGTGTTTTTACATTTCTTTTATCTCAAATGGGCCAATAATAAAAAAAAAGTAGTCAAATTGGTCAAACGGGCTGAAAGCCAACTTAAGTCGTTTTTGGTAGTGTGGTGCACTAATTCTAAACAAATGGATTTCGGCCAGCCCGACCCAGTCCGTTTTGATCCACGGGCTGCAGCCTTTGTTTTTATACATTGCTAATTTCCGTCAACCGTTTCAGGATATTTTGCAGAGCTACCGTAATATTCTCTCACTGGTTGATTGCAAAAATGAAACGATACATACTGATGCTGACATGGAAATGAGCAACGATATTGACATATTGAAAGAAAGACTGTCGCCATTTATAGCATTTGAGTGCAACCTGAAGAGAACACAGACAGGTATGTATATCTTATTTCAAGATAACTTTATTTCTTATAAAAACATCGGTTGGTTATAGATTTGTATCTTTTGATTACAGAAACTAGTTCGGTTAAAGTTCTTCAAATCCCTGCATCTGCACTGGTTGGATCCAAGAACCCATATTTGACCAGTGGTCATAGTTTAGCCGGGTCAGGACTACGCCCAGCCCCTCATCTAAGGTCAAGCGCGTCGATGTTTGCACCATTCCGCAACCAGCCCGCCAGTTGCGAACCATCTCTCGAGCCATTGCCCAATCTGTCAGCTACGCAAACAGTTGACAAATACTCCCCTGTATAGAAACAGAATCAAATAGTTGACTTTATCAAGTATATAGAGATCTGACCGATGCATGGCACCTTTTGATCTTGTAAGTGTGTCTATGCACTTATTATAGAAGTTTGATATGAACATAATGATAGTGTTCATATCTAGCAGTCGAACTATTCACATATGGATCTGACTTTTTTTTGGAAATGATATAAGTTAGGCTTTCGGCGAACAGTTCGTGAATCGTTCGGCGGGAAGTTCGTTTGTGTTCGTTCGTTTATTAAACAAACGAACACGAACAAGAAATTTCATTTTTTAGTTAAATGAACAAACATGAACAGAGGTCGTGTTCGTTCGTTTATGTTCGTGAACGTTCGGTAACGTGTTTGTATGTGTTCGATAGTTCGTTAGTGTTTTTAGTTTTTATATTTATTTGAATACTTCAAAATTCCGAAAAATTAAATATATTAGAAGTGTCAGTGTATTATAATTTTGTTCACGAATGATAGTTTGTGATCGTTTATTTCCATATGTGTTCATGAACATTAGTTTGTGCTCATTTGTGTTCGTCAACGTTCGTTTTTGTTTGTTGCCTAAAATTAACAAACAAACACAAACGAACACGAACACGAACAAGTTCATTTCCTTAACAAACAAACACGAACATAAAATCTCGTTCGATAAGTGTTCGTGAACGGTTTGCGAACACATATATTTCTTAACAAACAAACACGAACAAGGTCTTGTTCGTGTTTGTTTGGTTCGTTTGCAGCCCTATAGTGTAAGTCCATTTTAAACTGTGAGGGTTCAAGTCCCGTTACTAGTGAAATAAAGTATTTAAGAGTAGTTTAGTTTGACATTCACAAACAAAATAAAAGGTTATACTTTGGTTTACTAGTAGTTAAATGGTCTTTCTGGCACTATAAATAGCCATTTTGTACTTATTTATATTCATTCACTAACTAATCCATTAACTTATACGTTGTGGGTTAACTAAGCTTAAATAAAACAAAAGAATAATAAAAAAGACATTTTATTGGTTGTTATTGGGTGAACCCCACTTAAATTCAGGGGCACTTAGAAATATAGAGACTCACATACAGAGATAATTTTCAACTTTTTATTTTAGTGTTTTTATGTTTAAATAGTACAAGAGTGTATATTTGTTGTTTTAAATAAAGTACTAATTTGATGCAATCAACAAAAAATAGATAGATTTGTATTTTTAATTGTTCTAAGACTAACACTTGTACTAAACTGGGTTTGGATTGCAATTATCGCACTTTTTTCGATCATGAGGTGTGGGTGGCCTTTTGCCATTTGGTTTACCCGGGTGGTCAGACTTTTGTTGGTCATTAAAAGAAAATAAGATTCGTTGTTTTAATATTCGTGTGCGTTTTTTGTGGGTGTTTTATGATTAAAGAACACACATGCTCATGTGCTATGGTGTTATTACAGATCTTATAAACTAAGGGGCTGTTTATTTACCTCTTAACGAGACTCTTAGGTGCTGTTTGTTTTTTCTTCTTGAAAACCTCTTCTGCTGCAGGCCACATCTGCAGGCATCTGCAGGAGAAGAGGTGGACCAAATGTCTTCAGTCTGCAAGGAGAAGAGGGTTTGTTTTTTCTTTTATATAAAACCTCTTCTTCTTCTAGGTTTAACACACACCACACAGACAATCTGCACCTCCACTCTCTCTCTACTCTCTCTCTACAATCTGCACCACCGCCATCATCACAACCACCGTCACCACCTCCACCGCCATCATCACAACCACCGAGCCTGCAACGAATCGAAGAAAACGACCGTCACCACCTCCGCCTTCACACCTGGCCGGAGTCGCTGAACATGAGGTCGACCGGACTCGCTGAACTTTGATCGATTTGGGGTGTTCGTTTCCGATCGATTTAGGGTTTTCGATTTTAGGGTTTTCGTTTTGGGGGTTTTGTTTGTGATGTTGATGATGATGTCGGAGGTGGTGGCGGAGTGGAGGTGGAGCAGAGGTGATGGCGGAGTGGAGGTGGAGGTGGAGAAGATTTGGGGGTTTTGTTTGTGATGTCGATTTGGGGCTGGAGCAGCGGAGGTGGTGGCGGAGTGGAGGTGGTGGTGGCGGAGCAGGGGTGGTGATGATGATGATGATGGTGGCGGAGCAGTGGTGGTGGTGGCGGAGCAGGGGCAGAGCATGGGTGGAGGTGGAGGTGGTGCCAAGAAGAGGTAAAGCTCTTCTTGGAGAAGCTTTGGTTTTATCACTTCCTCATGAAGAGGCTGGGGAGAGACCGGAAGCACTTCTCAAAAAAAAAAACAAACACTCTTTTGAGGCTAAACCTCTTCCCGCGTCTGCACGGTGCAGACAGAAGAGGCATGAAGCTTTTTTTGAAAAAAAACAAACACCACCTTAATGGTTCAGACATCTTCTTACTGGTTCAGCAGTTAATGGTTCAGACTATTTGTTTCACGAGCAAATGTCTGAATGGTTCAGACATTTGCCTCTGAATGGTTAAGCATTATACAGAGTCTGAATGGTTAAGACCTCTAATCTAAATTGGTCAGACATTTGCCTCTGAACGGTTAAGCATTTTACAGGCTCTTAATGGTTCAGACCTCTTACTGGTTCATCACTTAATGGTTCAGACATCTTACTTGTTCAGCACTTAACCATTCAGATGTTGTCAAACAGCCCCTAAGATCCACACAACCCTTGGTTTGTAGTTCTTTGGTTGCAAAGTTGAGCTGTAACATTAACATTTATAAGAAACACCCTCAAAAATATCCTTGTAACCTAACACACCAACTAAACACCAAAAAAGATAAAATTCACTCTACAGTTACATAAACAAAAAAAATGAACCCAAAAAATCATTATGCAAGCCTTATCTTGAGAAAAGGGATGCCCAGACTATTCATACAAGTTAACACACCTTGAGCTTTGATGGACAAGCCAGCTGCCCTGTACAAATGCACGGCTGCACTCATAATAAACCGGTCAGATTTTGCACCACCACTATCGTTAATGCTTTCGAACAAAGATACACCTTTTTCCACATATCCATAGTCCAAGTAGAATCTAAGCATGGTTTGATAACACGCAACGTCTGGAATCAATCCAGCCGCAATTAGCAGCTCATAAACCCTCTCGACGTCCTCCAACACGCCTGTTTTTGCATATGCAGATAGTAACACGTTATAATGAGCACAAGTAGGGGATATCCCAATCCCCCCTTGTTTCTTCATCAAACTAATGGCTTCCTCCGCTTCCATGTACTTCTTACCAGCTGCGTACCCTCGAACAAGGATGAGATAGGTAAAAGAGTCGGGTGACAAACCATCCCTTTGCATCTCATTAAAAAGTTGAGCCACTTCTTTGTAGGATCCGCCACAAGCATACACATTCATCATAATATTGTAGCTTACCTATAATAAATTTATATATATAACATAAATTATTACTCTGATTAACACAACATTTTTATAATAAACCATAATTTCCATCACCAAACCAAATATCATTTAAGATTATAACCGTAGCTGTAAATGGTGAATAGCTACAAATAGCGATAAGGTACCTATATGCTACATAGCGAATAGCGATAACTAGCGGGCGGCTATTTTATAAATAGCGATACACTAGAAAATTGTTTTTTAAATTTTATATGTATATTATATCATAATACCCCTGGTATATATGCTATTTTTCATGTATATTTAACATAAACCTAAAATCCAGCTATTTTATAGCTATATTTAATTGTTATTTATATATTAAAAACAAAATAAACAATCGCTATTATCGCTGTCTATCGTTACAACCCTAATAGCGAGCCTAGACCTATACGCTACGTAGCGCGCTATAGCGATCACTGCGATCGCTACGCTCGCTATTGACAACTATGATTATAAGTTACAACTATACAAGATAAATCTCTCTATATAATGGGGTGCATACCTGCCCAGGTTTTATTCCTTCTTCCTGCATCTGATTAAACAAGATCGACGCTTCATCGATTTTACCAGCCTTCCCATAGTAAACTATTAAATTCGTGTACGCTTTCTCATCCAGGGTCACACCCTTTATTCGAGCAGTGTTGAACATCTCTATAGCTTTATCAAGATCTCGACTACGCCCATACACACTGCATATGTCAACAAGCTTAACATAAGAAAAGAGAAGGGAACTCTTGTTTCTTGTTATACACTAATACACATTAAAACAAACAATATCTTACGTAATCATGGTGTTGAATGTCTGAATTGATGGAGCAACACCTTTTGTAAGCATCTTCTCATAGATGTTTGCAGCAAACCTCAATCTACCTGCACCATTTAAAAGATGGTTTGCACGTGTTCACTCAAAATTAAAGAAGAGAAAGTAAAATGGGACTTAAGAACAGGAAGCAAACCCGCATCTAGCATTGCTTTTATGAAAGTATTGTATGCCACTGTATCAAGCTCCGTGTTTTTATTGAAACAATTATTTATGACATTCGTTGCATCCCGATGCTTTCCTAGAAAGTGAAAAATATAATAAGAACAATAAGCATCAACTGTATTAACACTTGACATTTAAGATAACCAACTTAATCATGTTAATGTACTTGCAAAATTCAAAATGAAAAGAGTAAAATGCCATTTTTGTCCCTGAGGTTTGTCTTTTGCGACTTTCGTCCAAAGGTTTGTTTTTCCGCATCTGGATCCAAAAAAATTGAGAGTTTGCCATTTGGCTCGTTAACTCCATCCATTTTTCTCCGTTAAGTCAGGGGTATTTCCGTCTTTTTTGTAAAAAGACCGAATTGCCCTTTAAGTTAACAAAAAAAAAAACGGAAATACCTGACTAAACGGAGAAAAATGGATGGAGTTAACGAGCCGGATGAAAATGGCAAGATTTTAAACTTTTTTGGATCCTGATGCGGAAAAACAAACCTTTGGACGAAAGTCGCAAAACTGGCCAAACCTCAGAGACGAAAATGGCATTTTACTCAAATGAAAAAGCAAGGGTAGGGACATTGTTTTCTCATTTCTTACCACAATTACTCAATGCATTAACCAGCATGCTAATTGCAACAGCACCAACATCGCGGCCTTTCTTATCTTCCTCTACGTAAAACAAGTATGCTTCATCCACTTTTTCAGATTTGACATATACATCAATCATACAACTGTACAAATGCTTTTGTTCTGAAGAAGCATCTGCCACTGCTGCAAATGCGCGTTTCGCTCGCTCCACCTGCTTTTGCTTTCCGTATAAATATATCATAGATGATAAAGTAGAAACCTCTAGCTTGCAACCCAGCTTCAGCAATAGGTCAAATAAAGATTCTGCTTGAGATGTTAAACCTACACCAACAAAGAAAATTTTGGTACCCAAAACAAAAGCAGGCACATGTAGGGTTGCAAACAAACTGAACGAACACGAACAATGACCTTGTTCGTGTTCGTTTGTTAAGGAAATATATGTGCTCACAAACTGTGCATGAACACTTACCCAACGAGATTTGATGTTCGGGTTTGTTCGTTAAGGAAATGAAAGTGTTCGTTTGTTAATTTTAGGCAACGAACGCAAACGGACGTTCAAGAACACAAATGGAAACAAACGAGCACAAACAAGCGTTCATGAACAGAATATATAATATATAATACATTGATACTTATTAAATATTTAATTTGTCGGAATTTTGAAGTACTTGAATAAAATATAAAAATTAAAAACACTAATGAACTATCGAACACAAACGAACACGTTACCGAACGTTCACGAACATAAATGAACTTGTTCGTGTTCGTTCATTTATTAAACAAACGAACACAATCGAACTTCCGGCCGAATGTTTCACGAATTGTTCACTGAACGTTCGGTTCGTTTGCAGCCCTTAGGCACATGCATCCTCAATGGAAACAAATATACCTTCTTTCATGAAATTGTTAACCACTTGATTGGCTACTTTACAGCCATTAGTAGTGTTCAACAACAAGTTGAGTGTTTTCTCCATCTTATATGCAGTTTCAGGTGCCATATACAGAGTCAACAATAGCTCAAACGCCAAGGGATCTAAGTCAACTTCTTCAAGTCCTGTAAAATCTCCATGTATACCCATCAAAATTGTTCGAATGAACTTGTCATCATCTTCTTCGAACAATCTGTTTTCGCTAAGCTCTTGTATCATTTGCTCAGCATCATGTGACATGTTTTCCTTACAATATACCTTCATAACCGTTTTCAGAAGCACCTTATCAAATTTTACTTTATTTTCTCGTATATGGACGATCAAGTCTTTTGCCTTCTTGGTAAGCCCTAGTTTCATATACAAAGTCAACATGTCTGTGCAAGAAAGACAATCGGGAAAACCCGTCTCCGAAAGAGCTTGAAACGTACGTTCAGCGGCTTCTGCATCCTCCTTCATTACATAGCATTGCAACAAAACAATATACGCAAATCTTGAAAAACTTATGTTTTTAGATCTCATTTGTTCCATTATATCTAGTGCCTCTTCATAATTCCCGGTACTCAAATGCACTTGTGCCATTGTTATATACGTTTTATCGTCACTTAATAAACCTAACTTGCCAATCTCTTCAAATGTTGCCATCGAATCCTCGTATAGACCGAGCTTACCGTATATCCTAATAAGCAAACCGTATATGACTTCGTCCGCTACAACTTTATACCTTTCCATTTCCGAAAATAGAGATAAAGCTTTCGAATAGTTTCCGCTTCGATAGTAGAGAGATAAAAGAGACGCACACGTGAAGTTACTCGGAACTATATTTTGTTCTCTCATATCATGATAGAGCCTTAAAGCTTCATCTTGGTTACCCTTTTTACAAGTTACCGCAATAAGATGGCTATAAGTAACCTCCTCCGGTACAATTTCCATACTCTTCATCTCGTTAAAAGTCATAAAAGCTTCATCGGTAAGACCATTTTTCACCAATGACGTGATAACAACCGTGTATGTGAATTGGTTTGGAGTTACACCACTTACAACCATCTGTCTCCAAATCTCTATGACGTTTTGGTGAAACGATTTCTTCTGCAAAGATGATAGCATGAAATTGTAAACCGCAACAGAGAGCACGATACCCCGTTGCTGTACGGCCGAGTAGAACGACAACATAGCTTTGTGGCGACCCCATTTAGCGTATGCACACAACATGGTTCCGCACGCAACTTCATCTGGCTCGCACCCGGCCTCGAGCATTTCCAAGAACGTCTCTTCCGCAAGCTTGATTTTTCCAGTTTGTCCATAAGTTCGAAGAACGAGCGTATAGGCTATTACACTGGGCCGGTAACTTAACTGTTTAACCATAAAACTAACATTACACCAAATTAATGTAAGAGCATACATGTAAAGACATATAATAGACAAGGAATTTTCACACCTTAACGAATAAAGCTAGTAAGAGTAGGGTTGCAAACGGACTAAGCGTTCAGCGGGAAGTTCTTTTGTGCTCGTTCGTTTAATAAATGAACGAACGCGAACAAGAAATTTTGTTCGTTTAGTTAAATGAATGAGCATGAACAGAGTTTGCGTTCGTTCATTTATGTTCGTGAACGTTCGGTAACGTGTTGGTTTATGTTTGATAGCTCATTATTAGTGTTTTCAATTTTTATGTTTAATTAGAATACTTCAAAATTCCGACAAATAAAATATTTAATTAGTATTAGTTGATGAACGCTTGTTTGTTTTCATTTGTGTTCATGAACATTAGTTTGTGTTCGTTATCTAAAATTAAACACAAACGAACACGAACACGTTCATTTCCTTAACGAACGAACACGAACATAAAATCGCATTCGGTAAGTGTTCATGAACAGATCGTGAACACATATATTTCCATAACAAACGAACACGAACAAGTTTTTGTCTGTGTTCGTTCGGTTGGTTTACAACCCTAAGCAAAGGAGCAGTCACCTGTAATTTCATCCATGCAAAAAAGTCTCGGGCTTGTCTCCAACTCCTTTGCTCTTTCAACACCGTACACATCTCTCTAAAAGTGAGAGTAGTAACAAAAGAAGCCATAACCTGCCTCATGTCATAAGACCCTTCGGGCAAACCCGAAAGGCTCCGAACCCGTTGAATCGCTGCCACTACATGCCGACCGTACAAGTGCCCATTCCTATCATCCTCTAAGTATTGTATCATCTGCTCGGGTGACCTCTTGATCCACCTGGGTGTTAAAGCTTGTGAACCCTGGTTGCGCCTCAATGTACTTAAATAACGGGCTTTTGCTTTGATAATGCGACGGGCATTGTCGTCGGAAAGAGGATTCTTTGGGTGCTTTGATTTGGGTTTCGGTTTGTTTCCATCGCTCAGAGACCACGGGTCTGGTGAGACCGAACAGGAGATTCGTGATGAGGAATTAAGCTTCGGAGGATAAGGATGCTTCCAAGGTTGACACGTCAACGGGGTTGTGTTCAGGAACGAAGATTTCAAACCTTCCATGGACGTTCAATACCGTCACCGTCTCACAGGAACACCAATACATGCATTCAAGATAACGAATTTACAGACCTGCACCACAAATTCGATACATTTTTACCATTTCACATATCAAGTCAAATTGCACAAATTCAAGCATAATCCTTTTCAATGCATATGAATCTTACTAACCCTAACCCTAACCCTAACCAACCAGTAAATGAGAATCAACTCCTGGCAACCAACAATCAAATGTACATGCAAAATACTTTAATTCAGAGAGTATCATCAACCCTAACTTTTATTGAGAATCATATAACAAAAATTTGAAAACATACAACATTAATTCGACAACAATTAAGTTTCTTGTAATATTTTAACCAATGGCAAACATGTTTCCCACCCAAATTACAGTTTCTTTATAACTATTAATAATGTTAAACCTAGAGAAAAATCCCAAATAGAAATCTGTGAATTTGAAAAAAAAAACATAGCTCCAAATTACAGTTTCAAACCTAAGCAAAGAAGCAGCTATCTCCTGTTTTGGAATGATAAGCAAACAGGTGCTACAATTGCACTTTTTTCCAGTTCTGCTTTGATTTTTGGGAAGTTAGGGCCTTTGAATATTGGAAAGAAATTAGTTAGGGCTGGTGGTTATTGCAGTGGTTGCAGTGATGGGGGTGGTTGTTGCAGAGGTCGTGAGCTGGGTGTTTTGGTGGTGGTGGCCGGTACACGGTGGTGGTTGTGGTGGGAGAGAGACTGTGTTTGGGATTTTTTTTTTCTAAAAAAAATGTTATATCTATGGGCATGTTTGGCTAAGCTTTTTGAAACAACTTATTGACTTATTGTCTTTTTTAAAATTTATAAGCTCTAAAATGATGTTTGGCAATGAGGTTGTATGTGAGAGGAAAAGTGACTTTTTCAAAAAGTCATTCCATACTGACTTTTTCAAAAAGCCAATAAGTCAATAAGTTGTTTTCAAAAGGCTTAGCCAAACATGCCTTATATACATGTGTGTATGGGTTCTGTTCAAATAACAACCACCAGTCACCACGAGTTGTTAGAACCATACGAACTCCTACTTTCCACGTGAGTTGACCACAATTTTTTGCACAAATGTAGATTAAAATATTATAAACACATCTGTGAAAAAAACAAAAAAAAATTGTCGAGTCGGTAGTTACGCCTGATATAAATTTTGTTACGCCGATGAATTTTTTTTACAACTGATGTAAATTTTTGCATGCGACATTTTTTTTTCTTTTTATTTTTTCGTTAAAACAATTGATTTTTTTAAGATTTTTAAGAAATTTTTTTTGGAAAAAACTTTTGGAATACCTAGTTCTCATGGTTCTTAAAAATCAAGGTGGTTCTCATTTTACCATTTCTCCATGTGTGTATTCTTTTATATATATTTGAGTAAAATGCCCGGATAGTCCCTGTGGTTTTGTAAAATAACACATATAGTCCCCAACTTTTGAAAATTACACCGGTGCTCCCTATGGTTTGAAGAGTTGTTGCTCGGATAGTCCCTGGAGTGGATGTCCGTTAGTTTTCTCTGTTAACCCAATCTGAAGTTACTTATTTACCCCTCCCTTTAAAAAACTAAAAAAACAAATATGAATTATTAAAAGTGTGAGACCCACCACTCACCCCCAACTTCATCTTCAACCTCTATCACCCAACCCTCTACCATACTCATCTATATGTCTACAACCATATGAGATTTCAATACACTGATTATCAAAAACTTTATTCACTTGAGCTTAAAACCCCTGATCAAATAAAACTAATTCCCTCACAGGGTCAACTATAAAAGCTGTAGTTTCTATAATATATGATTCTAATCTTGAAGTCTCGATCTAAATCTAAAAATTCTATGTGTGGATCCAAACATAATAAACAGATAAGAGATGAACTCCAAGAGGAATCTGGGTGTAGTGAAGTAGGAATTACTAGTTGGAAACCTAGTGAATTGAATCAAATGGGTAAATATCCCCAAACATAATAAAGAAACAGATAAAAGATGAATAAGAAAAGTAAATCGAATAATATATTGAATGAGATTAGGAATGGAGAGAAGCGTAATAAGATGAGAAAAGGGGGAAAGTGAAGATGGATTGAGGAAGTCCGTGAAAAGGTGAAATTAGGTTAAGTAGAAGAAGAAAAAGGGGGTTGTGTTGAATACCTTTTTGTTTATGTTGTTTGGGCAATCGGTTTCAGAATTGACGAATATCTGGTTAGCATTTGATTTGATAATGAATGAAGGAAGGAAGAATCGTACAACGAAGATCGAGATTCTTAGGGACCGTAGGGCGTAGAACAAGACGACTTTTATTATTGTTATACAGAAGTTGAAAATGGTGCTTTAGGTTGTTACAGGGTGATGGAAGAATGTTGGGTGATAGAGGTTGAAGATGAAGTGGTGGGTCCCATATATACTTTTAATAATCCATATTTGTTTTTTTTTTATTTTTTAAAGGGAGGGGTAAATAAGTAATTTCAGATGGACTTAATGGAGAAAACTAACGAACATCCACTCCAGGGACTATCCGAGTAACAACTCGTCAAACCACAGGGAGCACCGGTGTAATTTCCAAAAGTTGGGGACTATAGATGTTATTTTACAAAACCACAGGGACTATCCGTGCATTTTACTCTATATATTTTAAATAATAACATTATTTTTTTATATATTTTGTATATTAATGTTATTATATATATACAGTGAAAGTGTAATGTATAATATGCCTTATCGTACGAGTGTACGAGATTTGAAGTCCGCACGTTATAAACTCCATAACCAAAAACGTGCATGTTGTAAATACTAAAAACCGCAAGTTGGAAAACAAAAAAAAGCGCGTTGTACGTGAAAAAATCCGCATGTTGACTAAAAAACCCGCATGTGATAAAAAAAGCCGCATGTTGTAACTCAATCTCGTACGCATCGTACGTTAAGACAAATTGTACGTTATAAACCCTATATATATGTGTGTTTATTTTTTTTATAACACTAGTATATTTTTTCTTTTATTTTTTATATGTAAATGAGTTTTGGATGAAAATGGCAAAAGTAAAACATACATATATGTAATCTCATCGGAATATCCTTCACTTAACTGACATTTTTGACGGAGTTAATGAATTAGACCAAAATGGCAAAAAACTGCAAAATTCAGGGGACCTAAGGGAGAAGAAAAACTATTTGAACTAAAATGACATTTTGGAACAAACTCAGAGACTAAAGTGACAATTTACTCTATTTTTAAACATACCCATCTAACAATTCTAGTTAACCCAACTAATATGAAAGGAAAAGGGTTGTTCATGAGTCAAGCTAGCTAGGCCAAGCTTGGGCTCGGCTCGATTGTAAACAAAGCTGGCTTGAATTTGAAACCAAGCTGAAAATATAAGCTTGGGCTCGGCTTGGTTTTTAAACCGAGCTGGCTCGGCTCAGCTTGTTTTGGCTCGATTTTAAAAAGAAAAATTTATACATAGCTCTTAAAATTCAGTAATCTAAAATATTGTATTAAATAGTTCAAAATAACATATCCAAAATAAGTTCAACAAATATATTACAAGCCAAAATCAAGTTTAACAACACAAAATAAGTTTTAAATTTTAACACAATACAATATTAGCTCATTAGCATGATAATCAACCTTCAAATATACCGAAAATATCAAATTACACTCCTAAATACATATAAATAATAATCAGTTTTTTTGTCATATATAACCAACCGAGCTCCGAATCGCGAGCTTTCTAATACTTCTAGCGACTGGGTACACAAATTATTTACGCACCTAAAAGATCTAAATCAATGCATACTTTGCCCTGTGTTTTACCCGTAGAATAAAGAATATACGAATTTATTGTCTGAGACTTTTCAATGCTTAACAGAAAAAGAAAAAAAAACACATAAATTTATACATGATGTAATACGTATATGAATCTAACTGAATAAGTAGTACTAGACAAAAGTTTAATACGTAAATATTAATCTATTTTTTTATTTATTTATTTAACTAGGTTAGAACCTTATGTAATACACGGACTGAATAAATGTAATTTTATATACCAAATAATAAAAAATATATCTTTAAAAACCTTGTTTATTACACGGGTTGAATAAATGAAATTTTATATACCAAATAATAAAACAATATATCTTTTAAAACCCCGTTTATTACATGGGTTGAATAAATATAATTTTATATATTAAATAATAAAAAAAATTATATATTTAAGAACCCCGTGTATTGTACGGGTTGAGTAAATTTAATTTTAAATATTAAATAATGAAAAAAATACATTTTTAAGAACCTCATGTATTGTATGGGTTGAACACATGTAATTTTATATATCAATCAATAAAAAGTTATAGTTTGTTATATATTTATAAACCCTGTGTATTATACGGATTGAATAAATCTAATTTTATATACCACATAATAAAAAAAGTTATATTTTTAAAAACCTGGTGTATTACACGAGTTGCATAAATATAATTTTGTATAGTAAATAATAAAAATATTATATCTTTAAAAAACCTCTTTTATTACACGGGTTGAATGAATTTAATAAAAAAATATATCTTTAAAAAAACGAACTAATATACTCAATATATGATGAGGTGATTGCGGTGATGTTTCTTATAAATGCCACGTAAACATAGTGAATACCGTATTTGAGTTGAGAGTTGAACACGAAAATAAAAGTATAGAACCAATAAACATTGATTAATGTTTTTGTTTACCCTTTATAAACATTTTTGAAATAAGTTCTACCCTTAACTACTTTAGTTTAATAAAAGGGTTAGAAAAAAAGACGTTGAGGTCCAAAAGAGTTAGAAAAAAAGACGTTTAGTGCTCAGATATTAAAAAATTCCCTTTTGGGCTAAAAGGCTAAAAGTGATATAACCACATGGGCCAAAATCGTAATTTACTCTAATATCAAATTAGATAACTAAGTTTGAATTTGAAGTAAATAGATAAATATAAAAGTAATAATTAAATAAATAATATTTAGTAGAAGGATTATCTATAATTAATTATAAAAGATTAAACTAAAATGATAATTATCCATTAGACATGGCCTAATATAATGACAAGTGTCCTCAAAATGGTTTCTTTTATTATATAGTATAGACTAAAGGTAGACACACATCTCTTAGTCGAATAAATAATACCTATTCAAACAAGTATAAATTTATAGTTTATTAGACTATTCAGTTTGAAAGGCTTGAAGAAGAGGCATGAAGCGTCACGTGGTACCCGCATCAGCAGAGACGTTTAAAAAAACACGGGTGAAAGGGCTTGAAAAGAGGCGTTTTATAAAAATAAACAATTAAAATCCAAACAATCAATCAAAACAAACCCAAACAACAACCAACCAACCACATATTGCCACATCATCAACAACATTTGCCTCACACCACCTCACATGACGGTGTTTTTTTTTTTTGGAAAAGTGTTACCCCGGTGAATTTTATATATCAAAAATAAAAACAGGTTGTGACAAAAAAACTGGCACACACTACTAGGCTTGGCATACCGAGCCTATGGGTCTTTGAAGCAGCATTTCGATCAATTTCAGCTCACTGATTACTGTAACAACTAATTTGCATGTGCTCTGTTTCTTCTTCTTGTTGATTAGAACAGAGTTTAAAGGAAGTTTTTTGTATGTATTCTGATATGTATGCCATTGTTGTTGATTAATCCTCACTTTCCTTTTATATCATGAGTTTATACACATACTGATCGCACATTGTATCTATATGTATAATATATTCTGAGTTTATACATATTGATCACACATTGTATCTGTATGATTGTAAGTTTTTTACTTCCCCTGTTTTTATTCACACATATATGTGTTAATTTAGGGCTTAAAAGGGGTTTGCATTTTTTTAATTAACCCCCTTTTCACTGTTGTGTTTATGCACAGAAAGAAACCTAGGGTTTACACCATTGTGGAGGATATTCAACAAAGTTTGAACACAATAGTGCTTTGTGTAGGTTAATGACAAAACTACCCCTGTTTTATCAACTTTTGTGTGAGTTTACACATTCGTTGATCGAGGATAGGAGTTCTTGGAGACGTCAGATAAAGTTTGTGGACTTTTCGGGAGCGTATAGAGTTGTGTTAGCTTTTTCTTCGGGCCTTAGCGTTAGTTTTGCCGTAGCCTTAGTTTGTCTTAGCCTATGCAGTTAATGCGGTAAAATATCGGTAATTTTATTATCTTGCAGAATTTATATATATAGCAATTTAAAACTAATAATTCAGTGATATATCAGTTATCGGTCAAATATCAGTCAATATCGCTGATAATATCGGTACAGATAGTTGACACCGATATTCTGCTAGAGGACCGATATATCACCGATATTATCTGCATAGGTCTTAGCGTGATTTTGGGGTATAGATTCGTTAGGGAAACATATAGGTACTTTAAAGGGATTTGTGTTACCTCATAATGTCTATGTGCTCTTTATCTGTTACTACTATAGTTTTCTCACCGTTTTGTGCTATCGATATTTTCCTTTTCCTGCTTTTATTTTAGTACTTTTTGTTTGGTTACTTTTTTGATTCCATGCACCACACATTATGTTATCTGGATACTATACTTTGCATGTGTTAATTTAAGGCTTAAAATATGTTTAGTAACTGTTTCTAATGTTTATGCTGGTATGCATAGAAAGAAACCTAGGGTAGTATTTTGAGCATGAACCACCGTTGTTGATATTCAACAGAGTTTGAACATGATGGTGCTCCGCTCAACTTGTGTAGGTCGAAGAAGACTTCATATTGAATGACCAAAATACCCCTTAGCTTATGGATTTGATAGAGAAGACAAAAGGTCAAGAACGCGATAAGATCAATATCAAGAATTCTGAGAAAAAAAGTATGAAACCGAAGAAATTAAATGCACATTATTATAAAAAGCTGTTCCAAATTTGTGGACCAAAAGTTAAGGGGTCGAATGATGCTAAAGACACAGTTGCGGATGAATCTAAATCTTGTTCGGTTTCTAGACATAAAAAACGGAGGTGATTTGGTTAATGGCATATTTATTCGTTAAACAACATCTGCTTACATTAATCTTTAATTGTTCATGAATTAGTTGTTTGATTCTTTTATCACAAATTTTGTAGATTATGCTCTGGACAAGTATTCGGAGAGAGTGTTCAACAGTCTGGCACAAAAGACGAGATCGAATCTAGTGTGTATTCTGTTTCAACCGAAACGCATAATCACGTTCTTCCTTATGTTAACAAGCTTCGTGATTATCGGAACAGAGGTCAAAACACTGTTTTCTTTGACGGGCAGGTGAAATTCTTGGATTATTTATTCATTAAACGATTATCGTTTTTTCGCAAACAGACGATTACGTAAATGTTGCAGGACCGGCTAGCTAAGGTGGTCTCTTTTGTATTATCATTGCTGGATAACATAAAGAAGCCTATTCTAATAATTGCTTCCTCCAGTGCTCTTTCTTTGTGGGAAATCGAGTTTTCAAAGTGGTCAAAGTCAGTCAATGTCATAACATACAAAGGGACCAAAGATATCCACTCTACCATTAAAGATTTAGAGTTTCAAGTCCTTTTATCTTCTCCAGATGCCATTTTTGAGGTACATAATGGATAGTATATAGCAAAACTAACATGAATTCGTGTTTGGATTTTGTTAATCTTGTTGTTTTGCAGGATATGGACATGTTTATTCATATTAAGTGGGAATTGTTAGTGCTAGACGAGTGCCAACGCGCGGTATTTTCAACACATTTTACGAAATTTCAGATGCTTATGGCTGATATGAAGCTGTTAATGGTTACTGGTGAATCCGTGGTCAGTTTCCTCAATTCATTTTTTTATCTCAAATAGACCAATAATAATAAAAAAAATAGATAAAAGGGAAACATGTCAATTTGGTCAAACGGGCTGAAAGTCAACTTAATTTGGTCAAACGTGCTGAAAGTCAACTTAATCTGGTTAAAAGGGCTGAAAATCAGCTTAATTTGGTCAAACAGGCTGAAAATCAACTTAATTTGGTCAAACGGGCTGAAAGTCAACTTCATGATGGTCAAACGGGCTGAAAGTCAACTTCATTTGGCCAAACGGGCTCAAAGTCAACTTGATTTGGTCAAACGGGCTGAAAGTCAACTTCATTTGGCCAAATGGGCTCAAAGTCAACTCAGCTCAGCCAGTTTGACCCCGGGCCTGCCACAACTGCAGGCTGCAGCCTTTATTTATTACATTTGCTAACTTTTAGTCAACCGTTTCAGGATACTCTGCAGAGTTACCGTAATATTCTTTCACTGGTTGATTGCAAAAACGAAAAGATACATATTGATGCTGACATGAAAACGAATGATGATATTAACACATTGAAAGAAAAACTCTCGCCATTTATTGCATTCGAGTGCATGTTCAGCACACCTGAATTTGACGAGTATTGGGTTCCGGTTCATCTTTCTTCAACGCAAATCGAACAATATTGTTCAATTCTAGTTTCAAATTTAGACGCACTCACTTCATCATCAAGAAAATCTCCACTCCATAACGTTATCACGCAGATCCAAAAGGTTCGTTTTGTGGTTGTATTTCTTGGGTTCCACATTCCGTTTGGTAAACCGTAAATACTTCTTAATATGATTAATTGTATTTGCAGTGTTGTGATCACCCGTATCTTGCGGACCCTACTTTGCGTAATTCTTCGAAAAACACTTCTTCGGTTGATGATCCGTTGGCTGCTGAAATCAATATCAGCGGCAAACTGCAAGTTCTCGACAAGCTGCTACTAGAGATTAAACGATGCGGGTTAAGAACACTTGTTCTGTTTCAGGTAACCAAACTCTTGAACATGTTGCATACGCGCTTAAGTCCGCGAATGAACCGAATGAACACGAACAAGACCTTGTTGGTGTTCATTTGTTAAGAAATATATGTGTTCATGAACTGTTCATGAACACTTACCGAACGAGATTTTATGTTCATGTTCGTTTGTTAAGGAAATGAACGTGTTCTTGTTTGTTTGTGTTCGTTTGTTAATTTTAGGCAACGAACGTTAATGAACACAAAGTAATGTTCATGAACACAAATGGAAACAAACGAATACAAGCAAGCGTTCATGAACATCATATATATTATACCGACATTAATTAAATATTTTATTTGTTGGAATTTTGAAGTATATAAATAGCATATAAAAACTAAAACACTAATGAACTATCGAACATAAACGCACACGTTACCGAGCGTTCACGAACATAAATGAACGAACGCGACCTCTGTTCATGTTCGTTCTTTTAACTAAATGAACAAAATTTCTTGTTCGTGTTCATTTGTGTAACAAACGAACGAACTTCCCACTATTCACTGAACGTTCGATTCGTTTGCAGCTCTACGTGCTTTACATCATTTTGTTTATTTAAAAGTGAATTTTGTTGATTGACAGTCGGCGATTAATTCAGAAAAGATATCAACCGGACATTTTTTGGATGACCTTGTTCATCAAAGATTCGGCGAGAATTCGTACGTATACATCTCCGGAAAGATTCTTTCGAATTCTTCGCCCTCAAAGAAAAAAGAATTATTAGAAACGTTCAACAATGTGGATAGTGAAAGTTTCATTTGCTTATTTGATTACCAGGCTTGTCATTCAAGCATTAGACTTTCGCGTGTGGATGTCGTGATATTATTCAACAGTGATCCGAACCCGTTAAATGACGTAAAAGCCCTTAAGCGGATCACCATCGATTCACATCGTGAGCGGTTAAACGTTTTCCGGTTATATTCAGCATTCACTGTTGAAGAGAAAGCGCTTATTCTTTCAAAGCAAGGTACAACTGTCGACAGTTATAATAGTTGGAGTGTCTGCCACCAGTTGTTAGGACGGGGTGCACCACACTTATTCGGTAAGCTCGAAAGCAGCACCGACTCCGGAACTCAATCGTTTATAAACGATTTGGTTCACGAGCTGTCATCCCTGTTGACGAACACGAGTGTCGAAACGGGTTCCGCAAACCGCTCAATAGTATCAAACGCTCAGATGCAAAACGGAGGTTATTCTGGAAGTATCGTGTTATTCGGTGAAACTGAAACCCGCCCGATTGAAAGTTGTTCTGTTGAGTTCTTGAGTGATAACTCACCTTCTGATTTTTGGAGTGATTTGGTCAAACAAAGTCAACATAGACTGAAAGGCCCTTGTAGCAGGTTGTCTCGGAGGGTTCAAAAGCCAACGCAAAAACGAATTGAAGGTGAAAATCAAAATCAAAACGATGCAACTAATTCGTCTTCTGTAAAATCAAATGTTAAAAGTAAGAGAAAAGCGCTTGATAAAGTCGGAAGAAAATGTGCACGGTTACCAATACCACCTTCGACAAGTATTTCTGATTCGGTTGCTTTAAATCCTACAACAAGTGAAGCGGGTCCCGACGATCAACTACGGCCACGTAATTCTAGTTCTCTGCCTCTTGAAACGGAAACCGAAAGAATTCGAAAGGAGCGAGAGCAAATCACCAAGTCATATCAAGAAAAGGTTTTGTTTGATTATAGAAACACGTCTTATTTTAGTTAGGGCTGCAAATGAACTGAACGTTCAGCGAACAATTCGTAACCGTTTGGTGGGAAGTTCGTTTGTTTTAATAAATGAACGAACACGAACAAGAAATTTCGTTCGTTTACTTAAATAAACGAACATGAACAGAGGTCACGTTCGTTCGTTTCGGTAATGTGTTCGTTTATGTTCGTTTGGGTTCGATAGTTCATTGGGGTATGATTTTTTTATATTTTATATTTAAATACTTCAAAATTCCCATTAATAAAATATTTATTAAATATTAGTGAATTGAAATACTATTTAAATTATATAATAAATATTAAGTTAGTATACTATGGGTGGATTTGCGTAATATTTGTAATGAAAGATACCGATTTTATTCAAAATTTAATACATGTTCCTTTTTGTTTTGTTCGTTTGTGTTTATGAACGTTCGTTTGAGCTCATTTATGTTCATGAACGTTTGTTACCTAAACTTCATGAACGACCACAAACGAACACGGACACGTTCATTTCCTTAATGAACAAACACGAACAAAAAATCTCGTTCGGTAACATTAACAGTTCGTGAACACATGATTTCTTTAACAAACGAACACGAACAAGGCCTTGTTTGTCTTCGTTCGGTTCATTTGCAACCCTAATTTTAGTTATAGTAATGGCTGGATTGTATCATGATAATGATATTGTTTATATGCAGAAATCGATGCTTCTTGTTGAATGCGAAAAGGAGATTTTAGAGGTACAAAAGAAGTACGATGCGTTAATCCATGACTCAGAGACGAGTTTAACAACGGAAATTAAGATTCTTGACGACTATCAGAAGCTTGTTGACGCTAATAAACTTTTGGCTGAGATTTTGGCACGAAACTGGCGGGACAAACTTAATCTGAAGAGTCCGGAGCTCAATCTGAAGAGAGCACATAAAGGTAATATTAGGGGTGCAAACGCGCCGAGCGGCTCACAAGTTGCTCAAGATCGGCTCGAGAAAAAGCTCGAAACGAGCCGAGCCTTATCGAGCCCGAGCTGAGCTTGAGCCTAAAATAAAGCTCGTTTGTTTTCGAGCCCAAGCTCGAGCCTGGCATGTGAAGCTCGTCAGGCTCGTCGAGCCTTAGTGTAATATTAGTTTTTATTAAAATTTTAATAACGTTTAGCTTGACCTGGCTCGTTTATTATTTCCTAATTAATTTATATTAATTATAAATATTATTTTATATATAATTTAGTTATTTTTTCATAATTTTATAAATATTAATCATTATTATTTAAATGTATATTAAATAGATAAATAAAATAACATATTATTTTTTTCGATAAACGAAGCTCGGGCTCGGGCTCGAGCTCGTTCGAGCTTTTTTTTCGAGCCGACCTCGAGTAGCTCACGAGTAGCTTGGCTCGTTTGCGCCCCTACTTACCCCTTATTTAAAGTTGTCTAGTAAACGAGCCGAGCCTATGTAAACTTGTTTACGAGCTGAGCCTGAACTTAAAAACAAGTTTGTTTAGTAAACAAGCCCGGGCTTCACTTATCGAGCTGAGCTCGAGAGCCTAAATAAGTCTATAATTTTTATTATGTTTATTTAATAGATTATAAACGAGCCGAGTCCGAGCCTGTGAAACTACCAACGAGCCGAGCTCGGGCTTAGCTCGGCTCGTTTGCACCCCCGTAATATTAATCTATCTATATAAGATCTCAAGGTAACTTAATTTCTTTCAAGAACATCTTTTGCTTCCTGTTTTATTTCTTTTGAGAACAGACACTAGCGCTGTTAATGTTTTGCAAATCCCTGCATCTGCACTGGTACGACCAAAGGACCCGTGTTTGACCAGGGGTCCCACCAGGTTAGCCGGGTCAGGACTACGTTTTCCAGCCCCTCATCTAAGGTCAAGCTCATCAATGTTTGCGACATCAATCCACAACCGGCCCGCCACTGGTGAACCGTCTCTTGAGCCCTTGGCCACGCCATCATCTACCCAAACAGTTGACGAACATTGCGCTGTATAGAAACAAAGTCAAACAGTTGACTTTGTCAAGTATATAGAGATCTAGTCATATCATGGTCTTTTTGATATTGTGTTTGGTTTGATATAAATATGATGATAGTTGCTAGGATCAAAATGTGAAGAATTGAAGATAGTGTTCATATATGCATCAACTTTCTTTTGAAAATATTATTGTTAGGTTCACCCAATGTATATGTTACAGATATGTTTTGCTTTCAAACATATTTGGTGTTTTAGAGATAGTCAACCCTTATGCTTGTAAACCACACATTATGATTATAACGTTTTCAAAATATTATTATTAGGTACCATACCGATCATTTTCAATACCGGTACCCTGTACCCATTTTTCCATTTTTCGGGACCGGTACCGGTACCGGTACCGGTATTCTGGTTGATTTAATACTGGTACCATACCGTACCTTTCCGATTATTTTTCGGTACCAGTACCCACTTTTCGCACTTGTTCTGTACCGGTATTTCGGTACTGGTCTGGTACCATGCTTATCCATACTCTTATGCTTGTAAAAAAATAAAAGTTAACGGGTCCATGTTTTATAACTGGCTTAAAACTCTATTGTATATATTAACTAAAATGGACTTGATCGAGTTAATGGCACCCATGTTTAACCAGATTCACTTTAGCTCTTTTAATAATAACTGAAATAACCGAACCGTTTTAACTGAATAGAGGTTATGCATGTATATAAAAGCAGAAACATTGGTACAAGTTCGGTTTTGAGCTATAACTTACTCGAACCAACACATACTTACACGTATGCTTAGAAAAACACTCGTAACAAAGTGTCGTTTGAATTAAAATTCAAAATCCGAGTTTTGGCTAAGTTTTGTAAAACATTTTTTGGTAACAAAAGGGACTATGGCATTCTATAAACGCAAAGGACCGCCACCATACTTGAACCAAAAATTTAAGTGCACGAGAATCAAGAACCGAGTTATATCACTTGCTAGTTGAGTGGTGGATTCGGGAACTTTTTGTATAGCGGTATAAAACTGGTTAGGTAATAACAACAATTTGGACAAGAAACAATTAATAAGTTGATTCTAACAAAAACTCTATGTATCTATTTGCAATTGAAGGTATACATGATTTTATCAAATTTATCTAAATAATTGTTTTCAGTAGCCGAAAGGTTAATGGCCAATCTGTTTAGTTAAATAGGTTGGTCAGAAGCCATCAGATTTCTTGAACGGGTCCAACGGGTTGTTCACAGCAACATTTCGTCTCCTAGAGATCGGGGTTTCGTTTTTACTAGGTTAGGTTTCGCTATTCAAAAGGGGGTAGCGGCGCAGCTTGTTGCCCGCTTACCGGCTATCTTGGTGTAATTTGTTTGGACCTATATATTAAAGTTTCATTAAAATAAAAAAAAAAAATTATATTCGAACGTGTTAAAAAGGTTAATTTGAACACAACTCGATTTTTTAACAAGTCAACCTGAAATGGCCCGTTTATTAAACGATTACATATGATAACCACTGCCTTATTGTTTCGTGATGGGCACAATAGTTAAATGATGTGAAATGCTATTGGACATTATTTTCAATAGGTTATATATTTTATGTTAGGCATTTAAAAAGGTCTTTAGGTAACTTAAAAAAAGTTAAATACGAATCACGTTAAATTTGTTTACAACATTCCCGTATAAATGTTGTTGAAAACAAAGTTTTATTTAAAATATAGTATTTTTTGGTACGTAAGCTATAACGATTGCCAATATACTCTACCAGTGTCGGTATTATTGAACTCGGTACCATCATTTGTTTTTATGTTTTTCGATCAATGTAAAACATTTGTCTGTATCCTTTTAGCCATATTACAACTTTACTTTTTTAGTTTACTCTTTCGGGTTGATGTACCGAGTTTAACACACCCATATAGACCGAATTCCTACCATGTAGGTTGTTGTGAACATAGACTTTTTTTAAGGTAGATTTATAAGCAATGTGTTCACCATTAAAAAAACAAAAAATAAATAATAAAAATTCACCGTTAAAAAAACAAAAATAAAAAATAGGGTTTATGATTGAGTAAATTGCCATTTTAGTCCCTAAGTTTTGTCCAAATTTGCCATTTTGATCCAAATAGTTTTTTTTTTCGCCTGTGGGTCCCTGACTTTTCCATTTTGTTGCCATTTTGATCATTTTGTCTAACTCCATCCAAAAAACCAGTTTTTAACAGGGGTATTTTTGGGATTTCCATAAAATATGTTTTTACTTGCATATTTGATCCATTCTTTTTATCCCATATATAAAGACATTTTACCCCAACTAAAACCCTAACTTTCATCATCTTCTTCCTCACGATTCATCAAACAATAATCAGAACCACCTCTTCAAATCAAAACCCTAATTTTAGAGGGTTGCTCAACAATTCATCATGGTATACTGCATATGTGGGTTTGAAACCAAGATACGTACCTCGAGGACCTCACAAAATCCAGGTCGCCGTTTTCATTGTTGCAATCGGCCAAGAAAAAGTTGTGGGTTCGTCTGTTGGGCTGAGCCCCCTTTGTACGTGCCAGCACAAACAACCATAAAGTCTGAAAATCAAGGTGATTTGGCTGCTGAAGTCAGGAAATTGCATGAAGTTGCTGAACAATACAAATCAGAAAACACAAGTTTGAAGATGATTCTAGGGGTGACTTTGTTGTTTGTAGTGGTGTACTTCTTTTGTAAGTAACAAATGGGATGGGTGTAATGTTATGAAGCATGTATGTAATGCAGTGTATGTAATGCATTGTATGTAATGCAGTGTATGTAATGCAGTGTCTTCAAGTAATGTTATGCAACTTGTTTGTTAATGTATTCAAATGTGTCGAAGTTATATGCACATTGGCATGAAGACTTATGACACCATTTGATATGCAAATGCGTCAAACTTATTGGCACAAATTTGCCATTTGTACAGATGAATAACCTGGATGCATACCAAAAGACTACAATAAACCATTATAACAATGTTGTTCCATTACAAACGACACCATTCGAATAACCTGGATGCATACCATAACAGTGTTGTTCCATTACAAACGACAACCAACTTGACAAAAGACCATCACAAAACGACTTAATAACCTACAAAAGACCCTACATATCAGCCTAAATATCATGTCCAACAAAAGACCATACAAAACAGTCAAAGTACAGCTTGAACAAAATGACTTAATAACCAACAAAAGACCTACATAACAGCCTAAACATCATGTCCAGCAGCACCAGCAGCCTCCCCACCTTCCTGTCCAGCACCAGCAGCCTCCCCACCCTTACTTTTAGTGCAGGTCCTTCTGTTATGACCTTTTTGCCCACAGGTGTCACACCCTGGCTTTGCGGAAGCGTGGTTAATTTGGTGTGACTTCTTAATACCATAGCTTAACCATAACAAAGCTATATGAAATAAAATCATGCAAGATCATCCATTCGATTAAGTTTTAAAAACCAAATACAACAACATTGTCTTAACGGATACACATCCTAACGACATAAACATTGTTCAACAAACATAACATAAGCATAGTCTAAGGACTGTGACTTGTCCAGGAAAGAGTCACATTCCCTAAACCCGGATGACCTCGTAACTAGTGCAGCGGGAAAACGTGTCATACCGCGCCAGATCCTTTAATTCCCTGAAATACATGTAAGTTGAAAAATCAACAATAATGTTGAGCGAGTTCATGTGTAAGTGAGTAAATAAACTTTTGTAAGTATAAAAATCCTGGTATGTAGCAAATAAGGGAATTGAGATCACCAACGGTGTCTGTGCAAAACATTCCACGCCGAACCGTTAGTATCACCAGAAAATCACAAACTCTACCACCTGTGATTGCGTTTAGAAATTTACCGAAGAAATTCAACATATGAAAATTTTTATTCCCCCATTTCTTTGGTAAAATCTCTAAACCTTAACAGATTCTCTCCACTTCAAAGAAACTGTCGTCAAATGTTCACCAATTCCCTCCACTGAGCGGAACTGTCGTCAATCTTCACTGAATGTTCTCGGTTCCGAAA
This sequence comes from Helianthus tuberosus, assembly GCA_030545235.1. NCBI lineage: Eukaryota > Viridiplantae > Streptophyta > Magnoliopsida > Asterales > Asteraceae > Helianthus > Helianthus tuberosus. Next base: position 23,576,965 of record CM060354.1, read on the forward strand.
AATCACGAAAACGACTTACTTCTTTGCATATTCTAGTTGAATAAGAACGTCCCCTAGTACCCCGTAGGATCCGACTTGTATCCCTCCAAAGACTTTGTGAACTCGTTAGGACCGGTATTGACATTCTAGGTTCATTCATTCGTTACCAAATGCGAGAATATGACAATAAACAAAAAGATTTCTTCGTTGCATATTCTAGTTGATAAAGAAATTTCGCCTAGTACCCCGTAGGATCTGACTTGTATCCCTCCAAAGACTTTGTGAACTCGTTAGGACCGGTATTGACATTCTAGGTTCATACGTTCGTTTCCAAATGCGAAAATATGACAATAAACAAAATGCTTCGAACATTTACGAATGACCGATAACAATCATAAACATTGACGTGCGGAAGTGAACATACCGTTTTGTTTTTGGCCCATAGTAGTCAAGTCACCAAGTTTGACGTTCGCATCGGTAACCGTGACTACCCCACATTTTTTAAAGTATCATCATCTTTTGTTTTCTTTTCATCATGCCGCATCATCCCGCGCACTCCCGAACCCGTACAAATTTGATGTTGACAATTTTTAGATGCGCGGTTCGACTAAAGTTCGCGAACTCCCGACCTTTATTTTAAAACTCAACTAGCAGCTCAAATAAATTGAATACATACCTTGATCCACTAGAGCCCATCTAAGACACTTGAGGGTCCATTAGAAATCCAATACCCATAAGTCAAGCCCAACTGCCAAACTAAAATTCATAATCGTGCATTCATGGCCCACTTAAAACAAACCAAAAGACATAATCCATCACTGTTCATCGAAAACTTAGTCCATCAGTGAAGGCATCTTTCACTACCCGTTAATTATATGGAGTTAATTCTGCCATAAGAATGAGACCCACTAAAAAAAAACTATTTGTTGGGCCCAATCATAAGGTGTATGGCCTGAAACACCAAACAAATCCAACATAACAACCCTACTGCAACTTTTAAACTTTACCAGCCGCTACTGAACATCAACAAACCCAGCAACCTGTCTGACCTCTTCTTCTCTTTTGCGATACACAACCAGCAGAGAACCAAAACCCCCAAAAATAGCAGACATCTCACCTCATACTCTCTCTACCTCCAATTCCACTTTCAAAACCTTCGATCCACAAATAGCAGCAGCCATACAACAAGGTCTTCTTCTTCGATTAGCAATCAGCAGCTGCGATACTCTGTTTCAGTCGACATCACCCTTTGTCTCTTTCATTCTCTGCGATTCAACATCAGCAAAAACCATCACCGGAAAAAGAAACTCCGACGAAACAGAAGAAGATAAATGGTCGACGAAAGTGATTTGTTTGGTCCGACGAAACAGATTAAAGAATGACGACGAAACTGATGTTGATGTTGGCGACGAAACAGATCTTGTGTGACTGGTCGACGAAACAGGAATACTGTTTCGCCGAAGGATTTCGTTTCGTCATGAGTAGTGATGTTTCGTCGGAAACCCTAAAATTTCTTAACAGCCGCCACCATTTCTTAAAGAACACAGCCCCTGTTAACTTTGCAGATCTGACGAAAATCCTTAAAAACTTGATATTTGATGATGAAAACTTGTTGATTTCGGTGTGAAACATAAAACCCAACACTTTGTACGGTCCGACTCAGCTCAGATCCGTATATTCGGTCTCGAATCTGGTTTTTTTTTCACCATTTTTAGATCTTGAACAAAAATCACGAAAATCACAGATCTAGAGCACATGTGACTTAGTAAACGGTTAGATTTACTAAATCTGGCACCATGGCTCTGATACCAATTGTAGGACCGAGTTTCGTGACCGAAACCGTGATTCGTGTGAGATCGGTTCAAGACGGGAGAGATTAGAGATAAACAAACAACTTCTTTGTATTAATCCGGTAGTATAACATTACAAATCGGCCCGATTACAAGATAACCGAACTAATACCAAAGGAGTACACATCCGGGGAGAGACCAAGTGGTGATCTCTCCCTGGTGAGGACTTGAACCTCCTAAAATCCCCAAGTGCTGCAAATGGCAAGGGTTTTCTATTTATAGTCACACCCTTTGTCTTGCAAACACACACGGTCAACCGAATAACCCTCTCGTTTGACCAATTCAAACGAGCGGGTCTGTACACGTTCGATAGACCGTTTCACTAACTATTACAAATTCAGCGTAAAATAAAACTAATCTTTTCGACAAGCATCAGACACAAAATCTGCATCAACAACCATTTTTTCAAAGCGACCCATTTTGACCGGAACCCATGAACGCCCCATAAACATTTTGCTGATTCTCAATTAATATCATAGAAAACATTAAAACAAATCATTTGGGCAGGTTTGATTAAACCTGTAGACATTCAAATCAAGAATGATATCAAACCTATACTATTAATTTCATGACTGGTATAAGATCTTGTTGCAATTTCAGTTGCAAATGTGCACTACCTTAGTAACTGTTACAGACTCAAATTGTACCCTTTTTTCACAAAGATTCATCTTCACATCACATAATACATGCTTAAATCTATGCGAATAGATAATAAGAACATAACTATATCTAAAACACATACTTGATTTTCAAAACAATACACATAGCATCACATTACTTTGAAACCTAATCTACAAGAACGAAAAAGATTTTTAGAAAATAGCGGAAATACCTTCTCAGAAACCCTAATCCTCGTTCGGAAAATGAGTTGCAAATTAGGTTCACATTAATGGATCGATTGACGAACTGCAGAAGTTGAACTTGTTTATCTCCTTGCGAATTAGGAGTCCTTGGCGTCAGTCGTTCCTAAATCCAGTTATTATAAATTTCAATCGGAAAATAACAATAAACAATGTAAAATCCTAATAGGGGATAAAATATCGATTGACAGATGAGAATGCATAGAGAAATAAGAAGAAACGTTGAAGATTGTTAGATGAAAGGTACCTGTAAAGCTAACGGTAATGAGGAATCATAGATCTGAAGAAGAAACAAACACAGATCTAAAGAGGAATCGCAGATCTGGTCTTCTTGAATCGCCAGAGAAGGGAGAAGAGAAGAGGAGTACAGAAGAAGAATTAGAAGATCTAGGGTTTTTTAGGAGTGAGATAAAGGGGACGGAACCTTGGTACTGTTGGGCGGGAAAATGGAAAAAAGGATGCCCTAATCTACTGACACGTGGCCCAAATAACTTTCATTTATTATATATAATAGATTTCGAAATCCTTTTGGATACACCGTTATTTTTTTCTCTTTTGATTTTCGTTTTTGGTTGCTATGCCAAGTGTCAGTAGTGTAGCTACACTGTAACAAAACGAGACGATATCAATCGAATACTCGCGGCGTATATGATCAAGAGGATATAGACACATTTTTACAACGATCAAATATCACAAAAAGAAACCTACATCAAATGGTGTCGTTGTGGCGTTTCAAAACGTGGTAATAATTAATGTTTTTAACAATTAAAAAAATCTAAAAAAAAAGTGTTTCTAAAAATTAATGCTGACATCAGTGAATAAGAATCTTATAGTGGTGAGATACACATAACATTCTAACCCTAGGTTAATATTCTATCATTAACTAATGGTTGTGTTATGTTTATATATTAAAGAGTTAATTACATAGATAGTTTTTTTTGTGGGAGGCTGTGGTTGCGGCTGAAGGGTAGTGGTGGGAGATTGCGACGGTGGGTGTTGGTGGTGGGAGGTGGAGGTGGAGGTGGTGGTAGTGGGTGAAGAGAGAGAGAGAAGACGGAAAGGGAGAAAGAGGCAGAGGTAGACAGATATTTCAAGTTTTTTTTAATATTTATACTTATTTTTTATTTCTTACATAATTAGTCCTTTAAATATCAAGTTATTTACTCAACAGTCACTGGGAAGGTAAAATGATAAGAATACCCTCATGAGCAAGGCACATAACCATAACTAACTAAAAAACCTAACTAGGTTTGGCCTAAAGGTTAAAACGTGCAAGATTTGAAAACATAAAGCACAAAACTTACAAACTTTTGTGCTAAAGAATACCGCCTGCAAAATGGTGTAAATATAAAGGACAAAACTTGTAATTTACTCTAATAAATATGTAGATAAAAATTGGGGTAAATTACACTTTTCGTCCTTTATGTTTGTATCAGATTGCAATAGATGACCTTTAACTTCAATAATTACAGTCACAGTCCTTTTTTTGTAAAACTCATTACACCATACGTCCTTTAACACTAACCAGGTTAAAATTTTCAGTTAAATATGGCATGTGCCTTGCACATGAGGGTAGATTAGTAATTTTACTATTATATTTAAAATATATTTAAAATATATATAAGTAAATAAACAACTCCAACCTCTCTATCTCAATCAGTTCTCTCTCCCCCACTATCTCTATCTCAGTTCCCTCACTCCCATCTCTCTCTATCTCAAAAACCAACCCCCACCACCACCACTGTGACAGCCGCCGCCACCAGATCCACCACAACACACCACCGTCTCCATCAAGACCCACCACACCATCACAGCGCCTCCAGCCGGATCCGCCACACAACCACCCCCGTCCATCCAAATCACCACACCGCAAAGTTTGAATCCGTTTGAACGACGACAACATAGTCTCTGAATCCGTTTGACCAGATTAGGGCCACCTCCATCCTTCCAAACCGCCACCCCCTGAACAACACCCCTTCATCATCCAACCAATAAAACCAGCAACAACAACCAATCCCTCTGGATTTTAATGATTATTGCGACTTTGTGATGTTCATAAGATAGAAAGGAGATGATAGAAAGAGTGGAGAAGAAGTGGATTGCTAATTTGACTTCTTTGTTTAAAAACTTCCACACAATAGAAAAATCTAATCATCACCAACAACAATCAAAAAACTTTCATAAGCAGAAAAATCAACTTAAAACCTGAAAGAAAGGAAAAAAAACCCAAAAATCAAACAAATTTCAAAACTATAATCAATCAAACTCAAACACAGATCCAATCTCAATAACCAAACTTTGAAATTCCCAAAAAGTTAACTTCAAATCAAACAATACCATAAAACAAATTGAAGAGGTATGGTCCCAATTCCATGCACACATGGCAGGGACCACACCATACTCCTCGTCCAACATGGCGCCTACATCAGCAAGCGAATCCAGAACTTCTGGAAGGCGTCAAGGTGGCACCGAAGATGCTCCTCCAGACAAAAAGGACAACATGTGTCACCATTAATCGGACGCCATGTGGACCTGCGACACAATCTAGGGGCAGACCGACAGCTGCAATACTAATCCTCCTGCATGGGCAAATAACGGCGCGCCACGTGTACCACTATCCTGACCACAGCAGAGGAGACCAAGAGGATATTCCCCTTGGTCGGACAGCTGGCGCCCGTTAGCAGCTGGCAAGGTCTCTCCACCCTCCTTCACCCTTCGGCTATAAATAGGACCCTTCATCATTCAGGTTAAACATTCTGTTCTCCTCACATTTCACCTACAACACACACTATTTTTTCTCCTCAGAGCAGTACTTATTCTCACGCCGGAGCCTGGTTAAGAGGGAAACCCCCATATTCCCCTTTTAATGAGCTAACGGTGTTGTTGTTTTGCAGGATTCCTGTCTTAGGCGAGTAGAGAAGGAGATTGAACCCCACGTACGAGACGACCCAGCTGGTTAACCCTAGTGTTATCTATTGTTTCATCATTGGCGCCCACCGCATCTTTTGCAAACCATTTTCATCTCATTTTTCTTCAAAAACACTCTCTAAATGACTGAACCAAACCCTTCTCCTCACGTGGACAGAGAAAGCTCTTCCTTTGAGCTGATTACGGACACTACTCATGTCCAAAGGCATCATGGGAACGGGCCCGTCAGAGAAGGACAAGTGACTAACAAAATACCTGATATCTTTGGAAGCACTTCCAGATTTATCAACAAACTACAAACGGAGCTAATTTCCAAACACCACTTGGAGTAGTTAACCAACCAACACCAGAAGCTCAAACGCCAAACCATGGGGCTGGCCCTTCAGCACCATCGGCTCAGGCGCAATTGAACATCTCAACACTCTTAGGGCTACCCGAAGGAGAAACTCTGGCCTCCTAGTATGCCAAACAAACGGCGTCTTTGAACCTTGTTTATGCGCAACTAAGCGCGCAACAAGCATTGCTTCAGGCGCAAGCTAATCAATCCGCTTTCGTTACTCCACCACAAAACCACCAAGTACTCAGATCCCTCAGCAAACACATGCGCGGAACCAGCAACATGAGAAAACACCCAACATGAGAAGACAAAGTGTCCACGACACGCGCGATACCTATGGTAACACCGAAAGTAACTATGTGCAACACACTCACCAATAGAAGAGATCAGTACACAGCCGTTTAGGACTGCGCAACATAAACGATGAATGGAACAGTTACAATGAAGACGATGACACAACATACAAACAAGAAAGCACAGTCTTCAGAAGATTACCACCGAATCATGAGGCGTACAAGCCCCGCAAACGCGCGGGATACAATCCAAATGCAGAGCATGATTATACGTTAAGCTATCGCCCGGAAGGCATAGCCGAAAGATCGAAGTTTATCAGGGAAATCGCAACAGCTGATATTGACAAGGCAAAACTGCCGCACAATGTAGGCAAGTACAATGGCATAACGGATCCTGACGACCACCTCCAAGTCTTCAACGGCGCAGGGTTAGTAGGTGGTTGGTCACTACCAACTTGGTGTCATCTGTTTGTGCAAACCTTTGTAGGCGCGGTGCGCGTATGGTTTGACAGTTTACCTGAAGGAAGGATCAAATCCTGGATGGATTTCCAACACAAGTTCCTCGCACATTTTTCCCAACAGCGCAGACACACCAGAGACCCAGCAGACTGCTTGAACATCTGGAGGAAAGATCATGAAAGCATTGAAGATTTCATCACCAGATACATCAAGGAGTGCCTGGAAATCGGGGATGTAGGGGAAAACATGATGCGCGCACACTTCATGAGGGTTGTAAAATGTGATGATCTGATCAAAAGAGTTAAAGGAAGAGATGGGGGTCCCAAAGATTGGGATACTTTCATCGAAGAGGCGAAAACGATCGCGAGAACTGACAAACAACTGACCGGCGATGATAGCCGTCAGTACAACTATAGCCAGCATGACAGACGCAACAAAAAGGGCAAGGGTCAACCCTGGAAGGCATCTGGCTACAGAGAAAGAAGTCCGCCCGCTGAGGATGCGCGCGCAACCAACAATCAAATCAGCCATCACAAAGAAGTTAAAAAAGAAAACAGAGAGAAACAATGGACTCCTCTGACAAAACCCCCTTCTGAAGTCCTGTCAACCGAAAATCATCAATTCAAACCCCCCCTACAGATGCGCAACAAGAGGGGACAAGATCCAAATCTCTTCTGTGAATGCCATAAAGATATAGGTCATTTGATGGATGACTGTATTAGTTTAAGGCAAGAAATAGAACGAGCTCTGAAAGGAGGTAAGCTCACTCATCTGGTTAAAGGGGGGAAAAGAGATAACCGCCAAATCCAAAGAAGGGAAGAGGGTCCAGATAACAAGAAGCTTCGAAAGCTAGAAACACACATGATCCAAGGGGGCCCGAGAAGACCACGAAAATATTATAACAAGCGCCCTCAAGACGATTCTTGGCGCGAAAGGTAAGTCGTTTTCCCAGTGGTACGAGGAGGTCCAAGGGAGCGGAGACCCATAGTCATTCCTGGAGTATTTGGCCATTACCAGACTGATTACATTTTTATAGATCCAGGGAGCACCGCAGATATCGTTTATGAGCAATGTTTTAATCAATTGGACCAAGAAGACATAGCGCGTTTAGAGCTAGTAGATTATCCACTCACTGGTTTCTGCAACGAGGCCGTCTTCCCTCTCGGTCAAATATCCTTCCCGGTGCTACTCTCGGATGGAAAGAACTCAAGGACAGAAGAAGTCACATTCATGGTTTTACCGGCAAATTCAAGACATGACATCCTTTTGGGAAGAGAATCCCAAGGAGATTTTAGCATGATTTGTTCAGGGCCACACTCAGCTGTTGGTTTCCCAACAGAAACAGGGATAGCCATAATTTATGCAAGCAAAGACGTCCTCGCGACCGATGAAATCAGACCAGCAAAAACAAGCAAGCCCACACATCGCGCAGAGCCCGAAAAATGGATACTAAACAACAAGTATCCAGAGCAAACTATCATTTTGGGCCCAGCAATGTCAGACCTCATGCGCGCAGCGCTCAACAAGTTGTTATTCGATAACATGGACGTATTCGCCTGGACACCGACCGATATGGTTGGCATTCCACGGCATATAGCAGAACACAGATTAAATGTCGCTAAAAATGCCAAACCAGTAGTACACACGAAACGTCATCTGGGAGACACAAAGCACGATGCCATGCAAGAACAGATCATAGAACTGCTAAACGCCGATATTATTAGAGAAGTACGCTATCAAACCTGGGTGGCCAGCCCAGTGATTGTTCCTAAAGGGAACGGCGGTTGGAGAATGTGCGTGGATTACAAAGATTTGAACAAAGCATGCCCGCGCGATTGTTATGCTCTACCCGAGATTGACGAGAAGATCGATTCACTAGCGTCTTTAAGATGGAAATGCTTTCTTGATTGTTATAAAGGATACCATCAAGTACAGATGGCTATCCAGGACGAAGACAAGACTGCATTTCGCACGCCAACAGGGCTGTACTGTTATACGAAAATGCCTTTTGGTCTAAAGAACGCAGGCGCAACATACCAAAGGTTGATGAACGAAACATTCAACGACGTCATCGGCAAATACATCGAAGTATACATGGATGACCTGGTCATCATGAGTAAGGAAGAGAATATGATGTTAGTGAACATTCAGAAAACGTTTGATACATCGCGGGGAGTAAACATCAAGCTAAATCCAGCGAAGTGCTCCTTCGGAATGGAAGAGGGGAAGTTCCTGGGTTTCATCGTTACCAAAGATGGGTTCAAGGTCAATCCCGATAAAGTGCAAGCAATAGATCGAATGCCTTCACCATCGACGATAAAAGAAATGCAGAAATTGGCCGGACGCTTAGCTGCATTAAACCGCTTCCTTGCCAACCACGCAGCAAAATCGTTTCCATTCATCAAAACCCTCCGCAACTGTGTAAAGAAGAACCAGTTCCAATGGACTCCAGAAGCTGAACAAGCGTTCTGAGAAATAAAAGACTGTCTGATACGCCTGCCAATGCTAACAACACCAATGAAAGGTGAACCGCTGGTCATGTACCTATCAGCATCAGAAAAAGCGGTAGGAGCAGTTCTACTGGTCGATCGACAAGGCGTGCAAACACCATTATATTACGTATCTCGCACCTTGAATGTCCCAGAAACAAGATATGCCATAATGGAAAAGTTGCTCCTCGCACTGATTCACGCGTTTAGACGATTGCGCAGGTACTTTGCCAATCATGTTATTCATGTTCTGACAAATTACAACATCGGCAATATCCTAGCAAGACCGCAGATATCAGGTAGATTAGCAAAGTGGGCTATAGAATTGGGAGGCCATAACGTGGTTTTCAGACCAAGGCCAGCGATCAAAGGTCAGGTACTAGCTGATTTCCTCACAGAGGTACCTGATGACAAAGACAGAGAATGTAAAGCAATGGAGAAGGCAGAGAAACAGTACTCAGAAGAACCATGGCTGTTATACACGGATGGCGCATCTAATGAAGATGGCGTAGGTGCAGGACTAAGGTTGGTAAGTCCGGAGAAACATGAGTTTACATACGCTATTCGGTTAGACTTCAAGAGCACAAACAATGAGGCCGAGTATGAAGCTTTTCTTGCCGGTTTACGGCTGGCAATCAAGATGGGGGTCAAACATATAGAAGCGCACGTCGATTCAATGCTCGTGGCTGGGAAAATCAATGGTCAGTATGATGCTAAGGGATACGTCATGGCACTGTATCTTGAACAAGCAAGAACCTTGCTTCAGAGTTTTAATTCTTACAAAGTGCATCACATCAACAGAAGCGAAAATAAGCCAGCAGATGCACTAAGCAAACTCGCATCAACCAGTTTCCAACATCTGGTTAAAGATGTGCGCATTGAAGTTCTAAGCAACCCATCAGTCCCATTGAGGCAGGTAAACGTCATCCAGCTTGGGGCAATATCCTGGATGACCCCGATCATCATGTACCTCCAGTCCAGAATTCTGCCGGAGAACAAAGCTGAAGCAAGAAAGATACAGTACATGTCTGACCATTACCAAATGTCTGATGGCATTCTGTATAGGAAGTCGTACCTTGGACCGTTACTACGATGGGTAGATCCAGAAGATGCCAACTACTTAATCCGCGAAGTACACGAGGGCATTTGTGGCAAACACGTAGGCCCAAGAATGGTAGTAGCGAAGGTGATGAACGCGGGCTATTACTGGCCAAGGATGCACCTGGACGCTGTAAAAGTTTTAAGAAAATGCAGTGGTTATCAGAGACACGCCCCAAAAACAATGCACCCGAAGAATGAACTATTTCCCGTCACAACGGCATGGCCGTTCCAGCAGTGGGGAATAGACATGGTTGGCCCCTTCCCAGAAGCCCCGGGAGCAGTGAAGTTTATCATAGTCGCGGTAGACTACTTTACCAAGTGGGTAGAGGCAAAGGCGCCAGCATTAACCACATCTATAGTGGTCCAAAGGTTCATTTGGGAACAAATAATCTGCCGGTTTGGCCTACCCCTGCGAATCATAACCGACAACGGAACAAACTTCGCTGCTAAAGACATCCAGAATTGGTTCAAAGAGCTAAACATCGAACAAACCTTTTCCTCGGTAGCACACCCACAAGGAAATGGTCAAGTTGAAGCAGTGAACAAAAGCATCGTGGATGGTATAAAAGCGAGGCTCGGGACGCAGCGAAGAGGATGGGTTGATGAGTTACCCAGCATCCTGTGGGCCCACAGAACAATGCCGAAGATAAGCAACGGAGAAACACTGTTCAGTCTAGTATATGGGTCCGAAGCTGTGATACCTGCGGAGATCGGTTTACCATCTCCTAAGATGCTGTAAATGAACGCCGTCAATAACGAAGAAGAAAGAAGGTTGGATCTAGACCTTCTAGAAGAAAGAAGAGAAATGGCGGCAATCAATGAAGCAAAATACAAAACCAAGCTGGAGAAATATTACAACAGCAAGGTCAGAGTCTGCACTTTCAACCCCGGAGATTACGTCTTGAGAGACAATGAGGCATCCAATGCCGAAAGACCGGGCAAGCTGGCCCCGAAATGGGAAGGACCTTACGTTGTAGACAAGGTCCTCGGGAAAGGAGCATACAAGTTGCGCACCATTGAGAACAAAGAAGTCCCCAGGACTTGGAATGCTCAACAATTAAGAAAATGCTATATGTAATCGGCCATAGTTTTTATATTTCCTTGTAATGAATGGCAACGCGCCCAACACAATCGTCTTTAATACAAGAAGTGTTGGCTATCTTATCTTCTGTGAATTTTTGTTACAACTGCATATATTACTTCGGGCATACACGAAATCACCAATGGCTTAGACACAGGAAACGTTGTAGACCTCCAAGGCTCGTCGCAACTAAGTGCACAGCAGGGTCGAGTATACACAACCAAAGCCTGTCAGCCAAGTGCTAATTCGTACCCACCTACACACGAAAACATCGTAGACATGGTAAAACAAACATTGTAAGACCTCCAAGGCTGAACACAGCCGGGTCAACACAATAACCTGTTAAAATGATCACTTCGTATACACGAATAAAACTATGTGCATAACGACAGAACAAACGTTGTAAAGTCACTCAAGCATAACACAACACAGTGTGAAGCCAGGATGACTAACACAATACAACCAGTCACAGCCATCATTCATTCGTGATACCTAATCAAATTAATTGAACACATGCACATATTGTAACGAGAACAAAATTTACAATGTACAAACCAACAACCTATGGTTAACATCATATATATGTCAAAAATATGTCAAAAGTATCAAACAACCATAGAACAGTTAAAGAAATTGTTCACGAACACGAAAAGCAGGAAATTGTCTGATGATTACAAGGCCAGTAGGCCAATACACGGCATGCAAACCGGAGGTCCTCAACCTTGATGACTGGGTCCCGCACCCTCAGTTTCAGGATCCTGGTCGCCAAGAGCCTTCTTCAACAGCTCAACACCATCAGTTTTTCGAGACAAATTCCCAACACCTTTAACAATTGCGAACTCGAGAAATTCATATTCTTGGCGTTTTTTGGCATAACGAGCTGCACAATCAGTTTTATACAGATCAAAATGGCTCATCGTCTCCTTAGCCTCAGCAGCCGCTCTTCCTTCGCCATAACCATCCTTATGACCATTATCATATGCAGCTTCACCAAGCTCGAACGTATACTTGGCCAGCTCATCAGACTTCACAATGCGATCAGCAATCTATAAAAAACAAAATGAGCGTACAAAATAAGAAACAAAGTGGAATAAATCAAAAAAGCGTAAGAAAACATACCAAAGGAACGCCACGTGTAAGTAACCACTTGCAATCAGCATTGGCCTCTTCCGCTATGATCTCAGAAGCCCGGCTTTCCGCAGATTTTTCAGCAATAATTTGTTCCAACTTGGCAATCCGTTGGAGGTATTCGTTTTCTCTCTTCTGATGCGAGGCGCGCTCCTGTTCAGCCTCATCGCTTATTTTCGTCTTCTCACCCTTCAACTTAACTATTTGATCATGAGCGGTTTGCATCTCTCGGTTGGTTCGTTCGCAGGCAGTCTCCCATTCTTTCTGCTTGTTAGCATTAAACTGTTTTTCCTTAGCAAGTTTGTCTTCTGCGTCCGTAACCCTCCATGCCAAACCTTTCTTTTCAGCATTAAATTTCTCCTTCTCTTCAACCAACTCCTTCTTGGCAGCCTCAAACTCTAATGTATCATCTCCCATCAACTGCCACTCCCTCACAATTTCCTGGCAAGTAGCATAAAAATTAACACCGACATGGATGTGATCATCTAAAAGATCCATCCGGTGGCGATTTTTCTGGAACATCCTCTCAGCTGAGGGGAGAGACAAGGAGTAGAATTCGTGACAATTGGCGAGATTAGTCATTCTTGAACCTTGAGTCAAAGACCAATGAGGTGTATGGGGAAGATCGTCATAGGCAGGGTTATGGGTAGTCTAGGAACCACCGTGAACATGTTGATACTCCGGACTCTGGCGAGTCCCAGATGCACCACCTCCTCCAGAACCCTGCACACGTTTAGTATAGATGGCGGCACGAGGAGTGGCTTCACTCGAGTCCACCTCCATCTCAACTCCTTCAACACGACCTCCACCAGCACCAGCATCAACACCTTCCCTAACTTGCTTTACCTCGACATCATCTCCTTCCCCTTTCCCTTTGGGTCAGGGTGTGGAGGAGTTAAACCAAAAGTTCTGGAAGGAGGAGAAGCAGGAGGGGTAATCTTGGAAATATCAATCTTGCGCACACCCTTGCCATGCTTAGGAGCTGCTACAAATTAAGTACAAACAGTCAAAAGAAAGAAAGTATGCAAAGCACAAAGCATGCACAAACGAAAGAAGTACCTCGAGAACCAGCAAACTTAAACGTTTTTTCTAGTTGATTACCTGCCTTTGCACTAAACACAACCAAGTCAATCTCTGACTCGAATGGTGCAACGGGAGTTTCTTTTTGTAACTTAGATTTCTTCTCGGCTAAAGCAGCAGCAGCTTGCGCATCAAGCTCTTTTTTCTTATCTTCAAGAAGCTTTTTCTTCTTCATTATTTCGGTCAAAGTAGCATCATCACCAGGGTCACGCTCTGACCGTTCACTCCTGAGTCTAAACCAGATAGCGTGTCAGATACAACAACATAGTCCAGGAAAGAGAGGTTAGAAGGTCGCTTACGAGGTCCCACGGGCACGGGTTCCTCGACCTTCTTCTCTTCAGTCTTATCTCTTTTCTTCTTCTTCCTAGTTTCTAACTGTTCAGCACTATCAACCGGAGTTTCAACAATGTCAGCAACAGGCTCATTAACAGTCCCTCGTTGCGGACCTGCACGCGCGGAACGGTGGATTAGATCTTGATGTGATTCATCAGACTCCTCACTCGAAAGGATGATAACCCTCCCTCGAGTAGGAGTAGGATCAACGTCAATATCATCATCAGTATCATCTCCATCGTCTTCACCTAAAACAGTATTGGCATAGGTAGCCAGACTCTCGCTGGTAGGGTGCAAGAAATTATTCCTTATCTGGTCAACCCACAAAGGTTTCCCTTCAAGCAGCGCAGCAACAACCATGGCACCACCGGCCTTCGGATCGAAAACATTTATCAAGCTATACCCTGCTGCAAAACACAAGAAGACGTGAAGGGAAGCATAACAAAAAGAAAGAGAAAGTCAAGGAAATCAATAACAGTAATAACTTTCCCTTGATAGCCATAAATTGGAAAACCCCTAGGGTTTTGAGGAGCCCACAACATACTCATCCCGTCTGCCACCAGAGCCCTCTCTTCAAGTTGAGTGATAGGGGTAACCTTCCGGGTCAAAACTTTATACCACTCTTGTTCGGTAAAATCCACCGACACATTCACATAAGGAACCCCTTCACTCTCGTCCCGGTAATGCATATCAATGGGGATGACCCCAAGATGAATGTAGAAAAACTTCTGTTTCCAGTCATGAAGACTCTTAGGTGGGTGAATGCTGCAAGGATTAACCCCACTGGTACGGAAATTAAAGGAGTAGAAACCGCTGGTATAACTGACGAAATAGAACACATTAAACTTTTCAAAAGTTGGTTCGATACGGTTAGCCCTGCATATGAACTCGAAATGGGTAATCCTTGGCAACCCTAGAGCGTTTATTTGTGAGATATGCAATCCATAATTCGTCAACACTTCTCTGGTTAATTTCGTCATTGGAAGACGAAAGTTGCCTTCACGGAAGAAATCAGCATATAACGTCATATATCCCGAAGGGGCATCCAAGGCGGTTGAATTATGGGTCGGAATTTGAGCACCCCATTTGGAACAGAAACCAAGATCTCGAACAAGATTTCGAAATTCTTCTTCTTTCCAGTTTATCTCTGCCCGATCCGGACCAGGAGGATTCCTTGGCTTATATTTCCTCTTCTTGTTAGTAGGCTTTGCACTGGTAGACATGATTATGGAAGAGAGATGGAGAAGAGGAAGAATAAATCGGTGGAAGATAAAGAGAGGAAAAGAGGAGTTTGAAATTTGAACTTGAAAGGAGAAGTGTTGGAAAATGATAACCGCCTGGTATTTAAACCCATCGCATTAAATGCGATGGGTAGTGGACCGTCAGGGAGACAGAGAGACGTCCACCAGGGAACTGACACGTCAGGAGAGAGAAATAACGTCGCCTCCAATATAGGGCGCGTGGCTGCCACGCGCCTGACAAACGGTGAAAGCGTGCCTGACGTTTCTGAAAAAGCAACTGTTCATCTCTCTGAAAAGACAGCCACCTCAGACGGAATGTCAGTCGTGTCAGTTGTCCTAATCTCCACAAAGAAACTTCCCTTGGAAGGAACTTGCCAAAAGTGAAGTTACCAACATACGCCATGCGCCGTTTTGGCTCAACTTTGAAAGACTGCCATCATGCGCCATGCGCCGTTTTGGCTCAACTTTGAAAGACTGCCATCATGCACCATGCGCCGTTTTAGCTCAACTTCGCAAGGCTGCCATCATGCGCCATGCGCCGTTTTGGCTCAACTTTGAAAGATTGCCATCATGCGCCATGCGCCGTTTTGGCTCAACTTCACAAGGCTGCCATCATACGCCATGGGTCGTTTTGGCTCAACTTCGCAAGGCTGCCATCATGCGCCATGCGCCGTTTTGGCTCAACTTCGCAAGGCTGCCATCATGCGCCATGCGCCGTTTTGGTTCAACTTCGCAAGACTGCCATCATGCGACATGCGACGTTTTGGCTCAACTTCGCAAGGCTGCCATCATGCGCCATGCGCCATTTTAGTTCAACTTCGAAAGACTGCCACCATGCGACATGCGCCGTTTTGGCTCAACTTCGCAAGGACACCTTCATACGCCTTACAAAGACAAACAACAAAACCACTACCCTCATGCGTCCAGAATCCCTCCTAGACAATAAACTCAACTCAAAGGCACACTGGATTGGGGGGACTTGAAGATGTATGGTCCCAATTCCATGCACACATGGCAGGGACCACACCATACTCCTCGTCCAACATGGAGCCTTCATCAGCAAGCTAGGGATGGCAATGGGTCGGGTTTGGGATGGGTTTAGGTAATCCCAAACCCAAACCCGGTTAGATAAGCTTGTCCCAAACCAGTCCCAAAACCCGTCGGGTTTCTAGCGGGTAAATACCCATCGGGTATACCCATGGGTTTTGGGTAAACCCGTTAATTTAAAAAGATTACTCGTTGGGTATACTCATCTCAAAACTCATTGGGTATCTATCGGGTAACTACTAACCGGTTACATTTTGTATTGTCGTTATAAAAATATATATCAAATAACTACAATGTATACGGAATAGAATCCCTATATGTGTAAAAAATGGATGTATCATATATATATATATATATATATATAAATATTTAATAATATAAAAGAAACTATATCGAGAATACAATCGGGTAAATGGGTACACTTTATCGGGTAATTGGGTCGGGTAAACGGGTATATCACTAAATCCCAAACCCGTCCCAAACCCGCGAAAAAAATATAAACTATTCCCAAACCCGATTAACCAACCCCAAACCCATCCCAAATGTGTCGGGTTTCGGGTTTACCCAGCGGGTTCGGGTTTGATTGCCATCCCTACAGCAAGCGAATCCAGAAGCTTCTAGAAGCTTCTGGAAGGCATCAAGGTGGCACCAAAGATGCTCCTCCAGACAAAAAGGACAACACGTGTCACCATTAATCGGACGCCATGTAGACCTGCGACACAATCTGGGGGCAGACCGACAGCTGCAATACTAATCCTCCTGCATGGGCAAATAACGGCGCGCCACGTGTACCACTATCCTGACCACAGCATAGGAGACCAATAGGATATTCCCCTTGGTCGGACAGCTGGCGCCCGGTAGCAGCTGGCAAGGTCTCTCCACCCTCCTTCACCTTTCGGCTATAAATAGGACCCTTCATCATTCAGGTTAAACATTCTGTTCTCCTCACATTTCACCTACAACACACACTATTTTTCTCCTCAGAGTAGTACTTATTCTCACGCCGGAGCCTGGTTAATAGGGAAACCCCCATATTCCCCTCTTAACGAGCTAACGGTGTTGCTGTTTTGTAGGATTTCAATCTTAGGCGAGTAGAGAAGGAGATTGAACCCCACGTACGAGACGACCCAGCACTTAACCCTAGTGTTATCTAGTGTTTCATCACAGAACAAGAATAATAATAAAAATAATAATTAATAATGTCACACCCCAACCGATGGCGGAATCATCGGGGCGCGGCACTGAGCGAAACAGATTGTCCATGAGTATCCATAACAACTATTAATTACTAGATACTTAAAACGTCATGTCCCATACCATAACATATCCAAATAAAACAGTTATTACAAATAATTGTCTCATAAACAAATACTGATCCGACAACTCAGATTTCAAAATAGACAATTCGTTTATTTGTTTCTAGACTCTTTCCTAGACTCGATTTCACAGCAAGCCAAGCATTTTAACATCTTAAGCACCTGCCACATACGTTAAAGTAAAAGCCAGTACACATAGTGTAAAGGTGAGCATACAAGTTTAATAGGTATAATAGAGTTCGAAATCGTTTACGCATAACCAGGACGTACAACGAGTGAAATGAAGTACGTAAGTTATCGACATGATCCTATCAATACCAATGAATGCGGATTGACTGCGTAAGGCAGTTCGTAACTCATATTCACTACTGCGAATCATGTGATTAATAGTCCTTAACAACCCCTGAGTGAACAGGTGCTGAGTCCAAACTATAGTACTATCGTTGCTAAGGCAGGTAGACAGCAATCTATGTGTAAACATAACAAACAAGCATTCATCAAGTCACGTATACATGCGGTAGCGGTTAGCGTTAAAGTATTGCATAGTGTGTTCGATGTGATTTAGAATAAGTAACGTACGTAACACCCAAAAGTGCGTAAAGCAAAAAGGATTCGAGTATACTCATAGCGATGATGGATTGAAGGGAGCGCTAGAGTGAGTTTAGCCTGATTAGAACGATAAGCGGCGCGTAAAACGGTGCAAAGTGGAAAGTGCCGAATGGTAATCCGATCGGTTTGCCAGTCGATCAGATGACAATCTGTTTGGATGGTCATCCGATCGGATGGCCATTCGATTGGATTATCATCTCGTTTGATGAGGATGTGTTTGTGTATAATGGTTTGCCTTTTGAAGTTTTCGTTGTAGCATTTTGATAACATAGAAGTATCTCTACCCTTCAGATCGGTCGATCGAACGGCGGTTCGATCGGACGGCGATCCGACTGGCGAGGCTTCTCAGTTTGTGAACAAGTTCACAGCAGGACGATCACTCGATCGGATGGCTATCCGATCGGGTGGCAATCCGCATGTATTGAACATGTTAAAAATTGTTTAAGTGTTGAAGTCCCAAACGTCACATGGTCAGATGGTCGCTCGATCGGGTGGCAACCCGATCGGACGGAAATCCGTTCGACGTTCAGTTCTTCTAAGATTTAAACAAGGTTTTAAGTGTGGGACCAAGGTGCAAGCCGATCGGGTGGCTCTCCGATCAGATGGCAATCCGATCGGACGACAATCCGTCCTAGCGACCTGATCGTCCTGACACTTGGTAATTTTGATAGTTTATAGTTTTGATCGAGACGATGTGAAACGTGCTAAGCAACAGAACTTCGTCAAGCCCCAAGTGATCCGATCGGACAGGAATCACCCTAGCCCGGTCAGTCCGTGGTTCATGCTTAACCCGAAATCTGTAGTCTCTTGGATAGAATTCAGATCTGGAACTAACACCCTATTAAGAAAGAGTAGAAGATCAGAACAAGCTCCGATTCTATCAGTTTTGAGTGCATTGAGTGTAAAAGAGTTGAAAGAAAGCTTGAAAACAATCTTTCAATCCTTTTCACCATGATTATATTCAGATCTATTCAAGATCTTTGTTTATTTATGTAGAAATCGTCCAGATCTAAGTTGTTCTTGGTGGATTGAAGCCAAAACATGAAGTTCATAAGAACTCTATGATGACATCATCCTAGAACACCTCAAATCTAGTGATTTCATAGTTGAAAGTTAAGATTCAAAAGATAGAAAGGTGTAGGAGAGCGTGTAGATCAAGAAAGTACAAGATTTAGGTTGAAAACTTACAAGAATCGTGAGAAATTGAGAGAAAGAGCGGCTGGAGCGAGTTGAGTCGAGTGAGAGCTGTCACATCAAGTGATGTGACATATGAAGGGTATTTATAGGGTTTCCCAAAAAGAAAAGTGGGGAAAGTGGCTGGTCGATCGGGTGGCAGCCCGATCGGGTGTCAACTCGATCGGAGGTCAACCCGATCGGATGGCAATCCGATCGGATGGCCTCTCGATCGGTTGGCCACTCGATCCGAGTGTTCGGCGTGACAAGTTTTACTGTTTTGATTCGCGTGTCGGGTTTTGCGATGCGATAGAGTTTCTCATTAATCCCAACTACTATATCTAACATAAAATCATCAAGTTAATTAGGATGATTACACTTGCGTTTAGCGTCTGCGATTCTATTGCGATAGTGTTGCGATTGCATATCGATTAATCACCACAACATAAACATAAATAAACATGCACAAGTAACACATAAGTAGCACACACACGTAAAACAACAACTAGAACGCATAATTCGAGTTGCGAATGCGATAGCGATTGCGATAAGCGATAATGCTATAAAACATGCGATAAACATCGATTAAACCTCGATCATTAACAAGTACTCCACATAATACAACTAACGTAACAAAGCAAATAGACTATCTACAAGTCAAAGAAGTCAAAACAGGAATTAAGCAAGGAGTGATAGATCACAATTAGCAATCTTTCTTCCTTTGACTTCAATGTTGACTTTGACTTTCGAAACACGGGGTGTTATAGCCTCCCCCACTTAAGTGAATTTCGTCCCGAAATTAGGTCGAAGCCGTAACAAACATCTGCGGGTACATCGCCTTCATGTCGCTTTCGAGTTCCCAAGTGAACTCTGCGCCTCGTTTGCCTTCCCATCGGACCTTCACAATGGGAATGCGTGAGAGTGTGAGCTGCTTGGTTTGGCGGTCCATGATCTCGACAGGCTTCTCCACAAAGTGTAGTGTTTCGTTTACTTGAAGATCCTCAAGTGGTACGTACAAATCATGCTCAGCCAGGCACTTTCTGAGGTTTGACACATGGAAAGTCGGGTGAACGTTGCTAAGTTCCTTCGGTAGTTCGAGTCTGTAGGCCACTTTTTCGATCCTTTCCAGAATCTTAAAGGGTCCAACATATCGAGGCGCGAGTTTCCCTTTCTTGCCAAATCTGACCTCACCCTTCCAAGGTGATACCTTTAGGAGTACGTGATCGCCAACGTCAAATTCAAGGGGCTTGCGTCGTCTATCGGCGTAACTTTTCTGACGACTGTGAGCTTTCAGCAGATTGTCTCGAATTTGGAGGATTTTGTCAGTCGTTTCTTGCAATAGCTCAGGACCGGTTAATTGCGAGTGTCCGATCTCGTGCCACACAATAGGCGATCGACATTTTCTTCCGTATAATGCCTCAAACGATGCCATTTGAATGCTGGAATGATAACTGTTATTGTACGAGAATTCGACTAAAGGTAAGTATGCGTCCCAATTACCACCGAAATCTATGCCACACGAACGGAGCATGTCTTCAAGGGTACGAATCGTTCTTTCAGTCTGACCGTCGGTTTGGGGATGAAAAGCGGTACTTAGATTAAGCGTAGTACCGAGAGCTGTTTGAAACGTTTCCTATAGACGCGAGGTAAACCGAGCATCACGGTCAGAGATGATGTCGCGAGGCGTCCCATGTCGACAAATGATCTCATTGGTGTAGATTCGGGCTAATCTTTCTACCTTGTAGTCTTCTCGTATCGGCAGAAAATCAGCAGATTTGGTTAAACGGTCAACGACAACCCAGATGTTGTCGTGACTTGATGGCATGCGCGGAAGTTTCGTTATGAAGTCAATAGCTATATTCTCCCACTTCCACATAGGGATCTCGGGTTGAACGAGTAAGCCAGAGGGTCTTTGGTGCTCGGCCTTGACTTTCGAGCAAGTCAGGCACTTCGAAACATAGAGGGCGACATCTCTCTTCATGCCCGGCCACTAGTACTTGTAGCGAAGGTCCTGGTACATTTTATCGGCACCAGGATGAATAAAATATCGAGACTTGTGGGCTTCGTCCATCAAAATCTGTCGTAAATCGGTCCGCTTAGGGATCCAAATTCGGTCCAGATAATGGAATATCCCATTCGACTTATTCACTAGCTGGGCTCCATCATTGAGAATCCTTTCCTTCTTCAGAGTTCGTTCGGTAAAACAAGCATGTTGGGCTTCGCGGATGAGGGTTTTGAGATGATGCTGGGCGGGAATATTATGAGCACTATGCAAATAGCTTCGTCGGCTTAGAGCGTCGGCAACGACATTTGCTTTGCCTGGATGATAACGGATCTCACAGTCGTAATCATTGAGAAGTTCTACCCACCGGCGTTGACACATATTTAGCTCTTTCTGGTCAAAGATATGTTGTAGGCTCCTATGATCTGTGAAGATCGTACACGTGGTACCATACAGGTAGTGTCGCCAAATCTTCAACGCAAAAACAACTGCGCCTAGCTCGAGGTCATGGGTTGTATAGTTCTTCTCGTGGATCTTGAGCTGACGAGATGCGTAGGCGATAACCTTGTCTCGTTGCATGAGAACACAACCAAGACCAAGGTTTGAGGCATCACAATAGACGATAAAGTCATCGTTTCCGTCGGGTAAAGTGAGGACAGGAGCATTGCAAAGCATGTGCTTGAGGGTTTGGAAGGCAGTCTCTTGTTCAGTTCCCCAAACAAAAGGCTTGTCTTTATGCGTGAGAGAGGTAAGCGGCACGGAAATTTTTGAGAATCATTCGATAAATCGGCGATAATAGCCAGCTAATTCGAGAAAAGAACGGACTTCAGACGGGTTCTTAGGTGTAACCCAACTCTTAACAGCTTCAATCTTCACGGGATCGACGTGAATACCTTGACTATTGAGAATATGACCAAGGAATTGAACCTCCTCTAGCCAAAATTCACACTTGGAAAACTAGGCATGGAGTCGATTCGCCTGAAGTTGCTCAAGAACCAAACGTTGATGTTACGCGTGTTCGGTTTTCGTCTTTGAATAGATCAGGATATCATCGATGAACACGATGATGAGGCGGTCAAGAAACAGTTTTCACACGCGATTCATCAGATCCATGAAAACCGCGGGTGTGTTGGTTAGACCAAAAGGCATAACAACGAACTCATAATGGCCGTAACGAGTGCGAAAAGCGGTTTTGGGTATATCCTCCTCTTGAATGCGTAGTTGGTGATAGCCTGAGCATAGATCGATCTTTGAGAAACACAGAGCACCTTGTAGCTGGTCAAACAAATCATCGATTCGAGGTAGGGTATAGCGATTCTTGATTGTCAGCTTATTCAGTTCCCGATAGTCGATGCACATCCGGAACGACCCATCCTTCTTTTTGATGAAAAGGACCTGTGCTCCCCAAGGAGAGGTGCTTGGGTGAATGAAGCCTTTATCAAGCAGTTCCTGGAGCTGACTCGAGAGTTCACGCATTTCGGATGGAGCGAGCCGATAAGGAGCTCTAGCAATAGGATTTGCTCCAGGAACGAGGTCGATACGAAAGTCGATATCACGACTTAGAGGAAGACCTGGAAGATCATCAGGGAATACATTCGGAAATTCACAAACCACGGGAACGTCGTTCTTTCCAGGATTACCTTTCTTTTCCTTCTCCGCTACTACAATGTTGGCCAAGAAAGCTCTGTATTCCTTGCGGAGATACTTGCTAGCTTGGATATATGACATGAGCTTGAGGTATTTCGAGAGAGTTTCGCCATACACACAGAGTTGATCACCATTCGCGAGCGCGAATCGAATCATCATATCAAAGCAAACAACTTCAGCATGGTTTTCACGAAGAAAGTCCATACCTACTATGATGTCAAAACTACCAAGCTGCATCAGAATAAGGTCAATAGGGAAAACGTGATTGTTGAGTTCGAGAGTGCAATCACGAAGAATAGAATTGACGGCGACGGTTCTTCCGGTGGCAAATTGAACATCGAACGTCGAGGGGAGATGGGAGCGCTTACGATTAAGGAGCGTTTTAAACTCAAACGATACAAAACAGTTATCGGCTCCAGTATCAAATAAACACGAAGCATAAATACCATTCACAAGAAACGTACCATTAACCACATTGTTGTCAGCCTGAGCCTGGTGCACATTGATGTTGAAAGTTCGGGCGCGAGCTGCTTGTTGTTGTTGCTGCTGAGGCTGTTGCTGCTGTTGCTGGGGCTGCTGCTGTTGCTGGGGCTACTGCTGTTGCTGGGGCTACTGCTGTTGCTGGGGCTGCTGCTGTTGTGGCTCTTGCTTCACAACTCGGTTTGGGCACATATTTGCGAAGTGGTAGGGATCACCACACACAAAGCAAACTCTAGCATTGATCGCGGGTGCCTGAGCCGCTTGCTGGCCTTGAGGAGCGGGAAGTAGAGCTTGTTGAGCAGTAGCTGGAGCTGTAGCTTGTCGAGGACCTGTACGGCAGTTGGCGGTGAAATGGCCATACATGTTGCAAATGTACACAAAATCTGCAAGCGATTTCCACTGGATGATGATAGGTGCAAGTCGGGCAGGCAGGGTGAGGACCAGTGTAAGCACGCTTCACAGGCGGTGCTTGAGTAACTGGTGCTGTAGTTGATCGGTGTTGAGGTTGCTGCGGAGCTGGTACAGCTTGAAGCGGGGAAGCAATGGTGACAGCACAGTTCTTGTTGCTGGAGTTGCTGTTCTTCCTCTTGCGACGAGAGGACTTTGATGACTGAGGAGCGGCGGCGGTTTCATCAGTTGTAGCGGTGGTAGCTTGATGCAAGTTCTTTGAGGCTTTGTCCCAGACACCAGCCTTGACTCGCTTATCGTTTATCTCAGCGGCTAGCAGATAAGTTTCCTCGATTGTTGCTGGTTTGGAGTGTGCACAAAATCTGCAACACAATCTGGCAGAGCTCGGATATACTTCTTGATCGTCATATCAGCAGTCTTGACTTGATCAGGACAGATTATGCTAAGTTTCTTGAAGCGAGCAGTTAAAGCAGCATTGTCACCATCCTTCTGCTTGATATGCCAGAATTCGTCCTCCAGCTTTTGGCGCTCATGGGGAGGGCAGAACTCGTCCAACATGACGTTCTTCAACTCTTCCTATGACAGACCATAAGCTGCATCATTTCCGCGTTTGTTCCTCTCGGTCGTCCACTAGTCTAAAGCGCGGGACTGGAAGACGCCGGTAGCATTCAGAGTGTGGAAATTGTCGGGACAGCCACTCTGGCCAGGGTGACCTCGATCGAATCAAACCATTGAAACAAGGCCGTAGGGCCATCTTCGCTAGTGAATTCTTTCGGTCCGCAAGCTTTAAACTGCTTGAAGCTGAAAGCAGTTTTAGGGGTTTCAGTCCTGGACTCTTCAGACAACTTGCTAGCATTCTCGTATAGGTCGCTAACGATCTAAGGAATGACTTTCGCTATCTGTTTAGCGACGAGAGCAGCAAGACGTTTGTCTTTCTGGTTATGGCGAGCAGCGCGCGAGTGACGGGATCCAGATGACGACATTGTCTGCAACAGACATCGCAATGGGACTCAGACACAATATAATCGAGTCTCACCTCACACGCCTAATACTACTAAAGCTCAGTAACACGATCACGTAAACACATAGGCACATAATCACATATTCACATAAGTACAGAAGCAAATAAGCACGTAAAGCACAGAAGCACAAGAGGCACTATCATTCAAAGTTCGCGAGCGTTCGAGAATAGCGATTGCGATTAGCGAGTAACATAGCGAGTAGTATAGTATAAGCGAGTAACATAACATGCGATCATCCATCGATTTGTTAGCGATTTGGGGTAGATGTGCAGTGCGGGTCGTGAGTGTCGATTAAAGCGAAGAGCGATACGCGAATAAATCACCAAAAATCGTAACACATAAACAGATAAAATCACATAAAACACATAAAATCCACATAAAAGCGACGAATATCAGAGTCGGTAGTTGCGAGCTCAGAATCGAAACACATAAAAATCGAGAATGGATTGTCTGCGGCTGTAAGACGTCGACTATCCAAAGTGGTTCGACTATTCTCGAGGACTTTTGCTACACACTTTAACCTTTGGACTGTGCTCTTGCCTCGAATTTGGGCGAATGGCACGCATCCTTACAGCTATAGTGCAACTTCAAGTCGTTGGAGTCCGTCGAGAATTTGGTGAGAGTTTTATAAAAACCATAATAGAGACCGGAATAAGTCGTTAAGGTTCGGGTTTCACCCCAAACTTAACAACTTCGTTCCTGTTTTAATAAAATAAGGAAGAATTATGCATCAAATTATGGATTTCACTCCTGATTCAACGCAAATTCTCCTCTTTATAGATAAAAATTCGGGTCGAACAAGCAATTTAGTTGAGAGTTTGTGGTTTTCACACTTAATCTCGACCTAATCGCTCGTTCATTTTCGAAAATTAGAGTGCAGCGATAGTGTAGTGTAAGCGAGAACAACGAGATATAGCAAGTAAGCTCGTACAAAGCCCCTACAGGGTGTGCACAAGTCAGTCTGTTGGTAATCGCTCGTACATTTTCAAAAATTAGAGTGCAGCGATAGTGTAGTGTAAGCGAGAAAAACGAGATATAGCAAGTAAGCTCGTACAAAACCCCTACAAGGTATGCACAAGTCGGTCTGTTGGTACCTAACTATAGACTAGGTCGTTTCTAAAACATCGACCCGGACTAGGTCGAGTCTTGGCTAATTCCCTATAGTTATGGCTCTGATACCAATCTGTCACACCCCAACCGATGGCGGAATCATCGGGGCGCGGCACTGAGCGAAACAGATTGTTCATGAGTATCCATAACAACTATTAATTACCAGATACTTAAAACGTCATGTCCCATACCATAACATATCCAAATAAAACAGTTATTACAAATAATTTTCTCATAAACAAATACTGATCCGACAACTCAGATTTCAAAATAGACAATTCATTTATTGGTTTCTAGACTCTTTCCTAGCCTCGATTTCACATCAAGCCAAGCATTTTAACATCTTATGCACCTGCCACATACGTTAAAGTAAAAGTCAATACACATAGTGTAAAGGTGAGCATACAAGTTTAATAGGTATAATAGAGTTCGAAATCGTTTACGCATAACCAGCACGTACAACGTGTGAAATGAAGCACGTAAGTTATTGACATGATCCTATCAATACCAATGACTGCGGATTGACTGCGCGAGGCAGTTCGTAACACATATTCACCACTGCGAATCATGTGATTAATAGTCCTTAACAACCCCTGAGTGAACAGGTGCTGAGTCCAAACTATAGTACTATCGTTGCTAAGGCAGGTAGACAGCAATCTATGTGTAAACATAACAAACAAGCATTCATCGAGTCACGTATACATGCGGTAGCGGTTAGCGTTAATGTACTGCGTAGTGTGTTCGATGTGATTTAGAATAAGTAATGTATGTAACACCCAAAAGTGCGTAAAGCAAAAAGGGTTCGAGTATACTCACAGCGATGATGGATTGAAGGGAGCGCTAGAGTGAGTTTAGCCTGATCAGAACGATAGCATAAACGATAAGCGGCGCGTAAAACGGTGCAAAGTGAAAAGTGTCGGATGGCAATCCGATCGGATGGCCAGTCGATCGGATGACAATCCATTCGGATGGTCATCCGATCGGATGGCCATTCGATTGGATTGTCATCTCGTTTGGTGAGGATGTGTTTGTGTATGATGGTTTGCCTTTTGAAGTTTTCGTTGTAGCATTTTGAAAACAGAGAAGTATCTCTACCCTTCAGGTCGGTCGATCGGGCGACGGTCCGATCGGGTGACAACCCGTTCAGCGAGATATTCCTCAGAGAACAAGTTCACTGCAGTGTTGTCACTCGATCGGATAGTCTGCCGATCGGGTGGCAATCTGTTGGAACTGGTAATGTATTGAACATGTTGAAAATTGTTTAAGTGTTGAACTCCCAAACATCATAGGATCGGATGGTAGTTCGATCGGATGGCAATCTGATCAGACGGTAATCCTTTCAACGTTCAGATCCGCAAAAGTTAAAACAAAAGTTTAAGTGTGGGACCAAGGTGCTAGCCGATCGAACGGCTGTCCGATCGGATGGCAATCCGATCGGACGGCAATCCGTCCTAGCGACCTGATCGTCTTGACACTTGGTAATTTTGATAGTTTATAGTTTTGATCGAGACGATGTGATACGTGCTAAGCAACAGAACCTCGTCCAGCCCCAGGTGATCCGATCGGACAGGAATCACCCTAGTCCGGTTAGTCCGTGGTTCGAGCCGGTGGTTCATGCTTAACCCGAAATCTATAGTCTCTTGGATAGAATTCAGATCTGGAACTAACACACTACTAAGAATGAGTAGAAGATCAGAACAAGCTCTGATTCTATCGGTTTTTAGTGCATTGAGTGTAAAAGAGTTGAAAGAAAGCTTGAAAACCATCTTTCAATTCTTTTTCACCATGAATATGTTCAGATCTATGCAAGATCTTTGTTTATTTATGTGGAAATCGTCCAGATCTAAGTTGTTCTTGCCTTCTTGGTGGATTGAAGCCAAAACATGAAGTTCATAAGAACTCTATCATGACATCATCCTAGAATACCTCAAATCTAGTGATTTCACAGTTAAAAGTTTAGATTCAAAAGATAGAAAGGTGTAGGAGTGCGTATAGATCAAGAAAGTACAAGATTTAGGTTGAGAACTTACAAGAATCGCGAGAAATTGAGAGAAAGAGCGGCTGGAGCGAGTTGAGTCGAGTGAGAGCTTTCACATCAAGTGATGTGACATATGAAGGGTATTTATAGGGTTTCCCAAAAAGGAAAGTAGGGAAAGTGGCTGGTCGATCGGGTGGCAGCCCGATCGGGTGTCAACTCGATCGGAGGTCAACCCGATCAGATGGCAATCTGATCGGATGGCCACTCGATCGGTTGGCCAATCGATCCGAGTGTTCGGCGCCACGAGTTTTGCTGTTTTGATTCGCGTGTCGGGTTTTACGATGCGATAGAGTTTCTCATTAATCCCAACTACTATATCTAACATACGATCATCAAGTTAATTAGGATGATTACACTTGCGTTTAGCGTCTGCGATTCGATTACGATAGTGTTGCGATTACGTTTCGATTAATCACCACAACATAAACATAAATAAACATGAACAAGAAACACATAAGTAGCACACACACGTAAAACAACATCCAGAACGCATAATTCGAGTTGCGAATGCAATAGGCGATAAGGCCATAAAACATGCGATGAACATCGATTAAACCTCGATCATTAACAAGTACTCCACATAATATAACTAACGTAACAAAGCAAATAGACTATCTACAAGTCAAAGAAGTCAAAACAGGAACTGAGCAAGGGGTGACAGATCACAATTAGCAATCTTTTCTTCCTTTGACTTCAATGTTGACTTTCACTTTGACTTTCGAAACACGGGGTGTTACAGCATCTGTCACACCCCAACCGATGGCGGAATCATCGGGGCGCGGCACTGAGCGAAACAGATTATCCATGAGTATCCATAACAACTATTAATTACCAGATACTTAAAACGTCATGTCCCATACCATAACATATCCAAATAAAACAATTGTTACAAATAATTGTCTCATAAACAAATACTGATCTGACAACTCAGATTTCAAAATAGATAAGTCGTTTATTTGTTTCTAGACTCTTTCCTAGCCTCGATTTCATAGCAAGCCAAGAATTTTAACATCTTAAGCACCTGCCACATACGTTAAAGTAAAATTCAATACACATAGTGTAAAGGTGAGCATACAAGTTTAATAGATATAATAAAGTTCGAATTCGTTTACGCATAACCAGCACGTACAACGTGTGAAATGAAGCACGTAAGTTATCGACATGATCCTATCAATAACAATGACTGCGGATTGACTGCGCAAGGCAGTTCGTAACACATATTCACCACTGCGAATCATGTGATTAATAGTCCTTAACAACCCCTGAGTGAACAGGTGCTGAGTCCAAACTATAGTACTATCGTTGCTAAGGCAGGTAGACAGCAATCTATGTGTAAACATAACAAACAAGCATTCATCGAGTCACGTATACATGCGGTAGCGGTTAGCTTTAAAGTATTGCGTAGTGTGTTCGATGTGATTTAGAATAAGTAACGTATGTAACACCCAAATGTGCGTAAAGCAAAAAGGGTTCGGGTATACTCACAACGATGATGGATTGAAGGGAGCGCTAGAGTGAGTTTAGCCTGATCAAAACGATAGCATAAACGATAAGTGGCGCGTAAAACGGTGCAAAGTGGAAAGTGTCGAATGGTAATCCGATCGGATGGCCAGTCTATCGGATGACAATCCGTTCGGATGGTCATCCGATCGGATAGCCATTCGATTGGATTGTCATCTCGTTTGATGAGGATGTGTTTATGTATGATGGTTTCCCTTTTGAAGTTTTCGTTGCAGCATTTTGAAAATAGAAAAGTATCTCTACCCTTCAGGTCGGTCGGTCGGTCGATCGAACCGCGGTTCGATCGGATGGCGATCCGACTGGCGAGGCTTCTCAGTTTGAGAACAAGTTCACAGCAGGACAGTCACTCGATCGGATGGCTATCCGATCGGGTGGCAATCCGCATGTATTGAACATGTTGAAAATTGTTTAAGTGTTGAAGTCCCAAACGTCACATGGTCAGATGGTCGCTCGATCGAGTGGCAACCCGATCGGACGGAAATCCGTAAAACGTTCAGTTCTTCTAAGATTGAAACAAAGTTTTAAGTGTGGGACCAAGGTGCAAGCCGATCGGGTGGCCGTCCGATCGGACGGCAATCCGATCGGACTGCAATCCATCCTAGCGACCTGATCGTCCTGACACTTGGTAATTTTGATAGTTTATAGTTTTGATCGAGACGATGTGATACGTGCTAAGCAACAGAACCTCGTCAAGCCCCAAGTGATCCGATCGGACAGGAATCACCCTAGCCCGGTCAGTCCGTGGTTCGAGCCGGTGGTTCATGCTTAACCCGAAATCAGTAGAAGATCATAACAAGCTCCGATTCTATCGGTTTTGAGTGCATTGAGTGTAAAAGAGTTGAAAAAAAGCTTGAAAACCATCTTTCAATCATTTTCACCATGATTATGTTCAGATCTATGAAAGATCTTTGTTTATTTATGTGGAAATCGTCCAGATCTAAGTTGTTCTTGGTGGATTGAAGCCAAAACATAAAGTTCATCAGAACTCCATGATGACATCATCCTAGAACACCTCAAATCTAGTGATTTCATGGTTAAAAGTTAAGATTCAAAAGATAGAAAGGTGTAGGAGTGCATGTAGATCAAGAAAGTACAAGATTTAGGTTGAAAACTTACAAGAATCACGAGAAATTGAGAGAAAGAGTGGCTGGAGCGAGTTGAGTCGAGTGAGAGCTGTCACATCAAGTGATGTGACATATGAAGGGTATTTATAGGGTTTCCCAAAAAGAAAGTGGGGAAAGTGGCTGGTCGACCGGGTGGCAGCCCGATCGGGTGGCAACTCGATCGGAGGTCAACCCAATCGGATGGCAATCCGATCGGATGGCCACTCGATCGGTTGGCCAATCGATCCGAGTGTTTGGCGTGACGAGTTTTGCTGTTTCGATTCGCGTGTCGGGTTTTGCGATGCGATAGAGTTTCTCATTAATCCCAACTACTATATCTAACATACAATCATCAAGTTGATTAGGATGATTACACTTGCGTTTAGCGTTTGCGATTCGATTGCGATAGTGTTGCGATTGTGTTTCGATTAATCACCACAACATAAACAAAAATAATCATGCACAAGTAACACATAAGTAAAATAATATCCAGAACGCATAATTCGAGCTGCGAATGCGATTGCGATGCGATAAGGCGAAAAAACATGCGATAAACATCGATTAAACCTCTATTATTAGCAAGTAGTCCACATTATACACCTAACGTAACAAAGTAAACAGACTAACTACAAGTCAAAGAAGTCAAACAGTAGTTGAGCAAAGAGTGACAGATCGCAATTATCAATCTTTTCTTCCTTTGACTTCAATGTTGACTTTGACTTTGACTTTCGAAACACAGGGTGTTACAGCCTCCCCCACTTAAGGGAATTTCGTCCCGAAATTAGGTCGAAGCCGTAACAAACAACTGCGGGTACTTCGCCTTCATGTCGCTTTCGAGTTCCTAAGTGAACTCTGCGCTTCGTTTGCCTTCCCATCGGACCTTCACAATGGGAATGCGCGAGCGTCTGAGCTGCTTGGTGTGGAGGTCCATGATCTCGACAGGCTTCTCCACAAAGTGTAGTGTTTCGTTTACTTGAAGATCCTCAAGTGGTACGTACAAATCATGCTCAGCCAGGCACTTTCTGAGGTTTGACACATGGAAAGCCGGGAGAACGTTGCTAAGTTCCTCCGGTAGTTCGAGTCTGTTGGCCACTTTTCTGATCCTTTCCAGAATCTTAAAAGGTCCAACGTATCGAGGCGCGAGCTTTCCTTTCTTGCCGAATCTGACCACACCCTTCCAAGGTGATACCTTTAGGAGTACGTGATCGCCAACGTCAAATTCAAGGGGCTTACGTCGTCTATCGGCGTAACTTTTCTGACGACTCCGAGCTTTCAGCAGATTGTCTCGAATTTGTAGGATTTTGTAAGTCGTTTCTTGCAATAGCTCAGGACCGGTTAATTGCGAGTGTCCGATCTCGTGACACACAATAGGCGATCG
Source organism: Helianthus tuberosus (assembly GCA_030545235.1). Lineage (NCBI taxonomy): Eukaryota > Viridiplantae > Streptophyta > Magnoliopsida > Asterales > Asteraceae > Helianthus > Helianthus tuberosus. The sequence continues at coordinate 23,608,978 of CM060354.1, forward strand.
ATATTTTCTTCCGTATAATGCCTCAAACGGTGCCATTTGAATACTGGAATGATAACTGTTATTGTACGAGAATTCAACTAAAGGTAAGTATGCGTCCTAGTTACCACCGAAATCTATGACACACGAACGGAGCATGTTTTCAAGGGTACGAATCGCTCTTTCAGTCTGACCGTCGGTTTGGGGATGAAAAGCGGTACTTAGATTAAGCGTAGTACCGAGAGCTGTTTGAAACGTTTCCCATAAACGCGAGGTAAACCGAGCATCACGGTCAGAGATGATGTCCCGAGGCGTCCCATGTCGACAAATGATCTCATTGGTGTAGATTCGGGCTAATCTTTCTACCTTGTAGTCTTCTCGTATCGGCAGAAAATGAGCAGATTTAGTTAAACGGTCAACGACAACCTAGATGCTGTCGTGACTTGATGGCGTGCGCGAAAGTTTCGTTATGAAGTCCATAGCTATACTCTCCCACTTCCACATAGAGATCTCGGGTTGAACGAGTAAGCCAGAGGGTCTTTGGTGCTCGGCGTTGACTTTCAAGCAAGTCAGGCACTTCGAAACATAGAGGGCGACATCTCTCTTCATGCCCGGCCACCAGTACTTGTAGCGAAGGTCCTGGTACATTTTATCGGCACCGGGATGAATAGAATATCGAGACTTGTGGGCTTCGTCCATCAAAATCGGTCGTAAATCGGTCCACTTAGGGATCCAAATTTGGTCCAGATAATGGAATATCCCATTCGACTTATTCACTAGCTGGGCTCCATCATTGAGAATCCTTTTCTTCTTCAAAGTGCGTTCGATAAAAAAGCATGTTGGGCTTCGTGGATGAGGGTTTCGAGATGATGCTGGGCGGGAATATTACGAGCGCTATGCAAATAGCTTTGTCGCAACCATCGATCCCTTATCTGTCCCGGGAACAGGCGGACGCGAACTCAGAGTTTCGGTGGTATCAGGTTATTTAATCTTGCAGCGGAATTTACATCAGGACCGTAGTTAGGAAATGTTTATCAGAGTAAAACCACCATATTTTATATTAATAACCACATGGGTAAAACCCTAGTTTCTTATTACAATACTTTTATAGGGACAAACCCTATTTTATTGAATTTAAAACATCGTGTTTTAGATAACTTTTATAGCCACTTATTTTCCAAGCCGCCAGTGCTCTCGAGCTGGCTTTTTCCCAGTTGGCTTTCACATTGTGTTACCTGAAACATGTTTTAAAAATATTTTGTCAGCGGGAAATACTGGTGAGTGAATCCCAATTTAATCAAGAAACATTTTATCAATTACCACAGTATTGAGAGCGATTACAATGTTTATATCTACACAATTACCCATTCAGTACTTGCCACTCGACCGTATCTATGGCTATGGTCATATCACACATTGGCTACTCGTCGTCCAATTGTGAAGGTTATCAAGTAATGTATACAAAACCCCATAATACCGGCGATAATTGAAGAATTACACGTCTCACATACTGGTAATATAATATAAACAATTGAGGTTTTATAAAAACAGTTGACACAAAAAGGAGATTACTCACATTGCTAATTTAGATTTCTCGTGAGGATTTCCTGGATATAATCTATAATTTATACAAATATACATAGGTTAGTACCATAACCCTTTGAAAATATTAATGATACCTTCCCCGAGACGGCATTCCAAAAACTACGTCGGGCAGAACCACGACAGTTGTTACGGAACCCTAAATCAATCGAGCAGCGTATCTAATACGTAACCGGGGTTATAATACTTACAACGAGGCAGGGCTTCGCTATTTAGGGGTATAATACCCGACTATAATATGCCTACTACAGAAATAGTGATTTGAGAATTGAGAATGAACGAGTTAAAATGAAATCCGATGCCTGCTATTTATAGTTGTGAAATCTGGTCTCCACGCGGCCCGCGTAAGGGTAGACAAGAGTCTACGCGGCCCGCGTCAACATGCGGTCAAAGTATAGCTTGTCCTGGTCATGCTCTAGGTTCGACACGATGATGACACGTGTCATCACCGAGCTACGCCAGCTTTTGGGGCTCTCGCGGCCCGCGTTAACTTAAAAGAGATCTTACGCGGCCCGCTTAAACTTAAGAAATCAATGAAATCAGGTTTAAGACTGGATACCGCCCGCGTAAGAGTTGAGGTGGGTTCTACGCGGCCCGCCTCAGCCCTATATTTCAGATTTTATTTATTTTTAACGCTATATTATATTTCGGGCTCGGTTTTCACCTACGAGGTGTATTTAAAGACGTATTGGGACATTCTAAAATATACTAGGGTGTTAGAAATATTAAAAGGGTGTCGGTTTTCTTGAGGGTTGTTACATTCTCCCCACCTTGTTTTAGAGCTCGTCCTCGAGATCTATTGGAACAAATGCGGATATTTCTTTTTCATTTCAGATTCAAGCTTCCATGTGTACTCAGGTCCTCTTTTGGAGTCTCACATTACTTTGACTAGAACTAATCTCTTGTGCTTGAGATTTTTGACTTGAATGATCTTGTCAGTTATTTCCTGCACTATCTCAGGTCCAGATAGTTGCTTTTCCCCAATTTCTGCCCAACAGACTGGGGTTTGGCACTTTTGTCCATAAAGTGCTTCGAATGGTGCAGCATTGATACTTGTGTGATAACTATTATAAGAAAATTCTTATGAAAGGTAAGTGATCGTTTGACCTTTTGGTGAATTTACTTGAATTGACTTTTGATCACATGAAGTACTGGCTTTATTGGCTATTAACCAATCCATTCCTAAAACAATATCAAATCCTACCAGATTCATTGGGTAAAGATTTGTAATAAGCTTATGGTTTAGAATTTCTATTCTTGCTCCCTGCAAGATTTCAGAAATCTTAATGGTTTCTCCATTGGCTGCCTCTACTAGACATACTTGTGGTAGTTTAGTTAATGACTGATTTAAAATGAAGTATTAATAAAACTTTAGTTTGCACCAGAGTCAAATAATACTGTAGCAAAAATATCATTAACTAAAACATACCAGTGATCATATCCGGGATCATCTTTGCTTCTTCTGCTGTTAGAACAAATGCTCTAGCATTTTTAGTATTCTTGTTGTTCGTAGTTGGAGCTAATTTTGGACAGTTTGGCTTGATGTGACCTGGTTCTCCGCAGTTATAGCATATCCTGCTGTTTTTCTTCCTGCAGTCTTCTTCCTTGTGTCCCGATATTTTGAAGAAGTTACAATATATGGAGCATCTTCCCGAGTGCTTTCTTTTGCAATCCCTACAGCAGGGTGCAGAGGTAGAACCTATATTTTTCTCATGATTAGAATTTCCAGAGTGAAATTCTTGTGTAAGCTTCTGGGTTAGGTTCCTTTTCTGATCTTCTTCTCGGGTATGGACTAATTCATCAGTCAATGTATTCGCTAGTTCTACAGCTTCTTCTATAGTTTGAGGTCTAGCTGCCTTGACTACATGTCTTATTTCTCCAATTAATCCCCAGATATAACGGGAGATTAACACTGGTTCAGGTGAAGCAAGAGTTGGCACTATTCTTGCATATTCGAAGAATATTTTAGTGTATCCCTTACTATCTACACCAGTCATCCTAAGGTTTAGGAATTTGTTTGCTATCTGTTCCTTCTCATTAGGAGGGCAGAATTTCCTTTCCACCTTGTCCTTAAACTCCTCCCTTTCCATATTGTAAGTTCTATCAATTCCCTTAGTTTGGAGGATAGTGTTCCACCATTCTAAGGCTGAGTTCTTAAACAGATTAGAAGCAAACAGTATTTTATCTTCTTCTACGCACTTGCTAATTCTTAAGACTGCCTCAGTCTTTTCTATCCAGCGTAGGGTTGCAATGGCCTCTTCGTTGCCCGAGAATTCCATTGGTTTGCAGGACCAGAATTCTTTGTAAGAACAACCATAAGGCATGGTTCTTCTTCTTTTGGGAATGGGTGCTTGAAGTACAGGTCCATTGTTCATGCTGTGTTCTGGTTCAACTGGTCGCTTACTGCTATGTTTAGTCTTGTTATCAGCATCCTTAACAGTTTGAAGAATAAATGGCATTGCATCTATAATTCATTGTGCTACTATGTGTTGGATAACACTATTATCTACTTGGTTTCCATTGTTATTGAGGCTAGAATTTTCATTAACCAAGTTAATGTTACTCTGGTTATCATTATTCAGATTTCCTTGATTTACTTTGTCGGCCATCTGAATTTTTTTAAACATCTACCAAATATTAATATCATAGAATAATATTTAATATAGCAAATCATATGATACGTAATTTAGCCAAAAGCGTTCATCATTGCGACTTTACTCTATTCATTTATTACACATTAGTATTGAAATTAAAAATTTCAATACCAAATGAAATAAATAATAATAATAAGCATTAGTACACATATTTATTTTATTATTATTATTATTATCGTTTCTGCCATCACATCTACAGATATGGATTTATTCAGAAATTCATATTGCGCTCATCGTAATTTCCATACGAGTCGCTCTCCCATCTGTCTCATTCTCTCACTGCTTTCTAAAATTTCTTCCCCAAAAGTCCTAAGTTCTTGTACGTTTTCTGCACTCATTGGGGTTGCAGGTTCTAGGACTGGGTTCGGAATCTGGGGTGCAGGTTACTGATATGAGGTGTAGGTGCCTGGATTCGATAAGGATTTTCTAAAACTTCCCTAAGGTATACATCATAGTAATAGGGATCTAGAGGATCCAAACCTGGATAGGCTCCTAAGTTTTGCATTTATGAAGAAACACACAACATTCTAAGTTAAAATTTTGTAAATCACAAAATCACAAAATAAAAATTTAGAAATTTTCTAAAATTTATTTAAAACAACTATTGCTAGATTACAACCGAACTTTCGAATTATACTAACGGTTTATTTAATAGTTTAACCTTTCCGGCTTGTAAGTTTCGCAGGTGCTAAAACTGGTTTTGTGATTTAACTTATAAGTTAGCATTTACTGCTACAGTAGCTAACATGTAGAGATTTACCCATTTTTCGTCTAATTTATCTTCCCAAGGTGGGTTACTGCCTATTTTCTGGGTTTGCTGATACTTTTTCATGTTCTCTTGACTTTTTCTAAAAATCCAGCTTCTTTTACTAGGGGTAAGTGGATTTTCAAACTGTGCTTTACGGACAAATATTCCCTCCTCAGTATCTGCTGAGTATCTTGAGGAATTTGTTTGGGATGAACTTCCCTTTTCTTTCGGTGAACTATCTAGTTTATGATAGATGTCCGAAATTCTTTTCTTACTCATACTGTAAACTAACAAATAGTCAAATAACACATAACAATAATTACAATTATGCACGTATTTCCATAATTTATTTCCTAACACAAAATATAACTTTAACTGTCAGCATAACACTTCTTTGGCTTAGACCAGTGGCTAGGCTCTGATACCACCTTCTGTCGCAACCCCCGATCCCTTATCTGTCCCGGGAACGGGCGGACGCGAATTCAGAGTTTCGGTGGTATCAGGTTATTTAATCTTGCAGTGGAATTTACATCAGGACCGTAGTTAGGAAATGTTTATCAGAGTAAAACCACCATATTTTGTATTAATAACCACATGGGTAAAACCCAAGTTTCTTATTACAATACTTTTATAGGGACAAACCCTATTTTATTGAATTTAAAACATCGTGTTTTAGATAACTTTTATAGCCACTTATTTTCCAAGCCGTCAGTGCTCTCGAGCTGGCTTTTTCCCAGTTGGCTTTCACATTGTGTTACCTGAAACATGTTTTAAAAATATTTTGTCAGCGGGAAATACTGGTGAGTGAATCCCAATTTAATCAAGAAACATTTTATCAATTACCACAGTATTGAGAGCGATTACAATGTTTATATCTACACAATTACCCATTCAGTACTTGCCACTCGACCGTATCTATGGCTATGGTCATATCACACATTGGCTACTCGTCGTCCAATTGTGAAGGTTATCAAGTAATGTATACAAAACCCCATAATACCGGCGATAATTGAAGAATTACACGACTCACATACTGGTAATATAATATAAACAATTGAGGTTTTATAAAAACAGTTGACACAAAAAGGAGATTACTCACATTGCTAATTTAGATTTCTCGTGAGGATTTCCTGGATATAATCTATAATTTATACAAATATACATAGGTTAGTACCATAACCCTTTGAAAATATTAATGATACCTTCCCCGAGACGGCATTCCAACAACTACGTCGGGCAGAACCACGACAGTTGTTACGGAACCCTAAATCAATCGGGCAGCGTATCTAATACGTAACCGGGGTTATAATACTTACAACGAGGCAGGGCTTCGCTATTTAGGGGTATAATACCCGACTATAATATGCCTACTACAGAAATAGTGATTTGAGAATTGAGAATGAATGAGTTAAAATGAAATCCGATGCCTGCTATTTATAGTTGTGAAATCTGGTCTCCACGCGGCCCGCGTAAGGGTAGACAAGAGTCTACGCGGCCTGCGTCAACATGCGGTCAAAGTATAGCTTGTCCTGGTCATGCTCTAGGTTCGACACGGTGATGACACGTGTCATCACCGGGCTACGCCACCTTTTGGGGCTCTCGCGGCCCGCGTTAACTTAAAAGAGATCTTACGTGGCCCGCTTAAACTTAAGAAATCAATGAAATCAGGTTTAAGACTCGATACCACCCGTGTAAGAGTTGAGGTGGGTTCTACGCGGCCCGCCTCAGATTTTATTTATTTTTAACGCTATATTATATTTCGGGCTCGGTTTTCACCTACGAGGTGTATTTAAAGACATATTGGGACATTCTAAAATATACTAGGGTGTTAGAAATATGGTGTTAGAAATATTATAAGGGTGTCGGTTTTCTTGAGGGTTGTTACAAGCTTCGTCGGCTTAGAGCGTCGGCAACGACATTTGCTTTGCCTGGATGATAACGGATCTTACAGTCGTAATCGTTTAGAAGTTCTACCCACCAGCATTGACGCATATTTAGCTCCTTCTGGTCAAAGATATGTTGTAGGCTCCTATGATCTGTGAAGATCGTACACTTGGTACCATACAGGTAGTGTCGCCAAATCTTCAACGCAAAAAAAAACTGCGCCTAGCTCGAGGTCGTGGGTTGTATAGTTATTCTCGTGGATCTTGAGCTGACGAGATGCGTAGGCGATAACCTTGTCTCGTTGCATGAGAACACAACCAAGACCAAGGTTCGAGGCATCACAATAGACGATAAAGTCGTCGTTTCCGTCGGGTAAAGTGAGGACGGGAGCATTGCAAAGCATATGCTTGAGGGTTTGAAAGGCAGTCTTTTGTTCAGTTCCCCAAACAAAAGGCTTGTCTCTGTGCGTGAGAGAAGTAAGCGGCACAGCGATTTTAGAGAATCCTTCGATAAACCGGCGATAATAGCCCGCTAGTTCGAGAAAAGAACGGACTCCAGACAGGTTCTTAGGTGTAACCCAACTCTTAACAGCTTCAATCTTCGCAGGGTCGACGTGAATACCTTGACTATTGACAATATGACCGAGGAATTGAACCTCCTCCAGCTAAAATTCGCACTTGGAGAACTTGGCATAGAGTCGATTGTCACACCTTGGCTTTTGCGGAAGAATGGATTATTTGGTGTGACTTCTTAATACCATAGCAATTAATCATAACAATGCTATATGATAAAAACATGAGATGATTATCCATTAATAAAGTTTAGAAAATACCACAATACCATTGTCTGAAAACATCAATACCAAATTAAGTTACAAACCATGACATGTTCGAATGAGTTCATAAAGACTCAACAAAAGTACTTATGTAAAACCTGAGTTTAGAATCATGTATCCCGTCCAGGATTAGGATACACCCTCTAAACCCAACCATGGATAACATCTTTTATTTCACTACGCAGCTTGGAGACACATGCATACCCTGCCAGATCCACAAGTTCCCTGAAATACACGTAGTTTGAAAAATCAACAAAAGTTGAGCGAGTTCATGTGTATGTGAGTATGTATAAGCCTTTGTAAACAGTGTATGTATGTCCCGGTATGATAGCAAACAAGGAAAAGATCACCAATGGTTTGCAAGGCCACTGATATGTGTGAAGGTATAGGGAGACTCAAACCTAGCAAAGTTGTACCGGGCTTCCGGCTGGAAGACATAGTCACCACTATGGGCCGCCCCGGCCTCATGGGTGTGGGCTTGCTACACCCAAATAGATTTATCACTCATGTCCCTCGGTCCTACGACGAGGATTGATGGTCCCAAGTATCCGCCTACCCTATCACATGATCTATGGTTCTTTCCTAGGCTAATCATACCAATAGTATTGTAAGTATTCCTTTGTAACATGTATTTCACCCCCGAAGTAAATAAACAAAACAGTTTAAAGAAAAGGGGGACATGAACTCACAGTAATGCGTCTTCAGTACTGGTACACAGAACTCCTCAGTAAACACGACTACCTACAGGGTACTAACGTCTATTAGACGGACGGGTCGTGCCTTTGCTTAGTATTAATGTTTTGGAGTTGAGTTTCTTATGTTATTCCAAGTTATAATTATTTGTCAAAATAATTAATATTTCAACTTAAATTATATTTGGTTTTGGAATAATTGTTTAATCAATATCTTTGGTATTAATACTTCTCAAGTATTTTAACTCCGTATTTCCTTCCCAAGGATGGGGTATTCTATACATGTACCTTCGTATTCCCGTATTCGTATTCTCAAATTAATATATTTCCAAGTCGCACTTTCGAAAATATATATATAGCCTTATTTGTCAAAAATAATGTATTCCCAAGAATATATATATTTTTCCCAAAAATCATATATTTTCTAAATATACTAGGAAAATATATTTTTATCTCCTAAAAATAATATATTTTCTTCTTGTTGAAAATATGGCTATCCAATCAGGTGGCAATCCGCATGTATTGAACATGTTGAAAATTGTTTAAGTGTTGAAGTCCCAAACGTCACATGGTCAGATGGTCGCTCGATCGGGTGGCAACCTGATCGGACGGAAATCCGTAAAACGTTCAGTTCTTCTAAGATTGAAACAAGGTTTTAATTGTGGGACCAAGGTGCAAGCCGATCGGGTGGCTGTCTGATCGGACGGCAATCCGATCGGACGACAATCCATCCTAGTGGCCTGATCATCCTGACACTTGGTAATTTTGATAGTTTATAGTTTTGATCGAGACGATGTGATACGTGCTAAGCAACAGAACCTCGTCAAGCCCCAAGTGATCCGATCGGACAGGAATCACCCTAGCCCGGTCAGTCCGTGGTTCGAGCCGGTGGTTCATGCTTAACCCGAAATCTGTAGTCTCTTGGATAGAATTCAGATCTGTAACTAACACACTACTAAGAAAGAGTAGAAGATCATAACAAGCTCCGATTCTATCGGTTTTGAGTGCATTGAGTGTAAAAGAGTTGAAAAAAAGCTTGAAAACCATCTTTCAATCCTTTTCACCATGATTATGTTCAGATCTATGCAAGATATTTGTTTATTTATGTGGAAATCGTCCAGATCTAAGTTGTTCTTGGTGGATTGAAGCCAAAACATAAAGTTCATAAGAACTCCATGATGACATCATCCTAGAACACCTCAAATCTAGTGATTTCACGGTTAAAAGTTAAGATTCAAAAGATAGAAAGGTGTAGGAGTGCATGTAGATCAAGAAAGTACAAGATTTAGGTTGAAAACTTACAAGAATCACGAGAAATTGAGAGAAAGAGTGGCTGGAGCGAGTTGAGTCGAGTGAGAGCTGTCACATCAAGTGATGTGACATATGAAGGGTATTTATAGGGTTTCCCAAAAAGAAAGTGGGGAAAGTGGCTGGTCGATCGGGTGGTAGCCCGATCGGGTGGCAACTCGATCGGAGGTCAACCCGATCGGATGGCCACTCGATCGGTTGGCCACTCGATCGGAGTGTTTGGCGCGACGAGTTTTGTTGTTTTGATTCGCGTGTCGGGTTTTGCGATGCGATAGAGTTTCTCATTAATCCCAACTACTATATCTAACATACAATCATCAAGTTGATTATGATGATTACACTTGCGTTTAGCGTTTGCGATTCGATTGCGATAGTGTTGCGATTGCGTTTCGATTAATCACCACAACATAAACATAAATAATCATGCACAAGTAACACATAAGTAGCACACACACGTAAAACAATATCCAGAACACATAATTCGAGCTGCGAATGCGATTGCGATGCGATAAGCGATAAGGCGATAAAACATGCGATAAACATCGATTAAACCTCGATTATTAGCAAGTACTCCACATAATACACCTAACGTAACAAAGTAAACAGACTAACTACAAGTCAAAGAAGTCAAACAGGAGTTGAGCAAGGAGTGACAGATCGCAATTATCAATCTTTTCTTCCTTTGACTTCAATGTTGACTTTGACTTTTGAAACACGGGTGTTACAGCCTCCCCCACTTAAGGGAATTTCATCCCGAAATTAGGTCGAAGCCGTAACAAACAACTGCGGGTACTTCGCCTTCATGTCGCTTTCGAGTTCCCAAGTGAACTCTGCGCCTCGTTTGCCTTCCCATCGGACCTTCACAATGGGAATGCGTGAGCGTCTGAGCTGCTTGGTTTGGCGGTCCATGATCTCGACAGGCTTCTCCACAAAGTGTAGTGTTTCGTTTACTTGAAGATCCCCAAGTGGTACGTACAAATCATGCTCAGCCAGGCACTTTCTGAGGTTTGACACATGGAAAGCCGGGTGAACGTTGCTAAGTTCCTCCGGTAGTTCGAGTCTGTTGGCCACTTTTCTGATCCTTTCTAGAATCTTAAAAGGTCCAACGTATCGAGGCGCGAGCTTTCCTTTCTTGCCAAATCTGACCACACCCTTCCAAGGTGATACCTTTAGGAGTACGTGATCGCCAACGTCAAATTCAAGGGGCTTACGTCGTCTATCGGCGTAACTTTTCTGACGACTCCGAGCTTTCAGCAGATTGTCTCGAATTTGGAGGATTTTGTAAGTCGTTTCTTGTAATAGCTCAGGACCGGTTAATTGCGAGTGTCCGATCTCGTGACACAATAAGCGATCGATATTTTCTTCCGTATAATGCCTCAAACGGTGCCATTTGAATACTGGAATGATAACTATTATTGTACGAGAATTCGACTAAAGGTAAGTATGCGTCCTAGTTACCATCGAAATCTATGACACACGAACGGAGCATGTCTTCAAGGGTACGAATTGCTCTTTCAGTCTGACCGTCGGTTTGGGGATGAAAAGCGGTACTTAGATTAAGCGTAGTACCGAGAGCTGTTTGAAACGTTTCCCATAAACGCGAGGTAAACCGAGCATCACGGTCAGAGATGATGTCGCGAGGCGTCCCATGTCGACAAATGATCTCATTGGTGTAGATTCGGGCTAATCTTTCTACCTTGTAGTCTTCTCGTATCGGCAGAAAATGAGCAGATTTGGTTAAACGGTTAACGACAACCCAGATGCTGTCGTGACTTGATGGCGTGTGCGGAAGTTTCGTTATGAAGTCCATAGCTATACTCTCCCACTTCCACATAGAGATCTCGGGTTGAACGAGTAAGCCAGAGGGTCTTTGGTGCTCGGCGTTCACTTTCGAGCAAGTCAGGCACTTCGAAACATAGAGGGCGACATCTCTCTTCATGCCCGACCACCAGTACTTGTAGCGAAGGTCCTGGTACATTTTATCGGCACCGGGATGAATAGAATATCGAGACTTGTGGGCTTCGTCCATCAAAATCTGTCGTAAATCGGTCCACTTAGGGATCCAAATTTGGTCCAGATAATGGAATATCCCATTCGACTTATTCACTAGCTGGGATCCATCATTGAGAATCCTTTCCTTCTTCAAAGTGCGTTCGGTAAAACAAGCATGTTGGGCTTCGCGGATGAGGGTTTCGAGATGATATTGGGCGGGAATATTACGAGCGCTATGCAAATAGCTTCGTCGGCTTAGAGCATCGGCAACGACATTTGCTTTGCCTGGATGATAACGGATCTTACAGTCGTAATCGTTTAGAAGTTCTACCCACTGGCGTTGACGCATATTTAGCTCCTTCTGGTCAAAGATATGTTGTAGGCTCCTATGATCTGTGAAGATCGTACACTTGGTACCATACAGGTAGTGTCGCCAAATCTTCAACGCAAAAAAAACTGCGCCTAGCTCGAGGTCGTGGGTTGTATAGTTCTTCTCGTGGATCTTGAGCTGACGAGATGCGTAGGCGATAACCTTGTCTCGTTGCATGAGAACACAACCAAGACCAAGGTTCGAGGCATCACAATAGACGATAAAGTCGTCGTTTCCGTCGGGTAAAGTAAGGACGGGAGCATTGCAAAGCATATGCTTGAGGGTTTGTAAGGCAGTCTCTTGTTCAGTTCCCCAAACAAAAGGCTTGTCTCTGTGCGTGAGAGAAGTAAGCGGCACAACGATTTTAGAGAATCCTTCGATAAACCGGCGATAATAGCCCGCTAGTCCGAGAAAAGAACGGACTTCAGACGGGTTCTTAGGTGTAACCCAACTCCTAACAGCTTCGATCTTCGCGGGGTCGACGTGAATATCTTGACTATTGACAATATGACCGAGGAATTGAACCTCCTCCAGCCAAAATTCGCACTTGGAGAACTTGGCATAGAGTCGATTGTCACACCCTGCCTTTTGCGGAAGCGTGGGTTATTTGGTGTGACTTCTTAATACCATAGCAATTAATCATAACAATGCTATATGATAAAAACATGAGATGTTTATCCATTAATAAAGTTTAGAAAATACCACAATACCATTGTCTGAAAACATCAATACCAAATTAAGTTACAAACCATGACATGTTCGAATGAGTTCATAATGACTCAAAAAAAGTACTTAAGTAAAACCTGTGTTTAGAATCATGTATCCCGTCCAGGATTAGGATACACCCTCTAAACCCAACCATGGATAACATCTTTTATTTCACTACGCAGCTTGGAGACACATGCATACCCTGCCAGATCCACTAGTTCCCTGAAATACATGTAGTTTGAAAAATCAACAAAAGTTAAGCGAGTTCATGTGTCTGTGAGTATGTATAAGCCTTTGTAAACTGTGTATGTATGTATGTCCCGGTATGATAGCAAACAAGGAAAAGATCACCAATGGTTTGCAAGGCCACTGATATGTGTGAAGGTATAGGGAGACTCAAACCTAGCAAAGTTGTACCGGGCTTCCGGCTGGAAGACATAGTCACCACTATGGGCCGCCCCGGCCTCATGGGTGTGGGCTCGCTACACCCAAATAGATCTATCACTCATGTCCCTCGGTCCTACAACGAGGATTGATGGTCCCAAGTATCCGCCTACCCTATCACATGATCTATGGTTCTTTCCTAGGCTAATCATACCAATAGTATTGTAAGTATTCCTTTGTAACATGTATTTTACCCCCGAAGTAAATAAACAAAACAGTTTAAAGAAAAGGGGGACATGAACTCATAGTAATGCGTCTTCAGTATTGGTACACAGAACTCCTCAGTAAACACGACTACCTACAGGGTACTAACGTCTATTAGACGGACGAGTCGTGCCTTTGCTTAGTATTAATGTTTTGGAGTTGAGTTTCTTATGTTATTCCAAGTTATAATTATTTGTCAAAATAATTAATATTTCAACTTAAATTATATTTGGTTTTGGAATAATTGTTTAATCAATATCTTTGGTATTAATACTTCTCAAGTATTTTAACTCCGTATTTCCTTCCTACGGATGGGGTATTCTATACATGTACCTTTGTATTCCCGTATTCGTATTCTCAAATTAATATATTTCCAAGTCGCACTTTCGAAAATATATATATATAGCCTTATTTGTCAAAAATAATGTATTCCCAAGAAAATATATATTTTTATCTCCCAAAAATAATATATTTTCTTCTTGTTGAAAATATGATATAACTCAGTAATATGTACAAAAATCATATTTTCACTTCTTTCGTTTCCAAAACAATATTTACCAAAAATATATTTGTAAGAGTATTTTTCGGAATATTTCATAAGTTACGTTTTTGCGTTCGGTTTCACAATATCAAGTGTGTAACTTAAATATTTATTCCTTGTAATTTTTGGTATTACCTTGGAGTTGTAAAGTTCATGGTATTTGTTAAGTTATATTATTTTACCCTAAAATAATATAACTATTCCACCAAGTATACAAAAATTCACACAAGTGTCTTAATATAAAATATATATTCTAAATATATTTTTACCCATTATTTATTTATAAAATCAACCTCCGATGCTTGTGATTTTGTATACTATCTATTGCGAAGTTTGAAAACCAAGATTAAAACACACTTGTAACACTTGTTAGAAAATATTTTCTAAGTGTTGGAATTTTTAGAAAATTTCGCCATAGTTTCCTTTGTAAATGGAGGTGTCCATGCTATTTAGCATATCATTTTCTTTTCAAAATAATCACAATAATCATCAACAATCAATCTTTAAACAACTTTATATCACCATGAGCAAAAACTACATGCGTTATATAATAATCATGAACTTGATATTTCACAAAAAACGCGTAGTAACTTGGTAAGGCGTTTAGTGGCCTTAGTTACCTTCCAAAGTGTATTCGTCCCTTTAAAAATCTCATTTTTAAAGAATCTTGGTGTTAACAACTTGTGAACAAATTTTACAAAAATATTCATTTAATACATCTTCTTGTTTTACTAGCATCTCTACACTTATTTTATTTCCAAAAATGGTGTAAGTGCAAGTAAAAGTCATGATCTTTTAAAAATCGACTCTTGAACTTGGTTTGTTTAGAAAAATCATTTGTAATTATCGGATCTACATGATCATCAACTCACTTTGTTTACTTATATTTCAAGAAGTCATCTTATTATAAAGTTCTAATCTTTATTAGAAGATGATTATTATATGTAGAGACCTAATCATCCCCTAACTTGTTAAATCATGTTTTTAATCATAATCTAACAAGTTCAATATGATGGTCAACATCATAGTATCAATAAATCAACAAGTAACTATCAACATATTTAAAACAATATCATTCTAATAATATTTCATCATATTTCATCTTATGTAAAGCTTTATGTTCATGATTCTTGTTTAAGTCTTTTAGTGTTCTTGTGATTTATAACAATGTACATCTTTTTAACCAACAAAAAGAGAAGTAAAAACTAGTAATAAGAAGCTTACAACTAGCTCAAAGGCTAGGGAAGATCACAAGAGAAAAAGATGATGAAATGGATGATGAAGGCTATGGATGGAGGTTCTTCAAATTCCACAAGCTTCAATCTTCACAAGACACCTTCTAACACTTGAATTGAGCTTGAAATTGGATGGATGAAGGTTGCAAGGTGGTGGTGGTGGCGGCACTATGTAGAGCCGAGAGGGAGAGAGAGTATGAGGGAGATGGTGTGATGAAGTCTGTGATGTGAGAAGTGAAATGATCTTAGAAGATATACACCATACTTATAATCATTTCCTTCAAATATTTTGTCCAAACAATCAAGCAATATCAAATAAAATATGAAACAAATCTAGGAGGTAAGGTGGTGGGTCCATGGTGACCGTAAATCATGAGGGGGGGGGGGGGGGGTAATTGTAAGTTTTGATGGTAAGTAGGTAAATAATTCAAACTCAAGTATATGGTTGCTAGTGTTAGTTACTAGCTATTCTAGTGGGTGTTATGGTGTTCGGGGATCATGACTAGCTTAGAAAAAATTAAACAATGCTTCTAGCAATATTTTGGGGTTTCGGGTAATGTCCGGTTGTTCGGTTAGATACCGGTTCGTTAAAGTGTCAAGCTATTCCGTATAGTGTCTTTTATGTAACTTTTTGTGACACTTTTAATTCCCAACACTTAGGAAAGCATTCAGGACCATTTAGTCAATCTTCTGCATGTAACTAGCTTGTTAAAAAAGCTGAATTTTTGCAGAAAAATGCAGAATTCTGCACTTTAAGTGGATTTTAGGCACTTTCTGGCACTTTATCTATCACCTAGTGACGCAGTTTTATGGTCCTTACTTCCCTACACACCCTACTAATGTAGTACCTTGTCCCTGGCCCATACTGGGTCTCAAAACACTGTCTGTCTGTGTACTGAACCCCGTCAGCATATTCCTGCTTTATCCGTTAATTGTGCTAACTGTGCTTTGTGCATCAAGTATGTAATATGATGTGCATGTAATAATGATATGACATTATGTCGTATGTGATGCACATGTAAGTATGATGCAGTAATCAGAAAGCAGTTTAAATCATTAATTGTAATTCAGCACAGTCATTAAGCAGTTAATTAATATTAATTAATTGTATGGATACCTAAATTTATGAGGGTTGTCACATTCTCCCCCTGTTAAGAAAATTTCGTCCCGAAATTTTAGTTCTGCTTCTAGATGCATGGGTCTTGGGGAATAAGTATGGGTATTTTTCTTTCATGCGATCCTCACGCTCCCACGTGAATTCTGGGTTATGTCGTGCATTCCATCGAACCTTGACGAGTTTGACACTACTCCGGCGTGTTTTGTTGACCTTTCAATCAGTAACCTCAACAGGTTCTTCAGTAAAGTGGAGTGTGTCGTCAATATGAACTTCGTCGGCAGGAATGACAACTGTTTCTTGAGTTGGACTCTTTTTCAGGTTAGATACATGGAATGTATCATGAATGCCATTCATTCTGCAGGTAGATCCAACTTGTAAGCTACGAGACCAATCCTTTCCAGGATTCTGAATGGTCCAATGAATCACGGGTTCAACTTCCCACGCTTCCCAAAGCGTGCTACCCCTTTCCAGGGTGAGACCTTCAGTAAAACCATATCCCCTACTTCAAACTCCAAAGGTTTCCTCCTTTGGTTTGCATAACTCTTATGTCTATCACGAGCCGCCTTGATGCGCTCTTGAATCTGAAAGATCTTATCTGTTGTTTCCTGAACCATTTCGGGACCAACAAGCTGTCTATCACCCGCATCAGCCCAGCATAGCGGTGATCGACACTTGCGTCCATAGAGAGCTTCAAATGGTGCAACTTGTATACTTGTATGGTAGCTGTTGTTGTATGAAAATTCGACCAATGGTAAATGATTGTCCCAACTACCACCTAAATCCATTACACAAGCTCGCAACATGTCTTCCAACGTTTGAATCGTTCGTTCGGTCTGGCCATCAGTTTGTGGGGTGAAAAGCAGTACTCATATTCAACTGAGAACCAAAGGCTTCTTGGAAGGATTGCCAAATCCTTGACACAAACCTTCCGTCTCTGTCTGAAATGATCGAGAAGGGCACTCCATGCCGTGCAACAATCTCTCTAAGGTATAGTTCGGCCAGTTTACTTGTGTTATCTTTCTCCCTGATTGGTAAAAAGTGTGCAGATTTCGTCAGACGATCTACGATCACCCAAATCGTATCATGACCTCTGGGTGTTCTTGGTAACTTCGTTATAAAGTCCATGGAAATCTGTTCCCACTTCCACTGGGGTATTTCAAGTTGTTGCAGGAGGCCTGAAGGCTTCTGATATTCGGTTTTTACCTTGGCGCAAGTTAAGTATTTACCAACATAAGTCGCAACATCGCCTTTCAATCTCGGCCACCAGTAGAAATCCTTCAAATCTTGGTACATCTTATCCGCTCCTGGATGGATCGAGTACCTTGACTTATGAGCTTCATTGAATATCACGTCTCTAAGACCAACAAAGAGGGGAACCCAAATTCTTCCCAAGAAGCACAATGTTCCATCCTCCTTTGGTATCAACTGTTTCTCCATCCCACGGAGATATTCGTTCTCAAGATTTTCCTTTTTAAGAGATTCCCTCTGCGCAGCACGAATGCGCAATGAGAGGTCTGTCTGTACAATCATTTCCAAAGACCTAACCCTTATGGGCTTGATTCTTTCCTTTCGACTCAGGGCGTCCGCGACCACGTTTGCCTTTCCTGGGTGGTACTTAATTTCACAATCATAATTGTTCAACAACTCAACCCATCGTCTCGGCCTCATAATAAGCTCTTTTTGATCAAAAATATGCTGCAGACTCTTGTGATCAGTGAAGATCATGCATCGGGTTCCATACAAATAATGTCGCCAGATCTTTAACGCAAACACCACAACGCCTAGTTCCAAATCATGTGTGGGGTAATTCTTCTCATAAACTTTTAATTGGCGCGAAGCATAAGCTATCACCTTTTGTCGCTGCATCAGCACGCAGCCTAAACCTTGACGCGAGGCGTCTCAATATACCACGAAGTCGTCAGTGCCTTTGGGTAGAGATAAGATCGGTGCATCGCAAAGCTTGTTTTTCAACAACTGGAATGCTTCTTCTTGCTTGTCTCCCCAATCATACTTCTTATTTTTCTGTGTAAGGGAGGTCAGAGGTTGAGCGATTTTTGAAAAATCCTCAATAAACCTGTGGTAGTAACCTGCCAACCCTAGGAACTGTCGAATCTCCGTTGGCGTCTTTGGAGTCTCCCAGTTTTTGATCACCTCGATCTTTGTGGGATCCACATGAATTCCATTTTCATTCACCACGTGACCAAGAAACTGAACCTCACGCAACCAGAACTCGCATTTCGAGAATTTTGCGTATAACTTTTCCTTCTTAAGCAGCTCCAAAATAGCTCTTAAGTGTTGTTCATGTTCTTCCTTCGTCTTTGAGTAAATCAAAATATCCTCAATGAACACAATCACGAACTTATCGAGATACGGCTTGCAAACTCTATTCATCAGATCCATAAATACGGCTGGCGCGTTTGTCAACCCAAACGGCATAACTAGGAACTCGTAATGTCCATAACGAGTCCTAAAGGCCGTCTTTGGAATACTTTCTTCTTGAACACGCAGTTGATGATAACCTGATCGAAGATCGATCTTTGAGTAAAAACTTGAACCTTGCAGTTGATCGAACAGGTCATCAATCCTTGGCAAAGGATACCGATTCTTAATAGTCAATTTGTTTAGCTCGCGGTAGTCTATACACATGCGGAAACTACCATCTTTCTTCTTAACGAACAAAACTGGAGCTCCCCAAGGCGAGAAGCTTGGTCTGATGAATCCCTTATCCAATAACTCCTGAAGTTGTGTCGACAGCTCTTGCATTTCCGATGGAGCAAGTCGATAGGGTGCCTTAGCTACAGGCACGGCGCCTAGAACTAGATCAATGTGAAACTCGACTTGTCGCTGAGGCGGCAATCCTGGCAAGTCTTCAGGGAAGACTTCAGGATATTCTTTCACAACTGGAATATTTTCCAACTTCGGCTCAGCGGCTTCTTTATCCACGATGTGTGCCAAGAAGGCAACACGTCCCTTCTTCAAACATTTCCTAGCCTTCAAGCAACTAATGATCCTTAGAAGCGTATCGCGCTTCTCTCCGTGTACCACAATCGTTTCTCCATTCGCCATCAGAATGCGAATGGTCTTCTCGTGACATACAATTTCTGCTCTGTTGCTTGACAACCAATCCATCCCTACTCCCACGTCGAAGCTTCCCAACTCGACTGGCAGTAGATCCAGTGTAAACTCGTGCTCTCCCAGTTCTATCACGCATCCTCTGATGACTTCATTCGTTTCAACTAGCTTTCCATTAGCCAGTTCAATTGAGTATGGAATGTCTAACTTACTAGCAGTTAACCCAAGCATATTCTTAAATTCTAGCGATACAAAACTAAAATCGGCACCAGTATCAAATAGCACAGATGCAAAGCGTTGGTTGATAGGGAACGTACCAGTAACTACATTGGGGTCCTGGCGTGCTTCCCTTGCTCCGATATTGAATACCCTCCCATGATCTTGATTGAGTTTTGGGCATTCACGCTTGAAGTGCCCGATGTCTCCGCAGTTAAAACATCCCGGTCCTCGACCATTACCATTCCCATTACCACCTTGAGTGTTGTTTTGGTTGCGATTCCCAGCTTGATTCGCAAAGTTACCACGATTACCATTTCTGCCATTCCCTCCTTGTGGGCAGTTTCCATTCCCATTACCTCCACGGTTGTTGTTACCAAAACCCCTTTGACCACCACGGCCAGTACCAACCCAGCATGTTTCTTTTGAGTGACCAACTCTCCCACAAGATTCACATTTTCTAGATCGGCATCGTCCTTCTTGTTCGAACTGCTGGTACCTTTCTTAAAGTTTGAGAACTTTCGGTTGTTCTCACCCGAAGACTCCACGTGAGTCTCTTTCTTTTTCTAGTCAGATATTGAGAATTTGTTTAGACGGACAGCTTCTTCCGTAAGTGCCACGCTGAGATCAATGGCTTCGGTAATTGTTGAAGGCTTTGAAGTTGTTACCATACTCATGATCTGAGGTGCCAACCCCCAGATGAAACGTTCAATGCGCTTAAATTCAGGCTTGACCATGTAAGGTACCACATGTGACAGATCGTGAAACCTTTGCACATATTCGACAATTTTTGGGCCTTCCATTTTGAGGTTCCAGAATTCAGTTTCCAACTTATGTATTTCGGCCCGTGAACAGTATTTCTTCCGCATGAGCTCCTTCATCTCAGTCCATGTCAATGCATACGCTGCTGCCTCTCCCAGAGTCTGGACTTGAAGATTCCACCAGGACAAAGCACCATCAAGAAAAAGTCCTGAGACGTAAGTAACTTGGTTTTCAGGAGCACACTTGCTCATCCTTATTACCGAATCAGTCTTTTCAGTCCATCTGACAAAGGCTACAGCACCCCCGGTGCCGTCAAAATTTAAGGGCTTACAATCCAGAAACTGTTTGTAGGTGCAACCTGTACAGGCAATAACGTTTACAGAAAGCATTAGAGAACGCACATGGAATATCCAAACATAAGGTAATGTGTCCTTAGTGACTTAAACATTACCATGAAGTGGGTTACTTCCAGAGGTACCCCCGCTCTGCACAGAGCGCTGGGCATCGTGTTGTGCTATTGCTGTCGAAATTCGTTCCTGTAACTCAGCCTCAGTAGTGGGCAAACGTACAACTCTTCGTGGAGGCATCTTCTAAAAGAAGATCGTATAGGTCAGGTCATAATAAGAATAGTAAGTATGTAATGCGCGTATGTAATAACATTCATCAACACAAGTAATCACATAACATCCCATGTTATAACACAAACAAGTAATCCAACAATGTATGTAATGAGAATGTTGCGATTGTGCTATCATATATCAAGACCACAAGTACAGTTTTACAAGTTTTACAATTGTATCATACATCAAAAGAGACTAAGGGTCACATCACCCTTGTACAAACTATCCATCAAACTACAACAATCAAAAGTCAAAAGAGACGTGGTCTTCAAAAGCTGTGCAATCTGGGCTCAATAGCTGCATTCTCACCAAAAGTATGCTACCTGCGTAAAACCAAAAACCTCAAGCTGATGGTGGAGGAGGAGGTGGAGGAATGAAAAGTAGACGGCGCACCCACGCTAACTCATCCTCGAGTGAATGAACAAGCTGTAACAAACAAGCAATCTGCTGCTCCATCGCAAGGAATTGAATGCCGGCATCTGGAT
Source organism: Helianthus tuberosus (assembly GCA_030545235.1). NCBI lineage: Eukaryota > Viridiplantae > Streptophyta > Magnoliopsida > Asterales > Asteraceae > Helianthus > Helianthus tuberosus. The sequence goes on from CM060354.1 coordinate 23,630,443, forward strand.
AAGGAAATAGCGGAGCAGAGGATGATGGACCGGTATGAGGTGGAGGATGCGGCATCCTCTCCAACTCCTAGACTCTACGACTCAACATATCCTGCTGGAGCTGCAAGGATAAAAGCATATCATCCCTAGAGTATCCAATGTGGAAGGGATGGTATGGATCAGATATAGGCATGATGTTGAGCAGAAACCACATAAATGGCTCGCCCGTGGGTGCAGAAGAAGATGCAGCGTGTGTAAACTGTGGTATGAAATGATCTGCTGCTGACACAAAAGGTACGAGACCGGCCTGCTGGCTCGACGGTCCTTCCCCTGGACGGGGAGGAGGGATGTCCTGAAGAAATGTGACTGGCAAATCTGTGCGGTGTACATCTGACAAGTGTGGGTGAAACTGTGTGCCATCAACGGGTGCCTGAACAGGTGCAGAAGGGGGAGTAACTGGTCTAACAAAAGGAGGATAGTCGTCGTCATCCTCAATCCACCCACTACGGGTGTGAGCATATCTAGGGTCAACGTGGGTAGCAAAAGGGGCGCGATCAATATGCACAGGTATCAGGTCAGGCAAGGGTGCAACAACTGGGACATCAACAGGAACTGGGTCAGGCTCAGGTAAGGGGTCGTGTGTTGGTGCAGGCTCAGGTGCATCCTCAGGCTCAGGGTCAGCTGGAGCATACTCAAAATCAGCAGGTATATCAAAAAGCTGATCATCAGGAATGACAGGTGCCTCAAGAGGCTGCTCGTCCAGGACAAACTGCATCTCATGGTCTGGATCAAAATCATGTGGAAAGATAGGATCATCATCAAACTCGAAATACTGCGATGGGACAGGTGCAGCAGACATCGCGGTGTCAGAATCAGTGTCAGTGGGATGATGCTGCACGCCCCGTGCGTGTAAAATAGCAGGTGATACGGACTCAAATGAGTCGGGACCAGACGGGTCAGATAAAACCTCCATAACAGGAACCTCGACAGGTGGAATAACAATGGCATCGACAACTGGAATCTCATCAAGAGGAATAGCAATATCATCATCAGCCGGAGCCCCGCCATCCGGGGCATCCTCAGGGGGACCCTCGATGAAAAGATCGATGTCGTCAACAGACATATCATCAAGTGGCATATCCTTAACAGGAACTACAGCAAGAGGAACAGGAGCAAGGATCTGAACAAGAGGTAGATCCCCGTCAAGAAAACCATCAGCTATAGGTAAAATGTCTCCATCACCCGGCAATGCAAAGGGCTGGAAGTCATCGGTGTCATCAGAAAGTAGCTCTGGGTCATCAGTGCCTGAAACTCTGCTCTCAGAAGAAGATGACATGGTGTCTGTAACAAATCAATCACAAGTATGCATATATATCAATAATCATCAAATAAGCATGTAAGCAGTAGCAATGTAAGCATGTATGCATCCTAGTCTTCCCAAGACTATCCCACCCAGCCTCTCAGACTGACTACTTAGTCTCTCAGACTAAATCTCCCAGTTTCCCAAACTGATTTACCCAGCCTCTCAGGCTAAACCTCCCAGTTTCCCAAACTGAACTACCCAGCTTCTCAGGCTAAACCTACCAGTCTCTCAGACTGCCTCAACTAGTCTCTCAGACTACCCAGTCTCTCAGACTGAACTACCCAGTTAGTCTCTCAGACCAACTCCCCAGTCTCTCAGACTGAATTACCCAGCTAGTCTCTCAGACTAACTCCCCAGTCTCTCAGACTGACTCCCCAGTCTCTAAGACTGAAATTAGAAATGAATTCTTTGAAATGTACTTTGTGTATTTTATTTGAAAAAATGTTTGTTTCATGGATCTGGACACTTTGTGTATGCAATGTAAAAATGTTTTCGTGACAGCCCTAGTGATCGTAGTCTAGACTCGAGAAAGAATCCTAGTTCGCTACGACCGAAACTCTGATACCAAGCTGTCACACCCTGGCTTTTGCGGAAGCGTGGGTTATTTGGTGTGACTTCTTAATACCATAGCAATTAATCATAACAATGCTATATGATAAAAACATGAGATGTTTATCCATTAATAAAGTTTAGAAAATACCACAATACCATTGTCCGAAAACATCAATACCAAATTAAGTTACAAACCATGACATGTTCGAATGAGTTCATAAAGACTCAACAAAAGTACTTAAGTAAAACCTGAGTTTAAAATCATGTATCCCGTCCAGGATTAGGATACACCCTCTAAACCCAACCATGGATAACATCTTTTATTTCACTACGCAGCTTGGAGACACATGCATACCCTATCAGATCCACTAGTTCCCTGAAATACATGTAGTTTGAAAAATTAACAAAAGTTGAGCGAGTTCATGTGTATGTGAGTATGTATAAGCCTTTGTAAACAGTGTATGTATATATGTCCCGGTATGATAGCAAACAAGGAAAAGATCACTAATGGTTTGCAAGGACACTGATATGTGTGAAGGTATAGGGAGACTCAAACCTAGCAAAGTTGTACCGGGCTTCCGGCTGGAAGACATAGTCACCACTATGGGCCGCCCCGGCCTCATGGGTGTGGGCTCGCTACACCCAAATAGATCTATCACTCATGTCCCTCGGTCCTACAACGAGGATTGATGGTCCCAAGTATCCGCCTACCCTATCACATGATCTATGGTTCTTTCCTAGGCTAATCATACCAATAGTATTATAAGTATTCCTTTGTAGCATGTATTTCACCCCCGAAGTAAATAAACAAAACAATTTAAAGAAAAGGGGGACATGAACTCACAGTAATGCGTCTTCAGTACTGGTACACAGAACTCCTCAGCAAACATGACTACCTACAGGGTATTAACGTCTATTAGACGGACGGGTCGTGCCTTTGCTTAGTATTAATGTTTTGGAGTTGAGTTTCTTATGTTATTCCAAGTTATAATTATTTGTCAAAATAATTAATATTTCAACTTAAATTATATGTGGTTTTGTAATAATTGTTTAATCAATATCTTTGGTATTAATACTTCTCAAGTATTTTAACTCCGTATTTCCTTCCCAAGGATGGGGTATTCTGTACATGTACCTTCGTATTCCCGTATTCATATTCTCAAATTAATATATTTCCAAGTCGCACTTTCGAAAATATATATATAGCCTTATTTGTCAAAAATAATGTATTCCCAAGAAAATATATATTTTTCCCAAAAATCATATATTTTCAAAATATACTAGGAAAATATATTTTTATCTCCCAAAAAGAATATATTTTTTTCTTGTTGAAAATATGATATAACTAAGTAATATGTACAAAAATCATATTTTCACTTCTTTCGTTTCCAAAACAATATTTACCAAAAATATATTTGTAAGAGTATTTTCCGGAATATTTCATAGGTTATGTTTTTGCGTTCGGTTTCACAATATCAAATGTGTAACTTAAATATTTATTCCTTGTAATTTTTGGTATTACCTTGGAGTTGTAAATTTCATGGTATTTGTTAAGTTATATTATTTTACGCTAAAATAATATAACTATTCCACCAAGTATACAAAAATTCACACAAGTGTCTTAATATAAAATATATATTCTAAATATATTTTTACCCATTATTTATTTATAAAATCAACCTCCGATGCTTGTGATTTTGTATACTATCTATGGCGAAGTTTGAAATCCAAGATTAAAACACACTTGTAACACTTGTTAGAAAATATTTTCTAAGTGTTGGAATTTTTAGAAAATTTCGCCATAGTTTCCTTTGTAAATGGGGGTGTCCATGCTATTTAGCATATCATTTTCTTTTCAAAATAATCACAATAATCATCAACAATCAATCTTTAAACAACTTTACATCACCAAGAGCAAAAACAACATGCGTTATATAATAATCATGAACTTGATATTTCACAAAAACGCGTAGTAACTTGGTAAGGCGTTTAGTGGCCTTAGTTACCTTCCAAAGTGTATTCGTCCCTTTAAAAATCTCATTTTTAAAGAATCTCGGTGTTAACAACTTGTGAACAAATTTTACAAAAATATTCATTTAATACATCTTCTTGTTTTACTAGCATCTATACACTTATTTTATTTCCAAAAATGGTGTAAGTGCAAGTAAAAGTCATGATCTTTTTAAAAATCGACTCTTGAACTTGGTTTGTTTAGAAAAATCATTTGTAATTCTCGGATCTACATGATCATCAACTCACTTTGTTTACTTATATTTCAAGAAGTCATCTTATTATCAAGTTCATATATTTATTAGAAGATGATTATTATATGTAGAGACCTAATCATCCCCTAACTTGTTAAATCATGTTTTTAATCATAATCTAACAAGTTCAATATGATGATCAACATCATATTATCAAGCAATCAACAAGTAACTATCAACATGTTCAAAACAATATCATTCTAATAATATTTCATCTTATGTAAAGCTTTATGTTCATGATTCTTGTTTAAGTCTTTTAGTGTTCTTGTGATTTATAACAATGTACATCTTTTTAACCAACAAAAAGAGAAGTAAAAACTAGTAATAAGAAGCTTACAACTAGCTCAAAGGCTAGGGAAGATCACAAGAGAAAAAGATGATGAAATGGATGATGAAGGCTATGGATGGAGGTTCTTCAAATTCCACAAGCTTCAATCTTCACAAGACACCTTCTAAGACTTGAATTGAGCTTGAAATTGGATGGATGAAGGTTGCAAGGTGGTGGTGGTGGCGGCACTATGTAGAGCCGAGAGGGAGAGAGAGTATGAGGGAGATGGTGTGATGAAGTTTGTGAAGTGAGAAGTGAAATGATCTTAGAAGATATACACCATACTTATAATCATTTCCTTCTAATATTTTGTCCAAACAATCAAGCAATATCAAATAAAATATGAAACAAATCTAGGAGGTGAGGTGGTGGGTCCATGGTGACCGTAAATCATGAGGGGGGGGGGGGGGGTAATTGTAAGTTTTGATGGTAAGTAGGTAAATAATTCAAACTCAAGTATGTGGTTGCTAGTGTTAGTTACTAGCTATTCTAGTGGGTGTTATGGTGTTCGGGGATCATGACTAGCTTAGAAAAAATTAAACAATGCTTCTAGCAATATTTTGGGGTTCCGGGTAATGTCCGGTTGTTCGGTTAGATACCGGTTCGTTAAAGTGTCAACCTATTTTGTATAGTGTCTTTTATGTAACTTTTTGTGTCACTTTTAATTCCCAATACTTAGGAAAGCATTCAGGACCATTTAGTCAATCTTCTGCATGTAACTAGCTTGTTAAAAAAACTGAATTTTTGCAGAAAAATGCATAATTCTGCACTTTAAGTGGATTTTAGGCACTTTCCGGCACTTTATCTATCACCTAGTGACGCAGTTTTATGGTCCTTACTTCCCTACACACCCTACTAATGTAGTTCCTTGTCCCTGGTCCATACTGGGTCTCAAAACACTGTCTGTCTGTGTACTGAACCCCGTCAGCATATTCCTGCTTTATCCGTTAATTGTGCTAACTGTGCTTTGTGTATCAAGTATGTAATATGATGTGCATGTAATAATGATATGACATTATGTCGTATGTGATGCACATGTAAGTATGATGCAGTAATTAGAAAGCAGTTTAAATCATTAATTGTAATTCAGCACAGTCATTAAGCACTTAATTAATATTAATTAATTGTACGTATACCTGAATTTATGAGGGTTGTCACATCGATTGCCTTGGAGCAGTTCGAGAACCAAACGTAGATGTTGCGCGTGTTCGGTTTTCGACTTGGAATAGATCAGGATATCATCGATGAACACGATGACGAAGCGGTCGAGAAAAGGTTTACACACACGATTCATCAGATCCATGAAAACCGCGGGTGCGTTGGTTAAACCAAAAGGCATAACAACGAACTCATAGTGGCCGTAACGAGTGCGGAAAGCGGTTTTGGGTATATCCTCCTCTTGAATGCGTAGTTGGTGTAGCCTGAGCGTAGATCGATCTTGGAGAAACATGTAGCACCTTGCAACTAATCAAACAAATCATCGATTCGAGGCAGGGGATAGCGATTCTTGATGGTTAGCTTATTCAATTCCCTGTAGTCGATGCACATCCGAAACGACCCATCCTTCTTTTTGACAAAAAGGACTGGCGCACCCCATGGAGAGGTGCTCGGGCGAATGAAGCCTTTATCAATCAATTCCTGGAGTTGACTCGAGAGTTCACGCATTTCGGATGGAGCGAGTCGATAAGGAGCTTTAGCCACAGGGTTGGCTCCAGGAACGAGGTCGATACGGAAGTCGATATCACGACTTGGTGGTAGACCGGGGAGATCATCAGGAAACACATTAGGAAATTCACAGACCACTGGTATATCTTCTACCAACGTCTTCCCTTTCTTTTCCTTCTCTGCTACTACAATGTTAGCCAAGAAAGCTTTGTATTCCTTGCGGAGATACTTGCTAGCTTGGACACATGACATGAGTTGAAACCTTTCGAGGGAGTTTCGCCATACACACACAGTTGGTCACCATTCGCGAGTGAGAACCGAATCATCTTACCGAAGCACACAACTTCAGCATGGTTTTCACGAAGAAAGTCCATACCTACTATGATGTCAAAACTACCGAGCGGCATCGGAATAAGGTCGATAGGAAAGATGTGGTTGTTTAGTTCAAGAGTACAATCACGAAGGACAGAACTGACAGCGACGGTTCTTCCGGTGGCAACTTCAACATCGAACGTCGAGGGGAGATGGGAGCGCTTACGATTAAGGGGCTTTTCGAACTCAAACGATACAAAACAGTTATCAGCTCCAGTATCAAACAAACACGAAGCATAAATACCATTCACGAGAAACGTACCATTAACCACATTGTTGTCAGCCTGAGCCTGGCGCACATTGATGTTGAAAGTTCGGGCGTGAGCTGCTTGTTGTTGTTGCTGCTGAGGCTGTTGCTGCTGTTGTTGCTGGGGTTGCTGCTGTTGTGGCTCTTGCTTCACAACTCGGTTTGGGCACATATTTGCGAAGTGGTTGGGATCACCACATGCAAAGAAAACTCTAGCATTGATCGCGGGTGCCTGAGCCGCTTGCTGGCCTTGAGGAGCGGGAAGTAGAGCTTGTTGAGTAGTAGCTGGAGCTGTAGCTTGTCGAGGACCTATACGGCAGTTGGCGGTGAAATGGTCGTACATGTTGCAATGTACAAAAAATCTGCAAGCGATTCCCACTGGATGATGATAGGTGCAAGTCGGGCAGGCAGGGTGAGGACCAGTGTAAGCACGCTTTGCAGGCGGTGCTTGAGTAACTAGTGCTGTAGTTGATCGGTGTTGAGGTTGCTGTGGAGCTGGTACAGCTTGAAGCGGGGCAGCAGTGGTGACAACACAGTTCTTGTTGCTGGAGTTGCTGTTCTTCCTCTTGCGACCAGAGGACTTTGATGACTGAGGAGCAGCGGCGGTTTCAGCAGTTATAGCGGTGGTAGCTTGATGCAAGTTCTTTGAGGCTTTGTCCCAGACACCAGCCTTGACTCGCTTGTCGTTTATCAGCGGCTAGCAGATAAGTTTCCTCGATTGTTGCTGGTTTTGCAGCGTGCACAAAATCTGCAACACAATCTGGCAGAGCTCGGATATACTTCTTGATCATCATATCAGCAGTCTTGACTTGATCAGGACAGATTATGCTAAGTAGCTTGAAGCGAGCAGTTAAAGCAGCATTGTCACCATCCTTCTGCTTGATATGCCAGAATTCGTCCTCCAACTTTTGGCGGTTGTGGGGAGGGCAGAACTCTTCCAACATGACGTTCTTCAACTCATCCCACATCAAACCATAAGCTGCATCATTTCCGCATTTGTTCCTCTCGGTCGTCCACCGGTCTAAAGCGCGGGACTGGAAGACGCCGGTAGCATTCAGAGTGCGGAGACTGTCAGGACAGCCACTCTGGCGCAGGGTGACCTCGATCGAATCAAACCATTGAAACAAGGCCGTAGGGCCATCTTCGCCAGTGTATTCTTTCGGTCCGCAAGCTTTAAACTGCTTGAAGCTGAAAGCAGCTTTAGGGGTTTCAGTCCTGGACTCTTCAGATGACTTGCTAGCATTCTCGTGTAGGTCGCTAACGAACTGAGGGATAACCTTCGCTATCTGTTTAGCGACGAGAGCAGCAAGGCGTTTGTCTTTCTGGTTTTGGCGGGCTGCACGCGAGTGACGAGATCCAGATGATGACATTGTCTGCAATAGACATCGCCATAGGACTCAGACACAATATAATCGAGTCTTACCTCACACGCCTAATACTACTAAAGCTCAGGAACACAATCACGTAAACAAATAGGCACATAATCACAGATTCACATAAGTAGAGAAGCACATAAGCACGTAAAGCACAGAAGCACAAGAGGCAGTCAGAATACAGAAACCTATCATTCAAAGTCCGCGAGCGTTCGAGAATAGCTATTGCGATTAGCGAGTAACATAGCGAGTAGTATAGTATAAGCGAGTAACATAGCATGCGATCATCCATCGATTCGTTAGCGATTTGGGGTAGATGTGCAGTGCGGGTCGTGTGTGTCGAATAAAGCGAAGAGCGAATAAATCACCAAAAATCGTAACACATAAACAGATAAAATCACATAAAACACATAAAATCCACATAAAAGCGACGAATATCAGGGTCGGTAGTTGCGAGCTCAGAATCAAAACACATAAAAATCGAGAATGGATTGTTTGCGGCTGTTAAACGTCGACTATCCAAAGTGGTTCGACTATTCTCAAGGACTTTTGGTACACACTTTAACCTTTGGAGTGTGCTCTTGCCTCGAATTTGGGCGAATGGCACGCATCCTTACAGCTATAGTGCAACTTCAAGTCGTTGAAGTCCGTCGAGACTTTGGTGAGAGTTTTATTAAAACCATAATAGAGACCGGAATAAGTTGTTAAGGTTCGGGTTTCACCCCTGACTTAACAACTTCGTTCCTATTTTGATAAAATAAGGAAGAATTATGCATCAAAGTATGGATTTCACTCCTGATTCAACGCAAATTCTCCTGTTTATAGATAAAAATGCGGGTCGAACAAGCAATTTAGTCAAGAGTTTGCGGTTTTCACACCTAATCTCGACCTAATCGCTCGTTCATTTTCGAAAATTAGAGTGCAGTGATAGTGTATTGTAAGCGAGAACAGCGAGATATAGCAAGTAAACTCGTATAAAACCCCTACAGGGTGTGCACAAGTCGGTATGTTGGTACCTAACTATAGACTAGGTCGTTTCTAAGACATCGACCCGGTTGTTTGTTACGGCTTCGACCTAATTTCGGCAATTGTTCCCTTAAGTGGGGGAGGCTGTAACACCCTGTGTTTCGAAAGTCAAAGTCAAAGTCAACATTAAAGTCAAAGGAAGAAAAGATTGCTAATTGCGATCTGTCACTCCTTGCTCAACTCCTGTTTGACTTCTTTGACTTGTAGTTAGTCTATTTACTTTGTTACGTTAGCTGTATTATGTGGAGTACTTGCTAATAATCGAGGTTTAATCGATGTTTATCGCATGTTTTATCGCCTTATCGCTTATCGCATCGCCATCGCATTCGCAGCTCGAATTATGCGTTCTGGATATTGTTTTACGTGTGTGTGCTACTTATGTGTTACTTGTGCATGATTATTTATGTTTATGTTGTGGTGATTAATCGAAACGCAATCGCAACACTATCGCAATCGAATCGCAAACGCTAAACGCAAGTGTAATCATCCTAATTAACTTGATGATTGTATGTTAGATATAGTAGTTGGGATTAATGAGAAACTCTATCGCATCGCAAAACCTGACACGCGAATCGAAACAGCAAAACTCGTCGCGCAAAACACTCGGATCGAGTTGCCACCCGATCGGGCTACCACCCGATCGACCAGCCACTTTCCCCACTTTCCTTTTGGGAAACCCTATAAATACCCTTCATATGTCACATCAGTTGATGTGACAGCTCTCACTCGACTCAACTCGCTCCAGCCACTCTTTCTCTCAATTTCTCGCGATTCTTGTAAGTTTTCAACCTAAATCTTGTACTTTCTTGATATACACGCACTCCTACACCTTTCTATCTTTTGAATCTTAACTTTTAACCGTGAAATCACTAGATTTGAGGTGTTCTAGGATGATGTCATCATGGAGTTCTTATGAACTTCATGTTTTGGCTTCAATCCACCAAGAACAACTTAGATCTGGACGATTTCCACATAAATAAACAAACATCTTGCATAGATCTGAACATAATCATGGTGAAAAGGATTGAAAGATGGTTTTCAAGCTTTCTTTCAACTCTTTTACACTCAATGCACTCAAAACCGATAGAATCGGAGCTTGTTCTGATCTTCTACTCTTTCTTAATAGTGTGTTAGTTCCAGATATGAATTCTATCCAAGAGACTACAGATTTCGGGTTAAGCATGAACCACCGGCTCGAACCACGGACTGACCGGGCTAGGGTGATTCCTGTCCGATCGGATCACTTGGGGCTTGACGAGGTTCTGTTGCTTAGCACGTATCACATCGTCTCGATCAAAACAATAAACTATCAAAATTACCAAGTGTCAGGACGATCAGGTCGCTAGGACGGATTGCCGTCCGATCGGATTGCCATCCTATCGAAATGCCATCCGATCGGACAGCCACCCGATCGGCTTGCACCTAGGTCCCACACTTAAAACCTTGTTTCAATCTTAGAAGAACTGAACGTCGAACGGATTTTTGTCCGATCGGGTTGCCACCCGATCGAGCGACCATCTAATCATGTGATGTTTGGGACTTCAACACTTAAACAATTTTCAACATGTTCAATACATGCGGATTGCCACCCGATCGGATAGCCATCCGATCGAGTGACCGTCCTGCTGTGAACTTGTTCTCAAACTGAGAAGCCTCGCCAGTCTGATCGCGGTCCGATCGAACCGCCGTTCGATCGACCGACCTGAAAGGTAGAGATACTTCTCTATTTTCAAAATGCTACAACGAAAACTTTAAAAGGCAAACCATCATACACAAACACATCCTCATCAAACGAGATGACCATATGATCTAATGGCCATCCGATCGGATGGCCATCCGATCGGATGACCATCCGAACAGATTGTCATCCGATCGACTGGCCATCCGATCGGATTGCCATCCGATCGGATTACCATTCGACACTTTCCACTTTGCACCGTTTTACGCACTGCTTATCGTTTATGCTATCGTTCTAATCAGGCTAAACTCACTCTAGCGCTCCCTTCAATCCAACATCGCTGTGAGTATACTCGAACCCTTTTTGCTTTACGCACTTTTGGGTGTTACATACGTTACTTATTCTAATTCACATCGAACACACTACGCAATACTTTAACGCTAACCGCTACCGCATGTATACGTGACTCGATGAATGCTTGTTTGTTATATTTACACATTGATTGATGTCTACCTGCCTTAGCAACGATAGTACTATAGTTTGGACTCAACACCTGTTCACTCAGGGGTTGTTAAGGACTATTAATCACATGATTCGCAGTGGTGAATATGTGTTACGAACTGCCTTGCGCAGTCAATCCGCAGTCATTGGTATTGATAGGATCATTTCGATAACTTACGTGCTTCATTTCACACGTTGTACGTGCTGGTTATGCGTAAACGATTTCGAACTCTATTATACCTATTAAACTTGTATGCTAACCTTTACACTATGTGTATTGACTTTTACTTTAACGTATGTGGCAGGTGCTTAAGATGTTAAAATGCTTGGCTTGCTGTGAAATCGAGGCTAGGAAAGAGTCTAGAAACAAATAAACGAATTGTCTATTTTGAAATCTGAGTTGTCAGATTAGTATTTGTTTATGAGACAATTATTTGTAATAACTGTTTTATTTGGATATGTTATGGTATGGGACATGACGTTTTAAGTATCTGGTAATTAATAGTTGTTATGGATACTCATGGACAATCTGTTTCGCTCAGTGCCGCGCCCCGATGATTCCGCCATCGGTTGGGGTGTGACAAATAACTTTAATTTCATTAAACTATATCTAATGTGGTTGGAGTGTTTAACTTGCGGCCGTGAATAAAGCCGAAAAACCATGATGTTCATGATGTAGAAGAGGATGCAGGTGGAGATGAAGATAGGTTGTGTGGGTTCATGTTTATGTCATCCATTGTTGACCGGTGTAGAATAAAATGAAATCTAGGGTTCTTAATTTTAACGGATGGGTGGAAGACAAAGTTGAGAAATGTTAAGGTGGTTTATGGTTGTGTGTAAGTTGAAAATGTTTCAGATCTAGAAACCATCGAGTGTTGTATCTACGAAGCCCTAAATTATTGGTGGCAGGTGGTGGTGGGTTTGGTTGGGGAAGAAAGGGTGGGTTTAGAGAGAGAGAGAGAGAGAGAGAGAGAGATGATCTTAAATCTGTGTTTAAATATATATTTAGTTTTTTTTGCTTTTTTATTAAACTATTTTTAATTAAATCAGTAAAAAGACTAAACTACCCTTATGTGTTATGACTTAACTGAAATTTTTAATTAGGTTAATGGTAAAGGACGAAAGGTGTAAAGTGTTTTACAAATAAAGGACTGTGAGTGTAATTATTGAAGTTTAAGGGTATCTGTTGCAACTCGTTACAAACATAAAGGACGAAAAATGTAATTTACCCTAAAAATTGAATAGAAAAACAAATTGCAATTCATGTGTAACAATAAAGATGTGGGGAGTGGGAGTGTCTATGGGGCGGAGGATTCCAGGCAACGCTGGCTAACACACACTGTGCCAGCGTTGTCCCGCTAGCGTCGCTTTAAAGCCCGGCGTAGGGGGGAGACCTGACTTGGTTGGCTAGTATTGGTTGGTGGCATATGACCGTTGGGCTAGCCGTTGGCTGATTAATAAAAAAAAATTATTCTATGATTAATATAAAAAAAAAAATTATCCACATGACACCCCCACGCCGCTAACCCACGCTCCTTCCACACCCCATTTTTTTAGGTGTGGACTGGTGGAGCCCACAAGTACCACATGTCGAGCAAAGCCCACAACCCAAATCCCCACACCCCGCAGCCTAAAAAACTAGCATCGATCTTTGCAAAAGAAAAATAACGTCTCCAAATCATTTGATGAAAAATTGCTTTTACTTTTTTTAATCTGTTTTTACTTTAAAATTGCAAAAGAAAATAATGTCTACAAATCATTTGATGAAAAACTACTTTTACTTTTTCTTTTTTTAAACGGATTTTAATTTAAAAAAGAAAAGCCTACGCACCGGCCATCATCTTAGACTGGACGGTATGGTGACCGTTTTCGGGTCGGCTTGCTGTGGCGACGGGTTCGCACACCACCCGCTCACCGGTCGTCCCCGTCGTAGACGTCGCCCCCTAGACGGCCAAGACGCTCCTCTTTCTTCTTTATACACACACACATATATATGATAAAGATCCGTTAAAAACCGCCATTTATTACGATAACCGCGAGAACCAATGTGAACACAACAAAAAATACCTAAAAAATTTAAAACACACAAAAATATTTTTTTTTATAAAAAACGCTACATTTCGTCACTAAAAAAAACTGAACAACAGTACCGATGCACGCACATGTGCAGCGGTACTGTTGTTTTTTTTTAGTGACGAAATTTAGCGTTTTTTTTTACAAAAAAAAAATTGAACAAAAAATAGCATTTAATTGTGTGATTTAGCTTTTTTTAGCATTTAGTTGTGTGGTTTAGCATGTGCGTGGTTTTTTTATATTTTTAATAAAAACTTTTTTTAGCATTTAGTTGTGTGGTTTAGCTTTATGGTTTAGTTTTTAGCATTTAGCTTGGGTGGAGTAGGAGTGGGGGTTTTGGTTTTGGTTTTGGTTTTTGGGGTGGGGGGTTAGGTTTTTTCTAGTGACAGAAATTGTTGGGCGTAGTGGTGAGTGATGGACATTTCCACTAAAATCCATCACTAGTAATAAAATAAGGCTTAATAACATAGCGAAACCTGATTGGAAGGTGTGAGTGATGAGTGAGTGATGGATGATGAGCGCCTCTACCCCCCTTATGTGGTGGATTATGTACTACTCTTCTCCACACCCCATAGACTGGTATCAGTGATAACCTTATCTCAATGTGTATGTGTGTATATATATATAGAGGAATTGGAACCTATGTCTCCATTATCACAATACTTGGATGAAAGTTCTTTTAACCGTTGTACCAACATCTCAAGAAAACCTTATCACAATACTTGGATGTCTAGTTTTCTTCATAAAAGCTTCGTAAATCTTTCCCGATATCTAGGTCTGTAGAAACTTCTTAGTGTATACATATCATCCTTGTACCAATACCATAACTAAGCACCTGCTTCTGATCCCATAATCACCAATCCTAAACCCTGTAATACAAAAATGTCTGAGCCTGACCAAATCCAATACAGCATCGACATCCCAGATGACGATATTCTTCACTGGATTATGGGCCCACCTATCCATGTCGATGCCAATGCCACTCCCCAACCGTCGTCATCAGCCGCAAAAATCCCCAGAGTTCCAAGCAAGCTGAGTGAGAAACACAACTACGAGAAATACTTTGCTCCTCAGGCTGTCTCCATTGGCCCATACCATTTTGGAGAACCAAAACTCCAGGAGGTCGAGGAACTCAAGCCTATTATCGCATGGAGGCTCTTTTCCAATGACGAGGCCTTAATAAGTTTGTACAAAAAACTTGGTGAAGAGGAAATGCTGAATGATTTAAGAAGCTTTTATGAAGAAGACTCGAAAACCAACTATAGCGATAAGGTCTTCCATAAGATGATGTTGCTCGATTCTTGTTTTATTATTTATTTTATATATGAAGTTTATAAAGGGAGGTCTTCTTTTGTTTTTCGAGGCTTGTTCATGAGCGACAAGGTTTTAAATGTTTCTGAAGATTTGTTCTTGTTGGAAAACCAAATTCCCTTCAAACTTCTAAAAGTGGTGATGAGTTTTTTGAAAATACATCATAATAATTTTAATAGAATCCAACAGTTCATCCATGATGAGATTAATATGTTGAGGTCTTCAGATCAGAAAAGAACGTGGTTAAAATCAATACTTTGCATCCGAAGTGATCAAAGAAGTGGTCAACAACGTTTGGAATCCAAGTTAATTACTGGCGACAATGAACCGGATCATCTTCTCCATCTTCTTTATCTTACTCATATACCTAAACATGAGTGTTTGAGTAAAGAATACAACTACAACAGCAAGAATTTCCCCACTGTTAACCAGCTTTTGGATGTAGGGATTCATTTCAAGCCATGTGACCCAATTTCTTTAGATAACGTTAGGTTCTCTAAGGGCTGGTTTGAGTTTTCAGCTGCTGTACAACTCCCACCAATAACCTTGTTGGGTCCTGTTTTGTTAAACTTCATAGCCTATGAAACGTGCTTCGGTAAAGATGTATGGTTTGCATCGTACGTTTGTCTACTTCGGTCTCTGATTGGTAGCCATCAGGACGTTAGAGTTCTTAAAAAAGCTGGGGTGCTTCAACACGACTTCGGGACTGATAATGAAGTCGTGGATTTCTTCAATGAAATAGCCGCGGATTTAATTCCACGAAATGCAGCATATATGAAACTTAAGGATGACATACAAAGGTATTATGAAGGTTGGAGTAACACACCCATTTCCGAACTTAGGCGTGAATATCGTATGAGCCCATGGAAGTTTATTTCACTTCTTGGAGCTTCGATAGCTCTTTTTCTCACTGCTGTGCAAACTTATTTCGCTGTCTGGAGTCGCAGCAAATGATTGACCATCTCCATCTGAATGTTTTTCGAAGATGAACCATCACTTATTATTGTTGTGTTTGATTTGAGTGTTGCAAGTTGTTTTATTTATATTTGTAATTTTTTCTTAAAAAATATCATATTTTGTTTAGTTGGTCCATTGGAACCAACTAATGTTGCGAAAAAAAGTACGCTATATATGTATGTACGTGTGTGTCTTATGATTGGTGAAATAATGAAAACTAGTCTTATGGATAATTTAACATGGTGTTATTCAAAGAAGAAAGCTGTTTTATACTTTGACCCTCCATATATGATTCAGAAATATATAGAATTACATGCACACAAATTCTTTGCTTCTCTTTATTTTAGTTTTTCATGATAAGTATTTGTGTATACTTGTTCTCAACTCTTATTCGGCAAGAATTCTCGCAAGCAGTGACTTCTGCTTAGTTTGCGTCTTTCAGATCAAAGCTGCATATCAGTACAGCCAGTGGCGGACCCAGGAATTTTTTCATGGGGGTGCGGAACATTTTTAAAAATTTTAGGCCCCAAAGTATATAAGTAAAAAAATTGGTTCGTATCGGGTCGGTTCGAGTCGAGTCGGGTCGGGTCATGTAAAACAAAAGAAAATCAAACTAAATGGTTGATATGGTCCTCTTAGTAGATATGCCCTTCTAATCTCATCTCGTTGATTCACGTTATATGATTCAATCGGCTTGCGATTATAAGGATCTGACGGAAGAGTATCCACATCAACGAATTCGGAAGATGTATCAACTTTTCTCTTGAGAAATCGCGCCATAACGTCCCTACTCATGGTTCCTATCGGCTATCACAAACAAATTAATTTATAAGTTCATAGCTCCATAACATATTACATATATTCAAACACTAGAAATCATAATGTAAATCACACTAAAAATCATCTAAATATCATATACACCATTAAAAAAAAAACCCAAACATCAGGTCTGATCGTATATAACACACCACAAAAAAGACAAAATATCACCATCATTACTAACAAAATATAAATATATAACCCACCACAAAATAAAATATCATCACTAACAAGAAGCACATGTCTCCTGCCATCAAAAAATCACTTCCGGTGGCTACCGGTTCCGTCCCACCCCACCAAAAATCAACCAAAAATCATCAAAAATAACAAATAAAATTACCCGTGTTCGATCAGCGGTGGTATGATGGCTGATTACGGTGGTATGCGGCTGCTGTTGTCGCTGATGTTCTGATCGCTGGCGTGCGTGCAGGGATGATAGAGAGCAGGAGAGAATATGTAAGGGTTTTGGGCTTGTTTATTTTATTTTAGTTTGAAATATCGTTGATTTGTTGGGTTTGTTTATTGGGCTAAGACTTAGTAGTGGGCTAGTTAAAGGTAATGGGTATTTGAGTTTAGTTATTTAGGTATTAAAAGTTATATAATTTAGGTAGTGGTTTAAAAAAAATAAGAGTTTACAAAAAAAATTTTAAAATATAAATTGATAACACTTTTTACCTAAGGGGTGCGGACGGAAAATTCCAAGGGGTGCGGACGGAAAATTTCAAGGGGTGCGGACGGGATTTTCGACGGAACTTAGCACTAATTTTTTTTTCCTGGGGGTGCGCCCGCCCACCTTAGGCAACCCTTAAGTCCGCCCCTGAGTACAGCCATTTAACTTGAGGGTCAACGTTAGTCAACTGAGTCAACAATCTATCAGTTGGTCAAGTGGTTTAGTTAGTTATCATAGTTATATTTATGTTACTCGCACTTGACGAGCCCCTTTGGGAATTTAAATTGCCATTGTGTACTTGTTGATGTTTATTAAGAAAGAGTTAAATGTCATTTTAGTCCCTTTTGTTTGGGTCATTTTGTCAGTTTGGTCCAAAGGTTTTAAACGTTGTCATTTTAGTCCAAATAGTTTTAAACGTTGCCATTTTAGTCCACTGGGTTAACTGCATCCCTTTATTTTGCTAACTAAAAGGGCATTTCGATCATTTTAAATGTAATACTGTTAACTGGAAGGGCAATCCAACCATATAAAATGATCGAATTACCCTTCTAGCTAACATAAAAAATGGACGGAGTTAACCCAGTGGACTAAAATAGCAACGCTTGAAACTATTTGGACTAAAATCGCAACGTTTCAAACCTTTTGACTATATTGACAAAATAGACCAAACCTAAGAAACTAAAATAATATTTAGCTCATTAGGAAATATAAAGCATCATGTACACAGAAAATTTTCTTCACTTTGTTTTTAGTTTTTCTAGGCGTAAATGGCACAAGAGTGTGCATTAAATAAATATATACTTTCATACAATAAAAAAAATACATAAAGAAATTTGTATTTTTGGTTGCAAAAGACACTAAGTTGTTTCATATATGTTATGATTAGTGTTTTAATAATATAAATGAAGTCAAAACAGTAAATTAACTGAGTCAGGCTCAAAGGACATACCGTGCAAGATTTTAAAACATTAAGTACATAACTCGTCAAATTTTGCGTCAAAGCACCGCCTGAAAAAAGGGATAGAGATAAAGGACTTAATTTGTAACTTACTCATTCTCACAAATACACTTTTCATTTAGAGTAAAATGCCAAAATGGTCCCTAAGTTAAAATGAAACTTTTTGTATCTGGCTTCTTGAGGTTTTATTTTTGTTGTCATTTCCATGGGTTAGAAATTTCTGCACTTTTTGGAGGGTATAATCGTCCAAAACTGTAATTTCTGCAGTTTTTGTTGTTTTCCTCATTTAAATGGAGGGTATAATCGTCATATTATGTCGTTTTCCAAAAATGAAAACCGGTTCAAACCGGTCGGTAGTATCGGTTGAACCGTCTGGTAGAACCGGTAAAACCGCCTGATACATCCGGTTGAAACTTCTGATATGATTTGTGCCTGCCAAACTTCCGGTATCCGATTTAACCGGCCAGTATAAACCAGTTTTTAAAACCTTGCCGTCAAGCATTCCCTAACCTTAGCAAAACAAACAATGTTTAGTTGTTTGAATTACATCTGCCAACGTGGACCATCGAAGCCACGTGTCGTTCCTTCCCCAAAATACTGTTTTATTATTATCTCACATATCACATATACTTGCTCCAACCGAAGGAGGATGAAGCAGTCTAGGGTTTATGCCTTTAGTTTACAGTTAACATCTAGGGTTTATGCCTTTAGTTTACAGTTGATTGCTTAAATTGCTGAACTTTTTTGAAGCAGTCTCTATGTAGTTAATATCTGATGTATATCAGTGATATATCGGTCATCGGTCCCCCGCCGAGATATCGGTGTAAAGTATCGGCCAGAATATCGGTACCGATTATATCAGCGATATTGACCGATATATCACCGATTTTCCCGATATCAGCACATTTCTTCTTAGTTCTACCATTTGTCTTTCTTCTTATTGTTGCTATTAGTGTTTTAAAAAAATATTATTAGTGTTTAAAGTCTTAATTGTTAGTGTTTTAAGTCTTTGTGAGTTCCTACTTGCTACAATTGTTAGTGTTTTGCAAGTTGCAAAAGGTTAATTTGTTAACGGTAGGAGAGTATACTGAATTGTTAGTGTTAAATTTCTATTTATATAAATTTAGCGTTATATTAAAATTACCATATCCCACCGTGATAACTGATATCTCAAATATCGGTCCTTGACCGATATCCGATATTTTACAGCATTATGATTCTAAGAAAGTATCTTCATACAATTGCATGCGTTTGGCGTTTGCAGGTTCACATTTGCAAGAACAAAACTGTCTACAACTTAAAGTAAGAAGGTTTTTTTTTTAGGTTACATTTTGTTTTTGATATGTAAAGACGTGTTGATATCATCTTGAACAAACCTCTTTTCAGTTGCAATACTGAGTGCCGGTACCATACCAGTACTGTAACAAACCAAACTGATACCGAGTTACCGACCAAATGTCCGCCGCAATGCGCGAGGAATCCCACTAGTTATACCTTACATCACAAATGTCCGGTTCAAAAATACCGCTACCGCCACTTCAGCCTGGTGAGTCATGGAAACGGAAATATTCAACTTCGAATGCGCAAGTAGATGCCAACATGGGTGCACGATCGTCAAAACAAGCACGTCACCGTGCCTCCATGCTTGCCAAAAGAGGGCAAATTGCTGAAATACATAATCCTATTCTTCCTTATTATAACAAGCTTCATGATCATCGGAACAAAGGTCAAAATGCTGTTTTGTTTGATGGGCAGGTTGAAATCTTGGCGTATTTATTCTTTAAACGATAATCCTTTTTTAAACGAACAAAAGATAAAGTATATGTTTAAACATTTTTCTACTTTTTACTTTATTAACGGGATGTTGCAGGACCGGCTAGTTAAGGTGATCTCTTTTGTATCGTCATTGCTGGATAACATGAAGAAGCCTATTTTAATAATAGCTTCTTCCAGTGCTCGTTTAATTTGGGAAAACGAGTTTTCAAATTGGTCAAAGTCGATCAATGTTGTAACGTACAAAGGGACCAAAGATATACGGGCTGCCATTAGAGGTTCAGAATTTCAAGTCCTTTTATCTTCTCCAGACGCCATTGTGGAGGTACGCGATTGTTTTTATATGAAACTAATACAAATTCGTGCATGAATTATATGAATATTTTTTATTTGTAGGACATGGAAACGCTTGTTCATATTAAGTGGGAACTGTTAGTGATAGACGAGTGCAACACCCCGTAATTTCAATGCATTTAAAGAAAATTCAGATGCTTATGGCTGATATGAAACTGTTAACAATTTTTGGTGAACCAGTGGTGTCATACCCTGGCTTTGCGGAAGCGTGGTTAATTTGGTGTGACTTCTTAATACCATAGCTTAACCATAACAAAGCTATATGAAATAAAACCATGCAAGATCATCCATTTAATTAAGTTTTAAAAACCAAATACAACGACATTGTCTTAACAATCACAAACATCAACATGACATAAACACAGTTTAAGGACTGTGACTTGTCCAGGAAAGAGTCACATTCCCCAAACCCGGATGACCTCGTAACTAGTGCAGCGGGAAAACGTGTCATACCGCGCCAGATCCTTTAATTCCCTGAAATACATGTAAGTTGAAAAATCAACAATAATGTTGAGCGAGTTCATGTGTTTAGTATGTGCGTGCGAATAAACCTTTATAATCATTGTAAGTATGAATGTTTTGTAAACTCTGGTATGAAAGCAAATAAGGAAACATATCAGTTAATGTGTAACCACATGGTCCAACCTGCGGGCGCATGGGAGGGGATAGGACAAGGTCACCACATGGTCCAACCTGCGGGCGCATGGGTGGTGTTACGACAAGGTCACCACATGGTCTAACCTGCGGGCGCATGGGTGGTGTTAAGACAAGGTCACCACATGGTCCAACCTGCGGGCGCATGGGTGGTGTTAAGACAAGGTCACCACATGGTCCAACCTGCGGGCGCATGGGTGGGGTTTGTTATGCTCAAATAGGCCTATCACTTGTATCCCTCGATCGTACTACGAGGACTAATGTTCTTAAGGTTTCACCTACCCAATCACATAACCTAACAGTTCCTTCCTTAGCTGACCATACCATGTAAGAAACATTCGTAATCATAGTAACATGTATTTCACCCCCGAAGTTAAAAAACTGAAAACAGTTAAGAGAAAAGGGGGGACATGAACTCACAGTGGTGCGTCTCTACCAAGTATGCCTCCAAATCAATCAGCTGTGTGACGACCTACACGTACTAACTCTATTAGACGGACGGCCGTGCCTTAGCTTTATGGTTTAAGTTTTTGGGAAATAGTTAGGCAACCATTTCGTGTTTACATTCTGTATATACTTGGTAGTCATTTTCCTTCCCAAGGATGGGGGATTTAATACATGTGTGTTCGTATACTTCGGATTACACTATTAAGTCTCACTTAATATATTTTATTTCCAACTTCAAAATATAAATATTCTTCCCAAAAATATAATATTTTAATACATGTGATTTTCCCAAAATAATACTTAGTAATATTATTTTTACCCTAAAAATAATATTTACGTAGTTCACAAAATAATCGTAAACACTTATACAAGTGATGTTGTGAAAAATATATACTAAATATATATATGTATCACGTTTTATTTTGTGAAATCCCACCTCCAATATTTTTGTAAATAAGTCGTGGCGAAAACTATAATCTGAAAACAAGTCAGAAAGTATCTCTAACACTTATAGTGAAAATAATTCTAAGTGTTAGGTTTTTAGAAAAATTTCGCCAGAGTTTCCTCTGTAACTGGAGGTGGCCACGCTTTCAAGCGTATCATTTTCTTTTATAAATCAAACCAACCATTTTTATCATTCATTCAAAACAATGTTCAAACCACAAACTAGTCAAAATATATATAAATCGCATAAATTTCATGAACTTGTGATTTATTCAAACTATGAAGTAAATCCCATTACTTTTAGTGGATCTTTATATAAAACTATCCGATTTTGTAAAACCTCGTTTTTATGGAAGTTCCGTCTTTACAACTTCTCGTCATCTTTTTCAAAAATAGTTATTTTGTCGAAACTTTGTGTTACACAAGTGTTTACACACTTGTGTGTTCTAAAAACCATTCGTGTTAGTGTAAGATCCGTGTTAAAAAATATGTTTTCTCTTGACACGTGGTCCTTTGAAAATACCGCTTGTAGATACGTAGATCTACTAGTTTTAAACACTATTTCACAAACAAAATCGCTTTTACACAAGTTCATGATATGTGTGTGGTAGAGTTTCGCCCTTTAACCCTTGTTACTTCCAAAACAACCTTATGTCATGATCCAAGATCGTGACCAACCCGGGTTAAATGACGATCTGAGCTACCACAACATAGATCGGGTCCAAATAATCACACAAATCAAATACTACAAGTTTTACACAACATATGAGCTTTTAACCAACACTTATAGCATTTCTAGTAGACTTTTAAGCTTCAACTTGTATGTTCATAACTTTTAACCGTTACATATCATATTAACCACTTTAAAATAGTTCGAGGAGGTGATTTGAGCAACTTACTACTAGCTCGAGGCTAGGGAAGAATCTAAGCGCAAAGTGAGTGGATAAAAGCAATGTAACGAGGTCCTTCGCCTTCCGATTGCACCAAGGTTCCTTATACGCGATCCTTATCACTTGTAGATACTTGGAATGGCTTGAAACAAGTTCGAAAATGATGGATGCTCAAGGGGGGTGTTCGGCCGTGAGTTCTTGAGAGAGAGAGAGAGGAAGTGTGTTGTTGAGTTTGAGTTGTGAATGAACAAATGTGTTTAGTGAAGAACTTATAGACAAAGCTTAAGATAATTATCCAATAGACCATATGTCTTCTTGATGTAAGACAAGTGAGATTTTTATAATCTTGCAAGGACAAGAGGTGTCCCCCTCATGGGGACGGTTTCTAAAAAGGGGGGGGGGGGTACTAGTTTGATTCCAACTAAACAGTCAGACATTAGTTTAGTTAAGTGTAGGTTAACCCGGTTAGTAGTGTGTCATGCGTTACAATGGGTGTTAGGGTATTCAGGGACCCTAACTTGCTCAGAAAAAGATAAACAATGAAAATGACAATATTTTTAGGTTCCGGGTATAGTCCGGTTGTTCGGTTGGATAGTAATCCGTTAAAGTGCTTAACAAAGCTTTAAAGTGTCGTTATTACCCTTTTTAGTGACACAACTCATTTCTGACACTTTGGAAAGTGTCTAGTAATATTTTTCTCATGTTTTGGCACTTTATTAGTTAGCTAAAAGCTGAATTATTATGTAAAGTGCTGAATTTTGTGCTTAGAGCACGTTTTAGGCACATCCAGTCATTGTAACTTATTCCTAGAGACGCAGTTCTACAACCCTTGTATCCCTACACTCACCACTAGTGTAGCAAAATATTTCTGGCTCATACAGGCCTTAGAGGCAGTGTCTGCCTGATGCTGGCTTTATCAGCATGTTCAATAGGTTATCCGTTATAGCGCTACTGTGCTTTTTGTGCATCATGTTTGTCACTAAGGTTCAGCATGTAAATAATGTAGTGACGGTAAGTAAAGTATGATGCAGGTATATGCATGTATCAGAAATCAAGTAGCAGTTCATCAGTAATTTCAAGCAAGCACAGTAATTAAGCAGTAATTAATCATTAATTAAGTCGTACGGATACCTGGTTTGGTGAGGGTTGTCACAAGTGGTGTGTTTTCACATTCCTTTTATCTCAAACGGGTCAATAATTAAAAAATCAGATACAAAGGGAAACGGGTCAAATTGGTTAAAGGTGCTAAAAGCCAACTTAAGTATATAATTAGTTCAATGATTATTGTTAGTTGTCAATAGTTATAGGACTTAGTTGCAATTAACAACCGTTCACACCATATCCCTCATGTTTATACCGACCGTTCACACCATATCATGTAACCGTTCACACCATATCATGTAATTATTTATTGCTAGTTAGTCCATGTTCCTCCCTATATATAGAGGGCTCATTATCTTGTAATACTTACACTTTTCATTAATACAAGTTCAGATTTCCTTTCCATTTCATACCTGTCTCTTTTACATGGTATCAGAGCTAAAGGTTTCTTAGCTCACGAGTGTCTTTCGGGTGACCATTTCCGGCTAAATTTCCGGTCACCACCAGTCCCTTATAACCTTCTACTCCTTAAACCCATTCTAGATCTGCCCAAACACACACACCACTCCAGTCCACTTCAGATCTGCTCAAACACCCAAAACCACCACAACCCGTCACCTATTTTCTTAGATTCGACACTTTTTCCGGCGAGTTAAACTACACCGCCACCACCACTGTGCTCGGAATCACCCGATCTACAAAGCCCCAAAAACCGTACCACGAACCACCGCCACACGCGCTCCCACGCGCCACCACTCTCTGTCGTCGGTCCTCCACGCGCCGACGCGTGAAGGCGCGTGGCTCCGCCACCAGTCGCCGTCTTCTTTTTAGTGCAGTTGGAATTCCTTCCCCGTCAGTTTCGTCCGGTTATTTTTTTTCAATCCAAGCATTTTTTGTTTTCTGCCTCGGTTCACGTGCTCGAGTTTCAGTTCGTTTTTTTGGGTTAAACAACTTTTCAAATGGGAGACGAACGAACTCACACCATTGCATGCACCAAGGAGGAGTATGATTTGCTTCAACGGTTCCTTGCTTTTTGGTCATCGGGTCCTCAAACCAACTCAGTACAACCAGGTACGTTTTCTGGCTTTGACTTATCCTGGATTATTGATTCTGGAGCTACTCATCACATGACTGCGAATCAAGGAATTCTCACCAGCCTTCATAATACCTCTTACCCACCGGTTAAGCTTGCAGATGGTTCCTCGTGCCCTGTACACGGCATTGGATCCATTTAGAACCCAGATAGCCTAAACCTGTCTTCTGTTCTTCTTGTTCCTAACTTCCCTGCCAGTCTTTTATCTGTCAGTCAGATTACTAAACGAAATAATTGTTCCGTTACCTTTTATCCTACTCATTGTACCTTTAATGAACTAGGTACTAACTGAGTAATTGGTACCGGCCTCGAATCAGGAGGTCTCTATCGAATGTCTTCATTGTCGCATCCCAAAGCAAACATCTGTGAGTCTAGTATCTTTGAAACTCATTGTCGGTTAGGCCATCCCTCAGCAGCCGTCCTACGACAAATGAGACCTGGCATCTCTATTCCCGATAACTTCCATTGTGAGTCATGTCAGCTCGGTAAACATACTCGACGTCCTTATCCCCCAAAAGTGTCAAGCCGAACCATTTCCATATTTGAACTTGTCCATTCAGATGTATGGGGTCTATGTCCAGTTAAGACTACATTGGGCTTTCAATACTTTGTTACTTTCATTGATGATTATTCTCGTGCCACATGGTTTACCTATTGAAATCCCGTAGTGAAATCAACTCGATCTTTCGTGAATTCCATGCATATGTCAAGACCCAGTTCAAAACATCCATCCAAACCTTACGCACCGATAATGCTAAAGAATATATGTCCACTGATTTCTCTACATATCTCAAATCACAAGGTATTATTCACGAGACTTCTTGCGCATATACATCTCACGGAATGGTGTTGCTGAACGCAAGAACCACCATCATATTTGTTTAGTTGGTCCGTTGGAACCAATTAATGTTGTGAAAAAAAGTATGCTAAATATGTTTGTACGTGTGTGTCTTCTGATTGGTAAAATAATGAAAACTAGTCTTATGGATAATTTAACATCATGTTATTCAAATTCTTTGCTTCTCTTTACTTTAGTTTATCATTATAAGCATTTGTGTATACTTGTTCTCAACTCTTATTCGGCAAAAATTCTCGCAAGTAGTGACATCTACTTAGTTTGCGTCTTTCAGATCAAAGCTGCATATCGGTACAGCCATTTAACTTTTGAGGGTCAATGTTAGAAATAGTCAACTAAGTCAACAGTTTATCAATTGGTCAAGTGGTTCAGTTAGTTATCATAGTTAGAATTACATGCAAACCTTTACAACCATGGGCAGTTTGCAACCGTCTACCCAAGAACCTAATTTGGAAATAGAAACGGTACCGGAGACATAACCCGAGCCCGTTGTCGAGGGATCTAAACGTGGGAAAAGGTCTTACAAAAAGAAAGATCCAACCGCTCCTTGTCGAAAAGGAACCTACCTAGCATGGACGAAAGACGAGAAATACACGTTGGCACGGGCGTGACTAGATATATCGGAGGCCCCCGATGTTGGTAAGCGTTTTAAAAGCATATTAGTTTATTTTTTTACATAATTCGGTCCATGTTATTGTATTTTTAAAAAATATACATTATAATTTTTGTATTTTTCGTAGCAAATTATCAAACATCACCGGTTTTTTTGGCAAAAAATTTGTGAAACGTTCTTTAAAGCGATGAGGAAAGATGAATATCAGGATAAAGATTCTATTTCAAGCAAATGGACCGATATCAACTTTAAATGTCATTAGTTTCAAGTGGTCTTCCAACGCACTCGGAACAACTGGGGAAACGGCCAAAAGGATGGAAATATTTTAACAAGAGCGTTGGAAGAATACAATCAAACGAAAGGCAGTTTCACATATTTGAGATGTTGGGAGCATTTACGAGGAAGTCCCAAGTGGTTACACGTACCGACGATGACGTCTAGCAGTAGACGTAAATCAAAGCGGTCCAAAACATCATCGTCGGTTGACCCGGACAAACCCAATTCAGATGCTCGTAACGTCGATTTAAATATTAATTTAAACGACGACGAGGATTTGGAGTTGGAACGACTGCCTGGTAGAAGAAGTGCCAAAAATAAGGGAAAAAGGTGGAGTCATCTTTAACTAATCCCGACATAATGAAGCAAGATTTTGAAGAGATGAACCGACGCCTTCAAGACATTCAAGATCTCGGTCATAGGCGTTTACAAACTATGGAAGAAAGAAACGCTGAAAACAAAATGTCACACCCCAAATTTCCACGTGTTACCGGTGGGCCCGGTAGAGGAGTAACGTGACGTGGTTGGCAACATCATAGTCGAACAACACAATATATAAATGCACAGCGGAAGCAAAAGGATAAATATTTTACAATCCGTAATAGTGTAACATCAAAGTATTACAACGGAAGTAAAGGATCCACAGGCGGATCGCAAATAAAATAACATGGTTCAACAGACTTTAGGCATCTAAGCTTGCGATACTCTTTATTGATGCTAGGAGTAGCCAGCCAATTCCAATTAGTACCTGCACTTAGCCTTTTTTTTGGAAAATACGTCAGTTTACACTGGTAAATACAATCAACTGACTCATTTTGAAAAGGGTTTAAGAAAATGATTGTTTTGAATGCACATGGCACAAATAATATTTTATAACTTGGAATAATTATTTAAATATATAATACTTGTATGGATTTACATGTTCCTTATGCGTTCAGTAGCCCGGGTCGAGCCGGGTTAAAGATTAAACGACACACCACTATAATTATGAGACACCAACGGCGTATGCCTACGCCGGGTGCTGAGGTCGTGGCCATTCGTAGAATGATGCCAGGGATATCCGGGACAACGGTCATTAACCCCCCAAAGGCTTTAAGTAAACAAAACAATGTTAAACGAGACGTCTCAATACTTTCATTATCATACTTTCAATCAAAGATTCAACGTCTCGACCAAGCGGTATTTTATATACCGTACCCCAAGCCCGTATAGGGAAAATAAGTTAAAAGTATTTACCTGAGCTAAATATAAATTCAATCCCAGCCGTATCAAATCAGCAAGTACAGATAGCTTTTACTGGGCTCCTAAATCTGGAACGAAGGTTTTTAATAACCTATTAGAATCCTAACGGTCTTTAATTAAGCCTTGACTTAGACCGGTTAGTTTTCCAGAAGAAGATACGGTTCGAACGCATGATAAAGCGAAGACCGGAAAAGAATGTGATTTAGACCCGACAAGTCTGAAGACTTGTATAATATGGGTAATCTAAATACATTCTGGATTTTGAGATAATAACGATAAGGTTTGACCCGTTTCGGCTAATTTATGCAAACTAGTTACATAAACCGAACCGAACGCGTATGAAGCGTAACGGATAACCGTAAGAGTCCTAAACAGGTTTCCTAAGTTAACATGCCTTAAATATGTCATGATATCAGTAAGATACCTTCCGTTATGCCCAAAACGAGTTTAATCGCATATTAAGCCCCGTAGGGGTATTTTGGTCATTTTAAAGATTATAAAAGGAGTTAATTAAGTTTCTGTGAACCGGGTCTGAATACATCAGTAAAATAGTTTATTTTAACAGGTTATAACATTTGGTTATAAGTCTTATATGTCAAAATAGTTTTAAACCCTAACTTATGCGTATAATACGCGTATAAAGTAGTTTTAAGCGACGTACGGGTTAAAATAGGATTCTGAGTTTCCTAATCAGTTAAACAGGTTCAAAACACTCCATTTAATATTTAAAATCGGTAGCAATTGGATTGGCGTTAAAAGGATTTGTAAAACTCATTTTATGGCCGAAAAGGGTATATTCGGTATTTACCGAATTAAGGCGCTAATCCAAGCTTATGATCAGTCTAAAAATAATTAAAAATCTTTAAAAATCCTATAATATTATTTAACATCAGTGGGTAAAATATTTGGTGTCAAAACTGAGTTTAGATAGGTTTTACGCTAATGGCGCCGTTTAATTAATAAACATGTTTATAAATACGCCATTAAGCATAACTCCTAATCTAGACTTCCGATTGACGTGAAATTTTGCAGACATGTTCAATAGTCAGTATTAAAGACTTTTGCACTTTTACATTTTCTAAAATCTCGTTCTGCGGTCATAAGGGCATTACGGTCAATATTTAGGCGTTTAACGGAAACATCGGACGATTAGGGATTCGAGTGGTATAAACGCAGAGGCTTATACACACATGTAACTAGGTCCTAATGGAACCTTAAGGCATATCTAAACCTATAAGAATCGGGTCAGAACTGAGGTCAAAGAAAAAGTCAAACCTTTGCGTATCTCGGTTCCGAATCGGTTCTAAACATAAAGTTGTCGAATCAAACAAGTGTATACAAGTTTTTATACTTATTTTCAGTTGGTAAGAATGATAAAATAGGCTATACGCCATTTACATCGCTAATCATGCATTAAACCAAACATAACAATTCTGTTGACTTTTTCGGAAGAAGTTTGACTCGATAAACGACCTAGTTAGGATTCGAATTGGTGAGTGCCCTTTTAGGGGTTTATTAACCATATAAATACCAACTTATAACAACCTTTGATTCGACTAAACTCTGGACCGATTGTGATTTATCACAAAGTCAAACCGTAGTTACGACGGTTTGATTTCTAGGCTAAAAACTAAGTATGAATGAATTAGGAAGGATCAAGGGTACTTACACTTGTCTAATGGATGATATGGAATGCTTGTATCAGCTCTTGAGCTCTTGTAAATGTCCAGGAGATGAAATGAATGATGAATGATGAATGTTGCACAAAGTGGGTCATTTAAACAACTTCAAACAAGCTTAGATGATCGACAACTAAGTCTAGGAGGAAGCAATAACAACCACAAGCATCCTACACACTATAAACCACCTTAGGGCAGCCCAAGGTATCAAGCAAATTGATCAAAGTCGGTTTAAACATCAACCCACAGCTGCACATAACATTCTGTCCAGATAAGGCAGTCGCGTAGCGCGACTGCCGAGACCTTTCACGCTCGCGCTACGCGAGTGCATAGGTGACCAGCATGACAAGTTTCATTATTTGCATTTCAGTCCCTGGTCCTTATATACATCGCTTTCACTTGGTTTCTTGCATTAAGGGGATTTAATATTGACATATAGGGGCTTTAAGACTTATACCATCTTTGTGAAGTCCTCGGGTAACTTTGTGATCACCCGAAAAGCCCTAATTTCAATGTTGACGTTTCTAACCCTTACACACGGATTCTATCATAACTTTCTCATACGGTAACGAATCTTGGTGAAATTTTTATGGTGCATTCTTGTGAGCATAATTAATCGTTACAAAGCTTCGGGTTTGTCACAAGGTCACTCAGAGGTATAATTTAAACATGTTGGCACATTTAACCCCTGTAGTTTGTAATCTCTCACTTTCTTTCACAATTCGCTTCGTATGATCCATGATCTATTCGTTTAAGGTTATAAACATCATGTAGGGTTATTGCAAAGTATATTTATTCATTGTTGACACTTTGAACCCTTATACTTACATAGTTTCACTGTTTGTCAACTTTAGTCCTTCAAGAACATTCTTTCACACGTTCAAACCTATGACACGTGTCAACACATCATAGGACGAAATTTTCGGGGTGTTACATCCTTACCCCCTTAAAAGAAATCTCGACCTCGAGATTTGTTAGAATGCTGGAAGTACTCTTTGTCGCATAAGGGACTTAACTTTTATAGCATATCTGGAGTCTTTCCAAGCTCCCAAAGTGGCCCTCATTTTAGGCGTATGTATCCTTTTTGGAGCTTCTTGACTTGTTGTCGGAACACATCCTCCAATCACTATTGCGCAATGTATTGCGAGCTCCGTCAAACTCCTTAAGTAGGTTTTAGCTTACAAGCTACTTGATCTTGATACATTCGATTTCCTTCGAATGATTTACATATATTCAGAGCTTAACTAGCCTGCTAATTTAGCAAATTTGGTACACCCCTCCTGGGTGATATCTTTTGTTAAACCATTTTCCTTAACAAGAACTTAGAAAGTTTGCTATTTTCATAACTCCTTGATTTCCTGCCGTATACTGGCAACCTACAATCGATTATGGATTTGTATGATCTTATTTGTTGTCCCCCAGGCAACTTTCAGATCTTGATAATTGGACTTACCAATTCTCTATCTAACACTAGACATTTAACATTCCATCTATACAAGGTCTCCCAAGGAGTAGCCTTAATACTTACATATCAATTATTATAGAAAAGCTTACTTTAAGGTGAGATGGTCATTCCAACCACTGCTTAGCTAATGTTTAGGGAATAGCTAATCCTTGCCGTTAGTCGAATAGATCGACGATCCTGGGCAGTTGATGGCAATTTCTTAATCGTTACCTAATTAGGGTTGCGGTGATAATGCATAAGCAAAATGAACCATTTTTCATAATTAACTATACCGGATTTCCGGGATATTGAGTTAAGCTTTATGAACTCTCTATTTTAAACTTAGTTAATCAAGGTTTTAATTCTTTCACTGATGGTACTAGCCGTCATGGAGATTCCATAGTAATACAACCTTAATGGGATATAACTCTTAATTCTACCTGCCTCTCAGGGGTAACAGGATAATATTAGGAGAAGATAAACGAGATATAAGAAGGTTACAGAGATTTTCCAAATCTCAGGCTCCAGTTCATCCACCATTGTTTGTGTCAATTAAATGACACATTTAAGTTACGAGTCCACGAGTTCTTTAGTCGGGAACATTTACTTGGACAATTTCTTTCTGGATATCTCCTTTGAATACTACTAGTCGAAATTAGTATAATATGACCATTGGGATATCTCAGGGGTTCCATGTATTAAACCTCCATGCTGATCAGACATGGAAATAATCTATGGGACACACTAGGATACGCCAATCCTCATATGACACTTTTATCAAACATAGTTTGGCATTCGCAGGCGATAGAAAACAATGAGAAAAATAATTAAAATAACATATGTTGTCGTACTCTATGCGAAGAAAGAGTACTCTTAGATTTTCGGAAGGATTCCTTGCCGATACTAGAAGAATCGGTTACTATGGTTTCCTTGGTAATTTATACCTTGTGGATGAAAGAAGAAAAAAAAATTACTAAGTTTATGGTTCATGAATATTTATTATTGCCTGTAAAAAAAAACGGGACACTTAGCAGAAATTATCATTGATAAATGATAAGGAAGTTTATTGTACGAGTGCTTATATTTAATTAATGATGGAAGTTTCACAAACTAGGCACCTAGCTCAGTTGGCTAGGCGCGCGAAAGGGTGCGGCTGGCCTAGACCCAGGTTCGATTCCGGGGACGGCCAGTTCCACCATTTTTTTCATGTTTAATATTTATTAGTCGTACAGATACATGTAATTATGAGAGTTGTCTCGTAAGGAGTCTTGATAATTAATTGCTTCTTATCACCCACGATATGGGCTTGATTTTTAAGGCAACCAATCGATTTTTATCACTATATTGAGTCCTTAAGTATGCAACCAAAAGTTTGCTACAAGGATATTAGAAAAATGATTTCTAATGGATATTAATATCAATATAGGATTTGTTGGAGCATTTTCGACGTAACGTCGTCACTTTCTATCGGGCATTAAATGACCGGAGTCTTAATCAGGTGGAGACAACAGTTCTCAACCTTTATCATTCATAATATATTTACATGTGCTAATATCAAATAAGTTTCTGCATAAACTGTTTGATAAGGAAAGGTACATTTTATACTATTATTATTCTGCATTATCTCTTGGGCGTTCCTCCTGATAACTCTTGCGTTTGTTCTCCTGGCCTACTCGGGCTTCCTCGCGTACTTAGGGCAGTTGGTCTTAATGTGCCCCTTATCATGGCAGTTGAAGCATGTTGCATCCTTTATCTTCTTGCACTCTATCGTCTTGTGGTCTTTAGACTTGCATAACCCACATGCAGGTGATCCTGATTGAGACTGGGTCTCAAGCCTGCATTTTCCAAAGTGGCGTTTTTGGCAAGTCGAGCACCTTGGCTTTCCCTCTGTTCGCTGATTACTCTTGTTAGATCCAGACTTAATTGCTTTTCCCTTGGCAGCCGTAGGGCAATTAGTACTGATATGGCCCTTTTTGCCACAGCCATGACAGGTCGCATCTTCCAATTTCTTGCAATCCAAGGCCTTGTGACCCTTGGTTTTGCAAATTCCACATAAATTAGTACGTGGGTCGATTGTGCATTTTCCAACATGTTGCTTCCTGCAGATCTTACACCTGGGTTTTTCACCTGACTGTTGGTTGTTTTTCAATCCCTTGCATTCATGGGTCTTGTGATTCCTCTCTTTACAGATACCACATCCCCTGATCTGTTCATATATACATTTACTGAAGTGTCTCTTCTTCCCGCAAATCTTACATTCGGGTTTAGCCTCCTTTGGCTTGGACTGGTTATAGTTTAAATCGGTCTTACCCTTTTTACAAATTTGCATTGGGGTATTATTGCCCTTTCGCTTGTGATCCTTCAGTACACGATCTACAACGTTATTTATGGCTGTATTTAACACAGCCTTTAACTCGGTGCTCGTTATGTTCAGTCTTACATCATCATTCTGATCAACTAGGCGATTGTGAGCTTCAGAGGAGTCAGCCATGGTGAAGCTTTGAGGCTACAACCAAGAAGTAGTAATTTGCTTTAAGTATATGGCGAATTGTCGAATTTGATGAATAAATAGCCATGGCGTAATTAAACCATATAGGCCAATAGATAGAATTTAATTTATTTGATTATGTTTTGCCTAAGTTTAAATAACCATCTTTGGCATTTAAGCGGAATATAATCCTTCATATTTATTAGACAGGGGACATAAATCACGACTGTCAATGTCGTATTGACATTTTATATAGTACAAGAGCTTGTTTCCAAGGACTCTTGATGGCACAGGGGCCTTGTCATTAGGGAAAAATCTTAAACATAATCGACGATTCCTTTGGATCGGAAAATTCCATAATTCATTGTCTTGACAAGACTTTATGAAATAATAACTATCTTTTCATATATACACCTTTTCCCATAGGTACACATCCCAAATGGATGTTTTGATGCGTACATCATGCTCGACGTTTACCAGTCATGATTCCTATTGATCACTTACACTGGCTAAGAGATATGGAAAAATCCTTAATATAGGGATGACAAGTGTGATTTTATCATATCACTGTTGTCGGGAGTGTCAACACATTTTAAAGTGTTAACAATGATCTGAATCTCTATTTAACCAGGTTTTACCATCTTAGCAAGGTCTACAATAACATTCAGTCTAGGTCAAACCTTTTAAGATTCTCTTTTAATATTAAACTGACGGGAAGAGAATGATATTTATCTTATTCAGGATTTTCACTATTAATCCTAAATTATAATCTAGTAATAGTACAAAAGGCTTAGTCACTTAGACGAGTTTCATTTATAAGCCACGATTTCAGAGAATCGAGGCATTAAGGTTTGAACATATTTCATTACCTTTACTAGACAGAGAGTCGAAGACTACTACTGTCATTTTCATAATTGACGATACGATATGGCGAGTAAGCAAATCAATTGACATTACAAAACGATGTTTTAAGAAAATAATAATCATCACACTGGTGATAGTAGTCATGATAATATTGATCATATTGACTATGAGGCTTGGGCATAGCCCACTGCCTTAGACAAGAACCCTAAGATTTACTACTGTCATTGTCGTAGTGACAATATTATAAAGTATAGCCAGTAGGCACTTCATCACTCAGAATGTCGATAATATGATCATCATATTGATGATATTAGTCATGATCACATTGATCATATAGACTAATAGGCTTGAGCATAGCTCACCACCATAGACAAGGAATCATAAAGATCACAATGTTAGTGTCTCAGATGGACAATACGTTATAGCCCGTAGGTACTTCCCTTCTAAGGGATGGTTATAATATGATCATCTTATAGGATGATATAAGCTATGATTTCTAATCAATAGACTAAATACGCAAATTGGAAAAATCCATTATTTTAAAAAATAAAAGTACAGAGTTGCCCTAAGCGGGACTTGAAAGGAATAATGTTGTCCTCTAAGGGACTGAAAAGATAAATACGTCCTTATAAGGACTATTGAGGAAATGATCTTTAGCAAAGGAGTTTCTTCTTTATTCAATTCCTGAATGCTTTCTCCTTGGTTGCACGTTTCATCCTAGCCGCTGTACGAAGGTCAGCAATATAAGGCTTCAGGTGTGGAGGATTCCTATTATGGCTTCTTCGCTTGGCGACGTATCCAATATATAAAGATTTGGAAGAAAAATTTCCAGATGAGGATTGAGAGTATTCCTATGTTAAGTCTAGACTCAGAAGGTCAACGTATGTGCTAATGTGTCATTGAGATTAAACACAAAAAGATAGTGTTTAATTCACTCAATGTTGGCTCTGATACCAACCTGTCACACCCCAAATTTCCACGTGTTACCGGTGGGCCCGGTAGAGGAGTAACGTGACGTGGTTGGCAACATCATAGTCGAACAACACAATATATAAATGCACAGCGGAAGCAAAAGGATAAATATTTTACAATCCGTAATAGTGTAACATCAAAGTATTACAACGGAAGTAAAGGATCCACAGGCGGATCGCAAATAAAATAACATGGTTCAACAGACTTTAGGCATCTAAGCTTGCGATACTCTTTATTGATGCTAGGAGTAGCCAGCCAATTCCAATTAGTACCTGCACTTAGCCTTTTTTTTGGAAAATACGTCAGTTTACACTGGTAAATACAATCAACTGACTCATTTTGAAAAGGGTTTAAGAAAATGATTGTTTTGAATGCACATGGCACAAATAATATTTTATAACTTGGAATAATTATTTAAATATATAATACTTGTATGGATTTACATGTTCCTTATGCGTTCAGTAGCCCGGGTCGAGCCGGGTTAAAGATTAAACGACACACCACTATAATTATGAGACACCAACGGCGTATGCCTACGCCGGGTGCTGAGGTCGTGGCCATTCGTAGAATGATGCCAGGGATATCCGGGACAACGGTCATTAACCCCCCAAAGGCTTTAAGTAAACAAAACAATGTTAAACGAGACGTCTCAATACTTTCATTATCATACTTTCAATCAAAGATTCAACGTCTCGACCAAGCGGTATTTTATATACCGTACCCCAAGCCCGTATAGGGAAAATAAGTTAAAAGTATTTACCTGAGCTAAATATAAATTCAATCCCAGCCGTATCAAATCAGCAAGTACAGATAGCTTTTACTGGGCTCCTAAATCTGGAACGAAGGTTTTTAATAACCTATTAGAATCCTAACGGTCTTTAATTAAGCCTTGACTTAGACCGGTTAGTTTTCCAGAAGAAGATACGGTTCGAACGCATGATAAAGCGAAGACCGGAAAAGAATGTGATTTAGACCCGACAAGTCTGAAGACTTGTATAATATGGGTAATCTAAATACATTCTGGATTTTGAGATAATAACGATAAGGTTTGACCCGTTTCGGCTAATTTATGCAAACTAGTTACATAAACCGAACCGAACGCGTATGAAGCGTAACGGATAACCGTAAGAGTCCTAAACAGGTTTCCTAAGTTAACATGCCTTAAATATGTCATGATATCAGTAAGATACCTTCCGTTATGCCCAAAACGAGTTTAATCGCATATTAAGCCCCGTAGGGGTATTTTGGTCATTTTAAAGATTATAAAAGGAGTTAATTAAGTTTCTGTGAACCGGGTCTGAATACATCAGTAAAATAGTTTATTTTAACAGGTTATAACATTTGGTTATAAGTCTTATATGTCAAAATAGTTTTAAACCCTAACTTATGCGTATAATACGCGTATAAAGTAGTTTTAAGCGACGTACGGGTTAAAATAGGATTCTGAGTTTCCTAATCAGTTAAACAGGTTCAAAACACTCCATTTAATATTTAAAATCGGTAGCAATTGGATTGGCGTTAAAAGGATTTGTAAAACTCATTTTATGGCCGAAAAGGGTATATTCGGTATTTACCGAATTAAGGCGCTAATCCAAGCTTATGATCAGTCTAAAAATAATTAAAAATCTTTAAAAATCCTATAATATTATTTAACATCAGTGGGTAAAAGATTTGGTGTCAAAACTGAGTTTAGATAGGTTTTACGCTAATGGCGCCGTTTAATTAATAAACATGTTTATAAATACGCCATTAAGCATAACTCCTAATCTAGACTTCCGATTGACGTGAAATTTTGCAGACATGTTCAATATTCAGTATTAAAGACTTTTGCACTTTTACATTTTCTAAAATCTCGTTCTGCGGTCATAAGGGCATTACGGTCAATATTTAGGCGTTTAACGGAAACATCGGACGATTAGGGATTCGAGTGGTATAAACGCAGAGGCTTATACACACATGTAACTAGGTCCTAATGGAACCTTAAGGCATATCTAAACCTATAAGAATCGGGTCAGAACTGAGGTCAAAGCAAAAGTCAAACCTTTGCGTATCTCGGTTCCGAATCGGTTCTAAACATAAAGTTGTCGAATCAAACAAGTGTATACAAGTTTTTATACTTATTTTCAGTTGGTAAGAATGATAAAATAGGCTATACGCCATTTACATCGCTAATCATGCATTAAACCAAACATAACAATTCTGTTGACTTTTTCGGAAGAAGTTTGACTCGATAAACGACCTAGTTAGGATTCGAATTGGTGAGTGCCCTTTTAGGGGTTTATTAACCATATAAATACCAACTTATAACAACCTTTGATTCGACTAAACTCTGGACCGATTGTGATTTATCACAAAGTCAAACCGTAGTTACGACGGTTTGATTTCTAGGCTAAAAACTAAGTATGAATGAATTAGGAAGGATCAAGGGTACTTACACTTGTCTAATGGATGATATGGAATGCTTGTATCGGCTCTTGAGCTCTTGTAAATGTCCAGGAGATGAAATGAATGATGAATGATGAATGTTGCACAAAGTGGGTCATTTAAACAACTTCAAACAAGCTTAGATGATCGACAACTAAGTCTAGGAGGAAGCAATAACAACCACAAGCATCCTACACACTATAAACCACCTTAGGGCAGCCCAAGGTATCAAGCAAATTGATCAAAGTCGGTTTAAACATCAACCCACAGCTGCACATAACATTCTGTCCAGATAAGGCAGTCGCGTAGCGCGACTGCCGAGACCTTTCACGCTCGCGCTACGCGAGTGCATAGGTGACCAGCATGACAAGTTTCATTATTTGCATTTCAGTCCCTGGTCCTTATATACATCGCTTTCACTTGGTTTCTTGCATTAAGGGGCTTTAATATTGACATATAGGGGCTTTAAGACTTATACCATCTTTGTGAAGTCCTCGGGTAACTTTGTGATCACCCGAAAAGCCCTAATTTCAATGTTGACGTTTCTAACCCTTACACACGGATTCTATCATAACTTTCTCATACGGTAACGAATCTTGGTGAAATTTTTATGGTGCATTCTTGTGAGCATAATTAATCGTTACAAAGCTTCGGGTTTGTCACAAGGTCACTCAGAGGTATAATTTAAACATGTTGGCACATTTAACCCCTGTAGTTTGTAATCTCTCAATTTCTTTCACAATTCGCTTCGTATGATCCATGATCTATTCGTTTAAGGTTATAAACATCATGTAGGGTTATTGCAAAGTATATTTATTCATTGTTGACACTTTGAACCCTTATACTTACATAGTTTCACTGTTTATCAACTTTAGTCCTTCAAGAACATTCTTTCACACGTTCAAACCTATGACACGTGTCAACACATCATAGGACGAAATTTTCGGGGTGTTACACAAAAAGTTTGTCTCGATACAAGAATCGAGACAAATGGAGAAAAACATCGATTTTTTGTCTAAACCCATCACCATCTCATCGGCGACGCGTTGATCCTAGCGCAAATGCGTCGGAAACAAATCCGTCAAAAATACGAACGCTAGATTATTAGTTTTTTTTCGGTTTTTTAGTTTATTTTAGCATCGTAATTTTTTATTTAATGAAGTTTTATTAGTTTTAATTAAACAAATAATAATTGGTTAATGGTTGATGGGGCATTATTGGACATTTTCTCTACTACGTCTATTTGTGAAAAACGCCCCATAATGCTCTTTTGCTGACTGGGATGACACGTGTCACACAATACCCATGAGTGGTAACGAGAAGGAAGAAGGGTTCAGGTGGGGCCCACTTGTTTTGCACCAATGAAATTCTTTTTTTTTAATATTGTTTAATATGGGACTCCATCCACACCATGCAAATTAAAGGGGGCTCCATGGCTGGGGTGGATCCTAGGTGGCGTTGATGTGGCCTGATAAAGCCCCTATGGGGCTCCAACCACACCCTCTAGCCTTACTACTCCAACTGAAGTAGGATGATTTGGGAGATCTAGGGTTTCAAGGTAAGTAAGTAAGTGCAATTCAAATTGCTTTCTGTTGTTTGCTTTACAATAGATTGCTTCACTTTAGGATTTTTTTTTCTTGAAAAGTATACTTCATTAATAGACCCAGACCCAAACCGGGCCGGCACAAAAACACAGCAAGAAAACTACATATTTACAGCTTTAAACCAACTATCCCAAGAGTAATCTTTCAGTTTTGACCTAGACGAAAACCACAAAAAACCTAACACCTTAATTTCATTAAAGATATTCTCAGCCTTGACTGGGGACGAGTTAAAAACCAAAGCGTTCCTTGCCTTCCAGATGCACCAACAACCAATCAAAATCAAACCTTGAACAAGAATCCTTCTGCTGTCTGATACGTCGTGCTCGTTGTGCATCCCGAGGAGATCCCGGAAAGAAAAGGCGAAAAAACTGGGGATTTTACACCAAAGAGCTAAATGCTGCCAAACAGAAGTGGCAACCCAACAGTTAGTGAAAAGCTGCTCAACGGTCTC
Organism: Helianthus tuberosus; assembly: GCA_030545235.1. Lineage (NCBI taxonomy): Eukaryota > Viridiplantae > Streptophyta > Magnoliopsida > Asterales > Asteraceae > Helianthus > Helianthus tuberosus. Next base: position 23,670,248 of record CM060354.1, read on the forward strand.
GTCGCCAAAATTGCACAGAGGATACGAGACGTTCTCGATGTATGTATTCCTTGCACGCAATGCAGACCTCGTCGGAATACTATCCTGCTCGCACCGCCAGGCGAAAACGTTAACTTTAAGGGGAACCCACCTACACCACTCCAAGACAGAACTGCTGCTCGAGATGGACCCAGACCCGACATAGTTCCGAGCGACTTTGACCGAGAAATCCCCACAATGACCTCCAATCTACTGCCACTTATCGTCACCACCTGAGACTGCCACCTCCGAAACAAGGGCACTAAGCTGCTGAAGTTCAGAGACAAGAGAGTCAGGGACCTGATACTTCCACTCCCACACCAAAGTCTGATCTGAACCGCGACTACTGATCCGATCGCAAACATTGCATTTTTTATTAGCTTCCAACTTGAAAAGGTCGGGGAACCTGCATTTAAGGGGCTCATTTAATATCCAAGGATCTAACCAAAACGCGATGCTATCCCCGGACCCGACGACACCTTTAAAGCAATTCCGAACCGGAGATCCATCCACCACCGTTTTCGAAAGAATTTTAACAATGTTGCACCAAACACCATTAAGGCTTTTTTGAATTGGAAACCTTCCCATCCAACCCGGCTAGAGTGGAGAGACTCGACAATCCTATGCCACAGACTTTTTTGTTCAGTTTTGTACCTCCAACCCCATTTCAACAAAAGAGCCACATTTATATCTTTTAACTTGCTAAGACCCAGACCCCCCATTTTTTGTGCCTAGTAACCCGATCTCAGGCAACCCAATGCATTTTCCTCTCAACATCCGACCCGCCCCATATGAACATTTTCATTAACCTCTCCAAATCGTCGATAACTTTTATCAGAGCTTTGTAGATAGAGAAGTAGTAAGTAGGCAGACTTTCAATGTGACAACTGTCAAATTTGCATGCATCCGTATGTTTAATTAATATTGATTTTTGCTTAATGACTGTGCTTAATTACAACTGTTGATTTAAACTGCTTTCTGATTTCTGATACATACATACACATGCATCACATTCATACTGTCACTCCATTTATTACACACAAACTTTAGCGACAAACTTGATGCACAAAGCACAGTTAGCACAATGAGCGGATAACCCAGAAAACATGCTGACAATGCCAGCACAAAGACATACAGTATTTTGAGGCCCAGTATGAGTCAGAAATAAAGTATCACACTAGGGTAGTGTGTAGGGAAGTGAGGACCATAAAACTACGTCACTAGGTGATAGTTATAGTGCCGGGAAGTGCCTAAAACATACTTTAAATGCAGAATTCTGCACTTAATAACAAAATTCAGCATTTAATTATGCTAGTAATGTGCAAAAACTTGACAAAATGGTCCTGTATGCTTTCCTAAGTGCCGGGAATTAATTGTGACACAAAAAGCATTATAAAAGACACTTTGCGGATTAATTAAGCACCTTAACGGAACGGTATCAAACCGAACAACCGGACTTTTCCCAGGACACCAAAATAATGCTAGAAGCATTGTTTTAATGTTCCTAAGCTAGTTGTGGTCCCTAAACATCATGACACCCACTAAAAATGTCTATTAACTAACACATGTAACAAACACTTGAAACTAAACTTGATGGTAACTAATTAGTTAAGACCTAAGCTAGTACCCCCCCCCCCCCCCCCCCACCTACCTTACGGCCCATATGGCCTATTTGGGGGATTTCTTTTAATATCCTTTGATTCTATGAGATTTGGCTAGAGATTTGCTTGGTACTTTACAAACACAAAACACATTGTTTAATAGGATGTTGGAGTTTTTATTATAAATCCTCTAGACTTTCACTCATTCATCTTCATCACCCAACTTCTCCTCCTTCCCTCATCCATAAACTCGGCCGAAGCCCCCTCCCACTACCACCACATTTTTGTTGCAAGTTCATCCAATCCAAGAGTATACAAAGGTTCTACAAGGTATACAACGAAGCTTGGTGCTCTCGGAAGTGGAAGGACCTTCTCTATTCACTATTAACCACCACATTTCATCACTCGAACTTCCCTAGTCTTGAACTAGTGGTAAGAACTTAGATCCATTCATTTTTCATGTTATTAGAGTGGTTAATAGTTATTTGATGATGAGAATCCATGAACACTAAAGGATCATAAACAAAGTCTTGAATATAAAGTAACATGATGATGAAATAAGATGAACACATGATGAAATGAAGTTGTTTTGATTACGTTGGTGATTATTTCATGATTTGCCTGTTAATACTGATGTTAAAGGTTGTTGTTGTTCACAAGACATGTTAACGGAATCAATCGAGCACGCGTTAGAAAGTTGGAACTGAAAACAGAATGCTGATTGATGTTTACAGCCAACTTCAGTTGGCTGTAACCAGGTCATAACTTAGCGAAAAACTGATTTTCTTGAGTCTATAACGGGTTATTATGAAATACGGTTCTAATGGCACTGGAATCATAATTTTTGGACTTCGTTTGCTATTTTTAAAGGGTCGTTTTCTAAGAGCAACTAAAGCTGCATTTTTGCTGCTGAAAATAAGTGTTATGTTTTTCGTCATAACCTGAAATCTGTGTAGGATTAGGCCATGAAATTTGTACTGTAGATGACCACTGATTTATTTGTAATTCTCCCACTGGAATTTCGTACATCGGACGTACGATGAATTTTAAATAAATTATTCCGTGGACTGCAGTCAGAAAAAGATGAATCTGATTGCAGTCCGGAAAATGATTTTCTATAAAATATTGGTGATGATTTGGATCCCGATATTTTTACACAATAATATTTGGATCGTATAAGATATTCTGTAAAAATTTGGGAATTTTTGGAATAAGATAACTATTTTGTTAAAATGCCCGAAAACAGCCCAGTTTTATATATTAAAACTAAAAGGATATAAGTGGTATTCTGCATGTCTAAATGTCGGGTTGGTTATTTAAGAACGATCTAACGTGATATATGTTAAAGAAAATGATATGCTATTTAGCATGGACGCCTCCGTTTACAAAGGAAACTCTGGCGAAATTTTCTAAAATTCAACACTTAGAAAATATTATCTAAACAAGTGTTACAAGTATATTTTATAACTTGTTTTCCAAATATAAACTTCGCCATCATTTTTATTACAAAAATACAAAGTCCCGGGGGTTGATTTTCGTAAATAAAATTTGATAAATATATATGTAGAATATATATTTATACTAAAACTCTTGTGTGAATATTTGCTTATTTTGTGAACTAGTTATATTATTGTTACGGTAAAGATAATATAACTTATGATACCATGGAAATAACAACTCCAAAATAATACCAAAAATCACAAGGAATAAATATTTAAGTTACGCACATAATATTGTGAAATCGAACGCAAAAACGTAACTTATGGGACATCCCGGAAAATACCATTGCAATATATTTTTGGTAAATGTTATTTTGAATACAAAAGAAGTGAAAATATGATTTTTGTACGTATTACCAAGTTATATCATATTTTTGGGACAAGAGAAAATATATTATTATTTGGGAAAGTAAAAGTATTTTTACTCGGGTTTATTAAGAAATATAGTATTTTTGGGAAAAATATATATTTTCTGCACTGTATTGTTTTGAATAAAAATAAGGTTTATTTATATATTTCTAAGTGGGACTTAAAGATATATATTCTTTTGGATTAACACACCGGAATACGACGCCACTACATGGCAAGATATACCAATACAAGAATACGAATCCACAAGTATGAGATACTCCCATCACCTGGGAAGGAAATACGAATAACCACACTTGAGAAGTATTACTACAAAAAATATTGAAGACACTTTAAAACGTAAGGCACTAATCAATACTAAGACAAGGCACGATCCGTTCGTCTAATAGACATTAGCACATTGTAGGTAGTCGTGCTTGCTGAAGAGATTTGAGTTACGATACTGAAGACGTAATACTGTGAGTTCATGTCCCCCTTTTCTCTTAACTGTTTTCAGTTTTATACTTCGGGGGTGAAATACATGTTACAATTATTACAGACACTTTTATACATGGTATGGTTAGCTTAAGGAAGGTATACTACTTAGATCATGTGAGTGGGTAGGTAGAACTTAAGGCCATTAATCCTCGTTGTAGGACCGAGGGTCATGAGTGATAGATCTATTTGGGTGTAGCGAGCCCCACTCTTGAGTCCGCTGAGTGGACCATGAGGTGACTATGAGCCCGACGCCAAAATCTGCTAGGTTTGAGTCTTCCTGCATCACTTCACACATATCATTGGCTTTGCAACCCAATGATGATCTCTTTTTCCTTATTGCTACATACGAGGGACTTACATACATACTTACAACATTTTCAAAGGTTTATACATACACACAAACAAACACATGAACTCGCTCAACTTTTGTTGATGTTTTTTAAACTACATGTATTTCAGGTAATTTATAAGTGGATTTGGCGGGCGTTTGAATTTTTTATGCTACGTTAAGAATAAAGATGTCATCCATGGTTTTTAAGTTTGGTCAGTGTGTCTCTTTCCTGGACAAGACATGCCTTCCAAACCTTGGTGCTATTTAATATCATTTTGACGAGTCCTTAGTGAACTCATAAACATTTTGTATGATTGTAAAACTTGAATTTGGAGTCTATGTTTTTGAAACAATGATGTTATGTTTTAAACTTACTTAATGGATGACAAACCTATTGTTTTATAATATAGTGTGGTTATGATCGTATGCGATGGTATTAAGAAGTCACACCAATAATCACGCTTCCGCAAAAGTCAGGGTGTGACATTCAAGAACTGATTTAATAAGCGTGACACGACCGCCAATGGAGAGGAAACGGGATTTCCAAACCGCAAGACGACTGTGGAACACATCGTACACCGGCTTCCAATTGTTAATGCGATTCATATTAGCACCAACCAACACTCCAAGATATTTAAACGGAGTAGAATCCGGCTTACACCCAACCTCATTAGCGACACTTTTAACCTCATTCCAACTCACACTGATCCCATAGAGGTTAGATTTGTCTAAGTTGATTTTTAAACCCGAGCTTAAATGGAAACATTGAAGGATACGAAGCATATTCCTAACCTCCTCGGTCGACCACTCTCCGATAATGATGGCGTCGTCCGCATACAGAAGGTGAGTAATCACTAGACCACCGCAAGGAGTAACGAGCCCTTTTAACAACCCACCCTTCTTAGCCTTAGAAAACATGCAAGAGAGGGCCTCCATAACCGTTAAAAATAGGAAAGGGGAAAGGGGATCACCCTGTCTAAGACGCTTCTCGCAGCTGAGCTGAAAAGTGGGGGAACCATTAACCAAGACTGAGGACCTGGCCGAGTGGAGGATGCCTAGAACCCAGTTGCACCACCGTGGCGGGAAACCCATTTGATGAAGGATACAATCCACAAACTTCCAATTGACGTTGTCAAAGGCTTTCTCAAGATCGATCTTAAAGAGAGCCGCTTTCTACTTCTTTTTCGTAACCCAAGTCATGATTTCGTTAACTATTAAAGGACCATCTAAGATGAACTTGCCTTGTTGGAAAGCCGACTATGAATCAGAAATGACGCTGCCAATCACCTTTTGCAATCTGTTAGCAATCACTTTCGACACCACTTTACTGATGACACCCACAAGATTGATAGGACGAAAGTTGTTTAACGAAACTGGATCCTTAATTTTGGGGACAAGCGTAATGAAAGACGAGGAGTTGTCCCGACTAAAACATCCATCTTCATGAAACAGGTTAAGAATATTCATAAAGTCATCTTCAAAAATAGGCCAGAAATGTTTAATGAACTTGAAATTAAAGCCATCCGGGCCAGGGTCCCTATCACTACCGCAATCAAAAAACAACCTCCTTCACCTCCGATTTGGAAAAAAGCTGGGTAAGAAAAACTTTTTCTACCTCATTAATCTTCTTTAAGTTCTCGAGCCAAGGAGTGGGGCGGTGATGGAGAGACTCCTTGAACTTGTCACGGAAAAAAGAAAACACGTGGTTCTTAATTCTAGAAGGTTTATTGACCCAACCTCCATTTATAACGAAACCATGGATATTGTTAGACGCTTTCCTTTTGTTAATGGCGGAGTGAAAAAACTTGGAGTTCTCGTCTCCGTCGATGGCCCATTTCACTCTTGACCTTTGTTTGAGGTCCTCGTTTTTTCTAACTTCGACATCTTTAACAATTTTCTTTGACTCGCACCGGATCCATTCCTCTTCTTCGCAAAGCTCTCTAGATTCCATTGCTAATTCCAGCTTCTTGAGATCAGACATGGCCTGAGAAACCTGATCATTTTCCTCTTTAAGAAATTCGTCTCTCCATTTTTTTAAGGCCAACCGAATCTTGCAAAACTTTTTGGACAGGACTGAGTCCGGCGGCCAAGACGCCTGGAAGCCCTCGACAGCCACAAAGACAGCCTCATCAAATCCCTTTCTACCAAACCAGGAGCTGAAAATGCGAAATGGGCGGGCCCCAAAGTTAGAGTTCACCACCGACATAATAATAGGACAATGATCCGAATGGAGGCTCGAGAGAGCACGAACACAGGCATCCGGCCACTTGGAGAAGAACTCTCTACTAACAAGGAACCGGTCAATTTTACTTAATTTTTTCCCATTATCACGGATACATGTGAAGTTCCTCCCTTGCATCGGATATTCCAGCAAACCCAGGTTGTAGATGAAATCTTTGAAGTGCCTAGCACATGACGATTTGAATTTAGAATTTTTTTCTCTCAAGCTGAGATCTAACGGAGTTAAAATCGCCACACAAAACCCACAAGCCGTTGGGACCTGAAAGCTTCTCCTCAAGATCATTCCAGAGCCTTTTTTTATCGGCCAACCCCTGGGGAGCATAAACATTGATCAAATTGATCACGTCCCCACTGCGGACAAGGGAGCCAGAAATAATGAGAAAATACCTAGCTTTAAAGACAGTTTCAACCTTCAAAACCTTAGGATCCCACATCCAAACCACACCACCCGAGAGGCCAACCGAACAAGGCCATTGATATGTGTGAAGTGCAAGTAGGGAGACTCAAACCTAGCGGATTTATGCGTTGGGCACGAAGTCACCCCGAGGTCCGTTTCTAGTTTGGCCTGGGGCTGGGCTCGCTACACCCAGATAGATCTACCGCTCCTGTCCCTCGGTCCTACCATGAGGACTAATGGCCTCATGTTGCTCCTACCCACTCACATGATCTAAGTAGTAAATCTCCTTACGCTAACCATACCATGTATAAAGTACTTGTAATCAAAGTAACATGTATTTCACCCCCGTAGTTTAGAAAACTGAAAACAGTTAAGAGAAAGGGGACATGAACTCACAGTGGTGCGTCTCTACCAAGTATGTCTCCTGATCAAGCAGCTGTGTGACGACCTACACGTACTAATTCTATTAGACGGACGGCCGTGCCTTAGCTTTATGGTTTAAGTTTTTGGGAAATAGTTAGACAACTATTTCGTGTTTACATTCTGTATATACTTGGTAGTTATTCTCCTTCCCAAGGATGGGGGATTTAATACATGTGTGTTCGTATAATTTCGAAATATACTATTAAGTCTCACTTAAAATATATTTTATTTCTAATCCCAAATATAAATATTCTTCTCAAAAATATTATATTTTCTATTACATAAATTTTCCCAAGATAATACCTTGACAAAATACGCGTTAAGTCATATTTTCTTAAAATGCGTAAGTTATGTTTTAACGATCGAGTGGTAATAATAATTACCGGTGTAACTTATATTTTTATCGTAGAGGCGTTCGTATTATTTTGGATCCGTTAACATTTGATAGTATTATTTTTACCCTAAAAATAATACTAGTATTTTCACAAAATAATCATAAACACACATCAAGTGACTTTAAGAAAAATATATATACTAAATATATATTTACCAAGTTTTATTTTGTGAAATTTCACCTCCGATGTTTTGTAATTAAAGTCGTGGCGAAATCTATAATTTGAAAACAAGTCGAAAAGTATTTCTAACACTTATAGTGAAAATATTTCTAAGTGTTAGGTTTTTGGAGAAATTTTGCCAGAGTTTCCTCTGTAACTGGAGGTGGCCACGCTCTCAAGCGTATCATTTTCTTTTATAAATCAACCCAACAATTTCCTTATTTAACCAAAACAATGTTTAAGACAACAAACTAGTTAACAAACATGTAATTTGCAAGAATCTCATGAACTTGGAGTTTTTCCAACACTATTATGTAACTCCCATTATTTTTAGCGGATCTTTATATAAAGCAACCCGATTTCGTAAAAACCTCGTTTTTAAGGAAATTCCGTCTTTACAACTTCTTGTCATCTTTTTCAAAGATAGTTATTTTGTCGAAAGTGTGTGTTACACAAGTGTTTACACACTTGTGTGTTCTAAAAATCATTCGTGTTAGTGTAAGATCCGTCTTTAGAAAACATGATTTCTTTGATACTTGGTTCTTTGAAAATACCGCTTGTAGATACGTAGATCTACTAGTTTTAAACACTATTTCACAAGCTAAATCGCTTTTACACAAGTTCATGATTCGTGTGTGGTAGAGTTTCATCCTTTAACCCTTGTTACTTCCAAAACAACCTTATGTCATGATCCATGATCATGACCAACCCGGGTTAAATGACGATCCGAGCTACCACAACATAGATCGGGTCCAAATAATCACACAAATCAATTACTACAAGATTTACACAACACATGAGCTTTTAACCATCACTTTTAGTGTTTTTAGTAGACTTTTGTGTGTCATTTTGTAAGTTTACGAGTTTTAACCGTCATATATCTTTTTAACCACTTTAAAATAGATCAAGAGTGTGTTTAAGGCAACTTACTACTAGCTCGAGGCTAGGGAAGAATCTAGACGCAAAATGAGAGGATAAAAGCAATAGAGTGAGGTCCTTCGCCTTCCGAATGCACCAAGCCTCCTCGTATGTGATCCTTAACCCTTGTAGATACTTGGAATGGCAAGATCAAAACTCGAAAAATTGATGGTTGATATAGGGGTGTTCGGCCGAGAGCCTTGAGAGAAAGAGAGAGAGGTGTGAAGTTGAGTTTGTGATGAAAAGGTTATGTTGTGTTATGGTTAGAACTTATAGATAATTTTCATGGTCATTAACCAAGAGATTATGTGTCTACTAGATATAAGACAACCAAGATTATTATAATCTTGCAAGGACAAGGGGTGTCCCCTTGGGGACCGAATTCGTAAAGGGGGGGGGGTAATTAGTTAGTTTTGAACTAAATAGTTAGACATTAGTTAGCTAAGTTATAGATTAACTCGGTTACTAATGTGTTGTGCGTTATTGCGGGTGTTAGGGTATTCAGGGACCCCAACTGGCTCAGAAAAAGACAAGTAATGTTTTTAACAATATTTTCATGTTCCGGGTATAGTCCGGTTGTTCGGTTGGATAGTAATCCGTTAAAGCGTTAAACAAGCTTTAAAGTGTCGTTAATACCATTTTTAGTGACACAACTTATTCCTCCAAAGTGTCGGGAATATCTTCCTCATGTCTTGGCACTTTATTAGTTAGCCAAATGCTGAATTTTAATTAAAGTGCTGAATTTTTGTACTTAGAGTACGTTTTAGGCACATCCAGTCATTGTAACTTATTCCTAGAGACGCAGTTCTACAACCCTTGTATCCCTACACTCACCACTACTGTAGTAAAATATTTCTGGCTCATACAGGCCTTAGAGGCAGTGTCTGCCTGATGCTGGCTTTATCAGCATGTTCAATAGGTTATCCGTTCATTGTGCTACTGTGCTTTTGGTGCATCATGTTTGTCACTAAGGTTCAGCATGTAAATAATGTAGTGACGATGAGTAAAGTATGATGCAGGTATATGCATGTATCAGTATTCATGTAGCAGTTCATCAGTAATTTCAAACAAGCACAGTAATTAAGCAGTAATTAATTATTAATTAAGTCGTACGGATACCTGGTTTAGTGAGGGTTGTCACAACAGGTAAGACAAGTCACTGTATACCCTTTTTTGGCCATTTTTCCACTTTTTTCAATTGTCTGGTTTAGCTCCTCCAACTCAACAGCAGATTTCTTTCGTTTCTTTTGGGTCTCCCAGCAGGCTTGTGATACTTTGGGGCTGTTAAAGTGGTTGGGCATTGACTTTTAGGCCACAAATCCATACCATTGATTGGCTCTATGGTGTGATTATAGACATCTTTCCATGTCTCTAGCCAGTACGCCTTGTCCACCCATTCTTCTGGTACACCTCTACCCTCTCCATTCAATGCCCTGTTCCAGATAGAAGCCACTGCATGCCTACATGGCATGCCAGTTAACTGAAACCTTCTGCAACCACAAGTCCTTTCAACAAGATTCACTGCTCTTTTTTCAAGTTCAGGACCAGAAACCTATAATGACAATATAACCAGATTAACATATCAGCAAGGGATCAATGAAGCCTGTTTAATACAGTAAAGAACAACTTACCTCATACTTTCCATTGCCACACCAAATTGCTGTGTACTTTGCAGCCTCAATCTTTATGTTCTCAAATATCTTAGTTGCCTTTGGAGTTAATGGTCCTTGTGACTTGCCTATCATCTTATGAACTACCACTATCCTCTTCATGATGTATTCTCTAATGAAATCAAGGCAGGTAATGATTGGTCTGTCCCTACCAATGAGTAACTGTCTGTTGAACACCTCACAAAGGTTGTTTAACAAGACATCACACCTAGGCCTTTCTGCATTGTGTCAACAACAAGACAAGTTAAATAGGTGAACTGTTAATAACAGGTGCATTAAAACAAGTGTACATACCATTGAAAAATGCCTTTGGAGTTAATGTCCTTTTTATCATTAAAACACTGACCAACATAGAATTGGCAATCATCGGTTGCCTTTTTTTTTCTTCTTCCTTATCCCCCTAACTGCCCTTTCTCTAACACTTGTCTGCTCTTCATCACTAAGACTATCAAAATTGTCTATCTCAAAGTCATCAACTTCTTGCTCATCCTGAGCCTCCCCTTCATCATCACTGATATCAAATTCTACAGCAGCTCTAAACTCAACCTGATCCATATCAACATCATCTATGTATTCCTCATCTACTATGTAATCAGGATCCTCACTATCACTACCTTCCTCACCTTTATCACTACCCTCCTCACTTTCATCAGTACCCTCATCCTCATTACCACTGTAATCAGGATCATCACCACCATCAGGATCAATAAATTTTGTATATTTTACCTCAGTTTCTTTGCTCTGTTCATCGTCTACTACATCAGCACTTTCAGCACTTTCATCACTGTCATCTGAACTAGAGTCAGAGCTTACATCTACTGCACTAACCTCTTTTTCATCATCCCTAACCTCTTTTTCTTTACCCTGCACTTCAGCTTGTGTTAAATCACCTAAGTTTGCAGGATCAGCTTGTGATTCATCACCAAAGTTTGCATCATCACCTTGCTTTTTATTACCCCAAATATGCTCAACATACACCTCAATGACCTTGTAAGTTTTCAAACAAGCACAGTAATTAAGCAGTAATTAATTATTAATTAAGTCGTACGGATACCTGGTTTAGTGAGGGTTGTCACATTCTCCCCCCGTTAGAAAAATTTCGTCCCGAAATTTTAAGTTCTGCTTGTAGATGCAGGGTTCTTAGGAAATAGGTGGGGGTATTTCTCTTTCATCCGGTCCTCACGCTCCCAGGTGTATTCAGGACCATGTCTGGCATTCCAACGAACTTTTACGAGTTTAACACTGCTCCGGCGGGTCTTGTTTACTTTCCAATCCGTAACCTCAACCGGTTCTTCAACGAAATGGAGCGTGTCGTCAACATGAATCTCGTCGATGGGAATGGCAATGGTATCTTGAGTTGGACTTTTCTTCTGGTTGGATACATGAAACGTATCGTGAACTGAATGGAGTTCGGCAGGCAAGTCCAGCTTGTATGCTACTAGTCCTATTCTTTCCAGAATTCTGAAAGGACCAATGTAGCGCGGATTTAACTTTCCACGCTTTCCGAAGCGTGCCACACCCTTCCAGGGTGAAACTTTCAATAAAACCATGTCTCCAACTTGGAATTCCAAGTGTTTCCGGTTTGGATCTGCATAGGCTTTCTGTCTGTGGCGAGCTGCTTCGATGCGTTTTCGGATCTGCGCAATCTTGTCTGTCGTCTCTTGGACGATTTCGGGACCAACAAGCTGTCTATCACTTGCGTCAGCCCAACATAGGGGTGATCGACACTTGCGTCCGTAAAGAGCTTCGAATGGCGCGGCACCAATACTGGTGTGGTAGCTGTTGTTGTATGAAAATTCGACCAGTGGCAAATGCTTATCCCAGCTACCGCCCAAATCCATTACACACGCTCTCAGCATGTCTTCCAAAGTCTGTATCGTCCGCTCGCTTTGCCCGTCAGTTTGCGGATGAAACGCAGTGCTCAGATTTAATTGTGAGCCAAAAGCTTCTTGGAAGGATTGCCATATCCTTGACACAAACCTTCCGTCTCTATCAGAGATGATCGAGAGAGGCACTCCATGACGTGCGACGATCTCTCTCATGTAAATTTCAGCCAATTTGCTCGTATCATCCTTCTCTCTGATAGGTAAGAAGTGTGCTGACTTTGTTAATCGATCCACTATTACCCAAATAGTGTCATGGCCTTTTGGCGTTCTTGGCAACTTTGTAATAAAATCCATGGAGATTTGTTCCCATATCCACTTGGGAATCTCGGGTTGTTGCAGAAGTCCTGAAGGCTTCTGATATTCGGCTTTAACCTTAGCGCATGTTAAACATTTACTCACATAAACAGCAACATCGCCTTTCATCCTAGGCCACCAATAATAATCTTTGAGATCCTGGTACATCTTATCCGCTCCAGGGTGGATAGAGTACCGCGACTTGTGAGCTTCATCGAAAATAACCTTCCTTAAACCACCAAACAGAGGAACCCAAATCCTTTTCTCAAAACATAACGTTCCTTCCTCGTTTGGCACCAATAGCTTCTGAATCCCACGGAGATATTCTTCTTCAAGATTTCTTTCCTTAAGAGCTTCTTTCTGCGCGGCACGAATGCGCAAGGAAAGATCGGTTTGGATAATCATCTCCAAAGCCCTAACCCTTATGGGCTTGATCCTCTCTTTTCGGCTTAGGGCGTCGGCAACCACATTTGCCTTCCCTGGATGATACTTTATCTCGCAATCGTAATCATTTAACAACTCAACCCATCGTCTTTGCCTCATATTCAACTCCTTCTGGTTGAATATGTGTTGTAGGCTCTTATGATCTGTAAAAATTGTACATTTCGTACCATATAGGTAGTGTCTCCAGATCTTTAAAGCAAATATCACTGCGCCTAGCTCCAAATCGTGCGTGGTATAGTTCTTCTCATGTACCTTCAACTGACGTGATGCGTAAGCAATAACCTTTTGGTGTTGCATCAACACGCAACCCAATCCTTGACGCGAAGCATCGTAGTATACCACAAAATCATCTGTACCTTCCGGTAGTGCTAAGATTGGCGCATTGCAGAGCTTATCCTTCAATATCTGGAACGCTTCTTCCTGTTTGATTCCCCAATCAAACTTCTTATCTTTCTGCGTGAGGAGCGTCAACGGTTGAGCGATTTTTGAAAAATCCTCAATGAATCTTCGATAGTAGCCAGCCAAACCCAAGAATTGTCGAATCTTGGTTGGCGTCTTTGGCGTTTCCCAATTCTTAATCGCTTCGATCTTGGTTGGATCCACATGGATTCCATCTCCATTTACCACATGTCCAAGAAATTGGACTTCACGTAGCCAAAATTCGCACTTAGAGAACTTGGCATACAACTGTTCCTTCTTCAGCAACTCCAAAATAGCTCTTAGATGCTGTTCGTGCTCAGCCTTTGTCCTTGAATAAATCAAGATGTCGTCGATGAACACAATCACGAACTTGTCCAAGTACGGCTTGCATACTCTATTCATCAAATCCATAAAGACTGCAGGTGCGTTTGTCAACCCAAACGGCATAACTAGGAACTCGTAGTGCCCATAACGAGTTCTGAAGGCTGTCTTTGGGATACTCTCCTCTTGTATCCTTAACTGATGGTATCCAGATCGAAGATCGATCTTTGAATAAAAGCTTGAGCCTTGCAGTTGGTCAAACAGATCATTAATCCTTGGCAGAGGATATCTATTCTTGATCGTCAGCTTGTTCAGCTCCCGGTAGTCGATGCACATACGAAAACTACCGTCCTTCTTCTTGACAAACAAAACTGGAGCTCCCCAAGGCCAGAAGCTTGGTCGGATGAATCCCTTGTCTAACAACTCTTGAAGTTGTGTCGACAGTTCCTGCATCTCAGACGGAGCAAGTCTATAAGGTGCCTTAGCCACATGCGCGGCGCCTGGAACTAAGTCAATGCGGAACTCTACTTGTCTCTGAGGTGGCAGTCCAGGTAAGTCCTCGGGGAAGACTTCTGGATATTCCCTCATGACAGGGATGTCTTCTATTCTCGGCTCAACAGCCTTCTTATCCACAATGTGTGCCAGGAAGGCAACACATCCCTTCTGCAAACACTTTCGCGCTTTCAGGCAGCTGATGATTCTTAACGGCGTATCACGCTTCTCCCCGTGAACCACAATTGTTTCGTCATCTTCGGTTGGGATACGAACGACCTTTTCGTGACAAACTATTTCAGCCTTGTTGCCTGATAACCAATCCATTCCTACCACCACGTCGAAGCTTCCCAACTGGACTGGTAGTAGATCCAAAGCAAACTCACGCTCTCCTAATTCGATCACACAACCTCTGATAACTTCATTGGCTTCTACTAACTTCCCATTAGCCAATTCGATTGAGTACGGAATATCTAATTTACTAGCGGCTAAACCAAGCATATTCTTAAATTCTAACGATACGAAGCTATAATCGGCGCCAGTATCAAATAAAACGGATGCATAGCGTTGGTTTACAGGGAACGTACCAGTGACAACATTGGGATCCTGGCGCGCCTCCCTTGCTTCAATATTAAACACTCTTCCACGGGCTTGGTTTAACTCTGGGCAGTTCCTCTTAAAGTGCCCGATATCACCACAGTTAAAGCATCCAGGTCTTTGCCCGTTTCCACCTCCATTTCCAGCTTGGTTATTCCTTTGGTTATGATTCACAGCGCCCGCTTGATTAGCATTGTTGCCTCGATTCCCATTACCTCCATTGTTTCCTTGTGGGTGATTTCCATTCCCACCCCGGTTGTTATTTCTGTTTCCGGATCCTCCCTGGCCAGCAGTGGCCCAACAAGTGTCCTTCAAGTGGCCCGGCTTTCCACATGTTTCGCATACTTTCACACTACAATGGCCAGAATGGTGGCGTTGGCAGGTATTACACTGGGGCTAGGTGCCCATATATCCTTTTCCTTTCTTTCCACTACCAGCTGTAACCTGAGCTGGCGTGCCTGATCCTCCTTTCTTAACCACCACACTGGCGCCCTGCTTGAAGTTCGAGAACTTCCGTTTGTTACCTCCTGATGACTCGACGTGAGTCTCTTTCTTCTTAGGCTCAGCATCATCGAACTTGTTCAGGCGAATAGCCTCCTCTGTGAGAGCCACGCTCAGATCAATTGCCTCAGTAATTGTCGCAGGCTTGGATGAGGTCGCCATGCTTATGATTTGAGGAGCTAATCCCCAAATGAAACGTTCAATCCGCTTGAACTCCGGAGTGACCATGTAGGGTACCACATGTGATAAGTCATGGAACCTTTGAACGTATTCTGCGATCTTTGGACCTTCCATTTTCAAATGCCAGAACTCTGTTTCCAATCTTTGGATTTCCGCGCGAGAGCAGTACTTTTTGCGCATAAGTTCCTTCAGTTCGGTCCAGGTTAGCGCGTAGGCAGCAGCTTCACCAAGTGTCTGTACTTGCAAATTCCACCAAGAGAGGGCTCCATCCAAGAATAGCCCAGAAATGTAGGTGACTTGCTGATCTAGTGCGCATTTGCTCATGCGAAGAACAGATTCAGTTTTCTCAGCCCAACGAACAAAGGCGACAGCACCTCCTGTGCCATCAAAGTTGACTGGTTTGCAGTCTAGAAACTGCTTGTAGGTGCACCCATGAGGTGGATTGTTGTTGCCATTGTTGTTTGAGCTGCTTCCGTTGGGTCCTCCTTGCGAGGCGGCGTATTGCGCGATGGCAGCAGCGATGACTTGTTGGAGTTCTGCCTCATTGGTAGGCAACGGCGTTTGACGTCTCGGCGGCATCTTCTAAAAGATGGGTTCACGTCGGTCAGGCCATAGTAAAGATCCCATGTTATAATACGTAAGTCAGGTCATAATATAGCGTACGTATATAATGATAGTAATAGTACATAACATCTCATGTTATAATCATATTAATCACACAACATCCCATGTTACAAACATCAATCACACAACATCAGTCGACTAAGGGCTACATCACCCTAGTCCAAAAACTATATCAAATCAGTGTCAGTACATCAAATACATGTCAACAAAAGTTAGAATCATAATGTAGTCTCCAAAAATGCTGTGCAGTCAAAAGCATTCGCCGTCTTCTCACCAATGTCTACCCATACGGTACTGAAGAGCTCTACACGGATGGCGGTGGAGGAGGGGGAAAGTGAGTGTAAAACAAGCGACGCAAATGGAGCCAGTCCTCCTCCATGGCTCTCTGGGTACGCAAGAAAGAAGCAACCTGCTGCTCTAGGGTAAAAAGGCGTGCAGCATAGTCTGGTGGTAAAGGTCGAGAGGGCTGCAAAGGAGAGTGGGTCTGACCCTGGCACTGACACGGCGGCGGCTGGGCTCTCTCAAGCTCCTGAATGCGCTGTGTGTGTGCCTCGTGCTGGGCGACAAAAGACATCAGAACGTCCTCAATAGTATACCCCATATGGAAAGAATGGTAGGGGTCGGTCGGTGGCATAACAGAAGGTGACGACCAGAGAAACGGCTCACTGGTGGAATCAAATGGTGCCACATGAAATGGAGAAGCAGGGGGAAAAGTAGCAGACGGTGGTATAGCAGGGATAAATACCGGTACATGTCCAAAAGGGTGAGCCGAAGAACCTTCTCCAGGTCGCGCTGGAGGTGTAAACCGAGGAAATGAAAAGGAGGTATCAACGTGACGGGTATCAGTGATCTGAGGGGGAATAGGTGGAACCTCATCGTCAGCAGGAATCCACCCATGCTGGGCGTGCTCATCTCGTGGGTCAATCTGTGCCTCAAAAAGTGCTCGATCAAACTGTACAGGCATAGGATCATGGTGAGGTGCAACAAGAGGGTCAACTGGTGCATCAGCAATAAGTGGGGGATCACAAGATCAGCAGCAATGACATGATCGCCCTCCAACAACGGAGCATCCACTGGGTGATCATCAATAGGTGGGTCAGCAATGACAGGCTTAATAATAGGTGCGTCAGCATGAACTGGGTCGTGCTCGAACGCAGGGTCTAGAGCGGCTACCTGCTCAGGGGCCATGGCAGGCTCGGGGTCATCAAAGGCCATCTCAAAATCAAACTCAGGGTCGATGGGATCAACTGGGTCGACTGGATCCTCCATAGGCTGATCCATGGGTATAAACTCTATATCCTGATATGGGTCGAATCCTGGGGGAAAGACAGGATCGGAATCCTCCACATCATCGTGGTCGAAAGTAAAACTAGGAATAGGGGCAACAGAGGATGCCTAGTCGGGATCTGATCCATGTGAGAAGTGCTGCGCACTCTGGGTGTGTGAAGGTGCGGAGGCCACAGACTCGAAAGAGTCTGGGACCGGAGAGTGAGCGGGTGACTCCTCGGCGGGAGCATCTGCGATCATCAAGAGATCACCAGCAGCAAGAAGGGCCTCGCCCTGAACATCCTCCTCTAAGGGCTCATCATCAAACAGATCGACGTCGCCATCATCGTCGGCGTCGAGAAGCAAATCGTAAGCAGGATATGAAACAAGTGGTATGGGTGCAGGGATCTCTACAAGTGGTAAGTCCCCGGCCAAAGGGCCATCAGCGAGCTCATCAGCACCATCAGGTAAAGCAAAGGGCTGAAAGTCGTCCTCGTCCGTGCTAGTAACGTCGGATGTGTGGACCTCGTGCTCTGAAGACTCTAGGTCCTCTGATACTATAGGTCTAGGTCCTGTGGTGTCTGAGTCACCTGTGCCAGAGGTGTCCATGGTGTCTGTAACATAAACACAAACATGCACAAACAGTCAATCATACAATCAAATAATCACATAAGTCACCAAGTAAGCATTCAAATAATTCTCCTAGTCCCACTAGCCTCCCAGCCTCTCAGACTGCTCTCCCTAGTCCAACTAGCCAATTTCTCCCAGCCTCTTAGACTGCTTTTCCTAGTCTCACTAGCCATCTACCTCGATCTCCCAGACCGAGCCTCGGCCTCCAAGACCGAGCCTCAGCCTCCAAGACTGAGCCTAAAAACAATAAATAAAATGTGCTCAACATTTGTTTGTAAAAACGTTTTGGATCTGGACTTAAGTGGTATGCAAAAAAATGTTTTCGTGAGAGCCCTAGTGATCATAGTCTAGACTCGAGAAGGAATCCTAGTTCGCTATGATCAGAGCTCTGATACCAAGCTGTCACACCCTGGCTTTGCAGAAGCGTGGTTAATTTGGTGTGACTTCTTAATACCATAGCTTAACCATAACAAAGCTATATGAAATAAAATCATGCAAGATCATCCATTCGATTAAGTTTTAAAAACCAAATACAACAACATTGTCTTAACGGATACACATCCTAACGACATAAACATTGTTCAACAAACATAACATAAGCATAGTCTAAGGACTGTGACTTGTCCAGGAAAGAGTCACATTCCCTAAACCCGGATGACCTCGTAACTAGTGCAGCGGGAAAACGTGTCATACCGCGCCAGATCCTTTAATTCCCTGAAATACATGTAAGTTGAAAAATCAATAATAATGTTGAGCGAGTTCATGTGTAAGTGAGTAAATAAACTTTTGTAAGTATAAAAATCCTGGTATGTAGCAAATAAGGGAATTGAGATCACCAACGGTTTGCAAGGCCATTGATATGTGTGAAGTGCAAGTAGGGAGACTCAAACCTAGCGGATTTATGCGTTGGGCACGAAGTCACCCCGAGGACCGTTTCTAGTTTGGCCTGGGGCTGGGCTCGCTACACCCAGATAGATCTACCGCTCCTGTCCCTCGGTCCTACCATGAGGACTAATGGCCTCATGTTGCTCCTACCCACTCACATGATCTAAGTAGTAAACCTCCTTACGCTAACCATACCATGTATAAAGTACTTGTAATCAAAGTAACATGTATTTCACCCCCGTAGTTTAGAAAACTGAAAACAGTTAAGAGAAAGGGGACATGAACTCACAGTGGTGCGTCTCTACCAAGTATGTCTCCTGATCAAGCAGCTGTGTGACGACCTACACGTACTAATTCTATTAGACGGACGGTCGTGCCTTAGCTTTATGGTTTAAGTTTTTGGGAAATAGTTAGACAACTATTTCGTGTTTACATTCTGTATATACTTGGTAGTTATTCTCCTTCCCAAGGATGGGGGATTTAATACATGTGTGTTCGTATAATTTCGAAATATACTATTAAGTCTCACTTAAAATATATTTTATTTCTAATCCCAAATATAAATATTCTTCTCAAAAATATTATATTTTCTATTACATAAATTTTCCCAAGATAATACCTTGACAAAATACGCGTTAAGTCATATTTTCTTAAAATGCGTAAGTTATGTTTTAACGATCGAGTGGTAATAATAATTACCGGTGTAACTTATATTTTTATCGTAGAGGCGTTCGTATTATTTTGGATCCGTTAACATTTGATAGTATTATTTTTACCCTAAAAATAATACTAGTATTTTCACAAAATAATCATAAACACACATCAAGTGACTTTAAGAAAAATATATATAGGGTAAATTACTTTTTGAGTCCCTGTGTTTTATTGGTTTTAACTAGTTGAGTCCAAAAGCAAAAAGTTTAACGACCTGAGTCCCTATAAGCAATTTCTTTAACCATTTGAGTCCAAATTTCTTACCAAGTTTTATTTTGTGAAATTTCACCTCCGATGTTTTGTAATTAAAGTCGTGGCGAAATCTATAATTTGAAAACAAGTCGAAAAGTATTTCTAACACTTATAGTGAAAATATTTCTAAGTGTTAGGTTTTTGGAGAAATTTTGCCAGAGTTTCCTCTGTAACTGGAGGTGGCCACGCTCTCAAGCGTATCATTTTCTTTTATAAATCAACCCAACAATTTCCTTATTTAACCAAAACAATGTTTAAGACAACAAACTAGTTAACAAACATGTAATTTGCAAGAATCTCATGAACTTGGAGTTTTTCCAACACTATTATGTAACTCCCATTATTTTTAGCGGATCTTTATATAAAGCAACCCGATTTCGTAAAAACCTCGTTTTTAAGGAAATTCCGTCTTTACAACTTCTCGTCATCTTTTTCAAAGATAGTTATTTTGTCGAAAGTGTGTGTTACACAAGTGTTTACACACTTGTGTGTTCTAAAAATCATTCGTGTTAGTGTAAGATCCGTCTTTAGAAAACATGATTTCTTTGATACTTGGTTCTTTGAAAATACCGCTTGTAGATACGTAGATCTACTAGTTTTAAACACTATTTCACAAGCTAAATCGCTTTTACACAAGTTCATGATTCGTGTGTGGTAGAGTTTCATCCTTTAACCCTTGTTACTTCCAAAACAACCTTATGTCATGATCCATGATCATGACCAACCCGGGTTAAATGACGATCCGAGCTACCACAACATAGATCGGGTCCAAATAATCACACAAATCAATTACTACAAGATTTACACAACACATGAGCTTTTAACCATCACTTTTAGTGTTTTTAGTAGACTTTTGTGTGTCATTTTGTAAGTTTACGAGTTTTAACCGTCATATATCTTTTTAACCACTTTAAAATAGATCAAGAGTGTGTTTAAGGCAACTTACTACTAGCTCGAGGCTAGGGAAGAATCTAGACGCAAAATGAGAGGATAAAAGCAATAGAGTGAGGTCCTTCGCCTTCCGAATGCACCAAGCCTCCTCGTATGTGATCCTTAACCCTTGTTGTAACAACTCTCATAAAAAGTCGTAATTATTAAATTAATTAGTCCAAAAGGAAACCCTAATTGAGACACCCAAGTGATTCTGAACAAACCCTAAAATTTTCATAATTTTCAGAATCAGGATTAGGGCCCCTAAAACTCAGGGGGGGTAAAACCCTATTGACGATTATCCATTTTAAACGTTGGCAACAAGGAATTATACCCTTATACATTTACCAACCAAAAAACTGTCAACTAACCAACCGTTGCGTCAAGTAAGAGATGTATCTCCTCCCACTTTTTTTCCCACCTTTTCAGTCAATTAAAATTGGAAGAGTTTTAACCGTTTTATCTTTTTTATATAACCCACAAATCAAACAAATCGTGGGACACATCAAACTCAACCCTACCCAAACTTTCCGTCTACGTTTCTAAGAACTTTTGGCAAGACACGGTTTCTTCTGGTGGTTAGAACTTTTGGCAAGATCTACATCACATAAATGCCCCTTCTCCGGCCAGTCAACCACCGATCTGAACGACATCTCTGTAACCATGACGGCGTTAGGAGCGGCTTTTTCTTCTCGAATGTTCTCAATAACAACGAAATCCTATTCTCTTTGATAACAATTAATCTGTTCTTGAAACTCACTAATGAAGACTTCTCTCGCGATACGCCGCCGACCCTAGGGTTTGTTGGATTTTTGTGATTCGTATTCGGTCCCATCATCTCGATCGCAAGCGCGTATGAGAGTTACGGAGAATAGTAAGAGATATTGCCAGACTTATTTTACGTTGTTTATCGTCTTCTTCGCTTGCTCTCTGCATGTATATGTATATGTCTACATATTCGGTTATGTGTTGTTAATTTTTTTAAACACAAATTCAATAAAAGTTTCTGTTTATGTGTTCCTTAATTGTTATTTAGTTTCTGATTTTTGTGTTCTCAAATTGTTATTCAATTGCTGTTTATATGTTCTTTAATATATATTAACAAATTATGTTATACATATAAATGTGTTTTTAAACTATTATTCAATTTATGTTTGTGTGTTCTTAAGTTTAGTTATGTTAAATTTGATAACACATGTGTTCTTAAATTGTTATTCAGATTCTATTTATTTGTTCTTGAATTTCTATTCAATTTAAAGCCCATGCAACCAACCGTCGTATCTCTTCGACCAGGCCCTACCCGAACATACACATAAAAAAACTCACGTGCAAACTTTTAGGCGAACAAATTTACCGAGTCCTCCAGACAAATTCGGGAAGAAGATGGAGAACATCGATTATGGTTGGGGCGTTGCCTCGGTGGTCGCGATGTCGATGCTTGCTGTTTCTGCTGCTCGGGATGGGACCGGTGGTGACACCTTCGATTACTTTCAGTTCGTGTCTTTATCTTGATTTCTATATTGTTGTGTTCATAGATCCTGCTTATACATTGGTACTTTTGAAGAAATCAAAAGAATAAAAACGATCGGGGTGCTTCGATTCGATTACCGATCAACTCAAAGGAAGAAACACGCTAATTGTATTCACAGTTCGCATAGTTTGCGAATGTGGCTGCAATTGAAGTGACATAAAATTTTATCTTGGGAATATATAGAAAGAATTAAAAAGGTCAAACCAATTAAATTTTATTTTTTTGTTGGTTCAATGGCTGGTTTAGTAGCTGTGTTTAGTTTTTCATTACTTATTGCTAATACATTTAATAGACTTAAAAATCTGATTAATTAATTTTTATAACCATAAATCTGATTCTCGCATCCGGTCCAACTAGACAAACCAGTTAACCACTAAGGAGTCCGGCTCGAGCCAAGCTTTTGAAGAAGAAAAATCATAAACGGTCTGATCGGTTTGAGGCGGTGGATACGAATGACCTTGATAATCAACATCCCGCCGCAACGCGCGGGGTCGCGCCAACTCGTTATCAAAAATTATCAACTCAGCAAGGCTAGTGCCAACCGTGGCAACCCTAGGCCTAAAAGTAGGTCTCACGCGGGCCGCGTAAGGATTAGCTTAAATCTCACGCGGGCCGCGTAAGGGTCAAAAATTACCTATAAATAGAGGACAGTGGGACTTGAATTCTGGAAAAACAACGACGTAAAAATTCACAATATTCACTGAGATACGAACAGTATACTCTAAATCCACACACGGGTCTCGAAATTCTGCTGCAAACCAGGGTATTAGCACAATCGCTGCTACGATTCATTTTCCGACGATCAATATATCCAATGGATGTTTAAGTGCCGCCCACATTAGGGTTATACTTTATCGTTCGTCATTAATTTGACGGATCATCGTTAATTCGATGGATGAAGTATTATACTTTGTCGTTCGTCATTAATTTGACGGATCATCGTTAATTCGATGGATGAAGTATTGCACTTTGTCATTCATTGTGAGAATTTGATCTCGTGAGTTATCGTAATTGCTGGATTGATTACTAACCCAGTTTTGTGTGCATTATTATTTAAATTAGGTTAACAAGGCTAAATCATAGACTAAACTCTGTCCGTATTAAATCAGCAATGTGAGTCATTCTCTCTTTTTATCAAATTACTTTACAAAATCATGTTTATTTTCAAAGTTATAATTACGGGGATTAAGTCTTTGTAATCACCAAGTTACAGCCGGTATGTGGGGTTTTGTATACATTACTTGATAATCGTCACCATTGGGGCAGCCAATTGGGGGATATGACCATAGTCACAGATTCGGTCGAGTGACAAATACCGTGGGTAGTTGGTTTGATATAGAAACATTGTAATCGCTCTTAATACTGTAAATTATAACAAATGTGTCATTTTAGTAAATAGAATGATTCACTCAGTATTTCCCGCTGACAAAACCTTTTTCAAACATGTTTCAGGTGATCTGTTGTAATTCAGGAAAAAGTGCTGAGGAGCATTTCAAGCTTAAGATAGTGGCTCATTATAAAAATAAAGAAATAAGTTTTGTAACATAACGATTTTATAGTAAAATCATACTATTGTAAATTATCGGGGTTTTATCCCGAATTGTGAAATAAAATAATCGGGGAAAATTTTAGCTTTAAACGATCCTGATGAAAACTTCCGCTGTCAAATTAAATTAATTAAATACCGCAGTATTTCTGTCCCGCGGCTCCTGAAACGGGTCAAACCGGGTCGGGGGCCGTGACAGAAAAAGGTGGTATCAGAGCCACTGAGTTAAGCTAATTAAGTATTTAAGAAATACTTAATTTTTCCTGATTACTATTATGTGATTATGTGTGTTATTAACTGATTATTTGTTAGTTACAGTATGGGTAAGCAAAAGCTAGCAAGCATCTATCTTAAATTAGATAGATCATCCAATGAGAAGGGAAGTTCATCCCGAACCAAATCCTCGAATCATGTTGAAATTCCTGAAGAAGGAATATTTGTGCGAAAGGCACAATACGAGGAAACACTTTCTCCTAGAAGGAGGGAGATGATTATTAAGAAAAGTAAAGAGCAAATTCGACAAAAGAAGATTAAACGGGAAACCCAGGAATTAATTGATAAATCACCTTGGGAAGATAAGCTAGATGAGAAATGGGCAAGTTTATATATGCTAGCCACAGTAGCAGAAAATATAAATCTTTAATATTTTAAAGTTTTAGCAACTTACCCTTACAATCTAGAAACCCTGTGCAATAAATAAAATTTCAAAACCTAAGTGTGTTTTCCAGTTATCTTTGTAATAAATTAGTACACAGTATGTAATAAATTAAACGGTTATTTATGAATTTTAACTTAGTATTTTATGCATTTTGCATATATGCTACATCAGCATGAGTGGGATATCTGAAGCCTTTCAGAACCTTAATCTTTACCCAGTGACTATCGAAGCTTCCAAAGAATATACTAGCTACTTTCCCGATGTAGAACAACCAGTAGAATTCAAGGTTCCACCTGTGAACAAACCAAAACAAAAGAAAAGAAGTTATGTAGGATGGAGGAAGATACGTAAGAAAAAGCCAGCTACAAAACTGCCCAAAATAAATAATCCTTTGAAAAAGGGAAAAGAAATTATAACCGGAGAAAATTCCAAACAACAGGAAATGGAAACTGAAGACAAGGAGGAGGTTAAGGAGATAGGAATACAGATGGAGGAAGTTACTAAAGAAATAATAATGGAAGTTGGGCAAGGCTCTAGACCAACTCAGATAGAAATCGGAGAGAGCTCCAATCCAATCCAGGAAAGGACTTTTCAAGATGAGATAGATTTCCTATTGGCAAGCTGTGAAACAATTCAGCCTGTCAATAATAATAATAATAATATTTTTAATTATCCTCTTGAAAACCAACTCCCTATGAATTGGGAACCAGCAATTCCAGACCCAATAGTCCACTCCCAATCACTAGGAATGGACGAATGGTGGACAAACGATTGGCAATTCCAAAATATTGTCAACGATCCTTACTCTTTTCTTCCACAATTCGATCCAGAACCCCTACCTAATCCACCCATGAGTAATGAAAACATGGCTGAACTTAGCCACTTTGGTGAAGAGTTGTTTGATGCTGGAACTAGAATCAGGGAAATAGGGGGACAGATTGCCTGGAAGTACGATGAGAGGGAACTGCGTTTTTAGAACAGCAAGTGATGAGAGATAGTAGGATGGTAAAACGGTGTTTGTATAATAGTAATAGTAAAGTCAGTCTGTAAATAACGAATAAAACTCTGTAAGATATTTGCGAGTAATGATGCATACTATACTAGATATAAAATGAAATCGAGAAATCGATTGTTTTGACTATACATGTATTGTAGAATTTTCTGATTGTTTGTATATAATTATTATTTAGCAGATACTAATAAAATTTATATATATATTATCAGATGGCAAACAGTGGTAATGAACCTATAAGTGAAGTTAATCAGTCCGAGCAACATCCAGGAGATCAATATATGACTCGGCAAGATATCGAAAACATTGTTGCTCAAGGGATAGCTAATGCTATTCCAGCATTCGTTGCTGCTATCAAGAATCCACCCGAACCACAAATTGTCCCTAGTAAACAGATTACTGAAGATAACTTCAGTAATAGTGTAAATGGAGGCAATAATCATGTTAATCATAATAGGGAACCACATCAAGCTCCATTACCCAAGAAAATGAAAACTGCAACGCCTGGTTGCACTTTCAAAGAATTCCTTGCTTGTAAACCCACTGAATTTGCAGGCAATGAAGGAGCAACTGCATCACTGCGTTGGTTAGAGAAAACCGAAGCAGTCATTGCAATAAGTAAATGTGGTAAAGATGATCAGGTCATGTATGCATCCAATCTCTTCAAAGAAGGAGCACTCGAATGGTGGAACACTGTGTTACAATCAAAAGGAAGAGTAATAGCTTATGCTATGACTTGGGAAGAATTTAAGGGTTTGGTGGAAAGAAAATTCTGTCCCGAGTATGAAAAAGAACAGATGGCGAATAAGTTTCTAAATCATCGGATGATGGGTGTAGATTGTCGTGGGTATACCTCGACATTCTTTGAATATGCAAGAGTAGTACCAACACTGGCTTCGCCAGAACCGGTACTCATTTCTCGCTATATTTGGGGGCTAATTGGTGAAATCCGCAATATTGTTAAAGCTGCGAGACCTCGCACTATTGATGATGCGGTAGAATTATCTAATACTCTAACCGATGAACTGGTGCGCACAAGAGATGAAGATAGGAAAAAGGAATTGGCACAGAAGATTACCCAAGGATTTCGGGCGGGTAATAGTAATAATTTCAAAAGAAAAGGAACAGGGCAATCTCCAGCTCCGTCATTTTGCAGGAAATGCAAAAAGAAACATTATGGAAGATGCGATATCACTTGCAATTTTTGCAAAACTGTAGGACATCGTGAAGAAAACTGCAAAAAGAAGACTGTAATCTGTTTTAACTGTGGAGAAGCAGGGCATTATAAAACAGAATGTCCTAAATTGATCAAGCCAGTAGATAACAAACCCAAGGCGACTGAAGGAACTACAAAGAAGAATGCCAGAGCATTTCAGCTGACCACTCAAGAAGCAGAACTCATTCCGGATGTGATAGCGGGTACGTTCTTAGTTCACAACGTGTACGCAAAAGTATTATTTGACTCTGGTGCAAACCAAAGTTTTATAAATACTTCATTCTGCCAAGCTCTTAGTTTACCTTTAACCAATATTAGGCAGATTTTTACAGTTGAAACAGCAGACGGAAATTCAGTTAAAATAGATAAAATTTTGCAAGAAGGAAACATAGAACTTTTAGGACATAAATTCTCTGCAAAACTATTGCCGATGAATTTAGCTGAATTTGATGTTGTATTAGGAATGGATTGGTTAGTAGCCAACCATGCTAGAATCCTTTGTGATCAAAATTCCATAGAAATTCAATCACCCACCGGAGAAGTGATTAGGATTACAGGAGATAAACCACGTAAGGCCATGAAGTTCATATCAGTAATGAAAGTTGCTAATTATGAACGAAAACAAGGAATAGTGTATATGATTTCGGTAATCATTAGCACTAAGGGTAAGGATCTTAAGGAAATACCAGTAGTCTCAGAATATCCTGATGTATTTCCAGAAGATTTACCGGGATTACCTCCAGACAGGGAAGTAGAATTTAGGATTCATCTAATTCCAGGAACTACACCGATAGCAAAGGCACCTTATCGGTTAGCACCCACAGAAATGTTAGAACTGAAACAGCAATTAGATGAATTATTAAGTAAAGGATTTATACAACCTAGCTCATCCCCTTGGGGAGCGCCAGTGTTGTTTGTAAAGAAAAAGGATGGTTCAATGAGAATGTGTATCGATTATAGGGAATTGAATAAGGTTACAATTAAGAATCGATATCCATTACCTAGGATTGATGATCTTTTTTATCAACTTCAGGGGGCTATATATTTTTCTAAGATAGATTTACGCTCCGGATACCATCAATTGAAGGTACAAGAAGAAGACATACCTAAGACTGCTTTCAGAACTAGGTATGGTCATTACGAGTTTACAGTCATGCCCTTCGGATTAACAAATGCGCCTGCAGCATTTATGGACATGATGAATAGGATCTGTAAACCGTATTTGGATAAATTTGTAATTGTCTTCATAGACGATATACTTATTTATTCCAAAAGTCAGACAGAGCATTGTGAACATCTTCATGCACTCTTAACTTTGTTAAGAAAAGAAAAGTTGTACGCTAAATTCTCGAAATGTGAATTTTGGCTAAAGGAAGTGCAATTTTTAGGACACATGGTAAATCATGAAGGTATTCATGTAGATCCTGCTAAGATAGAGGCAATTACCAAGTGGAAGATTCCACAAACAGCAATGGAAATTAGAAGTTTTATAGGATTAGCTGGGTATTATAGACGGTTTATTAAGGATTTTTCCAAGATAGCTGTACCATTAACTAAGTTAACCTGTAAAGCCACTAAGTTTGAATGGGGACCCAAACAAGAAGAAGCTTTTAAGATTTTGAAACAGAAACTAACCCATGCACCAATCTTAGCCTTACCAGAAGGAACTGAAGATTTTGAAGTATATTGTGATGCTTCAAAACTAGGATTTGGATGTGTGCTTATGCAACGCAAGAAGGTAATTGCGTATGCATCAAGGCAATTGAAAAAGCACGAAGAAAACTATACGACTCATGATTTAGAATTAGGAGCCGTAATTTTTGCCCTTAAGATTTGGAGACATTATCTTTACGGAAGTAAATTTACTGTCTACACAGACCACAAAAGTTTAAGATATATATTTGGGCAAAGAGAGTTAAACATGAGGCAAAGGAGATGGATGGAAATCCTAAGTGACTACGACTGTGATATTCAGTATCACGAAGGAAAGGCAAATGTAGTTGCAGATGCCTTAAGTCGTAAGTATTATGAAAAACAGAGACGAGTTCGTGCTCTCAGATTAAATCTACAAATAGATTTAATGGAACAATTGAAGAATGTTCAAACTACAGCAATCAAGGATAATGTGGAAGGAATGAAAGGACGAATCAAGGAATTAGAACAAGGAGCAGATGGAATTTGGAGATTCCACAAAAGTAGAATTTGGGTACCTAAGCAGGGAGATTTAAGACCTAAGATTTTAGAAGAAGCTCATAAATCTAGGTATACTATACACCCAGGAAACAATAAGATGTATCAAGATTTAAGAAAGAACTTTTGGTGGATAGGAATGAAAAAGGACATAGCCAGCTATGTTTCTAAATGTCTTACTTGTTCACAAGTTAAGGCAGAACATCAGAAACCTTCAGGATTACTACAACAATTAGAAATGCCAGTATGGAAATGGGAACTTATAACAATGGATTTTGTTACTAAGTTACCAAAAACCAGAAAAGGTAATGATGCGATTTGGGTAATTGTGGATCGATTAACCAAATCTGCTCACTTTCTACCTATGAAAGAAACCTTTAGCATGGAAAGACTGGCTAAATTGTATGTAGATGAAATTGTATCCTTACATGGAGTTCCACTCTCCATTGTTTCGGATAGGGATAGTCGTTTTACTTCCCATTTCTGGAAAAGTTTCCAGCAAGCTATGGGAACTCGACTAAACCTAAGCACTGCATATCATCCTCAAACAGATGGACAAAGTGAAAGGACAATCCAAACTCTAGAAGACATGCTCCGAGCATGTGTAATAGATTTTGGTGGAAGTTGGGATAATCATTTACCATTAATTGAATTCTCCTATAACAATAGTTATCACTCAAGCATTGAAACTGCTCCATTTGAAGCATTATATGGAAGAAAGTGTAGAACTCCAGTTTGTTGGGCAGAAATAGGAGAAAGTCAATTATCAGGTCCTGAAATAGTGCAAGAAACAACTGATAAGGTTACTCAAATCAAAGAAAGGCTGAAAACGGCTCGAGATCGCCAGAAGAGTTATGCAGACAATAGAAGCAAGCCGCTAGAATTCCAAGTTGGAGACAAGGTATTATTGAAAGTTTCTCCTTGGAAAGGAGTTGTTAGATTTGGTAAGAAAGGAAAGCTAAGTCCAAGATACATAGGACCATTTCCAGTGATCCAACGTATAGGACCAGTAGCTTATCGTTTACAGCTACCAGAAGAATTAGCTGGAGTACATGATGTATTTCATGTATCCAATCTCAAGGAATGCTTATCAGATGAATCACTGGTAATACCTCTTCAAAATATAGAGGTAAACGAAAAATTGAAATTCGTTGAGAGACCTCTTCAAATTGAGGATCGAAAGATCAAGTTTCTAAAACACAAACGACTAGTTCTAGTCAAAGTCAGATGGGATTCAAAGAGAGGAGCTGAGTACACTTGGGAACTGGAATCAGAAATGAAGAAAAAGTATCCTCAATTATTCCAGTAAATCTCGAGGACGAGATTTTTCTGAAGGTGGGGAGAATGTAACAACTCTCATAAAAAGTCGTAATTATTAAATTAATTAGTCCAAAAGGAAACCCTAATTGAGACACCCAAGTGATTCTGAACAAACCCTAAAATTTTCATAATTTTCAGAATCAGGATTAGGGCCCCTAAAACTCAGGGGGGGTAAAACCCTATTGACGATTATCCATTTTAAACGTTGGCAACAAGGAATTATCAAAAATTATCAACTCAGCAAGGCTAGTGCCAACCGTGGCAACCCTAGGCCTAAAAGTAGGTCTCACGCGGGCCGCGTAAGGATTAGCTTAAATCTCACGCGGGCCGCGTAAGGGTCAAAAATTACCTATAAATAGAGGACAGTGGGACTTGAATTCTGGAAAAACAACGACGTAAAAATTCACAATATTCACTGAGATACGAACAGTATACTCTAAATCCACACACGGGTCTCGAAATTCTGCTGCAAACCAGGGTATTAGCACAATCGCTGCTACGATTCATTTTCCGACGATCAATATATCCAATGGATGTTTAAGTGCCGCCCACATTAGGGTTATACTTTATCGTTCGTCATTAATTTGACGGATCATCGTTAATTCGATGGATGAAGTATTATACTTTGTCGTTCGTCATTAATTTGACGGATCATCGTTAATTCGATGGATGAAGTATTGCACTTTGTCATTCATTGTGAGAATTTGATCTCGTGAGTTATCGTAATTGCTGGATTGATTACTAACCCAGTTTTGTGTGCATTGTTATTTAAATTAGGTTAACAAGGCTAAATCATAGACTAAACTCTGTCCGTATTAAATCAGCAATGTGAGTCATTCTCTCTTTTTATCAAATTACTTTACAAAATCATGTTTATTTTCAAAGTTATAATTACGGGGATTAAGTCTTTGTAATCACCAAGTTACAGCCGGTATGTGGGGTTTTGTATACATTACTTGATAATCGTCACCATTGGGGCAGCCAATTGGGGGATATGACCATAGTCACAGATTCGGTCGAGTGACAAATACCGTGGGTAGTTGGTTTGATATAGAAACATTGTAATCGCTCTTAATACTGTAAATTATAACAAATGTGTCATTTTAGTAAATAGAATGATTCACTCAGTATTTCCCGCTGACAAAACCTTTTTCAAACATGTTTCAGGTGATCTGTTGTAATTCAGGAAAAAG
Organism: Helianthus tuberosus; assembly: GCA_030545235.1. NCBI lineage: Eukaryota > Viridiplantae > Streptophyta > Magnoliopsida > Asterales > Asteraceae > Helianthus > Helianthus tuberosus. The sequence goes on from CM060354.1 coordinate 23,701,845, forward strand.
TGCTGAGGAGCATTTCAAGCTTAAGATAGTGGCTCATTATAAAAATAAAGAAATAAGTTTTGTAACATAACGATTTTATAGTAAAATCATACTATTGTAAATTATCGGGGTTTTATCCCGAATTGTGAAATAAAATAATCGGGGAAAATTTTAGCTTTAAACGATCCTGATGAAAACTTCCGCTGTCAAATTAAATTAATTAAATACCGCAGTATTTCTGTCCCGCGGCTCCTGAAACGGGTCAAACCGGGTCGGGGGCCGTGACACTTGTAGATACTTGGAATGGCAATATCAAAACTCGAAAAATTGATGGTTGATATAGGGGTGTTCGGCCGAGAGCCTTGAGAGAAGGAGAGAGAGGTGTGAAGTTGAGTTTGTGATGAAAAGGTTATGTTGTGTTATGGTTAGAACTTATAGATAATTTTCATGGTCATTAACCAAGAGATTATGTGTCTACTAGATATAAGACAACCAAGATTATTATAATCTTGCAAGGACAAGGGGTGTCCCCTTGGGGACCGAATTCGTAAAGGGGGGGGGGGGTAATTAGTTAGTTTTGAACTAAATAGTTAGACATTAGTTAGCTAAGTTATAGATTAACTCGGTTACTAATGTGTTGTGCGTTATTGCGGGTGTTAGGGTATTCAGGGACCCCAACTGGCTCAGAAAAAGATAAGTAGTGTTTTTAACAATATTTTCATGTTCCGGGTATAGTCCGGTTGTTCGGTTGGATAGTAATCCGTTAAGGCGTTAAACAAGCTTTAAAGTGTCGTTAATACCATTTTTAGTGACACAACTTATTCCTCCAAAGTGTCGGGAATATCTTCCTCATGTCTTGGCACTTTATTAGTTAGCCAAATGCTGAATTTTAATTAAAGTGCTGAATTTTTGTACTTAGAGTACGTTTTAGGCACATCCAGTCATTGTAACTTATTCCTAGAGACGCAGTTCTACAACCCTTGTATCCCTACACTCACCACTAGTGTAGTAAAATATTTCTGGCTCATACAGGCCTTAGAGGCAGTGTCTGCCTGATGCTGGCTTTATCAGCATGTTCAATAGGTTATCCGTTCATTGTGCTACTGTGCTTTTGGTGCATCATGTTTGTCACTAAGGTTCAGCATGTAAATAATGTAGTGACGGTGAGTAAAGAATGATGCAGGTATATGCATGTATCAGTATTCATGTAGCAGTTCATCAGTAATTTCAAACAAGCACAGTAATTAAGCAGTAATTAATTATTAATTAAGTCGTACGGATACCTGGTTTAGTGAGGGTTGTCACAACAGGTAAGACAAGTCACTGTATACCCTTTTTTGGCCATTTTTCCACTTTTTTCAATTGTCTGGTTTAGCTCCTCCAACTCAACAGCAGATTTCTTTCGTTTCTTTTGGGTCTCCCAGCAGGCTTGTGATACTTTGGGGCTGTTAAAGTGGTTGGGCATTGACTTTTAGGCCACAAATCCATACCATTGATTGGCTCTATGGTGTGATTATAGACATCTTTCCATGTCTCTAGCCAGTACGCCTTGTCCACCCATTCTTCTGGTACACCTCTACCATCTCCATTCAATGCCCTGTTCCAGATAGAAGCCACTGCATGCCTACATGGCATGCCAGTTAACTGAAACCTTCTGCAACCACAAGTCCTTTCAACAAGATTCACTGCTCTTTTTTCAAGTTCAGGACCAGAAACCTATAATGACAATATAACCAGATTAACATATCAGCAAGGGATCAATGAAGCCTGTTTAATACAGTAAAGAACAACTTACCTCATACTTTCCATTGCCACACCAAATTGCTGTGTACTTTGCAGCCTCAATCTTTATGTTCTCAAATATCTTAGTTGCCTTTTGATGGAGAGTGTGGAACTCATGCCTTAAAGTGCATTATATTATGTATGTTATTGTGTTTTAAGTGATTATATATCGTGAATGTGATAATTACGAGTATTGTTAATTTTACAGGATAATTGCTTAATTCAGACAAGTTGGATGTTGGGGGTGATTTGTCTCATGTATCATATCTAAATATGATACATCATCATCACGTCAATGTTGGAGTCTAGAAAAGCAACAATTCACCCAACATCATTCTACACGCACATGTGGCTTGTGTTTCTAAAAGATCAATTAGTGGGGACTTGTAATATTGGCAGCAACTCACAAGATGGACATTGCAAGCATGTGGGTCAACTTTTATGGGAGGTTATTTTAATATTCATCCAACATCATCATGAGGTTGGACAATATTAATTATAACCTTTGATGGCAAACATTAAAATATCAAATCTTCAAAATATAAAAGCATACACACGCATACAGAGGGGATCTTGGACTTTTGAGGGAAGATGATAATTGATCATGTTGGCGGCTGGCTAGGGAGGAACAATTTTCGATGATCATTTATTACAATTTATTAGACAACCATCACATGCAAACAAAAGAAACAATAACATCATAATGCCACTTACGAAAAGGAAATCGTAATTTACGGTTGTCTGCATGGCTCCACAAAGATGAACAGAATAATGGAGATGGGGCTTACGGATTATAAAACGTGACTTACGGTTTTGTGTGTTCCAAAACCAAAAACAAAAAAAAAAAAGCAACAGCATGTTAAAGTTGAGGTTTACGGATTCATGTTGGGGGCTTACGGTTAGTTTACACATGAACGCATGGAAGCTGCACGTGACTCATTTGTTTTGTGGATTTAAGGGTTTAAAAACCCTAATGAATAAAAGACTGGAGGCCCATTAATTACTGGAGCATATTAACGAAGTGGGGCAGCAACAATCGGAGGGCATCATCATCACTCATCGAATTTGAACATCAACATCCATCATCAATCTTCCACGCAACACCAAACCGATCATGAGTTCAACTTCTTACCAAGCTTTTGAAGATTGCACGAGCGTCATGAGCGGCTAGTCGTCCCGTGACCGTCTCCGGGACTAGGGTTTATGTTTGAATATTGGGTTTGCTTTTTGTTACAACTTTTGGATTAGGATTCGATTAAACTTTCGGTTAGTTGTTCCTATTGTTCTTGTTTGATTAAACAGTATTTGATTATCGTATTCATTTGTGTTCATCAATTATTTGGTTTGTTCATCAACGACCGGGATTAAATTCTAGGTTGTCATTGTTTTAAACCTTTAATCATTGAATCGGTTAATGTTTATGAAATCTGAAATTGGTAATTAATTGGACTACTATTCATTTGCATCAATCTTTCGGTTTCGATCGTGGATCATTGCAATCAAATATATTGTCCGTTAATTATTTATCAAAACAAGTTTTACAAATCATGTCTATGTGATTTCCAAATAGTGGTAACTAAGTAACCTAATTTTCTGCATAACCTGAAAACCCGGAGATTGGTCCATTTTCTCATAATTGTTTACAACTCTAATTTACATTTGTTTTTGCAATCATTCTCAAAACTGCACAAAGCAATTAATTTAGACATAGATGATAATTAAAACAACGAGCTTTCACACTTTCCACTGATTCCCCGTGGATTCGACACCCTACTTACCCTTTACTAGTAAAAGGTGAATAGGACACTCTACTTTATTTTTGACCGACCTTATGACATTGATCACCTTTGGAGTTAATGGTCCTTGTGACTTGCCTATCATCTTATGAACTACCACTATCCTCTTCATGATGTATTCTCTAATGAAATCAAGGCAGGTAATGATTGGTCTGTCCCTACCAATGAGTAACTGTTTGTTGAACACCTCACAAAGGTTGTTTAACAAGACATCACACCTAGGCCTTTCTGCATTGTGTCAACAACAAGACAAGTTAAATAGGTGAACTGTTAATAACAGGTGCATTAAAACAAGTGTACATACCATTGAAAAATGCCTTTGGAGTTAATGTCCTTTTTATCATTAAAACACTGACCAACATAGAATTGGCAATCATCGGTTGCCTTTTTTTTCTTCTTCCTTATCCCCCTAACTGCCCTTTCTCTAACACTTGTCTGCTCTTCATCACTAAGACTATCAAAATTGTCTATCTCAAAGTCATCAACTTCTTGCTCATCCTGAGCCTCCCCTTCATCATCACTGATATCAAATTCTACAGCAGCTCTAAACTCAACCTGATCCATATCAACATCATCTACGTATTCCTCATCTACTATGTAATCAGGATCCTCACTATCACTACCTTCCTCACCTTTATCACTACCCTCCTCACTTTCATCAGTACCCTCATCCTCATTACCACTGTAATCAGGATCATCACCACCATCAGGATCAATAAATTTTGTATATTTTACCTCAGTTTCTTTGCTCTGTTCATCGTCTACTACATCAGCACTTTTAGCACTTTCATCACTGTCATCTGAACTAGAGTCAGAGCTTACATCTACTGCACTAACCTCTTTTTCATCATCCTTAACCTCTTTTTCTTTACCCTGCACTTCAGCTTGTGTTAAATCACCTAAGTTTGCAGGATCAGCTTGTGATTCATCACCAAAGTTTGCATCATCACCTTGCTTTTTATTACCCCAAATATGCTCAACATACACCTCAATGACCTTGTAAGTTTGCGTATACTTGATCATTCTAATAACATCACTATCACTCATTAAAGATCTTATCCCGAATTCAAAACATTCCCCTGGAATCCTAAAGTTCTATCTTAATCCCCCTAGTTCATCTTCTGTGTAACCTAGCTCACCCATCATATCATTAAATATGATCAAAGAAAAGTAGTCAGGGTTAACCTTGTCGATATACGATACTTTACCCTCATACCCAAATTCTGGAAAGTCAATCAACTCCCCTCCATGATGTATCTCAAACGTGAACAGGTCTGGCTCGTCAGCTGAAATCAACAACAAAACACACCATTAAAAAACCCTAATCGAAGAAAACAGGGGATCATTACACTAATTTAGCACATACCATAATCTAATTCGGGATTAAAGTTTGAACCAGGAGGCCGAGCATTCCACATTGTTGTTGCTTTCCAATCGTCGTCGACTGAACTGTGTGATTACGGAAGATTTTTGATGATCGTATGAGGAAGAAGCTGACACTTAGGGTGAAAGTTAGGGTTTTAATTGGGGTAAAATGTCTTTATATATGGGATAAAAAGAATGGATCAAAAATGCAAGTAAAAACATATTTTATGGAAATCCCAAAAATACCCCTGTTAAAAACTGTTTTTTTGGATGAAGTTAGACAAAATGATCAAAATGGCAATAAAATAGAAAAGTCAGGGACCCACAGGCGAAAAAAAAACTATTTGGATCAAAATGGCAAATTTGGACAAAACTCAGTGACTAAAATGGCAATTTACTCTTTATGATTTAATATAGTTTATTAATAATAATTTGTTTTGTGTCAAAACCCTCAACATCCTCAAAACCCTCAACATCCTGAGTCTCACACAAACACCAAAATGGCGACTGCAGCGGCGGCAGCTCGATCTGTTTTCCGATCAACCACCGTCCGTCACGCGGCGGCGCGTATAGCCTCCCAATCCAAATCTGCACGCTCCACCTTTCCTATCCCTAATCGGAATTCCTTATCTAATCGCATTTTCCGGTAACTTTATATTCACAAATCTTGAATTGATTTGGGTTTTGATTAAACATTCCAAATTAATTAACTTTACATTCATTTTGTTATGTATGTATATATTGTATTGCAGTTGTCCAGTGGAAATGAGTGCTTGTTTGGAATCACTGCAACCTTTTCACACTGCCACTGCTTCATCCTTGATGACCTCCATGCTTACCCTTTCAAGAAATGGTTATGGTTGGCTCCCTGAAGGTGATTTCATCTTCATATTGTTAAAAATTTGATCTTTTTGTTGTTTGATGTGTTTATACTTTAATATGTTGTTTTGGATATGGGTTCTTTTGTAACCGAAGTCATCGGTTAATCGGTTTGATTAATTCGGTTAATTTGTCGATTTTCGGTTCGGTTCGGTTAATTTCGGTTAATAACCAAATCAAATAAGGGCTCAAAATTTTGCTTAGAAATACATGTAGTGGAAGTATAAATACATGAAATGGATGTATGAATAAATGAAACGGAGGTATGAATACATGAAATGGAGGTATAAATACATGAAATGAAAGTTAACCTACTTTCGGTTAATTCGGTTTGGTTTCGCCGGTTTTCTGTTCGGTTAATGGTTTGGTTATTGCACACCCTTAGGTGGATCGTATGTGTGCTCTTGGTTTTAGAAAGCGAAAAGCCACCGTTTTTCGTACATGAGACACTAAACAAATATATAATTTTTTTATATATTTCATAGGTTTTTAGCATTCTCTAACCAAAGTATAGCTATAAATAAGCTTTATATATGTTTGAGTAAACTGCCATTTTGGTCCCTAAGGTTTGGTCATTTTTGCCACTTTAGTCCAAAACTCAAACCTTTTGCATCTGGGTCCCTGTGATTTCAGTTTTATTGCCATTTTGGTCCAAAAATAAAATCAGGTCATATTTATCTTATAAAATCTTGCAATTTTGTCTTTTTCCTCAGGGGCAAATCAGGTCATATTTGTCTTATAAAATCTGGTATTTATTTATAAAAAAGAAATGACCATTTTGCCCTTGCGGAAAAGGACAAAATAGCAGGATTTTATAAGACAAATATGACTTGATTTCATTTTTGGACCAAAATGGCAATAAAACTGAAACCACAGGGATTTTATAAGACAAATATGACTTGATTTCATTTTTGGACCAAAATGACAATAAAACTGAAACCACAGGGACTCAGATGCAAAATGTTTGAGTTTTGGACTAAAGTGGCAAAAGTGACCAAACCACAGGGACCAAAATGGCAGTTTACTCTATATGTTTTAACATGTAAATTACCTACATGTATAACCTGAAAAGCCTGTTGTGTAACATCCTGCTGCTCAAAAAAAGGCCATGTACATGAGGCGTGCGCCTCACCTGTGTATAATTCTATGAACCAGCACAGGAAAGAAATTCTTGTTTATAACTAGTGCCCTTATCTTTCTCTGTTTTATAGGGTTTTGTGGAACTAGATAGAGTAGATTTTAGAGCCGTTTATGTGTTAGGATTACAACCTTTCGATGAATCCTCCATTTGATTTTTTGTTCTTCGTTAAACAAATCTTTTTACTTGGTACTTATCATGATCATGGATTCTAAGGATGATCGAATTCTTAGTTTTTTCATTCCTCCATTGCATCTCAATGGCATTATATATGTGATTATTTTCGGTTTACCCTTAATCCATTAACTCTCCAAAGTCTTTTCATGATTATTTCTGGGCTTTTTTTTATTGATTAGGTATCTAACGAAGCGTCATAGGTCCCTTCTTGATAATCTTTTCATCATGAGTTTCGAGTAAGTTGGTATTACGGGACAGTAATAGTTTCACACTTTCACTTCAGTTTTACTTAAAAAAATTAAGAAAGACAATAAATGGGCCGAAAAAGGGTCGGGCCCAGAAGCGCATAGAAGCTGTCTGGCGTACTTGTACAAAGCAACGTTCTTATATTCGTTTCTTTCTTTGATCTCTGTGTACATTTTCTTTAGCCTTTTCGTCTACTTGTGGGCATCTTCCATGTCATATTTTAAACCGTCGTAAAATATTCCTCGTCACAAGTAGAATTTCGTTTTTTTTTTTTCTCTTTTTCTGTTGTGTCTTCCTTTTGTTAAAGTGGTACATGCTTCATTTGTAGGCGTTGACAAGACTAGATGAAGATCAAGAAGCAAAGATGGAATAACTTGGATTTGTCCTTTTTTTTTGTAATGAAATATTAACTTTTGAAACAAGCCTAACTGTTATAGATGTGTTGACTTTTATGCTACGGGTCAGATGTATTTTTATTAATCATGTTGATATGCGCTCACATTCTGTTGACTGTTCATAAATGGTTTATTCGAGATTTGTACCAATCGGTTTATGAATTATATTCTTGTTTAATCAGCTTGCAACGATGATGTGTGATGAGTTTTGAGAAGTATCAAGCAAAAAAATCTTCTAGAAACTTCGCTGTTCGATCCATAGGGACCTGTATCTTTGTTCATGTTATTAAAGAGTTGCAGAAGCAGCATAGTGATCTCAGTTTATGCGAACGACTAAATTTCGTTTCTTTTTTCTTAATAAAGACAACTTATTGAATATATTAATTTCTTGTGTGTTGTTCAGTTTAAAGGGTGTTTTAAGTATCGATGAATGATATGGTTAGACGTGAAAACCGACACTAATATGATGTATGTTGATCAGCTTGCAACAATGATGCATGATATCTGGAACTCGAGAAACGATGTCAGATGAACTCGGATAAAGTTGGTTTTTTGGATCAGGAAGATAAGGTCATGGTGGATGAATATTGGTGTAATTTGATCTGCAAAGTGCACAATTGTATGCCAGTTTTATCTTTTGTTTAATGGCTGGCTTCAGGGCCTCTTGAATCTTTGACCATGGTTTGACTATATTTTTTTTAACGGCAATTTTTATTAGAAAACCTAAAAACTATACAACAAGATATCATCATCATCATCAGTAAATCCCACCAATAGCAAAGCTAAGGTAGGGTCTGAGGAGGGTAAGATGTAAACAGCCTTACCTGTACCCCATAGGACTAGAGAGGCTGCTTCCAGTGAGACCTCCGGCTCGATTTTATCAACAAGATAGCTTGTACTATCTTTTTTTGCGTCTAAGCCAAATATAGTATTATGCATCCCAAGTAGGTCGCAAACTGAGAAGGCGTACAAGGGTGGGATCAAGAGCCATGATGAGATAGATCATCTGCCATATTACTGAGCTTACATAACATGAGATAAACAAGTGGTCCACTGTCTTAGCCAAATTGGTGCATAAAGGGCAATGGGGCATAGGTTTACGAGTACGATTGTGTGCTTTTTTCCTAGCGCTAGTCAATACACTACATGAATGCAGTAACATTTTCGTAAAACTATCTATATATTAAAAGTTAACATTTGGTACAGTATACTTTTTTTCTCATACATATTGCTAGCAAACTTTTTCACCTTTTTCAAGCACCATATGTTTTGAGATGTTTCTCACTAAGGTGAGTTATTAATTAATACAACTTGCTTTATTTATTTCATATTTTAATGTTAGGTATTTAAATAATTTAAGAATGTTGAATTTAGTGTTTTAGCTAACTAAATAACTCTTTTATTTGTTATACGTATAGATGGTACTTATTTTATATATTTCAATACAAATGTTTATTTCTTTTGTTTTTTAAAATATACTTTTGTCAGTTTGTGTTCGTTCTATTTGCACAAATCGTTATGTTAACCATCCTTACGGGTGTTTTTTTATTAGCATATATTTTGATGTTTAAAACCAAACCACCGAACCACCACAACACGCGGTGCTAAACCACTAGTTAACATTATATTATACTACATATACAAAAGTAAGTTGGGGGAAATAGTGCTAAGCAGCTGCCTGGCACTCCCCCATTGGCCCAACACGTTTATTGTTTTATATCCATTTTAAAATTACGTTTTAGCCCCCAGCTCAAAATAAAATTACGCTTTTTGTCCCCATCTCAAAATTACGACCTTGCCCTCAATTCAAAATTACGACTTAGCCTGGCACTCTCCCATTGGACCAACCAGTTTATTATTTTATATTCATTCTAAAATCACGTTTTTGTCCCTCTTTAAAATTACGGTTTTGTCCCCAGCTCAAAATAAAATTACGCTTTTGTCCCCAGCTCAAAATTACGATTTTTCCCTCCATTCAAAATAAAATTGTGGTTTTGCCCTCAGCTCAGAATTACCTTTTCGCCCCCAGTTCAAAATAAAATTTTGTTTTTGCCCACAGCTAAAAATTACGATTTTGCCCTCTGTTCAAAAATGTGATTTTTCCCCGTTTAAAAAATTGTGATTTCGCCCTCATTTCAAAATTACGGTTTTTCCCAGTTCAAGATAAAATTATGTTTTTGCCCCCAATTCAAAATTACGATTTTGCCATCGGTTCAAAATAAAATTGTGATTTTGCCTCCAGCTTAAAATTACGTCTGTGCCCTTGGTTTAAATTTATATTATGTTGTTACCAAAAGTTCAAAATTACGAATTTGCCCCTGTGAAAATTTACAATTTTGCCCCTGGGTCAAATTTACAGTACTGCCATTACTTTAGCTTTTGACAAATTACGATTTTACCCCAGTCAAAAAATACAACATTCCCTCAGTTAAAAATTACAATATTGCCATTGTTTTAGTTTTTTTTTATCAAAACTATAAAAGTGTTTTGTTTTAATTGGTTTACTCGATTTAATTGTTTTTCGTGTCAATGAGCTAACTAACACTCACTCATTATTCGGCCATCGCCCCGCAACGCGGGCGGGGCAACACCTAGTTAAAGAACATTCATCAGCTATGGTGTATAGAACTGCAAACGAACCGAATGGACACGAACAAGGCCTTGTTTGTGTTCGTTTGTTAAGGAAATACTTGTGTTTACAAACAATTCATGAACACTTACCGAACGAGATATTTTTTCATGTTCGTTCATTAAGAATATGAACAGGTTCGTGTTCGTTTGTTAATTTTAGGTACCGAACGCAAACAAACATTCATGAACACACTTTCATCATTACATTAAGAAGATCCACCCGAAATATACTAATGAAATTGGGAATACTTGAATTGGGTTTATTTGTCACGGTTACTTCAAATAAAAATAAAAAATATCAAAAATAAAAACCCTAATTAACTACCAACATAAACGGACGAAAATAAATGAACAAACGTGGCCTCCATTCATGTTCGTTCATTTAACTAACTAAACAAACAATTTTGTGCTCGTTTAATTTTAAAACAAACGAACACAGACGAATTTCCCACCAAACGCTTCATGTACTGTTCACTGAAAGTTCAGTTCGTTTGCAGCCTTTAACGGCGCATCTATTAGCGAATGCAATGTTTAGAAACTGTGCTGACCAATGTATTGACTGATTATTTAAGTTCTGTCATGACTTTTTTTTATTTTAATTATACAAAATTTCACCATGTAAAAGGAATTCATCAAGCAAATCAATTTAGAACTGATGGCAAAGTGTCATCAAAGTATTTTCTGAAAGCAGTTAGAGATAAGATGAGGAAAACCTCAACCTCAAAGTGATGAAATTTATTCATAACTTACAAATAACCAACCAATAGAAGCATATGTCAACTGCATAACCTGGCTTTTGAGCAGTTATCTTTATATCCTTACTCAAATAACAAAACAAAAAATCTTGTTGTGGTCTAATTCCCCTCTCCACAACTCCAAATAGTACATGAATGGAAAATTAGTGTAAGAAAAATGGAATCAAACTTTATATGCAATTTGCACCATCTTTAATGCTCAAAGATGATCGATGATCGCTTTTGTAAATTCCGAGGTTGTTGATTGGCCACCTAGATCGCCAGTTCGGTACTTGCCTTCTGCGATTGTCTTCAAAACCGCATCTTGGATTTTATCAGCTTTTTCATTCAGGTCCAAATGGTGAAGCATTGATACGGCACTTAGTAATAAAGCGGTTGGGTTTGCCAAATTCTACATAGATAAAAAAAATTACGGTGATGATTAAAAGATGAATATTGTTTAATTTAATAATATCTCACAAGCTCAAGAAAAAAGTTTCTCATAGTATAAACACACTAGTATAAATGCAAAGGAATGTTATAGACCAACAACTGTTTAAATGGTTAACTATAAAGAAATGTGATTTAACTTTTACTTTTTCGTAGGATGCACCATTTTTTGCGATTCACATACGAATGAACTTAATCCCACGTGAATTAACATGTCATTTTGTGATTCTCATGCTAAGTAGTTAATGCGGTAAAAAAAACGGAATATCGGTCAAGGACCGATATTTGAGATATTGGTAATCGCGATGGGATATCGGTAATTTTCATATCATGCAGAATTTATATATATAGAAATTTAACACTAACAATTCAGTATACTTTCCTACCATTTACAAATTAACCTTTTACAACTTGCAAAACGCTTTCAATTGTAGCAAGTAGGAACTCATTAAGACTTAAAACACTAACAATTAACAATTAAGACTTAAACACTAGTAGTAGCAATAGAAGAAAGACGAATGGTAGAACTATCAGGAAAATCGGTGACATATCTGTCAAATATCGGTCAATATCGCCGATAATATCGGTACCGATATTCTGACCGGTATTTTACACTGATATCTCACCAAGGGACTGATAACCGATACATCGGTGATATTAACTGCAAAATTAGAATCACTTGGAAGACGAGAACTATGATGAAAAAAAACCCAACCCTGACTACACATATAAAATGCTTAATGATGAAATAAAATCGACGCTAACCTTTCCAGCAATATCAGGAGCTGAACCATGAACGGCCTCAGCAAGAGCAATACCACCCTCTCCAATGTTTAAGCTGAGAATGATGTCATGTATTTAAATTCCATATAGTAAAAATATATATATATATATAAACAAAGAAAAAGCAAATACCTTGGTGTTAAACCCAGTCCTCCAATTAATCCAGCACACAAATCACTGATGATGTCACCATAAAGATTGGGCATTACTAAAACATCAAACAGTGTTGGATTCTTCACTAGCTGTAAATTGAAAATAAATTTCATCTTTATTTATACTGATTAAGATAATATATTGTATAGAAACAAAGAGATAAAATTTCCCACCATCATACAGCAATTGTCAATGACAACTTCCTCGTACTTAATCTCCGGGTACTTCTCAGCAACTTCACGACAGCACTACAGATGACAGAAAACAATCAGTATAGCGCCACATGGAATTAGATTATAAAATAAAAGTAAAAGAACATAATAAAAACAGACCTTCAAAAAGAGACCATCGGTTTTCTGCATGATGTTAGCTTTGTGTACTGCAGATACCCTCTCCCTACCATGTGTTTTAGCGTAATAAAAAGCGTATTCAGCGACCCTCAGACTTGCCTGTCGGGTGATGATTTTGAGACTTTCGACAACTCCCCGCACCACCTAACGTCAACAAAAAAATGTCATTAGATTTTTAAATGGTAAAAGAAGGTTTGGGTAGACACAGGTAGGCCTGTAAAGTGTAAACGAACCAAAGTACCAAACGTTCATGAACTGTTCCTGAACTTGTTTGGCGGGAAGTTTGTTTATTTAACAAAAACGAACGACATGAACACACGTTCTGTTCTTTCACATTTGTTTATGTTTGTTTAATTATGTTCGCTTCAATTTAAATACATAAGTACTTATATTTAAAAAAATATTAAGCATAAAAGGAACTTTCTAACTACTTAAAGAAATATAACTAATTGGTAATTGAGCTTTTTAGTAATAAAAATGGATTATCCAATGGAATTCATTGTAATTAATCACTAATGAATTAATTACATGGTTAGCACCTGTGGTTTACCTATTTTGCCATTTTCATACCTATTTTTTGAAAACTACACCATTGGTACCAACTTTTACAAATTGTTCCATAATTAGTACATGTGGTTGTAGAATTAAAATTACATGGTCGGTACCTGTGATGTATCAATGGTAAAATCATTTTGTAAAAGTTGGTACTAATGGTGTAATTTTCAAAATATAGATATGAAAATTGCAACATAGGTAAACCACAGGTACTGACCGTGTAATTAATGCATCACTAATTTATATAAAAAAATTACTTTATGTTTGTTTATGTTTAGTCCTCTATGTTCATTTGTATTTATTTATGTTTGTTCAATTATGTTCATTTGTGGTGTTTATTGTTTGTTAAATTATGTTCGTTTAAGTTTGTTCGTTTACATTCGTGAACTGTTCGTTTGGGTTTTAAAAGAACTAACACGAACATGCCTATTTTCTTAATAAACGAACATGAAAAAAAAATGTGTTCGATTATATGTTTGTGTTCATGTTCATGTTCGGTTAAAGTTAAATGAACAAACAGGAACATGCCTTTGTTCGTATTTGTTCGGTTCATTTACAAGCCTAAACATGGGTCCACTTTTATTACTGGTCAAACAGGTTGGGTGGCAACTGGCAAGCTTGTTGTCCATTTTAAACAACTTATAAACAAATTAATGTGTTAGTTATGATTACGAAAACGATATTAGTAAAATAATAAACTGAATCTTAGATTAAAAAGTTTTGAAAGGTTGTCTACATTAAAAAGTAACCACTTGACCCGTTTGAGAAAAAAGTTAAACTTGACCTGCTTGAGAAGAAAGTTAAACTTGGCCCGTTTGAGAAAAAGCACAACCAAAATCCGGGTCAAACTTACCTGATGTTCAAGACCACTGTACTCTCCTTCAGTGTTTTCACGGATGGTAACAAGATTAACATCGTCATATCGAGTCTTGTAACCAGGTAAGCTGTAACATGGTCTGACATTTGCGTACAGATTCAGTTCTTTCCTCAAAGTAAGGTTTAAGGAACGATGTCCTTTTCCGATTGGCGTAGCCATTGGGCCTTTTAAGCCCACTTTATTTCTTCTTACTGACTCTAGACTTTCCCATGTGAGATAGCTTTGGGTCCTCGGATCAACTTCTGTCCCCACAAAATGTTCTTCCCATTCAATTGGAACCTCTGCAGCATTGAATACCTATAAAATGTAGAAAAAAAATTAACATGACCGAAAAGTTACATTCTAGAATAGTTTTACACCTCTCCATGAGCTTTCTACTAGTCTAAGTATTAAGTAAACAATATCTCTTTATTATGCACAGAGAAAAAATATAGAAGATATTAAATCGATACCAGTAGAAGAAAATCCGTGTAAAAATCCCTTGTAATCTCTAACTATCTACGTGTAGAAACTTAATCGATAAACCCCAATCACTCACATATAGTCATCTATAACTAAAATATGTCCCTGGGTTCCCCCAACATATATAACAGGCTTATATACACCAGACCAAGTGCAAACACACACAGAATAAGTTTAATAGTAATCTTCACTTCTCGTCATTGATTCAACTTGTACTTTATACAGAAAAATAACAATTAATCAGAACCAAGTACTAACATTTTATCAATCATGAACGCTACACATATACATCTTCCAAACACTTGAATTCGATTACGCTACACACGCGCACCCAATTTTAAACTCTAAATTCTATATTCGACCACTCGGATATAAAAACCAATTATGTCCTTAATTTCACCCGATGCATACAACATGTTTATACACCTGACCAAGTGCAAACACACACACACATACAACATAACTTCATTTTTTATAATTCAACAAATAAGCGAAAACATTAGCTAGCAGTTCCATTATACATCCAAAAACCAACAATTAGGTTAACCAACAGACTCACAGATCTCAAACTGCATATCAAAATAAATTAGTAAATTACATCAACCAAACAGTGTTAAATCCACAACAAAACAACACACAACAATGAAATTTCAAACCACAAACATAATAATTAATATACATAACAACAGTATAACACAACAAAAACCTAAACAGTAAAGCATCAAATCATCATAACTCTGTTGAAAAGTATAACCGTGAAAACAAATCGGACCTGTTTAACAGATTCGGCGATCTCGGGACCGATGCCGTCACCGGGGAAGAGAGTGGCGCGGATCAGATCGGAAGAGGTGGAGGAAAAGCTCCGATCAACGGCTGAGAAAAGTGCGACGGTAGGGGTGGTGGCGCGGGTGCGGAGGAGGCGTTTGGCGATATGCAGAGCCATCGGAATCGGAAAAAGTGGCCGGAGAGATGATGGATGACGGAATTAGGGTTACAGGAATTTTGAGAAATTGAGATGAAGAGGAAGAGAAGAATATTATTGCATAATTGGGGAAAAGGGGTTTGTAATTATTGGTCAACTATAGCCAAATGTTATTATTATTCCAATCTTTCAAGGGGTATTTCAGGCATGTTTGGCTTAGCTTATTTTCAACTTTTGTAAAAGGACTTTTGTCCAAAATAAGTCAGGAAATCCTGACTTTTGGCAAATCCAAAGGACTTTTGCCCTTTAAAAAGAAAGCCAAACACTTTTCAAAAGTCCTTTTGCCCTTCAAAAGTCCTTTTACCCTCAAAATAAGGAACCCCAAACACCCTCTTCATATTTGGGTTTGATATACGGATGAGCACGGTATCCGTTTGGTATCGAACCGGTACCGGTACCGAAAAACGGGGAAAAGTGGTACCGGTACCGAATACGCCGGTTCGGTACCGGTACGTACCGGTATTTGCCGGTGTTTTACTCGTAAATACCGGTACCGGTACTCCGAAAAACGAAGAAAATGAGAACCGGTACTGGTACCGAATATACCCGGTACGGTTCGGTACCGGTACCCGGTACCAAATGCTCATCCCTGGTTTGCTATGCTTAGGCTGCACGGTGTGGGGAGCAGCCTTGGACCGTCCCCCACCGGCGCCGCACCTCCTCCCATCTCGCCCCCCAGCTGCGGTGTCCTCCCCGGCTACCTTCGGACGATGGAGACGCCCCTCCCCCTCTCTCACACACATATACATACAACATATACATATACATTTTTAGGTTCATCCTTCATTTCCTTACCTTCATCCTCTTTGCCCCATTTTCACACCCATCCTACGTGGCGGATCATCCTCCAAAGGAGGACCATCAACATACCGCATAACCTTAATTAAACAAGTTCTACATAAAATAAGTAGTGGGGTTAATTTTGTTTGGTTAAATTTGAATAATACTCTATTTTCAATAAGAAAGTTATATTAGAATGAAGTTGTAGTCAGGTGAAGGCGTTAGGATTTTTTGGTACTCTAGTCGTTTGAAACATAAGGATATTTCATGGGTTGATTGGTGTAAATTTGTAATTATGTAATATCTTGTTTTGTTGATTGGGCTGCCCGGTTTTGGGTTGGCTGTGTTTTTGTTCTAATGAAAGTTTCCATTAAAAAAAAAAAACTTTGTTAAAAAGTTAAAAAAAAAGTCAAATTAAGTGGGTTAAACCTAAATAAGTTATTGTATAAGAGGTGAAACTTGAACTTAAAAAAGATCATTGTTTACACCGACCTATGGGGCGGGAATTCGAACGGTATCGGTACGGTTAGTTACGGTAATGACACAACGACACTTGATGTAGGTTACGATATAAAAAAAAACATTTTATTTTGAATACAATTCCGATTTCAGTAAGATTTATATAAGAATGTAGAGGAAATTATTTAATCACACTTGCGGATTCAGATTATTTAAAAAAATAACGAATGCAATTTGTTGGAGAAAAATCAAATTATGAAAAATTAAATGAGTTAAATGTGTATATTATTTAAATTATAAAAGCTGAAATAAAAAAAATTCAAACACTGTTCATCAAAATACATTTGTGTTTGAAGAACCTGTGCTAGAGGAACGAGGCCGAAAAGAAAAAAAAAGAGAGAAAAAGGAAATGCCAATTGATTGAAGTGTTATCATAGAAAGGAAAATATATGACATATCCGTGATTGAATTAGAAAAAGTAAAAGTTCGGTGGTGAATGCAGAAGTTCTTTAGCTTGTTATTAATTGTACACTTGGATTATAAATTTATAGAGATTAATCGATTTTGAAATAACTAATTGGAATTTTAAACTTTGAATATGCTAATCTATCTTACATAAGAACTGATGTAGCATATTTTACTTTAGTTGTGGCATTTAAATAAAAGAAAAGGGGTGTGAAAGTATGAGCACCCACCACCCATTTAATTTGTAGCATATCCGATGCATTATCTTATTCTTTCATATGTAGTGAAAAGGGGGAAGATGATAGCCTAACCTTCGGACATTATTCGTCATGTGTCGGTCCAGTCAGCTTTTATGTAATATGGGACATTATCTTATAACAGGTGTAGGGGTATAATGCCCTATAACAACCCTCCAAAATATCTTCGACACCCCTAATATATTTTAAAAGCCCCAATATGTCCTAAAATACACCCTATACGCGAAAACGGACCCCGAATACCTAAATTTTTATAAAAATTAAATAAAAACAAAAATAATTAGGTCGTCGCGGGGCGCGACCCCCTTGTCTTTAGTTGTCGCGGGCCGCGACCGGGTGGACGGCTGGCGCAACCCCAGGCCGCCACGTGGCCTAACACCCATCGAAGCTATCTCGTGACCAATCAACCCTACGACCTACACCCCCTACGTCAAGGGGCGCGACGTCCCATCCTATCTTCGTCGCGGGGCGCGACAGGGTCGACGAACAACCCTATAAAGGGAGGCCTTCGGCCTTCAGTCAAAATCGTTCAGTCTTTTCATTTCTCTCTCAATTTCTACGTAGTATACGCTATACCCGGGCTTAATACCCCCTTAAATAACGAAGTTCTGCTCCGTTGTAAGTATCATAACCCCTGGATACGTATTAGATACGCTGTCCTATTGATCTAGGGTTCCGTAACGGCTGTCGTGGTTCTGCCCGACGTAGTCGTTGGAATGTCGTCTCGGGGAGGGTATTACTAATGTTAAAATGGGTTATTATACTAACGCGTGTGCATTTGTATAATTTATAGATTGTCACCAGGAAACCCTTACAGAAAACCTAAGACAGCAATGTGAGTAATCTCCTTTTTGCAAACTGCTTTTACAAAACCTCACACGATTAAATATATATTAAACAGTTATTGAGTATTTGTAAGGATACAATTATCGTCGGTATGTTGGGGTTTTGTATACAAAATTTGTTACTGTCTTGCGAGGAGTAACATTTCCACAAGTCGAGTTGACAGTACCGTGGGTGGTAATTGATATGACTTGGAAACAAATGTAATTGCGCGACCGCCCTCAATACTGTACAAGTTTTATCAAACTTGATTAAACTGAGATTCTCTCACCAGTATTTCCCACTGACAAAATGTTTTTAAAAGCGTTTCAGGTAACAAAATGTGAAAGCCAAATAGAAGCCAGTTGGACAGCACTGAAGGCTTGGAAAAGTGGCTATAAAGTTACCTAAAATAAATAGATGTTTTTATTAAATAAAATAGGATGTATTCCTATGGAAATGCGTGTACTTAAAAGTTGGGTTTTATCCCATGTGTTTAATATTATGAAAGTGTGGTATTTTACTCTGATAAAATATTTCCTAACTACGGTCCTGATGAAATTTCCGCTGCCAAAATGGATAAACACAAGATACCACCAAAACTGGTCGCGGCCGCCCATTCCCAGGTTATTAGGGGACGGGGGTTACGACAGAACTTGGTATCAGAGCTAAGCCACTGATTCAGCCACAAAAGTGTTCTGCTGACACCAAAATATATCTAAAGTGTTAGGAAATAAATTATGGAAATACGTGCATATTTGTATTTTATTATTGTGTGTTATTTGACTATTTGTTAGTTTACAGTATGAGCGACCAAGGACCATCCGACGCGTACCGTCAATTGTCCGGTTCGCCTAGAAGCGAAGGTGCCTCTTCACAGCCTGCCCTATCAGGGTATTATGCTGATAGTGAAGAAGGAATATTCGTGTTTAAGGCTCAGTCTGAAGAGCTATTCCCTCCTAAAAATAGAGGATGGTTCAGTAGGGGAGCACATGAGCGTAGGAAACGAAAGAAAAAGTTGCAACAACAGAGAGTCCTAGCAATCACTAAAAGAGAAACCGATGCCCATGCCCAGGATATGTTAAATAGGAGTTTAGCCAATTTTCATATCCTAGCAACCACAGCAGCCGACCCTAACCTGGAGCAAATGATAGCACCTCAACCACTACCACTGTTCCCTAATCAGCCAATGGAAATAGAAAACAACCTCGAAAATCAAATTGAAATGCATGATTTTATCCCAGAGGAGATACCTAGGGTACCAGCACCCAATCCCTTAGACCCAAATTATGACCCGTGGTGGGACGACAATAGGGATTATGTGCAACGTTACCCGATACCAGAAGACATGCCCATGCCGAATCTAGGAGCATACCCAGGTTTGGACCCTCTAGATCCCTACTACGATAGTGATCGGTACATTATAGAGATTCTAGAGAATCCATACCCGTACCAGGAACCCGCACCCCAGATTCCAAACCCAGTCCTAGAACCTACACCCCCAATGAGTGCAGAAAATGTGCAAGAACTCAGAACATTCGGTGAGGAAATTTTAGAAAGTAGCGAGAGAATGAGACAGGTGGGAGAACGTCTCGTCTGGAAGTACGACGAGCGCAATATGGATTTCTGGATGAATCCATATCCGTGAAAGTGATGGTGGAGATAGTAGTAATAATAATAATATAATAATATATATAATATGTGTGTATGAAAAAAAAAACTATGGATGCCTACTAGTAGTGTAATTTTTAATTTCAGTTGTATTGTAATTTTAATTTCCAGTGTTGGTTTGTACTAGATCAAGAAAAGAGTAAGTCGCAATGCTCGACGTTTTTTATCAACATGCGTGTTGATGCGTGTGAAGTGTGTATATGAATTTAGGTATATTTTAAGCCCCTTTTACACTTTCTTTAGCCAAGTTTTAAATTTATAAAACACGATATTTACTAACACTAAACACACATATGGGCAAGTGCACCCATCGTGAGCGTAGTATAGTGTTGGTAAGATACCGAGGTCGTCCAAGGACACAAGAGCTTTTAGTACCAGTTTATCCTCAACGTCTAATCAAATCAAAAAGTTTAGAAAAAAGTTTTAAGCTAAGAAAAATAAAAACTAATTAAAATGCTGAAAATAAAAATAAAAGAAAAACAGATAGACAAGATGAATCACTTGGCTCCGACTCGTGTTTAGTGTAACCTTTGATTATTTCCGCACTTTTGCACTTATTTAAGAGATTATCTTAGTTATTGTAGTAGGCCCCTCTTTTGAAGGTGACGTTACCCTCAACCCAGTAGTTTGAGTCAGCAAGGATACAATCCTAAAGGGTCGGATTATTGAAAGATAATGAATTAAGTTATTAATCCAAATTATGGTAGGCCCCTCTTTTGGAGGTTACGTTACCCTCGACTAAGTAGTCTGAGTCAGCAGGGATTCAGGCCTAAATAGCCGGGTTATAGTATTAATAGTAGTTTAACTTATGAGGGGATCAAAGAGTTTAGACCCCCGCCATCCAATACCGTTAAGTATTGAAGGAGGTCCTACTAAATTTGACCCAGGTCCATTGCAGGACCTCTAAACGCTGAACAATGGCAAGACTCTTACCAAACCGTTCCCTTAACCCCCGACCAGGTAGCCAACATACCTCCATATAGCCCGTGGAGATATGAATGGTGAAAATCTTTTATTTTATATAGACAGTAAAATAATGTCAAGACACCACGGACAAACGATAAGGAATAATCACCTTCAACATAAGAAACTAGTTATTAAAGTCATTAATACAAAACTAAGTAAAAAGTGCGAAAAGATTAAAAATAAAAAGTATTACACTAGACACTTGTCTTCACCAAGTGATGTAAGAGACTTAGGCAAACATGGCCTTGATTGTCAAGAACTCTTACGATCAATCTTGGATCCCGAGACGACTCACACACTCTATGATGGACAATGGATGATGGTGTTATGGTGGTGGTGGGTGAAGTGTGAGAGAGGTGGTGTGCCAAGGGATGGTTTGAGCTTGAGCCAAGCACTCCTATTTATAGGCTGAACAGAAGCTCGGGCACGGCCCCGTGTCCACATCCTTCTCTTTCTTCATTTAATGCAGCTTGTCTTATTAGTTGACCACGCCCCCGTGTCCGCTGAGCACGACCCCGTGTGCAGAAGAATCTTTGTACTATGAAGATTTGCCTGTATTGTGCGAATCTTATAGTTGACCACGGCCCCGTGTCCGCTGAGCACGGCCCCGTGGTGGGCAATAGAAGCTTCTACCACTTTGTCTTTTCTGCTGACGTTTGGGCACGCCCCCGTGCTGGCTGAGCACGGGGCGTGTTCAGTCTTCTGTCTTCTTGTTTTGCTCGGGAAGATGCTGTCGTGGGGTCGGGCATGTCACGTTTGTTCCTTTTCTTGTATTTATGTTAGATTTTGCTGTCTTTTTGCTTCTTTTGTTAATTTGAGCTCATTTAATCCTGAAAATACAAAAGGAAGACAAAAACACACTTTTTCCAACATTAGTACTAAAAAAAGGGTTAGTTTTATGCCACAATTGATGTAATTTATATGTTGCATTTTGCACACATCAAATACCCCCACACTTGAATCTTTGTTTGTCCTTAAGCAAAACTCTTTAATATGTGGCTTTTACACTCCCAAATGGAATGGGTAGAAAAGAAGGTTTTTGGGCTTGTCATAGAGTGTCGGGATTTCCAAGATTCTTTATTTAGTTTTATTTTTATTTATTTACAATCCTATTCGTCATGATTTATTTAAAACTTTTCATAAGATAAATTACTTATTAGGGCATAACATGCCTCTTTAAAATTTTATTTATATACAAGTTCACATACCTCACGGGGGATCACTCAACACTCGGCCGAAGATGTATTTTAGTGGATCACTCGAGAGCGGCATGGAACTTACTCCTACCATAGGCTTGCCAAGCAATCAATCCTCCTCCTTTTTAACTATATACCTTTGTAAATATCAAGATGACTTTTTGGGTGAAGGGTTAGGCTTGGGTTAAAGGTAGGTGGTTGGGTTAGTGGTTAGTAGAAAAGGGCGAAAAAGCGTAACAAGTGTCGGTTTTCGTAAGACTTTCTATTTTTGTAACTTTTATTTTGATGAAGCTATTATTCAAACAAAGTTATTTTTGATAAACTTGTTTGTTTATTTTCTTTTGCTTCATAATCAAAATTATTATTATTATTATTATTTTGACAAGTCATATAAAGAACCGAGCTAGTTACTAAAACAAAGGGTTAAAAATGAAAAAGGTTTTGGTTGGTGAAAGAGTGTTTGTTTGGGTTATGGAATGAAAATGTTTAGGCTCAAAGGGGCTAACTAGGGGGATTTTGGGTAGGTGGTAAAAAAAGAAAAAATAATGGTGTAGAAATAAAAAGGGTTAGTCCTAATGCCTCCATCATTTACTTACTCGGGTTTAAGTTGGTAAGGATCGGGAATGTATCGTCATGGCAAGTTCTAGAGTCGTAAGAACCAAGCGGCTATTCACACAAGAAACGGAAAATGAGCATTTAATTTAAAGATATATATTTGTATGCTCAATAAAGGCTCAAAACTCACTTTTGTGGGAATTGGTTTTTATGTGATTAAGTATATATAATTAAATTTTAACTAAGCTTGTCATGCCTTTTCATAATTTTCTTATGTTGGTTCTTTTTATCACGACGCTATTGGTTGTAAATTCGTAAAAATATAACCTTGTTAGAACTTGAAATTCCCAAATTAAACCTAGACAAGTAAAAAAAAATGAAAATTTTTTGAAAAAATTTGGGGTGATTAGCGGTTCCAATAGAGTTTTGTGTAAGGCTTGTATTTAGGACTTGCAAGATTCAAGGTTTTAGCATCCCCCCCACACTTAAATTACACATTGTCCTCAATGTGTCCCAAAAATAAGTTTTTAGGTTGATTGAATGTGTAAAAAGGGTGAAAAAGCAAAAATTTATGTTACTGGGTGCCTGGACACGACCCCGTGTTGGGTGGACACGACCCCGTGTTCAGGTGCCAGTAACAAAAACTTACAGAAGGTGAGCACGGGGGCGTGTCGGCTGGACACGACCCCGTGTCTGGCAAAGGTCTGCAGGTTTAAGACAAACAGCAGGTCTGGGGAGTGGGCACGGCGGCGTGTCGGCTGGACACGACCCCGTGTAGACAGTCTGCAAGGTTGAAAAACAGGTTTCTGGTCTCGGTTTTCCTGTCCCGGCTTTAGTAGCACTAAGGTTTAGTGCTCTAAGCCTCGTATGTACCTGTTTTATCAATAAACACTCCACCAAAACATAGCAAACATCCTAGATTACCGTTGTTCAACATCCATGTCAACAAAGTTAAAAGAAAAATAAATGCAGAAAATAAAAGAAGTTAGGGAAAGTAAATTGTTCAACACTTGGCACGCAGGCCTTAAATTGTTCAAGATTAGAAAAGGTTAACCTGGGGAATCATCAACCAACCGCTTCTTCCTCCGCTCATCCCGCCTAATCCATGTCCTCGTCTTCATCATCATCATCATCATCTCCACCATGCCCAGCAATGTACTCCCGGATATTTCCAATATCATCTTGGATATCGGATATGTTTCTCTCGATCGCCCCAACCCGGTTGTACGTGTTGCTTGCCATATTGTAGGTGTTCCTGGTGCACATGAGGTTTTCCTGCAATAAATCATGTAAACTTTGAAAGTTAGGAAAACCGCCTCCGGAGGAGGATTGGCCTGGATCACCATGGGGCTGGTACTGGCACTGATGATGTTGTGGAGTGTGAAGGACAAGTGCCTCCTGCGGGTTCCATGCATGCCCTTGCATTCTTTGGAAGCTCACCGTCCCGTCTTCAGCCTCATAAATTAGGTTCATTGAGCGGCAGATGTGTATATCTACCCTACCCGACCATGGGCTCCTTCCGAATGACCTAGGTATGTTGGTGAAGTGCTTGAAGAGACGGTACACCCATCCTCCAAAGAAGATGGGGGTTGGTGCAGTAGCAAGGCGGTTATGATGCATGTTTCGGAGCATGAGGAACGGAACATCAAGGGGCCTGCGGGTGTGGATGCAGTGGAGGACAACTAAATCTCTTAACCCAACGACGCCACTGCTATCATGCCTTTGGCTAAGAGAGTAGCCGAGGAGCCTATGGATGTATCTGTAGAGCGGATCCCTCAACTTCGTACTCTTAGTGCTGCTCGGATTGTAGTACCCTTCACCAATCTGAGCCCAAATGGCTTGGCGTTCGTTCTCACCTATCTCTCGCATTCCTCCAGTATTTTCCTCGTTGACTGCATCTTCTTCCGCATACAACCCGACAATCGATCCAAATTGTGCCATGGAGATCGAATACTTGGTTCCTCCACATCAAAATGCTACCCCATCATTGTCGAATGGGTCGCACCTTGAGTTGAATGTGAAGGTGCTATAGAATTCCAAAGTGCATTCGTGGACGGAACGGAGTCGAGTTGTTAAAGCGACTCTTAGTGGTCCCGTGACAAGATTGTTGAAACGGTCGAGTTGGTTGACCAATGCTAACAGATCTGTGCATGCTTGCCTCGGGTATTCTTCCGGTCTTGTTTGAAGCACTTCGTATCTAGCCCTAGCATCGAGCTCGTTTGCGTTAAACCTCGTGAACTTCCTTGCCATCTGAAAGAATACACCAAAAGTTAGCACGAAACATTAGGATTTTCGGACAAAACCTGCAAACAGTGGGCTGGACACGACCCCGTGTTCAGCGGACACGGCCCCGTGTCCAGGCGTCTGTTACAAAAAAATTCCATTTTTCGACCTGGTTTTGAAAACTTGAAAATTTTTGGTCCAATAGGTGCGGTTTTCCCCGAAAATGAAACCCTAAGTGCCGTTTTTTCCAAAACGACCCGTTTACCCATTCAATTTTATCTTTTTCGGTTCAAGAACAAGGGTTTGGGGTTTTGGTGAGAAATCGGGCGAATCTATGAACAATACAAGTGTATTTACTTCCTTTAACACTAATCTAACTAAATGCAAACAGATCTAAACAAAAATTTGAGGTTTGATCCGGATGAACTTCAAGAACCCTAGATTTTTCCCCAAATTTTTGGTGTTTTAACTACATGCAAGTAACTAATCTAACTAAGAATAGTGATAGAATCATACCTTGATGTTGTTAGAATGATAGGAGACGTTGAAAATCTGCGGAAAATTGCCTGGAACCAGAGCTTTTTCGGGGAAACGGGGCGTGTGGAATGGTGTAACTGTTATGAAAAAAGGGATATATCCCGACTGCAGCGCGGACACGGCCCCGTGTCCGGCGGACACGGCCCCGTGTCCGGCGGACACGGCCTCGTGCCGAGCAAAGTTTTGAATTTTTTTTGTGCTCGTGTGAGTGCCCTTTTGTTTCCCAAAAAAAATTGGTTAGAAGACTTACCGATTTAGATGTCGTCCTTATCGTTCGTAACTTACTAGGTATGATGTTGATGTTTTCATTCTTCCATCGTTTGAAGCGAGATTTCCTCTTCTTCATCCTCAATGAATCTTTGATAGAGTTTCAGCCGTTGGCCATTGACTTTGAATGGAGGCCCATTTCGAGATTTAATTTCTACTGCACCGTGTGGGAAAATATGGGTGATGGAAAAAGGTCCTGACCACCTAGACTTTAATTTACCAGGAAACAATCGAAGTCGTGAATTAAACAAAAGAACTAGATCTCCTACTCGAAATTCATTAGGTTTAATATGTTTGTCATGCAAATTTTTCATTCTTTCCTTATAAATTTCGGAGTTTGAGTATGCATAATTTCTAAGCTCGTCTAATTCATTTAATTGACAAAATCGATTTTTACCAGCAAATTCTAAATCTAAGTTTACATTTTTAATTGCCCAGTAGGCTTTGTGTGCAATTTCTACTGGTAAGTGACAACTTTTTCCATAGACTAGCTTATATGGGGTTGTACCTATTGTTGTTTTATAAGCAGTTCGAAAAGCCCATAAAGCATCATCTAATTTATCAGCCCATTCCTTTTTATTTATCCCTACGGTTTTTTCAAGTATTCATTTTAAACCTCTATTAGTCACTTCGGCTTGTCCGTTTGTTTGAGGATGATATGCTGTTGAGACCCGGTGATAGACCCCATATCTTGTTAAAAAAATTCAAGTTAATGGTTGCAAAAATGGGTACCTCTATCACTTATTAATGCTTTAGGTGTGCCAAAACGAGAGAATAGTTTTTTCAGAAATCTTACCACGACTCTTCCATCATTTGTTGGAAGTGCTTCGGCCTCGTCCCATTTAGACAAGTAGTCTACTGCCACAAGTATATATTTGTTTCCTTTCGATGGTGGGAAAGGTCCCATAAAGTCGAGTCCCCACACATCAAAAATTTCACAAACAAGAATGCCATTTTGTGGCATTTCGTTTTTGGAAGAAATATTACCTGTTCTTTGGCAAGCATCACATGTTTTGACAAGACTTTGGGCGTCTTTGTAAATGGTTGGCCAATAAAATCCTGAATCAAATACCTTTCGTGCGGTACTAGCGGCACCATGATGCCCTCCGTATGGACCTTCATGACAATGGCGGAGAATTCTTCGTGCTTCGCTACCATGTACGCATCGGCAGATGAGTTGGTCGGCACACATTTTGAAAAGATATGGGTCTTCCCAAAAATAGTGTTTCACATTGGCAAAGAATTTTTTCTTTGATGATGTGGCCAACCCTTAGCGACTATACCGCTAGCTAGGTAGTTAGCATAGTCGGCGTACCATGGTTCTTCTTTATATTCCACCATTTCTAGGGACTCAGTTGGAAATTTTTCGTTGATTTGCTCGTCCCTGGTTGCCTCCAAAGCTGGGTCTTCTAAGCGCGAAAGATGATCTGCTGCGGTATTTTCTACTCCTCTTTTATCTTTGATTTCAATATCAAATTCCTGGAGGAGTAGAATTCACCGAATCAAACGTGGTTTTGCGTCCTGATTTTTGAAGAGATATCGAATGGCTGCATGATCTGTATAGACTATAGTTTTAGAAAGAACAAGATAAGAACGAAATTTATCAAAAGTAAATACCACAGCTAGTAATTCTTTTTCAGTTGTTGTGTAATTTTCTTGTGCATCATTTAGTGTTTTACTAGCATAATAAATGGGGTGGAAATGCTTTTCTTTTCTTTGTCCCAAGACAGCTCCAACTGCAAAGTCACTAGCATCGCACATGATTTCGAAAGGATATTTCCAATCAGGCGCTATCATGATAGGTGCATTGACTAACATTTCCTTTAGGGTTAGAAATGCTTGATTGCAATCCTTGTCAAAGATGAAAGGAGCATCTTTTTCAAGTAATTTTGTTAGAGGCCTTGAAATTTTAGAAAAGTATTTGATAAACCGCCTATAAAATCCGGCATGCCCTAGGAAACTTCTGATAGCTCTTACGGAGGATGGAGGTGGTAGTCTAGAAATGGTATCTATTTTGGCTCGATCCACCTCCATTCCTTCGCTTGAGATTTTGTGACCAAGTACTATTCCCTCCGTTACCATGAAATGGCATTTTTCCCAATTAAGGGCGAGGTTAGTTTCCTCACATCGGGATAGCATTCGCTCAAGGTTATCGAGGCATTGGTCATATGAATCCCCAAAGATAGAAAAGTCGTCCATGAAGACTTCCATTGTCTTTTCTATCATGTCATGGAAGATGGCTACCATGCAACATTGGAATGTTGCAGGGGCATTACATAGACCAAACGACATGCGTCGATAAGCAAAAGTTCCATAGGGACATGTGAAGGTTGTCTTTTCTTGGTCTTCGGGTGCTATCGGGATTTGAAAGTAACCTGAAAAAACCATCCAAGAAACAGTAAAATTTATGACCGGATAATCTTTCTAACATTTGATCAATGAAGGGTAAAGGAAAGTGATCTTTTCTTGTTGCTTCATTTAATCGTCTATAATCTATACATACTCTCCATCCTGTGACGGTTCTCGTTGGTATTAGTTCATTCTTTTCATTAGTTATCACTGTCATACCTCCTTTCTTTGGAACTACTTGGTCTGGACTCACCCAAGGACTATCAGAGATAGGATAGATAAGTCCGGCGTCAAGTAATTTGATGACTTCGTTTTTAACCACTTCTTGAACATTTGGATTTACTCGACGTTGTGGTTGTATTACCGATTTGTAGTCATCATTCATTAAAATTTTGTGCGTACACATGGAAGGGCTAATTCCTTTTATGTCTACAAGTTTCCAAGCGATCGTGTTTTTATGTTTTTTCAAAAGACTAATTAATTTTTCTTTTTCTAAGCTATCTAATTTAGACGAAATAATTACAGGTAAATTACCATCTTTGTCTAGAAAAGCATATTCCAAACCTTTTGGAAGTTCTTTGAGCTCAAGTGGTGGGTCTTTAGGAGACTCCTTATTCGGTTGCTCATTTCAATCAAGAACTTTAAAAGTTTGTTCTATGGCGACCTCTTCTTCAACAAAGTGGTAAATCTTTTCACTTGTATCGGGTGGTTCATCTTAATCTTCAATTAGGGGGTCATTATTGCCGAATGGATATTTCATTGACCGTTCAAGATCGACACTTCTTTTAAATGCCCCTGATTGAAGAGGTAGATTGTTGAACTTCCGGTTTCTCAAAGCTTCGTGAGTTTTTACAAATGGTCGCCCCAACACTAGAGGAGCGTCATCGAGGATGAAAAAGTCGGTCGGGATTACCATTTGATTTGTTTGAACCAAGACATCTTCAACTATACCGATTGATTTTATTACTTTCCGATTGGATAGAAAAATGGGTATTTGAAGTGGAGAAAAATCACTAATGCTTAATTTTTCGAAAATGTAGTTAGGCATTATGTTAACACAAAGATCTTTATCAATTGTGACATTACTAATAAACGAATTTTGAAAGAAACATGGAACCGGTGTAATGTTAATTTCAAATGGGTCTTCTTTTATTAGCGAGGTTTGATCATTAGTTAACTTAACACTTACCGTTTCGTCAATTTTAGTGTTAGTGTTTAACTCTTTTAAAAACTTAGCATGAGTGGGTACTAAACAATGATTTTCGAAAGAAGGTGACAAGAGATTAATTTCTTCAAAATTAGGCCCTTCTTGAATTTTAACGTTGTCGGACTCACCTTTTTCGTTGTTTAACTCATGTGTCGGCTCTTCACTTATTTGTTCTTCCATTTTTTCACTTTCGGTTATCTCATCCTTTTTTAATTCTTCTCTTGCGCAGGACTCCTCTTCCCTTGCGCAAGATTCTTTTATATAGCGATCGATAACTCTAAGGTGTTCTAATATCCTATCGGTCACTTCGGTTATAGAAAAAGAATCGGGATTTTCAAAGCTTGAATCCGGTTGTTCGATCCTTTGTTCCTCATAATACCCATATGAAGTAGATGGTTCACACCATTGTTCTTCATTGTAAGCATATGATGGATAAGGGTCGTTATTTTGTTCTTCATAATACTCATATGAGGTGGGTTGTTCACGCCACGGTTCCTATAATAAGCGTACGAAGGTGGTGGCTCATATCTTGGTTCCTCAAAGTATGAGTAAGAAGGCTCATACCTTGGTTCATCAAAATATGAGTATGAGGGAGGAGGTTCATACCTTTGGTCTTCATAGGATGTGTATGAAGTTGATGGCTCGTACCTGGGCTCCTCATATTAGGTGTATGAAGTGGATGGTTGATATGAGTGACGATATTGAACCGAGTGTGTGTTACTACAATTAGTGCAATAATTACTCCTATAATCATCCTCCTCATAGGTGTAGTTGTAATCTCCTGAGTATTGATCCATAAGAATCACTCAGCAGACCACAACCAAGTCTCGAGATCCGAAAACAAAAATAAAAACGGAAACAGAGGCTGGACACGGCCCCGTGTTCAGTGGACACGGCCCCGTGTACAGAATCTGTATCTGGGCGTTTTAATTAAATTTACCGATTTCGTTGAGCACGGGGCGTGTTCAGTGAGCACGGCCCGTGTTCAAGCTTCTGTTACTAGGTGTTTTATGAAAAATGTGCAGCACGGCCCCGTGTTCAGTGAGCACGGCCCTGATTGTCAATAAAAAGTATTACACTAGACACTTATCTTCACCAAGTGATGTAAGAGACTTAGGCAAACATGGCCTTGATTGTCAAGAACTCTTACGATCAATCTTGGATCCCGAGACGACTCACACACTCTATGATGGACAATGGATGATGGTGTTATGGTGGTGGTGGGTGAAGTGTGAGAGAGGTGGTGTGCCAAGGGATGGTTTGAGCTTGAGCCAAGCACTCCTATTTATAGGCTGAACAGAAGCTCGGGCACGGCCCCGTGTCCACATCCTTCTCTTTCTTCATTTAATGCAGCTTGTCTTATTAGTTGACCACGCCCCCGTGTCCGCTGAGCACGACCCCATGTGCAGAAGAATCTTTGTACTATGAAGATTTGCCTGTATTGTGCGAATCTTATAGTTGACCACGTCCCCGTGTCCGCTGAGCATGGCCCCGTGGTGGGCAATAGAAGCTTCTACCACTTTGTCTTTTCTGCTGACGCTTGGGCACGCCCCCGTGCTGGCTGAGCACGGGGCGTGTTCAGTCTTCTGTCTTCTTGTTTTGCTCGGGAAGATGTTGTCGTGGGGTCGGGCATGTCACGTTTGTTCCTTTTCTTGTATTTATGTTAGATTTTGCTGTCTTTTTGCTTCTTTTGTTAATTTGAGCTCATTTAATCTTGAAAATACAAAAGGAAGACAAAAGCACACTTTTTCCAACATTAGTACTAAAAAATGGTTAGTTTTATGCCACAATTGATGTAATTTATATGTTGCATTTTGCACACATCACGTGTTATGTGATTGGTTGTGTTAAATATTATTTTGTGATATTAATAATTGATAAATGTTTAAAATTCAGATGAACAACGAAGTGAACCAGGAAAACCAGAATGATAATAACCAGAACGACAATAACCCGAATAATGAGAATCCGAACAACAATAACAATGGAAACCAAGTGGATAATAGTGTCATCCAACACATAGTGGCACAAGGAATTATAGATGCGATGTCATTTATTATTCAAACTGTTAAGGAAGCGGATAATAAAAGTAAGCATAACAGTAAGCGACCAACTGAACCTGAACACATCGTAAACAATGGACCCGTACTTCAAGCGCCCATTCCCAAAAGAAGAAGAACCATGCCTTATGGTTGTTCTTATAAAGAATTCTGGTCCTGCAAACCAATAGAATTCTCGGGCAATGAAGGACCCATTGCAACTGATAACAACCCTAAAGAAACCGACACCCTCATAAATTTTCTGACACCCTAATATATTTTAAAATATCCCAATATGTCCTAAAATACACCTCATACGTGAAAACGGGGTCCGAATACCTTAAATATTATTAAAATTAATTAAAAATGAAGTTTTTGGGTTTGAGGCGGGCCGCGTAGCCCTTGGGCTAAACCTTACGCGGGCCGCGACATGGTGAAATCTGGCACGACCATGGGCCGCCACGTGGCCCAACACCCGGCACACCTATACGATGACCCGGACACCCTAAACCCTACCCGGGCTGTGTAGCCCGTTGTTTATGTTTACGCGGGCCGCGTAAAAGTTGAAATGAGGCACTATAAGTAGCAGGCATCGGGTTTCATCAAAACTCGTTCATTTCTTTCTTTCTAAACGTAAATCTCTCACAGTAGGCATAATACTCGGGTCTAATACCCCTCTAAATAGCGAAGTTCTGCTCCGTTGTAAGTATCATAACCCCTGGATACGTATTAGATACTCTGCCCGATTGATCTAGGGTTTCGTAACGGCTGTCGTGGTTCTGCCCGACGTAGTCGTTGGAATGCCGTATCGGGGAGGGTATTACTAATGTTAAAATGGGTTATTATACTAACACGTGTGCATTTGTGTAAATTATAGATTGTCACCAGGAAACCCTAAAGGATAATCTAAGACAGCAATGTGAGTAATCATCTTTTTGTGTAAACCTTTTTGTGAGTAATATCCTTTTTGTAAATTGTTTTTACAAAACCTCACACGATTAATTATATATTAAGCAGTTTTTGAGTATTTGTAAGAATACAATTATCATGAGTATGTTGGGGTTTTGTATACAAAATTTGTTACCACCTGGTCAAGGAGTAACATTTCCACAAGTCGGGTCTGACAGTACCATGGATGTTAATTGATATAACTTGGAAACAAATGTAATTGCGAGATCGCCCTCAATACTGTATAATGGATTTTATTAAACTTGATTAAAGTGGGATTCACTCACTAGTATTTCCCACTGACAAAATATTTTTAAACGCGTTTCAGGTAACAAAATGTGCGAGCCAAATAGAAGCCAGCTGGACAGCACTGAAGGCTTGGAAAAGTGGCAATAAAGTTACCTAAATTAAAATAGATGTTTTTATTAAATAAAAATAGGATTTATTCCTATGAAAATGTGTGTATTGCAAACTTGGGTTTTATCCCATGTGTTTAATATTATGAAAATGTGGTATTTTACTCTGATCCAATATTTCCTAACTACGGCCCTGATGAAAATTCCGCTGCCAAATTAGACAATACCAGATACCACCGAAACTGGCTCGTGGCCGCCCGTTCCTGTATTTGAATAGGGATCGGGGGTTGCGACAGAAGGTGGTATCAGAGCTAAGCCACTGATTCAGCCACAGAAGCGTTCTGCTGACATCAAAATTTAAATTGTTAGGAAATAAATTACGGGAATACGTGCATAATTGTATTGTTATGTGTTATTTGACTATTTGTTATTTGACTATTTGTTAGTTTACAGAATGTGCCTCTTCTCATCCTGCCCTCTCGGGGTACTCTGCTGATACGGAAGAAGGAATATTTGTGTTTAAGGCTCAGTCTGAAGAGCCATTCCCTCAGAAAAAGAGAGGATGGTTCAGTCGAGGGGCACATGAGCGTAGGAAGCGTATGAAAAAGTTACAAGACCAGAGAGCACTAGCCGCAGCCAAAAGAGAAACCGATGCCTATGCCCAGGATATGCTTAATAGGGGTATAGCCAATATCCACATCTTAGCAACCACTGCAGTTGACCCTAACCTGGAGCAAATGTTAGCACCCCAACCACAACCACAACCACCAATTCCTGACCAACCGATGGAGATAGAAAACCCTGAAAATCAAGTAGAAATGCATGATTTCAACCCGGAGGAAATACCTAGGGTACCAGCACCAAATCCATTAGACCCAAATTACGACCCATGGTGGGATGACGTTAGGGACTATGTGCAACGCTACCCGATACACGAAGACATACCTATGCCGAACCTAGGAGCCTACCCAGGGTTAGATCCTCTAGATCCCTATTACAATAATGATGTATACATTAGGGATATTTTAGAGAATCCTTACCAATTTCAGGCACCTACACCTCCATACCAGGAACCCGCACCCCAGTCCTAGAACCTGCACCCCCAATGAGTGCAGAAAACATACAAGAACTTAGGACATTTGGTGAGGAAATTTTAGAAAGTAGTGAAAGAATGAGACAGGTGGGAGGGCGACTCGTCTGGAAATACGACGAGCGCAATATAGATTTTTGGATGAATCCATATCCATGAATGTGATGGTGGAAACGGTAGTAATAATAATAATAATAAAATAATATAATATGTGTGTATATGTATAAAAAAAACTACGGATGCCTATTATTAGTAGTGTAACTTTAAATTTCGGTCGGTATTGTAATTTTAATTTCAGTACTGGTGTGTAATAGATGCATATTATATGAATAGAGTAAAGTCGCAATGATCGACGCTTTTGACCCAAAATGCGTGTCATGTGATTGACTATATTAAATATTATTTGGTGATATTAATACATGGTAAATGTTTAAAATTCAGACAGCCGACGAAGGAAATCAAGGAAATCTGAATAACGATAACCAGAGTAACATTAACTTGGTTAATGAGAATCCGAGCATCAATAACAATGGAAACCAAGTGGATAATAGTGCTATCCAACACATAGTGGCACAAGGAATCATAGATGCAATGCCATTTATTATTCAAACGGTTCAGGAAGCGAATAATAAAAGTAAAAATAGAAGTAAGCGACCAACTAAACCAGAAAACAGCGTAAACAATGGACATGTACTTCAAGTGCCCATTCCTAAAAGAAGAAGAACCATGTCTTATGGTTGTTCTTATAAAGAATTCTGGTCCTGTAAACCAATAGAATTCTCGGGCAATGAAGAGCCCATTGCAGCTCTACGCTGGATAGAAAAGACTGAGGCTGTTTTTAAAATAAGCAAGTGTGCTGAAGAAGACAAGATAATGTTTGCTTCTAATCTAAGAATTCAGCCTTAGAATGGTGGAACACTATCCTCCAGTCAAGAGGAAGTAATAGAGTATACAACATGGAATGGGAGGAATTTAAGAATATGGTAGAAAGGAAATTATGCCCTCCCAATGAAAAGGAACAGATAGCGAATAAGTTTCTAAACCTAAGGATGACCGGGGTAGATAGTAAGGGTTATACTACCACATTCTTTGAATATGCTAGAATAGTACCAACCCTTGCATCACCTGAACCGATATTAATCTCCCGTTACATCTGGGGATTGATTAGAGAGATTAAACATGTAGTCAAGGCAACTAGACCCCAAACTATAGAAGAAGCTGTAGAACTAGCAAATACCTTGACAGATGAATTAATCCGTACTAGAGAAGAAGGCCAGAGGAGAAACCTAACCCAAAGACTTAACCAAGAATTCCGTTCTGGGAATTTCAATCGTAGGAATATAGGTTCTACTTCTGCACCATACTGCAAAGTCTGCAAGAAAAAGCATTCGGGAAAATGCTCCACTCACTGCAATTTCTGCAAGGCACCAGGACACAAGGAAGAAGTTTGCAGGAGAAAATCCAGTAATGGGATGTGCTTCAACTGTGGGGAAAAAGGTCACATCAAGCCAAATTGTCCGAAATTGGCCCCAGCTACAAACAACAAGAACACTAAAAATGCTAGAGCATTTGTTCTGACTGCAGATGAAGCCAAAATGATTCCGGACGTCATAGCCGGTACGTTTTTAGTTAATGATGTTTTTGCTAAAGTATTATTTGACTCTGGTGCAAACCAAAGTTTTATTAATACTTCATTTTGCAAACTCCTTAATCAACCATTAACTAAACTCTCACAAGAATGTCTAGTCGAGACAGCGAATGTAGAAATGGTTAGGATTTATGAAATCTTGCAGGGAGCAAGAATAGAATTTTTAAACCAAAAGTATATTGCAAATATGTACCCAATGAATCTGGCAGGATTTGATATTGTATAAGGAATGGATTGGTTAATAGCCAATAAAGCTAATATTTTATGTGATCAAAATTCAATTCAAGTAAATTCACCAAAGGGTGAAAAGATCACAATTAAAGGTGATAAACCATCTAGATCCACAAAATTCATCTATGTGATGAAAACTACAAGCTATATAAGAAAAGGGTCTATAGTGTATTTGATTTCCATAATCACTAACACTAAAGGAAAATAATTAAAAGACATCCCAGTAGTGTCTCAGTTTTCAGATGTATTTCCAGAAGAATTACCAGGACTACCGCCAGACAGGGAAGTTGAATTCAGAATTCACCTGTTACCAGGAACAGCACCAATTGCCAAAGCACCCTACCGTTTGGCACCAGCCGAAATGCAGGAACTAAAGAAACAGTTAGATGAATTATTAGAGAAGGGATTCATACAACCAAGCTCATCGCCGTGGGGAGCACCGATTTTATTAGTCAAAAAGAAGGACGGATCAATGCGTATGTGCATTGACTACCGTGAATTAAACAAGGTCACGATTAAGAACCGGTACCCATTACCGAGAATCGATGATCTGTTCGATCAATTGCAAGGAGCTCGATTCTTCTCTAAAATCGATTTAAGGTCAGGATATCATCAATTAAAGGTACAGGAAGAGGACATTCCTAAAACTGCATTTAGAACAAGGTATGGTCATTATGAATTTACTGTCATGCCCTTTGGTTTAACCAATGCCCCAACTGCATTTATAGACATGATGAACCGAATATGTAAACCATATTTGGATAAATTCATAATTTTTTTTATTGATGATATTCTCATCTATTCTAAAAGTAAGGAAGATCATGCAAAGCATTTGCACGCACTTCTAAGTATATTAAGAAAGGAAAAGCTTTATGCTAAATTTTCAAAGTGCGAATTTTGGTTAAAGCAAGTACAGTTTCTTGGACATTTAGTCAATCATGAAGGAATTCATGTAGATCCAACCAAGATCGAGGCGATTGCCAAATGGAAAACCCCTGAGTCACCAACCGAGGTTAGAAGTTTCTTAGGATTGGCAGGTTATTATAGAAGATTCATTCGAGATTTTTCTAGAATAGCCATTCCTTTAACTAAGTTAACCTGTAAATCCATTAAGTTTGAATGGGGACCAAAACAAGAAGAAGCATTTAGAATTCTTAAACAAAGATTAACCCATGCACCCATATTAGCGTTACCAGAAGGAACTGAAGACTTTGTAGTCTATTGTGACGCTTCTAAAATAGGTTATGGATGTGTGTTGATGCAACGCCAAAAGGTTATAGCCTACGCATCTAGACAGCTTAAGAATCATGAAGAGAATTACTCAACCCATGATCTAGAATTAGGAGCCATAATTTTTGCCCTTAAGATTTAGAGACATTACCTTTATGGTAGTAAGTTTATCATATTCACTGATCATAAAAGTTTAAGGTATGTTTTCGGGAAAAAGGAGTTGAATATGAGACAAAGACGCTGGATGGAAATGCTTAGTGATTATGATTGTGATATCCAGTATCATGAAGGAAAATCAAATGTAGTGGCAGATGCTTTAAGCCGAAAGTATCACGAAAAGCCAAAAAGGGTACGTTCTCTTAAATTACATCTACAAGTAGATTTAAATTAGCAAATTAGAAAAGCACAAGAATCAGTAATCAAGGATGATACTGAAAAACTAAAAGGTATGATTAAGGAATTAGAACAAGGGACAGATGAAATTTGGAGATTCCATAAAAAGAGAATGTGGATACCTAAATTAGGGAACCTGCGTCATCGTATATTAGAAGAAGCCCACAAGTCCAAATATACTATGCATCCCGGAAGTAATAAGATGTACCAGGATTTAAGAAAGAATTTCTGGTGTATAGGAATGAAAAAGGACATAGCAACCTATGTTTCTAAATGTCTAACATTTTCCCAAGTTAAAGCTGAACATCAGAAACCCTCAGGTTTGTTACAACAGTTAGAATGCCAGTGTGGAAATGGGAATTGATAACAATGGACTTTGTTACCAAATTACCCAAAATAAGAAAAGGTAATGATACAATCTGAGTGATTGTAGATAGGCTAACCAAGTCAGCTCATTTTTTACCCATGAAAGAAACTTTCAGTATGGAACAGTTAGCTAAATTGTATGTAAATGAAATTGTTTCTTTACATGGAATTCCTTTATCAATTGTTTCTGATAGGGACAGTCGTTTTACCTCACATTTTTGGTCAAGTTTCCAAAAAGCCATGGGAACCAAGTTAAATCTAAGCACAACTTATCATCCTCAAACAGACGGGCAAAACGAAAGGACAATTCAGACAATGGAATACATGCTTAGAGCTTGTGTAATCGATTTCGGAGGTAATTGGGACGATCACTTACCTTTAATAGAATTTTCTTATAATAATAGTTATCACACAAGTATCAATACTGCACCATTCGAAGCACTTTATGGACGAAATTGCCGAACCCTAGTCTGTTGGGCAGAAATTGGGGAAAAACAACTATCTGGACCTGAGATAGTGCAAGAAACAACCGACAAGATTATTCAAGTCAAGGAACGACTGAAAGCAGCACGTGATCGACAAAAGAGCTATGCTGATAACCGACGCAAACCGTTGGAATTTCAAATAGGAGATAAAGTATTGTTAAAAGTCTCTCCTTGGAAAGGAGTGGTAAGATTCATCAAAAGAGGAAAGCTAAGTCCCAGGTATGTTGGACCTTTTGAGATTATTAGAAGAATAGGAGTTGTAGCCTTCACCTATAACTGCCAGAGGAAATGGCAGGAATACATGATGTATTTCATGTATCTAATCTCAAGAAATGCTTAGCCGATGAATCACTGGTAGTACCTCTTAAAGATATAGAGGTAAATGAACAACTCAAGTTTATAGAAAGGCCTCTACAGATTGAAGACAGGATAATCAAGAACCTCAAGCATAAGAGATTAATTCTGGTCAAAGTGAAGTGGGACTCCAAAAGAGGACCTGGGTACACATGGGAACTTGAATCAGAAATGCAAAGGAAATATCCACACCTATTCCAGTAGATCTCGAGGACGAGCTCTAAATCAAGGTGGGGAGGATATAACAACCCTAAAGAAAACCGACACCCTCATAAATTTTCCGACACCCTAATATATTTTAAAATATCCCAATATGTCCTAAAATACGCTCCATACGTGAAAACGGGCCCCGAATACCTTAAATATTATTAAAATTAATTAAAAATGAAGTTTTTGGGTTTGAGGCGAGCCGCGTAGCCCTTGGGCTAAACCTTACGCGTGCCGCGACATGGTGAAATCTGGCACGACCATGGGCCGCCACGTGGCCCAACACCCGACACACCTATACGATGACCCGGACACCCTAAACCCTACCCGGGCTACTACGCGGGCCGCGTAGCCCGTTGTTTATGTTTACGCTGGCAGTGTAAAAGTCGAAATGAGGCACTATAAGTAGCAGGCATCGGGTTTCATCAAAACTCGTTCATTTCTTTCTTTCTAAACGTAAATCTCTCACAGTAGGCATAATACTCGGGTCTAATACCCCCCTAAATAGCGAAGTTCTGCTCCGTTGTAAGTATCATAACCCCTGGATACGTATTAGATACTCTGCCCGATTGATCTAGGGTTCCGTAACGGCTGTCGTGGTTCTGCCCGACGTAGTCGTTGGAATGCCGTCTCGGGGAGGGTATTACTAATGTTAAAATGGGTTATTATACTAACACGTGTGCATTTGTGTAAATTATAGATTGTCACCAGGAAACCCTAAAGGATAATCTAAGACAGCAATGTGAGTAATCCTCTTTTTGTGTAAACCTTTTTGTGAGTAATCTCCTTTTTGTAAATTGTTTTTACAAGACCTCACACGATTAATTATATATTAAGCAGTTATTGAGTATTTGTAAGCATACAATTATCATGAGTATGTTGGGGTTTTGTATACAAAATTTGTTACCACCTGGTCAAGGAGTAACATTTCCACAAGTCGGGTCTGACAGTACCATGGATGTTAATTGATATAACTTGGAAACAAATGTAATTGCGAGATCGCCCTCAATACTGTACAATGGATTTTATTAAAATTGATTAAACTGGGATTCACTCACCAGTATTTCCCACTGACAAAATGTTTTTAAACGCGTTTCAGGTAACAAAATGTGAAAACCAAATAGAAGCCAGCTGGACAGCACTGAAGGCTTGGAAAAGTGGCAATAAAGTTACCTAAATTAAAATAGATGTTTTTATTAAATAAAAATAGGATTTATTCCTATGAAAATGTGTGT
Organism: Helianthus tuberosus; assembly: GCA_030545235.1. Classification (NCBI taxonomy): domain Eukaryota; kingdom Viridiplantae; phylum Streptophyta; class Magnoliopsida; order Asterales; family Asteraceae; genus Helianthus; species Helianthus tuberosus. Next base: position 23,741,915 of record CM060354.1, read on the forward strand.
ATTGCAAACTTGGGTTTTATCCCATGTGTTTAATATTATGAAAATGTGGTATTTTACTCTGATCCAATATTTCCTAACTATGGCCCTGATGAAAATTCCGCTGCCAAATTAGACAATACCAGATACCACCGAAATTGGCTCGCGGCCGCCCGTTCCTGTATTTGAATAGGGATCGGGGGTTGCGACACAACTCTACGCTGGATAGAAAAGACTGAGGCTGTTTTAAAAATAAGCAAATGTGCGGAAGAGGATAAGATAATGTTTGCCTCTAATCTGTTTAAGAACTCCGCTTTAGAATGGTGGAACACTATCCTTAAGTCTAGGCGAAGTGATAGGGTTTATAATATGGAATGGGAAGAATTTAAGAATATGGTAGAAAGGAAATTCTGCCCTCCCAATGAAAAGGAACATATAGCAAATAAGTTCCTAAACCTTAGAATGACTAGAGTAGATAGTAAGGGTTATACTACTACATTCTTTGAATATGCTAGAATACTACCAACCCTTCCATCACCAGAACCAATATTAATCTCCCGTTACATCTGGGGATTAATCGGGGAGATTAGGCATGTACTCAAGGCAGCTAGACCCCAAACCATAGAAGAAGCTGTAGAACTAGCAAACAACTTGACAAATGAATTAGTTCCTACGCGAGAAGAGGACCAAAGGAGGAACCTAGCTCAAAGGCTTACCCAGGAATTTCGTTATGGAAATTCCAACCGTAAGAACGTAGGTTCTACCTCTGCACCATACTGCAAGGCTTGTAAGAATAAGCATTCAGGAAAATGCCCCACCAACTGCAATTTCTGCAAGATACCCGGACACAAGGAAGAAGACTGCAGGAGGAAACCTAATAATGGACTGTGCTTCAACTGTGGAGAAAAAGGTCACATCAAGCCAAATTGTCCGAAACTAGTTCCAGCCATGGGCAATAAGACTACCAAAAATGCTAGAGCATTTGTTCTGACGGCAGATGAAGCCAAGATGATTCCGGACGTAATAGCCGGTACGTTTTTAGTTAATGATGTTTTTGCTAAAGTATTAGTTGACTCTGGTGCAAACCAAAGTTTTATTAATAGTTCATTTTGCAAACTTCTCAATCAACCATTAACTAAACTCTCACAAGATTGTCTAGTAGAAACAACAAATGGGGAAACCATTAGAATTTCTGAAATCTTGCAGGGAGCAAGAATAGAAATTTTAAATCAAAAAGTCAATTCAAGTAAACTCACCAAAAGGTGAAAAGATCACAATTAAAGGAGATAAACCATCTAGATCTACGAAATTCATCTCTGTGATGAAAACAACAAGTTATATAAGAAAATGGTCATTAGTGTATTTGATTTCCATAATCACTAACACTAAAGGAAAAGAACTGAAAGATATTCCAGTAGTATCTCAGTTTCCAGATGTGTTTCCGGAAGAATTACCAGGATTACCGCCAGACAGAGAAGTCGAATTTAGAATCCATCTGCTACCAGGAACGGCACCGATCGCCAAAGCACCTTACCGCTTGGCACCAGCAGAAATGCAGGAACTAAAGAAACAGTTAGACGAGCTGTCGGAGAAAGGATTTATACAGCCAAGTTTATCACCATGGGGAGCACCGATTTTATTCGTTAAAAAGAAAGACAGATCGATGCGTATGTGCATTGATTACCGTGAATTGAACAAGGTCACGATTAAGAATCGGTACCCATTACCAAGAATCGATGATCTGTTCGACCAATTGCAAGGAGCTCGATTTTCTCGAAAATCGATTTAAGTTCAGGATATCATCAATTGAAGGTACAGGAAGAAGACATTCCTAAGACCGCATTTAGAACAAGGTATGACCATTAGGAATTTACTGTCATGCCATTTGGTTTAACCAATGCCCCAGTCGCATTTATGGACATGATGAACCGAATATGTAAGCCATATTTGGATAAATTCATAATTGTCTTTATAGATGATATTCTCATTTACTCTAAGAATAAGGAGGAACATGCAAAGCATTTGCATGCACTTTTAAGTTTATTGAGAAAGAAAAAGCTTTATGCTAAATTTTCAAAGTGTGAATTTTGGTTAGAACATGTACAGTTTCTTGGACATCTAGTTAATCATGAAGGAATTCATGTGGATCCCACCAAGATCGAGGCGATTACCAAATGGAAAACCCCTGAGTCACCCACCGAGGTTAGAAGTTTCTTAGGATTGGCCGGTTATTATAGAATATTCATTCGAGATTTTTCTAGGATATCCATTCCCTTAACTAAGCTAACCTGTAAATCTGTTAAGTTTGAATGGAGACCAAAACAAGAAGAAGCTTTTAGAATTCTTAAGCAAAAATTAACCCATACACCCATATTAGCTTTACCAGAAGGAACTGAAGACTTTGTAGTCTATTGTGACGCTTCTAAGTTAGGTTATGGATGTGTGTTGATGCAACGTCAAAAAGTTATAGATTATGCATCAAGACAACTTAAGAATCATGAAGAGAATTATTCAACCCATGATTTAGAATTAGGAGCCATAATTTTTGCCCTTAAGTTTTGGAGACATTACCTTTATGGTAGTAAGTTTAACATTTTCACCGATCATAATAGTTTAAAGTATCTCTTCGGGCAAAAGGAATTGAATATGAGGCAAAGACGCTGGATGGAAATTCTTAGCGATTATGATTGTAATATCCAGTATCATGCAGGAAAGGAAAATGTGGTAGCTGATGCTTTAAGTCGAAAGTATCATGAAAAGCCAAAAAGAGTGCGTTCTCTTAAGTTAAATCTACATGTAGATTTAAATGAACAATTTAGAAAAGCACAAGAATCAGTAATCAAGGAGGATACTGAAAAGCTAAAAGGAATGATTAAGGAATTAGAACGAGGAACCGATGGAATTTGGAGATTCCATAAGAAAAGAATGTGGATACCTAAATTAGGAAACCTGCGTCATTGTATATTAGAAGAAGCCCATAAGTCTAAGTATACGATGCATCCTAGAAGTGATAAGATGTATTAGGACTTAAGAAAGAATTTTTGGTGGATAGGAATGAAAAAGGATATAACAGCTTATGTTTCTAAGTGTTTAACCTGTTCATAAGTCAAAGCTGAACATCAGAAACCCTCAGGATTATTGCAGCAATTAGAAATGCCAGTATGGAAATGAGAATTGATAACAATGGATTTTGTTACCAAATTATCCAAAACAAGAAAAGGTAATGATACAATCTGGGTGATTGTAGACAGACTAACCAAGTCAGCTCATTTTCTACCAATGAAGGAAACTTTCAGTATGGAACAATTAGCCAAGTTATATGTAAATGAAATAGTTTCATTACATGGAATTCCTTTGTCAATTGTTTCTGATAGGGACAGTCGTTTTACCTCTCATTTTTGGGCAAGTTTCCAAAAAGCAATGGGAACCAAGTTGAATCTAAGCACCGCTTATCATCCTCAAACGGACGGACAAAGTGAAAGGACGATTCAGACGATGGAGGACATGCTTAGAGCTTGTGTAATTGATTTCGGAGGTAATTGGGATGAACACTTATCGTTAATAGAATTTTCTTATAATAACAGTTATCACACCAGTGTTAATGCTGCACCATACGAAGCACTTTATGGATGAAAGTGCCGAACCCCAGTCTGTTGGGCCGAAATTGGGGAAAAGCAACTATCCGGACCTGAAATAGTACAAGAAACAACCGACAAAATTATTCAAGTCAAGGAACGACTGAAAGCAGCACGTGATCGGCAAAAGAGCTACGCTGATAACAGACGCAAGCCATTGGAATTTCAAGTAGGAGATAAAGTGTTATTAAAAGTCTCTCCTTGGAAAGGAGTGGTAAGATTCATCAAAAGGGGAAAGCTAAGCCCCAGGTATGTTGGACCTTTCGAGATTATTAGAAGAATAGGACCTGTAGCGTATCAGCTACAACTGCCAGAGGAAATGGCAGGAATACATGATGTATTTCATGTATCTAATCTCAAGAAATGCTTAGCTGATGAATCACTGATAGTGCCTCTAAAGGATATAAAGGTAAAGGAACAACTCAAATTTGTAGAAAGGCCTCTATAGATTGAAGACAGGAAAGTCAAGAACCTCAAGCACAAGAGATTAGTTCTGGTCAAAGTGAAATGGGACTCCAAAAGAGGACCAGAGTACACATGGGAGCTTGAATCAGAAATGCAAAGAAAATATCCACACCTGTTCTAGTAGATCTCGAGGACGAGCTCTAAAACAAGGTGGGGAGGATATAACAACCCTCCAAAATATCTTCGACACCCCTAATATATTTTAAAAGCCCCAATATGTCTTAAAATACACCCCATACGCGAAAACGGACCCCGAATACCTAAATTTTTATTAAAATTAAATAAAAACAAAAATAATTAGGTCATCGCGGGGCGCGACCCCTTGTCTTTAGTTGTCGCGGGCCGCGACCGGGTGGATGGCTGGCGCACCAGGCCGCCACGTGGCCTACCACCCGTCGAAGCTATATCGTGACCAATAAACCCTACGGCCTACACCCCCTACGTCGCGAGGCGCGACGACCCCTCCTATCTCCGTCGCGGGGTGCGACAGGGTCGACGAACAACCCTATAAAGGGAGGCCTTCGGCCTTCCGTCGAAATCGTTCAGTCTTTTCATTTCTCTCTCAATTTCTACGTAGTATACGCTATACCTGGGCTTAATACCCCCTAAATAACGAAGTTCTGCTTCGTTGTAAGTATCATAACCCCTGGATACGTATTAGATACGCTGCCCGATTGATCTAGGGTTCCGTAACGGCTATCGTGGTTCTGCCCGACGTAGTCGTTGGAATGTCGTCTCGGGGAGGGTATTACTAATGTTAAAATGGGTTATTATACTAACGCGTGTGCATTTGTGTAATTTATAGATTGTCACCAGGAAACCCTTACAGAAAACCTAAGACACCAATGTGAGTAATCTCCTTTTTGCAAACTGTTTTTACAAAACCTCACACGATTAAATTTATATTAAACAGTTATTGAGTATTTGTAAGGATACAATTATCGTCGGTATGTTGGGGTTTTGTATACAAAATTTGTTACTGCCTTGCGAGGAGTAACATTTCCACAAGTCGGGTTGACAGTACCGTGGGTGGTAATTGATATGACTTGGAAACAAATGTAATTGCGCGACCACCCTCAATATTGTACAATGGTTTTATTAAACTTGATTAAACTGAGATTCACTCACCAGTATTTTCCACTGACAAAATGTTTTTAAACGCGTTTCAGGTAACAAAATATGAAAGCAAAATAGAAGCCAGCTGTACAGCACTGAAGGCTTGAAAAAGTGGTTATAAAGTTACCTAAAATAAATAGATGTTTTATTAAATAAAATATGATTTATTTCTATGGAAATGCGTGTACTTAAAACTTGGGTTTTATCCCATGTGTTTAATATTATGAAAGTGTGGTATTTTACTCTGATAAAATATTTCCTAACTACGGTACTGATGAAATTTACGCTGCCAAAATGGATAAACACAAGATACCACCATTATTAGGGGACGGGGGTTGCGACATGCCCCTACAATTATTACCCATTATTATTTTTTTTAATTAAAACTAATATTTAAAATGGGTGTAGTGATATAATTGACCAAAAGAATCTCACCAGGTGTTTGATTTGGAACGCCCCAAGCAAAATTTTGAAGAAAAACGCCCCTAGGGGCGGTAGAGGGGGCATTATAGGGCGTTTTTTTGGGGGGGGGGGTGGGGGAAGGCAAAAAAAAAAAAAACCCAGTACGGGTGGTCTTATGAAGCTTTTTCTTAAAAAGAATAAAGGTAACCTAATAATCCTTTACTACTTGCGGCAAATTTCGTATTACTCTTGGGCATTATCTCTTCATAGTTCATACATCCAACACATTCATTTAAACATGAAAAGCTGAGTTCCTCAAGTAGTCGTTTAGTCATTTATCCGTCTCGTGAAACGTGGCTTAGCGTAGGTCTATACTTGTTTCCTTCATTATATAGTTTCTTCTACATTTGTTCTTAGGGATTCTGAAAATTAATTGTCTAAACTACATCATAATATAAAGTGATGATTACTTTACTATACTCAAATGAGGAATGTGTGCTGTCCAAATATGATTTTAACCTCAAGAGTTGTTCATTTATGACTTTAATCGTTTATTGGTTTCTTCTAAAAAAAGGGTAGATGCACGGTACCCCTGACTGCGGAAGGCATCCCCTGTTGAGTGTGAATCCACTAAAGCAAGTGGACATCAGGAAATCATTTCTGATCAAAACAGGATAAGAAGATAAAGGGCAGAGATGATCCAATCTTCTCTAAATCCCATTATTCACGGATCATGTTTTGGGACTTTCTTCTCTTTCCTCAATCTTATATATATATATGAGATTGTTATGTATCTGAAAATTATACCAAGCTTAATAACAAATACTCCTAGTTACCGAGAGTGGACGTAGGTCAGAACCAGACCGAACAACTATAAATCTTTGTGTTCTTCAACAGAAAAGTGTGTGTGTGTGAGTTCTGTGTTCGTGTGTGTATTCTGATCCTAACAACTGGTATCAGAGCTCAGGCTCTTGTTGTTAAACCGAACAGAAACAGAACAGAAACAGAGGTGTAAAAGATACTGTAACACCCGTCTTTTTATTTCGCTTAATTATCATAAAAATATAGTATATATAAAAGCAAAATTTGAAATTCTCAAAATTTCTTATTTAGTAAACTAAGTTGTACTTCAACATAAAGTTTAACATAGTCGAATGACAGAAATAAACCATCATCATTTAGTCGTGTTTACAAACTACATAGTTTAATAGTTTATACTAATGCGGAAGCATCCAAAATGTGTGTTCGGTTCTTGAAGCATTGTCTTGATCATCATCCGAGCAATTGCAATATGTCACACCCCAACCGATGGCGGAATCATCAGGGCATGGCACTGAGCGAAACAGATTGTCCAGAAGTTTCCATAACAATTATCAATACTATTCAATTTAACTAATACGTCCCATACCGTACCTCAAATAGTAAAATAATTATTACAGACATAAATCCAGGAAAATATTATGTTCCGACAACTCAGATTCAAATAGACAGCAATTGTTTATCTGCTTCTAGAGACCCTTAGGTTGACCACTACAGACAACTATTTGTTGGGCTCTAAAGCTTTATTCTAGCTTCAAATTCCTACCAAGTGTGCGTCCTAAGCACCTGTCACATACGTTAAAATAAAGTCAATACATAAAATGTAAAGGTGAGCATACAAGTTTGATAATAGCATATAGAGTTCGAATTCGTTTACGCATAACCAACACGTACACATAGTGAAATGAAGCACGTTAGTTATCGACATAGATCCATCGATACCAATGACTGCGGGTTGACTGCCAGAGGCAGTTCGCAATACATGATTACCACCGTAATCCATGCAAGTAAAAGATCCTTAACAACCCCCGTGTGAACGGGTGCTGAGTCCAAACTATAGTACTATCGTTGCTAAGGCAGGTAGACAACATTCCATATATAAACATAACAAACAAGCATTCATAAGCCACATATAACATGCATTAACGGTTAGCGTTCAAATAGTTTTGAGTAGTGTGATTGTTGTAGTTTGAATATTCGTAACGTATGTAACACCCAAAAGTGCGTAAAGCAAAAAGGGATCGAGTATACTCACAGCGATTAATGGATTGAAGGGAGCGCTTAGCGAGTACAGTTAGCCTGAACAGATTTGGTAGCATAACGATAAGTGAAGCGTAAAACGTCACAAAATATGAAAGGGTCGGATAGTGGTTCGATCGGATGGTAATTCGATCGGACCGCAATCCGCGCGGATAACAATCCGTTCGGGTGGTCATCCGGTCGGATAGTGATCCGGTTGGATGACGATTTGAGTGGATTGTTTCTTCCTATAAGAAGTATGTGTTTGTGTATGATGGCTTGACTTTGGAAGTTTTCGTTGTAGCATTTTGAAAATAATTAAGTATCTCTATCTTTCAAGTCGGTCGATCAGATGACTAGTGGTGCGGATGGCAATTCGTTCGAATGGCCATCCGGTCGGACGACGACTTAGTGATGAGGTTACTTATTCAAAACAAGTTCACTACAGAAGTGTCATTCGATCGGATGGCAATCCGTGCTATTGAACATGTTGAAAATTGTTAAGTCTTTAAAGTCTTAGTATCTCATGATCCGAAGAGTAATCCTTTCAGATGGTCGTTCGATCGGATTGCAATTCGTTCAATACCCAGACTTTAATTAAGATTGTTTAAAGGTGGGACCCAAGTGTGATTCGTTCGGATGGCAATTCGTTCGGGTGACCTATCTGGTCGGATAGTAATCCGGTCGGATGGCAATCCGCTCCGATTGTCCTGTTCGTTCTACACTTGGTCGTTTTGAAGGTTTCGTCGTTATGTCGAGTCACTTTGACAACGTGTTAGCCAACAGAACCCCTAGTTCAACCCAGATGACCAACCCGACCAGGAATCACCCTAGTCCGGCCGGTTACCGGCTCGAGACGGTTGTTCTTGGTTAACCCGAAGTCGATAGTCTCGTGAGTAGAATCCGGATCTTGAACTAGTACAACACTACAATCGAGTAGAAGACTAATTTAGGGTCGGATCCTATCGGTTTTGAGTACTTTGAGTGCAAAAGAGTTGAAAGAAAGTTAAAACCATCTTTCAATCCTCTTTCACCATACTTGTGTCGAGATCTTTACAAGATCTTTGTGGAAATCGGTTAGATCTAAGTTGTTCTTGGTGGGTTGAGGTCAAATCATGAAGTTCTTGAAGAACACATGATGACGTCACCTTAGAACACCCGAAATCTAGTGATTTCACGGTTAAAAGTTAAGATTTAAAGGATAGAAAGGTGTAGGAGTGCGTGTAGATCAAGAAAGTACAAGATTTAGGACGAGATCTTACCGGAATCGAGAGAAATCTGAGAAAAGGTTGAGTTAAGCGTGCTGGTCGAACAGAGATTTCCAAAAGTGGAAAAGATGACAATGACAGGGGTATTTATAGGATGCCAAAAGAGGAAAGGGCTGTCCAGTCGGATAGCACATCACCCGGATGACTGTCCGGTCGGATGGCATCTCGGTCGGATGGCACCTGTCATCCTTCACCAAGTGGCTATCCGGTCGGATTGCTATCCAGCCGGATGGCACTTGGTTAGTGTGTTTGACGCGACGATTTTTGCTGATTCGATTTCGATTGCGATCGATACGATACGATAGGGTTTCCTAGTCAAATTACTTTCAGTCCCAAACACTCATATCTCGCATAATCTATTTTCCACCATCTATCATAGTTCGTTCACGATTCGGGTTCGATTGTAATTCGAGTTAGATTTCGAGTTTCGATTGAGCTCGCTTGATTATCACATCACAACATAAATAAACATGCACATGTAACACGTAAGGCACACACACACGTATAATAACAAGTAAAAGTTCGTAGCTCGAGTTGCGATTTGAAGTCGATTCGATTAGCATAGCTTGATTATCGGTTAGTTAACTTTATCGCATTGTTACTTCCTATAATTCACAGTTGTAAGTCGATTGATTAACGTTTAACACACATCGATTATTGTCATTAACAACACTTACTCCACATAATACGACTTAAATAAAGAAATTTCTACGAGTCAAATCCGTATAATCGGTCTTTGACTTTGACCTTGACTTTGACTTTGACTTCCGAAAACACGGGGTGTTACACAATACCTAGAAGCTGGAAATGTTAACAAGGATTAGTATTAGAGTTCTAAGACATATTACATAATCGAAAACTATGCTCAAAGCGGATTCGATTAACTAAGATACGCAGCATTTAACAAAGCTTTCTGGACTCTACCGTAACTTACGGTATCTACCGTAAGTTACGGTAGACACTGTGTGATTCTGGTCTGCCGTAAGACAGTAGTGTACCACCGTAACAGTTTTGTTTTCCACCGTAAATTACGGTGGAGACCGTAATTTACGGTGGACTCTATAACTTTGCAATTTGACTAGTTTATTGATTTCACCCGAATCCACATGTCGATTTTAGGCGATTCCTTTCCTGTATGTATGTAATTTCGTTACGGACATGTTCATTACGACTATCATACCAAAATTTGACTTACCGATCATACGACTAAAAGTCACTATACTATCATTCGACCCATTCTAACCTCACCCATTTTATTACCGGTTTGCTAGTAAGCCTATGGCGCCCTATACGGTTATACCCACCATCCGGGGTATATCATCACATGCATTTCCTTACCAATATCATGGCTTAATGCTCTTGTGATGGTTATCACCATTGCTAACTATTAAGAACACCAATACTACAATTTACACCATTGTTTGACCCGTTGGCTCATCTTGTGGGAATCCTCCAATGTGATGACTACCAAACGGTTCCTTATCAATTTTAACTCTATTAATTCGACTAGCGATCATAGTCACAAAAATCAACACAATTTCTATTCTAAATGCGACTACGCATAATTTAATAACAATTCATTTAATGTAACGGGTCAATTTACATACTTACATAATTTATCAACATTGGTTTCTAACCATAATTACCCATTCCCGGGCTTGTTAATCTGAGCGTATCACGTCCATTCCATGGTTTACGCTTTTATAACTCAAACTTAATGGGTGACGTTTAAGTCACTTCGAACACTACCATTTCGACCATTATTTGACCCGTTTGGTTGTCAAATGGAATTCACCATTTTATCAACATACCAAATTCATTATCTCAATATTTTATCCCGTTTCTTTATCTAGTGAATTACATCACTATATCTACAGTCGTTATATGACTAATTAAACAACATTATCAACCAACATTTCTAATTAACTATTTTGACCCGTTTGGTTTGTCGAGTGAACTTCGTCACTTCTATGACATACCAACTCGCAATTGACACTACATTCTCATTAACATTTCTAAGACTATTGTTTATGCATAATGTAACGAAACCGAAGTTACGTACCTTTAAAGCACACCTTTCAAGCGTGTATCACCTCCGGCTTGTCCACTTGACGATCCGGATTCTTTACCTATAGAGTTCCATTCACAACCAAATTTAGAACTCTTTTATAACCAAAAATCAGACAATTCATTATAATATTCGAATCCGCGTTTTTGTCCGATCTTTAACATTTTACTCCTCACTTAGGCGTTTTAACAAACACCTAGCGGGTCAGATTTTTACATAACCATTACTAGGTTCTTGACATGTTATTTTCATCTACATTCACTTCAATTAACAAATCTATACTAAATTTTAACATAATAATTTCAGATTCACCACATGAATTCAGATTTCACTAGAATAAGAACCATAATTCTAGTGTTTATTTAGTTTCTACAAACTCACTAATCACCTACAATGGTGATTATAAACCCCACAACTATAATGCTAGATTTTAACAAGAAATCATCTAGGGTTTATCCCTAGATGCCATATTACTTCTAATTTCGTCCATGCAAGACATAATCAAGCTCAATTTCAGTTTTTCACAATTAACCTATTATTTAAGATGGATCAAAACATCAAGATTTTGCATACCTTATGATCCCCTCCACAAGGTGATCACTAATTTGTGCTTGAAAATCGATTTGGAGCTGATTTGAACTCTCAATTTGATCAAGTTTGACATGCACTAGGGTTTGGTGGGGAGCCTGTGTCGCCCCCTGTGTTCTTGCTCGACCAAACACACCTAAGTGTGTGTTTGGTGTGTGTTATTTTGATTATAATCACCCAAGTTTCCAACTTTGTAACTTAGGTCCCTCAATTATTGTTTCGTTTATTAATTTAGGAGTTCCCATCCATTTATTTGGTTTCACAATGTTGTATCTAACTAGGTTATTTAGTCCTAGTCAGTTTATTCTTGTTTATTTTATACTTTATAATTCTAATATAAAGTTTTATATTTTCGGGGTGTTACAAATCCACCCCCCTTAAAAAGGGTTTCGTCCCCGAAACCTCCTTTAAGTAGGCCTTTGGTTTGGACCTATCCATCTTAGTTTCGTTTTTTTTTCTTTAACACATGTCAATTAATCATATCAGAAATTAACGACAAGAATTATTCTTCTCTGTTATCATTTTACGCGGGAACTCATGACTGGTTCCCACGCTATATATTATCGACCCGCAGGTTCCTTTACTTAGCCTCGTAGGCTATTTTATTAGGTCTTCACCTTTTTAGGGTGAGACCCTATAGTTTGTTCCCTTGTATTTGTGACCCGATGGTCATTTTGGTCCCGTAGACCTTTACATTGTTTATAACCTGAAGGTTATGGTGATCCCATGGATCATCTTCTATTCATATTTTTATTTAATGGCATAAGTATACATATGGCGTTAAGGCACCCCCTTTTTATGTTCAGAATAAATAAATTTTCGCTTTCAAAATTCATTTGACCTTGACCGTAGTCTAAGGCTATACTCATTTTCTCCTGGATTATCTTTCCAACTCTATGACTTCTTATGTCACCTTTGCGTCGGTTTATTTTACTCATACCGTTATTTGGTTCATGGCCCTATTTCCTTTCAACCCACTACCGGGTTCGTTATCTTAATGTTTTTAACACCCCGGTTTTATTGGTTTGCGTTTTCCTTTCCATATTCTTTTACGACCTATCACATTGGTTCAGTAATATTTCGCACTTTCATTATTCGGGTTGCGCTTACTTGGAATATCAAGTATTATACTTTACTCGGCCTGTCCGATATTAAAATAGTTGAACATAATTATCGAAATTTCAGTTTTGCGAAATTTCATCGTTCTTTAGTCATAGCTCTTAATCCGAGTCTTTTGACTTTTAATCTGGGTTACCGTCTCTGGGTTTACACATATATCTGTAATCCTACCCATCTATCGGTTATTTTACCGAAGTCATTATTAGAGTCATCATTCCGACGTGCATTAAGATTTCGTTTTGGTTTGTTCGGTGGTGTTAACGTAACCTATCGCCTTTATTCCACCGATTCCTTAATTCTTCCATTTATTTTGTTTGACTTATTCTGATGAACTTTATCACTTATAATAGCCAAACTTTATCCTTGTGCCTTAACATTCTTGTTTGTCAGTTTATAATTTTAATTACCTTGATTCTTATCCCTTCCTTTGGGCTCATTACCTTAATGTAATATGCTCCCATTATCCGGCTTCCGTTTACCTTTACTATCAAGCATTTTGCTTATTTGACCCGAACACCATCTTTCTGTTGTTAGCGACCCTTGGGTCTGTTTCTTTTACTAATGTTCCGAAAGCCCATTTCTCAAGTCTTATTTGGTAAAACCATTGTTATGGTTATACGGATTTTGGGGTTTACCCGTTCTTATTCTAACACTTTCATAAAGTTTATTTTACTAGGCTTTTATATAATCACATCCATCGCTGCGATCACTGTTCTTCCTCATGATGGTTTGATTAATAATGTATTACTTGGATGGTTACCCCTACCCAAGTTTCTAAATTTGCATTTATTGATACTTCATTATTCATAGTAGCGAATAATACGTATCATTCATTTAACTTCTTTTTCGCGGATATTCTCGGTCCGAGTCTTAATTTCTCATCTTTAACCTTAATCCTACTGCAATAATAACAAAATTAATTCATTTAATTTTATTATTGTTTATCGTTGCATGAAATTTATCCACATTGTTTGTTGATGTAAATGACGCTCCTACGCGTTTTATTTAGTTCAGCCAGGTCTATAACCTTGTCTTCGCCATTTATTATTATTGCAATTTCCGGGTTCGAGTGTAATTACACTCCTTCCCAACACAAAATTTATTCACTTCATTAATTTCCCGGGTTCGAGTGTACACGCACTCCTTCCCATTGCAATACCTATCGAGATTACTTTTACCTCGATGCTCAACGTACAGTTTCAGCACCTCTTATAAACAATAGAACTTTTATTATTACCTATTTCTATTTTTTTTCAAAGCCTTGGTAATTTCGTTAACACTAATGTAGGATGTTAAATAAAACAAACGATCTATTTGCACTCGTAATAATTAAAAATTCATGCTGAAATTTAATTTACAAGAGTATACCTGAAACGACATCAGGTTCAGCTTTAGCCTCTGCGGCTGCCATGTGGGAAGACCTTGCCTTCTCTTTTGGAGTATCAAGCTTTGATTTCTTTACGGGTCTTGGGTCCACATCCGACTCACTCCCGTCATCTTTTTCTTGTGAGAGACTATCTTTTGATTCAGTTATCATATCCTCTACTGCTAGCAAAATTGTGGTTTGTAGTCTCTCGGCGAACTGCGGTAGACTGGTTTCTATTGCCTTTCCGACTTCCTCGGAAATTTTAGCTTCCATCTCTTCAGTTAATTGAGATGCTAATTCGCCCCCGGTTACACCAGGCATTTCTTTCATTTGTTCGGTGACTTTCGGCACCGTATCATCATCATTGCCTTCATTAGTCATCTTGAATCTGGATGTTTATATTAATTGTTAAACATTTCGTTTTGTATCATAACTTTATTTGTTTCGGTTTAGCCAAGTTCCTAACTTGCTTTAACCGTTCACTTTTAGTGCACTTTCTGGGTTTGAGTGAATTAACACACTCTCCCCATGCACATCCATTCACGTCTCTTTTCTTACACAAGGTATAGTCTACTAAAATAATAAGTTAATTCTTACCGGACGATCGATCAAGCTTGAACCGAACACTTTGTTGACAACCTTTATCTCTGATTACCAACTTGTAACACCCGTCTTTGTATTTCGCTTAATTATCATAAAAATATAGTATATATAAAAGCAAAATTTGAAATTCTCAAAATTTCTTATTTAGTAAACTAAGTTGTACTTCAACATAAAGTTTAACATAGTCGAATGACAGAAATAAACCATCATCATTTAGTCGTGTTTACAAACTACAGAGTTTAATAGTTTATACTAATGCGGAATCATCCAAAATGTGTGTTCGGTTCTTGAAGCATTGTCTTGATCATCATCCGCGCAATTGCAATACCTAGAAGCTGGAAATTTTAACAAGGATTAGTATTAGAGTTCTAAGACATATTACATAATCGAAAACTATGCTCAAATCGGATTCAATTAACTAAGATACGCAGCATTTAACAAAGTTTTCTGGACTCTACCGTAACTTACGGTATCTACCGTAAGTTACGGTAGACACTGTGTGATTCTGGTCTGCCGTAAGACAGTAGTGTACCACCGTAACAGTTTTGTTTTCCACCGTAAATTACGGTGGAGACCGTAAATTACGGTGGAGACCGTAATTTACGGTGGACTCTGTAACTTTGCAATTTGACTAGTTTATTGATTTCACCCGAATCCACATGTCGTTTTTAGGCGATTCCTTTCCTGTATGTCTGTAATTTCATTACGGACATGTTCATTATGACTATCATACCAAAATTTGACTTACCGATCATACGACTAAAAGTCACTATACTATCATTCGACCCATTCTAACCTCACCCATTTTATTACCGGTTTGCTAGTAAGCCTATGGCGCCTTATACGGTTATACCCACCATCCTGGGTATATCATCACATGCATTTCCTTACCAATATCATGGCTTAATGCTCTTGTGATGGATAACACCATTGCTAACTATTAAGAACACCAATACTACAATTTACACCATTGTTTGACCCGTTGGCTCATCTTGTGGGAATCCTCCAATGTGATGACTACCAAACGGTTCCTTATCAATTTTAACTCTATTAATTCGACTAGCGATCATAGTCACAAAAATCAACACAATTTCTATTCTAAATGCGACTACGCATAATTTAATAACAATTCATTTAATGTAACGGATCAATTTACATACTTACATAATTTATCAACATTGGTTTCTAACCATAATTACCCATTCCCGGGCTTGTCAATCTGAGCGTATCACGTCCATTCCATGGTTTACGCTTTTATAACTCAAACTTAATGGGTGACGTTTAAGTCACTTCGAACACTACCATTTCGACCATTATTTGACCCGTTTGGTTGTCAAATGGAATTCACCATTTTATCAACATACCAAATTCATTATCCCAATATTTTATCCCGTTTCTTTATCTAGTGAATTACATCACTATATCTACATTCATTATATGACTAATTAAACAACATTATCAACCAACATTTCTAATTAACTATTTTGACCCGTTTGGTTTGTCGAGTGAACTTCGTCACTTCTATGACATACCAACTCGCAATTGACACTACATTCTCATTAACATTTCTAAGACTATTGTTTATGCATAATGTAACGAAACCGAAGTTACGTACCTTTAAAGCACACCTTTCAAGAGTGTATCACCTTCGGCTTGTCCACTTGACGACCCGGATTCTTTACCTATAGAGTTCCATTCACAACCAAATTTAGAACTCTTTTATAACCAAAAATCGGACAATTCATTATAATATTCGAATCCGCGTTTTTGTCCTTTCTTTAACATTTTACTCCTCACTTAGGCGTTTTAATAAACACCTAGCGGGTCAGATTTTTACATAACCATTACTAGGTTCTTGACATGTTATTTTCATCTACATTCACTTCAATTAACAAATCTATACTAAATTTTAACATAATAATTTCAGATTCACCACATGAATTCAGATTTCACTAGAATAAGAACCATAATTCTAGTGTTTATTTAGTTTCTACAAACTCACTAATCACCTACAATGGTGATTATAAACCCCACAACTATAATGCTAGATTTTAACAAGAAATCATCTAGGGTTTATCCCTAGATGCCATATTACTTCTAATTTCATCCATGCAAGACATAATCAAGCTCAATTTCAGTTTTTCACAATTAACCTATTATTTAAGATGGATCAAAACATCAAGATTTTGCATACCTTATGATCCCCTCCACAAGGTGATCACTAATTCGTGCTTGAAAATCCATTTGGAGCTGATTTGAACTCTCAATTTGATCAAGTTTGACATGCACTAGGGTTTGGTGGGGAGCCTGTGTCGCCCCTTGTGTTCTTGTTCGACCAAACACACCTAAGTGTGTGTTTGGTGTGTGTTATTTTGATTATAATCACCCAAGTTTCCAACTTTGTAACTTAGGTCCCTCAATTATTGTTTCGTTTATTAATTTAGGAGTTCCCATCCATTTATTTGGTTTCACAATGTTGTATCTAACTGGGTTATTTAGTCCTAGTCAGTTTATTCTCGTTTATTTTATACTTTATAATTCTAATATAAAGTTTTATATTTTCGGGGTGTTACAGATACTGACCTGTGAAATCGAAACTAGGGTTCTGATCAGAGACGTTCAGCCGCCTTCGCCACTCGTCAACCGCTGGCAGTTCCGCCGCCGCCAGAACCGCTGCCGCTCTCTCCGTCACCGCTATCTAGGGTTCCGATTGAACCCAGTTTGGCTCTTGTGTGACACACGAATAGGAGAGAAGAAGAAGAAGCTGACCAGTGAGATAGAACTAGGGTTCCGATTGAACCCAGTCTCTTGTTCATCGCAGGAAGAAGAAGAAAAGAGAGAGCAGACTCCTTTTTTTGTTCTGGTGAAATTGGGGAAGAAGGAGAAGACGTTCGTGCTTTTATTCTGGTGGAAAATTTTAAGTTTTCAATTTGATCAGAAAGGTCCCTCTTCTTTTATTTCTGGTGGTGGAGAAATTGAGTTTCTCAATTCATCAGAAAGGCCCCTTGTTAGGATCTGAGGCTCTACTGATTGTGTTTGTTTGTTTGATTTGAACAAATCAAATAGATATGAACAGTTTTAAGTGCAGCGGAAATGAATAACAAACTTTGTAAACACAATCAAAGGAGAATATAGTTTGATAAACAATTGCTTTTCATAGAGTCGAAAGATTTCATCAAAAGCAAAAGATTACAATGCAAGCTTACAGACTAAACTCCCCCTCAGCCTGATACTTCAGAGTTGGTTGCACAAGATGAAAGGATTGGATTGAGGAGAAGAACTCACTCAAAACGATCAAATATAACAGTACAGAGTACTGTCATATTTATAGGCAAACCAAACTACTGATGTACCTCAGCTGACGTCACCATGATAGTGACATCTAACAGCCTAACAAACTATAAACACTGGCCTATACAAACTACTGATGTTCGACAACTGATTGATAGTAAAATACAAAACAAGTTAAACACTGTTCACGTTCCACTGTTGCAGCCTAAGCCCTGATTACTTGATCATCAGTGCTTTCTTCAAAAGGTGATCAGTCTTTGAATGAGCAGTGCTTGGGTCTTCAGCAGTTCTTAAGAGACAGCAGTAGATAGAGCTCAGTGTTTGCCTTTTAGCAGTCTTTAGTTGTTTCATCAGTGTTTGGTTCATCAGTTGTTCTTCTTAGCAGTACTTATGAGTGTATCAGCAGATAGGTAACCACTGTCAAGGGGAGAGCCTAGAGTAAACGTCTGCTTATTGTGAATCCACTGTTGTGATCAGGTTTTGGCTTTACATTATCTGTTCCTCTGGTAGGGTTCAATCCCAACAATCTCCCCCTGGAACAGATAATGCCAAAACCTGTCATTATTCTGGATCTTTATTACTCATCAGTAGTTCCCTTGCTTTTCTTTTAAATTCTTCTTCAAATGCTTTGGAACTTGTATCATCTTCATCCCGGCACAGTGTAAGTTCAAGGAGATCCTGCAAATCTTGAACACTAAGGCCTAGTGCTTCTTTCCTTGATATGTACTTCACATCTCCATTAGATCTGACTATAGTCAATACGTGGGTCTTTTGGTCAGACATCCACTTTAGTACTTTTGAACCCAACGGATTTCTCGGGAGAGATTTATTTTGAGATGAGCTTTGGGATATTGGCCTTGAGAAAAATTGTAAAGCAGTATCCTGAACTTCAGACATTCTTTTGAAAGCTTCTTCTATGACTTCATTTGCTGCAGCTATATCTTCTGCAACATCTTTGTCAATCAGCTCTTGTCTTTGTTGTTGATCAAACTCACTGTCTGGGATATCTGCTGAACTATGTGGTGATGCAGGCTTGGTTACCACCTTCTTAAAAAGGTTTTGAAGCTTTTCTGAGCTCTCTTCTTTTAGACCCATTTTCTTGATGGCTTCTGTGAAGTACTCAGCTTCCTTTTCTTTAACCTCTTCACTGGTCAACTGTTCTTTTTCTTCTTGGTTTGTCACAAAAGTAGACCGGAACAGTGTTTTGAGGTTTTCTATCTGCTGTTCAAGCTTCATTCTTTGTTCATGCTTCTTTGAGCTACTTGTAACAGTTATCTTTCTTTTCTTTAGCCTTTCATAGGCTTCATCAGTCTGCTGTTTTGACCATTTTGATATGGCTTCAGCAGTGTCCATTTTTGCATCCACCAGCTCCTTTTTCTTTCTCTTATACTCAGCAGTTAGGTCAGCAATGAGCTTTTTGTATTTGCTCCAGTTTGGAGCATTCTTCTTCTTTGTAGGATCATTCTTGATTTTCTCAATCCTTTCTGCCTCATGCTTTAGAGCGACTATTGGCCATTCTTCGAACTGTTGTTCTTCAGCAGGATAGAATTTCTCTTTCATGATGTAGGCTAGATATTGTTTTCTTAACTTTTTCTTTTGATCAGCCTTTTCTTTGTTTAGGTCTTGTGCAAACTCTTCTATCTGCTTTACTTTTGTGAAGTAGAACTCCAGTCTTTTAGCAATGCCATCTTCGCTTAAACGTTCACGTTCACTCTCAACTTTAGCTCTTAGTTTAGCTTGCCTTGCCTTGAGTTTGAGGTAATCATCCATATCATCTGGTGGCATGTAGCCTATGAGTGAGGAGAATCTTCTTTTTGAAGGATCTTCTTCTGTATAGAATTGCCTCATCTCATTTTTTATAGCTTCAAGTTCCAGTGGATTTTATGCAGCATTAGGATCATGTATACCCTCATCGGCAGTGATTGGCTTTCTTTTTCTGTTGAAGAGCTTTGGTTGTGATGTAGGGAAGATGAGAGAAGTGGCGGATGATTGACTAACAACTGTTGAAACAACTGGTGTTTCAACTGCTGTTGTCATTACACTTGCTGATATGTCAGCAGATGTCTTCTGCTTTTGAGCAGGGGATGACGGTGGTGAGATAGTTTTTGATGATGGTGATGGTGGTGGTGAATCATCATCTGATATGAGATTCCTTCTCCTTTTTAATGAAGGAGGGGCAGATGATGTTTTGGGTGGATCAGTGGTTTGAATGATGGAGAGTGTCTGACAAACAACTGTTGAAACAACTGGTGCTTCAACCGCTGCTGTCATTACAACAGATGTTGTAACATCTGTAGTCTTCTGTTTTATGACAGGAGGCAGTGGTGATGGTGTGATTGTTGATGATGGTGGTAGAGCAATAGTTGTAGTGGTGTGTGGTAGAGTGGTGTGTGTTGAAGATGTGTGTGTTGATGACATGGCAGCTGTTTGACTAACAGGTTTTGAGACCTGTTTTTCTTTTTCTTTTTCAGGCTCAATACAAAGGCCATGTTCTATTCCCATTTTATTCATTTTTCCCAACAGCTTGATATTCTCCCCCTTTTTGGCATTATCTGAAGGGGGGTTAACAAGAAATGATATGGAAGAAGGAACTTTTCCAGAGGTGCTTTGAATGCTAGCCTTTATAGCCTTGATATCTGCTTGAGTGTCTTTAAACCTTGATTCCACCATGTTGGTCAGCATTTGTACTTGAACAGCATGCTTTTTTATCAGCCATATGTTGCTGTTTTTCAAGCATGGGTTGAAAAATATTCCAGAGCTCATTTGCAGCAACTGCTTGTGGTAGAGCAGATGCTTGAGTTGGAGCAGATGTTTGTTGTGGGACAGCAGTGGATTGTGCTTTTTGAGCTTTTAAAATCTCTTGCACCATCTCTTTTATTTCTGCAACTGAGGTTTCCAGTTTTTCAACTCTGTCCGTCAATTCCAGATATTTTGAATCATCACCTACTTTAGTAGGATCATCTGAATCCCCACCAGCAGTGGTTATATCAATGTGTGACTTAGGAACAGAGTCCCAAAAATCACCCATTGATGCCCCTTGTTCTTGGTACTGGGGACTTCTTTCTTCAGCACTCGATAAGCCTTTGATGGTACTGGTGGTAAAAATAGGATCACTAGTGGTTATCGATGGTGCTATAGAAGAAATTGCCTTCAAGGGAGTCTTACTTATGAAACAACTGTCCAACTGAAGATCTGTTGATCCATCAATTGTAGTTGCTGCTCCACTTGAACTACTGAAAAGAGTTACTTGTAACTCCTGCAGTGTAACTTCCTCAACTGTTGCTGGTTTAGCAGAGGTATAAGCATCAGACCCAGTCACTTGTGGGGGTATACTCTCAGTGATAGGTGATAGAGAGGAACTGGTTTGTGTCTGTGCAATATCAACTGCATGCAACAGGGGTATTATTGATTGTGGCATTATGATTGGTGAGGGTATGGGTGTTGAAAGAGACATGTCCTTGGGATCAGGACTGTGGAAGATAGAGCCAAGTGGATCCAGAGCTTCATAATTTGGTGTCCCTGTGATTACAACCTGATCCTTTTGTGAGGATGCAGGAGGAGTTTTAGGCATGGGTTGAGATCTTTCTTCCAACTGCTGTGAGGAAGTAGCAGCAGTGGTTTGTGGTGACTTTTGTGTTGTCACAGGCAGTAGCTCTGGGATCTCATCTTCCAGAGTTGCCTTTGTTTTGGGTTTGGTGGGTTTTCTGGATGTTTTTCTTTTGGTCTTTTTGTTGATGTCAGGTGTGGGTTTCAAAGCAGTGGTTGTGCTGCCATGATCACCTGGAGCAGTGGGCTCAGCAGCAGATGTCTGAGGAGCAGTTGTAACTGCTAAATTCTGCTCAGCCACCTCTGCTTTTGTTTTTATAGGTGCCATCATTCTTGAAAATGTTTCATTTGTTAAGCTTTTTATTTGAAAATGGACACCTTGTTTTGGCAAATTTGCATCCTCTTTTTCAAATTTTTGTTTAAAGTAATAGCTTAGAAATCTTGGAAAAAGAAGAAATGATTTGCTATCAACATTCTTTACCATGTCATTGAAGATCTCCTGGGAGTAGTTGTAATCTTTATTGTTTAAAATAGCATAACCCAGGCATTGAATCTTCAATGGTATTTCGTTAAAAGATGTTGTTTTATTTGAAACACACATCAAGAGTGTGTGAAATAAAAATCTGGGTGCAGACGGGAAATAACCTTTTTGTAAGGTATCTACCTTTGATTGTCCTGCATATCCCCTTTTCAGAAAATCAGCTTTTAACTCGTTTTTGTCAAAGGAATTTTTACCTTTCAGATCATCGAGTTTGAAGACCTCTGAGATTGATTGTGGAGTGATTTGAAATGCTTTACCCTGTATCGAGGAGTTAATGGCTATGACTTTATCGTCTTGTTTTTCAAGCGTCGCCTTTTTCCAAAACTCTCTCTGGGTTTGCAGATAGATGGGAGCATTTACCGTCAACAAAGTTTTGTACTTTGATGCATATATTGTATCAATGATGGAGTCGAAAGTGTGGTTGTCTTTGAGTTTTGTGAGTAAACCCAAATATTTGTGAGATTGTTTGTATGGTATTTCGATTGATTCTTCGGTCGTTTGAGCGACCTCATTGGAGGGTGGTGGTGATTTTGGTTTTGATTTTGATTTTGACTTTGATTTTGTCATTTTTGCAAAAAAAAAAAAACGAAGAATGATTTTGAAGATTTTGAGAAGAAGGGTTGGAAACTGCTTTGAGAAGAGAATTTTGGAATTCAATTCGACAGTGTAAAACCCTGTTTGGGGTTTAGGGCAGGGTTTTATTTAGGGGGAAAAATGATCGCTGATGTGGCAGCGGTTATTTTGATCTGAAGGCTAAAAACTGACCACGTGTCAAACACTGATGAAATGGATGAAGGATGGAGAACAGTTTGATTCACAATCTTATTTCTGGTGAAGAAAATTGAATTTCTCAATTTTATCAAGAAAGGTCCCTCAACTTTGAACAAGAACTCATTATCCATCAATACTTGTCCCTTGCCATTAAAGCTTGAAACAGATAAGTTATTTGTTTCTGATTATTGCTTTCGCTCATATAAATTACCACTTAGCAATACAAACCCGTTTGGTTAGTAGTAATTTGGTAATTTTTTAATGGCAGAAGATAGTAAAATCAAGATTGATAAGTTCGATGGAAGTGATTATGGATTTTGGAAAATGCAAATTGAAGATTTGTTGTATCAGAAAAGTTTGCATTTGCCTATGTCGGGTGAACAACCAGATGACATGTATGATGAAGAATGGAAGTTGTTGGATAGACAAGCTTTGGGTGTGGTTAGGCTTTCTTTGGCAAAGAGTGTTGCTTACAACATTGTCAATGAAACAACCACATATGGTGTATTGAAAGCTTTGTCCAACATGTATGAAAAACCATCTGCTTCAAACAAAGTATTCCTCATCCGACAATTGGTTAACACCAAGATGAAGGAAGGCATGTCGGTTACCGCTCACATAAATGAGTTTAACTCGATTATCTCTCGTTTAGCCTCAGTTGAAATAAAGTTTGAAGATGAAGTGCAAGCACTACTCCTTTTATCATCATTGCCCGACAGTTGGTCATGCACAGTCACAGCTGTTAGTAGTGCATCCGGCACTACCAAACTCACTTTCGAGAGTATTCGTGACTTGATAGTAAATGAAGATATCAGACGGAGAAGCAATGGTGAGACTTCTAATTCTAGTTCTTTATTGCATACAGAAGGTAGAGGAAGAAGAAACGAAAGAGGACATAGTCGAGGCAGGTCCAAGTCCAGAAGAAGGGGACAGTCAAAGAACAGAAAAGACGTTGAATGTTGGAATTGCAAAGAAAAAGGTCACTATAGAAGCCAATGTACAAAACCCGCTTCAAAGAAAGAAGTAAACAGTGTATCCTCAGAAGAATTAGGTGATGTTCTCATCTGTTCAGTTGAATCTTGGATTATGGATTCAGGTGCTTCTTTCCATACTATCTCATGCCCAGATATGGTCAAGAATCTACGAACAGGTAACTTTGGTAAAGTTCGTTTTAGCAGATGATCAAATGCTTGATATCACAGGTATTGGAGATGTAGACTTGAAGACCTCATTAGGAACTATATGGACATTGAAAAATGTCAGGGTTATTCCTAATTTGAGGAGAAAGTTGATTTCAGTTGGTAAACTGGATGATGAAGGGTTTAATGTTCACTTTGGGGGTGGACAATGGAAAGTGATCAAAGGCAATTTAGTGATTGCCAAAGGAAAGAAGCAAGGTACTCTATACATGGCAGAAGTTTCTGCTGAAGGTGTTCATGCAATGACCACCGGTCCGAGTCCATCAAATTTATGGCACAACCGACTCGGACACATGAGCGAGAAGGGATTGAAGATGTTGGCTCAGAAAGGTAAGTTTCCAGACTTGAAGAAAGTGGAAACTGAATTCTGTGAACCTTGTGTTCTTGGAAAACAAAAGAGGGTTACTTTTGTGAAGACATGGAGGACACCGAAAGCTCAGAAGTTAGAGCTTGTTCACTCGGATGTATATGGACCAACCTCAGTTTTATCTCTAGGAGGCTCGAGGTATTATGTTACTTTCATTGATGATTCAACACGAAAGGTATGGGTATATTTTCTTAAGCATAAATCTGCTGTATTTGATGCTTTTAAGATATGGAAATCTGCTGTTGAAAATGAAACTAACTTGAAGGTAAAGTGCTTAAAGTCTGATAATGGTGGTGAATACATAAGCAAGCAGTTCACTGACTATTGCGCCAAGGAAGGGATAAAGATGATCAGGACAGTTCCCGGAACTCCTCAGCAGAATGGTGTAGCTGAGAGAATGAATAGAACTCTAAATGAGAGGGCTAGAAGCATGAGGCTAAATGTCGGGATGCCCAAGACATTCTGGGCCGATGTAGTTAGCACTGCAGCCTACTTGATCAACCGTTCACCAACAGGTCCCTTAGATTTCAAGTTGCCGGAAGAAATGTGGCAAGGAAAGGGGGTAAGTCTCGAACACTTACGAGTCTTTGGTTGTAGTGTTTACGATTTGTTAGAAGCTGGTGACAGGGATAAGTTAGACTCAAAATCCAAGAAGTGCACATTCATTGGTTATGGGTCAGAACAAATGGGTTACAGGCTTTGGGATAATGAAGGCAGAAAAGTAATCAGAAGCAAAAATGTCGTCTTCAATGAAAACGAATTGTATAAAGACATAAACACCAAAAGACCAGAAGTTCAGAAAGACTATGTTGAATTTGAAAGTAGTGAAACAAGAAAAGAAGCTTCAGTCGACATACCAGAAAATGGGAATGAGTCAATTGACAGTGGGAGCTCAGGGGATGATTCTAGAAATGATTCTGCAGCAGCAGCAGAAGAAGAAGAGGTCGCTCCTCAAATTCCAGAATCCCCAGAAACTCCTCAATTTCAACCAAGAAGATCCTCTAGAGTCGTTAGACCACCAGACAGATATTCACCATCCGTCAATTACATACTTTTGACTGAAAATGGTGAACCCCAGTGTTACTCAGAAGCCATGGGGTTGAAAGATTCATTGCAGTGGGAGTTAGCAATGAAAGATGAGATGAAATCGCTTGAGAAGAACAAGACCTGGCACTTAACAAACGGTACAAAGCAAGATTAGTGGTCAAGGGATTTCAGCAGAAAGAGGGAATTGATTTCAATGAAATATTTTCTCCAGTGGTGAAGATGACTACTATCAGACTTGATCTCAGTATTGTAGCAGCAGAAGGCTTGCATCTAGAGCAGCTAGATGTCAAGACATTTTTTCTACATGGTGACCTAGAAGAAGACATCTACATGACACAACCAGAAGGTTTTCAGGTTAAAGGCAAAGAAAACTTGGTGTGTAAGTTGAAGAAGAGTTTGTATGGTCTGAAACAAGCGCCCAGACAATGGTATTTGAAGTTTGATAACTTCATGGGAAGAGTCGGATACAAGAGATGTGACAATGACCATTGTTGTTACATCAAGAGGTTTAAGGGTTCTTATATCATTCTATTACTATACGTGGATGATATGTTGATTGCAGGTTCAGACATGGAAGAGATCAAGAAGCTGAAGAAGCAGATGTCTGAAGAGTTTGAGATGAAAGACTTGGGAGCTGCAAACCAAATACCCGGGATGAGTATTTTCAGAAACAAAGAAGATGGTTCTTTGACACTCTCTCTAGAGAAGTACATTGAGAAAGTGTTAGAAAGATTCAGCCTTAAAGATGCCAAGATTCGAAGCATACCTTTGGGAAGTCACTTTAAGCTTTCTAAAGTTCAGTCACCCAGATCAGATGAAGACAAAGCAGAAATGGCTAAAGTTCCGTATGCATCGGCAGTTGGTAGCCTCATGTATGCAATGGTATGCACGAGACCAGATATAGCTCATGCAGTGGGAGTTGTTAGTCGGTTTATGTCCAATCCAGGGAGAGAACATTGGGAGGCAGTTAAATGGCTGCTAAGATATTTGAAGGGGACTTCAAAAGTGGCATTACAGTTTAAGGGGAAAGATGTTATTCTGAAGGGTTTTGCGGATGCTGACCTTGGTGGTTGTAAAGAATCTTACAAAAGCACCACCGGATATGTCTTTACAGTGGGAGGCATTGCAGTAAGCTGGATGTCCAGACTGCAGAAAAGTGTTGCCCTTTCAACCACAGAAGCAGAGTATATGGCAGTTGCTGAAGCAAGCAAAGAGCTTATATGGTTGAAGAATTTTCTCAAAGAGCTCGGCAAGGAACAAGTTGATCGTGCACTGTTTTGTGACAATCAAAGTGCAATTCATCTTGCAAAGAATCCTGTCTTCCATTCAAAGACAAAGCACATACAGCTAAGATATCACTTCATCAGAGAGCAAGTTAGTGAAGGCACTCTGAAGTTGAAGAAGATCAAAGGAAGTGAAAATCCATCTGATATGTTGACTAAGGTTGTCACCTTAGAGAAGTTGAAGCTTTGCATAGCTTCAACTGGCCTTCAAGTTAATTGAAGAGAAGGCCGGGTAACTAGGAATGTATGAAGATCAAAATTTTTATAGAGATACTGATGCATAGTTGAAGCACATGTGAAGATTATTCCGTGGCTTCAAGTGGGAGATTGTTGAGTGTGAATCCACTAGAGCAAGTGGACATCAGGAAATCATTTCTGATCAAAACAGGATAAGAAGATAAAGGGCTGAGATGATCCAATCTTCTCTAAATCCCATTATTCACGGATCATGTTTTGGGACTTTCTTCTCTTTCCTCAATCTTATATATATATATGAGATTGTTATGTATCTGTAAATTGTACCAAGCTTAATAACAAATACTCCTAGTTACCGAGAGTGGACGTAAGTCAGAACCAGACCGAACCACTATAAATCTTTGTGTTCTTCAACAGAAAAGTGTGTGTGTGTGAGTTCTGTGTTCGTGTGTGTATTCTGATCCTAACATCCCCTTCCCAAGCTAGCGACCTAGCAACGCTGTATGGCGGTTAATACCCTACCGGGTGGGCATTTTGGTTGAACCAGGGCTCGAACCTGCCCACACCAGTTTGTAACGGGTGCTGGTGGCCACTGGGACACCCCAAGTGGTTTCTTCTAGGTATATTCTTTCTACGGAACCGTTATAGCGAATATGTGATGTGAAAAGGCATGCTTGAGACGAGCCTGGGCGTGTGGCGTTTTCATATGACTACAAGCGAGCAACATACCAAACACCAAAGGGGTGTGACTCGGAGAAAGCTCGCTTAAATGGGCTTCTTGGATTTTTATTTATTTATTTACTTTTTTTTTGTCATCAAAATCTTTTATACTGGTCTGCTCCATGTCGTTGCTTGGACTAAGCTTGCAATGTTTATTCCTCGGGGCCAAACATGCAATATGATCAAACCATGTGGGTGATTTATGCAATTAACTCACAAATGTTTAGACTAAATTTGCAATTTTTAATTTACGTGGTCATACATGTGTAATGATCAAACCACACGGGCCATTTCTGCAATTAACTCCTTTCATAGTCGTCAGATTAAAAGCAATGAAGGGTTTAGATTAGTTTTACTGTTCTCTATCAGTAATGGCTTTTAAAAGAATTTCGAGTTTAAATTAGTACCATTCGATATTCAAAACCATAAGAAACCGCCTTTTAACATTGAATGGTACTTTCATGGATGATTAAGATACATTTTATACCTTTTCTACTATATAAATGGTAACAATAATAATATTGAATGGTACTTTAGTGGATGATTGAGATACATTTTATACTTTCTTTTCTACTATATAAATGGTAATCGTTGCTATATTCAGTGGCGAATCTTGAAAATTTCTACCGATGGGGTCGGAAGTCACCAGACCTAAAAATTCTATATAAAAATTTTATTTTTATAAAACCGGGGGTCGAAAACGTATATACATAAAAAATTCTATACGAAACGTACATACATAGCCTATATCATGATATCACATATCCAGTTGTGACAAAACAGTTCTCAAATTTTAAGTGATCCAACTCTTATATATATGACGACAAGGTGTATTATTATTATAGGTGATTATGACAATATGCAAATGAATGCAAGTTGTGTAATAAGTAATAACCGCAATAATCATATATTATTTGCAACCGTGATAGTAATTGATAAACAAAATTTAGAAAGGCTTCTAAAAACATTATTACATTTTGAATTCGTAAATCAAATTTCATCTAAGCCTCTCCAATTGTTCATTTTGTGTTAAAGATTTAAAAAGTGACATATTGGATATATTGATAGATGAAACATTATTACATTAACATTTAATCTAGTAAAAGGAACGTTAAATAATTCAAGAGGGAAGTCACTATTATTCTTGGTCAAACTATGTGATGCAATACATCTTAGTAATTAACTAGATAGAAAAAGAAAAAGTCTTCCAACATGCATGGATTGATATCCTAAACCACAAGGAACTTCCCTTATATCGTGAATTTGATTTAGGGCGTTTTAGCGCCACGAGGAAGTTCGATGGGCTTCTTGGCAGCGGCGGAAGGTGTTACAAATTGAGGTGGTAATGGAGGGATTGGAATGTACGATGGTAGTGGTCGCCGTGGTGGTGATTTCTTTTGTGGCGGTGTTAACATTGGAGGGCTAGGAGGTGGGAGAGGGAGGTAACCGGGTATTGGAAAGTTGGGTGGGGGGCCGTCGGCGAGGACGTTACCGGTGCCGGAAAGTGAGAGTGCAAGTAGGAAAGACAAGAAGAAGAACTTGAATGGTGCCATGTTTATTGGGGTGTTTGTGTTTGGTTTGGATGGAAAACTTTTACAAGGGTTGTACACTTTTTATAGGGGTGGGAGGGCATTAATGTTTGATAAATATGTATTTTTTTCCTAAATTCTTCATTATTTTCTAGATTTAAATGCACAAACAATCAAATTATCAAAATAAAGATTTATATGTTAAGGTTTAACTAAAATTATGTTGTTTAAGTTATACTTTTATTTTAAACAAGTCAAGTGAATAAAATTTTAATAACGAATAAAAATATAGATCATATGAATGAAATAAGGTTGAAACTTGAAAGTCTTTTGATTTGAAAATCTGCCTGCTAAATGAATTGAAAATTAAGTGTTTACATTCTTCTGTTAGCTATGGATATTAAGTCATGAATAAAATTTGTAGCAAAAGCAAAAATAAGTATTTGAAAATCTACTGAAAATAGTTTATTAAAACTCGTAGTAAAATAAAAGATATATATTTAAAAAAAAATTATACAACCATTTAGCAAAATCGAAAATAAATACTTAAAATTTTTAAAAATATACGGAAAATAGTTTATTTAAACTCGTAGTAAAATAAAAGATAAAAATAATTTATACAGTATATTGGAAAAATAGAAAAATAAGTACTTAAAAACAAATAAGAATTATAAAACCCATAGCGAAATCAATATATAAATATTTTATAAAGCCCATAAGCAAATTCAAAAAATAAATACTTAAAAAAATGATTGTATAGTTAAACCAGTCACATTTTTTTTAATTATGTACAACTTGTCTATTTTACTATCTCTTAAATCAGTTATATAAATATTTACTAGGGAACAAGTAACTAAATTCAGACCAAAATCTTTCAGAAAAAGGAATGCATTTACAAAACTTTAGGTGAAAATGTGAAATGGTGTTGGATTACTTATAGCCAAGTTACCAAAATGTTAGTAGAAAATACACACCAAACTTAAATCCCCTTCTATTCTTTCTTTCTGTCTTTTTCCTTGTAAAACATTGAAAATTGGAAACCAATATTCAAAATTTCAAACATAATGACACATTTTCTTTGTTAAAAAAAAAAAAAAAACGAAATACAAAATTCTCTAGTACTTGTTGATTAAAAATCTAAAAAGACCAAATACACGCGTACAATTTATATAAGATAACGTTACCCTGCTAACAACAGATCTCAACTTCACTATGCATTCTTTTAGAAAATGTTGCATTACCATGCTAACAATAGATCTCGATTTCACTATGCGTTCTTTTAGAAAATGTTAATTTCAGTACTTAGTGAAAATATTTCATTTTTGTTGTGAAACAACGGCCTGCTAGCAACAAATATACAAGGTATATAAATATAAGAAGAAAGATTAATGATCATAAGAGAGAATGGACAACTCTTTTCATTAAGTGTGACAACCAAATACAAAAACCCTCTATTTATATAGTCATAATATTATTACAAACTTAATGGTAGAATGATGAACCAATCGGAAGTTACACACTCGTATCAACTTAAATATATAAACTTTGATCAAGAAACAAAACCTATATTGTTTAGATTTTTATTTTAAAAACCATGGAGCCCTTCTATATGTCCAAAGTTAAATGGCTGTATAGAAAAAGGCTCCAAAATTTAAACTACGGTATAGATGAACTCTTTCAGTTTAAACGTCATAAAAAGAAGCTCAAACATTACAAATCAATAACACGCCTATAGCAGAAAATAGTAATCAAGGGAACCAAAGAATATGTAACACTAAAAATTATTAATTAAAACACCACCGAAATAATATCAGTTTATACTTGTTTCTATGTGGAAAAAAAAAACCCAAACAAACAGAAAGATCATCTCATCTTGGATAGTAGACCCATCTTGTCGCTAGCCTAGAAATATTTACACAACATAACGACATCGTTTCAGGACTAACCAAAAAGAAAAAAAAAAGAACAAGAAAAAAAGAACAAGAACAAGAAAAAAAGCTCCATTATTCTACTTAGAACATTTCTTGTTCTTCCAACCCAAACCTACACCATCACCATCACACCATCGTATCGTGTCATCGTCGTCACCACCCCGAACACAAAATTTAAAACCTGGAAGCTAAGAAAGACCGAAAGATCGAGTTTTTATTTTTTATTTTTTTTTATAAATATCAGATAACCCAAAAAAAGAAGCTCGAGAGGCCGAGACCTATGGGCTGCGGCTAAGCCCATCTGGAGCCACGGCTAGCAACCGGCGTTTGTACCGTTTAAGGACGGACGCCAGGTTTTCTTTTCCTTTAGGGAATGCCACATCACCGGCTGCGGTTCCGGGTCGACCTTTTCTACCTGAGATGGCGGTCTCGATGTTTTTTACCAAGTCCAAGAGACTGGCGGCGGTGGTGCATTTCCCTCTGCTTGGTTTCGCTTGCGGCGGAAAACTGGTGGTGGATTTGGGCGGTGATAATCTCTGTTGGCATGTGTCCGGAACTTGAAGGCAGAAACACAGGCTTGTTGGCACACGCGGTTTTGAAAATGCCGGTTCGATTATTCCCTACACAAGTGAAACCATAGTTTAAATTTACTCCAGTATGGTATGGGTTAGGTCGGGTCGGCCCTAAAACGTATTACATATAGTTCCAAAAAGAGTAAAATGTCATTTTCATCCCTGAGGTTTGGCCAGTTTTGCGACTTCCGTTCAAATTTTTGTTTTTCCGTATCTGGATCCAAAAGGTATAAAATCTTGTCACTTTCATCTGGCTCGTTAGCTCCATCCATTTTCTCCGTTAAGTCAGAGATATTTTCGTCTTTTTTGTTATCTTAAAGGGCAAGTCAGTCTTTTTCACTTTATGTACAAGCATGTAGCATGATGTACGAGTATTCAAAATACCCTTACTAAATAAAAAGACGAAAAATACCACTGACTTAACAGAGAAAAATGGATGGAGTTAACGAGCCGGATGAAAATGGCAAAGATTTCAAACCTTTTGGATCCAGAAACGGAAATACAAACCTTTGGACGAAAGTCGCAAAACTGGCCAAACCTCAGGGACGAAAATGGCATTTTACTCTTCTAAAAACTATATTGTTTCAATAATAATCTAGTGACTTTATGTAGTATAAATACATGTTTGACCCATCTACTTTAACTCTTTAAGGCTTTTTGTATATAAAATAGCCCTAGTCGACCCATTTCCTTATAAACGAATCGAAACAGCTACCTCTTCAAACACGAACTAAAACGACAGAACAGAAACAAATAATTACCTGAAGACGATTAAGAACGTAGGTGTACTTCCCCCAAAGCTCGGGCCTACTTTCCATAAGCGAAAGCTCGAGAATCCTATGCATACACCAAACACCGAAACTTTTTATCAACTCAATTCCCCAAACACAATCGTCACCACAATTAGGAACCGAAGTTACAAGATACTTATTATACTCGGTTTCATCAACTTTCGTTCCGCCACCACGAGCCACCCGATTCACCTCAATTTCATACAAAAATCTTTCTCGAACCGCCACACGGTCCACAAGATCCTCATCTAACCCCCCATTTTGGTTAAACAGCCATTCAGACCCTTCAAGTTTCAAAAGTTTAAACACACAAAGCCTAAAAGACTTTATAAGATTCGCTTCCGAATCCACAGCAGGTGTAGTCATCTCTTGAGCGCTCAAATCGGGCCTCAGGTTGACCGAGTTGACCTTCTCGGCTACACCGAACTGTTCAGATGGTTGTTTGGACCACATGGACCACGTGTCTGACCCTGACCCTAACCTTGACCCGTAACTTGAAACGGGGTGGTAAGCAGCTGCATCCCTCGATAAATTCGAATACGACAAACCTCCATAACCGGAAGTTGACCCGGTTCTGTATAACGGGCCTGTATAAACCGACTGTCCGAGAGTCCCGTATCTCGAACCACCATCCCTTTCGGGTATAGTTTTCGGTTCCCGATTTGGAAGGAGGCCCGAAATATCTGGCATGCTGTAATACTTCTTCTCATGCACATTCTCAACCGGGCCCGGGCCCAGGCCCACGGGCTGAATATTTTGATAAGTTCGTTCGGGTTGCATCGAGCTGTTCCTGGACACAACTGGATCCGGAAAGCCCGGTGGCT
The DNA here is from genome assembly GCA_030545235.1 of Helianthus tuberosus. Lineage (NCBI taxonomy): Eukaryota > Viridiplantae > Streptophyta > Magnoliopsida > Asterales > Asteraceae > Helianthus > Helianthus tuberosus. The sequence continues at coordinate 23,775,186 of CM060354.1, forward strand.
TTGCGGGCCGAAGCCCGTTTTGTTGGGTTTTTGTCACGGAAACCGGAGATTTGTAGTTTGATGAAAAAAGTGGTGGCGATTTAGGAGATACTGGTTCGAGTTGGTTTTGAAAGTAATCGGAATTTTGTTTGGTTTGATTTATATATGACTTGATTTGATACCCGTGAACCGTAGCGGGCTGATCCATGTATGGGCCCGAACCATGTGGTAACCGCAAACTATGGTATCGTTTCTCAGGATCCATCACATTTAGTCCAGGGTTTGTTGTATATGCATCCAGTAATTGCTGATAGCTGGTCAACAAAGAAGTTGACCCCCGTTGCACCCCGTAAACTGGATCGATTTCGGGGCTACTCATATTCGTAATAACCGGGCTAGTCACATTTGTAATAACCGGGCTAGGCTTTACGTTTACTTTAGAATCAATCCCGAGCAATTTATCAAATTTGTTATTTTTCGCATCTTGTGTCATTTCCCCGTGTAAATCAAAAAGAAGTTTCCAAAAATCGTCTAGTGTCGTTGCCAATTGACGTCTAGCGGCCCTCCCTAACCCGGCTAGTTTCGAAAGACTCGCGGGCCCACTCATGTTGTCATCGCTTTTCCCGCTAAGACTCCTGAATGAACCCGGCCCGTTATAGGTTGGAGACTGGTTCGTTTCATTTCCTGTTCCTGATTCAGATACCATTCTCGGTGGATCTTCGGGTTCAGAGTCAGGCGGTTTAACCAAATGCAGGTTTCCGTCAATTTTTAATGTCTTTTCAACCGAATCATCAATTTCCTTTTTCGAAACCGGGCTCGACAAACTTTCGACTATGGTCGGTGACTCCTCGGGCTGCTGCAACGAAGGTGTAGTATAAGAAGAATTTTCTTCAATGGTAGTCAAACGAGGGCCGTTATCATAGTCTAAAAGATCATCCGGCAAGTTAAAATCACAAGCTGAATCAACGTCACGTTCGTTGGTAAACGTCATTTCTTGAATTTCTTTCGGGCTTTCTTGTTTTTCTTCGAGAAACATTGATTCAGGCACAACATTTTGAATATTATCCCACGTCGGAACATCGGGTACGGCACTTGCGGATTTTAACGGCGTTACAACAAGCCAAAGCGTAAGCGAGATGGAAAAAATCGCAGTCGTGAGAATGGAAAGATACGGGACCCACATTGTCCACCTCAGATTACTAGCCCAATAACTGTTTCCAAACACCATCTCAACAAGAAACACGATCACCAACCCGAGTATCCCGATATACGTAACCCAAATTGCATACTCGACAAACTGCGTAATTTTGTTCGCACCCATTATAGATCTTGACGAAGCAATACGAAAAAGCGGGACCACTGATGACGGTAGCAAAATCGCAACCGTTACTTGAGTAAACAGCATAAGTTGATATGCACCTTCAGCACCCGAATGCCATGTGGATAGAAGTGCGGGGATTAACGAAATGAATCGGATGGTTGAGTGATGGCACCAACCGGGAATGTCGAGTTTGAAAAAATTAAGGAGGACTGATTGGCCGCTGAATTTCCACGTCAGCGCTGTTGTGTGATATGAAAGAACCAGAACGATTATTAAAGCGAAAGATGCCATAAAACTCCTAAATACCTGAAATTGATTTTAAAAACCAATTTATTCAAAAAGTATGATCATAGTTAAATAATTCAATATTCAAGAAATTGAAATTAAATAGAGTAAAATGCCATTTTGGTCCCTGAAGTTTGGCCAGTTTTGCGACTTTCATTCAAAGGTTTGTTTTTCCGCATTTGGATCCAAAAGGTTTGAAATCTTGCTATATTCATCCGGCTTGTTAACTCCATCCATTTTTCTCCATAAAGGCAGGGGTATTTTCGTCTTTTTCATTAACTTATGGGTATTTCCGTCTTTTTTAATATTTGTACATTATGCTAAATGCTTGTACATAAAGTGAGAAAGACCGAATTGCCCTTTAAGTTAACAAAAGGACGAAAATACCCCTGCCTTAACGAAGAAAAATGGATGGAGTTAACGTACCGGATGAAAATGGCAAGATTTCAAACCTTTTGGATCCAAATGCGGAAAAACAAACCTTTGGACGAAAGTCTCAAAGCTGGCCAAACCTCAAGGACGAAAATGGCATTTTACTCAACTAAATATATATAAGCACCATAACCTGGTCCATTAGAGACAATGCGTCCTGAAACGTAAGCAAATCGAGGCCCGTGTTATAGAACACATTTGCTGCAGAGTTCATGAGAAAGCAATTAATGACGAAAATGCCACTGAAAACGCAAGAAATAGCAAAAAGATGGTCATGGCATAAAGCTCCCTTTGAAATTTGTGTCGGTCCCTGATCTTGCTGCAAAGATGCAAACAATCAGAAACTTGATAGAAAATTGAAAAAAAAACCCTTTTATTCAACAAAACTCAGAAATCGTAACATTTTGGGCCCACACGATACCTGAACCATAGACGAATGCAAATAAAGATTATGAGGCATGATACTTGCACCAAGAAGACCCATTAATGCAAACGCACTTTCACCACTTAAATTTGTAAGCATCCCGCCCATTGACAGTGACGTGTCACGTTGACTTGTAACAACCCCAAAGAAATAAGAAAATAACGCAACGGCTGCTAACCACATACATATAAACTTTGCTTTCCCACACTCCTACACAATATAACACGTCATTATACAAATCAAAACAATAGAAAATGCAAATATAAACGATTGAGGTCGAGATCAAAGACTGAGCTTACCAAGTAACTAGAGACAACCGGAAATAAAAAAGCATCGAGAGAAGTCAAAACGACACAAGTGAAGAGACCGATGCCGAATGTGAGATTAAGCGCGTGTGCGGTTCCCAAAAGCTTGCGAAATAGGAGATTTTACATTAGTATGGTTAATAATGATTGTAATTTGTTAAAGGGTAAATTGCATTTTATATCCTTTAAGTTTTAGCAAAATTTCAGGCGTTGTCCTTTAACTAACGAAATTACAGTGGGTGTCCTTTATGTTTTAATTTCTTTACAGGCGGTGTCCTTTCTACCTAAAAAGATTATAGAAATAAAGGACATCCGCTGTAAAGAAATTAAAAAATAAAGGACATCTGCTGTCAAGAAAATAAAACATAAAGGACATCCGTTGTAATTTCGTTAGTTAAAGGATGGCGCCTTAAATTTTGCTGAAACTTAAAGGACGTAAAATGCAATTTACCCTTTGTTAAAGGGCTAAGGTTTACCATTGTAAGGTCCAAAGCGATCATAGATAGTTCTGCTTGAATTCCCAAGAATACACATGTGACTGTATCGTATTCCGTACTACAAATCTACAGAAAACATATAGAAATAGAACGCGATTTGGTTAACAAGGAGAGTGAAAAGGTTACATGAAGAAACGGAGAGAATATTGTTTGTATTTTGTAGTTTTCACAACAACTTAAAATGTAATAAAAGATGTCTGTTTATAGACGAACAAACTAACTACCAATAAGAGAAATAGTTGCAACTGAATTGCCAACTTGACTAATGGTTGACTATCTTAAAGAAAATAATCCACATCCTTAATGTGGACAAACATATGTTGTTTATGATTATTTAAGAGATGTGATTTGCACAGCTTTTTTACTTCACACACAACAATTAAATAAACTTTTACTCCAACTTCACAAAACAACTCTGTTTCCAGGAAAAAAAAAGAATCATTTTTGGTCACTTTATTTAATAAACTTTAGAGTAAAATGTCATTTTCGTCCATGAGGTTTGGCCAGTTTTGCGACTTTCGTCCAAAGGTTTGTTTTTCCGCATCTTGCCATTTTCATCCGGCTCGTTAACTCTATCCATTTTTCTCCGTTGAGTCAGGGGTATTTTTTCTTTTTTGTTAACTTAAAGAGCAATTCAGTCTTTTGAACTTTATGTCCAAGCATTTAAATTACCCTTACCAAATCCATTAGACCGAATTGTCCTTTAAGTTAACAAAAAAGACGGAAATGCCCCAGACTTAACGGAGAAAATGGATGGAGTTAACGAGCCGTATGAAAATGGCACAATTTCAAACCTTTTGGATCCAGATGCGGAAAAACAAACCTTTGGATGAAAGTCAAAAAACTGACCAACCTCAGGGACGAAAATGGCATCTTACTCTAAATTTCAAACAGGCAAAAAACATAAGTTCAAGCAATCATCAATCATAAACACCAAAAAGCATACCTGCGCGAGATCTTTCCCGGTAACCACAGCAATAGAAGCCGAAAGGTATTGACAGAGAACAGCAGCCAAACTAAAAACGAGCATAAGTACAATGAGATCGTACCCAAAACGGGCCCCACCCTCGATTGCTGCAACCCATTTTCCTGGATCAACATATGTAATTGCAATAAAAAGAACCGGTAAAACAGCTGGAAGCAGCCTATGTGTCGTGTTTGGATGGGATTTTGCGATCATATTGTCCGTCTCCATTCCGGAAATAACTGTAACAACACTAATTAGAATAACAAAATTGCAGTCATGCAATTAATCAACGGTTTTGTTAATCTTCGAAGCTTAACTAGCGGCTGAAATTTGCTCTAGCGGTTTCAGTCACATGATAGTTGTTGGCATAACAAGACTTTGACACTCGTTGTGGTCACAATCATAACCACCTTCATGTTAGCTTTGGAAAATGAATATCCAAATTTGACATGAACATGTCGTCTTGAATCCAAACGGGTCGACTGCAACTAAATCCTGTTTTCACAAAAACAAAAGGAAAAAACATTAAAACAAATGTAAATTCATTTATTTAGAATCTAATGAACATCATACAAATAAAAATTCATGCTAATCAAGAGTTGACTATTACATTAATAATCCGATTCGCATAATAAATCAGAAATAAAGTCAAAGTCAAAGCCATAACCCTAGCTTGTAAGTTCTTATTAAAAATCCCAGAAAACAAGATTTAATAATCCCAAACTACCATTATTTCCTAAAAATTCCAGAGTTAATTAGGGCTGATATGTACAAGTTTGACCAACACATTTGACTTTCATCTTCCAACATTTGGGAATGATGAAACATACTTGATATGAAAAATCAACCAAGTTCAAATAAGTATAAGTTTCAAACAGCAGATCCATTCATACAATTTAACAAGCAACTCAGATCTCCAACATCACCAATTCACCATAAACCCCAAATTCAAGAAAAAAAGGTCAAAACCCTAGAAAGCTAAAGCATTCAGATTCAAGTCCTGGGATCTGACAAGATTTGTTAATCTGAATCTTTCTTACAAACCCAGAAAGATAAATACAAAAAAGAGAAAACCCATGTACAAAATCAAGAAAAAAGTCAAACTTTGACAATTAATAACATTAGTTAATCAAGTAAAGGTTGTACCTTTATTGCTGATTGCTGTTCTTCCGGATGTTTGGTTTATGGGTTTTGATTGAAAGCTGATAAAGATCAATAATAATCTGTTGTTGAGAGTAGATCTGATGGGGTCTAATGAAAGACCGTAGGAGTGAGAGGACGATCTTTTCAAGATGGAGAGAGAGAGAGAGAGCGTGTGTGATTACTGATGGTGTAATAATTATTATAGCAGGGGCTCACAGAGCTATCTTGTAGTCAGACAAGTCCAATTGATAGCCAGTAAATTGGAAAAGGAAACTGTAAAGGGAATGTTTTTCACTTTCAATCTGGAGTTAAAAAGTATTAGGGCGGTGGGGGTGTCACGTTATTTTAGCGTGATAAAGGTTCTTTATGCGTTAAACTAAATAGCACACCGCCGCCACTCAATTGATCACGCGTGGAAAATTCAACGAGTTGAGAATATCACGCGTTGATTTCAAATGTGATCGTTTCATTTTTGACCGTTTGGAACAATTTTTTGACCGTTTGATTTTAATTGTTTGAGGGTTTTTATATAAAATCCAAATTATTCCCCTATTCAATCAAAAAACTCTCCAATTCAACTCCAAAAACTCTCTAAATTCAACTCAAAAACTCTCCAAAAATTATACAACAAACATGGAAGGATCAAGCAAGAGAGGTGGGGGTTCGAAAAAAAGAGGTTCAGGTACGAAGAAAAATCCCGTAAGACCCAAGGTTCGAGCGAATCTTGGCGAGCCGACGCGCTTTAGGTTGCAAGACGAACCCGACCAAGTCCCACCCTTTCAAACCCAACAATATCCACCATTTCAAACCCAACAATATCCACCCTTTCAATCGCAAACGTATCAAAACCAACCGTTCGTTCCACCGTTTCAACCTCGCCAATTTCAACCCCAATCGTTTCCAAACTTTCAAACCCAACCCCACCAACTCGACCCACTACTAGAAGACAATGTTGGAAATTTTAGTGAAAATGAGTTTTTCACAAAATATTTTGGACATCAATAATATTTATATATGTGTTGTATAAATAATTATTTATGGTTTGTGTTCAAACTATGTCCAAATAGAGCTGAGATGAATGAGATATCGAAGCTTGAAGTTGTATGTTGGAACAAACAAAGATGAATAAAATGGATTAGTTTTGTCAACTTGTCCCAAATAGGTGGGATGACAAAACTTAAAGTGGTTTATAAGGAGGAGCACTCCTTGTATATTGTTTCCTTAAAGGCAAACACTAGTGGGGATCCTAAACATATGCGCGCGTGCCGTGGGCTATAGGCACTATGTAGTGCATTTTGAACTTCGCACACCGCCTTTGTATTTTTGCCCATGAGCGTGTGGTCAGATACATGGCGGGTCCGCGTATGGCGCAACCTTGGGTGGCGTAGGCGGATGCTATGGCATGGCGCATGTCGATGCGGTGCAAGCTCCTTAGGCGCATGGTGCACGTCATTGGCTATGGCGAAGAATGCAAGTGGCGCACGAGTTTGGATGGTGCATGACCAGGTGGCGTCCTGGTATGCATAGTGGCATCCGTGTGGCGCGCGAGTATGGATGACGCATGACCAGGTGGCGTCCTGGTATGCGTAGTCGCAGCCGTGTGGTGCGCGACTCCATATGGCGTGGCATGAGATCCTTGAAGTGTGGCGCGCGGACTGGCGGATCAGTTCTAGCACGCGCGCAGGTTTGCTACAGTAATAGAAGATCTAGTTGGACCTAGTCAAACTAGTTGTTTCAAACCATTTAATTCGTGTCATGATGAAAATGACCGTTTTTGACTAACCACTTAAGTCCATTTAATTAGAGATTAAAATCTGATTAATTGTCATGTTAATTACAAGATTTAATATCTCGTTTATTACAAATGAATGTCTTGTTTTAATACAAGATTAAATGACATTAATCTTGATGTGTGTATATATGAACATGGTAGTTCATAATCTTGGTGAAAAGAAAAATATATACACTAAAGAGTTCTTTTTGTTCCATGAAAAATTTAGAGAGGAGTACTCTCTAAATTATTCTTTTCACAACTTCACATTTTCCTAATTGCATAACACCAAATTATACCCGGTGTAATCTCGGGCGCGAGAGCCATCTCCGGCAGTACAACTACTGCTTCGATTGTTGTATCCTGGAAACAGACCGTCTGAGAGGAGGCGCGGAATCTGTTTTAAGGGCCCCGTGTCTAACACGATCCTCAACCAAAACCGTCAACGACAGGTTGTTCATTCTTGCAGCGGAGGTTTGTACAAGATGGTGCGGTTGAAGTTCTTCCAAAGATGCTGGCTTGAATCAAGATTGGTACAATTAAATTGTATTTTATATTTCTTTATTTATTTTTTGTAACCGGTATTGTACTAGTCGAATTTCCTACAAATAACGAGAGTCTCGTTATTATTTATTATTTTTATTAATATTTTAATAAAAAGTGAACCTAGTTCCTACAGACAACACCCTCATCCATCATTTTGCAAACGCGTATCGTGAACCACAACAAAGTCTTGACGACGATGAAGATGATGATTACTTTCAAGAACAACAACAACAAGAAGAAGAAAAAGAAGAAGAGGAAGAAGAAGAAGAAGAAGAAGAAGAAAATGATGACGTTCAAGAAATTGTCCCAACCGTCCGACAACATTGGACGAGCGAGGAGGAGGAGGTGGCCTTGGTGAAGGTGTACTTGCACATCTCCGAGAACAAGAAACATGCCAACGAGCAAAGAAATGATACGTTTTGGAGACGGGTCATTAATCATTTTAGCCGACTTCCCGGTGCAAAGGAACGAAACATGGACCAAATGACGTCGAAATGGACGGATTTGAACGGGAAAATTAGTAAGTTCAACGCTTGTTTCATTCAAAATGTATGTTTTTTATAAAGTTTAAATCTTTTTTATAAACTCTTATTTAAAAAAAATACAGTTTTTTTTAAATACAGAAAACTGTTTTTTTTTAACAGAAACAATTTTTATTTTTTTTTAAACAGAAAACAGTTTATTAAAAAAAACAGAAACAATTTATTAAAAAAAACCAGAAACAATTTTTATTTAAAAAAAACAAAAACAGTTTAAAAAAAACAGTTTCTCAGTTTATTTAAAAAAACAGAAAACAGTTTTTTTATTAAAAAAACATAAAACAGTTTATTTAAAAAAAACAGAAAACTGTTTTTTTATAAAAAAACAGAAAACAGTTTATTTTTTTTTTTTAAACAGAAAACAGTTTATTTCTTTTAAAACAGAAAACATAATTCTTTTTTTTTAAAATACATAACCTTTTTATATTTTTTTAGAACCGAAATCCACAAAGTGGAGCGAGCGAGGCGACAATCATGCGACAAGCCACCGAAGAGTATTGCAATCTCTACAAAAAGATGAGTTTTCCACACGTGGCAGCATGGGAAGTTGCGAGAAATCACTCTAAGTGGGTCCCGCTTGAGTTGGTTGACATGCGTGGTCCTACCGCTCCAAAAAACGAGGAGGTTCGAAAAGATCAAAGACATCCGATTCGGGGAACTACACGACTTCCGCGTCGGATAACTTGCCCCAAATGAATTTAAACGAAGACCCCCTTGACGAACCCGATCAACCCTTGACGACCCCGTTGAAGAAGATACACCTACAAGGCCACGCCGCAGGAGAAGTGGTGAATCGTCAAGCAAAGGAAAGGAAGCGGTGGCGGAGTAGATCTTCAGAATCGAAGAGGAGAAAATGACGCAATACAAGAAGGCCGAACAAAGAAAAGATAAAATTATGTCCGTAAAAGTTGAACGCGAGCAGGCGTACATGGGACACTTGAAAACGGTTGAAAGACAAAATGATTTAAAAATCTTGTGTGAAAAGCACGCTCATCTCGACGAACCGTTTAAGTCAATTGTAATTCAACAAAAGCGCAAGATTTGCGCAAAGTGGGGTTGGGAGATGCCACCCGTTTAATTTAAGTTTTTTTTCCAATGTTTAGTTGTTTTTTTACTTTGCTATGTAATTTATTTTTTAATTTTAATGAAATTTATAATTTAGTGTTTTATTGTTAATTTCTAATTTTAAAATAAAAATTAAAAAAATTTGGGAGTGATAGAATTCTATCACTAGTGACCACCGCCACTACAAAATGGTTGTGAGTGATAGAATAGTGGCTGATGACATGGCAGGAGTTGATTGGATATTGTGAGTGATAGAATTCTATCACTAGTGACCACTCTCACTCCCCTTATGGGCTGTTTGGTAGCCTCTTAATGACCATTCAGATGATACCTCTTAATGGTTTAAAACCTCTGAATGAATAAGAGGTAACCTCAAGTTTGAATGGTTAAGAGGTAACCTCTGAATGGTAAATCATCACATATCACATTCTTCTACCTTCTCATTAGTAAAATTCTTAATGGTTCCGTTAAGAGGTAGCCTCTTAATGGCCATTCAGAGGCTACCAAACAGCCCCTTAGCTTCAATCTTATATTTTTAGAGAGCCTTTATGTGATAAGTGGCAATTATGTAAGAAAGAGGGTTATGATACTTTATATAATTTAAGTGTGTAGTGGAGTTATATATGTATGGGCTTTATATGTGTCACACCCCAACCAATGGCGGAAACATCGGAGTGAGACGAAAACGAGATTGCAAGAGACTTCATAACACTATTTGTGATAATATTTAATAAACCGATTTCATTTCATAAAGTAAATTGTCAAACATTTCATAAATTCAAATAACAACATGTCCGAAACATAACAATAACAAAATTTGATACAACATATTAAACCTATCATGTCTATATGTGTATCTAAGCATCGTCGCGACTTCATTTCATAGCAATCATCATCCTGAACCTGTAACATGTTTAAAATAAAGTTCAATGCAAAAGCAAAGGCGAGTATACAAGTTTGATACGTACATAGCATAAAAGATGATTAAACAATTCCTCATAGCAAGCATGTGATTCAAGATAAACAATAAATTCGGCATGTGTCTAACATATCAAACGAATGATGAAACGCAATATGCTCATGACATAACCACAAGTCTACGGGCGGTGCGTTAATCCTATAGTGTTATATATGTCACGGATAGGCTCGTACGAAGTTAATGATAAGTCTAACACAAGATGTCCTCAACCCAAGTTTAAAGTATCAAGCAATCACGTATACAAGCATGTTATAGGAATGTTCGTGCATTTAAGTAAAATGTTCATGTGTAAGTTTTGGTAAGTAAACATGTTACACCCCAAAAAGTGATAAAAGTAAATAGGGGAATTCGAGTATACTCACGGTTTTGCAAGTTGTTCCTACTTGAATCCGAGAGTAAGTTGGTTGTAGGATTAGCTAGTTGGAGCACCTTGTCCTTCTACACAAGGAAACATAGGCGTGTGAGTTTGGGAATACGAAAGATTATAGATTCGGAATGTAAAAAGTATGAACATAGACATAGTAAAATAATCATTTAGCACACATGATACTTGTCTTGACACTATGAAACTCTAAGGAGTTTAAATGTTTTCATGGAACAAGGTTCCATTAGAATCGTGACAAGTTATCAAGGTTTAAAATGATATAATCTAGTACCTTGACATATGAACACTAGTTCATCATCAAAGTTTCGATTATTTGGATAATGTGTATATGTATTATATAGGTTATGTAATTATATACATTAATATGTCAAGCATGAGGTAAAAGATTCACATCTTCATTTAGGTACCTCTAAGAATCATGGAAGTCATGTAGGAGGTAGGAAGAAAGTCTTCCATTTAGGTACCTCTAAGTGTTCACCACTACACTTGATGTAAAAACAATCAAGGAGGGTCATGAACTATGAATAATACAAGAACATAAACAACTACTCTATAAGAAATCATCAAGTAATGTGGGGATTTTATGTTGAACAACCCAAGTTAGTCCATAATCACACCTACATTAAGTCTTGGACTTAAACATTACTTGTGGGTTAAACCCTTGACAAAACAGAAAGTTTGTGAGGATTAATCCTCTGATTTTGAATGTCTCAACCTTGTTTTTAAGCCTAACTAACCATAGAAGTGGTTATAAGCATAAGGACATAGGTTTGAGATAAGTTTCCTCAAGTTTAATTAAGTTTTAACAAAGTGTTTGTACAAAACAGAAAGTTTCTTGCACTTATAACCCTTTTATGATGATGTTCCATCCTTGGTTTTCCATGGGAAACCTATGGAAACATCCCTAGGGTTGTTCCAAGTGCTAAGAAGCAAGAAAGGATGAAGAAGATGGAAGATAAGTGAGGTTAAACTCACTTTTGCAACTTGAGATGATTCTGACTTTGGCTACTGATTTTGCACCTGATTTGGAGTGATTAGAGAATGGATTAGTGAGTTTGTAAAGTGAATCAAGTGTGGGATTGAGTTGGGTTTTATAGGGGGTGATTAGGTGAGGTTAGTTGAGTTATTAATGAAGAAAACACACCAAGAAAACACAAAATTGACCAATCTTGGAGCTGGTTGCAACATTCTGCAGGATTGAGGGCGTGGCGTCGCGCCACAGCAAACACCCATACCCGTTGCGCGACGCAATGTTCCGAAAATAAGTTTAAATCTTGACACTTTAGCCCCCTGTAGTTTATGTTTTAGGGTTTTTAAGGGTTTTAGGGGTTGTTTTCGGCCTTTTAGCAAAGTTTAAGGATAAATCAAGTATGAGGAACATAAACCAAATATAATTAAGTGTATGAATGTCGTATTTAAGTATCGTTTATGATCCAAACACGTTTTATGCATAAGTTTCACGTATTTACAAGTTTAGCAAATAGTTTCCAAGAATCACGAATATGCATAAATTGTTTCACGAAATTAAATGTATGAGCATGTATGAAGTACGTATAACACAAGTTTAAAGAAGTACGAATTTTATTTATGATCCAAGTCTCGAATTTTACAACGATTAAAACGAAAGAACGATTACAAGAACACAAGACTACCAAAAATGGAAATACAAACAAGACTTGCTATAAATGGAAAGTACGAAGAAGCAGGGCGTTACAATATGTATGTATATATATGTGTGTGAGCGGGGAAGGAATGTTAACGTCGTAATATACATAGCGGGGAGGTAAAAAACTTAGGGGCTATTTGGCAACATCTGAATGGTTAAGTGCTGAACCAGTAAGAGGTCTGAACCAAAGGCAATATCAAACGTGTCAAGGCTCTTCGGGTGGAAACGATGTAATGGAAATGTTAAAGGCGATGCAAGTTGAGATGCAACGAAGGAATCAGCTTGATGATGCTCGCATTCAAAAAGACGATATCCGTGATAAAGCAATTCAGTCGTTGACTACCCAAATGAGTCAACTTGCAAGTGATGTGGCGATATTGAAGAAGGCAAAAGGCCAACTACAAAGTGACATGGTGACAAACCCCAAAAACATTAAAAGTGTTAATATCAATGTGGTAAGTACCGTTCCTAATAGTGAATTTAATGAAACATTGCTAACTTCTTTGTATCAAGTGAACAAAATTTGACGTGATGTCGTGGTCACAATCAAATTTAATCCAAATACTACTAGATAGCTAGCGGTAAGTGGGTATCGAACACAGGGAGTTTGTGGAATATGTGTTATTTAGAAGTATATCTAAGTGAACTAAATTATACTAATTGCAATAAAAGTAAATTCAAAGAGTTGGATAGTTTGATTGATTTTTAAGAACTAATATTACTATTCTAATTGTAAAATGAAAGTTTGGTTTGTAAACAGTTTAGGAACAAATGACCATCCTAGGTTTCCGGTTTGCTTTGACATTCATGTTAACATTCAACTAGAAAGAACCACATAGACATGGTTCATGTGTTGTTACTTGTCGTGATGAAAGGGAACTAAGTACTCGGATTCCAAGAACGCGAGGTTGTTACCCGATGACCAATTAATCAATACCCAATCCTAATCCCGCCCATGATATATCGATTGCCAACGGCACCAAGAACGTATGGTTTAGACTAAGATTAACATACAAATTAACAATTTACGAACAAGCAAACAACACACCATAATAAACAAACAAAAGTTGCAAGTCTATTATTCTAGAAATAAGAATCAAAACACAAATGTCTTAGACAAACCTTCAACCTAGGATGATCACCATAAGTTTAGCCACTCATGACTTGGACAATCATCATCACATGCATATCAATGTTCATAGGAATTAAAAACACTAACAAGATGTTTAGAAATTGTTTCAAGCTCTCAAGAACACCCAAAAATCGCCCCTAGACTGCTGGTAACCGAATGGGATTGATTGGAATTGAAAAGACACAATAAAACATCATAAAATAGGGCAGTTACACATTTCTCGCTGGCCTCCACCATAAGCTACGGTGGCCACCGTAGCTTACGGTGGCTTGGAATGGCTTACAGTGGGTCTCTACTGCCTTACGGTGGAAGAAAAATGCTGGGGGCTACCGTAATTTACGGTAGCTACGGTAAGTTACGGTAGCCTTCAACACGCAATTTTGTTTTCTTCATAACTTTTTCGTTTCAACTCCGTTTTCTTCACCGTTTTCGCCTACGTTCTCGTAATTTCGTCCTCTATAATGCTATCCTCTTAATTCTTCAATTCCAATAATTGAGTTTTTTCATTTATTCTCCGTCTTTCAATCTCCAATCCATTCGCGTCTATTCGAAGCTTTATTTCCCCACTTTTAGGCCCCAAATGTACCTGAAACACAAGCAACCGTAGTTATCTAATTCTAGACAATTACGTGATCAAATGCGAGATTAACTCGTCTTTTAACACACTTAAGGGTTGTCCTACGGACCACCCGTCAGGGGGTGTTTGTTTTTTTGTTAAAAGAGCTTCAGGACCTCTTATGTCTGCGCCACGCAGACCACGCGCAGACGTTTGAGTCTTCAAAGTGTTTGGTTTCTCGAAGACCTTTCATTAAAAAAGGTATGCGAGACCTCTTTGTGGTGCAGACTTCGATCAATGTCTTCATACCTCTTCTCCTCCTTTTTTTTACCAGATATCAAAAATACACAAAACCCTAGCTCCTTCTCCATCTTCTCCTTCTCCACCTCCTCCACCCCTCCACGCCGCCTCCCTCCTCCCTAGTCACCGAAACCAACGCCTCATCCCTCCTCTCTCCTCTCCGCCACTTCTCCTCCTCCACGCCGCCACTCCTCCTCCTCCTTCTCCTTCTCCTACGCCGCCGCCGCAGAACGAGGATGAAGAAGACGATCGGTACGGAAGTTGTTATCGAACGTATCGGACCAGGCGGATTGGTTGCTCCGTCGGATTGGTTGCGTTTGCGGGGGTGTATCGCAGGAATATTATCGGAATTGTGATGGTTTTGAACCGGAGATTCAGATCGAGGTTGTCGTTGAGCAGCGATTACACAGAGTAGACGTTCACGGAGGCAACAGGAGCATACGCTGATGGTGTTGGTGAGGTCAGTGTAATGGTTCTTACACCTCATCTATAGATATACAAATATGTATTTATTTAGGTATCTACGTGTATGATGTAAGTGGATTCAGGTAATGAGTTTGATTAAGGTGTTTGTGTAACTTGATGAATGAATTAGAGAGATTATGATGGTGAATCTGAGTTTGTGTTATCAGATTATTATGTAGAGAATTGGTGTTTAAATTTCGATTATAATTATTGCTTTTGATTATGTTAATAAGTTAATTATTGGTGTTTAAATTCTGATTATGCTTAATTGATTCGCGCCTAGCTTACAGAAGTTAAAAAAACAAACAGTCTTCTTCTTGCAGACTGCAAAGGTTTGATCCACCTCTTCTGCTACAGATGTCTGCAGATGTGGTCAGCAGACTGCAGACGTTTTACCTCTGAAAAAACAAACAACACCTAAGTGCTGAACCAGTAAGAGGTCTGAACCATTAAGTGCTGAATCAGTAAGAGGTCCGAACCATTAAGTGTTGAACCATGAGCTTCAATCTTAGTAAATTGGAAAAGGAAACTGTAAAGGGAATGTTGTTTTCACTGTCAGGAGTTAAAAGCATGAGTTTCAGTCTTAGTTTTTTAGAACATTCTTAGTGCTGGACTCGGGTATTTAAGTTTCAACTATAGTGGGTAAGGATGAGTTTTCCCCTCTAGGTTTCATGTTCGAGTCTGGGTGATAGGGATTTTCTCATTGAGAGGTTTAAATTGGGGATCTTGTGCGAGGGGCTCTCTAGCGCGGACTCCTTTAAGACAACGTATGCTAAACCTCCCGACATTCGCGAATAATTCACACCTTTCAAAAAAATCTTAGATTTTTAGAGTGGGAGGGTGGTCAATAAAACCATCTTGGATTTCATTAATCTTACAATCTCACCTATTTTTATTCTTAACTTTTTTTGAACAGCAAACTCAATTTATTCATCAACAAGTGTATTTACAAATAGGGCTGTAAACGAACCGAACGAACACGAACAAGGTCATGTTCGTTCGTTAAGGAAATTAACATGTTCGTGAACTGTTCACGAATGCATACCGAACATAAGTTTATGTCCGTGTTCGTTCGTTAAAGAAATTCAGTTATTCAAGAACAGTTCGTGAACACTGGTCTCGAACACAAACGAACACAAGCAAATAAAAACGAACAAAAAAGTACATTTAACTTGAAAATAAAAAATAAAAACATTGATATCCTTAAACATTATATAAGTAGTTAAACACAAGCATCAAATGATAATTCAAAACATAAGAAGTCTACTACACTACCAAACAATGAATCAAGTTTAACTAACTTAGACATAATTATCCCAAAAATGGTTTAGAATGTCCAAATTTTAGCTAACTTAGAAAAAATAGGGTTTCAAGTTTTCAATAGATGTTTATTATTTATTATTTTTTTAATATAATCAAACGAACACGAATGAATATGAACGAACGTAACCGAACATATTATCGAACGTTCACGAACGCAGTCGAACGAACGAAGCCTGTGTTTGTTCGCTAAGCTAAGCTAATCGAACGGAATTTTTTGTTCGTGTTCGTTTGTTAAGCTAATCGAACGAACATAAACGAACTTCCCGCCGAACGGTTCACAAATTGTTCGCTAAATGTTCGGTTCGTTTACAGCCCTATTTACAAAGGATTGACACCAGCAAGTAACTAGCCCAACCTTTACATCATCACCCATTTATTCCTCTACCCATACAGGTGCTTAAATAGAAAATTACAACTCGAAACGCAACCACTTCGCCCAATCCACATCAATAGAAAATTAGCTTTCCCCTCTTGATGAATCTTACCACTCCTTTCCAAGGAGAAACTTTTAATAATACCTTATCTCCTACTTGGAATTCCAATGGTTTTCGCCTGTTATCAGCATAACTCTTTTGTCGATAGCGTGCTGCTTTTAGTCGTTCCTTGACTTAAATAATCTTGTCCGTTGTTTCTTGTACTATTTCTGGTCTAGATAGTTGTTTTTCTCCAATTTCTGCCCAACAGACTGGAGTTCGGCACTTTCGTCCATAAAGTGCTTCGAATGGTGCAGCATTGATGCTGGTATGATAGCTGTTATTATAGGAAAACTCTATCAATGGTAAGTGATCATCCCAATTTCCTTCGAAATCAATCACACAAGCTCTAAGCATATTTTCCATTGTCTGAATTGTCCTTTCGCTTTGTCCATCCGTTTGAGGATGATAAGCGGTGCTTGAATTCAGTTTTGTTCCCATTGCTTTTTGGAAACTTGTCCAAAAATGAGAAGTAAAACGGCTATCTCCATCAGAAACAATTGATAAAGGAATTCCATGTAATGAAACTATTTCATTTACATATAACTTGGCTAACTGTTCCATACTGACAGTTTCCTTCATTGGTAGGAAATGAGCAGACTTTGTTAACCTATCTACGATCACCCATACTGTATCATTACCTTTTCGTGTCTTGGGTAATTTGGTAAAAAAAATCCATTGTTATCAATTCCCATTTCCATATCGGCATTTCTAATTGCTGCAACAAACCTGAGGGTTTCTGATGTTCAGCTTTGACCTATGAACAGGTTAGACACTTGGCAACATAAGCTGCTATATCCTTTTTCATTCCTATCCACCATAAATTCTTTCTTAAGTCTTGATAAATCTTATCACTTCCAGAATGTATCGTATACTTAGACTTATGGGCTTCTTCTAGTATTCGGTGGCGTAGGTTTCCTAATTTGGGTATCCATGTTGTTTTCTTATGGAATTTCCAAATTCCATCTGTTCCTTGTTCTAATTCCTTAATCATCCCTTTCAATTTTTCAGTATCATCCTTGATTACTGATTCTTGTATGGCTCTAATTTGTTCATTTAAATCTATCTGTAGATTTAATTTAAGAGAACGTACACTTTTTGTTTTTTCGTGATACTTTTGACTTAAAGCATCAGCTACGACATTCGCCTTTCCTGCATGGTACTGGATATTACAATCATAATCACTAAGAATTTCCATCCAGCGTCTCTGTCTCATATTTAACTCCTTTTGCCCAAAAATTGTCACACCCCTATTTTCCACGTGTCACCGGTGGGCCCGGTGGGGAGTATCGTGACGTAGTTGATATCATCATAGACAAACAACACAATATAATAATGCACAGCGGAAGCAAAGATAGATTCATTTCAACTTTAAATAAAATGTAATAATAAATATCACAAGTAGTTGAAACGGATCCACAGGCGGATCAAAAACAAAATAAGATATTGTTCAACAGCTTATTGTCGTCCAAGCTTGCGAGACTTATTGTGGACGCTCTAGAAGACAACCAGCCTATTACGTGTAGTACCTGCACTTAACCTTTTGGGAAAAATACGTCAGTTTACACTGGTAAATACAATTTAACTGACTCATTTTTAAAATGATTGAAAATTGATTTAAATGCTCATGGCACAAAATATTTTATAACTTGGGATAATTATATTACATAATCTTGTAAAGGATTTACATGTTACTTATGCGTTCAGTAGCCCGGTTCGTGTCGGGTTAAAGATCAATAGACACACCACAATATTGAGTTATACACTTGACAGGTGTACGCCTACACCCCGTGCTCAGGTCGTGGCCATCTCGTAAGATAATGCCGAGGATATCCGGGACATGGTCATTAACCCCCCAAAGGCTTTAAGCAATAAAACATACATTCAAAACAGGCATTTCAATAAATTTAACCTCTATTCGATTAAAGAATTCGATGCCGGACCAAGCGGTATTTTATATACCGTACCCCAAGCCCGTATAGGGAAAATAAGTCAAAAAGTATTTACCTTGGTAAGTATATATCTCAATAAGCAAAAAGGCAGGTAGCTTTTGCCGGTGCTCCTAATCTGGAACGAAGGTTTATAAATAACCTATTAGATTTCTAACGGCCTTTAATTAAGCTAAAGCTTAGACCGGTTATTTAAAAAGGACGAAACGGTTCACACGCACGATTAAGCGAAGACCGGAAAGAATATGATTTAGACCCGACAAGTTTGAATACTTGTATAATATGGGTATACTAAATATATTCTGGATTTTGATACAAAAACGATAATGTTTGACCCGTCTCGGTCAATTTATGCAAACTAGTTACATAAACCGAACCGTATGCGAAAAGAGCGTTACGGGTAACAGTAAGAGTCATATGCAAGTTCCCTGATATAATATGCTATAAATATGATATAATATCAGCAAAGTGTCTTCTATTATGCCCGGAACGGATTTAAACTCAACTTATGCCTTATAGGGGCAATTTGGTCATTTAAAAGATTATAAAAGAGTTATATCGGAAATCTGAGTTACAGGCCTGGTCCATACAGTAAATATATTTAATTTTACATATTATAACAGTAGGGTATGACCCATAAGTGAAAATTATCATTTAAAACAAAACTATGCACCATAGGGGCATTTTGGTAATTTCACAAAGACTAAAAATGTCAAAATTGGAAACCTGAGTTTATAAACTTATACTTACTGTTATTTTATAAAAATATACTAAAAACATCAGTAGGTATTAACCTTATAGGTTTAATATGATTATAGTACATACTATGCGATAAAAATGCGTAAAAAAGCGATTTGGAGCCATTTCCGGGTTTGTACAAGAAAGCTGATATTTTCATATTTCCAGAATGCTCAAAATATTATATTTATCAAATAAAATCAGTATAAAAAGGTTTGGGGTCAAAAGGATTTATAAAACTCATTTTATAGCCCAAAAGGGCAAAACCGACAATAATCGATTTAAGGCTAAAACTCTATGATCAAATCAGTTTAAAAATTATTAAAAATCCTTATAATTCCCAAAATATTATATAACAACAGTAGGTATATATTTTGATGTCAAAAATTAGGTTTTGATAGGTGTTATGCTCATAACGCCGTTTAATTAATAATAACCGTTCTATTTGCGATATTGAGCACAACTCACAATCCAGACCTCGGATTGATGTCAAATTTTCGGTGCAAGTTTATAAATCAGTAACAAAGGTTTCTACTCTTTCACTTTTTCAAAAATTGCGTTTTATAGCAAAAAGGGCAAAATAGTCATATTTAAGCATAAACCGGTAACATGCATATGAATCGGTTAAACATGGAACCAAGATGTAAAATTCCAGAAAGTTAAACATATATGAAAGTTGGTCTAAAATATGCTCTAGTGCAGATGTTAACATGCATGTACGGATCAAAACCGATAGTCAAAGAAAAAGTCCATTTATGAGACTTTCGGTTCCGATTCGGGTGTAA
Source organism: Helianthus tuberosus (assembly GCA_030545235.1). Taxonomy (NCBI): domain Eukaryota; kingdom Viridiplantae; phylum Streptophyta; class Magnoliopsida; order Asterales; family Asteraceae; genus Helianthus; species Helianthus tuberosus. Next base: position 23,795,211 of record CM060354.1, read on the forward strand.
TACAGAAAATTGTCGAGTTGATCAAGTTGAAACATGTTCTTACATTATTTATAAAGTTATTTTGATGATTGTCACGGCCCACGACCCGGTTTGACCCGTTTCAGGAGCCGCGGCAGAAAATACTGCGGTATTTATTTAATTGAGTTTAACAGCGGAAACAGGATCGTTTAAAGCTAAAATTTTTCCCCGATTATTTTATTTCACAATTCGGGATAAAACCCTGATAATTTACAATAGTATGATTTTTCTTAGGAAATCGTTATGTTACAAAACTTATTGCTTTATTTTATAATGAGCCACTATTTTAAGCTTGAAATGCTCCCCAGCACTTTTCCTGATTTACAACAGATCACCTGAAACATGTTTGAAAAAGGTTTTGTCAGCGGGAAATACTGAGTGAATCATTTTATTTACTAAAATGACACATTTGTTATAATTTACAGTATTAAGAGCGATTACAATGTTTCTATTATCAAACCAACTACCCACGGTACTTGTCACTCGACCGAATCTGTGACTATGGTCATATCCCCCATTGGCTGCCCCAATGGTGACGATTATCAAGTAATGTATACAAAACCCGCATACCGGCTGTAACTTGGTGATTACAAAAACTTAATCCCCGTAATTATAACTTTGAATAAAACATGATTTTGTAAATAGATTTGATAAAAAGAGAGAATGACTCACAAACTGTGAGAAAAGAAGAATGACTCACATTGCTGATTTAATATGGTCAGAGTCTAATCTATGATTTAGCCTTGTTAACCTAATATAAATAACAATGCACACAAAACTGGGTTAGTAATCAATCCAGCAATTACGATAATTTACGAGATCAAATTCTCACAATGAATGTCAAAATGCAATACTTTGTCCATCGAATTAACGATGATCCGTTGAATTAACAACGAACGACAAGGTATAATACTTTACCCATCGAATTAACGATAATCCGTTGAATTAACAACGAACGATAAAGTATAATACTTTACCTATCGAATTAACGACAATCCGTCAAATTAATGACGAACGATAAAGTATAACCCTAATGTGGGCGGCACTTAAACATTCATTGGATATCTTGATCATCGGATAAATGAATCGTAGCAGCGATTGTGCTAATACCCTGTTTTGTAGCAGAATTTCGATACCCGGGGGTTGAATTCTGGAATATCAGCTCGTAATACAGTGTATTTGTGAGAATTATTTCGACGTAATGTGTTCAATTTTCGAATGCCAATGTCTGCTATTTATAGGTGAAATTTGGGAAGCCCTGCGCATCGTAGGCCTAACATACCCTGCGCATCGTATGGTCTCTTAAGCTAGCTGCGCATCGTAGACCATACATACCATACGCATCGTAGGGCTTGAAAAATAGGCCTATAGACTAGCCACGACTGGGACTAGCCTTGATGAGTCAGTACTTTCATATTTCAGTTATTTGACAACGAAATTTAAGGATAATTATCAACTAGGGTTTACCCCTCCTGAGTTTTAGGGGCCCTAATCCTGATTCTGAAAATTATGAAACTTTTAAGGTTTGCTCAGAATCACTTGGGTGTCTCAATTAGGGTTTCCTATTGGTCAAATTACTTTAATAATTATGACTTTTGATGAGAGTCGTTACATTCTCCCCAACTTAATAAAAATCTCGTCCTCGAGATTTACTGGAATAATTGAGAATACTTTCTCTTCCTTTTTGATTCTAGTTTCCAAGTATATTAGGATCCTGTCTTTGAATCCTACTTTACTTAACACTATTTGTTTACCTTTATATCTTGGAAATGTACTACCAAAGATTCGTCTGATAGACATTTCTGGAGATTGGATATAAAATAAATCATATATTCCAACTAACCTTCCTGGTAGTTGTAAATTATAAATAACTGATCCAATATGTTGAATTTACTGGAAATGATCCTACCTACTTTTGGACTTAGTTTTCCTTTCTTACTCCTTTCCAAGGAGATACTTTTAATAGTATTTTGTCTCCAACTCGAACTCCAACGGCTTTTATCTATTATCTGTATAATTCTTATGACTATCTCTTGCCGTTTTCAGTTTTTCCTTTGTGATACTGAATATCACAATTGTAGTCACTTAGGATTTTCATCCATCTTCTTTGCCTCAAATTCTTTTTGCCCAATTATATATATCTTAACTTCTTATAATCTGTATAGATAGTATCCTTACTTCCATACAGATAATATCTCCAAATCTTAAGGCAAAATTATGATTCCTAATTCTAACTCTTGAGTGATATAATTCCTTTGTATCTTTTTCAATTGTTTTGATGCATATGCAATTACCTTTTTGCATTGCATTAAGGAATATCCAAATCCTAGCTTTGAAGCATTACCGTATACTTCCATTTGGTAATTATGGCTATCTTAGCAAGATCTAAGTGAATACCTTCATGATTCACCATATGATCTAAAATCGCACTTCTAGCAGCCAAAATTCATTCTTCGAAAATTTGGCGTAAAGCTTTTCTTTTCTTAACAAAGTTAAGAATACATGCCAGTGCTGTCAATGTTCTTTCCTACTTTTGTAATAAATAAGTATATTATCTATGAAGACAATTACCAATTTATTCCAATAGAATTTACAGACCCTATTTATCATATCCACGAATGCTGCAGTTGTATTCTTTAATCCGAAGGGCATGACTGTAAACTATTAATGACTATTGCTAGTTCTGAAAACAGTCTTAGGTATATCTTCCTCTGATACTTTTAATTAATAATATCCGGAACATAAGTTGATCTTAGAAAAATATCTATCTTCCTGGAATTGATCGAATAGATCATTAATTCTAAGTAATGAGTATTGATTCTTAATTATAACCTTATTCAATTTCTTATAATCAATACACATTCTTATTGAAACTTTCTTTTTTTTTTCTTAACAACCAATATTGTGCTAACCGATAAGGTTTCCTGGCTTATTGGTAAAATTCCTGGAATTGATAAATCCTAAATTCTATCTTCATATCTGATGGTAATCCAGATAACTTTTCTGGAAATATATCTGGGTATTCTGAAATTACAGAAATTTCCTTGATTTCTGTATCTTTAGTATTAATGATTACTAAAATCATATATACCATTCCTTGCTTTCGTTCATATTTAGCAATTTCCATTACTGATATGAATTTCATAGACTTACATGGTTTATCTCCTGTAATCATAATTACTTCTCTGATGGTTGATTGAATTTCTAAGAAATTCTGATCACAGATAATGATCACAACATTGAATTCAACTAATTTCATAGATAATAGGGTTGCAGAAAACTTATAACTTATTTCTATGTTCTGCATAACCTTATTTATTCTAAATGAATTCCCATCTGCCATTTCTAATATAGAAATTTATCTAATGCTGGTTATCGGAAAGTTAAGAGTTTGGCAGAGTAAAGTATTTATAAAACTTTGGTTTGCACCAGAGTCAAATAATACTTTTATGTAAACGTTGTAAGCTAAGAACATACCGGCTATCACATCTAGAATCACCTCGGCTTCATGAGTAGTCAACTAAAAGGCTCTCTTATTCCTTTTTGCTCCTTCTGCTGGTTTGGCTTGATTGTCGAATGGTTTATTCAGTTTTGGACAATCTGGCCTAAGATGTCCAGTTTCTCTACAGTTGTAGCAAACTGAAACTTTCTTCCTCCTACAATCTTCTTCTTGATGCCCTGGAATCTTGCAAAAATTGCAATATCCTTTGCATCTTCCAAAATGCTTCCTTTTGCAAAATTTGCAAAATGGACTAGTAGAAGATTGCCCATTCCATCCTTTCTTGAAATTGTTACGGTTACCCGCATTGAATTCTTGGGTAATCTTTTGGGCTACTTCCTTCCTTCTATTTTCTTCTCTTGTCCGTACTAGCTCGTCAGTTATAGTATTGGCTAATTCCACCGCATCATCAATCGTGCGAGGTTTCGCAGCTTTGACGATATTACGGATCTCAGAAATTAATCCCCAAATATAACGAGAAATAAGTACCGGTTCTGGCGAAGCCAGGGTTGGTACCATTCTAGCATATTCGAAGAATGTCGTAGTATACCCTCGACAATCTATATCTATCATCCGGTGGGTTAGAAACTTATTTGCCATTTGTTCCTTTTCATACTCGGGACAGAATTTTCTTTCTACAAGACTCTTAAATTCTTCCCAGTTCATAGCATACGCCATCCTTCTTCCTTTTGCTTGTAACATCGTATTCCACCATTCTAGCGCCCCTTCTTTGAAAAGATTTGATGCATACATGACCTGATCATCCTGAGCACATTTACTTATGGCAATTACTGCCTCGGTTTTCTCTAACCAACCCAGTGCTGCAGTCGCTCCTTCATTGCCTGCAAACTCAGTGGGTTTACAAGCAAGAAATTCCTTATAAGTGCAACCAGGCGTTGCAACTTTCCTTTTCTTAGGGAGCGGAGCTTGCCGTGGTTCATTATCATGGTTAACATGATTACCGCCTTCATTTACGCTATTACTGAAATTATCTTCAGAAATGCGTTTACTAGGAATAACTTGTTGTGGTTCTATTGGATTTTTAACAGCAGCAATGATTGCTGGAATAACATTGGCTATCCCTTGAGCAACTATTCCTGGAATAGTGTTGGCTATCTCTTGAGCAATGATATTTTCTATATCTTGCGTAGTCACATATTGATTCCCCGATTGTTGCTCAGATTGATTATTCTCATTAACTGGTTCATTATTAGCGTTTTCCATCTGATATCTATTTTATAGATATATAATTAGTATAAAGGAAATAATCCTATGTCACAATTTAATTGCACATAATCACGTAACCAAATATACACACAGAATTTGAAATTTTCTAAAATTTCATTAGTTATAAAGATTATATCATGCTTCTTATATACACCCGTTTTATTATTTATTTTACACATACTGATTTTACTGTTACTATTATACAACCATAGTTTCATAATCCCCTATCCTTTATCAGATGATGTTTTAGTAACGACGTTTCTTCTCATCGTATTTCCAGGAGATCTGTCCCAAAGTCTCTTGGATCCTATTCCCAGCATCCATGTTGTCAAAATGATGGAGTTCAGTCCTATTCTCGTTACTTATTGGTAAATTTGGTAAAGGTTCTGGTTTGAACTTAGGAAAAAGCCTATAGGGATGGTTTTGTAACAGTATTTCATTATCCAACCATTCGTCTATATTCCAGTGATTCAAAGAATTTGGAATAGATGGTTCTAAGTTCATAAAATTATTTTCATTAACAGGTTCAATAGTATCATCGGTTGCCATTATAAAATCTAATTCTTCTTGAGATGGTAATTCATCCATTTGCCTAGAACTTTCCCCAATTTCCATTTTCTTAGGCTTAGGTTTCTCGAGAGGTAAAGCATTGAATTCTATAGGTTCTTCTATATCTGGTATATACTTATTAAAATCTCTGGAAACTTCGATTCTTACTGGATAGAGATTTAAATTCTGAAGGGCTTCCGACAAATCACTCATGCTGTTTAGTAACATACACACAATTTCTAAGTCATAACAAAATTTTATAGAACAACTTTTTAAATAGTATTTCATACTACCAAAACATTTAAAACATACTAGGTTTTATTTGTAATTTATTTATAAATTTTCTTGACTGTAAATAAAAATACTAAACTTTAAATCAGAATATTTAAAGATTTATATTTATTATCACAGTAGTTAACATATAAAAATCTATATACTAAATAAGTATGACGACTTAATTTATATATATTAACTAGTCATTATCATGGTGGATATTGATTAGTGATGCCTTGTTTAAGCATAGGTGATCAGTCCATGCCTAATTAAGGCTAGGTTATCCAATATCTGCCTTTGATAATAACCCTAGTATTTAAAATAATCTTAATACCACTTACTATTAATATATTATTATTAATAATAAAATTATTAATAATAAATAACTAAACAATAATTTTAAATAAAAGTATACTTCAAATATAAAAATATAATTTCTTTACCACAATATAGTAATACTATATTAGGTAATTCCATATATTAATCAAATATATAATGTTTTTCAATTAACAATAATAGAGTAACAAATAAAAATCTGCCCATATTAAAATTAACAAATAGCCAGTTAATAAAACACATAATTACCTAATAGTAATCAGGAAAAAAAAAATTAAGTATTTCTAAATACTTAATTAGCTTAACCCAGTGGCTCTGATACCACCTTTTTCTGTCACGGCCCACGACCCGGTTTGACCCGTTTCAGGAGCCGCGGCAGAAAATACTGCGGTATTTATTTAATTGAGTTTAACAGCGGAAACAGGATCGTTTAAAGCTAAAATTTTTCCCCGATTATTTTATTTCACAATTCGGGATAAAACCCTGATAATTTACAATAGTATGATTTTTCTTAGGAAATCGTTATGTTACAAAACTTATTGCTTTATTTTATAATGAGCCACTATTTTAAGCTTGAAATGCTCCCCAGCACTTTTCCTGATTTACAACAGATCACCTGAAACATGTTTGAAAAAGGTTTTGTCAGCGGGAAATACTGAGTGAATCATTCTATTTACTAAAATGACACATTTGTTATAATTTACAGTATTAAGAGCGATTACAATGTTTCTATTATCAAACCAACTACCCACGGTACTTGTCACTCGACCGAATCTGTGACTATGGTCATATCCCCCATTGGCTGCCCCAATGGTGACGATTATCAAGTAATGTATACAAAACCCGCATACCGGCTGTAACTTGGTGATTACAAAAACTTAATCCCCGTAATTATAACTTTGAATAAAACATGATTTTGTAAATAGATTTGATAAAAAGAGAGAATGACTCACAAACTGTGAGAAAAGAAGAATGACTCACATTGCTGATTTAATATGGTCAGAGTCTAATCTATGATTTAGCCTTGTTAACCTAATATAAATAACAATGCACACAAAACTGGGTTAGTAATTAATCCAGCAATTACGATAATTTACGAGATCAAATTCTCACAATGAATGTCAAAATGCAATACTTTGTCCATCGAATTAACGATGATCCGTTGAATTAACAACGAACGACAAGGTATAATACTTTACCCATCGAATTAACGATAATCCGTTGAATTAACAACGAACGATAAAGTATAATACTTTACCTATCGAATTAACGACAATCCGTCAAATTAATGACGAACGATAAAGTATAACCCTAATGTGGGCGGCACTTAAACATTCATTGGATATCTTGATCGTCGGATAAATGAATCGTAGCAGCGATTGTGCTAATACCCTGTTTTGTAGCAGAATTTCGATACCCGGGGGTTGAATTCTGGAATATCAGCTCGTAATACAGTGTATTTGTGAGAATTATTTCGACGTAATGTGTTCAATTTTCGAATGCCAATGTCTGCTATTTATAGGTGAAATTTGGGAAGCCCTGCGCATCGTAGGCCTAACATACCCTGCGCATCGTATGGTCTCTTAAGCTGGCTGCGCATCGTAGACCATACATACCATACGCATCGTAGGGCTTGAAAAATAGGCCTATAGACTAGCCACGACTGGGACTAGCCTTGATGAGTCAGTACTTTCATATTTCAGTTATTTGACAACGAAATTTAAGGATAATTATCAACTAGGGTTTACCCCTCCTGAGTTTTAGGGGCCCTAATCCTGATTCTGAAAATTATGAAACTTTTAAGGTTTGCTCAGAATCACTTGGGTGTCTCAATTAGGGTTTCCTATTGGTCAAATTACTTTAATAATTATGACTTTTGATGAGAGTCGTTACAATGATCAAACAGGTTGCATGTAGCCTACATTGTTAATCAAGCTTATTTTTGCAAAAACACATTCTGTTGACTTTTTACGAAACGCTTTGACTCGACAATTAGCATATTTAGAGTGTGAATCTGATAATACCCTTTTAGGGGTTTGTTACACACATAGATACCAACATGCAGGTACTTTCAATTTGAGATTTGACAGAGCCAATCTCGTTTAATTTTAAAGTCAAGTTTAAATTACGATACTTTGACTTTTGGTAAAAAACACTAAGCTAGAACGGATTAGAGGATGATATGATCACTTACAATGGTCCTAAAGAAGCTTGAAGATCACTATGAGGCTGCCTTGTCGATCAGAAATGCTCCAGGAGAAGTCTTGTGAATTTTGAAAGTTCAAGTGTTCTTATGTTTCTAATACAAGTGCCTTATAAGCAGATTTTAATCAGTTTTGGAGCTGCCATGTGAGTCTAGGAGTGATATGAGAAGCATACAAGTGTCCTATATTGCATGTAATTCGATTGGGGAGCTCCCTTAGTCGACAACAGCTGGAAACAACACATAACAGACCTGATAACTGGCACCTGTCGTTAACATTGCACAGATACAAGCCTAGCGCACCGTTACGCTTCTGATGTAGCGGTGCGCTACCCATTGCCAGGTGACGAAAATTTGTTTTCTTCTAGCATTTGATCATGCAACATGCAAAACTACGACTCTCGTGCACTTTATTCAGTAATGGGACCATGTTACTAGCCAATGCATGTTATGGCATGTATGTACTTTCTTTGGCATATTGTGGAAGCTTTAATTTGACGGAGAAACCAAGTTCTTGATGTTGAATTCTTGTCTAGAGTTTTGCAACCCTTTTATTTAATTAGGATGACCAGATTTTTAAACTCACTTCAGATGTGGATAAGATATATCCGGGTTAGGGATTTATTAATAGGTCGCTCAGAGGTATAAATTAACATGTCGACGTTTAAATCCTACCGTACATCTTTATCTGGACTCGTATTTCTAACACGTCCGCACAACATGACACGTGTCTTTATTTTATTGGTCATGAATTTCCGAGGTGTTACATCCTCACCCCCTTAAAAGAAATCTCGACCCCGAGATTTACTGAAACAAATGAGGGTATTTTTCTTTCATCGTGGATTGTACCTCCCACGTGTATTCGGGACCTCTTCGGGCATCCCATTTGACCTTAACAATAGGTATGTGCTTCCTTCGAAGCTTCTTTACCTTTCGGTCTTCAATCGACAATGGCTTTTCCACAAATTTCAAGCTTTCATCTATATGTACATCCGTATATGGTATAGCCAGTGGTTCATCAGCGGAACACTTCTTCAAATTACAGATGTGGAACACATTATGGATAGCGCTAAGTTCTTCAGGCAAGTTTAACTTATAAGCAACTGACCCGATACGTTCGATAATCTCGAAAGGTCCTATGTATCTCGGGCTTAGCTTGCCTTTCTTACCAAATCGCATCACCCCCTTCCAGGGTGATACCTTAAGCAACACTTTATCGCCTACTTCGAAGTGAAAGTCTTTACGTTGTGGATCCGCATAACTTTTCTGCCTTTCCCTGGCAGCTCTCAATCGATCGCGGATCTGGACAATCTTGTCCGTCGTCTCAAAAACAATTTCTGGTCCTGATAGTTGGACATCTCCAACTTCTGCCCAACAAATAGGCGATCTACACTTTCTACCGTATAAGGCCTCAAAGGGCGCAACTTTTATGCTGGTGTGGTAGCTATTGTTGTAGGAGAATTCGATTAATGGTAGGTTCTTATCCCAACTACCACCCAAATCGATCGCACATGCACGTAGCATGTCTTCCAAAGTTTGAATAGTACGCTCACTCTGACCGTCAGTCTGTGGATGATAAGCCGTACTAAAATTCAAACGAGTGCCCAAAGATTGTTGGAAACTTTTCCAAAAATGTGACGTGTATCTAGTATCTCTATCAGAGATAATAAACACAGGTATTCCATGCAAAGCTACAATCTTATCAACGTATAACTGGGCCAGCATATCGGAGCTATAAGTCTCCTTGATGGGTAGAAAATGTGCTGACTTCGTCAGTCTATCTACTATGACCCAAATAGTGTCATTCCCCTTTCTTGTTTTTGGCAACTTAGTGATGAAATCCATCGTCACCATCTCCCATTTCCATGTGGGAATTTCAGGTTGTTGTAACAAACCTGACGGTTTCTGGTGTTCCGCTTTGACTTGCGCACAAGTCAGACATTTAGACACATAAGCAGCTATGGACTTTTTCAAGCCAATCCACCAGTAATTTGCTTTTAAATCCTGATACATCTTGTCAGCTCCAGGATGAACGGAATATTTGGAACTGTGGGCTTCCTGGAGGATAACATCCCGAAGTCCTCCATATACTAGAACCCATATTCGTCCATTTAATCTTAGCATTCCGTCCTTGTCATGGGATAACTGCTCCTCAGTTACTCCCAGTTTTTCTTCAGGATAATTAACTTCCAACACAGCTTCATTCTATGCAGCTAAGATCCTTTTGTTCAAATCATTCTTGATTTCAATGCGCTTGGCATTGATTCTTATTGGTTTAACTCTTTCCTTCCTACTCAAGGCGTCAGCAACTACATTTGCCTTGCCTGGATGGTACTTTATTTCACAATCATAATCATTTAGAGTCTCCATCCAGCGTCTTTGCCTCATGTTTAAGTCCTTCTGATTAAACAAATGTTGAAGGCTCTTGTGATCTGAATAGATCACACACTTGGTACCATATAAGTAATGTCTCCATAGCTTTAATGCAAATACAACGGCACCCAATTCCAAGTCGTGGGTGGTGTAGTTCTTCTCGTGCACCTTTAGCTGTCGTGAAGCGTAGGCAATAACCTTGCCTTTTTGCATGAGTACACAGCCCATACCAGTGTGTGATGCATCACAATACACCACAAATTCTTCAATTCCGTCTGGTAGCGTCAGTACTGGGGCGTTGCTCAACTTTTGCTTCAGAATATCAAAGGATTCTTGCTGCTTAGGGCCCCAAACAAACTTAACCTTCTTCTTAGTTAAGGAGGTTAGGGGTGCAGCAATCCTTGAAAAGTTTTCGATGAATCGCCTGTAATATCCTGCTAAACCCAGGAAGCTACGAATTTCAGTAGGCGTCTTTGGCTCTTGCCAATTCATAACAGCTTCAACTTTAGCGGGATCCACTTGGGTACCATGCTCGCTAACAACGTGTCCAAGAAACTGGACTTCTCGAAGCCAGAATTCACACTTCGAGAACTTGGCATAGAGCTTCTCTTGATGAAGTAGTTTGAGAATACAACGAAGGTGTTTCTCGTGGTCAGCTTTGTTCTTCGAGTAAATAAGGATGTCGTCAATAAAGACGATGACGAATTTATCCAGATAAGGCTTGCAGACGCGATTCATGAGATCCATGAATGCGGCTGGTGCGTTAGTGAGCCCGAAAGGCATCACTAGAAACTCGTAGTGTCCATAACGAGTTCTAAACGCTGTCTTGTGTACATCTTCATCCTTGACCTTCAACTGATGATAGCCCGACCTCAAGTCGATCTTAGAAAAGTAGCTTGCTCCTTGTAATTGATCGAACAGATCGTCGATCCTGGGTAATGGATACCTATTCTTGATAGTGACTTTATTAAGCTCACGGTAGTCGATGCACAAATGCATCGATCCATCCTTCTTCTTGACAAATAAGATCGGCGCTCCCCAAGGAGACGAACTAGGTCTAATAAAACCTTTAGCTAATAGGTCATCCAACTGCGTCCTTAATTCCTTCATCTCCGTTGGTGCTAACCTATAAGGCGCTCTCGCTACTGGTGCAGCACCAGGGATGATGTCAATCCGGAATTCCACTTGCCTATCTGGTGGTAAACCAGGTAGTTCTTCGAAAAAAATTTCAGGATATTCCGAAATGATAGGGATGTCTTCAATTTTGGGCTTCTGCTCATCAATGGTAACTTGTGCCATATAAATGACACAACCTTTTTGCATACATCTGGATGCCTTGAGCATGGACACTTGCTCAGGCAATCCATGCTGTGTATCCCCTTGGATGGTAAGTGACTCCCCAGATGGAGTTTTGACTATCACTTGTTTCCTGTTGCATACGATCTGGGCTTGGTTATGTGATAACCAATCCATGCCTATAACTACATCAAAGCCGGCGAGCTTAAAGGGAAGTAGGGACAAAGGAAAAGAATGATTCCTAATGGATATAACACATCCATCTAAAACAGTTGAGGCTGTTTCTATGGTTCCATCAGCTAACTCCACCTCATACTTCACACTTAAGGCTTTTACAGGCAATTTTAACAACTCACAAAACTTATTATCTACAAAAGACTTATCCGCTCCAGAATCAAACAAGACTCTAGCAAAAACATCATTTACAAGAAAAGTACCTGTAATAACGTTGTCATCTTGAACCGCTTCCTTAGCGTCCATCCTGAAGACCCTTGCATTGGTCTTCTTTCCATCATCGGCTTTCTTAGCGTACTTTGGGCAATTAGACTTAATGTGCCCTTTCTCGTTGCAACCGTAACAGGTTGCATCCTTCAGACCCTTACACTTCAAAGTTGTATGATCAGTAGATTTGCAGATTCCACATGGTCTCGTGTGGGACTGTGATTTCGACTCAAAACGACATTTCCCAAAGTGGTTTTTCTTGCAGGTTTTGCATTTGGGTTTATCCCCCGACTGTTGCCCATCTCTCTTCGATCCTGACCCTTTTTTTTGGTCGTTATTCCCTCGGTGTCTCTTCTCCGATCTCCGTGAGGTATCGTCCTCACGCTTTCTCTTATTCTCTTCCGAGTTCCTAAGTGCTCTCAACCTGACTACGTCCTGAGTGAGAGAGAGAGATAGATCAGCTACTGATCTGAAAGTTGTAGGCCTCGATGCCTTAACACTAGCTTTTAATATCAGGGGCCAAACCCCCAATGAAACGGGCAATCCTTTTTGGCTCAGGGGTTACCAAGTATGGAACCAATCGAGATAGAGTATTGAAGGTGGTGAGGTATGCCTGACAATCTAGATTCTTCATCACCAACGACACGAAGTCTGACTCGATCCTTTCCACTTCATGTTGTGGACAAAAATTCTCTTTAATAAGGGCTACGAACTGATCCCATGACATACTGTAAAGTGTGGCCTTTCCGGTAGCTTGCAAGAGAGATTTCCACCACGCTAGTGCGTCCCCTTTGAATGATTGGGACACGTACTTCACTACATCCCGATCAGCACACCCGCCGATATCCACTACAGTATCCATTTCATCTAACCAGGTCATGCAATCGACTGCTCCTTTTTCCCCAGTAAAGTCTCTGGGTTTACAAGACACGAAGTACTTGTAAGTACATGATTTGGTTTGAGGTTTAGCATCAAACTCTTTCTTCTTTGGGTGAACACTATTTTGATTCGAGGAATGTCGATCATCATCCTTTTTGGGTTCAACTTTCTTGGAAGGCGGCTTGCTATGAGCCTCTGAGTGTGTTCTCGGCTTAGAACGTGATGCGGTTCGGGTCCTACTTCGGGTCCCGCTTGCTTCACTAAATTGTCTGTTTAGTGCTTCGACTACAGCATCGTTCACTAGTGCTTTCAATTCTGCACCAGTTACTAATATCGGAGCATTTTCAGGGTTTTGTGCCGGACGACTGTTTAGCTCTTCAGACTTAGTCACTGTAGTCTTAATTTGCTACATAAAAATAAGGACAAGGTCTATTTAGAAGTCTAAACAACATTATCGTTCTTGACGATTTATTAACCATGGTAAACAAAAGCCATATTAGTTAATTTTAATAATTTTCATTCAGGATTTTTACTTAATAATCCTTTTTAGAATGAAACATAATATTGGCATAATAAGCCTAGTCACGTAGACAGATTTCTAAATTACAAATTTAGATCTTATAGGATTTAAAATTTGAATAAATAAGGCAAATCAATCCTTTTCTTGGCAGGGAGTGCATAAACTACAGCTGCCTTTTGTTTTATATGACATTAATTATAACCCGCAGGCATTATGTCACAACCAATTATATATGGAATTATTAAACTTGGATATTTTATAAAAAGGGTGGCGTGTGTGATTTTACGGATCACATTAGCCAAGAATGTTAACATGTTTACAGATGTTAACAGAGATTTGAATCTTTTTAAACAGGTTTCACCATATTGGCTAGATTTATGACAACATAACAGCTAGGTTTTACCTTTTAAGATCCTTATTATATTATTAAAATGGTACATCAAAATATTAAATGTTATTTTTCATTTATTCATACGTTATGTTTATGCACATAATTTTAAAAATGAAAATTTAATTTAACCATTTCAAATAAGAATTAAATCAGTACAAGTTGCCCTAAATGGGTCTTTTACATAAACCATATGCCCACGCAGGGGCCAAATAACAAAACAACAAACCCACGCAGGGGTTAAATAAAAAGATATGCCCACGCAGGGGCAGACAGAAGGAAATACCCTCGCAGGGGTAGAGTACTGAAATAAAATAAATGTCCACGCAGGGACATGAGTACCACACTAAAATATTTAACAAACAAAAGGATTCAACGATCCTTCTTTTTCTTCCCCTTAAGCAAATCCACCACCTTCTGAAACATCCCCCGGTTATGTCTCCTATCCTGCTGCAACTCTTCCCGCATTTCGTCTCTCACCCCATGTATCTCCTGAAGAATCTCTTGAAATTGCGGCGGTGACATCGCCGGCGCCTGGGGTGGCTGTTGATAGTACGAAGGCTGAGGAGGCTGATAAGGTGGAGGTTGAGGAGGCTGCGGTTGCTGATACTGTGGAGGTTGAAGAGGCTGCGACTGTTGATACCCATATGTCGAGGGTCCTGTAGCCCAGGGACCTCCATAGGAACCTCCCTGTTGGGGAACGTTGAAGCTTGAGGCTAACCAGTAGGGATCCTCAGAAAAGTTGTAGCCGGTGGGGAACTGCTGCTCGAAGGGGTTGAATGCTGCAGCATTAGTGTAAGCGGGGATTGGTTCTCCAAAACCCTGTGGTGGCTGTGGCTGTGGCGCGACTGGCGCCGTTGCTACTTCAGAGACGGGGTTTGAAGATTCACCCATCTCTGTTTCTTCATGAACCGGTGAGTACCGGCTGCCACTCGAAAGTGGAGGGGTGCTGATACGCACGCCTCCTCGTGCGGAAATCCACGCTGTAGTTCTCCTTCGCCTCGGAGGCGAGGGAGGATGAAGTGGAGGTGCTGCTGCTGGCGGGGTGACCGCTACAAATCGAGAATCCTCGGAAGGATTCTGCTGCTGCTGCTGTGGTTGGTGTAGGGGAGAGTGGTGAGGCAGGTGCAAAGGAGAGTTGTGGTATGACTGGTGCAGAGGGGAGTTATGGTAAGATTGGTGAAGAGGAGAGTGATGGGATTGGTGCAAAGGAGAGTTATGATAACTGGGGGTAAACACCCAGTCATACTGTTTGAACATCTCCTCATAACTATCGGGACCATTGTATGGTGATCCCATGAAAGGTGACCCATCCGAAATCTCGATGGGGTGGTTCGGTGTTCCAGAGGGTGGCATGGCAGGATCCGTATCCTCATCAACGTCCATCGGGTTGCCACCCGAAAAATGGTCTTCTGGTCCAAGTGGGTTAAAACCCACTGGTTCTTGAAGGTAATCATCAGGGTCGTACAGGCCCTGAAAGACGGGTGACGTGTTGTCAAAAGGTGATGAGGGTCCTAGAGGAATGTAGGACTGCTGTGAGTGATGGGGCTCATTCTCCGAATGAGGCCCAAATGAGTGGGGAATGGATAGTGTGGAGGCTGGTTCAGTGAAGGACCTCCATAGATTTTGGGCATCTGTGTTATGAGAGCCCGAAGGTGTTCGCCGGTGCGAAGGCCCGGCTTCGTGATCATTTGGAGCTACATATGCTCCTCGGCCTCTACCTCTCATTCTTGGTGGCATTTTTGTGAACCTGTCAAAAACATCAAGTAATACAACAAAAATATAATTAAGACAAGGTTAGAAAATTTAAACAAAAATTTGGAAATTTCCTAAGTTCTTTGTCTAGACTCGAGAATCGAGGATTGTGCAATTGTGTAACTGAGATTAAACACAAAAGGCTAGTGTTTAATTCACTCAGAGTTGGCTCTGATACCAACCTGTCACACCCCTATTTTCCACGTGTCACCGGTGGGGAGTATCGTGACGTAGTTGATATCATCATAGACAAACAACACAATATAATAATGCACAGCGGAAGCAAAGATAGATTCATTTCAACTTTAAATAAAATGTAATAATAAATATCACAAGTAGTTGAAACGGATCCACAGGCGGATCAAAAACAAAATAAGATATTGTTCAACAGCTTATTGTCGTCCAAGCTTGCGAGACTTATTGTGGACGCTCTAGAAGACAACCAGCCTATTACGTGTAGTACCTGCACTTAACCTTTTGGGAAAAATACGTCAGTTTACACTGGTAAATACAATTTAACTGACTCATTTTTAAAATGATTGAAAATTGATTTAAATGCTCATGGCACAAAATATTTTATAACTTGGGATAATTATATTACATAATCTTGTAAAGGATTTACATGTTACTTATGCGTTCAGTAGCCCGGTTCGTCCCGGGTTAAAGATCAATAGACACACCACAATATTGAGTTATACACTTGACAGGTGTACGCCTACACCCCGTGCTCAGGTCGTGGCCATCTCGTAAGATAATGCCGAGGATATCCGGGACATGGTCATTAACCCCCCAAAGGCTTTAAGCAATAAAACATACATTCAAAACAGGCATTTCAATAAATTTAACCTCTATTCGATTAAAGAATTCGATGCCGGACCAAGCGGTATTTTATATACCGTACCCCAAGCCCGTATAGGGAAAATAAATCAAAAAGTATTTACCTTGGTAAGTATATATCTCAATAAGCAAAAAGGCAGGTAGCCTTTGCCGGTGCTCCTAATCTGGAACGAAGGTTTATAAATAACCTATTAGATTTCTAACGGCCTTTAATTAAGCTAAAGCTTAGACCGGTTATTTAAAAAGGACGAAACGGTTCACACGCACGATTAAGCGAAGACCGGAAAGAATATGATTTAGACCCGACAAGTTTGAATACTTGTATAATATGGGTATACTAAATATATTCTGGATTTTGATACAAAAACGATAATGTTTGACCCGTCTCGGTCAATTTATGCAAACTAGTTACATAAACCGAACCGTATGCGAAAAGAGCGTTACGGGTAACAGTAAGAGTCATATGCAAGTTCCCTGATATAATATGCTATAAATATGATATAATATCAGCAAAGTGTCTTCTATTATGCCCGGAACGGATTTAAACTCAACTTATGCCTTATAGGGGCAATTTGGTCATTTAAAAGATTATAAAAGAGTTATATCGGAAATCTGAGTTACAGGCCTGGTCCATACAGTAAATATATTTAATTTTACATATTATAACAGTAAGGTATGACCCATAAGTGAAAATTATCATTTAAAACAAAACTATGCACCATAGGGGCATTTTGGTAATTTCACAAGGACTAAAAATGTCAAAATTGGAAACCTGAGTTTATAAACTTATACTTACTGTTATTTTATAAAAATATACTAAAAACATCAGTAGGTATTAACCTTATAGGTTTAATATGATTATAGTACATACTATGCGATAAAAATGCGTAAAAAGGCGATTTGGAGCCATTTCCGGGTTTGTACAAGAAAGCTGATATTTTCATATTTCCAGAATGCTCAAAATATTATATTTATCAAATAAAATCAGTAGAAAAAGGTTTGGGGTCAAAAGGATTTATAAAACTCATTTTATAGCCCAAAAGGGCAAAACCGACAATAATCGATTTAAGGCTAAAACTCTATGATCAAATCAGTTTAAAAATTATTAAAAATCCTTATAATTCCCAAAATATTATATAACAACAGTAGGTATATATTTTGATGTCAAAAATTAGGTTTTGATAGGTGTTATGCTCATAACGCCGTTTAATTAATAATAACCGTTCTATTTGCGATATTGAGCACAACTCACAATCCAGACCTCGGATTGATGTCAAATTTTCGGTGCAAGTTTATAAATCAGTAACAAAGGTTTCTACTCTTTCACTTTTTCAAAAATTGCGTTTTATAGCAAAAAGGGCAAAATAGTCATATTTAAGCATAAACCGGTAACATGCATATGAATCGGTTAAACATGGAACCAAGATGTAAAATTCCAGAAAGTTAAACATATATGAAAGTTGGTCTAAAATATGCTCTAGTTCAGATCTTAACATGCATGTACGGATCAGAACCGATAGTCAAAGAAAAAGTCCATTTATGAGACTTTCGGTTCCGATTCGGGTGTAATACAGAAAATTGTCGAGTTGATCAAGTTGAAACATGTTCTTACATTATTTATAAAGTTATTTTGATGATCAAACAGGTTGCATGTAGCCTACATTGTTAATCAAGCTTATTTTTGCAAAAACACATTCTGTTGACTTTTTACGAAACGCTTTGACTCGACAATTAGCATATTTAGAGTGTGAATATGATAATACCCTTTTAGGGGTTTGTTACACACATAGATACCAACATGCAGGTACTTTCAATTTGAGATTTGACAGAGCCAATCTCGTTTAATTTTAAAGTCAAGTTTAAATTACGATACTTTGACTTTTGGTAAAAACACTAAGCTAGAACGGATTAGAGGATGATATGATCACTTACAATGGTCCTAAACAAGCTTGAAGATCACTATGAGGCTGCCTTGTCGATCAGAAATGCTCCAGGAGAAGTCTTGTGAATTTTGAAAGTTCAAGTGTTCTTATGTTTCTAATACAAGTGCCTTATAAACAGATTTTAATCAGTTTTGGAGCTGCCATGTGAGTCTAGGAGTGATATGAGAAGCATACAAGTGTCCTATATTGCATGTAATTCGATTGGGGAGCTCCCTTAGTCGACAACAGCTGGAAACAACACATAACAGACCTGATAACTGGCACCTGTCGTTAACATTGCACAGATACAAGCCTAGCGCACCGTTACGCTTCTGATGTAGCGGTGCGCTACCCATTGCCAGGTGACGAAAATTTGTTTTCTTCTAGCATTTGATCATGCAACATGCAAAACTCCGACTCTCGTGCACTTTATTCAGTAATGGGACCATGTTACTAGCCAATGCATGTTATGGCATGTATGTACTTTCTTTGGCATATTGTGGAAGCTTTAATTTGACGGAGAAACCAAGTTCTTGATGTTGAATTCTTGTCTAGAGTTTTGCAACCCTTTTATTTAATTAGGATGACCAGATTTTTAAACTCACTTCAGATGTGGATAAGATATATCCGGGTTAGGGATTTATTAATAGGTCGCTCAGAGGTATAAATTAACATGTCGACGTTTAAATCCTACCGTACATCTTTATCTGGACTCGTATTTCTAACACGTCCGCACAACATGACACGTGTCTTTATTTTATTGGTCATGAATTTCCGAGGTGTTACAAAAATATACTTTAAACTCTTATGATCAGTGAAAATGGTAAACTTACTTCCATAAAGGTAATGTCTACAAATTTTAAGGGCAAAAATTATGGCTCCTAATTCTAAATCATGGGTTGAATAATTCTCTTCATGATTCTTAAGTTGTCTAGACGCATAGGCTATAACCTTTTGACGTCGCATCAACACACATCCATAACCTAACTTAGAAGCGTCACAATAGACTACAAAGTCTTCAGTTCCTTTTGGTAACGCTAGTATGGGTGCGTTGGTTAATCTTTGCTTAAGGATTCTAAAGGCTTCTTCTTGTTTTGGTCCCCATTCAAACTTAACAGACTTACAGGTCAGCTTTGTTAAGGGAATGGCTATTCTAGAAAAATCTCGAATAAATCGTCTATAATAACCGGCCAGTCCTAGGAAACTTCTAACCTCCGTTGGTGATTCACGGGTTTTACATTTAGTAATTGCCTCAATCTTTGTGGCATCCACATGGATTTCTTCATGATTAACTAGATGTCCAAGAAATTGCACTTCTTCTAACCAAAATTCGCATTTCGAAAATTTAGCATAAAACTTTTCTTTTCTCAGCAAATTTAGAAGTGCATGCATATGCGCTGCATGTTCCTCTTTACTCTTAGAGTAAATGAGAATATCATCTATAACGAAAATTATTAATTTATCCAAATATGGCTTACATATTCGGTTCATCATGTCCATAAATGCGGCTGGGGCATTGGTTAAACCAAATGGCATGAAAGTAAATTCATAATGGCCATACCTTGTTCTGAAAGCGGTCTTAGGAATGTCCTCTTCCTGTACCTTTAATTGATGATATCCTGAGCGTAAGTCGATCTTAGAAAAGAATCGAGCTCCTTGCAGTTGATCAAACAGATCATCGATTCTCGATAATGGGTACCGATTTTTAATCGTGACCTTATTCAATTCTCGGTAATCAATGCACATACGCATTGACCCGTCTTTCTTTTTGACAAACAAGATCGGTGCTCCACATGGCGATGAACTTGGCTGTATGAATCCTTTTTCCAAAAGTTCGTCCAATTGTTTCTTTAACTCTTGCATTTCTGCTGGTGCCAAACGGTAGGGTGGTTTGGCAATTGGTGCTGTCCCTGGTAGCAGATGAATTTTGAATTCGACTTTCCTGTCTGGTGGTAGTCCTGGAAGTTCTTCTGGAAACTGAGATACTACCGGAATATCTTTCAATTCCTTTCCTTTAGTGTTAATGATTATGGAAATCAAATACACTAGTGATCCTTTTCTAGCATAACTTGTTGTTTTCATCACAGAGATGAATTTTGTGGATTTAGATGGCTTATCTCCTTTAATTGTGATATTTTCACCTTTTGGTGAATTTACTTGGATTGACTTTTGATCACATAGAATGTTGGCTTTATTGGCTACTAACCAATCCATTCCTAATACAAGATTTCAGTAATCTTAATGGATTCTCCATTTGCTCGATGCTTTACCCACATGAAAGTTACAGCTTGTAATTCACCAAAAAACTTGGTCTATGGACACTCGCTTACCAGAAAACGCAAGCCCATTTCAAGCTTTCCAAATCTCCCAGCTGAGAACCAAAAAGATTAATTGTACATACCTTTTTTTGCGAGTCTCTATATTTTCAGATGCATGTTGCTGTAGAAGATCCTTGATACCTTTTTTTGCGAGTCTCTATATTTCCGACACGAGGCCACCAAGAAAATCCCATTTGAAGTTGCTTCCCAGACCCACTTATCTTCACCCGAATTAAGAGTAATGTTGCTGCAGAGTAGGGTTCCTGCGGAAAGTTTGTTTTTCCTAGAAAGTCTAGGAAGCGATCTGGGCCATCCGATTGGTGTGTTTAATGGCTTAGATCAAATTGATGGCATTTTCGTAATATCTGAGGTATATAATTATAGACTTTTAATATAGTGAGGGTATTTTGGTAATTGGAAGTGTTTTAAATAAGTCAAGAAACTGCCATATCAATAACCAAATCCATAAAATCATGCGATTTCCCCTTCTTTCTCCCTCTCTCTCCCTCTCTAAACCGATCTCTTTCCCCTTGCTGCTGGCGACGCAAAACAGGACCCTAAAAAGCATTCAGATTTCGGTTCCAAAGCTTGTTCATACCCCTTTTCTTCACTAGGTATTCATATCTTGTGTTGTGATTAAAGTTCTTGAAGTGCATATACGTTTTCGGTCGTAATCTGCTTGTAACTTGGCTGCGTTTTTTGCTGTTTTAATTGATGATTGTAGAGAGGCTTGTACCTTGGTTTCTGAGTCGTTCTTGATAAATGGAAGGATTACCAGCATGGATGGTAAAACACGGCGTCAAGAAATCTGCTTGCTGTTAAAACACAGCGTCAAGAAATCTGCTTGCTGTTAAAACACAATGTCAAGAAATCTGCTTGCTGTTAAAACACAACGTCAAGGAAATCTGCTTGCTGTTAAAACACAATGTCAAGAATCCTCCAGCAATCTGCTTGCTGTTAAAACACAGCGTTAAGAAATCTGCTTGCTGTTAAAACACAGCGTCAAGAAATCTGCTTGCTGTTAAAACACAATGGCCAGCAATCTGCTTGCTGTTAAAACACAGCGTCAAGAAATCTGCTTGCTGTTAAAACACAATGTCAATAAATCTGCTTGCTTTTAAAACACAATATCAAGAATCCTCCAGCAAATCTGCTGACTTAAAACACAATCAGATTTGTTAAACTTCACTATAAAACAACCTGTTGTAAAACACATTATGATGTAATTTAATCATCAAAAAACACAATGTGATGTAATGTGACATAGACAACAACATAAAACACATTCAGAGTGTTAAAAATGCAAAAGAACCGTTAAAACACAACCTGATTATATATTGACTTCAGAGTGTTAAAACACACTGACTTCAACCTCTCTGACTGGTAAAACACATCACCAAGACCTGCTGATAGTTTTCCAGATAAACATATTGACCTCCAGATTTGAATTCGAAAACAACAAAAATTCCGAAAATCATGGAATGTTAGTTAATGAAAAATGAATTCCAAAAATAAAATTAAAATGTGAAATTACATAGTTGCCCTTTTAGTTAAAATAACTTAATGCCACATGTCCAATTCTCATTGCTTCCTAGACTTTCTAGGAAAAATAGACTTTCCACCCAACTCCTACTCTGTTGCTGCAAATCATGTTTATTGCTGCCAATTAACTTCTTTCCAGAGATGATGCAGGTTCCCTCTTCCAATCCCACTGACCACGCCTTGTTGCTACAATAGCATTTTTATTACTCTCCAACACGAACAATTTTAGAAACTTCTCTTTCAGTGGGATTTCTCCGCACCACTTATTTAACCAAAACCTTATTTTTAAACCATTACCCACTACCCCTTTTATTAATTGATTTGTCGGAATATTTATACCGGCTAGATCCTTTTCAAGAGCTCATATCCCATTCAACTCGCCCGACACTCCAACCTTGATTGGGAGATATGACCAAGAGTTTGTTTGCGAGTGTATAGCCGAGATTGTCTTTGTCCACAAGCTTCCATCCTCCCTTTTATACCTCCACCACCACTTTAATAACAAACTCACATTCATATCTCATAACAAACCCAAGCCAAGCCCACCTTTTTCAAGAGGATTAATGACCCGTTCACAACATATCCACGCCATCTTCGACCTTTCATCATTTCCTCCCCAAAAGAACCTCCTTCTAAGTGTTTCCAATGATTCCAGGACTCATTTCGGAGCTTTAAACAATGAGAAATAATACAAAGGTAGGCTATCTAATCGGATTTTAGAAGCGTCACTCTTCCCCCTATTGACAACATACTAGCCTTCCATTTTGACAATCTAGCCTTGAAACAATCGATGACACTTTTCCAGTTTTTGCTTGATTCATATTTGCCCCTACAAGTAAGCTGAGATATTTGCATGGTAGTTTACCCGTATTGCAATTGATTAGGCTTGCAACCCTACCAACCGACCCCTTATCCACCCCAATGCCAAAAAGGTCCGATTTGGGGTATCCTACAACGCCCCTATCGTCCTTAGAATTAGAGTTTAAAACGGGCTTGAATAAATTCTCGATACTAAACAATGATCATATGAAAGTCGTGTATTATACTTGTGAGATGGGATGCTGAGTGATAATGTGAGGTGATGATGTGGTATTTAGGGGGCATCACGTTTCGACTTGGTTTAAGTTGGAAACCAAATTCAACCAAACTGTACCTAACTAACTTTTTTCGTAATCTATATTTATGTTTGTGTTTTAACTTCCGAACATCAAATCAACAACTAATTTAAACCTAACAATATATAAATAAAAGACATAGCAAAACAAACATTTCCATAAAAAATCGTACACACAACCACAAAGTTAAAAGTTCAAAACATAGATCATAGAACTATAAATAGTCAACAAGTCTAATGGTACAAAAAATAAATAATCTTCAAACCTTGGGGATACATATACTTAGATATTAGACTTAGTATTTTGGGCTAATAAATTGTATATAGTTTATTAAACATTATTATTTTTATTTAATAATTAATTAAATTATTGGTTTATTTGGATAAGTTGATTATCCAAATAAACCGAACAAACAAAATAAAAAAATGTGGTTCCAAAAACCATATTCACAGTTCGTTGTTCGGATTGGTTTATTCGGTTATGGTTACGGTTCGATTTACGGTTTTTATTTGGTTACGGTTTTTTTTTTCTGAACACCCCTAATACACACTATCTTCTTCTTTCTCTTTGTGTTTTTCTTTCCCTCTTTTTTTTCTCTCTCTATATGTTTTTATTAAAAACTAGTAATAAGGCACGCGCGCGTTGCGGCGTAAGTACATTGCAAACATCGAATGGATTTGTTCAAGTGTTAGGTGATGTGTTAACCATATGAAAACGCGTGTTTTGACATACCTGATTGAACTCAATGTAACATATATAAGTATTGCGATTGGATCATAACATGAAGTAAACCGAATCTATCTCGTACAATCATAACTTATTCTATAAAGATTTGAAAAAAAAAACCACAATTTGACTCCACTCTGTTCGGAACAAAATTTATGAAAACGTACATAAAATAAGTAAGAAAACGTATTATATTAAAAAATATATCCAAATGTAGACCAACTCGTATTGATATAGACACATACATAAAAATATGCACGTAAAAATGGTTTTTTAAACAAAAACGTGTTATATTTGACCTAACTCGTTTCCAGAAAAAGTTTATGTCAAAACATAGATACGCTTAAATTTATACGGATACGTACATAAAAATATGCACGCAAAAATAGTTTTTTTTTAAGTAAAAAAATGACATGGGTAAACAAAAGTAATTAACGAACGAATGTTGTTGAAGGAAATTTAAATTAGTAAAAAGTTAGGGGCTAAAAAAGTCAATTGTCAAAGTAGAAGAATAGTAAAGTTAGATAAGTGACTAAAATTGATTACTCCAAAAGTAAAGGGGCCGTAGCAAAGCTGAGGGTTTTAAAATGCAATACTGTAAAAGTTTAGGGGGTAAGGGAAGCCGGTGGGAAACCCCACCGACTTTCCTTTTTAAGATAGTATACAATATATATAGAAAAAGTGACAGATCTTGAACTCTTAACTAGGGGCCAAAAGTTTTAAAGAAAAAAATAGAGGGGGTCCAGACTCAATAGATATAAAATTTTCGGTAGAATTTACACTACGAACAAAAAAAAACTGCTAGGGGTGAGGGGACCCCCGAGGCTCAAACTAAGCTCCGCCAATGTATGAGAGTGAAAGATAAAGGGATAGATGATGAATATAACATGTTAATAAAAAACATATGTACAAAAACTCGAAAACGTATTAACATGTATATACGGACACGTGTGAACATTTTGCGTTGTGTTATGAATGACACATTATAATCTACTTCAACATAGATATGAACATAACTTAGGTGGTGTTTGTTTTTTGTCAAAAGTACTTCCAAACCTCTTATGTCTGCACCACGCAGACCACGCGCAGACGTTTGAGTCTGCAGCGTGTTTGTTTTTTGGAAGAGGTTTCACTAAAAAAGGTCTTCCAAACCTCTTCATGGGGCAGACATGGACTTGGGTCTTCTAACCTCTTCTCCCTTCTTCGTTCTTTCTTTTTCCCCAGATACACAAAACACAGAACACCCCAAATAAAACCCTAGCTGCTTCTCCCCTTCAAACACCGTGATCCCCTCCTCCTCCCATCGCCGCCGTCCCGCCCCCTCCTCCTCCCCTTCACACACCGTCGATCCCCTCTTTCTTCCTCGCCGTCGCTGGTGCTGCTGCCCTCCGGTTCGTCGATGCTGCTGATGCCCTCCGCCACGCCACGCCACCCCGTCGCTGCTGCTGCTGCTCTCCCCTGCCACGCTCTTTACTCTCCGATCTTGCATCAATGGCCACTCTTTCTGCAGACCCACTGCTCGTTTCACATAAATGGTTCTAGGGTTGCATTCAGGTGCTCATTCTCTGTTATTATTATTACAAAGATTATTTGGGATATTGTAAAGATTTGATCTTTAGAAAAATCAAATGGTATTTAGGTGTGAGGTTTAGTTGGTATAATTTTACGGTTGAGTGTATAGGTCGGTTTTTTGACTTATGTAAGTTTTCTTATGTATTTAGTGTGATTTCTTGTTGATTATTGATGAATTTGACCCTCTTATCTTTGACTTATGTTGTTTTTTTTGTTGCTTTTTATCGTTAAAATGGCAAATTTGATGAACTGATATGGTGTTTTCATAAAAAATCTATCTATCACATACTTTTGTGTTTTTGTGTTTTTGTTATGGATTGATATGTTTTTGGGTTCGGGTTCATCTACAATCCCGGACAAACAGTTATGGATTGATATATAAAACCAACAAATTAGCTTTAACTTTCAAGCTATATGTATATATGAATGTAATGATCATGATCTAAAACCTTCACATTTTCTTGAAACTTAGGCAGATTTTTCAAGATTAGCGGGCCACTTTCATCTTTTTTTTCTAGCCTTTTTAAGCAAGAACATGTGATCCATTTATGTTTGTCATATTCAGTTCAAATAAAGCACAATGTTATATGAATTTGTTGATTTTATATAATTTTGGAATAATAGGGTTTGAGCGAAGAATTCAATGATCTAAAAAAATGTTATTGTCTTTTTATGAATATTATTTCAGTATTGTATAATTATTATTTATGTTTGAATGTTAAAAAACTTTTTCAAGTTAAATAAAATCAGTTTATTTATATTTCAGTTTATTTCAGTAGCTTGCAGAAGTTAAAAAACAAACAGTCTTTTTCTTGCAGACTGCAGAGGTTTGGTCCACCTCTTCAGCTGCAGATGTCTGCAGATGTGGTCCGCAGACTGCAGACGTTTTACCTCTGAAAAAACAAACAGCACCTTAGAATCTACTTCACTACAAATGTGATCACACTTATCCGTGTGTATAATATAACTAGTTTAAAACAAAATATGGAAGACTTTAGCTTTTTAGTATGGATTTACAATGTTATAAACTATGGAATATAAAGTAGTAATCAACAAGTAAATGGGATTTTGAAATGAAAAGAAATATACATGTAAATTTGGAATACTCGGTTCGGTCATTGATCCGGTTCACCACTTCAACCGGACGGATATGTAACACGTCAACTGAAATGAAGACAATTCAAAAATACTTAATTAGATTAATTGTGTAAGCAATTTCTGATCGGACAATCCGGATTTAAAAATATTGGTTTCAAGTAAATTTTGAAAGCAATCATACACTTAGTTAACTCTTTTTATTCAAAGTATATTCGATTAAAAGTGCAATATATTAAAATGTCAATTTTGCATCTTTTTACAATTTTTCATATGAGTCGTGATGCATAATGATTCCAATCCGTACTTTTTTGGAGGGCAAAACCAACAAAATTATTGCGCCAAAAGCCCAGGCAATAACACAACGAAACAATTTCCATTGTTTTTAGTTGTATACTTGTATTTTCTTAATAACTAGTAGCGTTAACCAGCACGGACGAGAAATTAAGTCGGTATTGATTTTGTTAATTTTGATAGAGTCACTTGTTATAGCAATCGAAACAAATACCCTAAATGTTCAAAATAGACATGTTGTTGATCAGATTCACATTTAAAATGTGTTAAAGATGTTTTTGTCGGTTAAGTCTGTATTACTATCTTATACAAATAAGTAATTCACCAAATAATCTCAATACAATTAATGGTATCATAATTACTACGTTACATGACTTGTATCCATATAAATAACCAATCGCATTAAGCTCCCCGCGTACGTTGCCTCATGTTAACTCGCAAAATTTAGAATGAAGTGTATAACAAAACGTAAAATCGTTGAACCACACACACACATTGTGCCGTTTTAAGTCGCAAAATTTATATCTGAACGTAAAACGAAGAATTTTGCAAAATATGAAAAACATAGAGGATCAAAGTTGAAAGTAAAAAAGTTGTGAGGTTAAATTGGAAGAACTAAAAACTTTTGGGTTAAAACTACAAAATCAAGTAGTTTTGGGTTTAAAGTGAAACATCAATTTTTTTTTTAAAAAACCCCCCGAAACATGGGGTACAACACCACTAAGCATCATGTACAACACAACTATGCACAAAAAACTCATTAAGCATCATGTACAAACCCACTATGCACAAACATCTTTCAAATTAATAGTATATAAATAATTGTGTTTCATGCGTCTTTAATATACCTGTAAAAAATCAAGACAAAAACCTTGATTTTGGTTCCAATTAATAAGTTTTAGGGGAGATGCACAAAAACCCCGTTCCGGACCGACCTGGAACCGGTTCCTACCTTATCCAACCCGTTCGCACATACCAATTTCAGACCCATGTGTAACAATAGAAATCGGACCTGATCCGGAACCACCGGACCCGGTTCCACATCTACCCGGTCAAAACCCGAAAAAAACCCTGGCTAAACCAGTCAAAAACGCTAATGTACCTGAAACCGGTTCCTACCCTACCCGGTTATTGACTTTGTTGACCAAACTCGGACCCGATTGCTTCCAGGTTTTAGGTTCTAAAAAAACCTCACTTGTGCATCTCTATTTCAGGGTGTGTTAAGTTAGTATAAATAGATTTACGAATAACTATATGTCTATATGTTTTAAATTTTAAAACTAGTAAAATTTCCATCTCTGAGTTGCGGCAATAATTCAGACGGTTTCAGTTTGGTTTATTACGGTGTTAGTATGTTAAGAACGCTTGATATAGCAACTCAAAGAGTAAACTTTAAAAATATAGTATTGATGCACCAAAAGGATATTGACACGTGTTTTACATCTATCGAAAACCATAAAAACAATTGTCAGTAACCATTATGAATAGTACAAATACATGTATCGATGTTGTTCGGTTGGAATCGATTCGGTTTGTCATGGCATTGGTTCTTTATCATCACTCGCTATAGCTTTGGATACAAAGATAAACATTTTGTTTTGAATAAAACTCCATTATCGAAACAAAGTTTAAGCCGGGAACCATAAAAACGTACACCCCTTTAGCACTACTGAAGTTGTTCGAACAGTATTGGTTCATTTCATTACGATAAATAACAAAAAATCAATTATGTTTGATTCAGTCTATTTTAAGCATAACTTTTATCGAAATGTACATAATTAAAAAAAATATATTGTTTAAAAAACAGTAGAATTGTGAGAAAGCCGTCCTTTGCAAATTTTCGTTATATCGATAACAAAAATTAAAATGATGTTATAAAATAATAAACGAGAGAAATAACAAAAGGATTTTCTTAGACATTTTTTAACCACCATAATTTTATCCTACTCTACTCCAATCTAAACTAGCCTTAAACGAGGCTATTACACTTTTTTTTTTGTGAAAATGACAATTCTTTTGCAGGGCAGCCAATCTAAATTAGCCTTAAACGAGGCTATTACACTTTTTTTTTTTTTTTTTTTTTGTAAAAATGATAATTCTTTTGCAGAATTTAGGGTGTCCGGGGCACTCCCCTAAGAGGGGAGTCCCCTCTCTTACGCACACCCAATCCTCGTGTGCCACATCAACTCCCCTCTTAAACTCCCCTCACACCCCAATTTGATGGCGCCACTCCCCTCTTAGGTGAATTGCTTTTTTTATTCAAAAAGAAAAAAAAAAAAAAAAAAACAAAGTTTTCATTGGTTGAAATAGCGGCTGGCCCCACCACCATCTCTCCCCCTCTTCGGTCACTCCCCACCGCTCACCCTCCCCGATTCGGGTTCCCGCTTGGATGGCGGCGGTGTTCCCGATCGGGGAAAGTGGTCACCGAAGGGGTCCCCGATGGGTGCCCCGGATACCCTTATAATAAGATTTACAAATGAGTTAACTGCCATTTTCGTCCCTGTGTTTTGGTCACTTTGGCCATTTCAGTACATTTTTCAAAAATGCGCCATTTTCGTCCCCCACGTTCTGGAAAGGTGCCATTTCAGTCCAAAAATCATAACCCAGTTAAGTCAGTTAGTAAATAAGGATTGATTGTGTAAATTTGTAACATAAAGGACCATTTAAGTAAATATTAAACACCACCACCACTAGCCCTGCCACCACCATCACTCCGCTGCCACCACCACCGCCACCACAGCCCTGCCACCACCACCACTCCGCTGCCACCACCACCACCGCCACCACAGCCCTGCCACCACCACCACAGCCCTGCCACCACCGCCACCACCACATGTGCTCGCCAATTTGTTCTTTTCTGACCCTGTACCCGAAAACAATATTTTCCGCACATCAGGAACCAAATTCCGCAACTCCTTCCAAAGAAAAAGGCGTTATGCAAACCGCACCTTCTGCCTCTGGATCTTCGACTATGCCTGAAGATGCTAGTTCAGAGCCTCTTACTGTAGAGCCTGTGGTACCTGATAATAACTCCAAAAGTGTGGGCGATGATGATAAGGGTAAGTCTGATGCATGTCGTCTTGGTGTTGACCTGTTGTCTGCTGAGTTGACCTCGGAGAAAAGTCAACCGATGTTTCTTGTTAAGAATTGGAGGGAGGTGCTATGTGGATGTCAGAAGTGTTCGGATTTCTATGTTAAGAAGGGGATCAGTTTCTTGCTTGATAAGGAAGATTCGATTGCGGAATACGAGAAAATAGCGAAGCAGAAACGGGATGAGAAAATGCAGCAACAAGAAGGGGCGGAATTGAATTTTCTCAGCAATCTTGGGCATGTGGAGAAAATGGAAATACTTTCCGGTATTGCTGACATGAAAGATGAGATCCGTTCGTTCCTGGTATGTTTAATATTTCCAAACCATTAATTTATATTACACCATATAATGATCGAGTAGATGAGTACTGTGTCATGTAAGCTGTGGTGGCAGGGCTGTGGTGGCAAGGGCTGTGGTGGCAGGGCTGTGGTGGCAGGGCTGTGGTGGCGGTGGTGGTGGTGGCAGGGCTGTGGTGGCGGTGGTGGTGGTGGTGGCAGCGGAGTGGTGGTGGTGGCAGGGCTGTGGTGGCGGTGGTGGTGGCAGCGGAGTGGTGGTGGTGGCAGGGCTAGTGGTGGTGGTGTTTAATATTTACTTAAATGGTCCTTTATGTTACAAATTTACACAATCAGTCCTTATTTACTAACTGACTTAACTGGGTTATGATTTTTGGACTGAAATGGCACCTTTCCAGAACGTGGGGGACGAAAATGACGCATTTTTGAAAAATGGACTGAAATGGCCAAAGTGACCAAAACACAGGGACGAAAATGGCAGTTAACTATGTACAAATTTTAAAAGGTTACAATTCATTAAACAGTTAAACAAAAGCTTGCAAATTTTATAAACCTTTTAAATATATTCAAACCTTTTACAAATTTTGCAAGCTATCACAAGAGTTAATCATAATTACACGAATTAAAAGATAATAAAAAATTGAATGGGTCTTTATCATCCGTCCGTTGATGCTACACCAGCTCCGATAACCGCCACAGATGGACTTGTGTCGTCCATGCAATAAGGCGTCTGTGGTTGAGTTGTTTGTATGCGTGTAGCAAACTATTTAAATTTAGACAAATAGGCTTCTATATTCGTCATAATTTTATTTTAAAACACTCCAACATGATACTAATGTCATGTCATCATGTTGACGACAATTTATTCGTTTGCTAAAACTAGAGTTTTTGAGATATAAAAATTAGTTAGGAACTCGTATTTCAACTAAATATAAATAACCAATATTTAGAGTTTTTTTTTTATTATTATTATCTTAACCACTTAGTAGTTTATTCTGATCATCATAATTCTAAGGACGAACGACTTGATTTTGAGATACTAAGATCATATGAGCTTGTGATCATGATCATTGGTCACATAACCTGGTCGTTCTGATGTAGGATCGATTATTATTAGTGAGATCAAACGGTAGGATCGAATCATCACTCATATGATTGTTTTGAAATTTTTATATAGTGTATCCTCATTAAATATGACAACCTAGAAAGAAACTTGTTAATGGTTGTAGGGTCTTACAATATTACAATGTAACTGATCTAATGATCTCTATCTTATGATACTGATATTACCTGAGATGAAAAGGACCATAGATAAGTTCCCAATCTTTGACATCATTTGGATCGCTCTTTATGTATTTTTCTTTTATTATGTGTTTCCTTTGAAAATATAGTGTTATGTTTTCATTAAGGCTCAAACTATCTACACACTTGTAGATAGCCAACCCAAAAAGGTGTTTTTTGTTCTATGTGCATACCCTGCAGTGTCGAGCTGTGGCCAAAGCGTGGCGTTTTGGTCTGATCAACCAGAGAAAGACTGACGAGTGTCTGACGGGTCTGTTGACCGGACCAAAACGCCGAGCTTTGGCCGCGTTTTGGTCCTGTCAACCAGACCGGGTGTCAGTCTTTTGTCTGGTTGACAGGACCAAAACGCGGCCAAAGCTCGACGTTTTGGTCCGGTCAACAGACCCGTCAGACACCCGTCAGTCTTTGTCTGGTTGATTGGACCAAAACGTCACGCTTTGGCCACAGCTCGACACTGCTGGGTATGCACATAGGACAAAAAACACTTTTTTGGTGTGCCAATAGACAAATGGGTGTGCAAATAGGTACACCCTTCGTTAAAAAGTATATCTAAGCTACTTTTCTTAAGGTACCACATTAGTTACTTTAAAATTTAAAATTATGGTTGGAATAATTATCTTTAAACCAATTATTAACAAAAATAATATCAAAGTTAATTTAAACTAATAATACATAAAAAAAAAAAAATACATAACTATTCAATGTTACCATAACCGCGAATCATGTGAGAACTGCCAATATGTGTCGTTATTTTACCATGAGAAGTTAAAAGAAAAAAAAGGGTAAATTACATTTTTCATCCTTTATGATTGTAGCGGGTTGCAATGGATAACCTTTAACTTCAATAATTACAGCCACAATCCTTTATTTGGATAACTCATTACACATTTCGCCATTTAGCACTAACCATGTTAAAATTTTGAGTTAAGTCTATTCACTGGAGGGTATTATGGTCATTTCACACTTTTATTTTAATTGTTTTTAATAAATACAACCAAAAGCCAACAGAAATATCATTTATCCACCTTATTTCATCTCCGATAAACTCTCTCTCTAAAATAGCTGCATAAGCCAACAACCACCGCCACCTGATACATCACCACCACCATCATCGCCGGAGCTACACCGTCGCCACACACTCTCTCCCTCTCTCTCTCTAAACTCATAACATCACAGCCACAGATCTGGTGGGATTTCGTCAAACCCTAGCCCCAAATGATGATCCGTCGTGTTGACTACCTTGATGTTCAACTTAGTAATGACATTTGATGAATTCCGAAGGTTTGTTTTCTTCTTGATTTAGAGTTTCACAATTATGGTCGATTGGTAGTTTAATGCTCAAACTAATATTTAAGTTTATGATATTTTGGTTATGAACTCCAGTTTTGAAGATAATCTAATTTTGAACCAATAATAGTTAAACAATATGCAGCATTTGCTACATCGTCAACTGATCGGGTAGTGGCGGGACTAATGAAACCTGTAGAAAATGGAGAAGATAGTGATGGAACAATGATAATGTTTGTTCAAGAGTTTATCATAAATTTTGATTATTTTGACCAGTTAGTTGCAAGTCTGTATTTAGCAAAATTCTAAAAGAGCTCTCATTCAATTCTTCAGATTTGAGATTTGGGGATCCTGTTTAGAGCATCCCAATATGGGTGTTTTTTTTTTTTTTTTTTTTTTTGATGTTTTTATGATGCCATGGTAGCATTGCCCCATCAATCACAAACATTCTCTCTTGCCTCATTCCCATCACCTAAAAACAACACTCTCTCTCCTCCCTCCCTCTCACAATACCTTTCTCTTTCCTTAGACCTTGCGTACTGGGGCGGTATATGCCCGGATAGCGCCGAGATGGCGCCGAGAACACCGGGACGAAGGGCGCTATGCCCAAAAAAAAAATTCAAAGCGCGATAGTTATCGCGGCGCTATTCGAACGAAGGTTTGATTATTTTGACCGTTTGTAAACGGTCATTTTATTAAAAAAAAAAAAAAAATTATTTTTCAAACTTTCCTTTATAAATCATTACCTCCTCTCCTATTTTTTTTACCACAAACACTCAAATACTCTTATCTCTTCTATTTTTTTTACAAATCTTGATATTTTATACAATGCATCCATACAACCGTGGCTTCATTCCTCCCCGATCAAGTGCGGACTCAAACCAAAGTGGTAATCCTACTCGCCCCGTGTTGCCGGTTCCCACTAGACCCTACCCTTTCGGCTCCGGTTTTCTCGATTACAATCAACAAAGTCCCGGGTTCATAAATCTTTTGAACCAACCTCCGTCATGGGACCCTAATCTCTACGGGTGGAACCCGAATCAAAACACGGATGGGATGGGGTCGTCTCAAGCGTTTGGGTCGGCTAATGCTTTCGCCTCCCCACTATACGAACCCGATGTTGTTCCGGAGACGCAACCCGAGGTACCGGATACGCAACCGGAGACGCAAAAAGGAAAAGCAAAAGCAAAACGGCCACATAAAAAAAAAGCGGAAACCAGCACCCGAGCGAAAAAAAATGTGATCCGGTGGGAGTCCGATGAGGAGTATGCGTTAACCCGCGCTTTCATCGATGTGTCGGAGGACCCGGTTATAGGTATATTTTTTAATTTTCTGTTTATTTTTTCGTTTTTTATTTTTCTGTTTTTATTTTTCTGTTTTTATTTTTCTGTTTTTTTGCAGTTTTTTTATTTATTTTCTGTTTTTATTTTTCTGTTTTTTTGCAGTTTTTTTATTTATTTTCTGTTTTTATTTTTCTGTTTTTTTGCAGTTTTTTTATTTATTTTCTGTTTTTATTTTCTGTTTTTATTTTTCAGTTTTTTTAGACTAATAAATTATATCTTTTTTTTGTAGCAAACTATCAAGATAAATCAGTTTTTTGGAGCCGAATACGAGCACTTTTTTTCGAGCTAATTGGTAAAGATGAGGAATACCGCCCACCGGACTCTCTATCGGGGAAGTGGACCGATATAAACAAGAAATGCACAAACTTTCAAACCGTGTACCAACGCACGTTTGCCGGATGGAAAAGTGGAAGTAACGATGAAGATATTACGCAAGCGGCATTGGTCGAGTATACGAAGGGTAATGGCCATTTCCCATACATGAGGTGTTGGCAAATCCTTCGCCATAGCCCCAAATGGGCCACCGTATCTACTCCGAGTGGTCGTTCGGGAAATACACGGCCATCAAAGAGGTCCAAAACAAACGAGTCGGGTGAACCCGAAACGCCAACCTCCGACGCTCGAAACACCGACTTGAACGAGGATATTCCGGATGACGAGCCGGTGGAGGAGTTACCAAGACCGCCCGGAAGAAAAAGCCGGGCGAAAAAACCCGAGTCGTCGTCGATGTCTATGGGAACGGATATGAGTAACGCATTTTCGGAGATAAACATGCGACTTCATGAGTTACACGAACTCGGTAATAAACGTTTGGAGGAGAACCACGAAGTTACGGAGATTATGCGTGTAACCGTTTTTTTTTTTTTTTTTAGTGTAACCGTTTTTTTTTTTTTTTAAGTGTAATGTTTTTATTTTTATTTTAGTGTAATGTTTTTTAATTTAATGAAATGAATTTTAATTTTATAAAGTTAGAAAATAATTATAAAAAATTAGAAATTAATAATTGAGTAATGATTAGACAGGGGCTTTATGACTACGGGCTTAAAGTGCATAAAGCCCCATAACGCCCCACGCTGACGTGGCGCGCCACGTGTCGCATAACGCCCACAAATGGGCGTTATGACTACACATGCCCTTAAATACATGTTTTTCACTACATACATCACCACACCTTCTCTCCTCTACCTCACACTTTCTCTCCTCCACCTCACCTTTCCCTCTCCTTAAAAACACTCAAATACACCTTATTAGGGATGCTCTTAGTTTGCAGATTTGAGAGAGAGAACATAGTAGAATGTGTGTGTTTGTTTATTATTTTTTAAATAAATGAGTAAAAAGACAATTATACCCTTATGTGCAACACACAAGACTAGATTTAACCATGAAAAGTAACCAAGTTAGGGCTAAAGGACGAAAGATGCAACGGGTTTTCCAAATAACGGACTGTGACTGTAATTATTAAAGTTAAAGGTCATCCATTGTAACCCGCTACAAAAATAAAGGACGAAACGTGTAATTTACCTAAGAAAAAAGATAAAATCTCTGAAATATTAAATGACTTATCTATTCTATACATGTGTATCATCATCATCATACTCAGTAAATCCTACCAATAGGCAATAGGAAAGCTAAGATAGAGTCTGAGGAGGGTAAGGTGTAGACAACCTTACCTCTACCCCGTAGGAATATAAAGGCTGCTTCCGGTAAGACCTCCGGCTCGATAGAAGTTTTGCATCAAGCCTTGGACATAAGGCACATGACACTCAGCAAATGAGACAACTGCCGATTAGTGCATGTACCCTCTTGTCTTTCGGCTAACAACGCCACCACATGATGCATGATTAATCATCCTCCGCTTTTAACGTTATTTTCACGAAATTAGTAAAATAACGTTAAAATTAGTGCACTTTCACTTTTGTCCCCCGAGCGCCCACACATATATCAATTTAACGTTATTCTATACATGTAGATGTTTTTAATATATGAGTTTATATAAATTTATCTACACAGACACATATCAATCCAAGTATATTCATATAACAACCAAACTTTTAAATACTAATGTTATAGTCTTAAATAAACACGCAAATAAATGAAATGTCATTAACACTCTATATAGCTCAAATTGTCTCAATCCTTTTGCACGTTGTTGCTAAGGTTGGGCTTTAAATGTGTAGGCCATGCAAAATTAATCCTGAAAAAATAAATATACAAGGTTAAAGCTTCTAGAATTATCAATTATATATCACTACCACATACATACTGAATTCCAAAAACAAAAGTAACACGTGTAGACACGTGTTATATGGAAACATACATACGAATACAAAGTGGCTAGGGTTTTAAATTCAACAAATATCTTAGAAAAAGTTCTATTGCCAATCTTCATCGTCTTGGCTAATATTTTAAAATGTCATGTAGTGAGCCATATGGCTTTTGATTCGGTTATTTTCAGCTTTGGAGATATGGTTAACTGTAACCGAACCACAGTTTTCCGTTATCAAAAATTCAAAAACCGAACCGTCAGTTATTGTTTTGGTTAATTCAATTACAATTCGGTTGATAACACGGATCTTGCTCTCTTGTTTCAACAATCTGGACATGTTCAGGCGGCTGAGGTATCGTCATTTGCTGTTTTCGTTACAGTTTTTTGTTTATATTCTTGGTTGAAGATTGTATTTTTTGTGTGTTTTTAAGTCTAATTTTCTGTTTTGCAGCTACTTTTTGTTTCTTTTATTGTAAAAGAATGTAAATTAGTGTTTTAGGTCTAATTTACTGTTTTGCAACTACTTTTAGTTTGTTTTCTTGTAGAAGAAAGTAGGGGTGTGCACGGTTCGGTTATTAGCATTATCCGTAACCGTAACTGAAGTCATCGGTCAATCGGTTCGGTTAATTCAGTTAATTTGTCGGTTTTCGGTTCGGTTCGGTTAATTTTCGGTTAATAACCAATTCAAACAAGGGCTAATTTTTTTGCTTAGAAATACATGTAATGGAGGTATAAATACACGAAATAAATCTATAAATACATGAAATGGATGTATAAATAAATGAAATGGAGGTATAAATGCATGAATAGATGTTTAACAAATGAAATGAAGGTATAAATAAATGAAACGAAGGCATAAATAAATGAAATAGAGGTATTATTACATGAAATGGAAGTACAAAACATGAAACACATGAAATAGAGGTATAAAAGCAAGAACTATATAAAAAAATAAATGATTCGGTTCGGTTCGGTTAATTTCGGTTAACCGATGGTAAAAAAAATATCCGTTAACCGACTTTCGGTTAATTCGGTTTCGGTTAATTTCGGTTCGGTTTTGTCGGTTTTCAGTTCGGTTTCGGTTAATGATTCGGTTATTGCACACCCCTAGAAGAAAGTATTTTTTGTGTGTTTTTAGGTCAGTTTACTAGTTTCTCTACTACTTCTAGCTTGTTAATTGTAGAAGAACTAGTGTTATGCACCGCCCATGTTGCGGGGCGCTAAAACGAATATTTCTTAGTTTGATAACATGCACGCCAGTATTCCGGTTAATTGTATATGCTACTTATAAAACGATCTCAAAAAAAAAAAAAAAAAATCGAGTCAACCAACTAAACTAAAACACTACCATAGTTTTGCTAAAAAAACTAAAACGATGGCCAACATGTAATTTAGAGCTGGGGCAAAACAGTAATTTGTCGGGACCAATGAGCGAGTGCTAGGCAGCTGCTTGGCACGAATAAAAACTACATTGAGTAACAGTTTTACAAAAAAAAAAAAAAACAATGGCAAAATGGCAATTTTAAACTGGGGGCAAACTCGTAATTTTGAAATGGAGGCAAAATCATATTTTGAACTAAAAGCAAAATCGTAAATTTTAGCTGGGGGCAAAACCATATTTTTATTTTAAATTTGGGGCAAAATCGTAATTTTTAACCGAGGGCAGATTCGTATTCTTGAGCTGGGCAAAACCAAAATTTTATTTTAAATTAGGGGCGAAATCGTAATTTTAAACTGGGGATAAAATCATAATATGTTAGGACTTGGCACTATTCCCCATCTTCCTTTTAGGCTATGGGGTGTGGATGGAGCCCCATGGGACTTTATAGGTGACACATAGGATCCACATAGGATTCACTGTGCTATAACGCCCCTCTTTAACATGGAGGGTGTGGTGATGGAGCCCCCTAGGGGCGCTATAGAGAAAGAAAACACGTGGGTCCTAGCTGAAAACCCCTTTCTCTCTCGCCATCACTCGTTACCATGTTAGCGGGGCTTCAATGGCGCCCCCGCTATAGCGCCCAGGGTGTAGGAAAAAGTTAAGGGGGGCGCTATAGGTGCTTATGTGGCCATGAGATGGCGCCTCACACCCTCCAGCCTTATAGTTGTCTGGCACTATTCCCATGTCCTTTTGTAGTTACAAATAACGTAATTTTTGTGTATTTATAATTTACTGTTTTTCAACTATTTTTATTATGTTTTCTTTTAAAAAATGTATTTACAAAATGGTTTTTGGGGTATAGATTAAGTTTAGGTAATTATTGACTTATTATCGTTGTTGATCATTGTTTTTTTGTTTTGGGTAAGGTTGGAAGTACTAATTTTATAAACTATAATCACTGTAGGCTCTTTGTGTGTAGAAGACATGTCTGCTTCTGTTAATTCATCATTTTCTGTCTGTTAATAATTTTGACTACCTTATGTGCCTAACTGCCTAAGGGTGGTTTGAAATGATTTCTTGCAGGTCGTTGTATGACAAACTGAAGAGAAGAAGTAGAGGTTTTGCTTTCGTAAAGATGTCATCGGTCCAAGAAGCCGAGCAGCTGCAAAGAAGTTTGATGGCTATGTAAGTTCTTTGATGGAATAACACCAAAGGCAAAAAATGTAGCATACCAACACAGTGTTATAGTTCGTTTTGCACACAAGTTACTCTAAGATGCATAGTTGTCAATAGCGGCTATAGCGATCGCTATATCGTGCTATGTAGCTAAGCGATGCAGTGTTGCTATTAGGGTTGTAGCGACTGATAGCGAGAATAACGACAATTAATTTTTTTTGATACATATAGCAATTAGATATACCTATAAAATAGCTTGATTATAGGTTTTTGCTAAATATACATGTAAAATAACATATATACCAGGGTATTTTGATATGATATACAATTAAAAATTTTCAAAATTCTTTTTCAACAAACGTAGGCGTGTTTACATTCTAATGGATTTTAATTCCTTCATGTTTAACAACCAAACATGGCATATAATGGAAACTAGGTTATTTTTCAGCCGCGCGTTGCGACGAAACGGAGCAATGATAATGT
The DNA here is from genome assembly GCA_030545235.1 of Helianthus tuberosus. Taxonomy (NCBI): domain Eukaryota; kingdom Viridiplantae; phylum Streptophyta; class Magnoliopsida; order Asterales; family Asteraceae; genus Helianthus; species Helianthus tuberosus. Next base: position 23,835,011 of record CM060354.1, read on the forward strand.
AAGACAAACGTTATTTGAAAATGTAGCATGCTGTTTAGAAAGCCAAACCGTTAGAATCAGTTCAGTTTATCATCGTATCATTTTATGATAGCAAATAAATACTTTATTTTTTAATATAATTTCGTTATTAATAAAACCTATATTAATCGAGGATAAAAATTAAGCTCAACTATGTACTTAAGTTTTGAGAAAAAAATTAACGAACATAAGTTATTAAAGAAATATCATATTAGTTGATAAAGCAAAGATAGATTTAAAAAAATATTATTAAAAATAAAATAAAGACAAAATTGCAGAAAACAACCTTTATGTATACCCCAAACTGCACTTTATACCTTTTACTATGAAATCCGCCAAAACCAACCTTTACGTTCATGTTTTGTTACACATCACAACCTTTACACCTAACCTAGTCAAAAAAGTCAGTTAAATGCAGTCACATGCCTTGCACGTGAGGGTATATATGTCTTTTCACAAGTCTTTTATTCAATGTATTATTTTAAATCAAATGCAACCCAACATCATTTTTGCCAAACCTCTGTTTGCAAATAAACACTGTTTCACAATCAGTTTCTAATTAATTTTGATGAACGGACGTGTCCAATAATGAAAGAAATTAGGCAAGGGTGAGGGTAGAATCATCACACAACAGAAGTAAAGTCAAGCTCACTAAAGAAATTAACAAGACATTCAAACAAAAATGATGTTAAAATCTAGACGAGTGCTGTAATGAACCGGAAGTAGAAGCTTCGGGGCAATCGTTGTGGCCGTTTCATTCGTCGTAATCTTCAAGCTGTCGTTTCATTCTCCGGGGATGATCGGAGACTCTGTTTCGTTGATTTTGGCCGGTGACCTTCAAGAGTCCTACACCAACCTTAAACCACCCAACACCAACTTTCTGTATCCAACTTTCTGAAAGATTCATCCTTTTCCCCCAAAACCTTAAACCTTGAAATTCCACTACATTCACCGATGTCAATGACGACATCACTCGCAAATTCCGGAGGTCGACAATTTTTTTTTATATATTTTAATTTGCACAAAGCCATATCCCCACATTACAAGGTAATAATAATTTGATTTGTAAACTAATAGAAGCTTTGAACTAACGCAGACTTGAACCGAAGAACAACCCAAATCAAAACTGCAACGAAACTCGAATCGAAACTTAAACAAACAAAACCCGAACCAGATTCTAGCCTGAGCCGACTGTGTTGCGAAACCCGAACCGGAGCCGGAGTCAAACAAACACTGAACTGAACCAGAAACGAAACCCAACCCGAAACCGAACCACCGCCGTGCACCACCATCAAAGTCGCCGCAGCCGACGGTCACCGGAGAACGGCTTGCCGTTCTCTGTTCCTTCCTCTTCTCTGACGTCTCTCTCTCTCTCTCTCTCCGTTTCACCACCACAGTACCGCCGCCACCAAGAGGGTGTCGGCCGTTCGATTAATCAGGAAGAGAGAGGGAGGATGAGGGTGTTGCAGGTGTAGGAGAGGGAGGAGAAGGGTGTTGATATCTTATTTATTTGTTAGTTGATAAGGGTTTAAATATAATATTAATTGTAAAAGGGGTCAAAGGAAAATACATATATGCCCTCACGTGCAAGGCATGTGACTGCATTTAACTGACTTTTTTGACTAGGTTAGGTGTAAAGGTTGTGATGTGTAACAAAACATGAACGTAAAGGTTGGTTTTGGCGGATTTCATAGTGAAAGGTATAAAGTGCAGTTTGGGGTATACATAAAGGTTGTTTCCTGCAATTTTGTCTAAAATAAACGATAAAGGAAATATGGTTTTAGAAAAAGAAAAAATAAAAATACGTTAAAAGCAAAAAGTAAATAGAAAAAAATAAAATATATTAAAAGTTAAAAGTAAATATTATAAAAATATATTAATATGATAAAATAATAAAAAGCTATATATTATTTTAAATTTGAGAATACTATTCATGGTCCTTCGAAAACTATATATATAAAATTTAGGTTCAAAGAAAAAAAAAATACATGAACCAAACACACGCAGTACATTCATCACAAAGTACATCGTCGAAATCAATAGTTTCGTTGCGTAAGCCAAGTATATCGACATTAGAACCTAACATACAATATGTGGTTCTACGTTTAACAAGTAAAGTAAAACATTTAAAAATTCGGTCACACAACGCAAGTTTTAAAAACATTCTTCACTATGTAGTTGGCGCGCTAACGACTCTTCAAGTTTTCACACATCTTTCTGGCAAAATTGTTACGTTGCTGCTAATTAATTTATCTTGCCTTCTTGATAGTAATCCAGTTTTGTGAGTTTACAACATCTGCATCATTTCATATTTTGAATGCTAATAATATTTTTGTGATGTAACAAACTACACGTTTTAGTTTTTGCAATTTGGATATTTATTTATTTGTTCGTGCTAATTATTATAACTAGTTCGGTTTTTAACCGGTTGATTAACCAGATTTTTCCGGTTAATTAAGTGTGGTTTTTGCTAATTTTTTTATTTTTCGGTTAACCAGTAAATCGGTTAAAAACTGGTTTAAAATACCGGTTGCCTCTAGAAATTTCCTAACCGGTTATGAACATAAGGTTAAAAAAACTATTAATCGGTTATTAACCGGTTACGGTTTCAGTTAATAACCAGTCATTTTGTGCACCTTTAGCTCACATATATTTATCCAATAGCATTATTATGAGCCCATTTGCACACCCTTTAAATGGGCCTTATACAAATATGTGTATGTTTGCTACCTGCTAGGTTACAGACTTACAGTGTTACACACATTAATTCAACAATAGTGTGTGACTGTGTGGTGGAGCTTTATAGTTCTCTCAAGAAATCATCACTCATCAAACCTTCTGGCCCATAACCAAGTGTTTGGTTCGTATGTGTGTCGCGACATGAATAAAGTTGATCATGAAAGCTTGTCTAAAAATGGCAAGAAATGGTATCCTTGGTGGATCATCTGTGGGCCCGGTCCGGCCTGATTGTTGCGAGATTATGTACTTATCTTTTGAGGTTTCTGTAATCATTGTATGGTTGTGTACTAGTGGGCTTTAAGGTGAGAATTGTGTCATACTCACCTAGTGGTGTGAGTCATTCTACATATTTAGCACTTGATGATGATGGACACTATTTTTTTATATGTTAACAACATGAAAAACATGTTTAAACAAGTTTAATAACAATGTTGTTAGAACATAAAACTTCAAGCACTTTCCAAGCTTCCCTTGAAATAAACTTAGAATCGTTAATTGCTTAGTGTCTGAGAGTTACGACTTATGACGCTTCGAAGTTAGGTTTATTTCTAGCCTTTTTGTCGTACTATTACTTTTCCATCAAGGGCGGAGGATAATGGAGGCCGGGGGGTGCCCCGGCCCTCGCCGATTTTTTCGTGCGTAGTGTTAATTATACTGAAGATTTCCGAAATTTGTTTTTTTTAGTGTAAGATATTGGATTTTTAAGACTCCGGCCTCCACCGAGTTTCCGTTCAAGCTCCGCTACTGTATTCCATGAATTAGTTAACCCAAAACAAGCACGTAGGCGGAATAGCTCAATACTTACCCCCTCTCTTTAACAAGACACTTTTGAGTAATTTGTTGCTTCAAATTACACATATTTCATTAATTAGGCAATGATTACTCCATTTAAGTTGGGAAGCATGCTTACTAATAGCTTGTTTTTGGTCATATTTTAAATAATAATTTCTATCTGCTTTTTGCAAGTAGTTTGAATTATGGCAAAAGATTCAAAGAATTGTGTCCTAAATGATTCCTTTTAGGCTTTTACCTTTGTTAACTTTAACTTGAAGCCAAAGGGTGGTTATTTTATAGTTATGCCCTATGTAAGGCGTGATGTCATGCATGTGAGACAGAATTGACTTAGACCATCCCAATAGCTCATTTTTTTGGGTTGTTTTTTGCCATTTGTCCACCTCATCCATTTGTTCCTATTGTGGGTATCATTTTTTCCCAATGTATTTGAGATGCATATTTCTTGAAGAATGCGTATTTGAGATGCATGTTGTCAGGTGGTGGGGCCAAAGGGTGGGGGGTTGGGTGATAAATTAAAAAAAAACCTTTAAATATGCAAAAGGTGGTGATGATGTGGCAATGTTTTTATGTGTTTTTGTGTTTTCTTATTGGGCGGGTTTTTAATGTTTTTGAATGGTAAGTGGTTTTCTGATGTGGCAGCTGACTGGACATGTTTTTAGATGTTTTTAATGGGTCTTATTGTGGATGCTTATAGAGACTTGATCATAGTGTTTAGGTTGCATTATTCACTTCAAATCATTCTTTTACTACATGAGGAAAAAGGGTTACACACTTGAACTCATCTCATAAACATTCTTTATATGGATTAGTTTGTTAGTTATAATTGATGCCTACTTCTTTTCCCCTAATCCTTTTATTTGATCGTGAACGCTTCCACCATGTTTTGGTTCGTCTTCAATAAGATTATGAAGTCGAGTTATGCTGTCCCACTTTATATGTCTCTTCTTTGTCCCATATGTATTACATGGTTGAACAATATAACACATTATTTTATACAGTACAATGATACGATACATGTGTAAATATCTATATCTATACTATATAATAAAAAAATCAAATTAAGGACACATGAAGCTTTATAAGGTGATCTCTATGAAGTTTTCCTGCCTTGAGGACACATGACGCTTTATAAGATGATCTCTATGAAGTTTTTGTGCCTAAAATGTAAATGGTAATTTCTCATTATCTGATAATAATATAAGTCACTTAAAATTTGAATTTAACTAGTCTGACCAATTCAGTGCGGACCCGATAAGACAACGTAGTCTGGGCATATCTTGGCTAGGGTCGTCGTTTAGACGGTGTGACATTGGGTCACTAAAAAAGAAAGTCACCGTTAAAAAAAACTACTTTTATAATTAAACTAGTTAAATTTCCGCCCGCGCGTTGCGGCAGGGACCTAATGACTGCAAAACGCGTGTCAGTAACGGCAAGCGGATACCGAATATCAAAACATAAATAAAAATGTCGTGAAAAGGATAGTCAATCCGTCCTAAAAAACGATTTTAAATAATCTAATATATAATAATAGGACCCACACGTCCTACACGTTGGAAATTCGGTTGTTTTCAGTTCAGTTATTACGGTGCTAAGAAGTTAAAATATGGATGAGCTCGGTACCGGTAACTGCACCGAAAGTACCGATCCGAAAAATCATCGAAATTAGGTACCGGCACCGAAAATACTCGGTATAATACGGTACGGTATTTGAAGGTAAAAATCAATAAATATAGGTATGGTGCTAGACCGGTGTCGAACCGAAAGTAACAATTCTGAAAACGCCAAAAGGTGGGTACCAAATTGGTACCGAAAATAATTTGGTATAGTAAATTTGGTACCGATACGGTACCGGTTTGATTACAGGATTTGATACGATTTGCTTATCAATAATCTAAATATCCAAATTAATTTTACATGTTACAATTCATTCATTATGTAAAAAGACAAAAAATAAAGCAAAATAAGTTGTTGTGTATATAAAACCTCATTCAAATGAAATACAGTTTACTTACTGTGTGTATGAAAAGTAATCTAAACTGTGCAATTACTTGCATTGCTACGTTGCTACAGGATTTGATGAGCTCGGTACCAACCGGTACTGAAAATACCGTTACTGAAATCCCCAAAAGTGGGTACCGGTACCGAATAAACCTGGTACAGTACGGCTTGATACGGTCGGTACTGGTACGGCACCGGTATTTGAGGGTAAAACCCGATGAATACCGGTGTCGAACGGATACCGAAAATACACTTAGTTTGATAAATTTGATACCGGTACCGATACCCAATACTATTCATTCATTTCTATTTTTATTATTGTTCATTCATTTTATTATTGTTCATTCATTTCTCTTTTTAATATTTATTTAGTTGTTACTGTTCATTTAGTTGTCTTATCAATATATAGGTTAAAGGTTAATATATAGTTTAATAGGGGTTTCGATAATATTTAGAAGTCGTTTAAAAGTCAAACAAAAAGCCATATATGATATTTTGTTTTATGATATTTTGTTTTATGTAAATGAAATAAACTTAACTTTAGTTTATGAAACCTTTGAACATTCATAAAAAGACATTTCTATGTTCTTTTTAAAGTTCTATAATATTTTATATTATGTTTTTATATAATAAATATATATATAATTATAGGTTATATTACAAAATCGATAAAATTAAAAATAAAATGTGACATACATAATAGCTATAAGAAGCAAACTTATATAAAAATTATGTTATCCTATTTTCTAATAAAGATTTTGAATTAAAAAACAAAGTAAAATGTAATAATTTATGTATTACACAAGTTTCTAACATAATAATAAATAAAAACAAAGTAAAATGTTATAATAAGTCAGAGTTCATTTTTTTTTTTCCAAAAAACATATCTTGATGACTATGTGTGTTAACCATTATATTATATTTAGTCAAGCCGTGCAATACATATGTTTATTCAACTCGTGCAATACACGAGTTTTAGAGACGTGACTTTTTATTACTTAGTATGTAAATTATTATTATTATTCAATCCGTGTAATCAAGGGCGGAACCACAAGGGGGTCCGGAGGGTCCGCTGACCCTCCGGCCGGCCAAATTTATATATTAACCTATATATGTAACGAATACACTTTTTGGTAGTTTTGACACTTTGACCACTCAAAATGTATCTTGTACAACTGTTAAAAGTGAAGAAATGAGTGAAAAAATAGCACACTTGGGAACTCCGTCGGCTGGTGATGAGATCTGTAAATTAGCGGTGGAGAAAGTGAAAGGAGAAAGATAACAAGTGGTCTTGTTAATAAAAGAATAAATAATATTTTAATAGATATGTACTATACATTTGACATTGACACTTCGTCACTTCCGTATTCCTCTTAGGCAAAATGACAACCCATTTTTACTCATTTGTTGGTTTAACAAATAATAAATAAAAAGAGTATTGATTTTAGTTTAGTTTATGCCTTTCTATTATTTAATTATATGCTTTCATTAATCTATCAGTTAGTTGGATTAAGAGTTTTTACTTTCTATTAATTTTTTCACAATTTTCTTATTTTGAATCAAGAAATATATAACCAGATAATATTTTTTTCATTGCTAAAAATTTTAATAAAAACTTTATAGTCGTTAGAAAAAAGTAAAAGATTATAAAAAAGTCAAAACATATGGCCAAGAAGGGCATCTTATTAAATAACAATAGCTAGAATGATAAAAAAAAAAAGTTTGAAAACTAATGAGCTGACTTAAAATATTTTAATTTGACCCCTCAGTTGAAAAGCTCTAGTTTCACCACTGCGTGTAATATACGGGGTTATAATCTATAGTAAAATATAACATACCGAGGTCAAGCATTGAAGTGTGAAAGAATCAAAAGGTAACCCATTTTGAGTGATAACATAGCGAGTTCAAGCATTGAAGTGTGAAAAGAATCAAGAGGTAACCCATTTTGAGGAAGGAACCATAAAACCACAATAGCAAAGATTAATCTTTAGTCTACACCTTATTCTTTTTTTGAAAAGCGACTTTCATTAACACCAAACGCCAAAACCCCAAGGAGGGGCGGCAAAACAAACAAACAACAAAGAAAAATTACATATAAACTGATCTACACCAATCTTCCCAACTAACCACAAAGCCTTTCGATCTTGATTTAAGCCATAAATAACCCATCGACTTGATCTCCCTAATAATCCCCTCCACTTTAACCGGTTTACTGTTGAATCTAACCTCGTTCCTAGCTTTCCAGATACTCCAACACCCCACTCTAATGATGCCTTGAACAATGTCTTTTTTCCTTCCTTTAATGCCTAAAACCTCGTGCGATTCCAGCAAATCTTTGACCGAAAACGCCCAGATGTGAGGGATCTTGCACCACATGCTCACAATCGCCCAAACCGTAGAAGCGATACTGCATGAAGAAAAAAGGTGATCCACAGTTTCATCATGATCACCACAAAGAGAACAAGCCGCATCACCCGTAACCAAATTCCTTTTCTTGAGGGCCTCCATAGTAGCCAATTTGTCCAACCCAAGTCTCCAAATAAAAACGCTGCATTTTCTGGGAATCCATTTACAAATACTCGGGTGATAACTCCCCTGATTACCAGAGTTACTAATCAGGTGAGCCTTAACCGAACCGACACTAAACAGCTTGTCTGCTGAGCCTGCCCAATACCATTTGTCCCTACCCTCTTTCAGTTCCACATCGAGTAGAAGTGTACACATTCCGATAAGTTCATCCACCTCCTGTCCAGCTTCCAGAGCTCTAATCCACTGCCAATTATATCTGGAGATTCCACCATTAATAAGAATTCTATCGGCGACTGTGCACTTTTTGTTTTGCTCCAAAGAAAACAAAGCTGGGAACATAAGTCTCAGCGGGCCTGTGTTCAGCCATGGATCCAACCAAAACCTCAAAGATTCCCCATTTCCCACCTCCCCTATGAATAATTGGCATATTGGTTTGTCATCCAATACAATTTTCTCCATTAATTTTGCTATGTTACTCCAAACTCCCCCCAATGATCTTCGGTTTGGAAAAAAGTCCCATATACCTCTCGTCTTATGAATCGATTCTACAACCTTGACCCAAAGCCTTTCTTTATCTTCCTTGAATCGCCATCCCCATTTGGACAATAGGGAGATATTAACGTGTTTAAGTTTACAAAGACCCAGCCCTCCTTTATCGATCGGACGTGCCACACGTTCCCACGCCGCCCAGTGAACTTTTTTTTATCTCATTGCTACCTCCCCATAAAAAATTCCTAATCTTTGATTCGAGATCTTTGATTACCTGAACCGGCGCTTTATACAAAGAAAAATAATAAGTCGGAAGACTCTCGAGGACCGACTTAATCAGGGTGATTCTCCCGCCCATAGAAAGTAAAACCGCTTTCCACTTTGCAAGTCTCGCATCGAAAATATCGTACACCGGTTTCCAGCTAGCAACCCTGTTCATATTAGCCCCAACCGATAATCCAAGGTATCTAAAAGGAAACTCCCCAGCTTGGCACCCGATAATGTTCGCCATGTTCTCCAATTCCCCATTACTAACTCCGACTCCGAACAGATTGGATTTAGCCATATTAATTTTTAGACCTGAACACATGTGAAAAATCCTAAGGATTCGGACCACGTTATCAATGTTATCTTTCGACCACTCCCCCATGATAATGGCATCGTCCGCATAAAACAAGTGCGTCACACTCGGTTCATTTGACGGAGTTTTAATACCATTCACTAAACCAACATTCTTCGCCCTGTCAATCATGTATGACAAAGCCTCCATCACAACAATAAACAGGAATGGCGATAATGGGTCCCCTTGTCTAATCCCTTTTGAACAATTGAACTCATAAGTGGGCGACCCATTCACCAAAACCGAAGATCTCGCGGATTCCACACAACCTTTAATCCAACTAACCCATCTCGAAGGAAATCCCATTTAGTCCATAATAGAAAGTAAAAACTTCCAGTTTACGTTATCATATGCCTTTTCGAATTCTATCTTAAGAAAAAACAATTTTTTCTTGGCCTTTTTACCCCAATTGAATAACTCGTTGATCATCAGAGGGCCGTCCAAGATAAAATTTCCTTTAAGAAAAGCCGACTGAGACTCCGAAATCACTGATCCGATGACCTTTTTCAGCCTACTCGCCAAAACCATCGAAATCAACTTGGAAATAATACCAATAAGATTTATGGGTCTGTAATTTTTTAACTCCACCGGGTCTTTTATCTTGGGGATGAGGGTGATAAAAGAGGAATTGCATCCCCTACTAAAGACTCCAAGCTCATAAAACCGATAAAACACGCTCATAAAATCTTCCTCAAAAAGATGCCAAAAGATTTTAATGAATTTGAAATTTAAACCATCCGGGCCAGGCGCTTTGTCATCTCCACATTCCTTTAAGGCGTTCTTCACTTCCAATAAAGTAAAAGGCACAATAAGACTGCCTTGATCCACTTCCGATAGTTGTTTAATGTTTTGACAAACCATAGACGGCCTATCAACCACCTCTTCCGAAAATCTGGATCTAAAGAATTTCAAAACTTCCCGCTTAACAACTGACGGTTTACTGACCCAACTCGAACCAATATTGAGACCCGGGATGTTATTAACCGCTTTACGAGCGTTGACATGAGCGTGAAAAAACTTAGAGTTTTCGTCCCCATCCATTGCCCACTTAGTTCGAGATCTTTGTTTCAAGTCGGCCGTTTTCCTGCTCTCTACTTCCAAAAGAACTTTTTTATTTTCCATAAAGGCCCATTCTTCCTCTTCCGATAAATCTCTAGACTCCATAATCCTTTCTAATTCCTCCGTTTCTTCCAACGCTCTACTAACCATTTCCCCTTCTTTCTTTTTCATTTCATCTCTCCACTCTTTTAAACCTTTCCTTACAGCAGCAAATTTCTGCATCAACACGGAATCCGGATGACCCGACACATTCGTCCCCTCCACCGCTTTTTCCACTGATTCCTTATAACCTTCTTTCCCCAACCACGAATCGAACACCCTAAATGGCTTCGCGCCAAAGTTCCTAAATCGCGTAATAAGCAAAATGGGACCGTGATCCGAGTAACTCACCGGGAGCGCCCTGAAGGTAGCGTCTGGCCATCGGTTAAAAAACTCTGAACACACCAAAAAGCGGTCGATTTTACTAAGTTTTCTTCCTCTTCCTCTGATGCAAGTATATCTACTACCTTTCAAGTCGTATTCGATTAAACCCGAGTTGAAAATGAAGCTATTAAAATTGGACGCACAGGAGTTATTAAATCTTGAATTTCTCCTCTCACTAGGATCCTTACCGCATTAAAGTCACCTCCCACAATCCACATACCTGGAAAATTTCCCATGATAGCAGTTAACTCGTCCCAGACAACTTTTTTGGCTCTAACCGATTGAGGAGCATAGACATTGGCCACATTAATTAATAACCCACTACCCTTGATTTTGCCGTGCACAATCAAAAGATTATCCCTCTTATCCATCGACAACGCCTCAAAAGTCACCGGGTCCCAAATACTAAGTAGACCACCTGATAAACCGATAGAACTGACAAAATCCATACCAAATTCCTTATTTCCCCAATAACTTGCAAGATTAACTCGGGAATAATCCACTTTCTTAGACTCTTGAATCAATAGGAAATCAATCCCATGCTCCTGTTTCATACCCCTAATCCACCCATCCTTCCCAGGCCCCCCTATACCACAAACATTGATGGATAGAAAATTCATGAATTAACCGCATTATTACCTTCTTTCCGAATCGACTCTTCGACAAAAACGCTGTGATTCCTCAGGTCCACACCTACTAAGTTGCCAAGCCGGACCGTTTTATCAATTTCCTTTAAGAGCTCCTCTCCTCCGTCCTCCTTATCAACTGTTTCCCCTTCATCCCTATGACAATTCTGTTGAAATTCCGGTCCGGAGTCACCCTTCGACCCGCCTCCTTCACCAACAAAAAAATCTTTTTCATTCAGGTCAAAGATCGGTCTACTGATAGAGCCTTCCAGATTTACCGAAGTGGGGTTTTCCCTGTTATCTACTACGTTGGGCCGGCCCAGCAAAACAAATCTATCAAATGAATCATCTAAGTGGGTCCTGGATCTTTTTTTGGGCCTACCACTTATCTCTGGGCTAATACCATTGGGAACTGGTTTATGCTTTTCTTTGGAAACATCAAAAGGTTTTTTTCTAGAACGATTATTATTTCCAGCTTTCGAGGCGAATAAATTACCTCTGCCGCCGCCATCTTGAAATTCCAATCTACCCTCTGACTTCTCCCCCACCTCTTTAGTGACATTCTTCTCGAGATCCCCAGTCCCCACCGACTGATCCATAGGCCTTTCACCTTCTCCGACCTCAAAATCCGGCGCCTCCTGCATCGGATCTCGGGAACCCTCTGAGACACCATCGTCGTCCTTTGTCTCCGGCCAATCTTCCTCTGATAGACAATCAGGAGCCCACTCATCCCTTTCTTCGGTAATCCAGACTTTATATTTCTTGTTCTTCCATAACAGAGTAATAACGTCTTCAATTCTATTACCGTGATCCACTAATATCCCAACGTAATTAACAGATAAATCCTTATCCGTCAAAGACAATTGAGATTTATGAATGACTTTACCGAACAGGCCAGCTGCTTCGTCAAAAACTTTATTCTCTGCTAAATGAAGCGGCAAGCCGTGAAATTTTAACCATGCTACCCTCTCATATTGCATCGATTGCCCAGGCCACATATCCAGAGACGTGAACCACCTGTTCCACTTATCGACGTCCAGCAGAAAGTCTGCCGCGTCGATATCGTCCTCAAACGATATCAGTAAACTTAACCCCCCTAGATAATGGATCTTGATGTACGAAATTCCTGCTTCTTTGAATAAAACGTTCATCTTCCTGAGCGACGGTAAGTCTACGACTCTTCCGATGACTGCTCTTCCTTGTATATCAAAAAAAGCCGCCGTCTCATTATGAACCACAATTTCCTTATCCTTGTGTTCCGCCCTACCATTGCCATTTCCTCGTTCCAGCATGTCTTTAAACGTGAGCCCTTCTCTCAGACTACCTCCAACGAGGTTCGTTCCGTTTGAGGGACCCGCGTTTCCTTTGGTCATCTTATCTTCCATCAATACTTCTTTATCTACCTTATTATTCTGAGCATCCCCATCCCACCACTCCACATTCTCGGCCGCGAATCTAGCAATATTAACCTGGAGACAAGTGCCCCCCATCTTCAAACCATTCAGCATCCGTTCGGTGGTTCTGGCGTCTTTCACATTTCTAAGGCTAAGAAAACCGAATCTTCTTCCTACCTTATCCTTCTTCCTCGCGATGTACATACCTGCCACCTCTCCAAATTTACCCACGAAATCTGCGACGTCCCAAGGTCTGCACCCGGTAGGCAGATTTGATATAAAGAACTTTGTTATGTTATCCTTCGTTGACTTGTTAATAATCTTATCTTTGCCCTTCTTCCTCAGGTGGTGGGGGTCCATCCAGGGACCATCATTATCCATGACTGCGGTAGAGCACTGCCCGAGAAGCGAGTGGAAAGAAATAATAAATCAAGATAGAGAAACTGGTTATGTTAGATCCACAAGCTATATGTGATACACGTTAAACCAGGAGCCCTATCCCAATCCTTACTCAATCGTCGAGCCTCCGGCGAAGCGTCCACCGAAATAACAGGTGATACGAACAGAACGGATACCTACCCCGGACAGCGAATGGAAGAGATGATGATAGAGATTAGAATGTAAGGTCAAGCACGATATCACCGGCGACCTATCACGCTAACCCTAAAGTCACCTGTTCGTCGAGCCTCCGGCGGCGGTAGAGAGAAAAAGTGTAAAACGTAAGGATTTAACTGAATGTAGCAATGTATTTTTTCTTTTCGGTTTATCCATCCTTCTTCATTGCAACGGGACCCACAAAATGAAACTAAAGAAAAGATGTGCATATTTATATATCCACGTGACAGAACACCATTTAGCAAAAAGTGATTTGCTTAACACAATAAATGATATGAAATCACTCAAAAAATGGTTAGTGATTTCTAATCATTTCATTGTAGGATCAAGTTAGTGGTTTCTTGATAGACTTTCCATGGATAAGAACCAAATTGAAGATACCCTTGCTATTTCTTCACATTTTCATTCAAGAAATATACACACATATTTGTATATCGTATTGTATATAGTACAATAAACCAACCAACCATTCTCTTTAAATCTCATCTATAGCAAAGCAATTGGTAAAACCTAGGCAAACCATAACTCAGACTCTTAGATAATAGAAAGACTGCTTTAATGCTTTAAGAGAGACCCATAACTCCAAAACCAAAGCCCTATATGGTCATGGAAAGAATATTAGAGACTTATAGTTCTACAATGACATCTAAAACAAAATAAATCAAGAAATAACTAAACTACATTATTAGCAAGCTACCATATAGACACGAAGACAAGATGAAGGCATTATGCAAATGCGACAAAAAAATTATAGGTAAAGGCGTAAAGCTAAGTCAACTTTGCAACCCCCCCCCCCCCCCCCCCATCTCTAAAAGTCATTAACCTTAATCATACGCCTCATAAGGTATCCTCGACTAGCGAATCCTACCTAATCCGCTCATCCCAAGTCAATTTGGGTCTGCCTTTACCCCTCCTTCCTTCAATAGTGAGGCTTTCCATTTATCTAACTGACGTTGTCGTTTTGTCTCCTCTTACACAACCAAAACATCTCATTCTTTCCTCTCTTATCTTATCTTACTGATCGCCCGTAACCTCTCATGAAAAACTTCATTTTTTTATCTGGTCCAACCTTATGCCCCCCATACATCCACTTTAACATACTCAATTTTGTTACCACCAACTTACGTGATGGTCGAGTGTTCCGTGTAATATCATACCGATATCATATCATATACTCCACAAATGATAAGTTCGGTGGCCAATGAAATTTTTGTTTATTCATGTTATGGGGTTGATAACCTTTTGCTATTGGCACGTCACTTTGTGTGAAGAAATAAGCGATTAGCTATGTCATTGTGGAGTGGAATTTGGTAAAAGTAAGTAGGAGAATAAATAATATTCATTCTTAATTCAAAATAGCAAATTAAATAAGACATGCAAGTGTGGAGTTTGTAATATTGTACCATAAAATATTATTATCAGTAGCGTCCAGAGCGGAGATAGTGTATAAGAAGGGGTAGCACAAATTATTTCTTAACATCGTCTTCGTAAACCATCACTAGTGCTCTAGTGGTGGCCACGGGTATTTAAGTTCCACTTATGGTGGACCCGGGTGAGTTTTCCCCTCAAGGTCTCAAGTTCGAGTCTTGGTGATAGGGGTTTCTCATTGAGGGGTTTAAATTGGGGATCTATTGTGCGAGGGGGCTCTCTAGCGCGGACCCGGTTAAGACAACGTATGCTAGACCTCCCGACATTCGCGAATAATTCACACCTTTCAAAAAAAAAAAAACATCGTCTTCGTAATGTAAAAATACCTCTCAACTCCATCTATGTAGTGTAAAATTTTTATTTTCGGTTTTATACAAAGGATATCCCTTATTCTAAAAAAAAAATTGAAATACCTCTGAATTTTTTTGTACAGTCTGAATTTTTTGGTCAAATCCGCCAGATAGTGTTGGTAGTGTCAATTTCTTAGATTTGATGAATTTGATAACGTCGGCCAATGAATTACCTTTCCTTAAAAAATATGTATTTTTACAGATCAGAATTTGACTTCCATTTAGAATTAGGGTAGGGCTAGATAGAAAACCCTATCTATATAAAAAACCCTAGAAAACCCAACCTCCCGACATTTTTTTTTTTTGAAAAAAATAACACATGTAATATACATGTTTTTAAGAGTTTTGGGCCAAAAAAATCAAAAAAGCGCCGAAGGGATACTTTAAAAAAAAAAAAAATTTCAGCAACTTTCAGCATTTTTGTCTAACACATGTTAGGCACTGAATTTTGTTTATTTTTTTTTAAAAAAAATCCCTTCGGCGCTTTTTTGTTTTTTTTGGCCCAAAACACTCTAAAACATGTATATTACATGTGTAATTTTTTTCAAAAAAAAAAATGTCGGGAGGTTGGGTAAAAATGGGTGGAGATTTGGGTTTCCAGAGTTTTCTAAGAATTTTAGGATTTTTTGTCTAGCATTACCCAGAATTATTTTCCTTTATTTCATTTCGAACTATTTATAAAATAAATCCTAATTTTTAACTTCTCTTTTTCTTTTTCTTTTTTAATTTGAAAACTTTTTATTGTTTGCAACTCCACTTTTATTTTTACAAGTAGATAAAAGTTCATATATAAAAGTTGATAATATATATTCGCGTCCCGTAACAATAATATTCTTAATAGAAGACATATGAGACATATGAGACATATGAGTAGACCCATTAAAAATATATCATCGTACAGGGGAAATATTTCCTGGTTGATTTGATTTTACAAAATGCAAATGAACAAGATATGGCTTATGGCTATGCATATGTATCTTAAGGTTAAGAACACAGTTGTTATAAGTTTCACCTTTTTTTTTACTAAAAATTTCATTCCACACGAAAAAGGGCAATTACAAAGCAATGGCAGGTAGTCGGGCAACAAGTCGCCGCCACCACCTTTAGTCCTCACATTTTCGAAATTACATGTATGCTCTTTATGGTTTAACAACTTGTTATTCGGATAGTCCCTGACGTGGATGGATGTTAGTTTTTCAGTGTTAAGTACATGTAAATTGACTAAAAAGACTTGTGGCCCACCCCACCCTTACCTCTTCTCCATACACACAACCACCATATCACCACCCACCTGCAACTCTTTTGTCCAGTCGTTTTCCGGTCTCAGCCACCACTGTTGGAACACCACCATGAACCTTAAAGATGACGACTTTAGTTCGTTTGAGTTGTGGTTTACAATAGAGATGGAGTGTGTGTGATGGTCTAAACCACTACCGATTTCAGCAAGCACAACCACACCATCGTTCCCCCAATCATGAAACACCATCACGACAATCCCTCACCTATATAACCTAAATTCATCGTCAGCAACCCCTATATCCTCTAAAACTTCAAGGATCAGTCTTCAATAGGATGTTTTGGGTTCTGTAATCGGAAAATAATTCAAGTGCGTGATGATTCTTACCAAAGATAGTCGGAAAACTCAACTGAGACGATCTTAAACACCATCGTCAACTGAGACGCCACTGTCAAAGCGTTTCACCGTTGCCATTTTAGTCAAAAGGTTTCATTTTTCACCTGTGGGTCCAAAAATGTTTCACCGTTGCCATTTTAGTCCACTGTGTTAACTTCATCCATTATTTTCATTAACGAGAAGGGCAACTCGGTCATTTTATATGGCTGAATTGGCCTTCCAGTTAATAGATTTACATATAAAATGACCGAATTGCCCTTCTCGTGAAAAAATGGATGAAGTTAACCCAGTGGACTAAAATGGCAACAATGAAACATTTTTGGACCCAAATGCAAAAAATGAAACATTTGGACTAAACTGACAAAATGCACCAAACCACAGGGACTAAAATGACATTTAACATTTTTTAATGGTAACGTTTGTTCCCAATTTATTACACTGATAATCCTAATTCAATTTCTTATGCTCAGGTTTCAATTTGATACCGTCTCTCTAAAAGACATATACCTCTAGTAAGTGGACTAGACTAGCTCACGTTTATAAATCATAACCCATAACAATACAAATAAACAACACACATCAAAAACACGATCTTCCCCCTAACACCCCCCCTCCCTTCGATTGTCAAATCCCTTCAATTTAGGCTTTCAAATCTTAGAGGTGTCCACCATGTTTAACCTTTGCCCCCATTGATTACATGGCTCAACAATTTATAATTTTTGCCCCACGATTATTCTCTTGTCTTTTAACGTATGAATGTATGATATCTTCTTTTAGTATAATCAAAATCAAGTAGATGTGGTACAACTTTATTAGTTTAACTAGATCTAACTGTTATTGTCTTATTAATGCTTTGATGGTTTAATTAATAAAAATATATACTTATATCATCAAATATTTGACGCTTAAGACAACGTCGTTAACAAAATATCGCTAACAACTAGAAGTTAGACACATGAGCTTCTTTTAATAAGAATAAAATAAAACGTGATTAAGCAATCATACATAGACTATAAAATGTTTAAACAAAATAAGATATATCTATCAAGAGATGTATCGAGTTTGAGCTTCTAATCCGTTTGTTGTGATCTAGACATGGTTGATATGATGCATGCTCGTCATTTTTACTCTTTTGTTCTGGAACATGATATAACATGGTTTCAAAACTCGGGATGCAACAATGGTTCATCCTAAGTTTGTCGGTGTATGGAAAATAACTTTCGTTCCTTAATTCACTCAATCTATAGATGTGATTTTGATTTGTTCTATGACTAATATGATTAGTCAAAACCTATTATGCACATGGTGTTGTGGGTTTTAGAGGGACAAGAGATGACAAACATCACATAGCATATATTTCACAAAAAATATTGCAAAATCGACATCTACTATGCAAAATAGAGCACGTATCATTTACTTAAATCCATAATTTTCCGAAATTTAACATATGTAAACATATAATGGCCGTGGTGGAATTGTCTTTTCTTGTGTCCTATATTTGTGCCTTATGCTTTTATTTCCACATATAGTTTGGGACCAATAGTCTCATTGTGTGGCATTTGTACCTTATCTTATGTTGGAACCATATCATACACACACTTTAGTAGATACACTCATTCATGACCACATTGTAAGATTTCACTTGGTTGATACTACCTAGCCAACCGACCAACATTGTCGAGTGATGTAGTCAAGAATTCGGACACTACTTCCAAGCAACACACGCGTCCACATGTTACATGTAGTTTTAGTGTACGATTTCTTCTGTTCTAGGATATGTTGCTCTATATCTTAATATCTCGATTTAGGCCGAAAATTTAAAGTCTATGTTTAGTATCAAACAAATTGTACAACTTTTATATTTGTAAGCTCTTTTTATTCATAGCTCTTTTAATGTATTTACTTTTATTTTCATAGATTTTTTCATAACTTTTTTCTTTCATACAATTTGTAGTCTTATTCTACTAAACAAAGGTAACATATTAACTCAAGCCAGTAAAATCTTTTCTCTATATAAACATACGAAGAACAAGAAATTACTAGCTCGGTAAAACTCTTTATGGATTGCTCATTTTATATAGAAATATTTTAAGGAGATGATTCTCTTGTCAGTTGTCACATTTGAATATTAACTTCTGCTATGAATGAAAATTTGCCACCTCATCTCATGCCTTAATGTTTGTTTCTTTTCTTTTTTATTTTTTTAATAGTAATTGGATCATCATTTAATATGATTTTCGTATTCGTTTGCTGGAGTATTTGGCGAGCGAGAAATGAGTTAATATTTTCCAATAAACCGGCGAAAGTTGAAGAAATTTTTAGTGATATTAGATCGTTAGGTTTTTTTGTACGTGGTTAAATAGTAGATTCAAGAAAAGGTCCGTCTCGTGGTCCGAGTGGTGTAGCTTTGTTTTTATGTAGCTTGTTTTTCCGGCCTCCCCGTTTTGTTGGTTGGTGTTTCTAATGAAGTTCTCGTTTCAAAAAAAAATGTTATGTATTCGTTAAGTTTTTTTTTTTTTTTGACCAGCAAGAAGCAAAGAAATATTAACAAAAAAACCCAGCGCGCAGCTGTAAAAGAGTACATCAGAACAGGAAACCGAAAAGAGACAGAAAACAACACGAAGCTACTGAAAACAATTGTCCGGGCACCCGCACCAAGTAGTCCACCTGATCGAACGATGCTTGGTTCTGTTCTTAATCCAAGAGAAGAGTTGAGAGACAATCAAAGCCATAATGTCGTCAATCGAGCTCCTAATGCCTCGAAACAAAGCTTCATTCCGAGCCAGCCAAATAGACCAAAGAGATGTATACGTAATTGCATAACCAAGATTAGAAGAGTTATTATTTCCCCTCCAGTCTGCAACTTTTGCTAATAACTCCGACACCGTGCCGGCCGTGTAAAAATCTCTCTCGCTCCACCAAGAAATTCGCCTCCAAATCTCTGCAGCAAACTCGCAATTCACAAAGACATGGTCCCTTAAATCAGTGTGTGCGTTGCATAAAGAACACTGATCCGAGTCCAAAGGGACTCCACGCCTTATAAGGTTGCACGATAAAGGAATCCTGTTGAGAGCCAATCTCCAAACGAAGCAAGAAATCTTGATTGGAACCCATTTACACCAGAAAAAAATTACGAGTATCGGCCACATGAGAGAGCCTTTGGTTTAGCAACTTTCTAACAGAATTAACAACAAACGATCCAGGCGAATCTCCCTCCCAGACCCATAAATCCTCCCCTGAGATATACGGAAAAGAACCGAGCATATCAGACAAGTCAGCGATGTCCGTTTGCTCAACTAGATCCAGCCTCCTCCTAGTCCAGTTCCACATAAACCCCGTGATGCCTCCCTCCTCTAGCTTTACCCGTTGAGCAACCATGCTTAGCTTTTTCTTATCCAACGCGTACAAATTCGGATACAAGGATTGCAGGGTCCTCCTACCATACCAAACATCCTTCCAGAACAGAGTTTGGTGGCCATCTCCCACTTTTTTAGAGAAAAAGGCGCCCAGATCGACACCAAAACTACTGAAATCCCTCCCAATTTTCGCAATACCAGACCATACTCCGCTATTAATACAAGACGCCAATCTGGAGGATGCTGGAACTTGAATATTGTGAATGGCCAAGATCGCGTTCCTCCAAAGAGCATTAAGATCACTAAGCGCTCTCCACCACCATTTAGCCAAAAGGGCTAAATTGTGAAACTTGAGATTACACACCCCGAGCCCGCCGATCGCTTTCGGTTTGGTCACAATATCCCAACTAACCCAGTGAATTTTCTTCTCGTGAGGATTGCCTCCCCTTAAAAATCGACGCCTAATCTTATCAAGGCTATTAATAACTTTACTCGGGGCCTTGAACATAGAGAAATAGTACAAAGGGAGGCTACCCAAAACCGAGTTATCCAAAGTCAAACGCCCCCCAAATGATAGATTATCCGCTTTCCACGAGCTAAGTTTAGAGAGGAACTTGTTTTCGACCGGCTTCCAATGCTTAGAGAGGCTCATGTTTACCCCTAAAGGGAGGCCCAGGTGCATAAACGGGAGATTACCATGTCTACAGTTAAGAATGGAAGCCATCAAATGGACATCGTACTCACCCACCCCAACGCCAAAAGGCCGACTTTTTTGAAAATTAACTTTTAAGCCTGAGATCAAGTTGAAACATCTAAGGATACGTTTAAGACCCACAATGTTAGACAAAGACCATTCGTCCACAAAAACCACATCATCGGCGAACATGACATTGGTGATGTCGGGACCATTATTGGGTAGGCCCACCCCTTTAAAGATACCGTTGGCCTTGGCCGCCTTCAAAAGGGCATTCAGACCTTCCATTGCTAATAAAAAAAGAAAGGGGGACAAGGGATCGCCTTGTCGAACCCCCCCTTTTTAGCGGAAACTCCAAAGTAGGCGAACCATTAACTAGCACCGAAGCTTTCCCGGATTGTAAACATGATGAAACCCACTCGCACCACCGTTTCCCCATCCCCATTTGCTCCATGATAGGACATAAGTACTTCCAATTCACCGAGTCGAAAGCTTTGTCAAAGTCTACTTTGAAAATAAGACATTTTTTCTTAACCCGTTTCGCCCAACTAATTGTCTCGTTCAGCAATAAATGTCCTTCCATAATAATTCTACCTTCCACATAAGCAGATTGCTCGCTGCCAATAAGATCATGTAAAATAGGCCTAAGCCTCGAAGCCAAAAGCTTAGAGATAATTTTCTGCATACTCCCCACTAAGCTAATGGGACGGAATTCATGGAGCAAGTTAGGGTCCCGGATTTTAGGAAGAAGAGCAATAAAAGAAGCATTCCAGCCATAGCTAACCACGCCAGCTTGCTCGAACTCTCTCACGAAAGCAACGACGTCATCCTTCACTAAGTGCCAAAAATGTTTAAAGAATTTCATCGTGTAACCATCTGGCCCTGGCGCTTTATCATTACCACAATCCCCAATCGCCTTTTCAATTTCCTCGACGGAGAACGGCAAGGTAAGACTATTTCTTTTTAGGGCCGAGATTGCCGGAAGAAATTCTAACTCAAAATCTGGTCTAGAAGGCAACGGGTCATCAAATTTATCTTTAAAAAAATTAAAGATCTCACCTGTTATAACTTTAGGTTCGGCGCACCACTGACCATTGATATGCAACCCGTGAATACGAGACGAGTTGTATACAAAATCTAACTATACAGTTAGGTTTATTTTTTTTAGACATTTCAAAATAAATTTTATTGAATTCATAATTATATTTAAAATTCAAAGTGATGTGCATTTTTGTAGCGTAAACTATATGGAGTATCGGTGTAACACCCGACTTAATTAATCAAGATTTTAATAATAAAATACACATTTTTTAATGCTAAAATGTGACTTTACAAAAACTTTTCATACTAACATTCCCACATGTTTACAACATTTCAAAAAAATATACAACTTAATGTAATTGAATTCGTCGTTTAAAAGATACGACGAAAAGCCGTGCGGAAGCTTTTAACTTTATCGTGTTCGGTTCTTCTTCGAGCTTGATCTTCATCCGGGCACTCTTGGCGATCACCTATGATCAAAACCAACTTAAAAGTTAGTTTTGATAGTTAAATAACAAGTTTAAACAAGTTATATGGGTCAAACAAACAAAATTAAGCATTTTTGGGATTCAGTGGGGGCTAAGCGTCACGCCTAGGGGCTAGACGCCCCACCTAGCCCCCTTTTTGGCAGAATGTTTTTATTAAGTTGCTGTACATACCCAGCATGACCCAATTTCACGGAAACGAGCATAACTCTCTCGTTTTTAATCCGTTTTACCCGATTCTTTTTCCTACGCGTCCGTAATTTAATTCTCCATCATATGGAGTTAAAATCCAACATCCAACATAATAAATTTTGAGACTTCTAAGCCTTCGACTCGTTACCTTTTTATCGACTTTTAACCCGTTTATGCATTTTATCAAACAAACATATTTGTTTGATCTTTATATCACATACACTTCTTCAAATTAAGGTTATCTACCATATTAGGTTCTAATCACAGGTTTATTACACAATTTAAACCCGTTTTCGCTAGTACGCTTATTTTGACCCGTTAAGGGTAATTAAGCCTATTTTAAGTATGAGTCTCTTTCATTCACATCAAGCATTATACTACCACATTTCTTGTCAAATAATCTTTCTTCACAACTATATTTGTATTGTATTAAGTGTGGAAATTCCTAAACTCCGAGTTTTACCCCTCGAATCATTATTTTACGGCAAAGACTATTATAGAGTCAAATGACTAAGGATTCACATCATTCGCTTTTGTTTACTCATTCTAAGTGTTTAATTATGCATACTACTCTTTTCCGAACAACCCTTATAGGTCGTTCGCTCGATTTAGCTTACAAGGGCATTTTGGTCAATTTTCATCATTCTTTTACTACAAGGTCCTTTAAATACTTGTTTGACCCCAAAATCCGACCCTTTTAACCATATCCTTGTTTATAAACCCATGTGCTTCTAAACACCATAAATATAATACAATTTATTCGGTTTACCAAAAAGGTAACCAAATATCTATATCTTAACCTTGTCTAACTATTATAGAATCTCAAGTTCTACATGATGAGTTGAACCATTATACATACCTGGCTCGGATCAATATATTGACCCGTATCAATACCTTGACTTAGTAGCCGCTAAGCAATAGCGATGTGCGTATCCATTTGATATTTATTCCTATAAACATGTAACTCGACAAACCATTAGACAATATTGCCAAAGGGTGATAATTTCACATTTTGACCCGTTTATTTACCTAGTGATCTTCGTCACTTCAAGCAAATGCCAATTTCATGTATTATGCTAATTTAAAGTCTACTAGCAAAAATACGGAATCAAGCATAACGTAACGGAATCGTAGTTGTGTACCTTTTAAGCACCTTTTTCAAACGCGTATTTCCACCGGCTTGTCCATTTGACGATCCGGATTCCTCGCCTAAAGAGTTCAATTCACAATCCTTTTAGAACCCTTTTTATAAGTCTTAACGCATAAATTGCCATATCCATCAAGCATGCGTTTTTGTCCGATTTTCACATTTATCTTTCATTTAGGCATTTTAACGAACACCTAACGGGTAAAATTTTACATCTTTAAAACCAAGTTCATAACTTGATATTTTGCCCAATATAAACATACATATCGATTTCATCATGTCAAACATGCATACTAATCTCAAAATCATTTCATAGTAATCAAGTAACACCACTTTTGGTAGTCATGATTCTTGTGTTCATCTAAATTTACAAAACCCATTTAACTTATCAATGGATCATCATGAATTTCATAGATTATCCAATAATCCAACATGTTATTGACTAGGGTTTACTCCTAGACATCATATTACTTCAAGATTCATCCATGCATGACATAATCAAGCTCAATTTCAGTTTCTTACAAATAACCTAGAATTTAAGATGGATCAAAACATCACAATTTTACATACCTTATGATCCTTTCAACTAGGTGTTCATGAATTTGTGCTTGAAATTCGATTTAGACTTGATTAGAGGCTCCAATTTGTGAGTTTTGTGAGGATTTTAGGGTTTGAAGAAAACCCATGTCACCCCCTGCTTCTTAATCGACCAGACACCCCCAAAGTGGGTGTTTGGTGTGTTTTAATTCTTGTTTTTTAATAAATCAAGTTTCAAGTTTAACAAGTTTGGCCCCTCCATTTTCCTTAGTTCATAATTTAAGTGTTTTAACCCACTCATAAGTCACTATCTAACTAGGTTAGAATTATTCCTAGTCAGCTTAGTAGGTTCGGGAAGTCGTAACCCGTTTTACTTTAAGTCCCGTTAAATCGGGCCTTTTATCCATCCTATTTTTTTGAAAGCTCTTATTCACTTTAAATAAATATTAGGATTATTCACTTAATTCCTAATATTTGCCGGTTTACTTTTACCACTAACGGTACTTTCCCCGTCTTTAGTATTAACGGGGTTTAATTACCAAACACGTTTTCGGGGTGTTACAATCGGTACCCTAATGCAACTGTATCAAAACCGCCTGAACAACATCAACACCTGTACTTGTATCTAATATGGTTTTTGATTTTCAATATGGTTTTTGGATTCAATACGAGTTGGGTTCATCAGTTCGAATAATTTTTTGGTTAAAATATGGTTTTACCTTTTTTTATTTAAAATGCAGTCGTATTTAAATTAAAGTATTTTTGGTAGGGAAAATAAGTAGGGCTGTAAACGAACTGAACGTTCAGCGAACAGTTCGTGAACCATTCAGCGGGAAGTTCGTTTATATTCGTTCGTTTAGTAAATGAACGAACACGAACATGAACAGAGGTTGCGTTCGTTCGTTTATGTTCGTGAACGTTAGGTAATGTGTTCGTTTATGTTCGTGAGTGTTCGGTAATGAGTTCATTTATGTTTGCTTGTTAATATTTATTTGTGTTAGTTAGTTAAAGGTTTTTATATGTTGTAGTTTATTTTATTATTTCTAGTTTTTAAAATTTTGAAACCCTAGTTATCTTATATGCCTCTCACAACATCCCTCATTTCACTATTTCAATTTTAGTTTGTTTTAAGGCTTAACAAACTCTTAATTTTGTGTTTAGCATGTTTTTGATAATCACGCCAACTCTGTTCGGATAATTATGTTAAGTGTTTATTTATTTTTTGTGGATTCTTCGTAATGTTTGTGATGAAAATGTAGATTTTATTCTAAAATGAATATTGTGTTCATATACATCGTTTGTGTTCATTTATGTTCATGAACATTTGTTAGAGTTCGTTACCATATGGTAAGTTTCACCATTTGTTAGAGTTCATTTATGTTCATTTATTGGATTTTAATAATTCTAAGTTTCACCAGTTGGCCGATAATAATCTCAACTTTAAAATTTCCCTCCAATAATCCTAACTTGTAAAAGTTTGACCGACATTAATCCTTTTCAAACATATATGAATTTGATCTTCTCAATAAATTCAATTACATCTAGAGACTCCTTAATTGATTTAAGTGCACCTATATTTGAAAAGGATCAATGGCGGCCAAACTTTTACAAGTTGGGATTATTGGAGAGAATTTTTAAAGTTGAGATTATTATCGTCCAACTGGTGAAACTTAGGATTATTAAAATCCAATAACTCTTATTATTTTTATAATTTAAATGTTTAGAATAATATTAAATATGGTGTGGGACTTGGGAGGAGTATAACATAGGTTCTGGACGAAAATCAGGGATGGGTGGATATGCTGATGTGATGACCTAAATATACCAAGGACTCGTCTCCAATACCCGGGCCACAACAGATGTTATATAGTGATAATGTAGGTGTCACTAACAAGTACCAATGTTATGAACCAAACATAAGCCCTAATAGAACAATCCGTAACATGAGATAAAAACAGTAACAACAAATTTTGCAGTAAGTCGCCATATCAGGTTTATAAGGGGGAGGGGGTGGTCACTAGTGATACAATTCTATCACTCACAAGCACCAATCAACTCATGCCATGTCATCACCCAATATTCTATCACTATTGATAGAATGTAGTGGGGGTGGTCACTAGTGATACAATTCCATCACTCTCAATTTTTTTTTAATTTTTATTTTAAAATTAGAAATTAAACACTAAATTATAAATTTCACTAATTTTTTTAATTTTTTATTTTAAATTAGAAATTAACAATAAAACACTAAAATTATAAATTTCATTAAATTTAAAACATACTACTTCAATTTAACATACTATAAATCATGAAACATACAATTAAAAAAAAACCTACTCCTCGTCCGAATCATGAAACTCCAAACCTAGAGAACCTACTAGTTCGATTAAATCGTATCTCAACCGAAAGTGAGTTTCTTCATTACGCAATTCTAGATGGATATTTTGTGGAACTTGAACTTGTGTAGGAGGATCCGGCACCCAATCCGGGGATACTGCACGTCCGTCTTCTTTGATCATCATATTGTGCAATATGATAGATGCATACACTATGCTATGTATTGATTTCTTGTTCGTCGCACGAACCGGTCGGTGTAATATACCCCATCTACCCTTTAAAACACCAAATGCCCTCTCAACATCTTTTCTTGCCGATTCTTGCAATTTTTTGAACACGATTTCTTTAGGCTCGACAGGAAATGAGGGAGCTTTCACAAAAACAGACCAAGAGGGGTAGATACCATCCACAAGAAAAAAGCCTCGTCTGTAATGTCGACCGTTAACATAGAAAGGAGAGGAAGGTGCGGTACCATCCGTTACGGTTTGAAACAACGGCGACGTGTGCAACACATTGATGTCGTTGTTTGAACCTGGAACACCGAAATACGAATGCCAAATCCATAAATCATTCGACGCCACCGCTTCTAGTATGATGGTTGGTCTTTTGATGTCTCCCCTAACATACGCCCATCGCAACTCTCTTGGACAATTTTTCCACTCGATATGTGTACAATCGATGCTACCGAGCATCCCGGGAAAATGCCATCTAGCCTCGTGTGCGGCGTAAATACGTGAGATGTCGTGGCTCGTCGGTTTACGTAAAAACTCTTTAGCATACAACTTAATGACCGCGTTGCAAAAAAATTACAAACATTCACGTGAAGTTCTGGCCGACATAGCTAGGTATTCATCATATTGATCGGGAGGGTTACCTGTCGCTAGTTGGCGAATGACGGACGTGCATTTTTGTATCAGCGTGAAACTTGGTTTGCCCCTCGCATCGTAACCTTCTTGAAACCATTCCTCGCTTGCTTCGATGTCTCCACCAATCTTTAAAAATAATTCTTTGGGTAAACGAAACCGATCTCTAAACGTTTCGGCATTGTAGAGCGGATTTTCCACAAAATAATCGTTCATCAAAACTTCGTTGGCACGTATACGATCACGGTCGACCATCTTCTTCTTTGGGCGGGACGACTCGGCATCAAGTTCGTTATACACCGACAAAAAAATATTTTAGCGTCTCGTTGTCGGAAGACGACTCGGTATCGCTATCGCTAGACATCGGAAACGTCGAATCCGTAGGGAATTCCATTTGAGAAAGATATAAAAATTGTGTGAAATGGGTTTAAAATGGTTTAAAGATGTAGATTGGTGTGTGTAAAATGGTTTAAAATGGAGATATAAATAGATAAATGGTTTAAAGGTTTTTTTTATTGAATATTACCGTTTAATAACGGTAAAAAATAATCAAACGGTCAAATTTTTCAAACATTTCAACGCGTGAAGGATTCAACGCGTTTCAAATATCACGCGTGACCAACATGGCGGCAGCGGTGTTCGTGGTGCTATAACGCGTGATGGGGTGGCCATCACGAACCACCCCGCCTGCCCTAACACTCTCTAGTGTACATATACTCTCATCTAGCACGCGCAAAGAGTTACATATTCTCAATGTTCTCTCACTCTTTATACTCTACACTCTTATTCTATTCCATGTATTTTCTATCACGTTGAAGTCTTCTCTCACTCTTTATACTCTACACTCTTATTCTATTCCATGTATTTACTATCACGTTGGAGTCTCTAATTGGAAGAATTTTTGTGCACTTTAACGAGACTAATAGTTTTTTATTCGAAGGTTATGTTGAATTGCATTGTTGTTTTTCTGTTTTCTATAAATCAAGGTCATTATCAACAATGCTCCCATAATCATATTTTACTCCATATATGAGAATTTGGACATCTTTGGGGGATTTTTATCTTCTTTTCTCTAGACAAGGAGGAAATTTATGGAGTTAGATTAATTAATTAATATAATTGAACTGATTAAGTAAATAGCTTAATGATTTAAATTGTTACAAAAACTATATTAAGTTGGTATACATTTATATTGATGACATGTATTTTGGATTGGACTCGACCATTAGGCTTAGGCCCGGATGAGGTTCAACCCTTTAGACCTAATCTAATCCGTATCTTTCTCTAAAATAAGCTAGTTCAATAAACGAGTTCGACTCGAAGCTTCATTTATCGAGCTTGAGCTGACTCTCGAGCCTAAACGAGTCTATTAATTATATAACTTTTATTTAATATAGTTGTTAGGATTGAACCCTATCAGAGGAACAGATAATTAAAGCCAAAACTGGATCAGAGCAGTGGATCCAGAATAAGCAGACGTTTACAGATTAGTTCATGCAAATCTCTCCCCTTGAAAGTGGCTTTGTATCTGCTGATCTCCTATCTACTGATCTTACCAAGTGCTGATCCACAACTGCTGACTTGCATCTACTGCCAAGTGTTAAAGACTGATAGGAGACCAAAGCTCTGCTGACTCAATCTACTGCCTTGAGTCAAGTACTGCTGATCCGGACAAGCACTGCTGGGTTCACAGCAGTGGAAGGATGCAGCAGCTGTTTATGTGTCTTTTATATATTAGATTGTAATAGCAGTAGTTAGTACATCAGTGTTTGTATAGATCAGAGGTTAGAGTTTGTTAGGAGGTTAGATGTCACTTTCATGGTGACGTCAGCTAAGATGCTCAGTGGTTTGCAAGTGTCTATAAATAGTTCAGTACTTTGTACTGTTCTATTAGCTATTTCACCACATCGTCTTCTTTGCACGAACAAACTACTGAGCTCTGGCTGAGGGGGAGTTTGCATTCTTACATCAATCATTGTAATCGTTGTTGAAATAAATTCAATCTTTCGATTCATTGTGTAAAGATGTTTGATTAAAGTATTACTCTCATTTGATTGTATGCAAAGTTTGCTTTCATCTTAATTCCGCTGCACAACTCTTTCATTTTCCATCTTAATTTCAAACAAAAGTACAATAAAAAAGAAACTCAGATCCAACAATTGGTATCAGAGCTAGGACAGTCAAATTTGATTTAACAATCATTTTGACGTAAATAGTTCAGCTCATAACAGTTGTTACTGATCGTTTGTTCGTCCGTTGAAAAACAGAGCAAGGATTAATCACCATTAAAGTTGATTTCTCAGTGTCTGTAAAACAACAAGAATGACGTCACAATCTCAGGATGATAAAAACAACATCGGCTCGCTTTTTAAACCACCTATGCTTAAAAGAAATGAGTACAACATCTGGCAGAGGAGGATGGGTCACATCCTCGCTCAACAAAGCATAGGTTGTTGGAAGTCTGTCATTTATGGTCCCCATGTTCCTTCAGTGCCAAGCGCTGAAGATGCTAAAAAGTTCGTTCCAAAACCAGTTGAAAATTATACCGAAACCGACTTTCAAAAGATCGAACTAGATGCTAAAGCGTTTAGCATCGTAGCATCTGCGCTGCCCAATGAGATATATGCTGGACTGTTACATTGTAACAGTGCCAAAGAGTTATGGGACGCACTTAAGGAACAATTTGGGGGAACTGAGGAAGTAATAGAAAACAATAGGGAAATCCTGAACCAACAGTATGAAACATTTTGCTACGTTAAAGGTGAATCACTAACGCAACAATTTGAGCGTTTCAGCTGTCTCATCAGTGAACTGAGGCTTGTTAACACCACTTTTACAAACTCAACTCAAAATAGCAGGTTCCTCAGGTCACTGCCAGAAAAATGGGACACCATAGCTTTTGTCACCCGAAACTCACCTGAATTCAAGGATCTGACCTTGACCCAACTCCACGGTCGACTCCTGACCTATGAAAGGGAGTTGAACCAGAAAAGGAGGTTACAAGAGTCAGGAAAAGTTACCGATGATTACACTTTTGGTAATACTGCTCTTCTGGGTCAAGAAGAATCTGGGATCAGTGGCAAGGATCAGGGTTTTGATCACTTCATTGACATAACTGCTGGTGCAAATTTTAACAACCCTGATCCTCACTCTGCTAGTTATGCATTCACTGCAAATGAAAACCAGATGTCAGACAATTTAAGTTTTGAACTAAATGATTTGCAACATTTTGATCCCACTGATTTAGAAGAAATGGACATCCTACATCAACTGGCTTTGCTAAGTGTCAGAACTAGCAAGTTCTACAAAAGAACAGGGCGAAAATTCCCAGGTTTGCATGGGAATCTAAGGGTTGGGTTGGATAAATCGAAAATCAAGTGCTATAAGTGTAATAGGTTGGGACATTTCGCTAGGGAATGTAGGAGTCAAACTACTGGTCCCATAATTACTCATCCTAGCTCAAATCCTAGACCTCAAAACCAAAACACTGTGCACTATGCCCAATATGCCCCAGCAGCTCAAGTGAACACTGCTCACTATGCTGCTGCCCCTGTGCCAGTACATTATGTCCAAACTACTGTTCCACAAATCCAATATGTTCAAACCCCTGCTCCACAGGTACAAGTGCAACCTGTTGCACCTCAAACCACTGCTCCAGCAGCAGCACAACCAGATCAACAAAGTTTTTTCACTCAAGGGTTTGTTGACTGGAGCAGTATGCCTGAAGACCTTAATGATGAAAATTTTGCACTCTATGCTTCTAATGATTCTTCTTATGATGAGTTTTGTTTGATGGCATTAGAGTCAATACAGGAGGGGGTTGAAACTGAGGAGGAACAGCAGTGTTTTGAAACAGTGGAAGAAGTGACTGAAGCAGTGGTTACTGCTGTGGCTGGTGAACTACTGTTGGGAGAAAGTTCAGGTACCCTGATTGAACCAATGACAGTTCCTTGGTCTGTAGAGGACAAAGAAGAAGAGAAAGAATAAAAGGCTGGTGAAAAGAAGGTGAAAGCTGATGATGAAGAAGATCATAAATGTGATTGTGCAATGATGGCAGCTGCCAAGGTATCTCCTCAAGTTCTTGAAAAACTGTGTTCTGACAATTGCATAATTGCTTTTGCTAACATTAAAGAGGTGAATGAAAACCTTCGGGATAAAATCTTGTCTGATGAGGTCAAATTTGAAAGGTCTTTAAAAGAACTTAAAAACAAATTGACTGAAAAAGAAAAAGAGAACAATTGTCTAAAAGAAGAGCAGAGTATAACCAAAACCCAACTTCAAACTATGGTAGAAAAATACCAAGTTTGTAAAAAGGAGTTGGAGTCCGCCTAGATTACTTGTGAAAGATGGGTGGAATCCTGCAAAGGATATGAGGTTATGCTTGAAAAACAGAGAAAAAGCAATGTGAAGTTTGGGGTTAGGTACAGAAAACATGATGATGAAAACACTGCTTTTGAAAACTCTGTTCAAACCACTGATGTAACCACTGAGTTCATCCCCAAAAACAAGAATGGCCAAGAAGTGAAAATCACTGACAAACTTGGTAACAAAATCACACTTGACAGACCAATGGAATCCTCTACTTTTGAGGAGCTTGAAGAATACCAGTTTAAACCAAAATGGTCTGATGAGTGTGACATTCTTGAAAATTTCAAGCCAATGGACTTTACATCAATTAATGGTGTCAAGGCTCCAAAAGCTAAAGTCATACCTCTCAAGGACATCCCAGCAGTGGTTAAAACCTCTGCTGCAAAGGAGTCTGAAAAGAGAAAGAAGAAAGAAAAAATTGATAACTTGTTTTGTGAATTCTGTGAGAAGAGGAATCATCTTACAAAAGATTGTTTCCACTTAAAAGCATATGATTTAAACAGAACAAGTGTCATAGTTTCAGCTGAAGGTTGCATTGTCTGTGGTAAAACAAACCACAAAACTCAAGCATGTGTGTATCTCAAAAACTTTGATGTGAAAAAGAATGAGTACATTGCTAAAACATCCTTGAGTCCATCATCATCATCAACATCTATCAAATTCACCAAGAAACAACCACTGTTTGTGCCAGTTCAAACAGCTGTTACAAAACAGCTGAACCAAACATCTATCAAAAGAGATGTTCAGGTTACTGATGCACCCCCTGCCAATCAGTTCAGAAAAGGCAGAGAAAAACAGTCTTACCAAAGGATTCCTCACGTTTATGAGGCCTACAAAAGGCCCTCTAAACCCAAAGTGAACAAGCATCCTTTTGGTTACCAGCAGATGATTGGTCAGGACCCACAACAGTGGTTAGAGAAACACTGTCCTAAAACAGTTCAAACTCCTGACCTAACCACTGTCCATCATTCTACATCCATCCCAGACACTGTTGAGACCCCATCCAAAGCCCTGTTGGCTTTGGAGACCTTAATGAACTAATCCTTTTACTTCATGTGCAGGGAGCTTCTGCATGCTTCGATAGTCTTTGGTATGTTGATAGTGGAGGCTCCAGGCACATGACAGGATGTAAAGCCCTCCTCAAAGACTTTAAAATCCATGGAGGGGGTGATATATCCTTTGGGAATAATAGTAAAGGAAAAGTTCTGGGGTCTGGAACAGTGGAGTCTGGAAAAGTAAAATTTGAAAATGTCAATCTAATAGACAATCTAAAATTCAACCTTCTGAGTGTATCCCAAATGAGTGACAAGGGTTTTGGGTCATTCTTCACAAAAGATTGTTGTAGGATTGTTGGACCAGAAATGGTCAAAAAGATTGAAGCAATAATCAAATCTGGTCAAACTAAACTTGTTGCTCAAAGAAGTGGCAATGTTTATGTTGTTGACATGTCAAAAGAGTGTCCCAGAGCTGATGCCTGTCTGTTCTCAGCTGCCTCTAACAAAGAGACAGAACTTTGGCACAGAAGGCTGGGACACACAAATCTTAAGACAATCACAGAAATTTCAAAAAATGGTTTGGTGAGAGGCCTACCACAAAAATTGTTTTCATGTCCTGAACATTGCATTTCCTGTTTAAAAGGAAAACAACATAAAAGTTCTTACAAGTCCATTGAAGAGTCCAAAACAACCCAGTGTTTGCAAATGCTACACATGGATTTGTTTGGCCCAGTTCAAGTCATGAGCCTCAAAAAGAAAAAATATTGTTTGGTTATTGTTGATGACTTTTCTAGGTTCACATGGACTTTCTTTTTGCACTCAAAAGATGAAAATGCAGGCATTTTGCAAGACTTTGTAATACAGGTTGAAAAGCAATTTGACCTTCCAGTGAAAAGCTTTAGGAGTGACAATGGCACAGAATTCAAAAATAGGGAGTTGGATGCCTTCTGTGTGAAGAAAGGGATTGTAAGGCAGTACAACATCCCAAGAACACCAGAGCAAAATGGGGTAGTGGAAAGGAAGAACAGAACTCTGATTGAGGCTGCCAGAACAATGCTTGCAGATTCAGGTTTGCCATTAACTTTCTGGGCAGAGGCAGTAAACACTGCTTGCTATGTTCAGAACAGAGTGTTAATAAACCCCAGGCACAAAAAGACTGCCTATGAAATTCTGTATAAAATTAAACCACTGATCTCATACTTCAAAGTGTTTGGCTGCCCATGCTTTATTTTGAACTTAAAAGATTCCATTTCAAAATTTGCAGCCAAAGTTGATTGTGGTTATCATCTGGGATACTCAACCACTGCCAAGGCCTACAAAGTGTTCAATACACGGACCAAGGCAGTGGAGGAGACCTTGAATGTAAAGTTCAATGAACTTTCATCAATGAAAATCCCAGCAAACCCTGCAGATCTGTTTGATCTTGAAAAATTCACTTTTGAAAATACTGCTGTCAAGACTAACAGTGCAGGTCCATCAGCAGATACAAAGGTCTGCCACAAAGGGAAAAGCACCAGCTGTTCAAAACAGTTGTCAAAGCTCAACCACTGCTACCTCAACAGTTGTTGACCAAAGTAGCCCATCAACCACTGCTTCCACATCCTCAAACACTGCTGATAAAAGTCCTCAAACAGTGGATAAAAGTCAGCAGTTGTCCACTTCATTACCTCCTATACCACCACCTTTTGAAACCACTGCTGGATCATCAAAGTCCCCAGCAGTGGTTAGCTCAGATGATACACATTTGCAGCCTTCACCAACCAATGCCATCATACCATACCAAGGAGATTTAATCTTCTTGAGATCTCATCCACCTGATCAAATCATTGGCAACATAAATGAAGGGGTGCTCACAAGAAGCCAAACCCAAAATATTTGTCTTTTTGCTGGTTTTCTATCACTCCATCAGCCAGTCAAGTACCAAGAGGCACTGAAAGACAACAGCTGGGTAGAAGCCATGCAAGAGGAGCTCCAACAGTTTAAAAGACAACAAGTATGGGAGCTTGTACCACTGCCAGAAGAGGTCAGTCCCATTGGCACAAAGTGGGTCTTCAAGAACAAAACTGATGAAAGGGGTATTGTTGTCAAGAATAAAGCCAGGCTTGTGGTTCAAGGTTACAGACAGGAAGAGGGGATTGATTATGATGAAACATTTGCCCCTGTTGCAAGATTGGAAGCCATTAGACTGTTCCTGGCCTTTGCTGTCAACCACAATATGAAGGTGTTTCAAATGGATATCAAAAGTGCTTTCCTCTATGGTACAATTCAAGAAGAAGTGTATGTTTGTCAACCTCCAGGTTTTGAGGATCCATTTTATCCAGATCATGTCTACAGGCTAAACAAAGCCTTGTATGGCTTGAAACAAGCACCAAGGGCCTGGTATGAAACTCTTTCCAACTTCCTACTCTCAAATGGTTTCAAAAGAGGTACCATTGATAAAACACTGTTCTTAAAATGGAGAGGGAAGGATTTAATGATTATCCAGATTTATGTGGATGACATTATTTTTGGAAGCACATGTAACTCAATGTGTGAAGAGTTTAGAGAACTCATGACAGCTGAGTTTGAAATGAGTGCTATGGGTGAGCTGCAATGCTTTCTTGGTCTCCAAGTACAGCAATTGCAAAATGGAACTTTCATTCATCAAAGCAAATATGCTAAAGAACTTTTAACCAAATTTGATATGAATGATTTTAAACCATGCAGCACACCCATGGCAACAAATAAGCTGGTCATGTCTGATGAAAAAGATGAGTTGATTGACCAAACACTTTATAGAAGCATGATTGGGTCTTTATTGTACCTAACTGCATCTAGACCAGACATCATGTTTGCAACATGTGTCTGTGCAAGAAGTCAATCAGCTCCCAGAAAATCAAATCTCATTGCTGTAAAAAGGATCTTCAGATACATAAAAGGTGCTCCCACACTTGGTATCTGGTATCCAGCTAATGGGAACATCAAGCTTTCAGGTTTCTCAGACAGTGACTTTGCTGGATGTCACACCACAAGGAAGTCCACATCAGGAGGGTGCCAGTTTCTAGGTGATTGCTTAGTTTCATGGCAAAGCAAAAAGCAAGCAGCTGTTTCAACATCCACTGCTGAAGCTGAATACATTGCTGCTGCAAGCTGTACAGCCCAACTCCTGTGGCTTCAAAATCAGTTGCTGGATTTTGGTATCACTGCCTTAAAGACACCACTCATGTTGGACAGTCAGGCAGCGGAAAATATCATCAAAAATCCAGTTTCCCATTCAACCACCAAACACATCGACATCAGACATCACTTTGTGAGGGATTGCTATGAAAAAGGTTTGATTTCTCTGCATCATGTCCCAACTAAAGATCAGCTAGCTGATGTGCTCACAAAAGCACTTGAGACAGCCACTTTTGAAAGCTTGGTCTCTAGAATTGGGATGCTGAACATGGAATAACAAGCAACATCTTGTTTTTCTATGAATAAAAGCAACAAAATGTTTTCAGAAAATCAAAACTCCATCCTTAAAAATAGCTAAAAATGAAAATTTTTCATTAAAGTCCTTAAAAGTCTGCCATTAACCACTGATTGTTCAAAAGTCTGCTTTACTTCAAAAGCCTGTCCACTGCTGAAAGTCAACCCCTGCTCTCTCATTATTTTGATAAACTCTGTTGTTCAAAAGCAGTGTCTTATCCACTGATATGCTATCCACTGATAGTGAAAATCATCCACTGTTTTCATACCACTGCCTTCATATGTCCATATCACACAAAGTACTGTCCTTCACTTTCATCAGGGGTTGTCACGTGGGCAGTACATATTGATAAGACCTTTTGTAACGGCTGCCACCTCAGCATTCACTTTCTTCCCTATAAAATCCCCCACTCACCACCAAAACAGGGTTTTACTGTCGAATTGAATTCTTAAAAATTCTCTTCTCAAAGCAGTTTTTCTTCACATTTCTTCACAAATTTCTTCGATCAATCATCCTCAAAATGACAAAATCAAAGAAATCTTCAAAACCCTCATCCAAATCATCATCGAAAACAGCCTCTCAAAAGGCAATCTCCACTGAAATTCCACATAAACCATCTCACAATCTCCTAGGTCTTCTCACAAAACCAGGAACCACCAATATTTTCGATTCTACCATTGATCTCATGGCAAAATCAAAGTACAAAACTTTGTTCACTGCCGATGCACCAATCTATTTGGCGACCCAAAGGGAGTTCTGGAAAAATGCAACCCTTGAAAAACAAGGAGACACTGCAACCACCATAAAACTCTTCAATAAAGGGTAAAGCTGTCCAAATCACGCCACAATCCATTTCAGAGGTCTTTCAACTCGGTGATCAGGAAGGTAAAATTTCTTTCACTAAAAACGAGTTACAAACTGACTTCATTGAAAGAGGGTATGAAGCCACAATGATGAAGAAAATTACCTTAGAAAAAGGTTATTTTCCTTCTGCAACCAGATTTTTATTCCATACCCTCCTATTATGTGTTTCAAACAAAACCACTTCTTTCAATGAAATCCCTTTAAAGATTCAAAATCTGGGATATGCAATTCTTCAAGGAGAAAATTTTAACTATTCTCGGGAAATTTTTAAAGATTTGGTTAATAATGTTGAAACAAAATCATTCTTACTGTTTCCAAGGTTTTTAAGTTACTATTTTGCAAAGAAATTCAGTAAGGATGATTTAGCTGTAATAAACCAAGGTGATTCTATTCAAATAAACAGTTTAACAACTGAAACTTTTTCAAGAATGTTAGCACCTTGCAAAACACAAGCAGAGGTGCCTGAGCAGATTTTAGCAGTTACAACTGCTCCTTAGGTATCTGCTGCTGAGCCCACTGCTCAAGGTGATCAAAGCAGCAGCACAACTGTTTTGAAACCCACACCTAAAATCACCAAAAAGCCAACAAAAAGAAAAACACAAAAAACCCCCCAAAACCATCAAAAAGGCATCTCTGGAGGATGAGATACCAGAGCTTCTGCCAGTGACAACACAAAAGTCACAAGCAACCACTGCTGCTACTTCCTCACAGCAGTTGGTACAAATATCTCAACCCATTACCGAAACTCCTCCTGTTTCTTCACAAAAAGAACAGGTTGTACAAATAGGGCCTCCACATCATGATGCTCTGGAAACACTCGTTTCTATCATCCACAGTCCACTGCCCGGGACACATCCTATTTCTACACCAATCCTCACATCCAAAATTCCCTCACCAATAAAACCACTGTTGGATGCAATTGATTTGAACCAGGCATTATCCAGTCCTTCTCAATCACCTATTAACGAGAATATACCTCAACAACTGACTGGGTCTGAAGTATCAATCTTTGCTAACCCACCAACACAACCTGAGGAGGTTACACCCCTTGAGTTACAAGTAACTCTTGGTGGTAGTCCAAGTGAAGCAGCCACTACAACTGTTACACCCACTGGGTTACATTTGGACAGTGGTTACATTCATAAGACTTCCTTGGAGGCAATTCCTTTTATAGCACCTCTGCCAACCACCAGTGGATTTATTTATCCTACTGGCAACATCAAAAGGTTGTCAAGTGTTGAAGGAAGAAGACCCCAGTACCAAGAAAAAGGGGCATCAGTGGTTAATGGTTGGAGTATATTCCCTACATCTACCACTGATAAAACCACTGCTAGTGGGAAATCAGATGATCCCATTAACTTGGGTGATGGTTTAAAGTACCAGAAATTGACGGATCGCATTGCAAAGCTTGATAACTCTGTTGCAGAACTCAAAAATATGCTACAACAGGTGTTACAAGTTCAGAAGGTACAATCAACTGCTGTTCCACCTCAAGCACCTGCTCCACAAAGGGCACCTGCTACAAATGAGCTCTGGAATCTATTTCAATCTTTTCTCCAACAACAAGCTCAATTAGCAGATCAGCAACATGAAAAACATGTACAACAGCTGAGAAATACAATGGAGTCAAGGTTCAAGAACACTCAGGCTGACTTAAAGGCTCTCAAAACTCAGATCTTGCACACCACTGGCACTGCTCCTCCAAAAGTACGCTTCATTTATGACCTCCCAGAAGATAATGCCAAAAAGGGGGAGAAAATTAAGGAATGGAAAAAGAAGGGTATAGAAGATGGTCTTTATCTTGAACCAGAGAATTCAAACATGACCAAAAAGATCCCTTTGCCAGATGGCAGCAAGAAGATTGATGTGACAACAAATGCACTAGCAGAAGCAGTTGCAAGTGTAAAAAGAGATAGAGAGGCCAAAAGAAAAGCCAGGGTAGACAGAATGGATCATCCAGATCAGGGTACTTCTAGTTCAAAGGATCATGAAAATCCTGTTGAGGAAAAGAAGAAGCCTACTAGAAAAGTGAGGCAACCCAAATCCATTCCAATCAGACGTTCAAAGTCTGCTAAAAAACCACCATACAAAACAGCTGATGCACCAGGAGTTACAAAAACTACTGCTTGCCAAACAGTTGTTTCATCAACACACACAACATCCACCGCTTTACCATCATCACCACCAAAAACAACACCTGCTGACATACAGCAGAAGACAGCAGATGTTATAACATCTGTTGTAATGACAACAGTGGTTGAAACACCAGTTGTTTCAACAGCTGTTAGTCAATCACAATCCACTGCCACAACATCTACCACCACTGTTCCATCCAAAACATCATCAGTCTCTCCTAAACCAAAAAGGAGAAGGCTAATTTTAAAAGATGATGACACATCACCACCACAAACATCTTCAAAATCTTTAGCTCTTGTCACAATACCAAAACCTGTTCCTCTCTCTTCAGTTCCAATGTACAAGCCCTTACCTCCTGTAGGTGTTCAATTTCCTCTTGAACTAGCAGCTGTTAGAGATGAAATAAAATCCTTCTACTATGAGGATGACCCTGCCAAAAGGAGTTTGCCATCAATAAAGGTATATCCTTGGCCTAAAAATGTTGATGAATACTTGGAAATCAAAGCCAAGCAAGCAGAGGATATCTCAAAAAGAAACACACAAGGGAAGTCTGACAAAGAAATTTCAAGAAATTATCAATATCTGCTCACACAAGTCAGATCCCTAGAGCAATTTGCAAAAAATGTTAGTCAACAAATTTCTGAAAGAGCAGCTGAATCTCTGAAGAAAGACTACATTGAAAGCATCATGGCTCACAAAAAGTACAAAGGAGAGAGATATATGTACAAAGAGTGGACTGTTCCTGAGCTTGAAGATGAAGCTGCAAGAATTCAAGACATGATAAAAAGGAAGGTCACTCACACTCCTCCTAACTGGGCAAAGTTTAGAAAGAATGTACCTGACAAACAGGTAGAACTGCAAAGAATGAAAGAGGAACTGGTTGCTGCTGATTATGGAAACAAAAGACAAGTGGCTAGATGGAAAGAAGATGTGGTCAGGGCTACTTACAAAAAGTTGGAACAATTAAGAAAGAAAGATCCCACAGTTCCTCAAAAGCCTGACTATTCTAAAGCAGAGGTTTCAAAAAGACCACCAAAGCTGCAAGTCAAAAGAACCACTGCTCCAGCTGGTGCTGCCATCTACAAAAGAAGGAGCAAAAACCAGTTTAGCATGGAAACAATTCAAGATCTATTAGCTGGAGATGCCATTGTAAAAGCAGGGACAGAAGTAATGATAAAAGAAGATCTTGAATTGGAACAAACTGCAAGTGCTGCTCAGCCAGCCATGAATAGGCCAGCCTCACCAAATACTTCTGCAAATAAGCATCTCCCAAGAAACCCACCAGGCTCAAAAATACAAAAGTGGGAAACTGACAAACAGACCTGCGTATTGACTTTGCTCAGGTCTGGTGGAGGAGTGGAGAAAATATCAAGGGAACAAGCTCTTGGCCTGAGTCTTGAAGATTTGCAGGATCTCCTTGATCTTCCACTCAGCAGGGATGATGAAGATACTGATGCCCTAGACTTTGAATTACAATTTAAAGGTCAGATAAGGGAGCTGTTGTTGAGGCAATAAAGAATTCCACAAATAATGAAGAGTTTTGGCATTATCTGTTCCAGGGGAGATTGTTAGGATTGAACCCTATCAGAGGAACAGATAATTAAAGCCAAAACTGGATCAGAGCAGTGGATCCAGAATAAGCAGACGTTTACAGATTAGTTCATGCAAATCTCTCCCCTTGAAAGTGGCTTTGTATCTGCTGATCTCCTATCTACTGATCTTACCAAGTGCTGATCCACAACTGCTGACTTGCATCTACTGCCAAGTGTTAAAGACTGATAGGAGACCAAAGCTCTGCTGACTCAATCTACTGCCTTGAGTCAAGTACTGCTGATCCGGACAAGCACTGCTGGGTTCACAGCAGTGGAAGGATGCAGCAGCTGTTTATGTGTCTTTTATATATTAGATTGTAATAGCAGTAGTTAGTACATCAGTGTTTGTATAGATCAGAGGTTAGAGTTTGTTAGGAGGTTAGATGTCACTTTCATGGTGACGTCAGCTAAGATGCTCAGTGGTTTGCAAGTGTCTATAAATAGTTCAGTACTTTGTACTGTTCTATTAGCTCTTTCACCACATCGTCTTCTTTGCACGAACAAACTACTGAGCTCTGGCTAAGGGGGAGTTTGCATTCTTACATCAATCATTGTAATCGTTGTTGAAATAAATTCAATCTTTCGATTCATTGTGTAAAGATGTTTGATTAAAGTATTACTCTCATTTGATTGTATGCAAAGTTTGCTTTCATCTTAATTCCGCTGCACAACTCTTTCATTTTCCATCTTAATTTCAAACAAAAGTACAATAAAAAAGAAACTCAGATCCAACAATAGTATATATATATAGTGGAGGGTTCAAATGAGAAGAATTTTTTTGTAAGAAGAAAAAAAGAAGAAGTTTCAACCAATAAGAATGCTTCATTTTACTTCATTTAATATTTGTAGTTAATTTTAATATAAGGGTATATTGGTAAACTTGCATAAATCATTAATTTGTATTATTCCCCTTTAATAACTAGCTAAATTAAATTTGTAACTCCTTTTCAAAATATATATTTTTTCTAAATTAAAAAAAAAAAACAACTTAATTTAAAGTATAGAATAAATTACTAGTTGTGTAGGATAAATTACGAGTTGTGTAGGATATATTTCGAGGTGTGTATGATAAATTTCGACTGTGTAGGATAAAATTCTATAATGTGTAAGGTATATGTAGGAAAATTTTGATATGTGTAGCTTTTGTAGATTATATGTAGGATAATTAATGATTAGTTGACTAATTAATTAAAGAGAAAAATTAATGATATGAGTTATAAATGAAATATCATTTTACTAATATGTCCTTTCTTATTTTTCTTCTCACATTAACTTTGTTCTCAAATGAACCTTCCCCTATATATATATATATATATATAACTAGGGGATGGATCATGAGAAAACAAGTTTAAATGAGAAAACCAAAAAACTAACCAAAAAAGCCTAAAAAAACCTAAAAACATACCAAATTTTTTTTTTACAATTTTTTTATAGAAAAATCGCTACTTTTTATATATGGGAAAAAATTTCAAAAAAAAAAAATTTTTTTTTTGGTTGTACTGCACATGTGCACTAATACATTAAGCTTAAACCACCCCCCACCGACACCCCCCAAAAACCTAAACCTCCCACCCCCACCCCCCAAAAACCTAAATTCACCCTCCCACCAAAAGCCTAACCCCCCCACCCCACCTTCCCGAAAACCTAAAACTAAACCCTAAACATAAACCCGAAAAAAACCTAAACCCCCCCACCGACACCCCCCAAAAACATAAACCTCCCACCCTCACCCCCCAAAACCTAAATTCACCCTCCCACCAAAAGCCTAACCCCCCACCCCCCAAAAACCTAAACCCCCCCACCCCCACCTTCCCGAAAACCTAAAACTAAACCCTAAACATAAACCCGAAAAAAAACCTAAACCCCCCCCCCCCCCACACCCAAAAACCTAATCCTAATCCTCCAAAAAAACTAACCCTAAAAGCTAAACTAGACTCAAAAAGCTAATTTTAAGCATGTAATGCAATTGTAGTACATGTTATATTATACATATGCACTACTATAATAATAGTATTGAAAACAAGACGACACCATAAATCTTTTTTTATGTCATAAAAAATATGCTCGAATATACTTGAATGAAAGATACAAAAATTTGTGATCTTATGGTGCCTTTTTTGTTTTAAAATGATAACGTATGGATAAATGGGAAATGTTTGAAAAGTTAGATATATTTTTTTTCCAATTTTACCCCTCCTTCATTAAAAGTCCCCCCCCTCCTTTTTAGTGGTTTTTAGTTAGTTTTCTAGTTTTCTCATTTATATCTAGTTTTCTCATGATCCTCTCCCTATATAACTATATTATATTTTTGTGTTATATATAATTTATAATTAAAACATAAAATAATTAAAAAATGTGTATAAGTTAAATAATAAATAATAAACGAGTTGAAACCAAAGCGAACTCAAGCTTTAGTAAAGCTTAAAAAAGCTAGACTCAAAGCTCTTGTAAGTTCAAACGGCTCAACTCGGCTCATGTATTAAAAAGGTATAAGTTAAATAATAAATAATAAACGAGTTGAAACTA
Organism: Helianthus tuberosus; assembly: GCA_030545235.1. Lineage (NCBI taxonomy): Eukaryota > Viridiplantae > Streptophyta > Magnoliopsida > Asterales > Asteraceae > Helianthus > Helianthus tuberosus. Next base: position 23,878,310 of record CM060354.1, read on the forward strand.
AAACGAACTCAAACTTTAGAAGAGCTTAAAAAAGCTAGACTCAAAGCTCTTGTAAGTTCAAACGGCTCAAGTCGGCCCATCTATATACCTTTATTAAGGAAACTGGGTTTTTTACCCTTTTTGTAATTTTACCATTCGTATACATTTTGATGCATTATGTACAAGAGAGCCAAGCTATTTTAGAGGGGTTAAACTTGCCCGTTGTTTAAAATTTTAAGACACTTTAAGGTTATTTTAGGGATTTTGGCACCAATGATACAATTAAATATGCCATTAAAATGGACGGTTCAGTAATGTGAAGGTCGTGACGCTTTAGACAGTTTCAAGAATGTATTGCGATTGATGAATAAGTTAATTAAATGTGTGATTGATGATGATTTTGACATTTAATTCCTCAATCGAAACGTTGCCCTTGTCTCGTATCGTCTGAATCGCATGTTCGGTTTCCAAAACCCCCTCTTGAGATATAAGATCTCTGCATTGGAAATCAAGATTACACACTCGAATTGAAGGATGTCCACGTGAGAATCTATACGAGAAGGTATGTGTTTGTGTTCAGATTTGTGAATTAGGGTTTTTATGGTTTCTAAGTGAATATATTGTTCAGTCTTTCAAAAATATCTTAAAAATTGTCTAATACATCACCAGATATTCAGTTTTGAAACATAAATGACTGTGATCCTTGCAAATTGAATTCTAATTAGTTATCAGTTAGCTATTTGATTTCGATCTTGTGTACCTATCCATTTGAAATCTAGATGTTCTTACCTCGGGAGTATGTATTGTTTCAATTTTGTTGTTCACTTTCAGTTGAAACTGAAATTAGTCGCATGCCTTTAGTAACTGTGATGCAGGGAATTGGTAAATAAATGGATTCCGGCAATGGAAAAAGGTAAATAATATGTTAATCAGTGTCTTTTAATTTGCAGTTAGCTTGCTTGATTGTTATTGTATTGATTGGAACACTATAAGTTGTTTTCTAGGAAATAATTTTGTTAATCAGTGTGTTTTTATTTGAATTTAGTTTGTTAGGGTTCTTATTATATAAATGTAGTACTTGATTGTTATTATGTTGATTGATTGGAATTTTTTTATCGAAAAATGTTCAGATAATCAATGTGTTTTAATTTGCAACAAATCAGTTGGAAGATGGGAGTAGGGTTGAGCGTCTTCAAGCACAATGGTGTTGGGTCAGACTTGATCATTTGGAATCTGCAGATCATCAGAATATATCGGAGTGGAATAACACGTGGTTGAAAGGAATATATGTTCTGAATGGTGTACTATGGTACTGCCACAAAGCTTGTTGAAAGCAGTAACATACAGGTATCTGGCGATGAATTTGTATTTTTTATGCTTTTGTTATGTAATGGTGTCTTTGGTATTGTGTTTGGGACCATAGAACCTCTGTTCTAGCCTGTTGTGTTGATAACAATTCTAGGTAAAAGAAATTTAAGGTACTTTTTGTAATTAAAAACGTGTAATTGCTTTCGATTGCAATTCTGCTGAATATTAGGCAATTTTTCTATCTTCTAATTTCAGGTTGCACTCTATTATTGAGTTTAACTGTGATTTTGTTTCAAATAAATCCATTAATGTTGTCTTTGGTTGGTATTGAATGCACCTGGTAGCTTTCAGAACAATGGGTTCCTCGGCGGCGGTGAAGAAGATACATGTTTTCTAGGGTTTGCTTTGTTTTGACTCCATTCATTGCATTTCTTGAATAGATTTTGTTGCTTTTGGTTACTATTTGTTTCTTCAGTCTTGATTCAAAAGACCCATGAGCGTCTGGGCAACTACATAAATGGCCCTAAAATATTGTCTGTTGTTGGAACCCTCTTCTGAATGGCCCAACAAGATAAATGGCACTAAAAAACCCATGGATGCTGTTGGTGGTGGGTCGGGAGTTACTGACACCACCCAAGATGTGTGTTCTTTTGGAACTGAGTGATCAGAACAAAGATGTTGAAACAAAGTTGAAAAAGGCTGATGGTATACCAGGTGTGGTTTCATGCAAATAAGGTATGCCTCTTCTATGGGTCAGGTAGGCTGTATAGCTAGCCTAATGGGTTTGGGTTAAAACTGGTAATCTTTTTAATCTGAGTCAGGTCAGCCGGGCTCGGTAACAGGTCACATGAATTAGGGTCAAAATGGAAAACTTTCTTGATACCGGTCTAAAAGGGCGGTGGGCAACCATTAATATATTTTGATTCTCTTTTTATAAGTACCTAATGTATGAAGAAAAATTTATAAGAACTATCTTAAAGATAGTAATAACATATAAAATATAGATTTGGAGGTTTTATGGTTTTTTTACACTCTTGTTAACTTTTGACCTGATTGATGCATATGACCTGTTTTCATTTTAGCTATGTTTTAAAAGTCCTCTTGTTTGACATGTTCGGAAACTTTTAATACATGTCCAAACGTGTCAAGCCTGCCTGTCAACACTCTTTTCCTTCTTTTTTGAGTTTTATAAAGTAGCCGATGTCTTAAATAAGATTATAAAAACTGGACTGTTATGATAGTAATCAAATTTATTTTTAGAGATTTTGTAGTATTTTTAAGCTTTTCTAAGACTTTGGATGACTATCTATCCATTTGACCAAAATTTTTTCTTGTTTGTATTCACACATTATGTGTATTTTTAGCAGTGATCGATAGCACTCCAATGTGTAAGGATCTTGACACAATAGTTTTAAAAGGTAAGCGTGCTGGCGAGAATACTTTGAAGAAAGAACCATGGACAAGAATTTGAAGCAGCAAAAGCTCACGGAATTCATTTTAAGTCATCTTTTAGTCAAGAAAATGGTAATAATTTTGGTACCAGAAGGGTTTATGGACTTGTTAGACTAGGTTTCTTCAGATTACACAAACTTTTGACAAAAATTTGCAAATGCAGAAATTGGATACACTTGCAATTTTGGACTATTAAGGTTCAGAGACATGTGGCGTGTTTATATTGTCCGAATGAACAATGATTTTTCATTGTATGGACTTATACGAGCCATTTGGTTAATTGATATTGTGAGAGATGTATACCACACCTGGTAGATCCTCATTTCATATCCACTAAAAGTGGCTTGGGTGTTCAAGGGTTTCTTTGAATGACGAATCGAATTTGTTGCGATTTTGGTGTTCGTGTTTTATTTTGTGTTATTGGTCATGTTTGGGCTAATCATTTGATATTTTATATTTCGAACCACAATTGTTTGTGACCTCCAAATATGAATATTACTAACAATTATATTTTTTTCAAATATCTGTAATTGGTATCATAATTACGAAAGTCATGGTCTAAACCCAAGAAAATAAAGAAGATTTTGACAATCAATAAGAGATTATTTGTAATTTCAAACTGGTCAAATTGGTGAATAATTTTTTTTTTCTATCTAAAATGGAAACACTGTAAAGTATTACTATCACTAATATCAATTTTGTAATCATATCTAATGCTCTTAATAACGGATAAAAATTGTTAATGGGTCAAACAAAGGCTACCTATAATATAAAGTTACATCACTCGTAAGTCCAAATTCTCAATAATTGATGCAATTTGTCTTTCACAGACATCACTTGTTTTAAGATAACGCCTCTAATAATGTGAAATAACTGAGTTTTCTATAAGCTCGTGAGTAAAAAGAAGCCCATTTGAAGAGTTCTTAACTCTTGCTCATTTTTAGTCTTTTAAAGATATTTATGTAAATATTTTTTGTTTATACTTGATTGTTGTTTGTGAATTGATACATTAGTTGTCTTAGCAAATTGATATTAACAAATAAGGACCCGCTGCAACGCGCGGGCCGTCCCACTAGTTTATTAAAAAGAATTCTCTTAGTTTTGGCGTTTTGTCCATTCTCATATTTACCTTTGATCTTGGCATTTTCTCCTGCTCGTTTGTCATCCCTAGTGGAAGAAGCATGCTTGAGAAAAGTGGAGAAATATTTTAAACCGAGTGTTTCACATAGAATGTAGACTATACAGGTGTCTAGTGAGAGGGGGTTGACCATGCACATGTTAAAATTTGTAAAAAATTTAAACTCTAAATAAGATGTAATTGTTTGTGTTTAGAAATAATCTTATCTATATTTAAAGCTATCAATGATAAGGTGGGGTTCGACCACAAAGTTCATTTTTTCCTACAAAGTGTACAAAGTTATAAAATATCACAATTTTAGCCATAAAACACACTAAAAATTACAAATAACAGAGTGAAGATCACTAAAAACACAATATCCAAACCTTAACAATTCATAAAAACTTCAAACACACCATCGTAGAGCTATAAATATAAAACACAACATGATAATCAACATAAAACACACTAATATTAGTCATTCGATAATCAAAGTCTTATCATCCCAAACACAACACAAAACCCACAAATCTGGTGTTTTAACAATCTTCACTTTGTTATTTGTAGGTTTTAGGTGTGTTTTATGGTTGAAATTGTAGTGTATTATAACTTTTTACACTTTTTTAGGAAAAATGAACTTTGTAGTCAACTCTCACCCCTATAATGAACAATGAACATCTATAATGAACAATGAACATCAATTATGAGATGAAGAACTAATATATGTACTTATTAGTTATTATTAATGATATATTATGAAAAAAAGTGTTGGTGGTGGATTGGAAAAAAAACATTTTAAGATAATGTAGAAGTCCCAAGTTCAAGTTTTGGCTACACCACAAGGATTTTATTTTTTTAATTTATTTTCCTTTAACCATAATTTTGGGTTCAATTCTTTTTGTCGCCCGGGGCCTAAATTTTTTTGAGAGTTCTTGGGGACGGCTCTAGTAGCACTATCACACACCATAATACATGACCTTAGTATCCAAAAGTCAATACGAATTTGGGTTGATTCAAATAAACCGAACTTGAGAAAAAAGAAAAGAGAAAAAAATAACACGAGAATTAAATAAACCATATTATAATAGATAAAATCTATATTTGTGTAACTCAAATTCAAATACTCTCCTTGATTCGAAAATTACAAATTCAAATCCGCCCCCAATAACCAAAATATGAAACGAATCAGCCACCAACCCGGTCAGAAAAATTCAAGTTTGTTGTTCAAATTTTAGTTTTTCGAATCCGATTCAAATATATCTTTAAAAATCCAATTTTGTAGAATATGGCTGTAGCTTAGTACGGAGCGGGAGGTGGGGTTAGTCACATGCCATGAACACCTTGTATATTTACAAGCATTTGCACCCAAAGCAAAGCAATATGGAAGCCATATAAAGGACAACTAAATACACACAAATAAATCTCTCTCATTTTCTGATTTGACACAAATCCATTGGAGTACTATTAATATCTACTTGTGCCTCACCAATTCTTTTACATCAAACACAATATTCTTTATGAGTGTAGTGTGTGTCTAGCATAGTGTCTTTACTGTGTGTTCTTCACTACAACTCTACAACAAGCAAAACATCACATTTTTTTATTGGTTTTTCCTCCAAATTTGTTATTACAAATAAGGGGAAAAGTGGATACAAACATATTTTAGAGCCAAAAAATGGAGATTAATAGTGAAATAATGGGGTCAAAGTTCAAGAGAATTTGTGTTTTTTGTGGGAGTAGCCAAGGCAAGAAAAGCAGCTATCAAGATGCTGCAATTGAGCTTGGAAAAGAATTGGTATTCATTTATTTTTATTAATTTTTTTTTCAAGATTTGTAATCTTGAAATCATGCTTATATTTCAAGATTCTGTCTCATCAGTCATCAATGAGCAAAACAGTTGAAGATTTTTTGTGGGTTTGGTTTTCTTTGTTATAAAGTTTCAATCTTGAAGGGTTCTAATGCTCCAAAAAGATGAAAGTGTGTTTGTTTTACTGGTTTGTGACCTAGTTGACTCAGTGATCATGTCATTAATTTGCAGGTTTCAAGAAACATTGATTTGGTGTATGGAGGAGGTAGCATTGGGTTAATGGGATTGGTTTCACAAGCTGTTCATGATGGTGGTCGCCATGTTATTGGGTAAGATCAAGCCTCACACGTGCCGGTCGCACGGGCGTGTACTAATGGATCTGGGCAAACTGTCAATGATGATAGACATTGACGTAGGGCACAACTATTGTTCGTCAGTTGTCGATATGGTAACGGTCTAGTGGTTCACATGGGGAAACCCCCACTAATTATGGATATGGTTTGGGGAAAAACAAAGATACCGGTTAACTCGTGGTTTACGAAACAACTTACGGTTTTCAAAACAAACTTGCAAAACTAAACAACCAACTGTGAACTCGCTCAACTTTGTTGTTGACTCCTTGTTACATGCTTTGCAGGTCGTTAGGTGCTTATGGAGCTTGCACAGGGAGGCGTGGTCGTTGTGGGACATGGACTGTTGAGTCCCATGTCAAACTTTTAAACTTTATGAACTTATTGCTTATGTTTGGGTCTTACAATTTATGCTTCCGCTGTTAACTTAAAGTTGGTTACTTTCTTTTGGACACCAATTATATTGTGGTTGGTTTTATTTACTTAATTACGTTGTTCAATATGATTGGTGGCTTGATCCTGGTCATGTCACGCCTCCAAGCGGTGATACTCCGCGTGTGGATTTTGGGGGTGTGACAGATTGGTATCAGAGCCATTGGTTATAGTGAACTTGGTTTTAAAAAGGGAAAAACTTTTTGACAAAACCAGACTATAACCTGTACAGTGCTCAACGATCCACAACGATGCTTCGCTCCACGTGCAAGACTCGACACAATAGGTGGTATGATTTATGTGTATATTGTCTGTTTGATAGTTCACATAGTACATTAGATAACGTGATGACTGCTATTTGAACCATGTGTGCTTACTCTCTTCTGTCATCCCACGCTTACGCACTTTCGCGACACTTTTCTCACTTACGTTGCTTCGTTGTGAAGATTATGAGTGGACGCTTGAACTTGACTCAAGCCCAGCTGACGGCTCTAATCAACGAACGAGTGGCTGAGGCACTCGCAGCTGTCCCTGCAGGAGGTATAACCTGCCATATCAACCCATCTTAGGATGTTTAGATCCTACCTTCGCGAACCAACTCTTGTGCTTAACCTTGTCTTTTATTCTCGCGCAATAGGTCATCATGCTCAGCCTCCCGTATATACGTTCAAAACATTCATGGATTGCCGACCTAGTACTTTCAGCGGCACAGAAGGAGCTGTAGATCTTCTTCACTGGTTCGAGAAGATTGAGTCCGTTTTTGAGATGTGTGAATGCCCTGAAGATCGTAGGGTGAAATTTGCTACTGGAACACTCGAAGGTGCTGCGTTAACCGGGTGGAAAGCACAGGTTCAACTGCTAGGGCTGGCGGTTGCTAATGCCACCCCATGGAATGACTTCAAAGATTTGATAAAGGAAGAGTACTGTAGTCGTGACGACATCCACAAGCTAGAGGTGGAATTTTTCAATATGAAAATGACGGGGTCTGAAATTGAGGCGTATACGAAGAGGTCAAACGAGCTGGCCATCTTGTGTCCTACTATGGTGGACCCTCCCATCAAACGTATTAAGCTGTACCTCAAAGGTCTTGTACCAGAGATTCAGAGTCACGCGACTTCAGCTAACCTGGGTACCATTCAGCAAGTTATACGACTAGCTCATCGTCTCACTGACCAGGCGGTGGAGCAAAACAGGCTGCCCAAACGTATCAGTGCAACAGCTACTCCCGATGCTCCTAGCGACAACAAGAGAAAATGGGATGGAAATTCGAACACAGGTTCTACCTCTGTTCAGTCTCAGTCACAGCAACGAAGGACTGAGGACTATAAGAGCCCCAATCAGCAGTGTCACACCCCAAATTTCCACGTGTTACCGGTGGGCCCGGTAGGGGAGTATCGTGACGTGGTTGGCAACATAATAGTCAAACAACACAATATTTAAATGCACAGCGGAAGCAAAAGGATAAATATATTACAATCCGAAATAATGTAACATCAAAGTATTACAACGGAAGTAAAGGATCCATAGGCAGATCGAAAATAAAACAACACTGTTCAACAGACTTTAGGCATCTAAGCTTGCGAGACTCTTTAATGATGCTAGGAGTAGCCAGCCGATTCCGATTAGTACCTGCACTTAGCCTTTTTGGAAAATACGTCAGTTTACACTGGTAAATACAATCAACTGACTCATTTTGAAAAATGGTTTAAGAAAAATTGATTTGCATGCACATGGCACAAATAATATTTTATAACTTGGGATAATTATTTGAATATAATACTTGTAAGGATTTACATGTTCCTTATGCGTTCAGTAGCCCGGATCGAGCCGGGTTAAAGATCAATGGACACACCACTTTATTTATGAGACACTGACAGGTGTACGCCTACACCTGTGTGCTAAGGTCGTGGCCATTTTGTAAAATGATGCCAGGGATATCCGGGACACGGTCATTAACCCCCCAAAGACTTAAAGCAAACAAAACAAGTTAAACGGGACATCTCAATACTTTAATCATCATTCAATTAAAGATTCAATGCCCGACCAAGCGGTATTTTATATACCGTACCCCAAGCCCGTATAGGGAAAATAAGTTAAAAGTATTTACCTGAGCTAAATATAAATTCAATCCCAGCCGTATCAATTCAGCAAGTACAGATAGCTTTTACTGGGCTCCTAAATCTGGAACGAATGTTTTTAATAATCTATTAGAATCCTAACGGGTCTTTAATTAAGTCATGACTTAGACCGGTTAGTTTTCAAAAGGAAGCTACGGTTCAAACGCATGATAAGGCGAAGACTGGAATAGAATGTGATTTAGACCCGACAAGTTCGGAGACTTGTATAATATGGGTAATCTAAACACATTCTGGATTTTGAGATAAAACCGATAAGGTTTGACCCGTTTCGGCTAATTTATGTAAACTAGTTACATAAACCGAACCGTACGCGCATGAAGCGTAACGGGTAACCATAAGAGTCCTAAACAGGTTTCCTAAATTAACATGCCTTAAATATGTTGTGATATCAGTAGGATACCTTCCATTATGCCCAAAACGAGTTTAATCTCATATTAAGCCCCTTAGGGGTATTTTGGTCATTTTAAAGATTATAAAAGGGATCAATTAAGCTTCTGTGATCTGGGTCTGAATAAATCAGTAAAATAACTTATTTTAACAGGTTATAACATTTGGTTATAAGTCTTATATGCCAAAATAGTTTTAAACCCTAACTATGCGTTTAATACGCGTATAATGTCGTTTTAAGCGATTTACGGGTTAATATAGGATTCTGAGTTTTCTAATCAGTTCAACAGGTTCAAAATACTCCATTTATTATTTGAAATCAGTAGCAATTGGATTGGTATAAAAAGGATTTGTAAAACTCATTTTATGGCCGAAAAGGGCATATTCGGTATTTACCGAATTAAGGCGATAATCCTAGTTTATGATCAGTTTAAAAATAATTAAAAATCTTCAAAACTCCCAAAATATTATATTACATCAGTGGGTAAAAGGTTTGGTGTCAAAAATGGGGTTTAGATAGGCTTTACGCTAATGACGCCGATTAATTACTAAGAAGCGTTATAATTACGTCATTAAGCATAACTCCTAATCTAGACCTCCGACTGATGTGAAAATTTACAGACATGTTTAAAAATCAGTAACTAAGATTATTGTACTTTCACATTTCCAAAATTCTCGTTTTAGAGTCATAAGGGCATTACGGTCAATATTTAGGTGATTAACGGAAACGTCGGACAATTAAGGATTTATGTGGTATAAACGCAGAGGGTTATACACACATGTAACTAGGTCCTAATGGAACTTTAAGGCATGTCTAAACCTATCAAAAACGGGTCAGAATCGAAGTCAAAGCAGAAAGTCAAACTACGCGACTTTCGGCTCCGAATCGGTTCAAAACAGAGATTTTGTCGATTCAACAAGCTTAGACAAGTTATTATACTTGTTTTCAAGTTATATGCATGTTACAACAGATTACACGCCTTCTGTATCGTTAATTACATGTTTAACAATTCTGTTGACTTTTTCTAATTACCGTTAACTCGACAAACGACATAGTTAGATCGGGAATCAAAGGGTGCCCTTTTAAGGGTTAATTGTCCACAATATTACCAACTTGTAACAACTTTCGTTTCGACAAAACTCTGGACCGTTTATGATTTATTGCCAAGTCAAACCGTAATTACGACGGTTTGACTTCTAGGCTATAAACTAAGCATAACCCAATCGAGAAGGGTCAAGAGCACTTACATACGTCTAATGGATGACTAGGAAGTCTTGTATCAGCTCTTGTGCTCCTCAAAAATGACCAGAAGTGAATGCAAGATGAATGATCAAAGTTGCAAAGAATGTGGGTCTTTTTATGGTGTTCAAACACACTTGGATCATCAACACATAAGTCTAGGAATGTTACCATATCATCAACAAGTGTCCTACCAGCTAAAAACCACCTTAGGGCAGCCCAAGGTATCAAGGAATGGCATTTGAGTCGGTTAAGGGACATGCAGGACACCTGCACATGTATTCTGTTCAGACAAGGCAGTCGCGTAGCGCGACTGCCAAGGTCTTTCATGCTCGCGCTACGCGAGGGTGTAGGTGACCAGCTCAGCAAGTTTCAATCATTTGCATTTCAGTCCCTGATCCTTAAAAACATCGCTTTCACTTGGTTTCTTGCATTTAGGGGCTTTAATATTGACATATAGGGGCTTTAAGACTTATACCATCTTTCTGAAGTCCTCGGGTAACTTTGTGATCACCCGAAAAGCCCTAATTTTCAATGTTGACGATTCTAACCCTCACACACGAATTTTATCACAACTTTCTCATACGGCAAGGAAACTTGGTGAAATTTTTTATGGTGCATTCTAGTGAGCATAATTAATCGTTACAAGGCTTCGGGTTTGCTAAAAGGTCACTCAGAGGTATATCTTAACATGTTGACACATTTAACCCCTGTAGTTTGTAATATCTCACTTTCTTTCACAATTCGCTTCGTATGATCCATGATCCATTCGTTTAAGGTTATAAACATCATGTAGGGTTATTGTAAAGTATAATTATTCATTGTTGACACTTTGAACCCTCACATTCACATAGTTTCTATGCTTGTCAACTTTAGTCCTTCAAGAACATTCTTCCACACGTGCAACCTATGACACGTGTCAACACATCATAGGACGTAAATTTTCGAGGTGTTACATCCTCACCCCCTTAAAAGAAATCTCGACCTCGAGATTTGTTAAAATGATGGAAGTATAATGGACTTAACTTCTATGACATATCTGGAGTCTTTCCAAGCTCCCATAGTGACTATTATTTTAGGCGTATGTATCCTTTTTGGAGCTTCTTGACCTGTCGATCCTCAATCGATACAGGATGCTCATCACATCATAATTCTGCATATCCTTATGTGATAGTGTTTCTTGACTTATTTGCGGAACACATCCTCCAGTCACTAGTGTGCAATGAATTGCACTTTATTCTTTAACAAGAACTAAGGAAGTTTGCTATTTTCGTAATTCCTTGATTTCCTGCCGTATACTGATAACCTACAATCGATTATGGATTTGTATGATCTTATTTGTTGTCCCCCAGGCAACTTTCAGATCTTGATAATTGGACTTACCAATTCTCTATCTAATAATAGATATTTAAAATTCCATCTATACTAGGTCTCCAAAGGAGTAGCCTTAATACTTACATATCAATTATTATAGAAAAGCTTATTTTAAGGTGAGATGGTTATTCCAACCACTGCTCAAAATTAATATTAAGGAATAGCTAATCCTGGCCGCTAGTCGAACAATTCGACGATCCCGGGCAGCTGATGGCAAATTCTTAATCGTTGCCTAATTAGGGTTGCGGTGATAATGCATAATCAAAATGAACCGTCTTTCATAATTAACTATACTGGATTTCCAGGATATTGAGTTAAGCTATATGAACCCTCTATTTTAAACTTAGTTAATCAAGGTTTCGATTCTTCCAATGATAGTACTAGCCGTTTTGGAGATTTCATAGCAACACAGCCTTAAACGGAATTTAAACCTTAACTCTACCTGCCTCTCAGGGGTAAACAGGGTATTAATAGGAGAAGATAATCAAGGTACAAGGAGGTTACAGAGATTTTACAAATCTCAGGCTCCAATTCATCCACCATTGCGTATGTCAATTAAGTGACACATTTACTTTACGAGTCCACGAACTTCCTTGATCTGGAACATTTACTTGGACAATTCCATTAAGGATATCTCCTTTGAATACCATTAGTTGACTTTAGTACTCTATGACCATCGGAATATCTTTTGTGGTCCCACGCATTAAACTTCCATATTGATCAGGCATGGAAGCAATCTATGGAATTTATTAAGATACACCAATCCTCATATGATGCTTTTATCATACCATTTGGTAGTCGGAATCGATAGAGATTAAAGAGATATCAATTATATGTGCTGACGCACTTCCTCTCGAGAGAGGAAGAATTTCTATGACCGGAGGTTTCTGATAAGAACAAAAGAAATGGTTCTTATGATTTGCCTGAAGGTTCTATCTTACACTTAACATCTGGGGTTCTCACAGGGAAAAATTTCTAAAAGTTTGCTAAGTTTATGGTCTTATGAGAGACTTTACAGCACCAGAAACCATTTGTAATTTCTAGCAATAAAATCACAAATAAGGATTTATCTGGTGACATTCCTAATGTGAGCTGTCTCTAATTATTCAACAGGAGGGTTAAACGCCTCCAATATTAATCCTTCTAAACTTAGCTGTAAAATCTAGATAACTTTAGGGCAGTCTCAACTTTGACTGATTACTTCTTAATCATTTTAACGTGGGTAGCTGAGGTAGATCCTTAATGGATTTTTAATGAGTAGGTTTTTGGAAACCTTAGCGTGCCCTCTTATTGCTAATGCTAACCACTAATAATTTTGCGCTTTAATAGGGTACTATCTCAGCCAATGAATAAAAAAAAATTGCGACATATTGTTGACAGTCTAGAACTTTTATGGCGAGAGTCAGAAATTCTTATTCCGTCTTTTCCCTTTTTGAGAAACAGATAACAGGTTTTTTTTTCTAATAAGGTCCTTAAAACTTGGACCATTCCACAATGTATAAGAGGATTTCATTAATGTCCTTACTAATTAAGAGTATTGCCATCGAATGACTGTGATGTATACCTTACCATGTCCTTTCTAGCATAAGCATTGATATATTTAATGGTTTCTACTTCATCTTTTCTAGTGTTTAGTCAACATAAGCAAGCCAAGAGTAACTAAAAACATAGAGGAAAAATCTTGGATACTTAGTCAACATAAGGAGGATAAGTAGGTGACTTAAGAAGTAAGGAAGTTATTGTACATGTGCTTATATTTAATCAAAATAGATATTTCACAAACTAGGCACCTAGCTCGGTTGGCTAGGCGCGCGAAAGGGTGTGGCCTAGACCCAGGTTCGATTCCGGGGACGGCCGCACCATTTTTTTTTCTCTGGGAGCCTGACGCGGGCCGCGTAAGGTATCACCCAGGGCTAACGCGGGCCGCCTGGGTCTTCCGATTAGAAGCAAACTTTCAAAAATGACAGTCTTGGTCTATGTTATGCATTAAAGCCATTTCTGACACGTTTAAGGCCCGTTAAGTTAACTTTAAGGCCCTAAAATGATGCCTAAACATTTGGACATGTTACATGCTCAAAATATGTCGGATGTTGGTTCGTTTGGTCGTACGATCGCGATGTTCGCTTTATTTGAGGTATGTAAGGTACAATTTATATATTGTTTACTATTAATTAATCGTATGGATACATGTAATTATGAGGGTTGTCTCATAAGGAGTCTTGATAATTAATTGCTTCTTATCCCCCACAATATGGGCTTTGTCTCAAGACGACCAATCCATCCCTATTACTATATCGAGTCCTTCTGAAAACAAGGACAGCGGAGAGGGGTAATTCCTAATGGATATAAAACATCCATTTAATATTGCTGAAACAGTCTTTGAGGTACTATCGGCCAATTTCTACTTTATACTTAACGCTTAGAGTTTTAACAGGCAGATTTAACGATTTACCAAATCTATTGTCTATGAAAGACTTATCTGCACCTAAATCAATTAATACTCTAGCATGAGCGTTGTTGATAAAGAAAGTACCTGTTGCGACATTGTCATCCCGAATAGCCTCTTGAGCATCCATTTGAGAATTTCCAGCTTTGATCTTTTTAATTTCCTCAAGCTTTTTAGCATATTTAGGGCACTTGGTCTTAATGTGCCCTTTTTCATTGCAACCATAACAGGTTGCGTCTTCCATCTTCTTGCAGTCCAAGGTCTTATGCCCCTTGGACTTGCATATCCCACATGCAAAAGTTCTCGTCTGTGTATGCGAGTTCGATCCATACCTGCACTTCCCGAAGTGCTGTTTCTTGCAGATTTTGCATCTGGGTTTTTCACCTGACTGCTGGTTATCCTTTAAATCCTTGCCAGACTTAGCTGCTCCTTCCTTGGCAGCCTTAGGGCAATTGGTACTGATGTGGCCTTTTCGCCGCAGTCATGACAGGTCGCATCTTTCAATTCCTTGCAATCCAAGGTCTTGTGACCCTTGGTTTTGCAAATTCCACATAATTTAGCACGTGGGTCGATTGTGCATTTTCCAGCATGTTGCTTCCTGCAGTTATTGCTTTTGGGCTTTGCCTCCTTTGGCTTGGACGGGTTATGATTTGAACCGGTCTTACCCTTTTTACGACCTTTATTTGGGGCATTATTGCACTTTCTCTTATGATCCCTTAACGCTAGGCTCACGGCCTTGTTTACAGCTGTATCCAACATAGCCTGTAACTCGGCGCTCGTTAAATTCAGTCTTGTATCATCATTCTGATTAACTGGATGATTGTGAGATTCAGAGGAGTCAACCATGGTGAAGCTTTGAAGGCTACAAACCAGTAGAAATATTTGATTTAATTATATGGTGAATTGTCGAATTTGTTGATTAGATAGCCTTGGCGCAATTAAACCATATAGGCCAATAGATAGAATTTAATTTATTTGATTATGTTTTTCCTAAGTTTAAATAAACCATCATTGGCATTTAAGCGGAATATAATCCTTCATATTTATTAGACAGGGGACATAAGTCACGACTGCCAATGTCATACTGACATCTTTTATATATAGCACAAGGGCTTGTTCCAAAGGACTTATGATGGCACTGGGCCTTGTCACTAGGGAAAAATCTAAAACATAATCGATGATTCCTTTGAATCGGAAAATTTCATAGTTCATTGTCTTGACAAGAATTTATGAAATAAAAACTATCTTTTCATGTATACACCTTTTCCCGTAGGTATACATCCCAAATGGATGTTTTGATGCGTACATCAATTTCGACGTCTACCAGCCAAGATTCCTATTGATCATTTACGCTTAACTAAGGGATTTGGAAACTTCCTATTATAAGGATGACAAGTGTGATTTTATCGCATCACGGTTGTCGGGAGTGTTAACACATTTTCAGATGTTAACAAGGATCTGAATCTCTTTTTAAACGGATTTTACCATCTTAGCTAGGTCTTCAATGACATTCAAGCTAGGTCAAACCATTTAAGATTCTCTTTTAATAATTATACTGGCAGGTAAGGAATGATATTTATTTTATTCAGGATTTTTATCACGAATCCTAATTTATAAATTAGTAATAGCACAAATGGCCTAGTCGCGTAGACAAGTTTAATTTATAAGCCATGATTTCAGAGAATCAAAGCATGAAGGTATATTAGCACAATAGGCCTAGTCACAAGGACATTTATAAATTATAAGCTATGATTTCAGAGAATCAAAGCATGAATGTTTGAACCTAGTTCATTACCTTTATCTGACAGGGATTCATTGCTACCACTGTCTTTTGGTTCATATGGAAATAAGCAGGGCCTGTAGGCGCTATATTACCACGTATGGTCAAAATATGATCATCTCAAGGGATGATCTAAACCCATGATTCAGAGATCATTATATTGGGTTAGGAATCTTTTGAAGAATCCATTAATAAGAATGACGTGTGTGATTTTAATGAATCACGTCTGCCAGGAGTGTTAACATATTTTCAGATGTTAACTGGGTTTTGAATCCTTGAATAGGTCCTACCATCTTGGCCTCGTCATATAGGCTAGGTTTACCTTTAAGATTCATTTTTAATAATAAACGCAGAACAATCCTAACTCAGGATGTTAATAAGGATCTGAATCTAGTTGAGGAACTACCATCATTGCCCTGTCTCAAAATAATGCGTGGCTAGGTCTTTTCCTTTTTAGATTTTGCCATTTTATATAAAGGTAGATCTTATAAAAGGAATGTTTGAATGAAAATTTAAAGTTAATTATTCCATTATAAAATTAAAAATACCGATGTGCCCTAGACGGGACTTGAAAGGAATAATGTTGTCCTCGAAGGAACTGAAAGGTAATTATGTCCTTAGAAGGACTATTAAGGAAACGATCTTTAGCAAAAGGAGTTTCTTCTTTATTTTATTTCCGAATGCTTTCTCCTTGGTTGCACGTTTCATCTTATCCGTTGTACGAAGGTCAGCAATTTAAGGCTCCGGGTGTGGAGAATTCCTATTACGGCTTCTTCGCTTGGCGACGTATCCAATATATAAGAAAAATTTGGAAGCAGAATTTCCAGATAAGGATTGAGAATATTCCTATGTTAAGTCTTGACTCAGAAGATCAAGGAATGTGCAAATGTGTCATTGAGATTAAACACAAAAAAATAGTGTTTAATTCACTCAATGTTGGCTCTGATACCAACCTGTCACACCCCAAATTTCCACGTGTTACCGGTGGGCCCGGTAGGGGAGTATCGTGACGTGGTTGGCAACATAATAGTCAAACAACACAATATTTAAATGCACAGCGGAAGCAAAAGGATAAATATATTACAATCCGAAATAATGTAACATCAAAGTATTACAACGGAAATAAAGGATCCATAGGCAGATCGAAAATAAAATAACACTGTTCAACAGACTTTAGGCATCTAAGCTTGCGAGACTCTTTAATGATGCTAGGAGTAGCCAGCCGATTCCGATTAGTACCTGCACTTAGCCTTTTTGGAAAATACGTCAGTTTACACTGGTAAATACAATCAACTGACTCATTTTGAAAAATGGTTTAAGAAAAATTGATTTGCATGCACATGGCACAAATAATATTTTATAACTTGGGATAATTATTTGAATATAATACTTGTAAGGATTTACATGTTCCTTATGCGTTCAGTAGCCCGGATCGAGCCGGGTTAAAGATCAATGGACACACCACTTTATTTATGAGACACTGACAGGTGTACGCCTACACCTGTGTGCTAAGGTCATGGCCATTTTGTAAAATGATGCCAGGGATATCCGGGACACGGTCATTAACCCCCCAAAGGCTTAAAGCAAACAAAACAAGTTAAACGGGACATCTCAATACTTTAATCATCATTCAATTAAAGATTCAATGCCCGACCAAGCGGTATTTTATATACCGTACCCCAAGCCCGTATAGGGAAAATAAGTTAAAAGTATTTACCTGAGCTAAATATAAATTCAATCCCAGCCGTATCAAATCAGCAAGTACAGATAGCTTTTACTGGGCTCCTAAATCTGGAACGAATGTTTTTAATAATCTATTAGAATCCTAACGGGTCTTTAATTAAGTCATGACTTAGACCGGTTAGTTTTCAAAAGGAAGCTACGGTTCAAACGCATGATAAGGCGAAGACTGGAATAGAATGTGATTTAGACCCGACAAGTTCGGAGACTTGTATAATATGGGTAATCTAAACACATTCTGGATTTTGAGATAAAACCGATAAGGTTTGACCCGTTTCGGCTAATTTATGTAAACTAGTTACATAAACCGAACCGTACGCGCATGAAGCGTAACGGGTAACCATAAGAGTCCTAAACAGGTTTCCTAAATTAACATGCCTTAAATATGTTGTGATATCAGTAGGATACCTTCCATTATGCCCAAAACGAGTTTAATCTCATATTAAGCCCCTTAGGGGTATTTTGGTCATTTTAAAGATTATAAAAGGGATCAATTAAGCTTCTGTGATCCGGGTCTGAATAAATCAGTAAAATAACTTATTTTAACAGGTTATAACATTTGGTTATAAGTCTTATATGCCAAAATAGTTTTAAACCCTAACTATGCGTTTAATACGCGTATAATGTCGTTTTAAGCGATTTACGGGTTAATATAGGATTCTGAGTTTTCTAATCAGTTCAACAGGTTCAAAATACTCCATTTATTATTTGAAATCAGCAGCAATTGGATTGGTGTCAAAAGGATTTGTAAAACTCATTTTATGGCCGAAAAGGGCATATTCGGTATTTACCGAATTAAGGCGATAATCCTAGTTTATGATCAGTTTAAAAATAATTAAAAATCTTCAAAACTCCCAAAATATTATATTACATCAGTGGGTAAAAGGTTTGGTGTCAAAAATGGGGTTTAGATAGGCTTTACGCTAATGACGCCGATTAATTACTAAGAAGCGTTATAATTACGTCATTAAGCATAACTCCTAATCTAGACCTCCGACTGATGTGAAAATTTACAGACATGTTTAAAAATCAGTAACTAAGATTATTGTACTTTCACATTTCCAAAATTCTCGTTTTAGAGTCATAAGGGCATTACGGTCAATATTTAGGTGATTAACGGAAACGTCGGACAATTAAGGATTTATGTGGTATAAACGCAGAGGGTTATACACACATGTAACTAGGTCCTAATGGAACTTTAAGGCATGTCTAAACCTATCAAAAACGGGTCAGAATCGAAGTCAAAGCAGAAAGTCAAACTACGCGACTTTCGGCTCCGAATCGGTTCAAAACAGAGATTTTGTCGATTCAACAAGCTTAGACAAGTTATTATACTTGTTTTCAAGTTATATGCATGTTACAACAGATTACACGCCTTCTGTATCGTTAATTACATGTTTAACAATTCTGTTGACTTTTTCTAATTACCGTTAACTCGACAAACGACATAGTTAGATCGGGAATCAAAGGGTGCCCTTTTAAGGGTTAATTGTCCACAATATTACCAACTTGTAACAACTTTCGTTTCGACAAAACTCTGGACCGTTTATGATTTATTGCCAAGTCAAACCGTAATTACGACGGTTTGACTTCTAGGCTATAAACTAAGCATAACCCAATCGAGAAGGGTCAAGAGCACTTACATACGTCTAATGGATGACTAGGAAGTCTTGTATCAGCTCTTGTGCTCCTCAAAAATGACCAGAAGTGAATGCAAGATGAATGATCAAAGTTGCAAAGAATGTGGGTCTTTTTATGGTGTTCAAACACACTTGGATCATCAACACATAAGTCTAGGAATGTTACCATATCATCAACAAGTGTCCTACCAGCTAAAAACCACCTTAGGGCAGCCCAAGGTATCAAGGAATGGCATTTGAGTCGGTTAAGGGACATGCAGGACACCTGCACATGTATTCTGTTCAGACAAGGCAGTCGCGTAGCGCGACTGCCAAGGTCTTTCATGCTCGCGCTACGCGAGGGTGTAGGTGACCAGCTCAGCAAGTTTCAATCATTTGCATTTCAGTCCCTGATCCTTAAAAACATCGCTTTCACTTGGTTTCTTGCATTTAGGGGCTTTAATATTGACATATAGGGGCTTTAAGACTTATACCATCTTTCTGAAGTCCTCGGGTAACTTTGTGATCACCCGAAAAGCCCTAATTTTCAATGTTGACGATTCTAACCCTCACACACGAATTTTATCACAACTTTCTCATACGGCAAGGAAACTTGGTGAAATTTTTTATGGTGCATTCTAGTGAGCATAATTAATCGTTACAAGGCTTCGGGTTTGCTAAAAGGTCACTCAGAGGTATATCTTAACATGTTGACACATTTAACCCCTGTAGTTTGTAATATCTCACTTTCTTTCACAATTCGCTTCGTATGATCCATGATCCATTCGTTTAAGGTTATAAACATCATGTAGGGTTATTGTAAAGTATAATTATTCATTGTTGACACTTTGAACCCTCACATTCACATAGTTTCTATGCTTGTCAACTTTAGTCCTTCAAGAACATTCTTCCACACGTGCAACCTATGACACGTGTCAACACATCATAGGACGTAAATTTTCGAGGTGTTACATCCTCACCCCCTTAAAAGAAATCTCGACCTCGAGATTTGTTAAAATGATGGAAGTATAATGGACTTAACTTCTATGACATATCTGGAGTCTTTCCAAGCTCCCATAGTGACTATTATTTTAGGCGTATGTATCCTTTTTGGAGCTTCTTGACCTGTCGATCCTCAATCGATACAGGATGCTCATCACATCATAATTCTGCATATCCTTATGTGATAGTGTTTCTTGACTTATTTGCGGAACACATCCTCCAGTCACTAGTGTGCAATGAATTGCACTTTATTCTTTAACAAGAACTAAGGAAGTTTGCTATTTTCGTAATTCCTTGATTTCCTGCCGTATACTGATAACCTACAATCGATTATGGATTTGTATGATCTTATTTGTTGTCCCCCAGGCAACTTTCAGATCTTGATAATTGGACTTACCAATTCTCTATCTAATAATAGATATTTAAAATTCCATCTATACTAGGTCTCCAAAGGAGTAGCCTTAATACTTACATATCAATTATTATAGAAAAGCTTATTTTAAGGTGAGATGGTTATTCCAACCACTGCTCAAAATTAATATTAAGGAATAGCTAATCCTGGCCGCTAGTCGAACAATTCGACGATCCCGGGCAGCTGATGGCAAATTCTTAATCGTTGCCTAATTAGGGTTGCGGTGATAATGCATAATCAAAATGAACCGTCTTTCATAATTAACTATACTGGATTTCCAGGATATTGAGTTAAGCTATATGAACCCTCTATTTTAAACTTAGTTAATCAAGGTTTCGATTCTTCCAATGATAGTACTAGCCGTTTTGGAGATTTCATAGCAACACAGCCTTAAACGGAATTTAAACCTTAACTCTACCTGCCTCTCAGGGGTAAACAGGGTATTAATAGGAGAAGATAATCAAGGTACAAGGAGGTTACAGAGATTTTACAAATCTCAGGCTCCAATTCATCCACCATTGCGTATGTCAATTAAGTGACACATTTACTTTACGAGTCCACGAACTTCCTTGATCTGGAACATTTACTTGGACAATTCCATTAAGGATATCTCCTTTGAATACCATTAGTTGACTTTAGTACTCTATGACCATCGGAATATCTTTTGTGGTCCCACGCATTAAACTTCCATATTGATCAGGCATGGAAGCAATCTATGGAATTTATTAAGATACACCAATCCTCATATGATGCTTTTATCATACCATTTGGTAGTCGGAATCGATAGAGATTAAAGAGATATCAATTATATGTGCTGACGCACTTCCTCTCGAGAGAGGAAGAATTTCTATGACCGGAGGTTTCTGATAAGAACAAAAGAAATGGTTCTTATGATTTGCCTGAAGGTTCTATCTTACACTTAACATCTGGGGTTCTCACAGGGAAAAATTTCTAAAAGTTTGCTAAGTTTATGGTCTTATGAGAGACTTTACAGCACCAGAAACCATTTGTAATTTCTAGCAATAAAATCACAAATAAGGATTTATCTGGTGACATTCCTAATGTGAGCTGTCTCTAATTATTCAACAGGAGGGTTAAACGCCTCCAATATTAATCCTTCTAAACTTAGCTGTAAAATCTAGATAACTTTAGGGCAGTCTCAACTTTGACTGATTACTTCTTAATCATTTTAACGTGGGTAGCTGAGGTAGATCCTTAATGGATTTTTAATGAGTAGGTTTTTTGGAAACCTTAGCGTGCCCTCTTATTGCTAATGCTAACCACTAATAATTTTGCGCTTTAATAGGGTACTATCTCAGCCAATGAATAAAAAAAAAATTGCGACATATTGTTGACAGTCTAGAACTTTTATGGCGAGAGTCAGAAATTCTTATTCCGTCTTTTCCCTTTTCGAGAAACAGATAACAGGTTTTTTTTTCTAATAAGGTCCTTAAAACTTGGACCATTCCACAATGTATAAGAGGATTTCATTAATGTCCTTACTAATTAAGAGTATTGCCATCGAATGACTGTGATGTATACCTTACCATGTCCTTTCTAGCATAAGCATTGATATATTTAATGGTTTCTACTTCATCTTTTCTAGTGTTTAGTCAACATAAGCAAGCCAAGAGTAACTAAAAACATAGAGGAAAAATCTTGGATACTTAGTCAACATAAGGAGGATAAGTAGGTGACTTAAGAAGTAAGGAAGTTATTGTACATGTGCTTATATTTAATCAAAATAGATATTTCACAAACTGCACCTAGCTCGGTTGGCTAGGCGCGCGAAAGGGTGTGGCCTAGACCCAGGTTCGATTCCGGGGACGGCCGCACCATTTTTTTTTCTCTGGGAGCCTGACGCGGGCCGCGTAAGGTATCACCCAGGGCTAACGCGGGCCGCCTGGGTCTTCCGATTAGAAGCAAACTTTCAAAAATGACAGTCTTGGTCTATGTTATGCATTAAAGCCATTTCTGACACGTTTAAGGCCCGTTAAGTTAACTTTAAGGCCCTAAAATGATGCCTAAACATTTGGACATGTTACATGCTCAAAATATGTCGGATGTTGGTTCGTTTGGTCGTACGATCGCGATGTTCGCTTTATTTGAGGTATGTAAGGTACAATTTATATATTGTTTACTATTAATTAATCGTATGGATACATGTAATTATGAGGGTTGTCTCATAAGGAGTCTTGATAATTAATTGCTTCTTATCCCCCACAATATGGGCTTTGTCTCAAGACGACCAATCCATCCCTATTACTATATCGAGTCCTTCTGAAAACAAGGACAGCGGAGAGGGGTAATTCCTAATGGATATAAAACATCCATTTAATATTGCTGAAACAGTCTTTGAGGTACTATCGGCCAATTTCTACTTTATACTTAACGCTTAGAGTTTTAACAGGCAGATTTAACGATTTACCAAATCTATTGTCTATGAAAGACTTATCTGCACCTAAATCAATTAATACTCTAGCATGAGCGTTGTTGATAAAGAAAGTACCTGTTGCGACATTGTCATCCCGAATAGCCTCTTGAGCATCCATTTGAGAATTTCCAGCTTTGATCTTTTTAATTTCCTCAAGCTTTTTAGCATATTTAGGGCACTTGGTCTTAATGTGCCCTTTTTCATTGCAACCATAACAGGTTGCGTCTTCCATCTTCTTGCAGTCCAAGGTCTTATGCCCCTTGGACTTGCATATCCCACATGCAAAAGTTCTCGTCTGTGTATGCGAGTTCGATCCATACCTGCACTTCCCGAAGTGCTGTTTCTTGCAGATTTTGCATCTGGGTTTTTCACCTGACTGCTGGTTATCCTTTAAATCCTTGCCAGACTTAGCTGCTCCTTCCTTGGCAGCCTTAGGGCAATTGGTACTGATGTGGCCTTTTCGCCGCAGTCATGACAGGTCGCATCTTTCAATTCCTTGCAATCCAAGGTCTTGTGACCCTTGGTTTTGCAAATTCCACATAATTTAGCACGTGGGTCGATTGTGCATTTTCCAGCATGTTGCTTCCTGCAGTTATTGCTTTTGGGCTTTGCCTCCTTTGGCTTGGACGGGTTATGATTTGAACCGGTCTTACCCTTTTTACGACCTTTATTTGGGGCATTATTGCACTTTCGCTTATGATCCCTTAACGCTAGGCTCACGGCCTTGTTTACAGCTGTATCCAACATAGCCTGTAACTCGGCGCTCGTTAAATTCAATCTTGTATCATCATTCTCATTAATGTCCTTACTAATTAAGAGTATTGCCATCGAATGACTGTGATGTATACCTTACCATGTCCTTTCTAACATAACCATTGATATATTTAATGGTTTCTACTTCATCTTTTCTAGTGTTTAGTCAACATAAGCAAGCCAAGAGTAACTAAAAACATAGAGGAAAAATCTTGGATACTTAGTCAACATAAGGAGGATAAGTAGGTGACTTAAGAAGTAAGGAAGTTATTGTACATGTGCTTATATTTAATCAAAATAGATATTTCACAAACTAGGCACCTAGCTCGGTTGGCTAGGCGGGCCATGTAGTAGAGGCAACTGTCATCGGTGCAACAAGCCTGGTCACATTGCAAGGGATTGCAGGAGTCAGCGTCCAGCGAATCAGAATCGGCAGCAACAGCAAGCCCCACCGAATCAACGCCAGCAGCAGCAACAACAAGGTAACAACAAAGGGTGCTTTCAATGTGGTGCTGAAGGCCATTTCAAGAGAGACTGCCCCAGCTAAATCAGAACCAGAACAACAACAATCAGGGGAATGGAAACGGCAATGGGGGAAACAACAATGGGGCAAGGGGTCGTGCCTTCGTGATTGGACAGGGTGATGCTAGGAATGATCCCAACGTTGTGATGGGTAAGTTTCTACTGGATGACTTTTATGTTACTGTTTTATTTGATCCGGGTGCCGATACTAGCTACGTGTCCTTAAAAGTTAGTCAAATGCTTAAGCGCACCCCAACACTTTTGAACACCAAACACATGGTAGAACTAGCAAACGGTAAAAGTTTTGAGGCTACACACATAGTTAAGGGTTGTAATCTTGTTCTGGCAGATCAGACCTTTTCTATCGACCTCATTCCTATCGTTCTGGGTAGTTTTGACGTTGCTATTGGGATGGATTGATTATCTCATCAGCAAGCGGAAATTCTTTGCAACTAGAAGATTGTCTGCATCCCTCGTTCTGGTGAAGAACCCCTCATGATTCGTGGCGACAAGAGTGGTGCTGTTGTGGGCATCATCTCTTTCCTTAAGGCCCAGAAGTTTTTGCGAAAGGGCCACACTGCCATTCTAGCCCTCGTTACTGACGCATCAATGGAAGAGAAGAGAATTGAAGACATTCCTATTGTGCGCAACTTTCCTGAGGTATTTCCCGAGGAATTACCTGGTCTTCCGCCTCATCGTTAAGTCGAGTTTCAAATCGAGCTAACTCCTAGAGCAGCACCCATAGCTCGTGCACCTTATCGCTTAGTTCCATCAGAACTAGAAGAATTGTCCACTCAATTGCAAGACCTCTTGGACAAGGGTTTTATTCGCCCTAGCTCTTCGCCTTGGGGAGCTCCAGTGTTATTTGTGAAGAAGAAAGACGGTACCTT
Source organism: Helianthus tuberosus (assembly GCA_030545235.1). NCBI lineage: Eukaryota > Viridiplantae > Streptophyta > Magnoliopsida > Asterales > Asteraceae > Helianthus > Helianthus tuberosus. The sequence continues at coordinate 23,903,492 of CM060354.1, forward strand.
CAGAATGTGAATACACTACCGCGAACTCAACAAGGTGACCGTGAAGAATCGTTATCCTCTTCCATGAATTGATGACTTATTCGACCAGTTGCAAGGGTCGAGTTTCTATTCCAAGAATGACCTGAGGTCAGGTTACCGTCAACTGAGAGTCCGAGACAAGGATATCTCTAAAACGGCATTCGGGACTCGTTATGGGCATTACGAGTTTCTGGTTATGCCTTTCGGATTGACGAATGCACCTGCGGTCTTCATGGATCTCATGAACCAAGTGTGCAAACCGTTTGTCATAGTTTTCATCGACGACATCCTGATCTATTCGAAGATTCAGAAAGAACAGGAGCAACACCTGAGGCTTATTTTGGAACTTCTTCGAACGGAGCAGTTGTATGCCAAATTTTCGAAATGTGATTTCTGGCTTCGCGAAGTCCACTTTTTAGGCCACGTGGTAAACAAGGATGGGATTCATGTTGATCCATCCAAGGTAGACTCGATCAAGAACTGGCCTGCGCCCCGTACACCAACAGAGATCCGCCAATTCTTGGGTTTGGAGGGCTACTACAGAAGGTTTATCAAGGATTTTTCAAGGATTGCGCAACCTCTCACTTCACTGACTCAGAAAGGTGTCACCTATCGTTGGGGTGATGTACAGGAGTTCGCATTTCAGCACTTAAAAGATAGACTTTGTAGCGCGCCTATCCTCTCATTGCCTGAGGGCACAGATGATTTTGTGGTTTATTGCGACGCTTCCATCCAAGGACTTGGATGCGTGTTGATGCAACGTGACAAGGTCATTGCCTACGCATCACGCCAACTTAAGGTTTACGAAAGGAACTACACTACGCACGACTTGGAATTGGGAGCAGTTGTTTTCGCACTTAAGATATGGAGACATTACCTGTACGGTACCAAGTGCACCATTTACACCGATCACATGAGTCTCGAGCATATCTTCAAGCAAAAGGAGCTAAACATGCGACAACGTCGATGGGTCGAGCTCTTGAATGATTACGAATGTGCAATCAAGTACCATCCGGGCAAAGCCAATGTTGTGGCCGACGCTCTCAGTCGAAAGGATGCTACACCTAAGCGTGTGCGTGCGTTACAACTTACCATCCAATCTAGTCTTCCTACTCAAATACGAGATGCTCAGGTCGAAGCATTGAAAGCAGTAAACATCAGGGCTGAGTCCTTACGAGGATCGAGGAAGCGGTTAGAACAAAAGGAAGACGACGCCTACTATGTAACAGGGCGCATCTGGGTCCCACTTTACGGAAACTTACGCGAGCTTGTGATGGATGAAGCACACAAGTCTCGTTATTCGGTACATCCTGGTTCGGATAAGATGTACCACGATCTCAAGACTACGTATTGGTGGCCTAGCATGAAAGCCAACATAGCAACCTACGTCAGTAAATGCTTGACTTGTGCTAGGGTCAAGATCGAATACCAGAAACCATCAGGCCTACTTCAACAACCAGAGATCCCGACATAGAAATGGGAGAAAATTTCCATGGATTTCGTTACTGGCCTGCCCAGGTCTCAACGCGGAAATGACACTATTTGGGTGATAGTGGATCGACTGACCAAGTCTGCACATTTTCTGGCTATCAAAGAAACCGATAAGTTTTCTACTCTAGTAGACGTCTACCTAAAGGAAGTAGTATCAAGGCACGGAGTGCCAACCTCCATCATTTCTGATCGTGACTCACGTTTTACATCTGAATTGTGGCAGGCTATGCACAAGTCCTTTGGCTATCAATTAGACATTAGCACGGCATATCATCCACAGACGGATGGGCAATCTGAACGTACCATTCAAACCCTTGAAGACATGCTTAGGGCATGTGTGATTGATTTTGGTAACGGCTGGGAGCGACACGTACCTCTAGTAGAATTTTCGTATAATAACAGCTACCACAACAGTATCCAGGCCGCTCCATTTGAGGCATTGTACGGACGTAAATGCCGATCACCTCTTTGTTGGGCAGAAGTTGGCGACAGCCAAATCACAGGCCCAGAACTTGTGGTAGACACGACTGAGAATATTGCTCAGATACGACAACGAATGGCGGTAGCTCGTGACCGTCAGAAAAGCTATGCTGATAAGCGAAGGAAACCACTCGAGTTCCAGGTTGGAGATCGAGTGCTACTTAAAGTCTCACCTTGGAAAGGTGTAGTTCGTTTTGGCAAACGAGGCAAACTCAATCCGCGTTATGTCGGACCGTTCGAAATCATTGAGAAAATTGGCAAAGTCGCTTACAAGTTGAATCTACCTGAAGAACTCAGCGGAGTTCACAACGTATTCCACGTGTCAAATCTGAAAAAGTGTCTGTCATATGAGACCCTCATAGTTCCCTTAAAGGAGCTCACGATCGACGACCAGTTGCGATTCGTCGAGGAACCAGTTGAAATCACAGACCGAGACGTTAAGATTCTCAAGCGTACCAGAATACGCCATGTTCGAGTTCATTGGAACTCCCGTCGTGGCCCAGAGTATACCTGGGAACGAGAAGACCAAATGAAACTCAAGTATCCCCAGTTGTTTAAGAAAAGTGCAACCACTACTGAGGCTGAAGCTACTGCAGAATTTCGGGATGAAATTCCAAACCAACGGGGGGATGATGTGTAGGATCAAATCAAGCCAAAAATCTGATTTTGTATAATAAATCAAGATGAACACACTCAAAATAAACCTTTAAAACCCTTGAAATGATTTGCAAATGATGAATACAAATAAGCCCCCAAATCTTTCTAGAAATCTGTGTTAAAGAAACCCTAATCATCTCTTTCTATTTATAGCCAAAACAACTTTTGGCTAATTACATTTAGGTCCCTAAAGATAATAACTTACTAAAAGGGGCAATAAACATGAACACTAATTAAATAAGATAATAAATATATTTTGTTTAAAACAAAATATTTAATTATCGAAAGCAATAAAACTATCATATCTCGAACGTTCATACGCCATATCTTTCTTCGATCTTCTCGTGTCGACTTGCCCGTTGACTTTGACTTGTTGGCGTTGACTTTGTTGACTTGATTCGTTGATAGCATTAGACTACACGTTTTAGACCCAACAATCTCCCCCTTAGGCTAATGTTATCAAACTCTTGCATCATCTTTAGAACCGTCAACTTCATGCATGTTGTGATCTTCAATTTGGCAAGCTTCAGTCTCAATTTTAGACCCAACAATCTCCCCCTAGACTGATGCTTTCCAAATTTTCTTCACTGAAGATCTCCTTTGACACTTTGCTCTTTGAGTGCTTTATCAGGATAAGCTCCCCCTTTTTGCATGCATCATCTTTGACAAGCCGGAACAAACTTTTCTACCTCTCATTTTCTTGAGTGAATCAGAAGACGTAGGAGGAGGATTCCTAGCTCGGTATCTTCTACAATCTTCAGGAAACATGTGCTTTGGTCTGGTATCTTGCTCAATTGATGATCGGCCATCATTGCAGCAAATAGGCGAAGTAACCTAATCACAAACACAACTCCGAATTTTCTTTTAGATAGATTCAAAGTACAGACAAAACCGTATTCATCTGTAGTGTGCAATGGAAAGAGTATCTCAAGCGGTTTGAGACACGATTGATGTGATATGGAAGATTTAGAAAAACAACTGTACACAAATCAAAAATATTTTTTGGATTTTAGATTTTTTTTTAACTTTCAACCTTTGAGATATAGAGCTGATCAAATACGAGATCATACCAACTTGAAAAGCCTAGCCACACTTCAACTTTCTTTAGGATAGCTACGACTCAAGAACGATTGTTGGTATGTTTGTCTGCTTAAATCCATGCACCATTCTTTCGACATACATCTGGTGAACTTGTTATCATGTTTTGGGTAATATTGACAAGACTTCTATGGCCCCCACACAAGCTATTGAGAATAGAATCATTACGCCCGTGAGTCCCACATCAGGACATACCCCCGCGATCAAGGTATGCACAAAGGTTCCTCATAACAGGTGAGTATATTGGATTCATTCTTTTCAACGATAGAGTGGAGATCAGGTCAGTACTTTCGTACAGCAGAGATCCCGAAAACTACCGAGGGCGGAGACAGATACCAGATTTGGTACGATTTGATGATAGATAGTTTGGTGAACAGGTCAGTACTTTCGTACAGCAGAGAGACCAAACTAATCCATTTTGAAGGTTTTGGCCATTTTTGGCACTTATTTTGAAGGTTTTGGCCATTTTTGGCACTTATTTTGAAAAGATATCATAGTGTCTAGGTCAGCATGTATCTAGATGCAGCAGAAGAACAACTATGATATCCCCGAATGAAAAAACAATATAAAGACCCGAGATCTCAGACTTTGGCAATCTATCAACGCAAGATTTAAGACCATTAAGCCATATGCCGCAACGTGTTACCCACTATGATGCGTAATGCTGTGGAAATCCAGAATTCTTGTGTAGACTTTATCTTTATCACCAAGATGCAGTTTACTTGTCTGAAATGCTGAATCTACAGACATATCATTAACTTGGAGCCGTATCTTCCATCAGATCCTATTCATGCGAAGACATAATCAAGCTAGTTCCTATCATTTCTCATATAAGATCATGATTATTTTGCAATAATCACATCTCATGGTCTAGGAAGTATTTTAATACTACCCCTAAAATTTTATTTATGTACAATCATTTACTGAAAAACTAAAAATTATAAAACATGTATTTACAAAGTAAAGTCTTCCACACCAGGCACACAAAAGCATATGACAGGAAGAAAATGAGTGTGTTACAGTGTAGTTGAGTGCGCAACCAGGTTAGATACCATAACCAAACCTATGATTTTCCTCTTTAAACTTGTACCAGAAACAACCACTGATAATAACCGGTGTTACTAACAGTCCTCCTTGGATGTTCCTACACTCATAAGCAATTCAGTTAGAGAGTGGAACCCAAGCCATCGTAGTCTTGGGTTGCCCGCTTTCATCAAAATAAGAAACCTCCCGATATACCAAATCTTTTCCCTCATTGATTTCTTTTACAACCACTTGTTTGACTCGCCAAACTTGTGTTGGTTTAAAAATTTTGTTTGTAAAAGATTTAAAGTTTGAAACAATCTTATGTTTAAGACTCGGAGGGAAAGATTGAGGTTTTGATGTGTTGGTCCTTTTCATCTTTGAATCATGTGAAACCAGCTTCACATGTGGAGACCTGGATGAAAAGTTTTTCATCTGATCTTTCAAAGATGTGTGATTTTTACCTTTTGATCCAGAGAAGCAATATTGGTTGCCTTTACGGTCTGGATCGTGTCGTTCTGGGCATTGCTTGAGCACATGCCCTTCTTTTCCACACCTAAAACAAGCTTTGAATGGCTTTTGAGACTTTGCAGTTCCGTGTGATGCAACTAGGGGAGGGGATTGCTTTGAGCTTGACTCAGCATGTTGACAGACGTGATGTTCGACAACTTCAGATGATCTTTTGATCTTTGACTCCCCAACACTTTCATTCAACGCTGATTCATCATCTGAGCTTGTGCAGTCTTCAATAACTAAGTGTTCTTCTAGTGGATCTTGATTGTCTGGACTTGCAGTGTCATTTGAGGTTGTTGGTTCTTGAACACCCGATGGTTCAAGGTCTTCAACCGTTTTACAAGCATCCGTTACTGAAGTTTCCAAGTCATTTGAGCTTTCCCATTCTTGGAATGATTGAAAGTCTGAATCGTGGTCATCACTTGAGCTTCCTTCGCCACCTTCTGAAGTTGTGGTGTTTATGTCTTCGCTGTTGCTTTCTTCATTTAGCTCTTTCTCTGACTCTGACGTACTAGTGTGAGATGGAACAAATTCTGGAATTTCCTCCGTGAGGAATTTTCCGAATCTGTTTTGTTTCAATTCTGGAACAAACACAGGAGGTTCACACACAACTTTTTCATCACAAAAGGCAGAATTCAAATCAAAACATTCAACCACTACATTATTGTGGTTGTGGGTCTTTGGTTTAGGCACATGCCCATTGCAGTCATCCCGAATTGAAGTTTTGTTTGCTTTATCACAATTCCAGGCGAACCAGTTAACAGTGGAATAACTGTCGCCCGAATATCCTAGCCCTATTTTTGATCCACCACAGTCATCATCGCATCCATCTTCTTCACGCTCAATCACATCTGCATTGTTATCAGAAAGGTTAGTAACCTCTTCATTTTCACAAGAAACGTTTTCAGCAACAAGATCATTTTTATCAATCAAATCATTATCAGGATGAGGAGATGGCATGGGTACATAGTTTTTGCTATGTGGAGGAAGAAAGAGTTTTCTTTCATTTCCAAGCTTATCTTTGTACCCGATTCCATCCTTCACATATGTCGGTCGTTGGCAATTTTTAATGTCAACCAGTGCCTTTTTACTGACGTTCCATTTATCAATTATGATTTGCAATCTATTGTTTTCATTTTGAGATTTTTCTAATCTTTCAGTTAAGTCGTTTATTACAAAATCTTTTCTGAAAACAAATTCTTTTAAAGTCTGCATTTCAGCTAAAGTCAGAATTCAACTTTCTCTGATATGCAGCTTCATTTTCTTTCAACTCTTTGTTAAATTGCAAAACTTTTTCTTTGTCTCTAATTAGGTCACGGTTGAGGGATTTGTAATGTGCCACGACGTTCACACATGGTTGGGAACATAATTTGACTTTAAACTCGTAAGGAATGTTGTTTGTCAAGTCTTCCTCATCCTTTTCTTTGTTGGATTCCATTTTCATCGCCTCTTCAGGAATCTTTTCTTCTATCTTTTCACTTGCTGCACTCCTCCCTTTTTCCTTCTTCACAGCTTGAGCATCATCGACCACAGTATTCTTTTTTTTTACACCGTAAAACCAAGCAAGTTCATGCTTGGCATTTTATATTTCTATCATAAAAGAGTAGCAACCACAAAAAATACTAATCCAGAACAAAATTCAAAATCTAAAAATACAATACAATACAAAATAACAGAAAATAAATAAATCAGCGTATAATATCTGTAGTACAATTTTCCGGTTTAAGCTTAACACTATAGATGCATACCTAGAGAGACTACCATCCACTGCCCCACCCAGCACTACTTCCTCCTGTTTGGGACTGCACAGAACTTCTCTTACTGCTACCACCTCCACTGCCCACACTTCCCGGTGACCGCCCATTTCCACGCTCAGCGTCTCGGTTGTTATATGACCCTCGTCCACCTCGGCCCGGCCGATGACCACCACCTCCACCATAAGGCCGCGGAAGACCACTTGGATGTCCGTCATGATTGCCACCATTCCTATAATCATTCCTACCAGTTCTAGAGCTCGGGGTGGATGTTCTTTCTCGATCTCCAGACGAGCCTCGCTAGCCACCATCATTGCTACCACCCCAGCCACCAGAACCACCAGTTGCAGGGCTGCGCATCGGGACCATGGCGGCAACCGAACGTATTGACGGTCCAGCGTCTAGTGGATCATCAATATGTCTTTGAAAATACGCCACAAGTCTGTCAATCTCCTCAACCATCTTCTTGCGGAATTTGAACCCTTTCGGATACAATCCAACATACTAATGATGCGGATTCGAACTCCTAATGTAAGTCAAAATAATTGTGCCCGGGTGTTCAAACGATATACCAAAAGAGTAAACAATTCTGGACGGGTTGTCATTTTTTTCTTTTCGTAAACTTTCATCCACTTCCGCCTTCCCCCCATCTCTAAACTTGCGGTACGCCAGCATTGTTTTCAAGTTAGCTACTAACGGATCAACATAACGATCCATTACCTCATCGAGATCTGGGTGTTACCTGGGTATACAGCCCTGTGGTGTATTGCAAACCCAGAGTTGATGAAGATGTTGTGTGGTTAAGTTATTGGCCAATTGGCAACTTATTAGACGCTGGTGATGAAGTTGAGGTGGATATCCTAGTGAAGAAATGAACAATAAGAAGTGGTGGATATGGTGCGAGCCTTGTGTATAAGGGTGGCGGTGAAGTAGAGAAAGAAGAAGAAAAGAGTGAGGAAGAAGTGATTGGAGGAGATCTGTCTCGATTCGAGGTAACCAAAGGAGGCTACTATCTTTGCCGTCGTGATTTCTTCAACTCAATCATCCCTGCTGCTTTGTTTGGTGAAAGGATTCAGATTACTGATTCACGAAGATGGAGAACACCTAGTGAGTTAAAATCTTTTTTTGAGGAAGTCAATAATTTCCGAAACCCCAATCACTATGTATGTATACACCTTTACTTTTGTTTTTTGTTGTCCTCGTAATTTGTTTGCTTTTAATGTTAAATCCATTAGCAAATTCTTATTAAAAAAAATAATAAAATAAAAAATTGTAGGATCAAATCAAGCCAAAAATCTGATTTTGTATAATAAATCAAGATGAACACACTCATAATAAACCTTTAAAACCCTTGAAATGATTTGCAAATGATGAATACAAAATAAGCCCCCAAATCTTTCCTACCAGTTCTAGAGCTCGGGGTGGATGTTCTTTCTCGATCTCCAGACGAGCCTCGCCAGCCACCATCATTGCTACCACCCCAGCCACCAGAACCACCAGTTGCAGGGCTGCGCATCGGGACCATGGCGGCAACCGAACGTATTGACGGTCCAGCGTCTAGTGGATCATCAATATGTCTTTGAAAATACGCCACAAGTCTGTCAATCTCCTCAAACATCTTCTTGCGGAATTTGAACCCTTTCGGATACAATCCAACATACTCATGATGCGGATTCGAACTCCTAATGTAAGTCAAAATAATTGTGCCCGAGTGTTCAAACGATATACCAAAAGAGTAAACAATTCTCGACGGGTTGTCATTTTTTTCTTTTCGTAAACTTTCATCCACTTCCGCTTTCCCCCCATCTCTAAACTTGCGGTACGCCAGCATTGTTTTCAAGTTAGCTACTAACGGATCAACATAACGATCCATTACCTCATCGAGATCTGGGTGTTACCTGGGTATACAGCCCTGTGGTGTATTGCAAACCCAGAGTTGATGAAGATGTTGTGTGGTTAAGTTATTGGCCAATTGGCAACTTATTAGACGCTGGTGATGAAGTTGAGGTGGATATCCTAGTGAAGAAAGGAACAATAAGAAGTGGTGGATATGGTGCGAGCCTTGTGTATAAGGGTGGCGGTGAAGTAGAGAAACAAGAAGAAAAGAGTGAGGAAGAAGTGATTAGAGGAGATCTGTCTCGATTCGAGGTAACCAAAGGAGGCTACTATCTTTGCCGTCGTGATTTCTTCAACTCAATCATCCCTGCTGCTTTGTTTGGTGAAAGGATTCAGATTACTGATTCACGAAGATGGAGAACACCTAGTGAGTTAAAATCTTTTTTTGAGGAAGTCAATAATTTCCGAAACCCCAATCACTATGTATGTATACACCTTTACTTTTGTTTTTTTGTTGTCCCCGTAATTTGTTTGCTTTTAATGTTAAATCAATTAGCAAATTCTTATTAAAAAAAATAATAAAATAAAAAATTGTAGGATCAAATCAAGCCAAAAATCTGATTTTGTATAATAAATCAAGATGAACACACTCACAATAAACCTTTAAAACCCTTGAAATGATTTGCAAATGATGAATACAAAATAAGCCCCCAACTCATTCCTACCAGTTCTAGAGCTCGGGGTGGATGTTCTTTCTCGATCTCCAGACGAGCCTCGCCAGCCACCATCATTGCTACCACCCCAGCCACCAGAACCACCAGTTGCAGGGCTGCGCATCGGGACCATGGCGGCAACCGAACGTATTGACGGTCCAACGTCTAGTGGATCATCAATATGTCTTTGAAAATACGCCACAAGTCTGTCAATCTCCTCAAACATCTTCTTGCGGAATTTGAACCCTTTCGGATACAATCCAACATACTCATGATGCGGAATCGAACTCCTAATGTAAGTCAAAATAATTGTGCCCGGGTGTTCAAACGATATACCAAAAGAGTAAACAATTCTCGACGGGTTGTCATTTTTTTCTTTTCGTAAACTTTCATCCACTTCCGCTTTCCCCCCATCTCTAAACTTGCGGTACGCCAGCATTGTTTTTAAGTTAGCTACTAACGGATCAACATAACGATCCATTACCTCATCGAGATCTGGGTGTTACCTGGGTATACAGCCCTGTGGTGTATTGCAAACCCAGAGTTGATGAAGATGTTGTGTGGTTAAGTTATTGGCCAATTGGCAACTTATTAGACGCTGGTGATGAAGTTGAGGTGGATATCCTAGTGAAGAAAGGAACAATAAGAAGTGGTGGATATGGTGCGAGCCTTGTGTATAAGGGTGGCGGTGAAGTAGAGAAAGAAGAAGAAAAGAGTGAGGAAGAAGTGATTGGAGGAGATCTGTCTCGATTCGAGGTAACCAAAGGAGGCTACTATCTTTGCCGTCGTGATTTCTTCAACCCAATCATCCCTGCTGCTTTGTTTGGTGAAAGGATTCAGATTACTGATTCACGAAGATGGAGAACACCTAGTGAGTTAAAATCTTTTCTTGAGGAAGTCAATAATTTCCGAAACCCCAATCACTATGTATGTATACACCTTTACTTTTGTTTTTTGTTGTCCCCGTAATTTGTTTGCTTTTAATGTTAAATCCATTAGCAAATTCTTATTAAAAACAAATAATAAAATAAAAAATTGTAGGATCAAATCAAGCCAAAAATCTGATTTTGTATAATAAATCAAGATGAAGACACTCACAATAAACCTTTAAAACCCTTGAAATGATTTGCAAATGATGAATACAAAATAAGCCCCCAAATCTTTCCTACCAGTTCTAGAGCTCGGGGTGGATGTTCTTTCTCGATCTCCAGACGAGCCTCGCCAGCCACCATCATTGCTACCACCCCAGCCACCAGAACCACCAGTTGCAGGGCTGCGCATCGGGACCATGGCGGCAACCGAACGTATTGACGGTCCAGCGTCTAGTGGATCATCAATATGTCTTTGAAAATACGCCACGAGTCTGTCAATCTCCTCAAACATCTTCTTGCGGAATTTGAACCCTTTCGGATACAATCCAACATACTCATGATGCGGATTCGAACTCCTAATGTAAGTCAAAATAATTGTGCCTGGGTGTTCAAACGATATACCAAAAGAGTAATCAATTCTCGACGGGTTGTCATTTTTTCCTTTTCGTAATCTTTCATTTACTTCCGCTTTCCCCCCATCTCTAAACTTGCGGTACGCCAGCATTGTTTTCAAGTTAGCTACTAACGGATCAACATAACGATCCATTACCTCATCGAGATCTGGGTGTTACCTGGGTATACAGCCCTGTGGTGTATTGCAAACCCAGAGTTGATGAAGATGTTGTGTGGTTAAGTTATTGGCCAATTGGCAACTTATTAGACGCTGGTGATGAAGTTGAGGTGGATATCCTAGTGAAGAAAGGAACAATAAGAAGTGGTGGATATGGTGCGAGCCTTGTGTATAAGGGTGGCGGTGAAGTAGAGAAACAAGAAGAAAAGAGTGAGGAAGAAGTGATTGGAGGAGATCTGTCTCGATTCGAGGTAACCAAAGGAGGCTACTATCTTTGCCGTCGTGATTTCTTCAACTCAATCATCCCTGCTGCTTTGTTTGGTGAAAGGATTCAGATTACTGATTCACGAAGATGGAGAACACCTAGTGAGTTAAAATCTTTTTTTGAGGAAGTCAATAATTTCCGAAACCCCAATCACTATGTATGTATACACCTTTACTTTTGTTTTTTGTTGTCCCCGTAATTTGTTTGCTTTTAATGTTAAATCCATTAGCAAATTCTTATTAAAAAAAAATAATAAAATAAAAAATTGTAGGATCAAATCAAGCCAAAAATCTGATTTTTTATAATAAATCAAGATGAACACACTCACAATAAACCTTTAAAACCCTTGAAATGATTTGCAAATGATGAATACAAAATAAGCCCCCAAATCATTCCTACCAGTTCTAGAGCTCGGGGTGGATGTTCTTTCTCGATCTCCAGACGAGCCTCGCCAGCCACCATCATTGCTACCACCCCAGCCACCAGAACCACCTGTTGCAGGGCTGCGCATCGGGACCATGGCGGCAACCGAACGTATTGACGGTCCAGCGTCTAGTGGATCATCAATATGTCTTTGAAAATACGCCACAAGTCTGTCAATCTCCTCAAACATCTTCTTGCGGAATTTGAACCCTTTCGGATACAATCCAACATACTCATGATGCGGATTCGAAATCCTAATGTAAGTCAAAATAATTGTGCCCGGGTGTTCAAACGATATACCAAAAGAGTAAACAATTCTCGACGGGTTGTCATTTTTTTCTTTTCGTAAACTTTCATCCACTTCCGCTTTCCCCCCATCTCTAAACTTGCGGTACGCCAGCATTGTTTTCAAGTTAGCTACTAACGGATCAACATAACGATCCATTACCTCATCGAGATCTGGGTGTTACCTGGGTATACAGTTCTATGGTGTATTGCAAACCCAGAGTTGATGAAGATGTTGTGTGGTTAAGTTATTGGCCAATTGGCAACTTATTAGACGCTGGTGATGAAGTTGAGGTGGATATCCTAGTGAAGAAAGGAACAATAAGAAGTGGTGGATATGGTGCGAGCCTTGTGTATATGGGTGGCGGTGAAGTAGAGAAAGAAGAAGAAAAGAGTGAGGAAGAAGTGATTGGAGGATATCTGTCTCGATTCGAGGTAACCAAAGGAGGCTACTGTCTTTGCCGTCGTGATTTCTTCAACTCAATCATCCCTGCTGCTTTGTTTGGTGAAAGGATTCAGATTACTGATTCACGAAGATGGAGAACACCTAGTGAGTTAAAATCTTTTTTTGAGGAAGTCAATAATTTCCGAAACCCCAATCAATATGTATGTATACACCTTTACTTTTGTTTTTTGTTGTCCCCGTAATTTGTTTGCTTTTAATGTTAAATCCATTAGCAAATTCTTATTAAAAAAAATAATAAAATAAAAAATTGTAGGATCAAATCAAGCCAAAAATCTGATTTTTTATAATAAATCAAGATGAACACACTCACAATAAACTTTTAAAACCCTTGAAATGATTTGCAAATGATGAATACAAAATAAGCCCCCAAATCATTCCTACCAGTTCTAGAGCTCGGGGTGGATGTTCTTTCTCGATCTCCAGACGAGCCTCGCCAGCCACCATCATTGCTACCACCCCAGCCACCAGAACCACCTGTTGCAGGGCTGCGCATCGGGACCATGGCGGCAACCGAACGTATTGACAGTCCAGCGTCTAGTGGATCATCAATATGTCTTTGAAAATACGCCACAAGTCTGTCAATCTCCTCAAACATCTTCTTGCGTAATTTGAACCCTTTCGGATACAATCCAACATACTCATGATGCGGATTCGAAATCCTAATGTAAGTCAAAATAATTGTGCCCGGGTGTTCAAACGATATACCAAAAGAGTAAACAATTCTCGACGGGTTGTCATTTTTTTCTTTTCGTAAACTTTCATCCACTTCCGCTTTCCCCCTATCTCTAAACTTGCGGTACGCCAGCATTGTTTTCAAGTTAGCTACTAACGGATCAACATAACGATCCATTACCTCATCGAGATCTGGGTGTTACCTGGGTATACAGCTCTGTGGTGTATTGCAAACCCAGAGTTGATGAAGATGTTGTGTGGTTAAGTTATTGGCCAATTGGCAACTTATTAGACGCTGGTGATGAAGTTGAGGTGGATATCCTAGTGAAGAAAGGAACAATAAGAAGTGGTGGATATGGTGCGAGCCTTGTGTATATGGGTGGCGGTGAAGTAGAGAAAGAAGAAGAAAAGAGTGAGGAAGAAGTGATTGGAGGATATCTGTCTCGATTCGAGGTAACCAAAGGAGGTTACTGTCTTTGCCGTCGTGATTTCTTCAACTCAATCATCCCTGCTGCTTTGTTTGGTGAAAGGATTCAGATTACTGATTCACGAAGATGGAGAACACCTAGTGAGTTAAAATCTTTTTTTGAGTAAGTCAATAATTTCCGAAACCCCAATCACTATGTATGTATACACCTTTACTTTTGTTTTTTGTTGTCCCCGTAATTTGTTTGCTTTTAATGTTAAATCCATTAGCAAATTCTTATTAAAAAAAATAATAAAATAAAAAATTGTAGGATCAAATCAAGCCAAAAATCTGATTTTGTATAATAAATCAAGATGAACACACTCACAATAAACCTTTAAAACCCTTGAAATGATTTGCAAATGATGAATACAAAATAAGCCCCCAAATCTTTCCTACCAGTTCTAGAGCTCGGGGTGGATGTTCTTTCTCGATCTCCAGACGAGCCTCGCCAGCCACCATCATTGCTACCACCCCAGCCACCAGAACCACCAGTTGCAGGGCTGCGCATCGGGACCATGGCGGCAACCGAACGTATTGACGGTCCAGCGTCTAGGGGATCATCAGTATGTCTTTGAAAATACGCCACAAGTCTGTCAATCTCCTCAAACATCTTCTTGCGGAATTTGAACCCTTTCGGATACAATCCAACATACTCATGATTCGGATTCGAACTCCTAATGTAAGTCAAAATAATTGTGCCCGGGTGTTCAAACGATATACCAAAAGAGTAAACAATTCTCGACGGGTTGTCATTTTTTCCTTTTCGTAAACTTTCATCCACTTCCGCTTTCCCCCCATCTCTAAACTTGCGGTACGCCAGCATTGTTTTCAAGTTAGCTACTAACGGATCAACATAACGATCCATTACCTCATCGAGATCTGGGTGTTACCTGGGTATACAGCCCTGTGGTGTATTGCAAACCCAGAGTTGATGAAGATGTTGTGTGGTTAAGTTATTGGCCAATTGGCAACTTATTAGACGCTGGTGATGAAGTTGAGGTGGATATCCTAGTGAAGAAAGGAACAAAAAGAAGTGGTGGATATGGTGCGAGCCTTGTGTATAAGGGTGGCGGTGAAGTAGAGAAAGAAGAAGAAAAGAGTGATTGGAGGAGATCTGTCTCGATTCGAGGTAACCAAAGGAGGCTACTATCTTTGCCGTCGTGATTTCTTCAACTCAATCATCCCTGCTGCTTTGTTTGGTGAAAGGATTCAGATTACTGATTCACGAAGATGGAGAACACCAAGTGAGTTAAAATCTTTTTTTGAGGAAGTCAATAATTTCCGAAACCCCAATCACTATGTATGTATACACCTTTACTTTTGTTTTTTGTTGTCCCCGTAATTTGTTTGCTTTTAATGTTAAATCCATTAGCAAATTCTTATTAAAAAAAAATAATAAAATAAAAAATTGTAGGATCAAATCAAGCCAAAAATCTGATTTTTTATAATAAATCAAGATGAACACACTCACAATAAACCTTTAAAACCCTTGAAATGATTTGCAAATGATGAATACAAAATAAGCCCCCAAATCATTCCTACCAGTTCTAGAGCTCGGGGTGGATGTTCTTTCTCGATCTCCAGACGAGCCTCGCCAGCCACCATCATTGCTACCACCCCAGCCACCAGAACCACCTGTTGCAGGGCTGCGCATCGGGACCATGGCGGCAACCGAACGTATTGACGGTCCAGCGTCTAGTGGATCATCAATATGTCTTTGAAAATACGCCACAAGTCTGTCAATCTCCTCAAACATCTTCTTGCGGAATTTGAACCCTTTCGGATACAATCCAACATACTCATGATGCGGATTCGAAATCCTAATGTAAGTCAAAATAATTGTGCCCGGGTGTTCAAACGATATACCAAAAGAGTAAACAATTCTCGACGGGTTGTCATTTTTTTCTTTTCGTAAACTTTCATCCACTTCCGCTTTCCCCCATCTCTAAACTTGCGGTACGCCAGCATTGTTTTCAAGTTAGCTACTAACGGATCAACATAACGATCCATTACCTCATCGAGATCTGGGTGTTACCTGGGTATACAGCCCTGTGGTGTATTGCAAACCCAGAGTTGATGAAGATGTTGTGTGGTTAAGGTATTGGCCAATTGGCAACTTATTAGACGCTGGTGATGAAGTTGAGGTGGATATCCTAGTGAAGAAAGGAACAATAAGAAGTGGTGGATATGGTGCGAGCCTTGTGTATAAGGGTGGCGGTGAAGTAGAGAAAGAAGAGGAAAAGAGTGAGGAAGAAGTGATTGGAGGATATCTGTCTCGATTCGAGGTAACCAAAGGAGGCTACTATCTTTGCCGTCGTGATTTCTTCAACTCAATCATCCCTGCTGCTTTGTTTGGTGAAAGGATTCAGATTACTGATTCACGAAGATGGAGAACACCTAGTGAGTTAAAATCTTTTTTTGAGGAAGTCAATAATTTCCGAAACCCCAATCACTATGTATGTATACACCTTTACTTTTGTTTTTTGTTGTCCCCGTAATTTGTTTGCTTTTAATGTTAAATCCATTAGCAAATTCTTATTAAAAAAATAATAATAAAATAAAAAATTGTAGGATCAAATCAAGCCAAAAATCTGATTTTTTATAATAAATCAAGATGAACACACTCACAATAAACCTTTAAAACCCTTGAAATGATTTGCAAATGATGAATACAAAATAAGCCCCCAAATCTTTCCTACCAGTTCTAGAGCTCGGGGTGGATGTTCTTTCTCGATCTCCAGACGAGCCTCGCCAGCCACCATCATTGCTACCACCCCAGCCACCAGAACCACCAGTTGCAGGGCTGCGCATCGGGACCATGGCGGCAACCGAACGTATTGACGGTCCAGCGTCTAGTGGATCATCAATATGTCTTTGAAAATACGCCACAAGTCTGTCAATCTCCTCAAACATCTTCTTGCGGAATTTGAACCCTTTCGGATACAATCCAACATACTCATGATGCGGATTCGAACTCCTAATGTAAGTCAAAATAATTGTGCCCGGGTGTTCAAACGATATACCAAAAGAGTAAACAATTCTCGACGGGTTGTCATTTTTTCCTTTTCGTAAACTTTCATCCACTTCCGCTTTCCCCCCATCTCTAAACTTGCGGTACGCCAGCATTGTTTTCAAGTTAGCTACTAACGGATCAACATAACGATCCATTACCTCATCGAGATCTGGGTGTTACCTGGGTATACAGCCCTGTGGTGTATTGCAAACCCAGAGTTGATGAAGATGTTGTGTGGTTAAGTTATTGGCCAATTGGCAACTTATTAGACGCTGGTGATGAAGTTGAGGTGGATATCCTAGTGAAGAAAGGAACAAAAAGAAGTGGTGGATATGGTGCGAGCCTTGTGTATAAGGGTGGCGGTGAAGTAGAGAAAGAAGAAGAAAAGAGTGATTGGAGGAGATCTGTCTCGATTCGAGGTAACCAAAGGAGGCTACTATCTTTGCCGTCGTGATTTCTTCAACTCAATCATCCCTGCTGCTTTGTTTGGTGAAAGGATTCAGATTACTGATTCACGAAGATGGAGAACACCAAGTGAGTTAAAATCTTTTTTTGAGGAAGTCAATAATTTCCGAAACCCCAATCACTATGTATGTATACACCTTTACTTTTGTTTTTTGTTGTCCCCGTAATTTGTTTGCTTTTAATGTTAAATCCATTAGCAAATTCTTATTAAAAAAAAATAATAAAATAAAAAATTGTAGGATCAAATCAAGCCAAAAATCTGATTTTTTATAATAAATCAAGATGAACACACTCACAATAAACCTTTAAAACCCTTGAAATGATTTGCAAATGATGAATACAAAATAAGCCCCCAAATCATTCCTACCAGTTCTAGAGCTCGGGGTGGATGTTCTTTCTCGATCTCCAGACGAGCCTCGCCAGCCACCATCATTGCTACCACCCCAGCCACCAGAACCACCTGTTGCAGGGCTGCGCATCGGGACCATGGCGGCAACCGAACGTATTGACGGTCCAGCGTCTAGTGGATCATCAATATGTCTTTGAAAATACGCCACAAGTCTGTCAATCTCCTCAAACATCTTCTTGCGGAATTTGAACCCTTTCGGATACAATCCAACATACTCATGATGCGGATTCGAAATCCTAATGTAAGTCAAAATAATTGTGCCCGGGTGTTCAAACGATATACCAAAAGAGTAAACAATTCTCGACGGGTTGTCATTTTTTTCTTTTCGTAAACTTTCATCCACTTCCGCTTTCCCCCATCTCTAAACTTGCGGTACGCCAGCATTGTTTTCAAGTTAGCTACTAACGGATCAACATAACGATCCATTACCTCATCGAGATCTGGGTGTTACCTGGGTATACAGCCCTGTGGTGTATTGCAAACCCAGAGTTGATGAAGATGTTGTGTGGTTAAGGTATTGGCCAATTGGCAACTTATTAGACGCTGGTGATGAAGTTGAGGTGGATATCCTAGTGAAGAAAGGAACAATAAGAAGTGGTGGATATGGTGCGAGCCTTGTGTATAAGGGTGGCGGTGAAGTAGAGAAAGAAGAGGAAAAGAGTGAGGAAGAAGTGATTGGAGGATATCTGTCTCGATTCGAGGTAACCAAAGGAGGCTACTATCTTTGCCGTCGTGATTTCTTCAACTCAATCATCCCTGCTGCTTTGTTTGGTGAAAGGATTCAGATTACTGATTCACGAAGATGGAGAACACCTAGTGAGTTAAAATCTTTTTTTGAGGAAGTCAATAATTTCCGAAACCCCAATCACTATGTATGTATACACCTTTACTTTTGTTTTTTGTTGTCCCCGTAATTTGTTTGCTTTTAATGTTAAATCCATTAGCAAATTCTTATTAAAAAAATAATAATAAAATAAAAAATTGTAGGATCAAATCAAGCCAAAAATCTGATTTTTTATAATAAATCAAGATGAACACACTCACAATAAACCTTTAAAACCCTTGAAATGATTTGCAAATGATGAATACAAAATAAGCCCCCAAATCTTTCCTACCAGTTCTAGAGCTCGGGGTGGATGTTCTTTCTCGATCTCCAGACGAGCCTCGCCAGCCACCATCATTGCTACCACCCCAGCCACCAGAACCACCAGTTGCAGGGCTGCGCATCGGGACCATGGCGGCAACCGAACGTATTGACGGTCCAGCGTCTAGTGGATCATCAATATGTCTTTGAAAATACGCCACAAGTCTGTCAATCTCCTCAAACATCTTCTTGCGGAATTTGAACCCTTTCGGATACAATCCAACATACTCATGATGCGGATTCGAACTCCTAATGTAAGTCAAAATAATTGTGCCCGGGTGTTCAAACGATATACCAAAAGAGTAAACAATTCTCGACGGGTTGTCATTTTTTCCTTTTCGTAAACTTTCATCCACTTCCGCTTTCCCCCCATCTCTAAACTTGCGGTACGCCAGCATTGTTTTCAAGTTAGCTACTAACGGATCAACATAACGATCCATTACCTCATCGAGATCTGGGTGTTACCTGGGTATACAGCCCTGTGGTGTATTGCAAACCCAGAGTTGATGAAGATGTTGTGTGGTTAAGTTATTGGCCAATTGGCAACTTATTAGACGCTGGTGATGAAGTTGAGGTGGATATCCTAGTGAAGAAAGGAACAATAAGAAGTGGTGGATATGGTGCGAGCCTTGTGTATAAGGGTGGCGGTGAAGTAGAGAAAGAAGAAGAAAAGAGTGATTGGAGGAGATCTGTCTCGATTCGAGGTAACCAAAGGAGGCTACTATCTTTGCCGTCGTGATTTCTTCAACTCAATCATCCCTGCTGCTTTGTTTGGTGAAAGGATTCAGATTACTGATTCACGAAGATGGAGAACACCTAGTGAGTTAAAATCTTTTTTTGAGGAAGTCAATAATTTCCGAAACCCCAATCACTATGTATGTATACACCTTTACTTTTGTTTTTTGTTGTCCCCGTAATTTGTTTGCTTTTAATGTTAAATCCATTAGCAAAATCTTATTAAAAAAAATAATAAAATAAAAAATTGTAGGATCAAATCAAGCCAAAAATCTGATTTTTTATAATAAATCAAGATGAACACACTCACAATAAACCTTTAAAACCCTTGAAATGATATGCAAATGATGAATACAAAATAAGCCCCCAAATCTTTCCTACCAGTTCTAGAGCTCGGGGTGGATGTTCTTTCTCGATCTCCAGACGAGCCTCGCCAGCCACCATCATTGCTACCACCCCAGCCACCAGAACCACTAGTTGCAGGGCTGCGCATCGGGACCATGGCGGCAACCGAACGTATTGACGGTCCAGCGTCTAGTGGATCATCAATATGTCTTTAAAAATACGCCACAAGTCTGTTAATCTCCTCAAACATCTTCTTGCGGAATTTGAACCCTTTCGGATACAATCCAATATACTCATTATGCGGATTCGAACTCCTAATGTAAGTCAAAATAATTGTGCCCGGGTGTTCAAACGATATACCAAAAGAGTAAACAATTCTCGACGGGTTGTCATTTTTTTCTTTTCGTAAACTTTCATCCACTTCCGCTTTCCCCCCATCTCTAAACTTGCGGTACGCCAGCATTGTTTTCAAGTTAGCTACTAACGGATCAACATAACGATCCTTTACCTCATCGAGATCTGGGTGTTACCTGGGTATACAGCCCTGTGGTGTATTGCAAACCCAGAGTTGATGAAGATGTTGTGTGGTTAAGTTATTGGCCAATTGGCAACTTATTAGACGCTGGTGATGAAGTTGAGGTGGATATCCTAGTGAAGAAAGGAACAATAAGAAGTGGCGGATATGGTGCGAGCCTTGTGTATAAGGGTGGCGGTGAAGTAGAGAAAGAAGAAGAAAAGAGTGAGGAAGAAATGATTGGAGGAGATCTGTCTCGATTCGAGGTAACCAAAGGAGGCTACTATCTTTGTCGTCGTGATTTCTTCAACTCAATCATCCACCTCGGTTTGTTTGGTGAAAGGATTCAGATTACTGATTCACGAAGATGGAGAACACCTAGTGAGATAAAATCTTTTTTTGAGGAAGTCAATAATTTCCGAAACCCCAATCACTATGTATGTATACATCTTCTTGCGGAATTTGAACCCTTTCGGATACAATCCAACATACTCATGATGCGGATTCGAACTCCTAATGTAAGTCAAAATAATTGTGCCCGGGTGTTCAAACGATATACCAAAAGAGTAAACAATTCTCGACGGGTTGTCATTTTTTTCTTTTCGTAAACTTTCATCCACTTCCGCTTTCCCCCCATCTCTAAACTTGCGGTACGCCAGCATTGTTTTCAAGTTAGCTACTAACGGATCAACATAACGATCCATTACCTCATCGAGATCTGGGTGTTACCTGGGTATACAGCCCTGTGGTGTATTGCAAACCCAGAGTTGATGAAGATGTTGTGTGGTTAAGTTATTGGCCAATTGGCAACTTATTAGACGCTGGTGATGAAGTTGAGGTGGATATCCTAGTGAAGAAAGGAACAATAAGAAGTGGTGGATATGGTGCGAGCCTTGTGTATAAGGGTGGAGGTGAAGTAGAGAAAGAAGAAGAAAAGAGTGATTGGAGGAGATCTGTCTCGATTCGAGGTAACCAAAGGAGGCTACTATCTTTGCCGTCGTGATTTCTTCAACTCAATCATCCCTGCTGCTTTGTTTGGTGAAAGGATTCAGATTACTGATTCACGAAGATGGAGAACACCTAGTGAGTTAAAATCTTTTTTTGAGGAAGTCAATAATTTCCGA
Source organism: Helianthus tuberosus (assembly GCA_030545235.1). Lineage (NCBI taxonomy): Eukaryota > Viridiplantae > Streptophyta > Magnoliopsida > Asterales > Asteraceae > Helianthus > Helianthus tuberosus. Next base: position 23,925,066 of record CM060354.1, read on the forward strand.
AACCCCAATCACTATGTATGTATACACCTTTACTTTTGTTTTTTGTTGTCCCCGTAATTTGTTTGCTTTTAATGTTAAATCCATTAGCAAATTCTTATTAAAAAAAAATAATAAAATAAAAAATTGTAGGATCAAATCAAGCCAAAAATCTGATTTTTTATAATAAATCAAGATGAACACACTCACAATAAACCTTTAAAACCCTTGAAATGATTTGCAAATGATGAATACAAAATAAGCCCCCAAATCATTCCTACCAGTTCTAGAGCTCGGGGTGGATGTTCTTTCTCGATCTCCAGACGAGCCTCGCCAGCCACCATCATTGCTACCACCCCAGCCACCAGAACCACCTGTTACAGGGCTGCGCATCGGGACCATGGCGGCAACCGAACGTATTGACGGTCCAGCGTCTAGTGGATCATCAATATGTCTTTGAAAATACGCCACAAGTCTGTCAATCTCCTCAAACATCTTCTTGCGGAATTTGAACCCTTTCGGATACAATCCAACATACTCATGATGCGGATTCGAAATCCTAATGTAAGTCAAAATAATTGTGCCCGGGTGTTCAAACGATATACCAAAAGAGTAAACAATTCTCGACGGGTTGTCATTTTTTTCTTTTCGTAAACTTTCATCCACTTCCGCTTTCCCCCCATCTCTAAACTTGCGGTACGCCAGCATTGTTTTCAAGTTAGCTACTAACGGATCAACATAACGATCCATTACCTCATCGAGATCTGGGTGTTACCTGGGTATACAGCCATGTGGGGTATTGCAAACCCAGAGTTGATGAAGATGTTGTGAGGTTAAGTTATTGGCCAATTGGCAACTTATTAGACGCTGGTGATGAAGTTGAGGTGGATATCCTAGTGAAGAAAGGAACAATAAGAAGTGGTGGATATGGTGCGAGCCTTGTGTATATGGGTGGCGGTGAAGTAGAGAAAGAAGAAGAAAAAAGTGAGGAAGAAGTGATTGGAGGATATCTGTCTCGATTCGAGGTAACCAAAGGAGGCTACTGTCTTTGCCGTCGTGATTTCTTCAACTCAATCATCCCTGCTGCTTTGTTTGGTGAAAGGATTCAGATTACTGATTCACGAAGATGGAGAACACCTAGTGAGTTAAAATCTTTTTTTGAGGAAGTCAATAATTTCCGAAACCCCAATCACTATGTATGTATACACCTTTACTTTTGTTTTTTGTTGTCCCCGTAATTTGTTTGCTTTTAATGTTAAATCCATTAGCAAATTCTTATTAAAAATAAAATAAAATAAAAAATTGTAGGATCAAATCAAGCCAAAAATCTGATTTTGTATAATAAATCAAGATGAAGACACTCACAATAAACCTTTAAAACCCTTGAAATGATTTGCAAATGATGAATACAAAATAAGCCCCCAAATCTTTCCTACCAGTTCTAGAGCTCGGGGTGGATGTTCTTTCTCGATCTCCAGACGAGCCTCGCCAGCCACCATCATTGCTACCACCCCAGCCACCAGAACCACCAGTTGCAGGGCTGCGCATCGGGACCATGGCGGCAACCGAACGTATTGACGGTCCAGCGTCTAGTGGATCATCAATATGTCTTTAAAAATACGCCACAAGTCTGTTAATCTCCTCAAACATCTTCTTGCGGAATTTGAACCCTTTCGGATACAATCCAATATACTCATTATGCGGATTCGAACTCCTAATGTAAGTCAAAATAATTGTGCCCGGGTGTTCAAACGATATACCAAAAGAGTAAACAATTCTCGACGGGTTGTCATTTTTTTCTTTTCGTAAACTTTCATCCACTTCCGCTTTCCCCCCATCTCTAAACTTGCGGTACGCCAGCATTGTTTTCAAGTTAGCTACTAACGGATCAACATAACGATCCTTTACCTCATCGAGATCTGGGTGTTACCTGGGTATACAGCCCTGTGGTGTATTGCAAACCCAGAGTTGATGAAGATGTTGTGTGGTTAAGTTATTGGCCAATTGGCAACTTATTAGACGCTGGTTATGAAGTTGAGGTGGATATCCTAGTGAAGAAAGGAACAATAAGAAGTGGCGGATATGGTGCGAGCCTTGTGTATAAGGGTGGCGGTGAAGTAGAGAAAGAAGAAGAAAAGAGTGAGGAAGAAATGATTGGAGGAGATCTGTCTCGATTCGAGGTAACCAAAGGAGGCTACTATCTTTGTCGTCGTGATTTCTTCAACTCAATCATCCACCTCGGTTTGTTTGGTGAAAGGATTCAGATTACTGATTCACGAAGATGGAGAACACCTAGTGAGATAAAATCTTTTTTTGAGGAAGTCAATAATTTCCGAAACCCCAATCACTATGTATGTATACATCTTCTTGCGGAATTTGAACCCTTTCGGATACAATCCAACATACTCATGATGCGGATTCGAACTCCTAATGTAAGTCAAAATAATTGTGCCCGGGTGTTCAAACGATATACCAAAAGAGTAAACAATTCTCGACGGGTTGTCATTTTTTTCTTTTCGTAAACTTTCATCCACTTCCGCTTTCCCCCCATCTCTAAACTTGCGGTACGCCAGCATTGTTTTCAAGTTAGCTACTAACGGATCAACATAACGATCCATTACCTCATCGAGATCTGGGTGTTACCTGGGTATACAGCCCTGTGGTGTATTGCAAACCCAGAGTTGATGAAGATGTTGTGTGGTTAAGTTATTGGCCAATTGGCAACTTATTAGACGCTGGTGATGAAGTTGAGGTGGATATCCTAGTGAAGAAAGGAACAATAAGAAGTGGTAGATATGGTGCGAGCCTTGTGTATAAGGGTGGCGGTGAAGTAGAGAAACAAGAAGAAAAGTGTGAGGAAGAAGTGATTGGAGGAGATCTGTCTCGATTCGAGGTAACCAAAGGAGGCTACTATCTTTGCCGTCGTGATTTCTTCAACTCAATCATCCCTGCTGCTTTGTTTGGTGAAAGGATTCAGATTACTGATTCACGAAGATGGAGAACACCTAGTGAGTTAAAATCTTTTTTTGAGGAAGTCAATAATTTCCGAAACCCCAATCACTATGTATGTATACACCTTTACTTTTGTTTTTTGTTGTCCCCGTAATTTGTTTGCTTTTAATGTTAAATCCATTAGCAAATTCTTATTAAAAAAAAATAATAAAATAAAAAATTGTAGGATCAAATCAAGCCAAAAATCTGATTTTGTATAATAAATCAAGATGAAGACACTCACAATAAACCTTTAAAACCCTTGAAATGATTTGCAAATGATGAATACAAAATAAGCCCCCAAATCTTTCCTACCAGTTCTAGAGCTCGGGGTGGATATTCTTTCTCGATCTCCAGACGAGCCTCGCCAGCCACCATCATTGCTACCACCCCAGCCACCAGAACCACCAGTTGCAGGGCTGCGCATCGGGACCATGGCGGCAACCGAACGTATTGACGGTCCAGCGTCTAGTGGATCATCAATATGTCTTTGAAAATACGCCACAAGTCTGTCAATCTCCTCAAACATCTTCTTGCGGAATTTGAACCCTTTCGGATACAATCCAACATACTCATGATGCGGATTCGAACTCCTAATGTAAGTCAAAATAATTGTGCCTGGGTGTTCAAACGATATACCAAAAGAGTAAACAATTCTCGACGGGTTGTCATTTTTTCCTTTTCGTAAACTTTCATCCACTTCCGCTTTCCCCCCATCTCTAAACTTGCGGTACGCCAGCATTGTTTTCAAGTTAGCTACTAACGGATCAACATAACGATCCATTACCTCATCAAGATCTGGGTGTTACCTGGGTATACAGCCCTGTGGTGTATTGCAAACCCAGAGTTGATGAAGATGTTGTGTGGTTAAGTTATTGGCCAATTGGCAACTTATTAGACGCTGGTGATGAAGTTGAGGTGGATATCCTAGTGAAGAAAGGAACAATAAGAAGTGGCGGATATGGTGCGAGCCTTGTGTATAAGGGTGGCGGTGAAGTAGAGAAAGAAGAAGAAAAGAGTGAGGAAGAAGTGATTGGAGGAGATCTGTCTCGATTCGAGGTAACCAAAGGAGGCTACTATCTTTGCCGTCGTGATTTCTTCAACTCAATCATCCCTGCTGCTTTGTCTGGTGAAAGGATTCAGATTACTGATTCACGAAGATGGAGAACACCTAGTGAGTTAAAATCTTTTTTTGAGGAAGTCAATAATTTCCGAAACCCCAATCACTATGTATGTATACACCTTTACTTTTGTTTTTTGTTGTCCCCGTAATTTGTTTGCTTTTAATGTTAAATCCATTAGCAAATTCTTATTAAAAAAAATAATAAAATAAAAAATTGTAGGATCAAATCAAGCCAAAAATCTGATTTTGTATAATAAATCAAGATGAAGACACTCACAATAAACCTTTAAAACCCTTGAAATGATTTGCAAATGATGAATACAAAATAAGCCCCCAAATCTTTCCTACCAGTTCTAGAGCTCGGGGTGGATGTTCTTTCTCGATCTCCAGACGAGCCTCGCCAGCCACCATCATTGCTACCACCCCAGCCACCAGAACCACCAGTTGCAGGGCTGCGCATCGGGACCATGGCGGCAACCGAACGTATTGACGGTCCAGCGTCTAGTGGATCATCAATATGTCTTTGAAAATACGCCACAAGTCTGTCAATCTCCTCAAACATCTTCTTGCGGAATTTGAACCCTTTCGGATACAATCCAACATACTCATGATGCGGATTCGAACTCCTAATGTAAGTCAAAATAATTGTGCCCGGGTGTTCAAACGATATACCAAAAGAGTAAACAATTCTCGACGGGTTGTCATTTTTTCCTTTTCGTAAACTTTCATCCACTTCCGCTTTCCCCCCATCTCTAAACTTGCGGTACGCCAGCATTGTTTTCAAGTTAGCTACTAACGGATCAACATAACGATCCATTACCTCATCGAGATCTGGGTGTTACCTGGGTATACAGCCCTGTGGTGTATTGCAAACCCAGAGTTGATGAAGATGTTGTGTGGTTAAGTTATTGGCCAATTGGCAACTTATTAGACGCTGGTGATGAAGTTGAGGTGGATATCCTAGTGAAGAAAGGAACAATAAGACGTGGTGGATATGGTGCGAGCCTTGTGTATAAGGGTGGCGGTGAAGTAGAGAAAGAAGAAGAAAAGAGTGAGGAAGAAGTGATTGGAGGAGATCTGTCTCGATTCGAGGTAACCAAAGGAGGCTACTATCTTTGCCGTCGTGATTTCTTCAACTCAATCATCCCTGCTGCTTTGTTTGGTGAAAGGATTCAGATTACTGATTCACGAAGATGGAGAACACCTAGTGAGTTAAAATCTTTTTTTGAGGAAGTCAATAATTTCCGAAACCCCAATCACTATGTATGTATACACCTTTACTTTTGTTTTTTGTTGTCCCCGTAATTTGTTTGCTTTTAATGTTAAATCCATTAGCAAATTCTTATTAAAAAAAATAATAAAATAAAAAATTGTAGGATCAAATCAAGCCAAAAATCTGATTTTGTATAATAAATCAAGATGAAGACACACACAATAAACCTTTAAAACCCTTGAAATGATTTGCAAATGATGAATACAAAATAAGCCCCCAAATCTTTCCTACCAGTTCTAGAGCTCGGGGTGGATGTTCTTTCTCGATCTCCAGACGAGCCTCGCCAGCCACCATCATTGCTACCACCCCAGCCACCAGAACCACCAGTTGCAGGGCTGCGCATCGGGACCATGGCGGCAACCGAACGTATTGACGGTCCAGCGTCTAGTGGATCATCAATATGTCTTTGAAAATACGCCACAAGTCTGTCAATCTCCTCAAACATCTTCTTGCGGAATTTGAACCCTTTCGGATACAATCCAACATACTCATGATGCGGATTCGAACTCCTAATGTAAGTCAAAATAATTGTGCCCGGGTGTTCAAACGATATACCAAAAGAGTAAACAATTCTCGACGGGTTGTCATTTTTTCCTTTTCGTAAACTTTCATCCACTTCCGCTTTCCCCCCATCTCTAAACTTGCGGTACGCCAGCATTGTTTTCAAGTTAGCTACTAACGGATCAACATAACGATCCATTACCTCATCGAGATCTGGGTGTTACCTGGGTATACAGCCCTGTGGTGTATTGCAAACCCAGAGTTGATGAAGATGTTGTGTGGTTAAGTTATTGGCCAATTGGCAACTTATTAGACGCTGGTGATGAAGTTGAGGTGGATATCCTAGTGAAGAAAGGAACAATAAGACGTGGTGGATATGGTGCGAGCCTTGTGTATAAGGGTGGCGGTGAAGTAGAGAAAGAAGAAGAAAAGAGTGAGGAAGAAGTGATTGGAGGAGATCTGTCTCGATTCGAGGTAACCAAAGGAGGCTACTATCTTTGCCGTCGTGATTTCTTCAACTCAATCATCCCTGCTGCTTTGTCTGGTGAAAGGATTCAGATTACTGATTCACGAAGATGGAGAACACCTAGTGAGTTAAAATCTTTTTTTGAGGAAGTCAATAATTTTCGTAACCCCAATCACTATGTATGTATACACCTTTACTTTTGTTTTTTGTTGTCCCCGTAATTTGTTTGCTTTTAATGTTAAATCCATTAGCAAATTCTTATTAAAAAAAATAATAAAATAAAAAATTGTAGGATCAAATCAAGCCAAAAATTTGATTTTGTATAATAAATCAAGATGAACACACTCACAATAAACCTTTAAAACCCTTGAAATGATTTGCAAATGATGAATACAAAATAAGGCCCCAAATCTTTCCTACCAGTTCTAGAGCTCGGGGTGGATGTTCTTTCTCGATCTCCAGACGAGCCTCGCCAGCCACCATCACTGCTACCACCCCAGCCACCAGAACCACCAGTTGCAGGGCTACGCATCGGGACCATGGCGGCAACCGAACGTATTGACGGTCCAGCGTCTAGTGGATCATCAATATGTCTTTGAAAATACGCCACAAGTCTGTCAATCTCCTCAAACATCTTCTTGCGGAATTTGAACCCTTTCGGATACAATCCAACATACTCATTATGCGGATTCGAACTCCTAATGTAAGTCAAAATAATTGTGCCCGGGTGTTCAAACGATATACCAAAAGAGTAAACAATTCTCGACGGGTTGTCATTTTTTCCTTTTCGTAAACTTTCATCCACTTCCGCTTTCCCCCCATCTCTAAACTTGCGGTACGCCAACATTGTTTTCAAGTTAGCTACTAACGGATCAACATAACGATCCATTACCTCATCGAGATCTGGGTGTTACCTGGGTATACAGCCCTGTGGTGTATTGCAAACCCAGAGTTGATGAAGATGTTGTGTGGTTAAGGTATTGGCCAATTGGCAACTTATTAGACGCTGGTGATGAAGTTGAGGTGGATATCCTAGTGAAGAAAGGAACAATAAGAAGTGGTGGATATGGTGCGAGCCTTGTGTATAAGGGTGGCGGTGAAGTAGAGAAAGAAGAGGAAAAGAGTGAGGAAGAAGTGATTGGAGGATATCTGTCTCGATTCGAGGTAACCAAAGGAGGCTACTATCTTTGCCGTCGTGATTTCTTCAACTCAATCATCCCTGCTGCTTTGTTTGGTGAAAGGATTCAGATTACTGATTCACGAAGATGGAGAACACCTAGTGAGTTAAAATCTTTTTTTGAGGAAGTCAATAATTTCCGAAACCCCAATCACTATGTATGTATACACCTTTACTTTTGTTTTTTGTTGTCCCCGTAATTTGTTTGCTTTTAATGTTAAATCCATTAGCAAATTCTTATTAAAAAAATAATAATAAAATAAAAAATTGTAGGATCAAATCAAGCCAAAAATCTGATTTTGTATAATAAATCAAGATGAAGACACTCACAATAAACCTTTAAAACCCTTGAAATGATTTGCAAATGATGAATACAAAATAAGCCCCCAAATCTTTCCTACCAGTTCTAGAGCTCGGGGTGGATGTTCTTTCTCGATCTCCAGACGAGCCTCGCCAGCCACCATCATTGCTACCACCCCAGCCACCAGAACCACCAGTTGCAGGGCTGCGCATCGGGACCATGGCGGCAACCGAACGTATTGACGGTCCAGCGTCTAGTGGATCATCAATATGTCTTTGAAAATACGCCACAAGTCTGTCAATCTCCTCAAACATCTTCTTGCGGAATTTGAACCCTTTCGGATACAATCCAACATACTCATGATGCGGATTCGAACTCCTAATGTAAGTCAAAATAATTGTGCCCGGGTGTTCAAACGATATACCAAAAGAGTAAACAATTCTCGACGGGTTGTCATTTTTTCCTTTTCGTAAACTTTCATCCACTTCCGCTTTCCCCCCATCTCTAAACTTGCGGTACGCCAGCATTGTTTTCAAGTTAGCTACTAACGGATCAACATAACGATCCATTACCTCATCGAGATCTGGGTGTTACCTGGGTATACAGCCCTGTGGTGTATTGCAAACCCAGAGTTGATGAAGATGTTGTGTGGTTAAGTTATTGGCCAATTGGCAACTTATTAGACGCTGGTGATGAAGTTGAGGTGGATATCCTAGTGAAGAAAGGAACAATAAGACGTGGTGGATATGGTGCGAGCCTTGTGTATAAGGGTGGCGGTGAAGTAGAGAAAGAAGAAGAAAAGAGTGAGGAAGAAGTGATTGGAGGAGATCTGTCTCGATTCGAGGTAACCAAAGGAGGCTACTATCTTTGCCGTCGTGATTTCTTCAACTCAATCATCCCTGCTGCTTTGTCTGGTGAAAGGATTCAGATTACTGATTCACGAAGATGGAGAACACCTAGTGAGTTAAAATCTTTTTTTGAGGAAGTCAATAATTTTCGTAACCCCAATCACTATGTATGTATACACCTTTACTTTTGTTTTTTGTTGTCCCCGTAATTTGTTTGCTTTTAATGTTAAATCCATTAGCAAATTCTTATTAAAAAAAATAATAAAATAAAAAATTGTAGGATCAAATCAAGCCAAAAATTTGATTTTGTATAATAAATCAAGATGAACACACTCACAATAAACCTTTAAAACCCTTGAAATGATTTGCAAATGATGAATACAAAATAAGGCCCCAAATCTTTCCTACCAGTTCTAGAGCTCGGGGTGGATGTTCTTTCTCGATCTCCAGACGAGCCTCGCCAGCCACCATCATTGCTACCACCCCAGCCACCAGAACCACCAGTTGCAGGGCTGCGCATCGGGACCATGGCGGCAACCGAACGTATTGACGGTCCAGCGTCTAGTGGATCATCAATATGTCTTTGAAAATACGCCACAAGTCTGTCAATCTCCTCAAACATCTTCTTGCGGAATTTGAACCCTTTCGGATACAATCCAACATACTCATTATGCGGATTCGAACTCCTAATGTAAGTCAAAATAATTGTGCCCGGGTGTTCAAACGATATACCAAAAGAGTAAACAATTCTCGACGGGTTGTCATTTTTTCCTTTTCGTAAACTTTCATCCACTTCCGCTTTCCCCCCATCTCTAAACTTGCGGTACGCCAACATTGTTTTCAAGTTAGCTACTAACGGATCAACATAACGATCCATTACCTCATCGAGATCTGGGTGTTACCTGGGTATACAGCCCTGTGGTGTATTGCAAACCCAGAGTTGATGAAGATGTTGTGTGGTTAAGTTATTGGCCAATTGGCAACTTATTAGACGCTGGTGATGAAGTTGAGGTGGATATCCTAGTGAAGAAAGGAACAATAAGAAGTGGTGGATATGGTGCGAGCCTTGTGTATAAGGGTGGCGGTGAAGTAGAGAAAGAAGAAGAAAAGAGTGAGGAAGAAGTGATTGGGGGAGATCTGTCTCGATTCGAGGTAACCAAAGGAGGCTACTATCTTTGTCGTCGTGATTTCTTCAACTCAATCATCCCTGCTGCTTTGTTTGGTGAAAGGATTCAGATTACTGATTCACGAAGATGGAGAACACCTAGTGAGTTAAAATCTTTTTTTGAGGAAGTCAATAATTTCCGAAACCCCAATCACTATGTATGTATACACCTTTACTTTTGTTTTTTGTTGTCCCCGTAATTTGTTTGCTTTTAATGTTAAATCCATTAGCAAATTCTTATTAAAAAAATAATAAAATAAAAAATTGTAGGATCAAATCAAGCCAAAAATCTGATTTTGTATAATAAATCAAGATGAACACACTCACAATAAACCTTTAAAACCCTTGAAATGATATGCAAATGATGAATACAAAATAAGCCCCCAAATCTTTCCTACCAGTTCTTGAGCTCGGGGTGGATGTTCTTTCTCGATCTCCAGACGAGCCTCGCCAGCCACCATCATTGCTACCACCCCAGCCACCAGAACCACCAGTTGCAGGGCTGCGCATCGGGACCATGGCGGCAACCGAACGTATTGACGGTCCAGCGTCTAGTGGATCATCAATATGTCTTTGAAAATACGCCACAAGTCTGTCAATCTCCTCAAACATCTTCTTGCGGAATTTGAACCCTTTCGGATACAATCCAACATACTCATTATGCGGATTCGAACTCCTAATGTAAGTCAAAATAATTGTGCCCGGGTGTTCAAACGATATACCAAAAGAGTAAACAATTCTCGACGGGTTGTCATTTTTTTCTTTTCGTAAACTTTCATCCACTTCCGCTTTCCCCCCATCTCTAAACTTGCGGTACGCCAGCATTGTTTTCAAGTTAGCTACTAACGGATCAACATAACGATCCATTACCTCATCGAGATCTGGGTGTTACCTGGGTATACAGCCCTGTGGTGTATTGCAAACCCAGAGTTGATGAAGATGTTGTGTGGTTAAGTTATTGGCCAATTGGCAACTTATTAGACGCTGGTGATGAAGTTGAGGTGGATATCCTAGTGAAGAAAGGAACAATAAGAAGTGGTGGATATGGTGCGAGCCTTGTGTATAAGGGTGGCGGTGAAGTAGAGAAAGAAGAAGAAAAGAGTGAGGAAGAAGTGATTGGAGGAGATCTGTCTCGATTCGAGGTAACCAAAGGAGGCTACTATCTTTGCCGTCGTGATTTCTTCAACTCAATCATCCACCTCGGTTTGTTTGGTGAAAGGATTCAGATTACTGATTCACGAAGATGGAGAACACCTAGTGAGTTAAAATCTTTTTTTGAGGAAGTCAATAATTTCCGAAACCCCAATCACTATGTATGTATACATCTTCTTGCGGAATTTGAACCCTTTCGGATACAATCCAACATACTCATGATGCGGATTCGAACTCCTAATGTAAGTCAAAATAATTGTGCCCGGGTGTTCAAACGATATACCAAAAGAGTAAACAATTCTCGACGGGTTGTCATTTTTTTCTTTTCGTAAACTTTCATCCACTTCCGCTTTCCCCCCATCTCTAAACTTGCGGTACGCCAGCATTGTTTTCAAGTTAGCTACTAACGGATCAACATAACGATCCATTACCTCATCGAGATCTGGGTGTTACCTGGGTATACAGCCATGTGGTGTATTGCAAACCCAGAGTTGATGAAGATGTTGTGTGGTTAAGTTATTGGCCAATTGGCAACTTATTAGACGCTGGTGATGAAGTTGAGGTGGATATCCTAGTGAAGAAAGGAACAATAAGAAGTGGTGGATATGGTGTGAGCCTTGTGTATAAGGGTGGCTGTGAAGTAGAGAAAGAAGAAGAAAAGAGTGAGGAAGAAGTGATTGGAGGAGATCTGTCTCGATTCGAGGTAACCAAAGGAGGCTACTATCTTTGCCGTCGTGATTTCTTCAACTCAATCATCCCTGCTGGTTTGTTTGGTGAAAGGATTCAGATTACTGATTCACGAAGATGGAGAACACCTAGTGAGTTAAAATCTTTTTTTGAGGAAGTCAATAATTTCCGAAACCCCAATCACTATGTATGTATACACCTTTACTTTTGTTTTTTGTTGTCCCCGTAATTTGTTTGCTTTTAATGTTAAATCCATTAGCAAATTCTTATTAAAAAAAATAATAAAATAAAAAATTGTAGGATCAAATCAAGCCAAAAATCTGATTTTGTATAATAAATCAAGATGAACACACTCACAATAAACCTTTAAAACCCTTGAAATGATTTGCAAATGATGAATACAAAATAAGCCCCAAAATCTTTCCTACCAGTTCTAGAGCTCGGGGTGGATGTTCTTTCTCGATCTCCAGACGAGCCTCGCCTGCCACCATCATTGCTACCACCCCAGCCACCAGAACCACCAGTTGCAGGGCTGCGCATCGGGACCATGGCGGCAACCGAACGTATTGACGGTCCAGCGTCTAGTGGATCATCAATATGTCTTTGAAAATACGCCACAAGTCTGTCAATCTCCTCAAACATCTTCTTGCGGAATTTGAACCCTTTCGGATACAATCCAACATACTCATGATGCGGATTCGAACTCCTAATGTAAGTCAAAATAATTGTGCCCGGGTGTTCAAACGATATACCAAAAGAGTAAACAATTCTCGACGGGTTGTCATTTTTTTCTTTTCGTAAACTTTCATCCACTTCCGCTTTCCCCCCATCTCTAAACTTGCGGTACGCCAGCATTGTTTTCAAGTTAGCTACTAACGGATCAACATAACGATCCATTACCTCATCGAGATCTGGGTGTTACCTGGGTATACAGCCCTGTGGTGTATTGCAAACCCAGAGTTGATGAAGATGTTGTGTGGTTAAGTTATTGGCCAATTGGCAACTTATTAGACGCTGGTGATGAAGTTGAGGTGGATATCCTAGTGAAGAAAGGAACAATAAGAAGTGGTGGATATGGTGCGAGCCTTGTGTATAAGGGTGGCGGTGAAGTAGAGAAAGAAGAAGAAAAGAGTGAGGAAGAAGTGATTGGAGGAGATCTGTCTCGATTCGAGGTAACCAAAGGAGGCTACTATCTTTGCCGTCGTGATTTCTTCAACTCAATCATCCACCTCGGTTTGTTTGGTGAAAGGATTCATATTACTGATTCACGAAGATGGAGAACACCTAGTGAGTTAAAATCTTTTTTTGAGGAAGTCAATAATTTCCGAAACCCCAATCACTATGTATGTATACATCTTCTTGCGGAATTTGAACCCTTTCGGATACAATCCAACATACTCATGATGCGGATTCGAACTCCTAATGTAAGTCAAAATAATTGTGCCCGGGTGTTCAAACGATATTCCAAAAGAGTAAACAATTCTCGACGGGTTGTCATTTTTTTCTTTTCGAAAACTTTCATCCACTTCCGCTTTCCCCCCATCTCTAAACTTGCGGTACGCCAGCATTGTTTTCAAGTTAGCTACTAACGGATCAACATTACGATCCATTACCTCATCGAGATCTGGGTGTTACCTGGGTATACAGCCCTGTGGTGTATTGCAAACCCAGAGTTGATGAAGATGTTGTGTGGTTAAGTTATTGGCCAATTGGCAACTTATTAGACGCTGGTGATGAAGTTGAGGTGGATATCCTAGTGAAGAAAGGAACAATAAGAAGTGGTGGATATGGTGCGAGCCTTGTGTATAAGGGTGGCGGTGAAGTAGAGAAAGAAGAAGAAAAGAGTGAGGAAGAAGTGATTGGAGGAGATCTGTCTCGATTCGAGGTAACCAAAGGAGGCTACTATCTTTGTCGTCGTGATTTCTTCAACTCAATCATCCACCTCGGTTTGTTTGGTGAAAGGATTCAGATTACCGATTCACGAAGATGGAGAACACCTAGTGAGTTAAAATCTTTTTTTGAGGAAGTCAATAATTTCCGAAACCCAATCACTATGTATGTATACATCTTCTTGCGGAATTTGAACCCTTTCGGATACAATCCAACATACTCATGATGCGGATTCGAACTCCTATTGTAAGTCAAAATAATTTTGCCCGGGTGTTCAAACGATATACCAAAAGAGTAAACAATTCTCGACGGGTTGTCATTTTTTTCTTTTCGTAAACTTTCATCCACTTCCGCTTTCCCCCCATCTCTAAACTTGCGGTACGCTAGCATTGTTTTCAAGTTTGCTACTAACGGATCAACATAACGATCCATTACCTCATCGAGATCTGGGTGTTACCTGGGTATACAGCCCTGTGGTGTATTGCAAACCCAGAGTTGATGAAGATGTTGTGTGGTTAAGTTATTGGCCAATTGGCAACTTATTAGACGCTGGTGATGAAGTTGAGGTGGATATCCTAGTGAAGAAAGGAACAATAAGAAGTGGTGGATATGGTGCGAGCCTTGTGTATAAGGGTGGCGGTGAAGTATAGAAAGAAGAAGAAAAGAGTGAGGAAGAAGTGATTGGAGGAGATCTGTCTCGATTCGAGGTAACCAAAGGAGGCTACTATCTTTGCCGTCGTGATTTCTTCAACTCAATCATCCCTGCTGCTTTGTTTGGTGAAAGGATTCAGATTACTGATTCACGAAGATGGAGAACACCTAGTGAGTTAAAATCTTTTTTTGAGGAAGTCAATAATTTCCGAAACCCCAATCACTATGTATGTATACACCTTTACTTTTGTTTTTTGTTGTCCCCGTAATTTGTTTGCTTTTAATGTTAAATCCATTAGCAAATTCTTATTAAAAAAAATAATAAAATAAAAAATTGTAGGATCAAATCAAGCCAAAAATCTGATTTTGTATAATAAATCAAGATGAACACACTCACAATAAACCTTTAAAACCCTTGAAATGATTTGCAAATGATGAATACAAAATAAGCCCCCAAATCTTTCTAGAAATCTGTGTTAAAGAAACCCTAATCATCTCTTTCTATTTATAGCCAAAACAACTTTTGGCTAATTACATTTAGGTCCCTAAAGATAATAACTTACTAAAAGGGGCAATAAACATGAACACTAATTAAATAAGATAATAAATATATTTTGTTTAAAACAAAATATTTAATTATCGAAAGCAATAAAACTATCATATCTCGAACGTTCATACGCCATATCTTTCTTCGATCTTCCCGTGTCGACTTGCCCGTTGACTTTGACTTGTTGGCGTTGACTTTGTTGACTTGATTCGTTGATAGCATTAGACTACACGTTTTAGACCCAACAATCTCCCCCTTAGGCTAATGTTATCAAACTCTTGCATCATCTTTAGAACCGTCAACTTCATGCATGTTGTGATCTTCAATTTGGCAAGCTTCAGTCTCAATTTTAGACCCAACATGATGTGACACCCCAGGAAAACCAGGAAACCACGCAACTCAACTAGCTTCCTTAGTAACCACGTGCTAAATTTCGGGACGAAATTTTCTTAACAGGGGGAGAATGTGACAACCCTCATAATTACATGTATCCGTACGATTTATTAATGTTAATTAAAGTGCTTGATGACTGTGTTGAATTACTTAACTGCTTTCTGATTACTGCGTCATACTTACATGTGCTTGTTAACATACTAGTCTTGTGCAGAAAATTGACTAAATAGTCCTGTATGCTTTCCTAAGTGTTGGGAAATAAAAGTGTTACAAAAAGATACATAAAAGACACTAAACGGAACAACTTAGCACGTTAACGAACCGGTATCTAACCGAATAACCGGACATTACCCGGGACACCAAAATATTGCAAGAAACATTGTTTAATTATTTCTTGGCTAGTTATGATCCCCGAACACCACCACCTTGTCACCACCATATCATTCCAATTCCAAGCTCATTCAAGTCTAGAAGGTGATACATAGAGTTTGGAGCTTGAAGGTCTTGGAGAATCCTTCTCATTTGCTTTCATCATCCACTCTTCATCATCTTTTCACTAGAGATCTTCCCTAGCCTTTGAGCTAGTTGTAAGTTCTTGATTTACTCTTGGTTACTTCTATTTTTATGGATATAAGATGTATTATGATGAAATACAAGAAACACTAAAAGAACACAAACATAAATCATGAACTTAAAGCTTTACATAAAGATGAAACATGATGAAATGATGCTAGTATGATGTTGTTTTGTTTATGTTGATGATGGTAGTTGACATGATAAATCTGAGATTTATAAACGATAACCTGCTGCAAGTGATGTTAAATGTCGTTGTTGATCACTAAACATATTAACGGAACAAATAGAACTTGCGTTAGAGCGCTATAAGCTGAAAACAGGAAGATGTCAAACTGTTACAGCCGCCTTCAGTCGGCTGTAATCGGGTCATAACTTAACGAAAAATTGATTTTCTTGAGTCTATAACGTGTTATTTCAAAATACGGTTCTAATGGCACTGGAATCATAATTTTTGGACTTTGTTTGCTATTTTTAAAGGGTCGTTTTGTACAGCAGCAAAAGCTGCATTTTTACTGCAGAAAATGTGCGTGATGTTTTTCATCATAACTTGAAATTTGTGTAGAATTAGCTCATGAAATTTGTACTGTAGATGACCACTGATGTCTTTGTAATGCTCCAACTAGAATTTCATCAATCGGACTTACGATGAATTTTAAATGAATTATTCCGTGGACTGCAGTTAGAAAGTGACGAATCTGATTGCAGTCCGGTAAATGATTTTTTATAAAATATTGGTAATGAATTGGATCTCGATATTTTTACACAGTAATATCTGGATTGTTTAAAAAATTCTGTAAAAATTTTGGAATTTTTGGAGTAAGTTAACTATTTTATTAAAATTTTCGAAGACAGCCCAGTTTTGAATGATAAAGCTGAAACGACATAAGTAGTAATTTGTGTGTCTAAATGTCGGGTAGGTTATCTGAGAATGATCTAACGCGTTATATGTCAATGAAAGTGTTATGTGCAATATCGTATGTTTGCTTTCGAATGGGTATAGATGGGATGTTTATATGGGCGTGAAATGTTAACGTGAGTGCGTGCTATGTGATAGATGCGTGTAGGAACTTTGTGTTTTATTTGAAGTCACTAATAAACTAAGTGGTAATCATACTAGGACGTGATTCACCAACACCTATTGTTAGCTACTTTAAGGGTTCAACCAAGCAACCAAAGGTGAGTTCACACTCCTTCTAAGGCATGGGATTCTCGGTGGTTGGGAATGGGTTAAAGAACTGAAACGGAACCTGCATATCCTCCTTGGGTAGGATATGTACCGCCATCCTTCTTGGGTAGGATGCCAATATTAATCCTGCGTATTCTCCTTGGGTAGAATATGTACGTTCGTCCTCCTTGGGTAGGACAACAACCTTAAACTTACTAGACAAAACTCTATCATGAAGTCCCTCATTTTTTTATATCGACTTAATCGTTGGGCCAATGGCGAGCGGGTTATTAGTTAATAGCGCTATTAGGGTTGACAAGCCTCACACTGTGTCGGTAGGACGGGCGTGTACTAATGGATCTGGGCAAACTGTTAATGATGATAGACATTGACGTAGGGCACAACTATTGTTCGTCAGTTTTCGATATGGTAACGGTCTAGTGGTTCACATGGGGAAACCCCCACTAATTATGGATATGGTTTGGGGAAAAATAAAGATACCGGTTAACTCGTGGTTTACGAAACAACTTACGGTTTTCAAAACAAACTTGCAAAACTAAACAACCAACTGTGAACTCGCTCAACTTTGTTGTTGACTCCTTGTTACATGTCTTGCAGGTCGTTAGGTGCTTATGGAGCTTGCACAGGGAGGCGTGGTCGTTGTGGGACATGGACTGTTAAGTCCCATGTCAAACTTTTAAACTTTATGAACTTATTGCTTATGTTTGGGTCTTACAATTTATGCTTCCGCTGTTAACTTAAAGTTGGTTACTTTCTTTTGGACACCAATTATATTGTGGTTGGTTTTATTTACTTAATTACGTTGTTCAATATGATTGGTGGCTTGATCCTGGTCATGTCACGCCTCCAAGCGGTGATACTCCGTGTGTGGATTTTGGGGGTGTGACAATTATACCATGAACCACATCCTTCTTTTTCTCCGAAGCCCTAAGATCCTTGTGGATACCAAGAAGATCCTTAATCGAGAAAGCAAAAATGTTTGGGATTTTACACCACTTGCTAATACCATTCTAAACATTTGACGCGACAAAACATCCAATGAAAACATGATCAGAAGATTATTCGGCTGAGTTACACATCGGACATGTAACCTCACCAAACTGGACGTTCCTTTTCCTTAAAGCTTCACCGGTCGGGATTCTATCCATTTCCATTCTCTAAGCATGAATATTGCATTTACCGGGGACCCATTTACACCAATCCATTATGTACCTGTTAACTATCGCAAGATCCGAATGAAGGAGCCTTTTGACAACCTTAACAGAGAAAACTCCATCCCGATCTGAGGTCCACAGCCACCTATCTCCGATGTCCGTGAGCTGAACCGATTCCATAACCGACCGAAGCTGCTGAAAACTCGATAACAGAACCGGATCCGACAGCGAGAACTTCCAGCTCCAAACAAAAACTCGATCAGCTTCTTGATATCTAATCCGATCCGCAACAGTACATCTTTTTTCCGACTCCATTCTAAAAAGGTCCGGAAATTTCAGTTTGAGCGGCTCGTTGATAACCCACATATCTAACCAAAAGGAAATCTCGTTACCCCTTCCAACGTCGCCTTTAAAAAAATTCCGAATCAGTAAACCTCCTACCTTCGTATTGATAAACACTTTGGCGATATTATTCCAAACACCATTAAGCGTCTTTTTGAAAGGAATGCATTCTCATCCAACCCGACTAAAGTGGAGAGCATCTATGATTCTTTTCCAGAGATTATTTATTTCCGTTTTATATCCTCCATCCCCATTTAGCTAGAAGTGATGTGTTAACCTCTATAAGTTTGCTCAGTCCTAATCCCCCTTCTTTCTTGTGACACGAAACCCGATCCCAAACCACCCAATGCATCTTCCTTTCCTCTATGGAGACTCCCCATAAAAATATTTTAATCATTGTTTCCAAATCCGATATCACCTTCTTGGGCTCTTTGTAGAGCGAGAAGTAGTAACTTGGCTAACTTTCCATAACCGATTTAATAATGACAACCCTTCCCCCAATCGATAAAAGATGATACTTCCATTTAGCAAGCCCAGCACGGAAAGTATCGTATTATTGATCCGGTTCATATTGGCTCCCACTTTTAGACCGAGATACTTAAACGGAGGAGAGTCCGGCTTGCAACCCACAACTAAATATAAGTGACCAATATTTAGAGTTTTTTTTAGTATTATTATCTTAGCCACTTAGTAGTTTATTATGATCATCATAATTCTAAGGACGAACGACTTGATTTTGAGATACTAAGATCATATGAGCTTGTGATCATGATCATTGGTCATAAGGGCGTAGCTTTGTGGGGGCGAGAGGGGCGGCCGACCCCCAAACTTTTCGCTTAGTAGTGGAGAGCATGTAGTTTTCGAATAGAAATTTTTGGGTATATACGTTTTTTATCCCCCGGTTTTATAGAAATTTTTGGTATATACGTTTTCGACCCCCGGTCGGAAATCTCAAGTTTCGCCACTCATTGGTCACATAACCTGGTCGTTCTGATGTAGGATCGATTATTGTTAGTTAGATCAAACGGTAGGATCAAATCATCACTCATATGATTGTTTTGAATTTTTTATATAGTGTATCCTCATTAAATATGACAACCTGGAAAGAAACTTGTTAATGGTTGTAGGGTCTTACAATATTACAATGTAATCGATCTCTATCTTATGATACTAATATTACCTGAGATGAAAAGGACCATAGATAAGTTCCCAATCTTTGACATCATTTGGATCGCTGTTTACGTATTTTTCTTTTATTATGTGTTTCCTTTGAAAATATAGTGTTATGTTTTCATTATGAAGTATATCTAAGACTGCGGGGTATGGTGGGGCGGGGGTTGGGCTTGGGTTGGGGCATTTGTTGACACGTGGCTTGGGGTGGCAGACATGGGGCGACCCACATTTAAACAGGGTATGGTGGGGTGGGGGTTGGGGGCGTGGGTTTGGTGGGCTTCGCTGGGCTACCCGGCTGGGCTCTTTGTAATTAAAGAAAATTACATAAAAATTAAAAAAAATTACATAAAAAAAATTACATAAAAAAATTTCCTAACGTTTATATTTGTTTTTTTATCTCTTCTCTCATCTCCAAGACTATTTCCAACTCGTCACCCTTTAGGTGATCAATCGGCTGGGATAGAATTTTCAAATCCTCCCGTCTTTGTCTCTCGGCTCCTCTAGCGGCATCTCTAGCTTCTTTTCTATTCCGAATTTCGGCCCTTTGTTGTTGGAAGACGTTGAATGTATCCATCTTGGATGAAATGTCATCCAACTGGTCGCTGTATATTCCTCTATGCAAGAGCGAACTCCCAGTTGAAGGTGATGCCGTAGCAGATCTTGATTTTTGAGCACGCCTTTTTGTGACATCTCTTCCATACTCAGGCCGGTTTGGGCTTGGCGAATCATCAAAAAGGTCCTCAATCTCTTGATCTCGTGCATCAGATTGGGACGAGGCCCTCGACCTTTTGGAAGACGTGTTGCTTTCGCTGCCACTGAGGATATTCGCCCACTTTGGATGAAACTTACAAATCTCCCAACAATGCATGAAACGGAAGTCGGTCCCCACATTTTTCTTGAATTGAACCAATGCATTCGTCACAATGTCGGCTTCGGTTTCACCACTTTTTGGGTTTTGTTTTGCTTTATTTAAAAAACCACTATATTTTGTAAGTTGGCCGCTTATCTCGGTCCACTTCGAGGATAAGCTATCGTTTTCACGATAAACCTCTTTTCCCAATTCTTCATGGAATATTCTACTAACCCCTTGCCACAAATAGGTTCGATGTTGAGAATTTCCTGTTTTTATAAAAACAAAATTTAATATATTACAAAGTTATATAAAAAAACATTAATAAAAACAAAGTTTAAGAATACCTAAAGTTGAATGTTGAGATTGTTGAAACCAACCCCTCGCCAATGCAAGTTCTTCAGGAACGGTCCATTTTAGTTGTTTTCGCTTGATGGTTTCAAGTGCTT
Organism: Helianthus tuberosus; assembly: GCA_030545235.1. NCBI lineage: Eukaryota > Viridiplantae > Streptophyta > Magnoliopsida > Asterales > Asteraceae > Helianthus > Helianthus tuberosus. The sequence continues at coordinate 23,945,937 of CM060354.1, forward strand.
TATCCGCCTCGGTTTTTTTCTTATGGCTTCTCTTTTTTATGGGTTGGGGTGCGGAAGGACCATCGTTGGGTGGTTGAGTTTCGGGGACGGTTTCGTTTTGTGAAAGGTCGATGGAGGTTGGTGAAAGGTTGATGGCCGTTTGTGTAAACGGGGTAGGTATCGAATCATCGGTGTGTGGGAAGTTAGTAAACACACGATTCCCAATATACGATGCATAACTCGCTTCTTGGGGCATAGAAGAGTGTATGAAAAATGGACGAGGCATTGGACGATTGGGTGGTGGGCTATGATTATTTTCTTGGAATGCATACGGGTTGTTCGGGTCAAAAGGACGGTTATGAGGATGCATTTTTTCGTTTTGTAGATGGAGAATTGAAGATGAATGTGGTAAAAAATGGAAGAAATTGTGAGGTTTTATAGTGGAAAAATAAAATTTTATTAGTTTTTTTTTTTTTTTAAGATAGCCGTTGGCCAACGGCTAGCCCAATGGCTTCTTTGGTTTGTCCAATTAGAGCCCGCCATGTCAGCTTGGCCAGACCGCCCCACGCCCGGCTTGAAACCCATGCCCCAAGGGCCACGCCGAAACCCATGCCCACCCGGGGTGGTGGCTTGGGCGTTTCCCCCTACCCACGCCCAAACTCCCGCCCCATACCCCGCAGTCTAACCTACTTTTCTTAATGTATCACATTAGTTACTTTAAAATTTAAAACTAGGTTATAACCCCGTGTATTACACGGGGTTAAATAAATAAATTTTATATACTAAATAATAAAACAACATATCTTTAAAACCTCATTTATTATACGGGTTGAATAAATATAATTTTATATATTAAATAATAAAAATATATATCTATAAGAACCATATTGTACGGGTTGAATAAATGTAATTTTGTATACCAAATAAAAAAGTTATATCTTTAAAACCATGTGTATTACACGAGTTGAATAAATGTAATATTGTTTACCAAATAATAAAATAATACGTCTTTAAAAAACCTCATTTATTACATGGGTTGAATAAATGTAATTTTATATACCAAACAATAAAAAAATTACATCTTTAAAAATATGTGCATTACACGGTTTGGATAAATGTAATTTTCTGTACTAAATAATAAAACATATATATCCTTAAAAAAACCCTGTATATTGTACGAATTGAATAAATCTAATTTTATATATCAAATAATAAAAAATTATATCTTAAAAAAACTCATGTGTTACATGGGTCGAGTAAATGTAATTTTGTATAGTGAAAATAAAAAATATTTAATATATTAAAATATTAATACAAAGTTTGGTTTTCGTGATAAAAATAGATTATTCTGTTGTTGCAAAATTTGTTAATGAAGTCTCAATAAATTTAACCATTTATTTAAACTCTGTAAATGTATAAATGATAAATACTATTAGTTAATTTTATTTTAAGTTTCGTAAAATTTATTTGATACCAAACAACATAAATTATAATTTTATATACTAAATAATAAAACAACATATCTTTAAAACCTCATTTATTATATGGGTTGAATAAATATAATTTTATATATTAAACAATAAAAAGTTATATCTATAAGAACCATATTGTACGGGTTGAATAAATGTAATTTTGTATACCAAATAAAAAAGTTATATCTTTAAAACCATGTGTATTACATAAGTTGAATAAATGTAATATTGTTTACCAAATAATAAAATAATACGTCTTTAGAAAACCTCATTTATTACATGGGTTGAATAAATGTAATTTTATATACCAAACAATAAAAAAATTACATCTTTAAAAATGTGTGCATTACACGGTTTGGATAAATGTAATTTTCTGTACTAAATAATAAAACATATATATCCTTAAAAAAACCCTGTGTATTGTACGAATTGAATAAATCTAATTTTATATATCAAATAATAAAAAGTTATATCTTAAAAAACCTCATGTGTTACATGGGTCGAGTAAATGTAATTTTGTATAGTGAAAATAAAAATATTTAATATATTAATACAAAGTTTGGTTTTCGTGATAAAATATATTATTCTGTTGTTGCAAAATTTGTTAATGAAGTCTCAATAAATTTAACCATTTATTTAAACTCCGTAAATGTATAAAGAGTAAATTTCAAAGTTCGTCCTTTATGTATGTCTAATATATCAAAGTATGTCCTTTATCTTTAATAACCTCAGAAAACATCCTTAATGTTTGAAAAACCAATCAGGTTATGTCCTTTACCCTAAACCTTGTTTGTTTTCCCAGTTAAATCAGGTCATGTGAGAAGCACATGAGGGTATATTGGTCTTTACCTTAATAAAAACCCTAAACTCCACCATCATCTTCTCCATCTTTCAATCACCTGCAAATCAACATACCCCTTCTTCTCTCTATCTAAGAATCCTACCACCACCACAACCGTCCTCGCCACCACCCTCCGCCGCTGACCACCACCAGCGACCACTGCTACACATCGCCGACACCACCACCGCAATCCGCCGCCCCCCACAAACTGTAAATCCAGTGAAATTAAAAAGTATCTTTATGCTTCCTGTCCAAACCACGTAAAGTCATCATACCTTTGCTGCACTTAAACTTCAATTAAAACACTATTTATCACTCAACAAGCAAACACTTTTCTCTCTCTCTCTAGAAAACATCTCCGATCCAAATAAACTTTTCTAGAGAGAGAAACACGCCATTGTTGTTCTCCGATCATCACTCACTTTCACGATCCTCTAACTCCAATCCGTCCTCATTCCGTGTAGGATCGGATTCCGACCTAAACGAGTCGTTTGGAAGAGTTCTAGTCCGTTTCAAAGGCGGAAACAGAGAAACGGATTTGTAAACAGCTTGTTTCACAATTTAAACTTCTTGTATATTGATTTGACAACCTTTACATTCAGAAGAGAAACCGGCAGCACTTCGGTATAGCTCTGAGAAAAACTGTTACAAATGAAATGACAAATGACCTATATATAAGAAGCATGATTTCGCTTGAAGCAAACATGAAGGCTTCAAGCGACACCTTTCAAGCGATATCTTCATATTTGATTTGTCTTCAAGCGAAAACCATGTATCTGTCTTGTCTTGAAGCGAAACCTTCTTTCTATTTTGTCTTCTTGTGAATTAACAATCAGAATTGAGTATGCAAGCAATCTTTCACGTGAACTTGTTATATGATGTCATTGATGATGTCATCTAGACAACATGTCTTGATTAGCTCCGCACCGAACCGAGACTCGATACAAGACGAAGACGACAGATGTGTGCACCAACAGACTCCCCCTCAGATGTTGACGAGTCTTAAGTGTCGAGTCTTCTTAATCTTCAGTCTTTATCAGTCTTTGATCTTCCTTCAGGATCTCTACCTGGCTCTATTCTATCTCCAATTCTCTCTCTCTCTAACAGACTCCCCCTCAAAACATGCTGGGATCGTAGTCTGGCTTTTACAGAATTTCAGAATCCTCAGGTATCGGAACCTGACACTCTATCTGCTATCCTGCACATCCTCTACCCAAAAATAAGATTCACAAAAATAAAATATTTAACAATTTATCAAATTTCATGCAGATATTCGCAAATCTCTTCTTAGCCACTTGTAAATGTGACAAACACATTTTGATCTCAAATTGTCTCAAAAACATTTCTCATTTCAAACATCTTCAAACAAACTTTCCCAAACCTGTTCGTCATGTTTAGCACTTGGAATTTTGAAATTCAGCTTTTCAACATCAGTTGTCTAAAATCTTTTTGGATTTTTCAAAATTTCTTTTTGGATTTTTCAAAATTTATGCTAAAACACACCGAAAATCTTTTTGTATTTTGAAATAACAGAAATAAAATGCAGAAATGAACTATTTACATACAATATTTTTGTGAGCTTGTGTAAGAGGATCATATCAGTTTTTGAGACAAATCACCAACACCGTTAAGCTTCATTTCATTTTAAGTTCTAAACGATTCACTTAGATTGTCAGTATACTTGTCCACTTAAATTTTCACACAAAGTTCAACTGATCCGAGATACGATATTAATGTTTTAAGAGACTTAAACTTATCCGTGTGTCCCACTACTTAAATATACTCCCGTATCCAGATCCCAATATTCAGTCTTACAGGTGAGTATACCACAGATGATATCTGTCAGGGGAATAAATTATGCAACCGTGATAGCTCAGGTCAGAACTTCCGTTCAGCAGAGAGCCTAGTTGACTTTTAGGTGTGTCTCCTTTAGAGGATCTTTTGTATTACAACAGCCATGATTAGCATTTTTCAATGTTTCATCATTTTTTAGCTGAGGGTGGTGCTATATTTCAAGCAAGCAGAAAGTATTCTCCGGGGACTAGGCCATTGCTTCCGCAAAATCAAAAGTCTCGGGATAATACCCCAGATATCACTGAGCATAAAGACCTAGTATCTCAGAATAAGGGACCTTTCAAACAAGATTTCAGGGGTTACCTATATATCCAAGCAGTTTTGTTAACCCACAGAACAAGCAAGTTTGAATTTTATGTTTATATCTCGTCACAATCTACTAAATGTGCAAAAACCTACTGGCATATCCGTAGTGAGACCGTTTATCACATTTTTACTTTACATTTCTTTAGCATGTTGTGACAGTCCACTGATGTACTATCATTTCCTCTATATGCAACAAAACTCATTTTTGAATTTTATCATGTTTTTGACTTTTTCAAATTTTCAAATGTTTTTGGATTTTCTGAAAATTTACTCCCCCTAAAATGCAAACACATTTTAGGAAATTTGAAAATAAACTGTACAATAAGATGACAACTGATATCAAATCACCTCAATTCGCCATCCACCTGGCATAAACAATCAGAACTTCCCCTTACACAAAACTATTTTCTCATTATGATTTCAAAACACTTAAGTTTGTTTTAACCAAAATGATTTTTCCGGAAAATAGGTTTTGTTGATTTTACCACTTGTAGGTTAGGGGTTTCATCACATTGTTTCTCAATCATTTGTAGAAAATCAGATACAATTTAATGTCCCTGATTTACCACTTGACGTTGAAAACCTCTTTCAACCACTTGTAAATAAACACAATCAAAATCTGATATAATGAATGATGCCGATTCCTGCTCCACTCTTACCAACCTGGGAGCTCCGGCAAGTCATACTTAACCTGTAAAATGCTAACAATTTTAAGAACTTTTCATATAAACTCACAAAACATGAATGATGCCGATTCCTGATCCACGATTACAAACTTGGGATCTCCGGCAAGTCAGTTTTATTTAATGAAAGAAAATATCCACCCAAGCCTGACCAGCCTTGGGTGTAACCTTCTCAACTTCACTAGGGGTTGGGCTATAGGTTGCCTTCTTTGTAGCATAAAACTCTTTTACCCCTTTAACCTTCCCATCAATCATTTTACCAATCATCCTTTTTACGTTTCCATTAAAAACTTTCTCAACATCAAATTCATTCTTATCAGAATAAAATTGATTTGAAATTTCAACCTTTCCAACCTTTGATTTAAAATTCTCAGCTCTCAATGGTGGAAAATGAACATCATCCATTAGAGTCACTGAGTTTTCACTTTTTACCTCAACCTGTGGCTCCTCTGACTTTGTGGAATCAGATTCATCGCCAGATTTTACCTCTGATTTCTTAACAACCCAAACTTGGTTGTTAAGATTTCCCCTTTTCTTGTAAAATCTTTTTGAACATTCACCAACTTCATATGTAGAATTTTTAAACACTTTGAACTTTTCAGTTGGTGGTTCAGTTTTGTCAACAATAACTTCTTTCTGTTTTTGTGAGACTCCCTGTTTTGTTTTTGTTGCTTGGGGACAGTTCCATGCAATATGACCAACTTCATTGCATCTGTAACAGGTTCTTGTCTCCTTTCTTTGATAAGCTTCATTCTTTACTTTCTTTGCAAGAAATTCTGTGTTTGATTGCTTCCAGAATGAGCTTTTTGATTCTTCTTCATGGCTAGTTCCTGCAACATATTTTGTATTTGTTTTAGAAATTTTCTCATTTTTATAATTTTCAGGTGGAATAAAACCAAGTCCTTTCTTTTTGAGCTTACTATTGTGGTTTGGTTTCTTTTGAAAACCAGAACCAGAATTGTAACCTTTTTTCTTGTTTAACCGTTGTTGAACTCTTGAAGTGTATTTTTTAGGTTTTCCAGTAGGATTTAAATCTTTAATTTCAGAAATATTAATTTCTGTCATTTTGAAAACATTTTTAATCATGTCAAACCGAACACTTCTAATTGGGAATTCTTTATCAAAATATAATTTGTCAGAATCATTCAAAGTATATGCAACTTCAAATGTTTCGTCATTCAAATTAGATTTTGACAACAAAAATTCTTTACTATAAACCCGTTTTCCCGACAACTTTGAACTCTTTTCGGACAAACTCGAACTCCCGACTGACTGACATGAACTTTCGGACTCGGACTTTGACTCTGACTCCTCATCCTTATCCAACACCTGATCAACCATTCTTTTAATTAATTCGGACTCATGATCTGTATCGGACGCTGTGAACGTGACATCAATGTTGTCTGGTAACACATCGGTTAACTCGGACTCTAACTTTAGATTGACTGCCTTTTGGACTTGTTCCTCATTCGGTTTTCTAGGCGAATACCCTTCCCAAATTGGAGGCGGACACTTGTTATAACAGACGTTCTGTTTCTTACCAGTATCCTTTTTCTTCTTTGATTTCTTGTCTTTATCTTCATATTTAAACGCCTCGAAACCTGCAACAGTAGGGTAAATTCTATCAATTATGTAATCACAACTTGTATAACTTTTCAGCAATCGTCTAATTCTTTCATTTTCTACTTTTTCACCATCTAACTCTTGCTTCCATTTAGCACATTCTTCGATGTAAAAATTTATCTCTTTTTGCTTCGACATCATTGTTGCATTCAACATCTTCAAAGCAGCTTCTCTTTCTGAATTAGTTTTCTGCAAACTATTCACTGTTCTGTTCAATACATCGTATGATTCTTTCACATTCTTTAAATCAAACACCAACTTTTCTTTCATCTTCTCTGAATCACTAAACCTCTCGTCTTTTTCTTCACATTGTTTGCAAGATTCCAAACATGTGAGACATGGTTTTGTGACTTCAACAATTTTTTCAATCTCCACAATCTTCTTAACTTCAACAACTTTTTCCACTTCAACTATTTTTTCAATAACCTTGACTTCTTTCATAACTTTTGCAGCTTTCTCCTCTTTCAATTTCTTCAATTTTTCTGCAAAATAAAATTCAAAAGCATCAGAAGATAAATGAGTTTTTCCAACATTTATCTGTTCAAGCTCTTCATCACTATCACTTGTCTCTGACGAACTGTTTTCAGATGAAACAGATCCTTCATCTTCACTTTTCTCATCATCAGATAACACTTCTATCCATTCCTTCAGCATTTCCGGCTTTCGAATAATATGAGCAATAAACGCTCCAACATTTGAATCAGCTGGAATGTACTTGTCCCAGCTAAATCCTTCAGCCAATTTCTCGTCATCTTGATCCATGATGCCATAATAAGCTTTCCTATTTGCATCCTCGATCATTTTTCCATGTGCAGTTTGAGGCTCTTTTTGTTGATGTGGTTGATGAGTGATTTGCTGATAAATGGTCTTCCGATAATAATCATCTTTCCCAGCAGATTCCTTTGCTCCTCTCGGTTCCTGATTCTTGCACTCCCGTTTAAAGTGACCTTTCTCCCTGCAACGAAAACAAACAACTTTAGATTTATCAAATCCAAGATTAGAAAGATTTGCATCCAAGAAATCAGTTCTTCCTGTAACCAATCTAAATTTTTCTGCTCTCCTTAAAACACTAGCTAAAGCCCATTTAATATCCATCAGTTCTAGTTCTTCTGCATCAATTTGGTCATAATCTTCCTTTGTAAGCATCGGATTGCCAATTCTTCCGGCAATTAACCCTTCATAAGACTCTAATGCAGTGACCAATAATCCCATATGATGCTTAACAACTTCTTCAGAATAATTTTGACCGTTTTGAAGATGTAAAGCTATATTGCACTGAATCAGATGACCATTTCCAGCAGATGTACTTTGAACACTCGGAGGATTCACCGTTGAGAACCCACTTGTGTTAACTGATCCTTGACTGCTTGGAGTAGATTGATTTCCAGCACTGAATGCAGTTTGGATCTTTGGACTTGCTTCAGCAGTTTGAATATTTCCTTTGTAATACAGTTTGACGTCTTGTTGATTGCTTGAACTATTCATTCTTGCAATCTTCTGTTGTTCAAGATCTTGTGCCTCCAGTTTTTCAATAAACTGACCAATCGACAATCTGCTAAACTGTCCAGAATTCTTCAAAATCATGAGATATGTACCCCATTCCTTTTGTGGTAAAGCGTCAGCAAGCTTTTCCACCCATTCTGCTGGAGTTTTAGTGATCTTCAACTGGGACATGGTGCGTACAAGATGACAGTATCTCTCAATGAGAGTCTTTGTAGTCTCACCAGGCATGTTTGTAAACAACTCAAACTCCTTCTTCAGTAATGCTGCTTTACTCTGAAGCATCTCTGAACTTCCTTCAAACTTCTTTTCAAGAGCTTTCCAGATCGAAAACGCATTTCCATCATGCTGAAGTAAAACAAATATATCCTCTGTTATAGCTTGCTGTAACAAACTTATCATCATTTTCTCTCCTTTATAACTTTCTCTCTCTTGATCTGAAAACTCTGAGATAATTTTATCAACATTCATAGCAGTCTGTGGTCTGATGTATGCTGTTTCAATGCTTTCCCAAGCTCTCAGATGGTTTGCCTGAACCCAATTCTCAAAGCGATTCTTCCATCCATGATACTCCTCAATTCCCATAAGCTTCGGGGGTTTTTGCATTGTTCCTGTTTCGTTTTCTGTTTTCATGTTTTGAGCAATTGAAGCTGGAGTAGTCGAGGGTGAAGCAAATGCGTTGTAGAACTCGGAATCCATGTTTTAGACACTTTCAAACGGTACCCTTCAAGCGAAACAATTTAAACTGAACAACTCTCAAGCGAAATTCTTGAAACGAGACCCTTTGAAGCGATCCTGAATGAAGCGAACACCTTGAAGCGAAAACTTTGAAGCGAAATCGTTCAAGCAACAGTTTCTGAAGCGAAATCGTTGAAGCGACGGCCCTGAAGCGAAATAGAATGCTGTTTGAAGCGAAATCTAGGTGTCGCTTGAAACTTCAAGCGAAATCTACTACTGAAATCTGATCCGTTCAAGCGAAATCCATTCGGAGGTCAATTTTAATCACTTTTAGATCGAATTTGGCTGTGAAACTTTCAAGGGTTTGTTATCTTGTATTTTTAAACAAACTGTGAGAAATTGAATTGATTTTGACCGTGAAAATTTTCTGAACTGTTAAAAGAAGGTGTAGAAGTAAGAGATTTTGATAAATTTCGGCTGAATATTGCAGAACTCCTCCTCCTGAGCTCTGATACCAATTGTAGGATCGGATTCCGACCTAAACGAGTCGTTTGGAAGAGTTCTAGTCCGTTTCAAAGGCGGGAACAGAGAAACGGATTTGTAAACAGCTTGTTTCACAATTTAAACTTCTTGTATATTGATTTGACAACCTTTACATTCAGAAGAGAAACCGGCAGCACTTCGGTATAGCTCTGAGAAAAACTGTTACAAATGAAATGACAAATGACCTATATATAAGAAGCATGATTTCGCTTGAAGCAAACATGAAGGCTTCAAGCGACACCTTTCAAGCGATATCTTCATATTTGATTTGTCTTCAAGCGAAAACCATGTATCTGTCTTGTCTTGAAGCGAAACCTTCTTTCTATTTTGTCTTCTTGTGAATTAACAATCAGAATTGAGTATGCAAGCAATCTTTCACGTGAACTTGTTATATGATGTCATTGATGATGTCATCTAGATGATGTCATCATGACAACATGTCTTGATTAGCTCCGCACCGAACCGAGACTCGATACAAGACGAAGACGACAGATGTGTGCACCAACATTCCGACTTCAACAACTTCACACGAATCAATCGATCTCAGATCCGATCGATCAATCAACCAACCGATTGATCGGTTAATTTGAGATTTCAAACCCTAGAAACCTGTATATTCCAGATCTCGAAGAACTGGAGTCCGTACAGGAGAATCCTCATCAGTCGTTGTGGGGGGCGGCGGATTGCGGTGGTGGCCTGTGGTGGTGGTGATGTATATTCCAGATCTTCAAATCCTAAAACCTTCCGATTTCATCACTGCACTCATTCTTCTTCTTCAAAGGGATGAAAATTTTGGATTTTTAGGGTTTTCTGGTTAGGTTAGAGAGAGGGAGAGAAAGAGGGATTAAAAATTTGGATTTGTGGTGGTGGTGGCAGATCGGTGGTGGTGGTGGCGGTGGCGGTGACAGTGGCGGTGGCAGGTGGGTTGTGGGTTTTTTAGAGAGAGAAAGTGTAGAGAGAGGAGAGAGAGTAAGGCGGTGGTGGCGGTGTTGGGTAGGTGGCGGTGTGGTTAGGTGGTGGTGGCGGAAGGTGTGTGGTAGTGGTAGGGTGGGTGGTGGTGGTGAGAAGAACTAGAGAGAGAGAGCTAAGGGAGAGAGAGAGAGAAAGAGAGTACAGATTGATCTGTATATGTGTTTAATATAACAAATCTTTTTTTTATTTATTAAATAAAGAGTAATAAATCATTAAATAGATTTTAATATATTAATTAGGGTAAAATGTCTAAAATACCCTCATGTAGGATCCATCTGATCAGATTTAACTATAAAAACTAACTCAGTTAGGGCTAAAGGACATAACACGCAAGGGTTTGCAAACATTAAGGATGTTTTCTGAGGTTATTAAAGACAAAGGACATACTTTGATATATTAGACATACATAAAGGACGAACTTTGTAATTTACTCATGTATAAATGATAAATACTATTAGTTAATTTTATTTTAAGTTTCGTAAAATTTATTTGATACCAAACTAAACAAAACATTCAAATATAATTAATTCAAATAAATAATATTATAAATGAAAAGGAGATTAAACTAAATAATAATTATCCATAAGATATACTAATAATATTTAGTAGGAGGGTTATCTATGATATAAGATATTAAATTAAATAATATTTAGTAGAAAGATTATTTATAATTAATTAGAAGAGATTAAATTAAAATAATATTTATCTATAAGAGATTGACTAATATGATGACAAGTGTCCCTAAGGTGGTTTCTTTTATTATATAGATAGATTATGGTTAACTTATTATAGATCATTTCATAGAAAATTACTCTCAGTTGGAATAATCTATCTACTATAATAAAAGAAATTAACTTTTGAACGCGTGTCATTCATTGAAGTTATCCTCAAATCTATACTTATCTTATATTAACTAAGGGCTTGTTTGGCTAAGCTTTTCAAAACTACTTATTTGCTTATTTGCTTTTCAGAAAAGCAAATAAGCAAATAAGCAAATAAGTAGTTTTGAAAAGCTTAGCCAAACAGCCCCTAAATAAGTAATAAATTAATATTAAATTATATCATATTTTAATAAAATATTATCCTCAAATCTAAATTGTTAATTTAAATATATTTTTAAAACAAATACCTCTCTTTCCTACATATCTTATATTAAATATATAAATAATAAATTAATATTAAATGTTATCCTAATTTATTACAAATTTAACTTTTTTATTATTTGGTATAAAAAAATTTATTTATTCAACTCGAGTAAAACACGGTGTTTTTAAAAATATAATTTTTTTATTATTTACTATACAAAGTTACATTTATATGACCCGTGTAATACACGAAGTTTTTAAAGATATAACTTTTTATCATTTGCTATGTAAAATTAGATTTATTCAACACGTGTAATATACGGGGTTTTTTAAGGATATAATTTTTTTTATTATTTGGTAGATTTTTCAACCCGACTATCCACGGGTTTTTTAAAGATACGACGTTTTTAGTATTTAATAAACAAAATTACATTTATTTAATCTGTGTAATACACATGGTTTTTAAAGATATAACTCTTTTTAGATCTATTTAATACTTGTAATATACGAGGTTTTTAAGGATGTAATTTTTTATTATTTGATAGATTTATTCAATCCGATTATACAAGGGTTTTTTAAAGATACGACATTTTTAGTATTTAGTATACAAAATTACATTTATTTAATCTGTGTAATGCACATGGTTTTTAAAGATAAAACTTTTTTATTATTTGATATATAAAATTACATTTATTTAATCCGTACAATATACGGGGTTCACAAATATATAACTTTTTTATTATTTAATATATAACATTACATTTACTCAACCCGTGTAATACACGGGGTTCTAACCTAGTTATCTTTAAACCAATTATTAACAAAAAAATAATATTAAAGTTAATTTAAACTAATAATACATAACTATTCAATGTTACCATAACCACGAATCATGCGAGACTGCCAATACGTGTCGTTATTTTACCATGAGAAGTTAAAAGAAAAAAGATAAAATCTCTAAAATATTAAATGACTTATCAATTATATTTAATTAATCTTGAGTAAATTGCCAAAATCATCCCTGAGGTTTGGGCATGTTTGCCAATTTCATCTAAAATAATTTTTTTTACTATATTGCCCTTCACTTTTGGGATACTTTTGTCATTTTCATCCAAACGTCTAACTTTTTTTTTGTGCCAAAATCGTCCCTGAGATTTGAGATTTTTTTTTTTCATTTTCATCCAAATATTTGACAGAATAAAGAAAGCAAATTAGACTTTTGGATGAAAATAACAAAAAATACTAAAAGTGAAGGACTATTTAGTAGAAAAAAATTGTTTTGGATGAAACTGACAAATATGTCCAAACCTCATGGACGATTTTGTGTAAGATTAAATATATTTTATGTTATATTTAATCTAGTAGCCATTATAATCATTTATATTATATGGATCAAAATATATAACAATCCTATTAAATAATTAGTTGGTAATTGTTGATGGGCCTAATTACCCTTATTAACTAATTAGGGTTTCCTCTTGGGTGCATATATAAGGAGACTTATGTTGAGGTTCTAGGGTTAGACACATAACCTAATAATCATAACATCAATATCGACCTCCATCTCCATAGCCGAACTCCCTTATTCGGTTTTCATAATCACCATCATTAGATTGCACCCTAAGGAGGAACCAGACCAAGCTGACAATCATGTCAAACACTATTGCTGCGTCTCCATCTGGATTCTCTGCTGGCCTGTGCTGATGCAATCAAAGATATGTTTTCATGTTTTCCATTATGTTTAAACAGAACTGATCAACATGTGGTATCAGAGCATATGTTGATTAGTCAGTTCTGTTTTCGTATCCATCAATTCTGGGATAGAAATCTGGAAAACGGAATTTTGATAACTTAATAAACCTAACAGCCGGTTTCGAGTCATAAAGATCCACTCGAGATCACTGTTTCGAGGAAAAGAATTTGTTTTAAATATCTCGAAATCAAAACGTGTAAGCTTATTACCGAAATCTGTTTAGAAAACCCTTAAAATTTAGGTTTCGGGTTTCCAGAATTTATGTTTTATTGTTAGGGTTCATAATATGTTCTTAGGAAAATTCGAAAATTCCTTTATGTTTTGGAATGTAATTAGGATTGATGAGTGTTTTTCCTGTTTGATCTCATTTTATCTTCTAAGTTTATTCAAAAACTGTTAATTGATAATCAGATAAAATTTTCGAAATATTTTGACAAAATTAGATCATCATTAAAACAGGAAATCATATCTCAAAATCCCTTAGAATTCGAATTTTCAGTTATGCTTTTACATTAACAGCTGTAGCAGTGGACTCGAGACCATCAGGTTTCGACTCGAGACCAAGATCTCGACTCGAGACCACAAGGCCTCAACTCAAAATCATAAGTGTTCTCAAATGTTTACAACTCGAGACAACGATTTCGACTCGAGACCATAAGGTTTCGACTCGAGACCACTGAGGTTTCGACTAAGGGCTTCAATCTTCACAACTCGAGACCATGGTTGCGACTCGAGACCTCATCAAGGAGTCGAGATCTCATAAAACATGGAGTCGAGACCATGATTACGACTCGAGACACTGAGGTTGCGACTCGAGACCTTAATGAGTCGAGACCTCATAATGTTACAAGATGAGTCGAGACTGGACTCGAGATATCGCTCGAGACCTCATAACTGAGTCGAGATCTCACTCGAAACCTCATTATTTTAGGCTGTTTAATGTGAACTAAGATTTAGCTCGGGGCTCCGCCCCGAACCCGTGCTAACAGGTGGTTTGCTATTAAATGATTGGTTTTGTAAATACTTAGTTAATTAATAAGGATCAAATAATGTTTCACAAAACCAAAATGGCTTAAGTTGAATGAGCTTCTGATGTATCACTTCTGGCCAAAGCTGATTTGATGCATCTACTTATCGTTAAAGTATTACGAAAGCTATGTTAAGTGTGCATCGTAAACATGAATGTCTTAATATCTGGCCAAAGCTGATTTAATTCCTTCATAGATGGCATACTTAACGAGTGCATAACTAAAGTGATTGTTTCAATTCTGGCCAAAGCTGATTTGTCACAAATACTTTGCACACATGCTTACATGATTACACTTCTGGCCAAAGCTGATTTGTCTTCGTTTAAGTAGAACTCTAAATAAGTCTATTATTTTGATGTTAGTAATAGACATATCACAACCTCTTCACATAATGATCCTTAGATTAATGATCCTTTATTTTTATTTTATGATCATTTCGTCTGCCTTATTTCTTAGTACCCATAATTTTACTCACTATAATTTTCTTCTATAAATCTATATCTCATCCACTCTGATTATTAAGCCTAAAATGTTTTGCTTTATTTAAAGTTTCTATAAGAATTAGCTCTTAAATTAAATCATTGATTATCTCTTAAGACACGATAATCCTATTGCTCTCTTCTGATAAAGATTACTACAGAAGAAAAGTAGAGCATGATTAATAGGACAAATCGAACACGATGTCTCTTATGATAATCAAGAACTCTCTAACATAAGTGTTGTCACTAAAAAGTTATTCCAGATTAAGTCTTTCCTAAGACTAATCTATTATTGTGGAATAACCATAAGAGCTCCTAAGATGCATGCCTTCATTTAAAATTCTAAAATATAAAGTTAAGTGGTATATGTGAATACATTATAATGTACAATACCATGACCCATAAAGTTAAGGGCTTACACATGGAAATAAGTACATTTTTCCAGTACATTACATACTAAGATTTTCACTTGTACAATTTGATGCCTTATAGATCAACTATAACACTCAAAAGTACCAAAGTATAACGAGTGTGTTGACAAGCAACATATGTACAAAGAAATAAATATTTGAAGCTGGAAAATAAGTTGTTACTCACCTTACAACCACTTAAACTTTAAAAGAGGATTGTTCTAAGGTCCATAGACAAAATATAAGTACAAAATCCCAACTCTAAGGTTCTTCAAGGGAAAATCTCACTGCATAATTATGCCATTAGACTAGGCATAAGCAACGAGACTATTCATTATTCAGAAGAACGGTTGGATAAGCTAATTAGTTAGTCACTTACTAATGATATCTAAGTCTGATAATTTTAATATTCCTATTAACACATGATTAGTTGACTCTAGTTTTAAACGTTTCCTTACCAGAAGTCAACAAATAAACAACATGAGAGTTAGTGAAAAAATTAAATGTCAAGACTATAAGAAACATAATAAGCAATCTTCTAACAACGATTTTCGATACCTTATATATTCTGAAGATTAATCAGAATATAGTAACATAATTAAGCAATGTTATGAATGTTGTGAGGTTTGCATAGTCAACATAAAGTCACACTTACCTTAAACTCTCATTTTATTTGTTCCAAATATCTGGATTGAAACATTACTAAGATAAAACTAGATGATACCTAACACTTTCACAACTTTTGTCATCATGCAAATGAGAATTTGACAAAAGGAAAAAAGAGACTTATAAATTTCATCCATTATAACCGAAATTCATGAGAAATCATGACATGGTTAATGAGGATGATTTTTTTTAACTAATCTCATTCTAAGTGATTTTAAATCATGACGTTATAGCCCTAAATATTACTTGGCTTAAGGAATAAGTATGAGTCCATCATAAGTCATTCATTGACATTCGTGGAACTTATTCCAAATGGAATATTCAGACATAATTCATTTATCATTTAACAGACTATCAACTTGTATCTAAATTTTGTCGCATATGGCTCACGGTCTTAGAAGAAATCTATTCATATATATATACTTAATAAGATTTCTATTAAATATGTCCCTAAAGTTTCTTATGATATCTGGACATTAAAGAAATCAAATAAAGTCTAACGTATATGTGATAGGTTCCCACGTCACGTAGCTCATTGAAACTTCTCTTGTAGCATTCTAGAGATATTAAAGATCAGTGGGAGCATTAAGTGTCTTAATAATAACTTGCAATAGTTGCAAGAGGTGGGGAGTGAAAACTTTATATTACTTCAATTTACACCTCTTGTACAAGACACCGCTCCATCACGACACTGTTCCATCAAAAACTTGTCTCCTTAAAATCTAATGCTACTCTTACAAAAGTTTCATTGTTGCTTAATTGTGGATACCCTTAGATTTCTTACCTAAACTAACATACTCCTCAACAAGAGAAACTACAAAGACTGATGTCATTAACTTGTTTCTCTATTAGAATTTTTTGGTCGTTAAATCTTGACCCTAAGTATGCTGAGTTCCTAAAGATTTCTAAGGTCAGTGGGAGCAGTCAAAGTCCTTATCATGACTTGCAAGGAATACAAGAGGCGGGGGAAGAGTGTCATTAAATTTCACTCCGAATTTAACTCCGATTACACCTCTTGTACACCATACTGCACCAACTCTTACAGACTTAGAATCCTGAAAATGATAGCAACCTAACCAAGAGCTAATCCATAAAACTGAAACTTCCAATGAACCCAATAATCAACTCAGGAGGTCATCTAGGTTTAAAAGCCTACTAACTTTGATGATTACGTAACCTCCCTAACTGAAGTTGAAATGGATTTTGGAAAAGTTTACTGGTCCTATCTCTTCAAATTAAGCTATTAGTGTCAATCAATCTTCTAAATGGAATAAAACAGTTTTCTAGTAAAACTGATTTTATGTGTTCGTATAACGTTTGGGATTTGATTGAGTTACCTAAGAGTGTTCATAACTAAACCAAATCCTGATATATAAACGTTAAGACACTAAGAAGCATGATTGATTGTCAAAGGTTATACTTAGGAAGAGATAAATTATCAAAGATTTCTTTGAGGATCATCACTGTTCTAGTAGCTTATAATAGTTTAAAGCTACATTAGATGAACATTAAAAAAAAATTCCTTAACAAATGGCTGACATATTTACATGTTCATAAAACTACCTGAAAGTTCCAAACTGAAGGTTAAAGAACACTTTGTTTGTAAGCCAATAAAATCCATGTATGGGTCAATGCAAACATCATAATGTGATGGAATCTTAACGTAATTATTTTCATCAACAATCAAGTGGATTAATGTACCTACCTCAAAATGAGTGGGAGCAACTAAATTAAACTTGTCTATGTAGATGATATTCTTTTGACAAGTATATGTTACATAAGTCAAAGCATTGTTAATACAAACTTTGATATAATAGATCTCGGATATATCTCTTACGTGATTGATATCATAACATACCGAGATAGACCCAATGGGACATTAGTTTCGTTCCATAAGTTTAACCTTAAATGGGTCCTTACATATGTAACAAACAATATTGCTCTCCTTTAGAGGATAATAGGATAAATGAGATTATTTCCTTACGCTTCATTAATTAGAAGCCTTATGTAAGTTCAAGTCTATACTCATTTAGATATTACTCACACTACAACACACTAGATATGTCTAGATTAATGTGAAGCATCTAATAGAGTATGATAATATCTTTAAAAGAAACGAGAGGCTATAACTTAAAGAAAAGTGCGAACTCAAACCGGTTGATTATTGTAACTTTGTGATATTCAAAGATGACAAAAAAAATGTAATTTCGGGTATATCTTTATGTCAGCAGACAAAACCTATCTCATGGAGGAGTCATAATGCACTGATATTAACAACCTAAGTTATAACGACATAATATAGTCACTAAATGTTGTTGGAAATTTATCAGTGGACTCATAAGTTTATTAACTCCATATAATTAATGTTTTGAAGACTTAGTGTGATAAAGTCAGCTACCATGACTCCTTGAACAGTAACAGTTCAAGAGGTGCTGCATTAAATTTCGATACGCAATTAATTATTCGTTTATGAATGAATTAAGGAAACTAAGTTTTGTATCGAATACATTCATGATATGCTTAAGGATCCAATAACTGAAGGGCTATTACTCATAAGTCTTATTAAGAGAGCTCATAAACGAGTATTAATTAATGGTCGTGCGCAATTGCATATCGTACTATGAATGACTAAGTATTAGTTAATTTTCCTCATCAGTTTGATTTTGTATGTCTCTAAGAATATGTCAAGTCGACATAATGGCATATAGACAAATAAAGTTACAAATCAAACAAAGGGCTTATGCGTATTTTGATCATGACGATTAGGTTTTAAATTAAGGCTATAGTATGACTAATGGGGGTCCTGAGTCGCATAATGATTCAACGGCTGTATTTCTCTGCTATAGTACTTGTTTAAGGCTAAAATGAGTGTTAACTCCTGATCAGGCTTATCTAATACTCATAGTAAATGATTACTCGGCTAAGTGGGAGAATGTAAGATTAAATATATTTTATGTTATATTTAATCTAGTAGCCATTATAATCATTTATATTATATGGATCAAAATATATAACAATCCTATTAAATAATTAGTTGGTAATTGTTGATGGGCCTAATTACCCTTATTAACTAATTAAGGTTTCCTCTTTGGTGCATATATAAGGAGACTTATGTTGAGGTTCTAGGGTTAGACACATAACCTAATAATCATAACATCAATATCGACCTCCATCTCCATAGCCGAACTCCCTTATTCGGTTTTCATAATCACCATCATTAGATTGCACCCTAAGGAGGAACCAGACCAAGCTGACAATCATGTCAAACACTATTGCTGCGTCTCCATCTGGATTCTCTGCTGGCCTGTGCTGATGCAATCAAATGTATGTTTTCATGTTTTCCATTATGTTTAAACAGAACTGATCAACATTTTGGCAATTTACTCGTTAATCATTCTCTCATGATCTCATCTATCTTCATTGTAGCGAGTTTCGTATACATGTGTAGATCAAAGAATTCTAAGTAATTCTATACATGTGTAGATGTTTATAATATATGGGTTTATATAAATTTATCTATAAATACACATATATCAATCCAAGTATATTCATATAACAACCATAATTTTTAATACTAATAAATGTTAGGGGCTGTTTGTTTACTTTTTAATGGGGCTCTTAATGGTTCAGACCTCAGACTGGTTCAACACTTAATGGTTCAGACTGTTTGTTTCGTGAGCAAATGTCTAAATGGTTTAGACATTTGCCTCTGAATGATTAAGTATTATACTAAGTCTGAATGGTTAAGACCTCTAATCTGAATTGATCAGACATTTGTCTCTGAACAGTTAAACATTATACTGGCTCTTAATGGTTCAGACCTTTTACTGATTCAACACTTAATGGTTCAGACCTCTTACTGGTTCAGCACTTAATCATTCAGAAGTTGGCAAACAACCCCTTAGTCTTAAATATACACACAAATAAATGAAATATAGCTCAAATATAATCTTTTTCATTTTCTATTACTATATATTATTACTATATATTAATATTAGAACTGAAATGAATAGTGATTTAAAAATTACTATATATTAATATATAGTTTTTTTAATACTTTTATTATTTAATATTATAATAATAATAATAATAATAGTTATTTTCTTTCATTTTTAAGTTTAATCCTTTTTTTTAATATCAGGGGTTGGGATAAGTTTGGTGTCAACCGGTATCGAACCAGTATTGGTATCAAAATATCGGGACGGTCCTGTTCGGTATCAGTACATGAAGGTACAAACCGGCACAAATACAGAAAACACGAAAAGTTGGTGTCGAATTGATATTGGAAATATTTTGGTTCGGGAAATCCAGTGCTGCTACTGGTACCATTTGCTCATCCCTGATCACGGTTACCGTACAACAACGGTATCGTACAACTTTTTTTTATTGATTTTGTTCAACTTTTAATTTTTTTCTTTTTTTAGTTTCAGGGGTAGGGATGAGCTCGGTGCCAACCGATACAGAATCGGTACTGATACCGAAAATACCGGTTACGGTACCGGTATATGAAGGTAAAAAACGGTAGTGAACCGGTACCAGGAACGCCAAAAGTCGGTACCGAATTGGTACTTAAGATCTTTCGGTTCGGCAAATTTGGTACCAGTACCCAGAACAATTTGCTCATCTCTGACCACGGGTTTCATACGAACAACATCATAACCATACAACTTTTTTGGTTGATTTTCTTTCGGTTATCTTTTAGTGTTTTTTTCTACATTTTTTTTTTATTCTTGTCAGCAGTTTCGTTCGCAACACGCTCGTAGTGATTTCAAAATACATGTAAACACAGATTAAATAACAAAAGAAATTCGCCGCAACGCGGCAAACTTCTTTAAACATAGTTATATATATAGTTTTCGAACGATGATGAATAGTAATTTCAATTTTAAAATAATATATAGTTTTTTAATATTTTATTATAGTAATATATTTTTTAATATTTATTTTTAACTTTTAATATATTTTAATTTTTTTCTATTTACTTTTAGCTTTTAACGTATTTTTATTTTTCCTTTTCTAAAACCATATTTTCTTTATCATTTATTTTGTTTTCCATAATATTTTCTTCTTTTTTTTTTTTTTTTTGAATTTACATTTACTTTATCAATTAATTTGATATTTCTTTAATAAGTTATGTTTGTTAATTTTTTTTAAACAACTTAAGTACGTAGTTGAGCTTACTTTTTACCCTCGATTAATATAAGTTTTATTAAAAACGAATTTATATTAAAAAATAAAGTATTTATTTGCTATCGTAAAATGATATGATGATAAACTGAACCGATTCTAACGGTTTGGCTTTCTAAACAACATTCTACATTTTCAAATAACGTATTATCATTTGCTCCGTTTCGCCGCAACGCGCGACTGAAAAAAAACCTAGTTTTCTTAGTTGTTGCTAAAGTTGGGCTTTAAATGTGTGGGCCATGCAAAATTAATAGTGAAAAAATAAAGAGTAAAGTACACGGACGGATGGTTCCTATGGTTTATCAAAATTTTGGATTTAGTCCTTAGCTTTTTAAAAGTACAAGGAAGGTCCCTGGGGTTTGAACATTGTAACACATTTAGTCCCCAGCCAACAAATCTAAAGGTTTCAACAGGTCCAAGTTAGGGACTAATGTGTTACAAAGTGCAAACCACAGGGACCATCCATATACTTTTGGCAAAGTTGGGGACTAAATGCGTTACAAAGTGCAAACCACCGAGAGCATCTGTGTACTTTTGGAAAGCTAGGGACCAAATCCAAAATTTAGGTAAATCGTAGGGACCATCCATGTACTTTACTCAAAAATAAATATACAAGGTTAAAGCTCCTAGAATTATCAATTATATATCACTACCACATACATCCTGAATTCCAAAAACAAAAATAACACGTGTAGACACGTGTTATATGGAAGCATACATACGAATACAAAGTGGATGGGGTTTTAAATTCAACAGATATCTTAGAAAAAGTTCTATTGCCAATCTTCATCGTCTTGGCTAATATTTTAAAATGTCATGTAGTGAGCCATATGGATTTTGATTCGGTTATTTTCGGTTTTGGAGATATGGTTAACCGTAACAGAACCACAGTTTTCCGTTATCAAAAGATCAAAAACCGAACCGTCAGTTATTGTTTCGGTTAATTCAATTACAATTCGGTTGATAACGCGGATCTTGCTCTCTTGATCATTTTTATTAACTATAATCATTGTAGGCGCTTTGTGTGTAGAAGACATGTCTGCTTCTGTTATTTCTGTTAATTCATCATTTTCTGTCTGTTAATAATCTTGACTACTTTATGTGCCTAAGGGTGGTTTGAAATGATTTCTTGCAGGTCGTGTATGACAAACTGAAGAGAAGAAGTAGAGGTTTTGCTTTCGTAAAGATGTCATCGGTCCAAGAAGCCGAAGCAGCTGCAAAGAAGTTTGATGGCTATGTAAGTTCTTTGATGGAATAACACCAAAGGCAAAAAATGTAGCATACCAACACAGTGTTATAGTTCGCTTTGCACACAAGTTACTCTAAGATGCATAGTTGTCAATAGCGGCTATAGCGATTGCTATAGCGTGCTATGTAGCTAAGCGATGCAGTGTTGCTATTAGGGTTGCAGCAACTGATAGCGAAAATAGCGACAATTAATTTTTTTTGATATAAATAGCAATTAGATATAGCTATAAAATAGCTGGATTATATGTTTTTGTTAAATATACATATAAAATAACATATATACCAGGATATTTTGATATGATATACATATAAAAATTTTCAAAATTCTTTTTCAACAAACGTAGGCGTGTTTACATTCTAATGGATTTTAATTCCTTCATGTTTAACAACCAAACATGGCATATAATGGAAATTTAGGTTCAAAGAAAAAAAATACATGAACCGAACACACGTAGTACATTCATCACAAAGTACATCGTCGAAATCAATAATTTCTCGCTGCGTAAGCCAAGTATATCGACATTAGAACCTAACATACAATATGTGGTTCTACGTTTAACAAGTAAAGTAAAACATTTAAAAATTCGGTCACACAACGCAAGTTTTAAAAACATTCTTCACTATGTAGTTGGCGCGCTAACTACTCTTCAAGTTTTCACACATCTTTCTGGCAAATTTGTTACGTTGCTGCTAATTATTTTATCTTGCTTTCTTGATAGTAATCCAGTTTTGTGAGTTTACAACATCTGCATCATTTCATATTTTGAATGCTAATAATATTTTTGTGGTGTAACAAACGACACGTTTGAGTTTTTGCAATTTGGATATTTATTTATTTGTTCGTGCTAATTATTATAACTAGTTCGGTTTTTAACCGGTTTTTCCGGTTGATTAACCAGATTTTTCCGGTTAATTAAGTGTGGTTTTTGCTATTTTTTTATTTTTCGGTTGACCAGTAAATCGGTTAAAAACTGGTTTAAAATACCGGTTGCCTCTAGAAATTTCCTAACCGGTTATGAACATAAGGTTAAAAAAACTATTAATCGGTTATTAACCGGTTACGGTTTCAGTTAATAACCAGTCATTTTGTGCACCTTTAGCTCACATATATTTATCCAATAGCATTATTATGAGCCCATTTGCACACCCTTTAAATGGGCCTTATACAGATATGTGTATGCTTGCTACTTGCTAGGTTATAGTGTTACACACTTTAAGTGAGTGACTGTGTGGTGGAACTTTATAGTTCTCTCAATAAATCATCACTCATCAAACCTTCTGGCCCATAACCAAGTGTTTGGTTCGTATGTGTGTCGCGACATGAATAAAGTTGATCATGAAAGCTTGTCTAAAAATGGCAAGAAATGGTATCCTTGTTGGATCATCTCTGGGCCCGGTCCGGCCTGATTGTTGCGAGATTATGTACTTATCTTTTGAGGTTTCTGTAATCATTGTATGGTTGTGTACTAGTGGGCTTTAAGGTGAGAATTGTGTCATACTCACCTAGTGGTGTGAGTCATTCTACATATTTAGCACTTGATGATGATGATGATGGACACTACTTTTTTATACGTTTACAACATGAAAAACATGTTTAAACAAGTTTAATAACAATGTTTTTAGAACATAAAACTTCAAACACTTTCCAAGCTTCCCTTGAAATAATCTAAGAATCTTTAATTGCTTACTGTCCGAGAGTTATGACTTATGACGCTTCAAAGTTAGGTTTATTTCTAGCCTTTTTGTCGTACTATTACTATTCCATCAAGGGCGGAGGATAATGGAGGCCCGCCAATTTTTTCACGCGTAGTGTTATTATACTAAAGATTTCCGAAAAAATTGTTTTTAGTGTAAAATATTGGATTTTTAAGACTCCGGCATCCCCCGAGTTTCCGTTCAAGCTCCGCCACTGTATTCCATGAATTAGTTAACCCAAAACGAGCACGTAGGCGGAATAGCTCAATACTTACCCCCTCTCTTTAACAAGACACTTTTGAGTAATTTGTTGCTTCAAATTACACATATTTCATTAATTAGGCAATGATTACTCCATTTAAGTTGGGAAGCATGCTTACTAATAGCTTGTTTTTGGTCATATTTTAAATAATAATTTCTATCTGCTTTTTGCAAGTAGTTTGAATTATGGCAAAAGATTCAAAGAATTGTGGCCTAAATGATTCCTTTTACCTTTGTTAACTTTGAATTGAAGCCAAAGGGTGGTTATTTTATAGTTATGCCCTATGTAAGGCATGATGTCATACATGTGAGACAGAATTGACTTATAGAGACTTGATCATAGTGTTTAGGTTGCATTATTCAGTTCAAATCATTCTTTTACTACATGAGGAAAAAGGGTTACACACTTGAACTCATCTCATAAACATTCTTTATATGGATTAGTTTGTAGTTATAATTGATGCCTACTTCTTTTCCCCTAATCCTTTTATTTGATCGTGAATGCTTCCACCATGTTTTGGTTCGTCTTCAATAAGATTATGAAGTCGAGTTATGCTGTCCCACTTTATATGTCTCTTCTTTGTCCCATATGTATTACATGGTTGAACAATATAACAAATACTACACATTATTATACAGTACAATGATACGATACATGTGTAAATATCTATATCTATACTATATAATAAAAAATCAATTTGAGGACACGTGAAGCTTTATAAGGTGATCTCTATGAAGTTTTCCTGCCTTGAGGACACATGACGCTTTATAAGATGATCTCTATGAAGTTTTTGTGCCTAAAATGTAAATGGTAATTTCTCATTATCTTATAATAATATAAGTCACTTAAAATTTGAATTTAACTTCATTATCTGATAATAATATAAGTCACTTAAAATTTGAATTTAACTAGTCTGACCAATTCAGTGCGGACCCGATAAGACAACGTAGTCTGGGCATATCTTGGCTAGGGCTGCCGTTTAAACGGTGTGACATTGGGTCACTAAAAAGGAAAGTCACCGTTAAAAAAAAACTACTTTTATAATTAAATAGGGGTTTCGATAATATTTAGAAGTCATTTAAAAGTCAAACAAAAAGCCATATATGATATTTTGTTTTATGTAAATGAAATAAACTTAACTTTAGTTTATGAAACCTTTGAACATTCATAAAAAGACATTTCTATGTTCTTTTTAAGTTCTATAATATTTTATATTATGTTTTTATATAATAAATAAATATATAATTATAGGTTATATTATAAAATCTATAAAATTAAAAATAAAATGTGACATACATAATAGCTATAAGAAGCAAACTTATATAAAAATTATGTTATCCTATTTTCTAATAAAGATTTTTAATTAAAAAACAAAGTAAAATGTAATAATTTATGTATTACACAAGTTTCTAACATAATAATAAATAAAAACAAAGTAAAATGTTATAATAAGTCAGAGTTCATTTTTTTTTTCCAAAAAACATATCTTGATGACTATGTGTGTTAACCATTATATTATATTTAGTCAAGCCGTGCAATACATATGTTTATTCAACTCGTGCAATACACGAGTTTTAGAGACGTGACTTTTTATTACTTAGTATGTAAATTATTATTATTATTATTCAATCCGTGTAATCAAGGGCGGAACCACAAGGGGGTCCAGAGGATCCGCTGACCCTCCGGCCGGCCAAATTTATATATTAACCTATATATGCAACGAATACACTTTTTGGTAGTTTTGACACTTTGACCCCTCAAAATGTATCTTGTACAACTGTTAAAAGTGAAGAAATGAGTGAAAAATAGCACACTTGGGAACTCCGGCGGCTGGTGACGAGATCTGTAAATTAGCGGTGGAGAAAGTGAAAGGAGAAAGATAACAAGTGGTCTTATTAATAAAAGAATAAATAATATTTTAATAGATATGTACTATACATTTGACAGTGACACTTCCGTATTCCTCTTAGACCATGTGTAGTGGAAGGGGAAGATAATGCCCCCACCCTAGGGCATTTCACGTCATGTGGCGGTCCAGTCAGCAAAGGGGCATTATTGGGCGTTTTCTAAAATGGGTGTAGTGGGGATGGGGCATTAAATAAAATAAAGAAAAAACACCTAAAAATCTGATTGGATAACAAAAAGGGAGATGAAAGATGATTGGACAAGGAGAAGGGGGCAAGGCGTTCTTAAAACCACGCCAAGGGGGCTTTTTTTGAATTTAAAAAAAAACGCCCTATGTAATGGGGGCAAGGCGTTTTTGGGCGTTTTTTGATTTTTTTTTTTTTTTTAAAACCGCCCCACTACGGGTGGTCTTAGTCAAAATGACAACCCATTTTTACTCATTTGTTGGTTTAACAAATAATAAATAAAAAGAGTACTGATTTTAGTTTAGTTTATGCCTTTCTATTATTTAATTATATGCTTTCATTAATCTATCAGTTAGTTGGATTAAGAGTTTTTACTTTCTATTAATTTTTCCACAATTTTCTTATTTTGAATCAAGAAATATATAACCAGATAATATTTTTTCATTGCTAAAATTTTTAATAAAAACTTTATAGTCGTTAGAAAAAAGTAAAAGATTATAAAAAAGTCAAAACATATGGCCAAGAAGGGCATCTTATTAAATAACAATAGCTAGAATGATAAAAAAAAGTTTGAAAACTAAAGAGCTGACTTAAAATATTTTATTTTGACCCCCCAGTTGAAAAGCTCTAGTTCCGCCACTGCATGTAATATACAAGGTTTTAATCTATAGTATAATATAACATACCGAGGTAAAGCATTGAAGTGTGAAAGAATCAAGAGGTAACCCATTTTGAGTGATAACATAGCGAGTTCAAGCATTGAAGTGTGAAAAGAATCAAGAGGTAACCCATTTTGAGGAAGGAACCATAAAACCACAATAGCAATGATTATTCTTTAGTCTACACCTTATTCTATTTTTTCTTTTCGGTTTATTCATCCTTCTTCATTGCAACGGGACCCACAAAATGAAACTAAAGAAAAGATGTGCATATTTATATATCCACGTGACAGAACACCATTTAGCAAAAAGTGATTTGCTTTGCACACTAAATGATATGAAATCACTCAAAAAATGGTTAGTGATTTCTAATCATTTCATTGTAGGATCAAGTTAGTGGTTTCTTGATAGACTTTCCATGAATAAGAACCAAATTGGAGATACACTTGCTATTTTTTCACATTTTCATTCAAGAAATATACACACATATTTGTATATCGTATTATATATAGTACAATAAACCAACCAACCATTCTCTTTAAATCTCATCTATAACAAAGCTATTGGTAAAACCTAGGCAAACCATACCTCAGACTCTTAGATAATAGAAAGACCGCTTTAAGAGAGACCCATAACTCCAAAACCAAAGCCCTATATGGTCATGAAAAGAATATTAGAGACTTATAGTTCTATAATGACATCTAAAACAAAATAAATCAAGAAATAACTAAACTACATTATTAGCAAGCTACCATATAGACACGAAGACAAGATGAAGGCATTATGCAAATGCCACAAAAAAAATATATATAGGTAAAGGCGTAAAGCTAAGTCACTTTGTGTGAAGAAATAAGCGATTAGCTATGTCATTGTGGAGTGGAATTTGGTAAAAGTAAGTAGGAGAATAAATAATATTCATTCTTAATTCAAAATAGCAAATTAAATAACACATGCAAGTGTGGAGTTTGTAATATTTGTACCATAAAATATTATTATCAGTAGCGTCCAGAGCGGAGATAGTGTACAAGCAGGGGTAGCACAACTTATTTCGTAACATCGTCTTCGTAATGTAAAAATACCTCTCAACTCCATCTATGTAGTGTAAAATTTTTATTTTCGGTTTTATACAAAGGATATCCCTCATCCTCAAAAAAAAAAAAAATTGAAATACCTCTGATTTTTTTGGACAGTCTGAATTTTTTGGTCAGATCCGCCACTAGTAGTGTTGGTAGTGTCAATTTCTTAGATTTGATGAATTTGATAACGTCGGCCAATGAATTACCTTTCCTTAAAAAATATGTATTTTTACAGATCAGAATTTGACTTCCAATTAGAATTATTTTCCTTTATTTCACTTCGAACTATTTATAAAATAAATCCTAATTTTTAACTTCTCTTTTTCTTTTTCTTTTTTTTTTTTGAGTTAAATGATTGGTTGGTCCCTGTGGTTTTCAAAAATTGCAGACTTGGTCCCAGTGGTTTACTAATTACACACGTGGTCCCAGTGGTTTTCAAAAATGCACTCGGTTGGTCCTCAGCCCTAACATCAGTTAAATTTCTCAGTTAACTATGTGTAAAATGACTATATTACCCCTGAAAGCCCAATCATCTTCTTCAACCTCTAAACCACCACAGTCACCATCTGAACCATCTCTGACCAAACCAGCCTGCAGCCACCAACAGCTACCATCTCTGAACCACCACAGTCACCATCTAAACCACCACCATCATCATCTTTCTCCGCCGTCAACGCATCTATCGTTGCCACCACCGTCATCAACAACCATCATCAAAACCCAACAACCATTCATCACCATCATCATCTTCATCAACCCACCACCACCACCTCCATACACAACCACAATCCACCCCACCATACAACAACAAACAAACACAACCACAATCCACCCCACCATACAAACCGACTGCTTCAAACTAACAACAAACACAACCACAATCCACCCCACCATACAAACCGCCCAATAATCATTCATCCCATGAATCAACCCCCACGAGATCGAATACCCAACAATAATCCCCGACAAATGCCTCAAAAAACTCGCTTGCGGCACAATAATCGATGTAAAACGCACCTGATCTGGGAATTGGAGTGATTGATAAAACGCACCTGATCTGGGTTAAACCACCAACGATTTGTGCATCCAAACCCTAGATCTGGGTTAAACCACCGCCTGTGCCTCCACCGCCGCCGCCGTGAGCGACGGCGCTACCTCCGTTCCACCATCTTCTCCGATCTCTTCTCTCTCTTGTCGTCTCTCTGTTCTATCTTCGCTTCTGATCTCCGTCGCCGGAAAAGAACGAGAGACAGAGATGGGGTGTGGGTTTGTGATGAAGATGATGGTGATGAAGATGACTTGGTGATGAAGATGACCTGGTGATGAAGATGATGATGGGTTTATATACTGTTTTTTTAATTTTTTAATTCTTAGTTTTAGGTTTTTAATTGTTCAAGGGTAATGTAGTCATTTCACACATAGTTAACTGAGAAATTTAACTGATGTTAGGGCTGAGGACCAACCGAGTGCATTTTTGAAAACCACTGGGACCACGCGTGTAATTAGTAAACCACTGGGACCAAGTCTGCAATTTTTGAAAACCACAGGGACCAACCAAGCATTTAACTCTTTTTTTTTTAATTTGAAAGCTTTTTATTGTTTGCAACTCCTCTTTTATTTTCATAAGTAGATAAAAGTTCATATATAAAAGTTGATAATATATATTCGCGTCCTGTAACAATAATATTCTTAATAGAAGACATATGAGACATATGAGTAGACCCATTAAAAATATATCATCGTACAGGGGAAATATTTCCTGGTTGATTTGATTTTACAAAATGCAAATGAACAAGATATGGCTTATGGCTATGCATATGTATCTTAAGGTTAAGAACACAGTTATAAGTTTCACCTTTAGTCCTCACATTTTCGAAATTACATGTATGCTCTTTATGGTTTAACAACTTGTTATTCGGATAGTCCCTGACGTGGATGGATGTTAGTTTTTCAGTGTTAAGTACCTGTAAATTGACTAAAAAGACTTGTGGCCCACCCCACCCTTACCTCTTCTCCATACACACAACCACCATATCACCACCCACCTGCAACTCTTTTGTCCAGTCGTTTTCCGGTACCAGCCACCACTGTTGGAACACCACCATGAACCTTAAAGATGACGACTTTAGTTCGTTTGAGTTGGAACACCACCATAAACCACTACTGATTTCAGCAAGCACAACCACACCATCGTTCCCCCAATCATGAAACACCATCACGACAATCCCTCACCTATATAACCTAAATTCATCGTCAGCAACCTCTATATCCTCTAAAACTTCAAGGATCAGTCTTCAATAGGATGTTTTGGGTTCTGTAATCGGAAAATAATTCAAGTGCATGATGATTCTTACCAAAGATAGTCGGAAAACTCAACTGAGACGATCTTAAACACCATCGTCAACTGAGACGCCACTGTCAAAGCGTTTCACCGTTGCCATTTTAGTCAAAAGGTTTCATTTTTCACATGTGGGTCCAAAAATGTTTCACCGTTGCCATTTTAGTCCACTGTGTTAACTTCATCCATTATTTTCGTTAACGAGAAGGGCAATTCGGTCATTTTATATGGCTGAATTGGCCTTCCAGTTAACAGATTTACATATAAAATGACCGAATTGCCCTTCTCGTTAACAGAAAAAATGGATGAAGTTAACTCAGTGGACTAAAATGGCAACAATGAAACATTTTTGGACCCAAATGCAAAAAATGAAACATTTGGACTAAACTGACAAAATGCACCAAACCACAGGGACTAAAATGGCATTTAACATTTTTTAATGGCAACGTTTGTTCCCAATCTATTACACTGATAATCCTAATTCAATTTCTTATGCTCAGGTTTCAATTTGATACCGTCTCTCTAAAAGACATATACCTCTAGTAAGTGGACTAGACTAGCTCACGTTTATAAATCATAACCCATAACAATACAAATAAACACCACACGTCAAAAACACGATCTTCCCCCTAACACCCCTCCCTCCCTTCGATGGTCAAATCCCTTCAATTTAGGCTTTCAAATCTTAGAGGTGTCCACCATGTTTAACCTTTGCCCCCATTGATTACATGGCTCAACAATTTATAATTTTTGCCCCACGATTATTCTCTTGTCTTTTAACGTATGAATGTATGATATCTTCTTTTAGTATAATCAAAATCAAGTAGATGTGGTACAACTTTATTAGTTTAACTAGATCTAACTGTTATTGTCTTATTAATGCTTTGATGGTTTAATTAATAAAAATATATACTTATATCATCAAATATTTGACGCTTAAGACAACGTCGTTAACAAAATATCGCTAACAACTAGAAGTTACACACATGAGCTTCTTTTAATAAGAATAAAATAAAACGTGATTAATCAATCAATCATAGACTATAAAATGTTTAAACAAAATAAGATATATCTATCAAGAGATGTATCGAGTTTGAGCTTCTAATCCGTTTGTTGTGATCTAGACATGGTTGATATGATGCATGCTCGTCATTTTTACTCTTTTGTTCTACATGATATAACATGGTTTCAAAACTCGTGATGCAACAATGATCCATCCTGAGTTTATCGGTATATGAAAAATAACTTTCGTTCCTTAATTCACTCAATCTATAGATGTGATTTCGATTTGTTCTATGACTAATATGATTAGTCAAAACCTATTATGCACATGGTTTTGTGGGTTTTAGAGGGACAAGAGATGACAAATATCACATAGCATATCTTCACAAAAAAATATTGCAAAATCGACATCTACTATGCAAAATAGAGCACGTATCATTTACTTAAATCCATAATTTTCCGAAATTTAACATATGTAAACATATAATGCCCGTGGTGGAATTGTCTTTTCTTGTGTCCTATATTTGTGCCTTATGATTTTATTTCCACATATAGTTTGGGACCAATAGTCTAATTGTGTGGCATTTGTACCTTATCTTATGTTGGAACCATATCATACACACACTTTACTAGATACACTCATTCATGACCACATTGTAAGATTTCACTTGGTCGATACTACCTAGCCAACCGACCAACATCGTCGAGTGATGTAGTCAAGCTTTCGGACACTACTTCCAAGCAACACGCGTCCACATGTAGTTTTAGTGTACGATTTCTTCTGGTCTAGGATATGTTGCTCTATATCTTAATATCTCAATTTAGGCCGAAAATTTAAAGTCTATGTTTAGTATCAAACAAATTGTACAACTTTTATATTTGTAAGCTCTTTTTATTCATAGCTCTTTTAATGTATTTACTTTTATTTTCATAACTTTTTTCTTTCATACAATTTGTAGTCTTATTCTACTAAACAAAGGTAACATATTAACTGAAGCCAGTAAAATCTTTTTATATAAAGTTAAACATACGAAGAACAAGAAATTACTAGCTCGGTAAAACTCTTTATGGATTGCTCATTTTATATAGAAACTAGTAGTTGCCCCGCCCGCGTTGCGGGGCGATGACCGAATAATTCTCAATCAATTAAAAAACACTACTATAATTTTGCTAGGAAAAAAACTAAAACGATAATAAGACCGTAATTTTCGACTAAGGGAAAAACTGTAATTTTTCAGGACTAATGAGCGAGTGTTAGGCAGCTCCTTGACACGGGAAAAAATTAAATGGAGTTAACCAATTAAAACAAAAAACTTTTATAGTTTTGCTAAAAAAACTAAAACGATGGGAAAACGTAATTTTTAACTGAGGATGAAATCATAATTTTAATTCAGGGACAAAATTGTAAATTAAATAGACCAGTGGGGGAGTGCTAGGGAGCTGCCGGCATGACTGTAATTTTACATCGTGGGCAAAATCAGGAAACAAACAAAAACGATGGAGAAAATGTAAATTTAAGTTGAAGGCAAAATCGTAACGTAGTTGTGAGAAAAAAACCTAATGGCAAATCTGTAAATTTAAACGGGGCAAAATCGTAATTTTGATCCGAGGTCAAAATTGAAATTTTTAGCTGGGAGTAAAAGCGTTAATTTATTTTTAAGTGGGGGTAAAAACATAATTTTGAACTGATGGCAAAATCCTAATTTTTAACTTCTCTTTTTCTTTTTCTTTTTTTTTTTTGAGTTAAATGATTGGTTGGTCCCTGTGGTTTTCAAAAATTGCAGACTTGGTCCCAGTGGTTTACTAATTACACACGTGGTCCCAGTGGTTTTCAAAAATGCACTCGGTTGGTCCTCAGCCCTAACATCAGTTAAATTTCTCAGTTAACTATGTGTAAAATGACTATATTACCCCTGAAAGCCCAATCATCTTCTTCAACCTCTAAACCACCACAGTCACCATCTGAACCATCTCTGACCAAACCAGCCTGCAGCCACCAACAGCTACCATCTCTGAACCACCACAGTCACCATCTAAACCACCACCATCATCATCTTTCTCCGCCGTCAACGCATCTATCGTTGCCACCACCGTCATCAACAACCATCATCAAAACCCAACAACCATTCATCACCATCATCATCTTCATCAACCCACCACCACCACCTCCATACACAACCACAATCCACCCCACCATACAACAACAAACAAACACAACCACAATCCACCCCACCATACAAACCGACTGCTTCAAACTAACAACAAACACAACCACAATCCACCCCACCATACAAACCGCCCAATAATCATTCATCCCATGAATCAACCCCCACGAGATCGAATACCCAACAATAATCCCCGACAAATGCCTCAAAAAACTCGCTTGCGGCACAATAATCGATGTAAAACGCACCTGATCTGGGAATTGGAGTGATTGATAAAACGCACCTGATCTGGGTTAAACCACCAACGATTTGTGCATCCAAACCCTAGATCTGGGTTAAACCACCGCCTGTGCCTCCACCGCCGCCGCCGTGAGCGACGGCGCTACCTCCGTTCCACCATCTTCTCCGATCTCTTCTCTCTCTTGTCGTCTCTCTGTTCTATCTTCGCTTCTGATCTCCGTCGCCGGAAAAGAACGAGAGACAGAGATGGGGTGTGGGTTTGTGATGAAGATGATGGTGATGAAGATGACTTGGTGATGAAGATGACCTGGTGATGAAGATGATGATGGGTTTATATACTGTTTTTTTAATTTTTTAATTCTTAGTTTTAGGTTTTTAATTGTTCAAGGGTAATGTAGTCATTTCACACATAGTTAACTGAGAAATTTAACTGATGTTAGGGCTGAGGACCAACCGAGTGCATTTTTGAAAACCACTGGGACCACGCGTGTAATTAGTAAACCACTGGGACCAAGTCTGCAATTTTTGAAAACCACAGGGACCAACCAAGCATTTAACTCTTTTTTTTTTAATTTGAAAGCTTTTTATTGTTTGCAACTCCTCTTTTATTTTCATAAGTAGATAAAAGTTCATATATAAAAGTTGATAATATATATTCGCGTCCTGTAACAATAATATTCTTAATAGAAGACATATGAGACATATGAGTAGACCCATTAAAAATATATCATCGTACAGGGGAAATATTTCCTGGTTGATTTGATTTTACAAAATGCAAATGAACAAGATATGGCTTATGGCTATGCATATGTATCTTAAGGTTAAGAACACAGTTATAAGTTTCACCTTTAGTCCTCACATTTTCGAAATTACATGTATGCTCTTTATGGTTTAACAACTTGTTATTCGGATAGTCCCTGACGTGGATGGATGTTAGTTTTTCAGTGTTAAGTACCTGTAAATTGACTAAAAAGACTTGTGGCCCACCCCACCCTTACCTCTTCTCCATACACACAACCACCATATCACCACCCACCTGCAACTCTTTTGTCCAGTCGTTTTCCGGTACCAGCCACCACTGTTGGAACACCACCATGAACCTTAAAGATGACGACTTTAGTTCGTTTGAGTTGGAACACCACCATAAACCACTACTGATTTCAGCAAGCACAACCACACCATCGTTCCCCCAATCATGAAACACCATCACGACAATCCCTCACCTATATAACCTAAATTCATCGTCAGCAACCTCTATATCCTCTAAAACTTCAAGGATCAGTCTTCAATAGGATGTTTTGGGTTCTGTAATCGGAAAATAATTCAAGTGCATGATGATTCTTACCAAAGATAGTCGGAAAACTCAACTGAGACGATCTTAAACACCATCGTCAACTGAGACGCCACTGTCAAAGCGTTTCACCGTTGCCATTTTAGTCAAAAGGTTTCATTTTTCACATGTGGGTCCAAAAATGTTTCACCGTTGCCATTTTAGTCCACTGTGTTAACTTCATCCATTATTTTCGTTAACGAGAAGGGCAATTCGGTCATTTTATATGGCTGAATTGGCCTTCCAGTTAACAGATTTACATATAAAATGACCGAATTGCCCTTCTCGTTAACAGAAAAAATGGATGAAGTTAACTCAGTGGACTAAAATGGCAACAATGAAACATTTTTGGACCCAAATGCAAAAAATGAAACATTTGGACTAAACTGACAAAATGCACCAAACCACAGGGACTAAAATGGCATTTAACATTTTTTAATGGCAACGTTTGTTCCCAATCTATTACACTGATAATCCTAATTCAATTTCTTATGCTCAGGTTTCAATTTGATACCGTCTCTCTAAAAGACATATACCTCTAGTAAGTGGACTAGACTAGCTCACGTTTATAAATCATAACCCATAACAATACAAATAAACACCACACGTCAAAAACACGATCTTCCCCCTAACACCCCTCCCTCCCTTCGATGGTCAAATCCCTTCAATTTAGGCTTTCAAATCTTAGAGGTGTCCACCATGTTTAACCTTTGCCCCCATTGATTACATGGCTCAACAATTTATAATTTTTGCCCCACGATTATTCTCTTGTCTTTTAACGTATGAATGTATGATATCTTCTTTTAGTATAATCAAAATCAAGTAGATGTGGTACAACTTTATTAGTTTAACTAGATCTAACTGTTATTGTCTTATTAATGCTTTGATGGTTTAATTAATAAAAATATATACTTATATCATCAAATATTTGACGCTTAAGACAACGTCGTTAACAAAATATCGCTAACAACTAGAAGTTACACACATGAGCTTCTTTTAATAAGAATAAAATAAAACGTGATTAATCAATCAATCATAGACTATAAAATGTTTAAACAAAATAAGATATATCTATCAAGAGATGTATCGAGTTTGAGCTTCTAATCCGTTTGTTGTGATCTAGACATGGTTGATATGATGCATGCTCGTCATTTTTACTCTTTTGTTCTACATGATATAACATGGTTTCAAAACTCGTGATGCAACAATGATCCATCCTGAGTTTATCGGTATATGAAAAATAACTTTCGTTCCTTAATTCACTCAATCTATAGATGTGATTTCGATTTGTTCTATGACTAATATGATTAGTCAAAACCTATTATGCACATGGTTTTGTGGGTTTTAGAGGGACAAGAGATGACAAATATCACATAGCATATCTTCACAAAAAAATATTGCAAAATCGACATCTACTATGCAAAATAGAGCACGTATCATTTACTTAAATCCATAATTTTCCGAAATTTAACATATGTAAACATATAATGCCCGTGGTGGAATTGTCTTTTCTTGTGTCCTATATTTGTGCCTTATGATTTTATTTCCACATATAGTTTGGGACCAATAGTCTAATTGTGTGGCATTTGTACCTTATCTTATGTTGGAACCATATCATACACACACTTTACTAGATACACTCATTCATGACCACATTGTAAGATTTCACTTGGTCGATACTACCTAGCCAACCGACCAACATCGTCGAGTGATGTAGTCAAGCTTTCGGACACTACTTCCAAGCAACACGCGTCCACATGTAGTTTTAGTGTACGATTTCTTCTGGTCTAGGATATGTTGCTCTATATCTTAATATCTCAATTTAGGCCGAAAATTTAAAGTCTATGTTTAGTATCAAACAAATTGTACAACTTTTATATTTGTAAGCTCTTTTTATTCATAGCTCTTTTAATGTATTTACTTTTATTTTCATAACTTTTTTCTTTCATACAATTTGTAGTCTTATTCTACTAAACAAAGGTAACATATTAACTGAAGCCAGTAAAATCTTTTTATATAAAGTTAAACATACGAAGAACAAGAAATTACTAGCTCGGTAAAACTCTTTATGGATTGCTCATTTTATATAGAAACTAGTAGTTGCCCCGCCCGCGTTGCGGGGCGATGACCGAATAATTCTCAATCAATTAAAAAACACTACTATAATTTTGCTAGGAAAAAAACTAAAACGATAATAAGACCGTAATTTTCGACTAAGGGAAAAACTGTAATTTTTCAGGACTAATGAGCGAGTGTTAGGCAGCTCCTTGACATGGGAAAAAATTAAATGGAGTTAACCAATTAAAACAAAAAACTTTTATAGTTTTGCTAAAAAAACTAAAACGATGGGAAAACGTAATTTTTAACTGAGGATGAAATCATAATTTTAATTCAGGGACAAAATTGTAAATTAAATAGACCAGTGGGGGAGTGCTAGGGAGCTGCCGGCATGACTGTAATTTTACATCGGGGGCAAAATCAGGAAACAAACAAAAACGATGGAGAAAATGTAAATTTAAGTTGAAGGCAAAATCGTAACGTAGTTGTGAGAAAAAAACCTAATGGCAAATCTGTAAATTTAAACGGGGCAAAATCGTAATTTTGATCCGAGGTCAAAATTGAAATTTTTAGCTGGGAGTAAAAGCGTTAATTTATTTTTAAGTGGGGGTAAAAACATAATTTTGAACTGATGGCAAAATCGTAATTTTAAGGGAAAAAACTAATTGCAAAAGTGTAAATTTAACCGGGGCAAAATCGTAATATTAAACCGAATGAAATATTTTAATATTTAACTAGGAGCAAAAACGTAAATTTATTTTTATGTGAGGGTAAAAACATAATTTCAAACTGATGGCAAAATCGTAATTTTAAAGCGAGATAAAAGCGTAAATTTGTTGGGCCAATAGAGGAGTGTCAGACAACTGCCTGACACTATTACCTTAGCCGCTCCTTTCAGCAAATAATTGGCCAACACTATTACCGTCATCTTGAGAATGTAGATATTGAAAATGAAAATATTTTAAGGAAATGATTCTCTTGTCGGTTGTCACATTTTAATATTAACTTCTACTATGAATGAGGGAAGACTTCTGACCGAAAGGAAATGAAACCCTGGGCTTATAGCTCAGTGGTTATGGAAATGAGGGAAGACTTCTGACCGAAAGGTCTCGAGTTCGATTCCTGATCCACCCGGGTTTTACCGGCTTTGCATTGTCGTGCCCTCGGGCGGGTGCAGGGTCGGGTTTTCCCCGGAATTGGTGGCATGGTGGGCTAGGGGCTTCGTGCGTGCAGGTTGGGCTGCCGCGGGCTACCTTTCAGCCAATGGGTGCCGCGTACGGAGTACCCGATGATTCTTATGTTGGACGTTAAAAAAACTTCTACTATGAATGAAAATTTGCCACCTCATCTCATGCCTTAATGTTTGTTTCTTTTCTTTTTATTTTTTTTAATAGTAATTGGATCATCATTTAATATTATTTTCACTAATGTTATGTATTCGTTAAGTTATATACAAAATCTAACTATACAGTTAGGTGCCAATATGGTAGTTGGTCAGGGGGTTTTCCACTAAGTGGTTTCTTCCTGGGGAGGTCTCAGGTTCGATTCCTACTAAGTACAAAATTATATAAATATGGGAGAACACCTCTGTGAGGGATTCGAACTTGGGGTGAGGGGTTTAAACAGCATATACTGGCCCTTTGGAGTCAGCTGGAAATCCAGTTAATCTACCGTTAAAAAAAAAACTATACAGTTAGGTTTATTTTTTTAAACATTTCAATATAAAATTTTTGAATACATAATTACATTTAAAATTCAAAGTGATGTGCATTTTTGTAGCGTAAACTACATGGAGTATCGGTACCCTAATGCAATTGTATCAAAACCGTCTGAACAACATCAATACCTGTACTTTCATCCAATATGGTTTTTGATTTCAACTAGTATTAAGCACCCCCGCGTTGCGGCGGGGGGCTGGGGTTGCGGAAAAGCTCGTATACCGAACAAAAAGTAGACGAAACGACGTTCATTCACGCACACCATAATAACAATAAAGCATGCCACCAGAACAATACTGAGGATTCAGGCAAATATCACCATTTGTCAACCATAAAAGAAGCAAATTACTTGTGTCATTATCCATAATAAAACACATCATAAACAAATGCTTTCAAGTTTCAAATGCCAGTCATAAGCAAACCCATAAAATAGATTTAGTTTGGTACACCGTACATATGTAGTGAGAAAATTCAACTTTACATTTCCATGACAAATACCTTAGTATTAAATTAGATATTCCTTTTTGTTCACAGGTGATTTCTGCAATTCTGCAAGTGGAAATAACTTTGCCACTAAGACCCTTAAATAATGACAAAATGAATTTGCAGTTGGTAACTGCTTATCTACTATAAAACATAAATCTAACAGGTCACCCAAAAAATGCATTACTTTTTACTACAAGTCATTGTTACCAGCGTAGACCCCAATATTAGAAGAAAAAAAGCAATTTAAAATACTACAAATCTCTCTAGATAGATCATTTTATTTCCTTGTAAAATGAGCAAGTCAGCGAACAGACTTTCGTTGCTTTCTTGATTGCATCAGTAATCATAATTGAGCCGTTACACTATCCAACATCTAAACGCAACTGATTGGTTTTATAAAGCATATGACTGAAGTGTTTGGTGAGCCTAATACCGATTCAAATCGACCAATGCAAACCTCTGTATTCTAAACATTTCAAGCTTGATATCATAAATCAAACTCTACTTTTGAACTCGACAGGCATAATGACATACCAGCTTGGTTATGCTATCGAATCGGCTTGGTAATGTTATCGAATTCCTTGATTGCATCAGTCAATCTTTCCACATCTTCCCCACCAACCGAAGCAGCCAAAGCCAGCCACAAATAAGTTGGGTCAAAACGGGTTGATTAAATGATATACAAAG
Source organism: Helianthus tuberosus (assembly GCA_030545235.1). Classification (NCBI taxonomy): domain Eukaryota; kingdom Viridiplantae; phylum Streptophyta; class Magnoliopsida; order Asterales; family Asteraceae; genus Helianthus; species Helianthus tuberosus. The sequence goes on from CM060354.1 coordinate 23,986,050, forward strand.
CATACCATCAGCAATTTGTATCCATGTGATCCTGCAAATACATATCTATAAGCAATCAAATTATATCTGGGCACATTAGGAGCCCTCTTTAAAATGTTCAATTGACAATGAGTCAAAGAATTAAACTACACAAATACAATTGACAATGAATCAAAGAATTAAAGCACACAAATAAAACAACAAAAATAAGAAGACAAACATATAACGCCCCCACACCCTAAAACCTATGTACCTAAACAATCAACACATACAACAGCAACAACAACAATGGTCACAAATAACCAACCAAAACCCAGCAACAAAAAATAAACAAAAGAAACTAACCGCAAATATAAAAGATACATAGCAATACACCCAACAATAAGCATTCATCCAAAAACCACGAAGCACATTCCACCACTGCAATATCCAATTATCTACCCAAAGAAAAACCAGCAAACCAGCAACAAAACCACCTGCAAATAAAAAAATAAAAAAAAACTCAACATCTAGAAACACTTCCACAATCATTAAAAAGACATCAGGTCAAGTTATCAAATAACCTGATTACAAATTGGACATCCAAAGACACAAAAATTAATAGGTCCCGACTTCCATCCGCGTCCGTAAAACCAAGAAAAACAAACACACACGTAAAATTAAAGACAAATTTATGAGGGTAACACCATACCTCCGACGATGGCGCTAGGGTTCCGCCGTGATCTCAGATGGCGTCGGCGGTAACAAAGGGTGTTCTGATGTAGGGTTTTGAAGGTTAGACGAAAGATGCAACGATTTTGGTTGAAGCATGTCTTTGGTACTTACACCGTAATAAATGGTCGATCGAACTGCCATAAACCTCGTCGGAATTGCCGACTGGTGCATCCTTTCTCCTATTGACTCTCACTTGGTAGAAAGGAAGCTAGGAACTTGTGTGGTAAAATCAGAAAAAGCTGACGCCGTCATCGTTAAGTTACTGTTGTTCGGTTATGTTTCAAATTAATATAGGTATACAATGTGGTTTTTGGATTCAATACGAGTTGGGTTTGTCAGTTCGAATAATTTTTTGGTTAACATATAGTTTTAACTTTTTTTTTTGAGTTAAATGTCATTTTAGTCCCTGTGGTTTGGGCCATTTTGCTAGTTTAGTCCAAAGGTTTCATTTTTAACCTGTGGGTCCAAAAAGGTTTCACAGTTGCCATTTTAGTCCACTGGGTTAACTTCATCCATTTTTTCTGTTAACCAGAAGGCCAATTTGGTCATTTTGTATTTAATTCTGTTAACTAAAAGGGCAATTCAGCCATATAAAATGACCGAAATGGCCTTCTGGTTAACAGAAAAAATGGATAAAGTTAACCCAGTGGACTAAAATGGCAACTGTGAAACCTTTTTGGACCCATAGGTTAAAAATGAAACCTTTGGACTAAACTGGCAAAATGACCCAAACCACAGGGACTAAAATGGCATTTAACTCTTTTTTTTTTTATTTAAAATGCAGTCGTATTTAAATTAAAATATTTTTGGTATTGTAAGCTATACCGAATATCATACCGTACTTTACCGAAACATATTGATACCAATCGAATAACATCAGTAGAAATACCGGTATTCGTTTTTATGGTTTTCAATCAATGTAAAATACGTATCGATACCCTTTTAAACGTGATGAAGGGGTGTCTAGGGATGGGCTTTTTTTCCCAAATACCCGTACTCGTACCCGTACCGTACCCGTACCCGTACCTGTACCCGTACCGATTTTAGGTATTTGGTACATGTATCGGTACCCAGTTTTATTGATTTTGGTATTCGGTACTTTCGGTATTGGTACGGGTACGGGTACGGGTAAAAACGGGTACTGGTACCGAATTCTATGTATACCTTTAAAAGTTTTTTTGTATTATGTTTTATTTCATATTATGGTATTTATAGTGTACTCGTATTGATTTTACCAATATGGTACCCGTATCGTATTGGTACTCGTACCAATTTTACCTATTTGGTACTCGAACTATATTGGTACTCATGTCAATTTTACCTATTTAGTACTCGTACAAGTGCTCAAAAAGTAAATAAAAATAAAATGGTACCAAGCAGGTACTGTACCGAAAATACCCGTACCAGTACCCGTACTCGTACCCGTACCGTACCTATATATTTGGTACGGTATTTGGTACCTAGTTTTGTTCAAATTCGGTACCGGTATTTTCGGTACTGGTACGGGTATAGGTACGGGTACTGTACCAATCCCATCCCTAGGGGTGTCTGAGAGGCCACCTGAAACGGTGGGAGTTGAGACACACCACCCCCTCTCACATCCCACTTTTTCTCCTCTCTATCTCTCTCTCTTCTTTTATTATTTTTTATAATTTAAATGTTTAGAATAATATTAAATATGGTGTAGGACCTGGGAGGAGTATAAGTGTATAACATAGGTTCTGGATGAAAATCATGGGTGGATATGCTGATGTGATGACCTAAATATACCAAGGACTCGTCTCCAATACCCGGGCCACAACAGATGTTATATAGTGATAATGTAGGTGTGACTAACAAGTACCAATGTTATGAACCAAACATAAGCCCTAATAGAACAATCCGTAATATGAGATGAAAACAGTAACAACAAATCTTGCTACGATGTAACATGGTTTTTGGAACCGTAAGTCGCCTTATCAGGTTTATAACACTCTCTAGTGTACATATACCCTCATCTAGCACGAGCAAAGAGTTACATATTCTCACTGTTCTCTCACTCTTTATACTCTACACTCTTATTCTCTTCCATGTATTTACTATCACGATGGAGTCTCTCATTGGAAGAACTCTTGCGCACTTTAACGAGACTAATAGTTTTTTATTCGAAGGTCATGTTGAATTGCATTGCATTGTTGTTTTTCTGTTTTCTATAAATCAAGTTCATTATCAACAATGCTCCCATAATCATATTTTACTCCATATATGAGAATTTGGACATCTTTTGGGGGAATTTTTATCTTCTTTTCTCTAGACAAGGAGGAAATTTATGGAGTTAGATTAATTTAATTAATATAATTGAACTGATTAAGTAAATAGCTTAATTGATTTAAAATGTTTCAAAAACTAAATTAAGTTGGTATACACTTGTATTGATGACATGTATTTTGGATTGGTAATTGATTTAAAATGTTACAAAAACTAAATTAAGTTGGTATACACTTATATTGATGACATGTATTTTGGATTGGACTCGACCATTAGGCTTAGGCCCGGATGAGGTTCAACCCTTTAGACCTAATCTAATCCGTATCTTCCTCTAAAAAAAGCTAGTTCAATAAACGAGTTCGACTCGAAGCTTCATTTATCGAGCTTGAGCTGACTCTCGAGCCTAAACGAGTCTATTAGTTATATAACTTTTATTTAATATATAAATATATATGTGTATGTATATAACTAAATTATATATAATTTATTATTAAAACATAAAATAATTAAAAAATGTGTATAAGTTAAATAATAAATAATAAACGAGTTGAAACCAAAGCGAACTAAAGCTTTAGTAAAGCTTAAAAAAGCTAGACTCAAAACGCTTGTAAGTTCAAACGGCTCAACTCAGCTCATTTATTAAAAAGAACTAGGTTTTAATGTTGCGCGCCGCGTTGCGGCGCGACAAAACTAAGTCATTGTAAAACTATTTATTGCGACTAAATACTTGGTTGTTATTAAAGATTTGCTATTTAGTGTCTTATTTTTAAGTTGACAAGTGGAGTTTTCATACAACAGAGCCGTTGGTAGCAAGCGAGTTAGTAACTCCTGGCGATGGCGACTATTGCGATGTCTAAGCATCCACTAACCCAACAAATAAGGAATAAGAATTGTATAAATACAAAAACGTGTGAAAGAGGAGAAAAAGGAAGATGACGTGAAGTTATGTAAGCATAAAATGAGAAAGAAAAAAAAAGACCCCATAATTTGAACTTGAGTCTCTTTAAAACACATACAACCACAAAACCACTCCATCATGATGAATAATCTAACTAACTTTGAAGAAAATGGATATATATTCACACTTAAAAAGGGTATAGGGGGAAAAAGTCAACAAAGAGAACCAATAAGGAAAATTTAATATTGATTATGATGTGACAGCTACTATTCATTATTAGCTTTGTTTTTTAATATATGTATAATTCTCTTAGTTTTGGCATTTTGTCCATTCTCATATTTACCTTTGATCTTGGCATTTTCTCCTGCTCGTTTGTCATCCCTAGTGGAAGAAGCATGCTTGAGAAAAGTGGATAAATATTTTAAACTGTTTCATATAGAATGTAGACTATACAGGTGTCTAGTGAGAGGGGGTTGACCATGCACATGTTAAAATTTTTATAATATTTAAACTCTAAATAAGATGTAATTGTTTGTGTTTAGAAATAATCTTATCTATATTTAAAGCTATCTATAATGAATAATGAACATCAATTATGACATGAAGAACTAATATATGTACTTATTAGTTATTATTAATTATTAATGATATATGATGAAAAAAAGTGTTGGTGGTGATGTAGTGATACCAAGTTCAAGTCTTGGCTCCACCATCAAAGTTTTATTTTTTTTAATTTATTTTCGAGTAAACTTCCGTTTTGCTCCCTGTGGTTTGGTCACTTTAAAGGTTTTGCCCCAAACCTTTAAAAATAGCCATTTTCCTCCAATAGTTTGCTATGGTTTTTCCATTTTGCTTCATGTGGGGAGCAAAAATGGAAAGGCAGACAATTTGGATGGAGTTAGAGGCGGGGAGCAAAATGGAAAAACCATAGCAAACTATTGGAGGAAAATTACTATTTTTAAAGGTTTGAGGTAAAACCGTTAAGGTGACCAAACAACAGGGAGCAAAACGGAAGTTTCCTCTTTATTTTCCCTTAACCACAATTTTAGGCTCAATTCTTTTTATCGACTGGGGCCTAAATATTCTTGAGAGTTCTCGGAGACGGCTCCAACTGTCAGTAGTACTATCATACACCATAATACATGATCTTAGTATCCAAAAGTCAATACGAATTTAGGTTGATTCAAATAAACCGAACTAGAGAAAAAAGAAAAGAAAAAAAATAATACGAGAACTAAATAAACCATATTATAATAGATAAAATGTATATTTGTGTATCTCAAATTCAAATACTCTCCTTGATTCGAAAATTACAAATTCAAATTCGCCCTAATAACCAAAATATGAAACGAATCAGCCACCAACCCGGTCAGAAAAATTCAAATTTGTTGTTCAAATTTTAGTTTTTCGAATCCGATTCAAATACATCTAAAAAAAATCCAATTTTGTAGAATATGGATGTAGCTTAGGGGGTGTTTGGCCTGGCTTTTATTTTTTTGGCTTATGCTTATATTTTAAAGTAGCTTATGCTTATTTTCTTTTATTTGATAAGCTATTTTTAAGTGTTTGGATTAGCTTATATTCTACAAGTTGATAATTAATAATTAATCTTTAGTTGTTTGTTAAGTTATTTTGTATTATGGGAAGGGGTATAATATCATTGTGTGTAATGAGTAAAAAAAATATTCTTCAAATAAGCTTATTCAAATAAGCTAAAAAACCATTTTCCCATAAGCTTCTTAGAATTAGCTTATATAAGCTAATAAGCATAAGCTTAAAAAGCTAAACCAAACACCCATTAGTGCTTATTTTGTAAAAATAAGCTAAAAAAGCTATAAGCTTAGATAAAAAACTAGGCCAAACACCCCTTAGTAGGCAGTGGGGGGTGGGGTTAGTCAAAAGCCATGAACACCTTGTATATTTACAAGCATTTGCACCCAAAGCAAAGCAATATGGAAGCCATATAAAGGACAACTAAATATACACACACAAATAAATCTCTCCCATTTTCGTTGACACAAATCCATTGGAGTACTATTAATATCTACTTGTGCCTCACCTATTCTTTTACATCAAACACAATATTCTTTATGGGTCTAGTGTGTGTCTAGCATAGTGTCTTTACTGTGTGTTCTTCACTACAACTCTACAACAAGCCAAACATCACATTTTTTTGGTTTTTCCTCCAAATTTGTTATTATAAATAGGGGGAAAAGTGGATACAAACATATTTTAGAGCCAAAAAATGGAGATTAATAGTGAAATGATGGTGTCAAAGTTCAAGAGAATTTGTGTTTTTTGTGGGAGTAGCCAAGGCAAGAAAAGCAGCTATCAAGATGCTGCAATTGAGCTTGGAAGAGAATTGGTATTCATTTATTTTTCATTAATTTTTTTTCAAGATTTGTAATCTTGAAAAGTTGAAATCATGCTTATATTTCAAGATTCTGTCTCATCAGTCATTAATGAGCAAAACAGTTGAAGATTTTTTGTGGGTTTGGTTTTCTTTGTTATAAAGTTTCAATCTTGAAGGGTTCTAATGCTCCAAAAAGATGAAAGTGTGTTTGTTTTACTGGTTTATGACCGAGTTGACTCAGTGATCATGGCATTAATTTGCAGGTTTCAAGAAACATTGATTTGGTGTATGGAGGAGGTAGCATTGGGTTAACGGGATTGGTTTCACAAGCTGTTCATGATGGTGGTCGCCATGTTATTGGGTAAGATTAAGACAAAGTGTGTTTTGTTTTGTGTGTGTGTATAATCATAACCTTGAAAACCTCAAATACTAAACATTATATTAATCAAATGTTTAAGAGATTATATATTTAAATTGATTTTTGTAATTTTATTGGCTATATTTTGCAGGGTCATTCCCAAGACGCTCATGCCTAAAGAGGTATGTATGCCTTCCATTTTTACACAAAAAGTCTTCAAACTTTTCATTACATAAAGATTATTATTGTTTTTAATAAAAAAAATAGAAATCTTGTAGTATTTGGTAAGTTTTTTGTAATATTCATGGCTTTAAACCACTCTTTTCGTAACCGGACCAACGGGTCAGACCGGAAACCGGCTAAATAACCGGTCTGATTGTGCCCGTCTGAACCGGATGGTTTGAAACACTTCTTTTATATTAATGTTTTATTTCTTATCAATGTGATTGATAATGTTTTGTGAGTGAAAAGAGAATTTGTTTCTTTTTGGTCCTTGCAACTTGTACCCTTATCCAGATAACTGCTATATGTTTTTTTTTTCTTTTTTTGGAAAATCACCAAAATAACCATTGACCACATGGGAAACGTCAAAACAAACATGGAAAACGTATGGGCTCTAGACGTTTCACGAAAAACAAGAAGATGCAGAAAGTAACACGTGGTTGAAAAGGCAGCCCCTTACTCGTTACCCCTGTTAGCGGGACCCGCAATTGGACCATTAGTATGTTGACACGTGGCATTTTTCAGTGGTAACGTCTATGTAGCCGTTTTGTGACGGGAAAACATCTAGATAGACGTCTAGGGCACAAATGTTTCCCTCTCAAGAGTTGACGGGTCCCAAACGTTTCCCTCTACAGGTAGCGTCTATGTAGACGTTTTCAGATGTAACGTTTACCTACTACACCCTAGACGTTTTCCATGTTTATTTTGGTGATTTTCCCAGTTTTTGTTTCAAAATGTTTATATTGAAATTTCCTTTTCTGGTTCAAACTGACATGAATACACAAGTCTTAATGCATTTTGTACAAATCATTATAGCAAGTTTTTGACTTGCATGTTTTTATATATTTATTTGAGTATTAGGTTTTTGTTTTGTACAGTTAACTGGTGAAACAGTAGGAGAAGTGAAAGCAGTGGCTGATATGCACCAGAGGAAAGCAGAAATGGCTAAGCATTCTGATGCTTTTATTGCTTTACCAGGTTTTTTTTATAAAACTGCAAAAGTCTTCATATTCTTTCACTAAAATTCTGTGTACAAATTCATCATTAGATGAAAGAGAAGTTGCTTTAGTGATCAACTGATCACTTTTCTGAGTCATCAATCTTTTTAATATATTATAAAAAAAACTTTACTTTTTATAAAGATTATCCATTTGGGACCAAAGTTTTCATGCTATGACAGTTATTTTTAGGGTATGCTTAGGTATGAATTTTGACACGACACAAACTTAACACGAATTTGAGTTTAGCCTAAACAGGCTTGGGTCAGTTTATGATCGAACCCGCAAACACGTTCGCTAATCAGGCCGTGTTTGGGTCATCATGGCGGGTTCGCGACCCTTTTAACCGTTTGTCTATTATTGGTTTTAAATGTGTCAATGCCATGGTTAGGTATTTTATGCCAAAGAGAAATTGACCGCAAGTTTCTGATTTTTTAGAATGCAAGAAAAAATAATAATAATAAAATCTGGTTTAAACGGGTCGTTCATGTCAACCCGCAAACATCCCTCTCGTGTTTGGGTTCATATTTCTGACATGATTTTCGGGCTCCCCGTAAACACAACACGCTTAACACCCTATATAAGTGCGGAAAGATTAGGAAATAATTTACATCTTTTTTTCAATTTCAGTAACACTTTTTATGTTACATGTATTATGCAAAGTGGTCTTACTAGAGCTGTGTCTTATGATATATGAAAATGCCTAGCTCACAATATAGATTATAGGAGACTGTAGACCCTTTTTAACTCCTTTAGTCTTTATATCAAAGGTACAACTTTCAATGCATAAAGTACCAACCATAGAAGCTACATTTGGTTTGATAGATCAGAAGCCAAGTTGTGCTCATTTTACTTTATGATTAAAATTGTGTAATGACCAAATTTTGTTAACTATAGTTGTATGAAAGCAACTTAGAGGCTATCTGCTCAAGAAAGCTCTCAACTTTTTAACAACCCACGCCCCAAGATTCATGATTAAAGGATCATGTTTTTAAAACCCTGGTGTGTTGACCGTTGACCAATCTATTAACATCTTAAAACTCAAAATCAAGAAAAAAAAAATCAATGGTTAAAACCTTATTTCTTTGAATCTGGTCCTATACGTACCCGATTGTAAAACAGTGTCCCGTACTCGTCTAGTAATTAACCCTCGTGTATCGGGTATACCTGTTAGTTTGTTAAAAATTATCATTTTAGTTTGTTAAAAATTATCAGATTGGAAATATCTGTGAAATCTATGGTGACCCATGTTATGAAAGTTCTATCTTTTTCTGTATATTTTTTGTGGTTATGGTGCAATAATAAATATTAAATAGGACCCACAAAATTAAAATAGAGGAAACAAGACCACAATAAATGACTCTTTTTGATTTCTAACTTTGCATAGGACAAGACTTGTTTAATTTGAACTAATGCTATTGCTGACAAAAATTGATTTTGGAAGTTGCAGAAATTGTTGACTGTTATTATCAACTGATTTTGACTAATGTTTATTTGATTGCAGGTGGCTATGGCACACTAGAAGAGCTTCTTGAAGTTATAACATGGGCTCAACTCGGCATTCATGAAAAGCCCGTAAAATTTCTAAATACCTGTTTTCAAATTTACATAGCTATATAATGTCGATGATATTCCAGTGGTCCATCAGTGATCCAAATTTGCCTTTAAAAAAATATAAATATAATGTCGAAAGGTAATTGAGATGTTGAAAAAACTTGTAGGTCGGTTTGCTAAATGTGGACGGATACTACAACTCCTTATTATCATTTATCGATAAAGCGGTTGAAGAAGGCTTCGTTAGCCCGAGTGCACGCCACATTATCGTTTCTGCTCCAACAGCTAAGGTTTTGGTTCGGAAATTGGAGGTTAGACTCATCCTTTGACTTTCTAGGTCAAACAAACGACTTTAAAAAGTCAAACTTTTTAAAGATTTATTAAATTTTTTAACATATCAGTTTCCTTATATCTCTTTCGACTAGTCATAAATTTAACGAGTACCAATTTTTTTTTTCAAAAGAGTAAAATGTCATTTTCGCCCCTGAGGTTTGGCCAGTTTTACGACTTTCATCAAAAGGTTTGTTTTTTCGCATCTGGATCCAAAAGGTTTGAAATCTTGCCATTTTCATCCGGCTTGTTAACTCCATCCATTTTTCTCCGTTAACTTAGGGGTATTTCCGTCTTTTTTGTTAACTTAAAGGGCAATTCGGTCTTCTGAATACTTCTACGTTATGCTAAATGCTTGTACATAAAGTGGAAAAGACCGAATTGCCTTTTAAGTTAACAGAAAGGACGTAAATACCCCTGACTTAATGGAGAAAACGGATGGAGTTAATGAGCCGGATGAAAATGACAAGATTTCAAACCTTTTAGATCCAGATGCGGAAAAACAAACCTTTGGACGAAAGTCGCAAAACTGGCCAAACAAACCTCAGGGACGAAAACGGCACTTTACTCTTTCTAAAAAGATGTTATAGCTTTCATGTCATTCTAAAGTTGAAATTTAGTCAGTTTGGCCGAATAAACCGAATTGCTTAAATGATGAATAACAGGAATATGTACCATGCCACGAAGGAGCAGCGTTAAAACTAAACTGGGAAATGGAGCGACAACTTGAATTCACCGACTATGCTATCTCTAGATGATCAAAGAAACAAAATGGGAAATTTTTGCTGCCCAGAAAATGTTTTTGTTTTCTTGAAAGAATATCTGTGGCTGGCAGTTGAAAAAAGTAGCTAACTTTGAAAGGGCTTTTGTTCTAATTAGATTTTTGATGTGAAGGGTGTTAATCTTTTTTAAACATGTAAATCTCTCATTTGTGAACCCCTTCACTTGCAACTCTGGTTTATTTCACAGGTTGTAAGGATACCATATATAACTATTATATGTGTTTTCTTGTCATATGTTATATGTGTCCCTGTAACGATGACCATGTACAAAAGTGATAATGTTTTATATCCGTATGCATCGATTACTCGTACCATATAATAGAAAAACCATGATGTACATTAGAGACATGATTGAAGCAAAAAAAAAAAAAATGTCACAAAGTTATAGCTAAGGTTTGAATAGGTGGTGTGACCAAAGGGTCCAACCCACATTCTCTTTGGACCAAAAACAATGAGAAGTTTTTATCATCATGTGATAGACAGATGTGTGTAACTTCAAATCTAGCACCATTAATATTGTCTTTAAGCATCTGCGAATCCATTGATTAATAGGATACCCACATGTCCCGTAAGTGTCTGTAACAAGTTCTTATGGTCCATCAAGAAAAAGATGTGTCTTGGTACCATTTACTTTCAAAGTTTTTCTAAAAGAAACAATATTATATATTTAGTGTTCTCCTATAATCTCAAATGGGTAACTCATCAGATGATAAGTTTGTTGATCAGTTCTGTTTAAACATAACGGAAAACATGAAAACATACATTTGATTGTAGCAGACTGGCCAGCGGAGAATCCAGATGGAGATGCAGCACTAGTGTTTGACATGATTGTCAGCTTGATCGGGTTCTTCCTTAGTGTGCAATCTAATGATGGTAATGAAGAAACCGAATAGGGTGTTCGGTTTTGGGAGAGGAGGCGATATGATGTTATGAATAATAAGGTTGTCTAATTGTCTAACCTTGTAACCTCTACATTAGTCTCCTTATATATGCACCCAAGAGGCAACCCTAATTAGTTAATAAGGGTAATATGGCTCATCAATAATTACCAACTAATACGTTGCTATATATTTTGATCTATATAATGTAAATGATTATAATGGATACTAGATTAAATATAACATAATAATATATTTAATCTTACAAAGTTATTATTGTAGATATTATTATGGTATTATTGTTGTTGGTATCCTCATCATCGTTGTTGTCATTATCATTGCCTTTATCGTTGTCGATAAATAAATAAAATCACTAAAGATTATTTTTTTCTATCTAGAACGTTCTATATTTATCTCTCCACTCCTCTTGAGGGTATGGTGGTGGTTCGTTGCCACATACGTTTTCCTGCCATCCGCTGTTTAGCCAGAACCATATTCTCGCCTTACCACTGCGACCTTCCATGTAATTAATTTTAAATTTTTTTCTTACAAAGGTCCAGTAAAATCCAAACAATACAATAAAGAGCCTAAAAAAGCAGTTAAACCGAACCATAAAGAGCCCTAATAATCTAACGGTTATTTTGTAATCTTTATTTTTACAAGATTACGTCTTTTATTCACTAAGTATTATTATTAAGACTATGTGTAGTGGGGCTTTATAATAATGCCCCTCCCTTGGTCTTGGGGGTTATGTGGCATGTGGCATCAAGCCCCTCATCGGGCGTTTTCACAATCACGCCAACACCCATTTTCTAAAGATCACGTCCCAAGGGGCGGTGTACGGGGCATTATGGGACGTTATCTTTGCATGTGTGCACAACTTCACGCCCAATCACATTACCACTACACATGGTCTAACATTAGCTCATTTGGTAGAGACATGTCTATTAGGGGAAGGTCTTGGGTTCAATCCTAAGCAAGGAGTAAAGTAGGATTTTTTTTGTGTGATTTAGGAGTGTAAGATTTGCCATTCAAAAAAATAATAATAATAATAACGCATCTATATATAATAACACTAAATTTAAATACAAATAAGAGCTAATCTTTTTAGAAAAAGAATTAATGATAGTAAAAAAACATAAATAATAGAGTAAAATGCTTAAATCGTTCATGAAGTTTTGTCATATTTGTTTGTTGTATGGGTGGTTTAAACGAAAACATGTTTTGTATGGGCCTCAAACGGTTAAAATTAACTATGATATAAAAATAATTAGGCATTAGATATTTGTAACTTTTTATTTACTTGGGCACTAAATAACTTATTAAAAGGTTTATCAACTTTCATTTAAGAATCTATCAATCTATGAGTAAAACAAACATACTTTTCATTTTTAGTTGAATATAATAAAACATAAAGTTAAAGATTATTTAAGATGAATGGGCCTATGGGCTAAGGGGTTATGTCATGCGAAAGTGGGCCAAACCTCAAAACCGGACCGAACCGGTAAACTTGAGAACTTAAGTGGGCCTTAACATCCTTTTGTTGTCAACCGTTCTTTTTTCTTTTTTCAACTAAGAAAAACGATACACACAAATTCAAATTGATGAACATAACTTATCTAATAACTTGAATAAAAGTAATCCATTTAAATGTAGAAGTGATAGTTAAGTGTAAAATAGATTGTAATATTTATGTGAAAACCATTAAGTGATTACGCAATTATGTACTAATCAGAACTATAACAAAAAAAACAAAACATGTAATACATAATATTTCATGGAATGCTTAATATTTTCAGGTCTAATAAGATATTAAGTAAAAATGTAATGTAATACAAAACATTAACTAACCAACCTATAATAACCACGTAATGTCGTATATAGATTTAATCACGTAATAAAGCATAAACGATTAAGTTCTTATTATTAAATGTGTAATCACGTAATAAGTATAATTATAATAACATCAATTATAACAAATCATATTAAATATGTAATCACGTAATGATTTATATTGAATGTGTAATCACGTATCATGTAAAAAAAGTAAGACAACTATAGCAATAGTCTACTCAAATTAAAGAGAATAAAATGTCCGTTAATACGGTGATTTAAAAAAAAAAATCGTATGAAAAAGTTATAGTCGTTTGAATATCATGTGGGATTGTGGGAAGTGAGTTTATGAGTCAACAATATTAGTTTTTCCTAAAATACCCTTGTCTTTAAATCTCTCCTACACTTCGCACGATTTAACCCTCTTGTACAATAACCATTCCGTATCTAACGTGAAAAGAACTAAAAGTAAAACTTTAAGACGTTTCATTTTTAAAATGGCCAGTGGACATGAAGTGTAACTTATCTATCATGTTTCAGATTTATGTGTCAGAGTAACTTTTAATCAATGTTCTCATAACCATACATGTTTTCAAGCTAACGTTCCTACTTTCTTTTAGAGCATTTGCAATGAAGGGGCACGGACTCCTCCTATCCTCAACGTCGAACGCAAGAACTATCTCTCTCCTCCGCCAAACAGCCCGTTAAAAACCTCCCCCTATCTTTCCCCCAGCCAACTATAAAGTATAAACTCAACTCCATGTCAAGGACGCTCGGAACCAGAGTTATAATGTGGATGTAGTATGAATGAATTTTAATTCAGTTTGTATAATGTGGATGTAGTATGAATGAATTTTAATAAAGTGAATACTTTCATAATAAAACCATTAAGTCATTAATCTATATTTAATTTTTTTTTCTTGCTTATTAGTGATCAACAAAGTCCCAACTTTTGCCTCTATTTTACCCTACATTGTTAAATCAGTTGTATACATTTTATGAAATCTTTAGGTAAGACTATGTGTTACGAAGAGGTGAAAGGTGAAAAAAAAAACGTATTGTCACGTAAGCATGAGTGGTTTCGCCTTTTACTAGAGTGTTATTGTAATGTGAAATGCGATGACTGGGTGAACTTTTTAACAACTTTTTGTACATTTTGTTAATAATTTTTTAACAACTAATATTATTTTTTATTAAGGTGTTATAGCAATGCTCCTTTCACGCCCAGAGGCAGTGTTCCGCATCCCCGGTCCACCGTGGCACCTCTTCCACGCCCAACCTTCACCCCTCACACATAGTTTATGAATAAAAGATGAAACTCACACATAGTTTATGAATAAAACATGAAATTGTAAAAACCAAAATATCTTTTTGGAGTTTGGTTGGTTTAGTTTGGATTATGAAATACTTACTTGGATTATCTAAACTTGTTTCAAACCTCCATCAAAAAGTGTTAAATATATTTTGCGTTACCTCACTTCACATTTATGATGTAACAATTTATATTTATATAATCTATCTAATATAACAATTATCAATTTTGTTAACCGTATTGGGTCATAGGGGGAAGGTTCATTTGAGAAAAAAAATTAAATTAAGAAACAAAAAAACAAAGAGTACAAATGTAAAGCATTAAATAGTTTTTTCTTTAACTCATTTATTATTATCTTTGACTAATTAATTAGTTGTAAACACTATCATCCACCACACTTAAATTTTTGTTTACACACATCAAAATTTATCCTACATGTTTTGAAATTTATCCTGCAAATATTATAATTTATCCAACACAGCTCGTAATTCATCATGCACACCTCGTAATTTATGCTACACTTTAAATTATATATTTTTTCTTTTTTTGAAAAATATGTTTTTTTTAAGATAAGTTATAAGTTAATGTAGTTAGCTATTAAAAAAGAAGACTACCAATTAATGATCCATCTAAATTTACCAATATACGCTTACACTAATATTAAATACAAAAATTAAATGAAGTAAAATGAATCATTCTTATTGGTTGAAATTTCTTTTTTTTATTCTTAAAAAAAAAATTGTTCTCATTTAACATTTGTTACGCGGTTTCACAAGTTAATGTTGATCCATGTCGTGTTTACGGGCCCCACAAGTGTAATAAAGTGGTTTATATTTATTTTTTTCATGACATTTTTGTATGCAAATTTTGGGTTTGTTCAATGTGAACTGTTTTTCTTTTTTTTTAATGTAAAAAAATACAAGAAAATAAGTGTATCGATTACATAAGTTTTTGTAATGTGAATTGTTATTATTATTTTTAATGTGTAATTTGATTGTTATTATTATTATTTTTAGTGTAAAAAATACAAAAAAATAAGTGTATCAATTACCTAAGTAATAAGAATCTTTGATTAATAACCAAACAACTACAAATTTTTTTAAGTATTGGCAAACTAAAATGGATTTTCCAACTTAAAACCAGTGTAATAGTGTATGGAAAAAAATCGAATTCATTAGCAAAACAAGAAATAATTTAAATCATAGTTTAACATCTTATCAGAATAAAAACTCAAAAGGTTATTATATTATATAATTTTTAAAAAGTATAAGTGCTATCAAATAACTTCTATATTTTGTGAAGAATTTAGCCTAACATTTAATCAAGGTGATCCTAACAATTTTAAATTTCATACCTTCATGTTGGTTTTTCATTTGATGTAAAATATATGTCCATATCCTTTTGATAATATCTTTTTTCAGTTGCTATGCTAAGTGTCGGTATCGTACCAAACTAAAGTGATACCGATCGAAGCCTCGTTACGCGAGTATCTTTTCTAGTGATCATATATTAAAAAAATATGATTTTGAATGGTTTATTCCCAAAGCATTTATTCATCTATTAAAGTATGACACTACTTGGTATCTATGTAGCGGTTATTGAGTTGCTTGCTTAAGAATGGGGAGATCCAAAACGTACATGTGATACGACAATACATAACCTATAGTTTTGTGTGTGTTAGAGTTAACAGATTCAAGATTTTTAGTACATATGTTACTCTTTGAAGATGTTCAGGGAATCAGTGTTACTTAAGTGTCGGATACATATGTATTACATAAAGAAATGAGTATCATATACTATATAACACATAAAAAATTACTTGTGTCATGTGACACCACTACCATCTTATTAGATCTACTACAAAAATAACTATCGCAAAACTTTAGAGATTATTTAATTAAAGTACGGTTGACTGGTTGAGTTCACACACATATGCCAAAGGATCGAGTTGCCCTGCTATTAAACTACAACTTATATTTGTTTCATCGTCAAAAATGACAATAAGACATGTGAGACGTCAATCACCGCCCATCGCCTCCTTGGGTGGCCCTCGATCTCACTAGTGACTTCATTGCACCAAGTTGGAAGATACAAGTGTCGGTCTTGTTCCTTCTTCGTGGTGAGCCTCATATGAAGGGGACGAAACAGAGAAAGCGACGTGTCTAAAACCATTACAAATATAGTTTTCAAAACGAGAAACTTTCTAGAGGTTGAGTTGTTGATTGGGAGCAATGGCAAGTGAAGTGTGGTGAGATGTTTAAATAAGGATAAAAGGAAAGGCCACTTGTGAGTTGTGGTGGAAAGTAGAAAAAAGGACAAATCAATTAGCATCTTGCAAAGGATATGCTATTGGCACATTACATAAAGTGCACCAAACTTGCATATGTATTATGTTCCTTGTTGGCCACAACTAGATGCTCAACTTTTATGATATCCATTGTTGTATTTATGATTGGTTACAACCAAAATTTCGATTTGATTCTTCCTACTAATAGGGGAAGATCTATGTAGGTTAGACCAATGTCACATAACATTAGTTAAAAAAAGTTATAGTTTACGTATTTTGGTTTTTATATATTTTATGTATGGATGGCACCTTTTCACGTAACATTTTTGTAAAAAGTGACACGGGTAAAATAAAAAAATAAAAAAATCTTAAAAGGTGTTTACAATAGATGAGTTTAGCAAAGAGGCTCATTTGGTTTACCTACAATTGCATAAACGGACCAAACCCTAACCCATATTAAGCCATTGAGGAGTGAATAAAGTTTATCACTAGTAGGGTTTTGGCACTACGTGGCGGTCACAGTAAAGGGTTATCGGCACTCACTGTAATAATTGAAAGAGAAAACCTAAAAAATAAAGTCATAATATGAACAACTGTTTTACATCGATAATGAATGCTGGTACCGATTCTAATAATAACAAAACTGGTATCAATATCGAGAGAGAAAAAGTACACAAGTTGCGTATTCGGTGTTTTTTTTTTATGAAATTAACGAACACATGTTATCATAGGATAACCAAATTAGTAAAAATAAATTATTAAATTATTATATGATATATGGTATAGGGTGAAAATGAATATTAAAATAAATGATTAATTAAATTAGAGTAAACTGCCAAAATGGTCCCTAAGGTTTGATCACTTTTGTCACTTTAGTTCAAAACTCAGACCTTTTGAATCTGGGTCCCTGTGGTTTCAATTTTGTTACCATTTTCATCCAAAATCAAAATATAGTCAGATTTTTCAGTTAATATCCAGTTTTTTTTTTTCTCCCTTTTAATGAAGAGCAAAATGGTCTTTTAACGTTTTATTATAACAAATAAAAAAATATGACCATTTTGCCCTTCATTAAAAGGGAGGAAAAAGAAAAGAAAAAACTGGATGTTAACTGAAAATTTTGACCAGATTTTTCTTTTGAATGAAAATGACAACAAAATTGAAACCACAGGGACCCAGATTCAAAAGGTTTGAGTTTTTAGGGCTGGCATATCGTGTATACCCGTACACGATAAGACACGATACACGAAATCCCATACACGAACACGACACGATAACTTATCGTGTCCTTTTTTTCAAACACGAACACGACACGATATACACGAAAATTACCTGTTAATACCTGTTAACACGACTGTTCGACTGTTATACACGAAAATTATCTGAGAGTTACAGAGGGAGTTTAGGGTTTTAATCTTTTTTGAATTGAATGAGGAATGAAAATAGAAAGGAATTAAGGAACCCACACGCACATGACTGATGAGTTTTATTTAATTTAATTTCTTATCGTGTACTAACAGGTATTAACAGGTAAACAGGTATTTAACCTGTTTATACACGAAAATTAACAGGTAATCTCGTGTCTACCTGTTTGGTACACGATACCTGTTAAGGCCATACACGATACACGATACATGTTAACTTCGTGTAGGTTCGTGTCGTGTATTCGTGTAAAATTGCCAGCCCTATGAGTTTTGAACTAAAGTGGCAAAAGTAACTAAACTTCAAGGACCATTTTGGCAGTTACTCATTAAATTATTATATGATATGTGGTATAGGGTGAAGATGAATATTGAAAAAAAAATTAATTCCACTATTCGTTAAGTTTGTTTTTATATAAAGCATAAATATAAATATAAAGCATAAATATAAATATAAATATAGAATTATTGTTGGTTAAAAATTACGCGATATAAGTATTGCGTATGTTTTTTCCACATGTATCACCTTTTAGGCTCCATGGTATGGGCGTCATTGGCCTTCCACTTCAGCATACCATGGGCGCTATTGGGGGACGCTATTGAGTGTCCGCGAGTGCAATGGCGAGCAATAACGAAGGTTATATGGAGCCATGTCAATTTATAACTAATAAAAGGGGACACTATTAGTTGTTTAGGTGGCTTTATCCCATTTCTTTTTTGTTAATGGAGGCCGCTATTGGATGACGTGGCGCGTACGTGACGCTGAGGTAGCACAATGGAGCCCCATTCCATACCCTATAACCTTATACTCCATTACTATTTACTATGCTCATGAATGCGTTTTCTATGTGACCTTTTGTTGTGCATCACCTTGCAGTTTTTTGTCTTAGGATTTTGTTGTACCTTTTTTTATTCCTTCTACATGTTGCTAAAAAAAATTGATACGGATGTGTTGACGACTTGGTGGGTTTTGTGGAGATTCCGGAAACACAGTTAATCAAAGATCGAGTGAATGATAAAAGATTGGGGGGGGGGGGGGGGGGGGGGGGGGCGTAGAAGACTTATACCACCACGAGATCCTTGTGGGCTGCAACATTTTACCATATTACATACCTCGTGGGGAATCAAAAGATACGCGACTGAAATTTGATTCGCTACAAAGGTTCATATAGAAACACATTTTTGAGTGTTGTAACGGGTGATACTCGCGGAAAATATCTCCATCTACAACAACTTTGATATCTCAAAGAAAGAAAAAGATTAACCGATTAGTTATCTTATAACTTATCAACAACCCTTTCAAAGGATCTGGTCAACTAAGGTCGTCGATTCGAATCTACACCTTAAAAAAAAAGTAACCTCGTTTTTATGTCGTCGTCATCTCATCACTCTACCCCATGACACATTCATGTTGATGTTGTTAGACTATATATTATTAACCGCGCTTTAAAAAGCCGAAAGACTACATAAAAACCCAAACCGTATCATTGCCTATAGCCAAGACTTCCAACTTTACCCGAGAACAACGGTTTCTCCTTAAAACCGGTCCCCGAAAGCGAGTCAGACGCTGTAGATTGACCGTCGTTTGACGAATTTGGTCTGGTCCAGATCTTGATGTGACCTTCTCGACACGCAGTAAGTACATACTCTTGTGTGAATATCAAACCCGAGAGTGGTTCAGTATGAACACGATGAACCACCAAAGGTGACAGCTTTGGAACATCACGCATGCTTGGTGCAGGTCGTAAAGCGCCAGCTGGATATGTTTGGTCCCAGTGAGCAGACTGGGACCCGGTACTCATTGTTGGGGACCCACCATGAGCCCTACGCATTGGCACTACTAACTCATCCATTTCAAGATCCCATAATAGCACTTGTGTGTCCTGCATATATGTAATAAGGTAAGCAGAATCCAGAGTAAATTACATAAATAGTCCTTGTGGGTATATATAAATGCCATTTTCGTCCATGAGGTTTGGCCGATTTTGCGACTTTCGTCCAAAGGATTGTTTTTTGCATCTGGATCCAAAAGGTTTGAAATCTTGCAATTTTCATCCGACCCGTTAACTCCATCCATTTTTTAACATTATATCAGGGGTATTTTCATCCTTTTAACTATTTGTTTGTTTATTTATATAGGTAAAAGAACAAAAATAACCTCGACTTAACGTTAAAAATTGGATGGATTTAACGGGTCGGATGAAAATGACAAGATTTCAAACATTTTGGATCCAGATGCGGAAAAACAAACCTTTGGACGGAAGTCGCAAAACCGGCCAAGCCTCAGGGACGAAAATGGCATTTACTCTTGGAAAAATGTAAAACTCATGGTACCGAAAAACGGATGTCGGTTTTAAGACATAATTCTAGAACAAAATTATCTAGCTTACCTGACCAACAGAACCAAACCGATATACGATACTTTCCCCAGTGCCATCTGTATTGGGGGCAGACCAATATGAATCAAACGCGACGCCACTGACCTGTAATCTTATTAGAATATCATATATCGCCAAAGATCCCCCAAACAGAGTAGAAGAATTACCAGATAATAAAAAAATTATAATAATAATAATAAAATAAAATTACCCATGAATTATGTCCTTCACCCCATGCCACGATTTTCCGTTCTTCCATACTCCATACTTGGACCAGGTCATCTTCGCCTCCCGTTAATATGTATTTTCCATCCATGCTGTTATTTGTCGATTATTAAAACGCAACAGAAGATTATTCATAGGGTGGCAAGATGGGCGGGTAGGATAACGGGTTGAAAAAAGATCGTTTTAGTATGGGTCAGGTCGTCGACCCACGAATCACTTTTTGGTCCATCTAAATCTTTGAAATAAAACATTATAGGTTGTATGCATTAAAATTAGACTTTGGGCTGCTTTAAGTTTAAACCAGTTTGACCCATTCCCCTTTTACCTAAAGAGTAAAGTACACGGATGGTCCCTGTGGTTTGCACTCTGCAATGCGTTTAGTCCTCAGCCAACAAGGTTTTAGCATGTCAAGTTAGGGACTAAATGCGTTACAAAGTGCAAACCACAAGGACCATCCATGTACTTTTGGAAAAAGCTAGGGACTAAGTGCATTACAAAGTGCAAAACACATGGACCATATGTGTACTTTTGGAAAGCTAGGGACCAAATCCAAAAGTTTGGTAAACCACAGGGACCATATGTGTACTTTTGGAAAGCTAGGGACCAAATCCAAATTTTGGTAAACCACAGGGACCATTTGTGTACTTTACTCTTACCTAAAGTTTTATTTAGACATGTTTGATGCCAAACATACAAACACAACCCAAATAAGACCATTCATAATTCATAAAGAAACAATAAAAGGGCAAAACGGTAATCTTTAGTCAGCCGATTAGAGTTAAAAGAAGGAGCCTTTCACCTCCAAGTGCAACATAATAAAGCACCGTAATAGCTTTTGCCTCCACATATAAGTTGTTCAGTTTTAAAGTCAAAAACTCGCAGATAACCTACAATCAATAATTAAACTCAGAAAGCAATTACTTTGAAAAAAAAAACATATATAAACTAGCAGCCAGCATATATATAAAAGGAGATGTTATTAGTTATTATATACCATCTCTTCCAACAGTTGCAATATAACCTCCATCACTTGAAAACGCAATACTATTTATCGATCCTTGACATATATGCCATCTAGAAATTGGATTCTGCACAAAAGAATAATAGTTAACTTCAAAAATCATGTAAAATGACATCGACTTTAAAACTCTATAAAAGTCGACCCGGAATTCTGTAAATAAGTAAATGGGTTAAATTGAATCCTCCAAAACAGTAAATCGGTACCTTACTGTAGCGTGCATGTGAAACGGAAAATTGAGTTTGATCCTTGATGACCGGGAATGAAGGGTCGCCTGAACCCTCTTTACTCTGTAAAATACAGGAAATTTAATAAAAATACAGATACTTCGCCACCAGCCATCATATTAATCAGTGTAAAAATTATATTTATATGACTTGCCTTTTCATATACATACATATTTCCATCTGCATGTGCAACAACGAAAATTCCATCGCCGTTAGGAACCCATGCAATACCAGTACAACGACTGTTGAAAACAACAAGACTTCTTGATTAGAAAACAACGAAAATTTAACCCGTATTTTTTATTATACTGAAATATTTGCATGTCAAGAGACGTAAATTTATATCTTGCCTGTTATTGACACATCCATCTTTATTATAATGTTGGGCACCAACAAGCTTTTTCCCACCATCTTGTAATTGTTGTCTTAATGACACCGAATAAACTGAAATTTTCATAAAACATATAACATACAACCGAAAAATGATGCCATTCATTAAAAAAAAGGGATATTGGATTTAAATAACCCCAACTTTCACCATTTGGCCGATAACACTCCCAACTTTCAACTTATTTTCCTCTGGCACTCCCAAACTAACTGAAACCTAATCCCATTAGCTGATGTCACATGCCAGGTCACTAAACAAGTGCCACATCAGATGCCACGCTGTCAAATGTCATGTCACTAAATAAGCGCCACATCAGCAAAAAACTAACTGGGTGAAGGCAGAGGCGTCTTTAAGAATTCACGTACTCTGTTCGAGCTTAAAAAATTGTGCCCTTCCGTAATATTTTATTATTATTAAGAAAAATCAAATTAGTATTGGGCTCAATAAACCTAATGCCAAGTGAGCTAAATTCTAAACCATAAAAAATGATTTGTAAATGGGCCTATATATAGGAATTGGTATGTGTTTACTATCTAAAAAATTAACATATCTATATATATATATGTCGGATTTTTTTTAAATCGCGTGCCCCTCGAAATCACGGGCCTTATGCGGAGGTCCTCCCCGCACACCATCAAAGCCGCCACTGGGTGAAGGTTCAGTTAGTTTGGGAGTGCAAGGGGAAAATAAGTTGAAAGTTGGGAGTGACGTGGTACAATTCGTAAGTTGGGAGTGTTATCGGCCAAATGGTGAAAGTTGGGGTTATTTAAATCCAAAATCCCAAAAAAAATTAAAAGAAAAAAAAAAGAATACCATCTCCACAATTCAACCCGATGAGCAAATCATGTCCATCTTTAGCGTCCGAGTCAAAAGCATGGGAAACAGGATTTGAATTACTAAAATGTATAGACTTTATAGGGTCCTGCGTAGCACATTAACGCCTCTTACAAAGTTACAATCCAAATTTACTAAACGAAGTACGTTTACATGTAATGAGCTCACAGAAAAGGTACCTTATCTTGAGAATTAAGATCACTAATGAAAATTGCATCACCAACATTGAATATCAAGTAAGTTCCTTTGCCGTCAAAGTTTAAATTGGGCGTATAACTATTAGTATATGAAGTACCCAATGATCCGACTTTAGACACCCCGCTTGAAGATTTGCTACTACCGTTACCGCCAACAAAACTAAGCGCCCGACTCCCGTTGCCGCCACCTAAGAATTTTGCTGCTGCAGATTTTACTCCACTACTGATGCCTATACTTGAAGATGATGATGACATGGCATGCACGGGTTTATCCTTGAGATGAGCCAGAGTCACCTGACAAGCATATAAAAAAAATAACAATAATAACAATAATCCTTAAGATATTCGAGTTCAGGTTATTTATTCGAATCTCGAGTTACTCGAGTGTGATTCGAATAACGAACTACCTAATCCCATTGGTCAGCACAGTATTGGTGGGCCCGTAAGTTTTCCAGTAACAGATTCTCACAGTTAAAAAACACATCGTTCAAATTACGACAACACGCTAAGCATACATATTTTCTACCATGTCACATACATAAACAAATAAACAATTCATCAACTTATCAAAATTCCAACATACCACAATAAAATGTATCTAAATAAACCACAACTAAAACAAATTAAAAATCACATTTTTATTTCCAAAATTAAGATTAATCAATAACCCAAAATAATATTTTTCCCACATCAATGAATGTATAAGAATCAATGTATGAAATGAACCTATGCATACATATCCAGCAACATATCAATGTCAACATGCCACAACTAAAACAAATTAAAAATCACATTTTTTAAGAACCCAAAATAATAAATAATAATAATATTATACCTGAGTAACAGACTTTCCAAGATTATAGTGAAGAAGACCAGAAGGATGAGTCTTTTCATACTTAAGCTTGTATCTTCCTTCAGGGGTTTTGAAATAGGTCTTCAATCCAGAAGCTTGTTGGGTTGTTGACATAATTGAATTAGGGTTTGATGATGCATTCATCATCGGATCAAACACATTGTTTGTTGAAACCTAGGGTTTACGTTTCTTGAATTTTGGGGGGGTTTTGCGGGTGAAAGATTGGATTTTGGAAATGGGAATTCAATTGGGAACTTGATGAAGAAGTGGTGATGAATGATCTAGTGGTGATCAACTGAATGATCATGGATACATATTCTTCTTCAAAGAAGGAATGAAAGGAAAAAAAAGGTTTTTTGCTTTTGCTTTTTTATTTTTTTCTTTATTTGGCATGTTAACTCCTGGAGTATTATTCCAAAAGAAAACTTCTCTTTTATAAAAAAAAATAATAATAAAATAAAATAAGATAAATTCATGTTATGCTACAACAAATGTTAGACCGAGCCCGGACTATATGTCTGGGCTTGAGTCTGGCTTGAGTTGAGACTTGAGCGACAATGCCAAGATAGGTAGATTTAGTTTAGGCTCATTTTTTTGGGGGGATTTTATTGTTGTGCTTTGTGGGTTTTTTTTCAGATTGGATCTGTCTACAAGAACAACTCGTTAGAGGGTCCTTGAGAGCAAGACTTCGATGACACTCTGACTCCCTAGTCAATCGAAGGCCGCATGTGCATTTTATTTGGAATATGTTATTAGCATATGTTGTGATCATGTGATGTTAATCTAATGTGGTGTGTAAATGATGATATTGGGTTATAAAAGAGAGAAATATTAGGTTTGACCATAATGGACTTGTCCGGGTTAGGCATTGCTTACAAGACTATGTGTCGTGGGTTTGGAAGAAGGGGCTTTAAAAAAAATTAGAATTTTTTTTTCAAAAGATTGATGCCACGTAGGCTTGGTATAAGGGGTTCTAAAGGGGGTGTTGTGGGGCTTTGTTAGAAAAATGTGGTATTGAGTTGAGATGCCCATGCCTTCAATCCTAGCCAGGCCTTGAACTCCGCACCCCTTCCGAGCCCTCCCGTAATGGTGTAAGCATCCTATGCGTTGTGATGTGGAAGGTGGGCATGTTGGGTCCAAGCCCACAATACATAGCCTAAGGTCAAACCTAAGTTAACGTAGAGCTAATTTGAGCGTGTGGTGTAGTAGGTTTGGGCTTAGGGCAATATATTAGATGTCCCATCCTGATATGAGATGGTGGTGGTTGGTTTTCGGGCGCACACAATAATTATGGAAATTAATGGATTTG
This sequence comes from Helianthus tuberosus, assembly GCA_030545235.1. Taxonomy (NCBI): domain Eukaryota; kingdom Viridiplantae; phylum Streptophyta; class Magnoliopsida; order Asterales; family Asteraceae; genus Helianthus; species Helianthus tuberosus. Next base: position 24,011,642 of record CM060354.1, read on the forward strand.
AAATCCTATGTCATGGAGAACACTGGTCATGTTTAATGATGCCTAAGTAAATGGATCTCGTAAAGACTATACGTGATATGTTGTCGGCTTTCGTATGATTCAAATCACTTTTGATAAAAAAAAGTATCATACACGAGTAAAAATAGATATGGCGTATGGTTTCGATAATGGTCTACTTGTGTTTCAATTTATACTACTTTCCGTTTTATCATAGATAGTAACACATTTAGGATTACTATTTACTAAGGAGTTATATGTAACGTTTCGCATTTGTGTACTTTCCTTATTTAGAAGGTGTAATCGTATTTATATTTTTGGAAACTTGTAATCGTATTGTATTCGTATTTTCTTTCCGATCTTGTAATCCAAGACTTTGATCATAATGGAATTCACTTTTATACTTATACATGTTACATACTTGTGTTGTACGCTATAATCTCGAATATATGTTTATACGCAAAAACCGACACTTGAAATACTTGAAATTATCAATTATACATGCATTATACTCATACACTACTTTGATACTCTTGGAATACCTAAAAACATGCTTAATTATGAGTTTCTAGCATTAAATAATGTAATTATCAAAATTTGGGGGTCAAACTGCAAATTCTAGAAAGTTTGGTAAATTCTGCAGGTGGTGCACGGCTATGCAACTGAGGCGCATGACCATGCACACTGCGATCCGCATGACCGCGCACCTGATGTGCCCCACCCCGCGATCCGCACGGCCGTGCAAAATGACCAGGTCTGGCAGAATCTTTTAAAACACGCAAATTTTGGCTCCAATTCCCTCATTTCAACCCTCAACTACCTCATTTAACACCCAAGCCCTAATCCCAACTATAAATACAACCCCTTACCACCTCCTAAACACTTTCCACTCATCTAAGTCTTGGCAGGAAAGTTCCAAGCTGTCACACCCCGAATTTTCCACGTGTCACCAGTGGGCCCGGTGGGGGAGTATCGTGACGTGGTTGGCAACATCATGGTCAAACAACACAATATAATAATGCACAGCGGAAGCAAAAGATAAATATATTACATTCCGAATATAAGTAATGTCAAAGTATTACAACGGAAGGTAAGGGATCCACAGGCGGATCAAATAAAAGAAACTAAAACTGTTCAACAGACTTCAGGCATCTAGAACTTGCAAGATTCCTTATTATCGCCCTGAGCTTCCAGTAAATTTCGTTCAGTACCTGTCACTTAACCTTTTTGGAAAATACGTCAGTTTACACTGGTAAATACAATTAACCGACTCATTTTGGAAAAAGAGTTTGAAAAGTGATTCGAGTGCAAACGGCACAAAATATCTTGACACATTGGTTAAAATGCACAGAGGCAAAATTAATCTTTTATACTTGGGACAATTTTATTAATAAAAATCTTGTATCCGATTTACATGGTTGTCCAACATTTAGGGCCGGTGATTATACAATACAAGCCGGACAAGATTAATCGACACACCACAAATATAATCTCACAAGAAGACACCCTTACGAGTGAGTATACGTTATACATATGCAACAGGAGGTGTTATGTCTACACCTTGTGCTTACGTCGTGGCCATTCACTTTTTAAAATGAGCCAAGGATATCCAGGACACGGTCATTAACCCCCAATGTTATTTGTTATCAATCAATACAGATTAAAACGGGATTATGCAATTTAATCATCTCCGATTAAAAGGTTTCTACACCCGACCAAGCGGTATTTTTATAATACCGTATCCCAAGCCCGTATAAGGGAAAATAAGTTAAAAGTATTTACCTGAGCTAGCAATGCAATTTATACTCAGCCGTATATTCTAATCAGCAAGCACAAGTACTTCTACTGGGGCTCTCAATCTGGAACGAAGGTTTTATTAACCTATTAGATTCCTAACGGGTCTTATTTAAGTCGTAACTTAGACCGGTTAGTTTTAAGGAAGGTTTACGGTTCGAACGCATGATTAAGCGAAGACCGGAATAGAATGTGATTTAGACCCGACAAGTTTGAAGACTTGTATAATATGGGTAAACTAAACACATTCTGGATTTTGAGATAAAAAGGATAAGGTTTGACCCGTTTCGGCTAATTTATGCAAACTAGTTACATAAACCGAACCGAACGCGCCAGAGGCGTAACGGGTAACCATATGGGTCCTAAACAGGTTTCCTAAGTTAATTATGCCTCAAATATGTTGTGACATCAGTAAGATGTCTTTCATTTTGCCCGAAACGTTTTTAAACACAAACTAGGCCTCGTAGGGGTAGTTTGGTCTTTTAAAAGGTTATAAAAGAGTTTAAGTATTTATCTGAGTTACAGGTCTGATGTAATCAGTAAAAACACTAAATTTAATAAGTTGTAACAGTAGGGTAATGTATATATGTGAATTTACCCATTATAACCAAACTATGCACCGAAGGGGCATTTGGGTAATTTCACATAAGCCGAAAAGCTCAAAACCGAAGTCTGAATTAATCAACCTTTGTTTACTGTTAAAACATTCTAAGTTGCCTAAAACATCAGTAGGTATCAACCCGTGTATGTTTAAAATAGTTTTAGTACCTACTATGCGTTAAAAACGCTTAAAAAAACGATTAGAAGCCGATTACGGGTTCTATACCGAAAGCTGATATTTTTATTATTCCAGAAGGCTTAAAATGATTTATTTAACATATCTAATCAGTAGAAAAAGGTTTGGAGTCGTTTAGATATGTAAAACTCATTTTATGGCCCGTAAGGGCAAAACCGACCATTACCGGATTAAGCCTACGACTACTAGTTATGCTCAGCCTAAAATTAATTAAAAATCTTCAAAAATCCCAAAATAATATATTACATCAGTGGGTATTAAGTTTGATACCAAAAAGTAGGCTTAACTAGGCTATACGCTAATTACGCCGTTTTATTAACATAAAGCTTTCATTTTGCGATAATGAGCATAACTCTTAATCTACAAGTCAAACTGATGTCAAACTTTGCATACAAGTTTATATATCAGTAATTTAAGTTTTTACTCTTTTACATTTCCAAAAATCACGTTTAAAGGTAATAAGGGCATAATGGTCAACATATGAGCTATTAACGGAAACGCGTAAACGAATGGGTCAATCAATGAACCAACCACAGAGGGTTATGCTAACATGTAGCCTGGTCCTAAGGGAGCTCTAAGGCATTTCCAAATCATACTAAAGCGGGTCAGAACTGAAGTCAAAGCAAAAGTCAAAGCTTTGCGACTTTCGGTTCCGAATCGGTTCAAAATGGAAAGTTGTCGAATCAAACAAGCTTAGACAAGTTCTTATGCTTATTATCAAGTTATATGAATGATAAAATAGATTACACGCCTTTTACATTGTTAATTATGCGTTAAACGAAAGATTACATTTCTGTTGACTTTTTCTAATCATCTTTGACTCGACAAATGACCTAGTTAGGATGGGAATCAGTGGATGCCCTTTTAAGGGTTTAAAGCCCACATAATTACCAACTTATAACTACCTTTGATTTGACTAATCACTGGACCATTAGTGATTAATCTTAAAGTCAACCGTTAATTACGACGGTTTGACTTTTAAGCTAAAACTAAGTTAAAACTTAAATAAGAAGGGTTAGGCATACTTACAAGTGACTAATGGTCGACTAGGAAGGCTTGGAAAGTCCTCTTGTGCTCCACAAATGATCAGATTTGCAAGAATGAATGTGTGAAGCATGTTTGCAACTTAGAGGCCTTTATATAGTGGTTTAATCACCACAAATCTTTGACATCTAAGTCTATAAGTGACCACAACATCTTAACAAGTGTCCCTAAGTGTCTAGGAGGTGTTTAGGGGTCACCCAAGAAGTGAAACATGTGATCCAAGTTGATTCCAAGGCTGAACAGCCAAGAAAAACTATTTTCTGCATCTGGGAGGCTGAGGCGGCCCGCTTGAGGTGCTAAAGCGGGCCGCATGGGCCTTCTGATCAGCTTTTTCATTTTTTTGTTTCCACATCTTGTCCCTTGGCTCTTCGGAAGGTCAACTAGCATTATTACTTGCAATTTGACCCCTTATTATTTACCTACAAGGGCTTTAGAACTTGTACACACTTTTCTAAGTCCTTGGCCACTCGGTTATTACCCGAAAAGTCATAACTTTCAACGTTAACGCTTTTAACCCCTCGCATACGAATTTGATCATAACTTTCTCATACGATAACGAAAATTTATGAAATTTTAATCGTGCATTCTAGTGAGCATAATTAACATTTACAAAGCTTCGGGTTTGTCAAAAGATCACTCAGAGGTATCTCTTTAACATGTTGACACATTTAACCCCTGTAGTTTGTAATCTCTCACTTTTAGCTTCGTATGATCCATGATTTATCCGTCTAAGGGTATAAACATCATGTAGGGTTATTGTAAAGTATGTTTATCCATTTTTGACATTTTGAACCCTTATTTTCACATACTTTCTATGTTTGTCAACTTTAGTCCCTCTAAAGTAGACTTTCTCACGTTCAAGCTGATGACACGTGTCAATACCTTATAGGACGTGAATTTTTCGAGGTGTTACACAAGCATTCTAAGTGAGTTTTCACTCACTTTTATTCTTATTTCTTCATGTTTTCTTCTTCTAAACTACTTGGATAACCTCATCATATTTAAGTTCCAAAGTAGAGTTAAAATTCTGTTTTGAATTTTATACTTATTTCTTGTTTTATTTGGTTTTTGGTTGATTCAGTTATAACCAAATAACGAACACCCGTAGATATTACATGCAATTCTTAAAAAGTTGGATAAAATGGAAGTTGAACCGATAACAGATGAAATGGGTCAACTGAAATAGTGATTCCAATCCATTACAAATACTTTTTTGTTGGACCCCTCTTAGATCCTATTCTATATTGGGCCATGCCTTAAAATTGGACCTATGATGCCGCATTTATTTATATCCATAATATATCGAAACATCTCTTTCACACTTTTAGCAATTAACATTGCATCGGATGCTGTTAGTTACATGTCAAATAAGAGAATTTAATCCAAAATAGATGAATAAGAGAGCTTATTTGATATATAAACTCTACATAGGTTGCCCATACAACTTATGTGTAACAAATCTCATACAGTTGTAATGGTGTTTATCCATAACAATTGTCTTACTCGGAGCCCTTTTGTCAGATTTATGAGCACCTTGGCTACGTGTTTAAAGTGTAACTTTCTACTTAAACACTTTGAATACCTTTTCTCAAATAAATTTGTATACTAGTCCACTAGGAACTCATGGTTTGTTTTTTTTGTTATCTGGATGGAGACTTTCAAAGTTGTCACTCATCTTTGTAGGTGGTCATTCATCCTTAAATTACTTTCACCCGAGCATTGAAGAGATAAGGTATTTCTTGTGAGCCTCGACATGTCTACCGCATATTTATCTAAGATGTTACATTTGTAATCTATAAAGCTTACCAACTATTTAAAAGGGAAAAAAATTACTTCAAATAATGTAAAAATGTTATCAAGTAGTCAAGCATTATTAAAGTTAAAAACTTTCGAAAACAATGCTTTAGATGAACACAACTTGACAAGCGTATTAAAGAAAACACAACTGTGATATTAAATGAATCTTGGGTTGTAAAAGGTTGAACATGACTAAGTGTTTTCGAAAGGGACATCGTCATCTAGAGTGTGGATAAATAGGTCGACCCGACAATTGTTTGAAATTTAATAGATAAGTTCAACTAGTTACAAAAGTCGTGTGTAGGGCAATGTTAAATTTGTTACATGAATAATTACACCTCTAGATAGGTATTAGACAACTATATAACCGCCTCTTCACTTGCTTGAGTATACTAGACTTCCATCGCGCGGGGGGGGGGGGGGGGGGGGGGGGTCTATCAGGGCTTAAGGGGTGCTTGGGATACCCCTGAATTTTCTTGGCGAAGTGCAACATACCTCTGAATGTACGCTTAAAAAACAATTCTCCGTTTTATGAATTCACGGTAAAAAAAAGAATTGGGATACTCCTGAATTTTTATTCTAGGTCCGTCACTAACTTCCATCATGTCTATGACACAACCAACTTGCCTTAAACCGAAGTTTAGAGTAAGGAGGTGTTGAATATTATGAGAATTGAGAAGGGTTAGGGACATCACTATAAGGTAAAAATGTTACATTTTCTTCACTTTCTACACCAACAATTTATTCAGCTAAAAGTGGTATAAATCAAATGAAGATGAATGTCTTGAAGTTCAAAATTTTATATTTTAGTAATTACAGTATCCCAAATAGTTTTTAAGAAAAAGAACAATAGATAAAAAAAATGTTCACCACTCAACCATTTTTTATTGCTTTAGTATATTAAATTACTTGGGCCATGAACACTAATGTTTTGTAGAGCATATATTTATATAAACAATATTTTAAAATAATAATTAATATTAAAGAGTCTTCTGAAACATCAATAAGACCATGTGTAGTGGTAACAACTTATAATGCCCCCACCATGGGGCATTATCCGACACGTGGCGTCCTAGTCAGCAATGGGGCATTATAGCAAAAGTGGTGTAGTGGGGATAATGCCCAAATAATGCCCCTTAACAATCATTAAAAAAAAAAAAGCAACTTAAATCATATTGGCTGGTCAAACATTGGAATAAATGCCCATTGGCCACATGCAGCACATGGAGCGTTTTCATTATAACGCCAAACATCATTTTCAGAATTTTTTTTTGATATAACGCCTAGTGTAATGGTTAGGGGAGCGTTTTGGGGCGTTATTTTTCAATTTTTTTTTAAAAATCACGCCCCACTACGGGTGGTCTAAGAAGCAATAAAATCGTCAATGGTGGACATAAAACCATAAATATACCTATTTATTGTGCCTCAATATCTATTTTAATACGTTCCATAGATGAGTTTTTTTTTAACGGCTAATTTTTTTTCCTTAAATACTTACACCTCCCAATGATTGAACCTTGATCTCCTCATAAGAGATAATTTCTCTTGACCACTAATTTCATGTATCTTATGACCATAAGTGATAACGTGTCTAACATAACCACCATGATATCAATATACCGAAAAATAGACATGTTTTTAATTTATCTTTTAAAAAAACATATAATGTTAGTTCTTTTTTCGTTACGACTCAAATGTTGCAAAATTCGATAAGAATTCAAACTCGACTTGTTATATTACTAATGACACAAACCGAAAACATCATCATATCATAGACCATATATAACACGCATTAAACAAGAAAGCATGTTCATAAATTACATTGTAATCGTTATGCTAATATTAAAACAATTACATAACTGAAAGCTAGTTGGAACCAAAATATGCTTAAAATGCTTTGATTTATACATATTGTTGGTTGGTTATAACCATTTGCCAATATACCATAAATCATACCCATTTTAGCATATTTTTAGATATCTATAATCACTATAATAATATATATTAAATCACACAAAACAATATATTTTAATCCAAATATGTAATTAAAACCACCATTGTTCAATAAGCCTTCATCCATTAAGCTTTTCCTCCCTGGTCAAAGTCAAAACCATATATATACAATCACTAAAAGAAAACATTAACAATCATTATTCTTATAGGTTTGTATGATTTTATTATTAAGTTCATAAAAAAAATTATTTTTATTTAATGTAATTTTTTTTACTGGTCTTTAACTCACATGTTTTTTTTTTGTCCCACTTCAAAATTTTCAACGGGTTGGTGTGTCGGCTTGAATTGATGAACCGGAACATAACCCGCATAAATAGACGTTTCAACAACATTAAACCTAATCTAGACGTATTGAAATTCATGTAACCTAAACCTAAAAAAGGTGTTCGTAACTCATTTACCTAAATGTGTCAAAATGGATTGTGAACGAGTTATGTGTTGTAAAGGGGTCGCAATCAAGTAGTAAATACTTAAAAAAAAAACTTATAGTTCAAGATATATGTAATGACATTGTATTTCAAATTTTGCTCAAAACATATTAGTTTGAAAATTTAAAAACATTTTTCGGTGCAAGTTCAAACAAATTTGATTTTAAGTAGAGAATTACAAGAACAACAGTTTTGTATAGCGTGCTTGTCAAATAAAGTGGTTACACCTTCGTATCATATTTAAAGCAACATATAAAACCGTTTATATGCTTCTTACAGTCCTCTACTTAAAACTGATTTTGTATTGAAGATGCACATATAAGTTATAAGGATCTAACCTTCTTGATGGCGTTGCGAGTCGCTCGTCTCTTAAACCGGGGATGCTTCTTGATATTGCTGTGAGGAACACCATTTCCGGCTCGATTCGGTGGAGGTCTATGAGAATGAGTTTCTGGTCCCCGGTAATCAATATCATAAACTTCTGAAACAAATAAAGAATGTATCAAACATATATCTACACAAATAAAAAATTTATCAAACATATATCCTACTGATATCGAAGATCAAGCAGTAAATCTACAACGAATTTGATCACAAATTAACCTTTGGAAAAAACAGGCACCGCGAGTAGGAGAAAGAGGATGAAAACCGTAGTCATGCAGTTCTTAAGATCCATCGTAAATGTGTGCGCGTGCGTGTGTGTGGTGGTGGTGAGAGATGGGATCACGGAGGAGTATGGTGGATTTAAGCAGTTGAAAGTGTCACAATCTTCACAGCTTATGACTTGCTATATGCTAAGCTGTGTATGGCAGGCACTCTCTATTTAATGGACCAGCTATACATGTATGGTTGCTTAAAATTAAATGGATTAAGTTAGCGGGTTAACGGGTTGAAATAATAAAAAATAAAATACATGCAAAATTTTATAATAGTTAAACCACTCATTAGCAAAGACAACGCCTTTAAACATCTTGTGATGGAGAGATCTTGGGTTCAGCTTTCACAGACGGCAGGAATTAAAAGAAATTTACCGTTAAAAATATAAATATGCATAGGTGGATTCACTTTTCCACATTTGCTAACCATTACAGATGGCCTAAAAGTGACTTAAATATAAACATATTAAGATATGTGATGATGTTTCGTTGATATACACTAGCTTATGCATGTCTTTTATCATTTAACCACAATCCTAATCATACCCATTTAACATGTTATTACACGTGTATTGTATATGATTTATTAAAAAGATCGTTAAAGAGTTATATTTTTAGAGCATGAGCAGCCACGGGCTCATGCTCATCCCCCCCCCCCCCCCCCCCCTTCACATCCACGTATGCATGCTCTTCCTCTCCCCACGGACATTCTCTCAGGGGAGGACCTAAGTGACGGGTCAGATGGGCAGACACACCCCTTGAAAAAATTAGTGTATTTTATAGGCTAAAATATCGATTGCATCCCTTGAATTTTGGTTGAATCCCTCGTTCGTACCCTCAGAAAATAAATCCTGAATCCGGCATGCCTCTCTCCTACCCTCTCACATAACTCACTCCCTCCACGACCGATTTGTGGAGATGAACTTTTGCGTTGAAAAACGCAACATCAGCCTTTCTCCATGCTGGCGATAGGTGAGCCCACGAATATCCACTTACGGATGATCTAAGTGTTGTAAACGATTTGATATGGATTACCTTCGAATTCGAGCTCAACACAATGCAAAAAGAAGATGTCTGCCTTAAGAGACTTGATACACAAGTCATAAGTCCATATAATATGGACTATGGCCATTGGTTGTGGTTAAAACATGAATATGCATGTGTAGTTTACCTTTAGGTAAGGGTAGAGATGCACAAAATGGGTTCATACCCTAAACCGGTCGGGTTCAAATTGGTTCGGGTTGGTTGGGTTCCTTTTTTGGTTCTCAATCAGATTTGGTTGTGCACCTCTAGGTTATGCATCTCTAAGGGTGGTAATATGGAACGTATCATCTTGGTATATTAATACAATCTTTCTACATTAGATAGAAAGTTTATAAATAAGTAATGCATTATAAACGATTACAAAATCTGTACTGTTTATTTTATTTGATAAAAAAAAAAGATTCTAAAAATTACAAGCATGTAATAACACTTTAGGATCATTGGATTATATAAACTTGTTTCATAAACGCAAGGAAAATTATATAAGAATTTCACATAAACGAACAACAAGTTGCGCCGCAACCCCCTTTTGAACAACAAATCCAATTATACCGCAAACAATACCCTGGTTCCTTGATGTCGAGGAATTGATGTGCACGACCTTATGCACTCTGTCCAGGAAACCGATAGCTTTAGGAGTAAGGGAACCAAAAGCATCAAAGGCAAAGAGAATAAAGACATGTTGATTCTCAGCACAAGCGTTTTCATGCTTAACAACTTTCCCTAATTATGCCTTCAACACAGCCTCGACAGCCACGAGACAGTTTTCCCTAAGCTCAACAAGGAGGATACTCCGATAAGGTCCACACAAGTGTGTTTTCTACCTGCCCAGCCGAACATAAGAACGTCTGTTAGCCAAAGAGTGGACCTCTCTTCAAGATGGTCTCTAAGGAAATTCACAGGGACCTCTTTTTTTTGCGGAGATTCCTGCCCTCTTAACCACATCACGTAGGAGATCACTAACAAGGTCATGTATGTATTTAAAGCATGGTAGCTCCTTGAAATGGACCACATGCTCCCCAAAGTTATCCAAACAAACCTTACGGAAAACTGGGCAAGGCTCATCAACTAACCGATATTTAACGATGATCCAATACTCCACCGCTGACATGTGGTGGACTAGCCCTTTAATGGGGATAACGCCCAGGAAATCTTCAGCATGTAGGCCCTGTAGACACTCCGACACCGCTTTTTGGCGTAGGGATATGTCAAACTTTTCTCTCAAACTCTAAAAAACTTTACAATATAAAGCACTCGCCAAAGTATTTTGGGTTTTAAAAGAGCAGTGTCCTTATTAGCGAACCCACCAAGATCAAGAGATTAAAACCACCCTTTATAATAACAGATGCCAACATTGTCCTTAACTAATAATTTTATAAGTTGATTTTCAACTATAATTACAAAAATTAAATTCCACATAATATATTAGTTATTTTATTTTTAAATTTTAAAATTTAGAGAGGTGAAAAGTATGGTTGTGTATGGGCTGGTTTCGTTTGGTTTTTATCATTAATCATAACCATAACCGCTAACTTCGGTTATGAAATTTTCTTAACCATAACCAAACACCGGTTACGGTTAATCAGCTATGAAGTCGGTTATGGCTCGGTTTTGGTTATTTTTGGTTAATTAACCAAGAAAAAATTGAAATAAATAGGGGTGTTATTAGGGGCGTGCACTGTTAGAACTTAGCTTGGGTCTTTTTTTTTTAAAATAACTAAGACTATACTTTTGGCTAAACTACCGATGTGTGGTTCCCTTTAACAAGTTAAATTCTCAATAAAAAAATTACGAGTACCTCTTTTCTTCAATAAAATAAAAAAGGGCATCTAAATCAAAATCATTTTGTTACTTACATACTTTTATCTTAGGAAGAAATATCTACATGGTTAATGTAAAACATGAATCCATTATATAGACTTATAATTACATGTTTGGTTCGGTTTCGGTTATATCGGTTAACCAAAGTTTCATAATTGTAACCATAACTGATTAGTCGGTTATACAAAGTTTCATAACCATAATCGTCGGTTATCGGTTAATAATGGTTCAATTATGTTAATTATGATTCGTTGTCGGTTATGATGGTTATTTTGCTCACCCGGTAAAAAGTAATAACATTTTGGAGTGAAAAGGTAGATGGGCTTTAATTGTGGCCCCAGACCCGAAATGCAAAGAATTAATTGGGCTGACACAGATGAATAGTCCTTTTTGCATGCATCCTGAACGTGACCTATTAATAATCGTGGTCCAATATTTTAGTTATTTATTTATAGTAATGTTGACTTTAATGAATCGCTAAATAATTACTTTAGAATTTTAAACAAATAGATGCCAAATTATGGAGGAAATATATCATCTATACACATAATTATTATGGTGGAAATATAACATCTATACACATAATTATCGCTAAGACTCAAATCAGTTCACTTCAAACTTAAATTGAAATTTCATTAAATAAACAAACTTATATCCGGGTTTGTTAATTAGGGTAAAGATCAAATAGGAAGTTAATTTTCGCTAGGAAGGATAGGAAGCCATAGGATTATGATATGTGGCAAATTTTAAAATAAAGAGAAAGGGTATTTTAGTCAATCCAACTCCTTCTTCTTCCTTTTTCAAAACCCAGTAAATTCAAAAACCCATCATTTTCAAAACCCACCATCTTCAACTATTTCTTCACATTTTATCTCAATAATCACTACATTATAGTGCGATTTTCATCACAAATCAATGATTCAGAACCTGATCAACGTGTTCTTCAGCTTTTTTTGAAGAAAACTCAGTTTAATTTCATAAAAAAATCTTGTTGTTTTTACGGTGATTTTGGAGATAATCACTCGATTCGAGCGTTGATAAGTGTTTCTATCATTCAAATTTCGTCAATTGATGAAGAAATCGGCTTCGATCCATGTAAGAAATTCTTTAATTTCATTTTCATGATCTGGGTTTTTGATTTAGTCATTGCGTTTTACGATCTTTGCGGGGGTCCGGGGGCGGCAGCCCCCGGTAGCGGGGTCCCAGGGGCGGCAGCCCCTGGCGGGGTCCAAGGGGCAGAGCCCCTGGCTGGGGTTGAGCTTTATGTGGTTTCTGGCTATTGCGTTTTAGAAATTGCTGTACTAAAAACGCATCAGAAAAATTAAATTTCCATAAATTGGCTCATTTTGAAGACAGTAATTCGTAGACAATTCAGACAGTTCACAGTGACAGACAGTTTTATGTGTCCATTGCGTTTTAGAAATAAGAGAGTTTTATGTGGTTTCTGGCTATTGCGTTTTAGAAAAAAAAAAAAAAAAAAAAAACACATTTTTAAGTGTTTTTAGTCATTGTGTTTTAGGTAAAACACATTTTTAGGTGTTTTCAGTCCATTGCGTTTTAGAATGAGTCATTTTTAAGTGTTTTCTGGCCATTGCGTTTTACATATAAGACATTTCTTTGTGTTTTTGGTGCATTGCGTTTTAGGTAAAACACTTTTTATGTGTTTTCAGTCCATTGCGTTTTAGAAAACAGACATTTTAAGTGTATTCTGGCCATTGCGTTTTACAAATAAGTCATTTCTTTGTGTTTTTGGTGCATTGCGTTTTAGGTAAAACACATTTTTATGTGTTTTCTGGCCATTGCGTTTTACAAATAAGTTATTTCTTTGTGTTTTTGGTGCATTGCGTTTTAGAAAAATGTCATTTTTTAGGGTTTTTTTTTCATTGCGTTTTACGTAACTGGTGGTTTTTCTATTGCGTTTTACGCAACTGGGTTTTAAATTTATTTTTTTTAAATATAGCAATAGTATACTCGTTTTAAAGATAAAAAAACGCTCGTTTTTTTGTGCAATTTTTATAAAAAAAATAATGTCGTATGAAAGAGTTATTAACGTTTAAAAAATGGGGGGGGAATTGGAGGAGAGAGAAACTATTGGCTTGGATTGACTAGAATGCCCTTGAACAAACTCACGCGCCTCTTTTCTTCATTTCAATTTGTCTGATTTAATCTTAGCCCTTGATTAACTTAATGGATGGTCAAGATCACTTCCTATCCTTCTAGCCAAATAAACTTCCTATTGTATCTCCACCCTTGTTAATTATACCAATATAATTTACAATATAATTATATAAAAACAAATATAATTGAATATATATAGTGGGTCAGGATTTAGAGAGATCGGTAAAAAATGCGAGAACGGTGAGAACGATTTTGATGGTGACATGTGGCATGAATGTTAAATTACACTAAGGGGTAATATTGTCAAAAAAACCCACTCACATGAACTGGGTGTTCAAATAAAAAACCATAAAAACACCAAATTCAGAAAAACGCCATGAAAATACCTAGTTAAAACGCCATAAAACACTCAAAAAAGCTATTGTTATGCACGCAAAAAAAAGCTATTTTTGAGCTATAATTTACAACAGCTCAAAAAAACCATTTTTTGAGCCATATAGCTCAAAACGCCATGAAAATACGCAAAAAAAAAACTATTTTTTGAGCTATAATTTACAACAGCTAAAAAAAACCATTTTTTTGAGTTATATAGCTCAAAACACCATGAAAATACACAAAAAAAAAAAAAAAAAAAAACTATTTTTTGAGCTATAATTTACAACAGCTCAAAAAAAAACCATTTTTTTGAGCCCTATAGCTCAAAAATGTGCTGTAAGTTTATTTGTGCTGATTTTTGGGCGGTTTATGTGTGTAACCGCTTAAATTAATATTTTTTGAGCTCAGAAAAATCATAATTTGTACTAGTGTAAAAACGCCATAAAACACCCAGTTCAGAAAAACGCGATGAAAAAACTCAGTTGAAAACGCCATAAAACACTCAGTTCAGAAAAACGCCATGAAAATACCTAGTTAAAACGCCATAAAAACACCTAATTCAGAAAAACGTCATGAAAATTTCTAGTCTAAAACGCCATAAAACACCCAGTTTAGAAAAACGCCATAAAATCCAGTTAATTTTTTTTCGAAAAGTATATCAATAGTATACTTGTTGGAAAGATAAAAAACGCTGAGTTTTATGGTGTAATTTTTTTCGAAAAATAATCACGTATAAAATAGTCATTGTCGTTTAAATATGATGGGGGAAAATGACATGTGATTAGCATGTGCATCTTTGTTTGGATCTTTCTATTTTACCCCTCCTGGTAGTTCCAAGGCCTCTATTATTTACAAAAATGTCACCACATCAATCTCAGCCACAAACCACTAAGATCTTGTGGCTGAGAATCGTTCTCACTGTTCTCACATTTTAAGGCGTTCTCTCCTGATCATGTTCCTATATATACTTAAGATAAATACAACAAAATAATATGTATAAAGTGAGGGCCTCAAACTTATGTGTTTAGTTAGAAGACGAGTTAAAACTTAAGTTATGATAACTAGAAGGGGAAAACTATAAACAAAAAACCTACATTGTTCATCTTATTAACTATCTAACACCTTGATAAATATTCGGGTGAGTATAATACTGAATTAACCGAAACCAAATTAATCGAACTGAAAAAATCAAACCGAAACAATAATTGATGGTTCAGTTATTGTTTTTTGAATAAGTGAACTTTCGGTTTCGGTTTTGGTTAATAATATCTCTAAAACCAAAAATAACCGAACCGATTAGCCAAAATTACTCTACCCTCGGCCATATATATACACACGAAACTCTCTTAATGTAATATTAGAGTAAATTGCCATTTTAGTCTCTAAGGTTTGACCAAAATTGCCACTTTAGTCCAAATAGTTTTTTTCTTGTCATTTTAGTCCAAATAGTTTTGTTTTATGTCATTTTAGTCCAAATAGTTTTGTTTTATGTCATTTTAGTCCCTGACTTTTTTCATTTTTTGCCTTTTCCATCCAACACACTAACTCCATTTAAAACATTTAGTTAACTTACGTGAATTTTGGTCAAACCACATTTTTTTTTTTGCAGGTGCGATGGTATGGTATGGGGATGGTGTTGTGCCAGTTTACAGTGAAGATGATGGTGGTGGTTGTTGGTTTTACGATGATGGCAGTGTTGGTTGATGACGTGGGTGGCGGAAATGTGGTCGGTGGTTATGGAAATGATGGGTGGTGATGGTGGTGGGGTGGGCGGGTGGGTGGTGACGGTGCAGGCAGGCGGTGGCGATGATAGAAGGTTGTGAAGGGGTGGGTGGTGGGAGGTGGTGGTAGTGGTCGATGAAAATGACAAAAATGACAAAAGTCAGGGACTAAAATGACAGAAAATAAAACTATTTGGACTAAATGGAAAGAAAAAAACTATTTAGACTAAAATGGCAATTTTAGTCAAACCTTAGGGACTAAAATGATAATTTTCTCGTAATATTATTTATAAGTTCAAGGCTCACTAGATTTTTTTAACCTTTTAATCCAATTGAGAGTCCATTAGTGTTTTTTTTATTATGTACATAGAGCCCATTACCAATACGCATGTGGTAATTATATAATTTTGCAAGTTTTATATTCATGAGTTTATATTTACAAGTTTTATATACATTAGATAATTAACCGAAACCATCCATAACCAGTGGTTAACCGACCCTCGGTTATGGTTATGGCTATGATTAATAATTTTTAATTAATTAACCGAATCCCCGATTAACCTACGTTGCACAACCCTAATAGATATCCAAATTTTGTATTTAATAAGAAATAAATAAATAACATAATGGAAATTAGGAAGGTCTATAAATAGGCTGTTTAGGTACATATAAAAAAATGGTAAATACTTGCCAACTATGAGTTTGTACCTCAAATCATATATAAAATATCATAAATTCTTGACTACATTAAATTTTTTTTATGATTCAAATTAATTATGTCCAGGGGCGGACCTAGGTGAAGCTTAGGGTGGGCAGGCGCACTCCTTGAAAAAAAAATTAGTGTATTTTTTAGGCAAAAAATTGACCACACCCCTGAAAATATGTTTGAACCACTCATCCGCACCCCCAACAAATTGACCACACCCCTGAAAATATGTTTGAAGCCACGCCCCCCCGAATTGGTGTGGTCAATTTTGTTGGGTTCAAACATATTTTCAGGGGTGTGGTCAATTTTTTTCAGATTTATTGGGTTTCCTCCTGAATTGGTGTATAGGCATTATAGCCTAGTGGAGATGGATATGATCGGATGCTTCTGCTGGTGGCACGATGATACTCCAGTTGTCCGTCAGTGATCCTAATTTGCCGTTAAAAAAATATATGATGAATCATTAGTATAAAGTGGATACATGAAATGACAAGAAATAGAGAAAAATGCAATTTGCGTCCCTGTGGTAGTATGTGTGAAACACCAACCTGAGCCCCTAAATTCATTTTTTGGTTTTTTGAGCCCCCGAGCTTATAAATTTATAACAGTTTAAGTCCCTCCGTCACACTTCCGTCTGTTTGACTGTTTGAGCCAGGGGTAAGACCGTCTTTTGGCATATATTCATAACACTTTGCGTCCCTGTGGTATGAGTGAAACATCAACTTGAGCCCCTAAATTCTTTTTTTTGCTTTTTTGACATTATTTATATATTTAACATTATTTAAGGATCCTTCTATCATTTATTCTATGTATTTTTATGATTACATATATGAAATATATATAAAATTACATTTATTCAACTTTTTTATTATTTAATACACGAGGTTCTTAAAGATATAACTTTTTTATTATTTAATATATAAAATTACATTTATTCAACCAAATAATATACCAAATCTGGTTTATTACATGGGAAGTGGTATTTCTGCTGTTGTTTGATTTAATCTGCAATGCCCCCTCCACCCAACTAATATTGTGAGAAATGTAACTGGATTAAGTGTATGTGTACGTGCATGGAGATTAAGATTTTTTCGTATCAAAATTCAAAAATAAATTAAATGCATCTTTTGACTATTAAAGTACAACATTCAATGAAATTTTTTTAAATGTCGTACCTAAAAGTAAATAATTAATAGATTTTTTTAAATGTCGTACCTAAAAGTAAATAATCAATGAAAATTTAACATGTTTATATTGTTTGCTTAACATGTTTATATTGTTTGCTTAAAACGAGTGTTTCCAAGTCTGCTAACCTTGAATTCTAAATTCCAGTTGACACTTTATAAAAGTTTACATTTAATATACAATTTAGGCTTTAATAATTTGTTATATATAGTATACATTTAAATATACCATTTAGTTTGGCTTTTATCATTATTTTAATAAAAATTTTACTGGAAACTAAAGTATCTCCAAGATAAATTCTTTTTTTTTTTAAATTTTGAAATGCATGTATGTTATACTGTTTAGTGTTTAACTGTTTACACACCCTTTAATTAGTCTTACAATACATTGGATAAAATAAAAAGAAAGTAAAACTTGTAAGTCTTGTATCAAGTATCAAATGAAATAGACATACTTTGAGACATAGTTATTAGACATACATATGACTACTTTTTTTAACATGTTTTTTTTTTTTATAAATTCAAAATTAGTTGGTGTAAAAGAATTGCAGTACTAATGTAGCATATATAAAATGAAATATTTGTTATATATTCCATTTATATGATACAAAATGAAACCATTTAATTATTAGATTGCATTTATTTAAAGAGTAGTTAATTGAATTGTTAAATTAATGATTTCTTAACAAGTATATAAGTTTATATTAATTATACAATTGAACTGTTTGAAAAATGAATGCAATTAATACAAACGTTGAAATAAAATTATTTATAAAATTGAATAATGTTTTATATATTCCATTTATGTGATCCAAAATGAAACCATTTAATTATTAGATTGCATTTATTTAAAAAGAGTTAATTTGAATTATTAAATCAATGATTTCTTAACAAAAAAACAAGAAAAGAATTTAGGGGCTCAGGTTGATGTTTCACTCATACCACAGGGACGCAAAGTGTTATGAATATATGCCAAAAGACGGTCTTACCCCTGGCTCAAACAGTCAAACAAACGGAAGTGTGACGGAGGGACTCAAAGTGTTATGAATTCATAAGCTCATGGGCTCAAAAAACCAGAAAATGAATTTAGGGACTCAGGTTGATGTTTCACACATAGCACAGGGACGCAAATTGCATTTTTCTCAAAGAAATATTTTTGCACGTTTCATGGCTATATTGGGCCTACATCTTGGTTAGATGAATGGACTAGATGAATTCTTTCAATTCTAACAACTCAACCTAGGTTTCATTTTAACAATTCCATATATAGAATATAGAAGTTAGGGTGTTTGATAAAAGGATATTTAGCAAGTATTGTTAGGGAGACATATGAAGGAAATGAAGATTATTTAAACTATAGTTTTTTTTTCATTTTTTTAGATATTGTGAACCTGGATAATGGCTCTTGATTAGGAGTTAGACCAAGCGTACTGGGGTGTGTTCCCCCCTGATACCGCCCGAAAACGCCGGAAAACGCCCGGCCCCCCACTACGCTAGGCGTTTTGGGGCGTTTTTTTTGAAAAAAAATGAGTTTGGCGTTTTAATTAAAACGCTGTGCACCCATTTCACCATCCAATCAGATGGAGACACCTGGAAATTGTGCCGGAAGGAGAAGATTGTGCCGGAAATGGCTGTGTGGTTAGCGTGAAAATGTTGCCGGAAAACCTGCAACTTTGGTCCCTGTAGCCGTGAAGAAGAAGATGGGGTTTACAAGGTTTGGTTTTGACAGCTCTGGTCCCTGTAGTTTAGATCATGTTCTTTTTTTTTGGTTTTTTTTTTTTCTGTTTTTTTATTTTCGTTTTTTTTTCTGTTTTTTATTTTCTGTTTTTTTTTTTAGTTTTTTTTTTCAAGTAGTGTAATTTTTATTTTAAATTAATGAAGTTTTTTATGTTTTAATTTAAAAAATAATAATTGTGAAATGATTGAATGAGGGTTATTGGCATAATGCCCCACTACGCCACTTTTGCTATAATGCCCCAACACTGACTAGGATGCCACGTGTCGGATAATGCCCCATGGTGGGGGCATTATGTTAGTTCACCACTACACATGGTCTTAGGGTGAGATTGGTATTGAGATTGTGGTGTACTGGTACTGTATTGCATAGTACTAATACCAAAATCTTCAACGAAAATCAAAATCGAATATTGTACCATAGATGTCCTGTTAGTAGTATTGTACGATACCCTGAAATTTCAGAACGGACACCCTACCACATAGTACCAATACCGGAATTGAACTAAATTTAAAACTGTACCGTATATATTCGGTTGGTACAATAGCGGTACAGTATCAGTACCAATATTCTGTCCAATACTAGTATGTTTAAAGAAATTCATTATTATTATATAACCAGACATTTTAGGCCCAACCCAATACTTATGGGATTTAGGGTTTATAGTTGTGTTTTTTTCTATATATTGTAATGTTGAATAGAATGAAGGCGAATAATTTAGTTTGTCTCTATTTCTCTATGATTTTTCTCTATTGGGTTGGGCCTAAATGTCTGGTTATATAATAATAATGAATTTCTTTGAACATACTAGTATTGTAATGTTGAATAGAATGAAGGCGAATAATTTAGTTTATCTTTATTTCTCTATGATTTTTCTCAATTTTTTTATTATTTGAGATCTCTATGGTTTTTCTCAGTTATTTTATTATCTGAAATGAATATGATTTTTGGGTTCTATGTAAATGGGCAATAGTTCACAAAAGATTATGGATTGAGCCTTTTAGGCCTACGGCCCATTTTCGTAGGGAAACAATCCGTGTGCTAAAGGCCACTTGAATGGTTCGAACTTTAATTTTTAAATATAGGGGAAGTAAAACGACCTTAAACCGTTTCTTTTTCTTTTTGGAATGACCAACAGAATCAATCCCGAACATTCTCGGGGCACCCACTGGACCAAACAGAGTACTTCGAGAGTAATCTGAGTCCACCACCAGTTCCGGGAAAAACCCGGTAACCCACCCGCCCGTAGACACGTCGGTGAAATTACCGGTAAAACATGTTTGGCTCAAGGATCGAACCCAAGTTTACCTCGGTCTCATATCATTGTCCACCAGTGTCTCACTCTGCACCAAGTAGGAGTTGAACTTGCATCTTCCAAAAGAAATGCAAGTCTTCCACCACTTGATCTAAAGATCATTGGCTACCTTAAACCTTATTTCTTCATTTTTACATATATGATATTGTTATACGTAAAATAATTGAAGTGTATGGAATTTAAAGCTTATAATTTACGAAGTTTTTATTTTGTAATATGTGTAAAAACATGTTACATCTTTTTTACAACATGATTTTTATGTAAAACTGCAACTGTCACACTATTTTGTGTCAGATTAAAGAAGAGAGAGGAGAATCAAGTGTGAAAAGAAAAAAAACATTTTAGTAGCCCAATTAACTACCCATTTAATAGCCCAACTAGTAGCCCGATTACACAGACCGGAATTAATGTGAAACCTGAAACCAGACTGCTGGTTTTTCTACAAATTTTATCAAAGAGATCGCCATAGCGGATTACGTGATGTTAGTTATTGATGGTAGCGAGAAGGATATGTTTAAGCAATTGAAGGGTCTCATGGTTGCTTTCTGTTTGGATATCAAACCCAGAGTCTGCTGTATGAATAAGGTAATGTTATATTGCCTAGATGAAAATGTTTTTTGTTGGCACATGTTTACATTTTTATATGTTACTAAAATAGTTATCTATTTTAGATGGATCTTTTACCTAACCAAGAAGAAGCTTATAAACAACTCGAGCAACTGGTCCTCCGTATCTTGGAAAGGTTTGGGTATGTTGATAACATTCTCTGTATGCCCACATCGGCATTGACAAGGAAGAACTTATCGGAAAAGTCAAATAATTTCGAGTGGTATAATGGACCCACACTCCTCGAAGCAGTTAACCAAACACTAGACCACTCAAGGCATTTGTCCAAACAAACCGATCCATTACGTTTTTTTGTTCAGCGCTTATTGGATAGAAGTGTTAGTGGGAGAATGCATTCAGGCACACTAGTCAAAGGTCAATGTGTATTGGTTAGCCCAGGAATTTATCTATAGATGTGGAAGAGCTTTATATTAATGCGAGGCCAGTCAAGGAAGATTTTCCGGGAGAGATAGGTCCTCTGGAAATATGTGTGTGTGGTCAAGCCGGGGGCAATTCTGTCCTTCGTTGACAATGACCGAGCAAGAGAAACGGAGTACTTGACGGCTCGTTTGATGGTGCCCGGGCTTAACACTACTCTCGAAGTGTCATTGTGTTGTGACATTGGTTGTTGCCATATGACCGAATTTGATGCATATGTACAAGCAATGTTTGATAAAATGAGTCTGGATACGCATGAAGTTCTTGATCCCCGGCCGAGCTTGTTGGGGTACATGTAACACCCGTCTCGATTTATTTATTATTTGATCATAAAATACGCACTTTTAAAACCAAAATGCATAATTATCAAAAACTTAGTTGATAAAACTAAGGTTACGCGAATAAGGTGTTCTAATATAATCAACTAACTAGTTTAAAACATTCAACATTAAGTAGTGTTTACAAAACAAACATCATCTAAAACATGATTAGATTAACGCGGAAGCTTCAAAATTAGTGTTCGGTTCTTGGATTCTTGCTTGATCGCCATCCGGGATAAGACCAACATCACCTAATGTCAAAACCACGTTAAATGTTAGTTTTGACAATGTTAAAACACATATAAATGAGTTCTGGTATCAAACAATGTAAACGAAACAAAAATTCTGATATTTAGGTCTGTCGCGCCCCGCGGCAGATCCTTCCATAGCCTTCGCGGCCCGCGACGATGTATCAGGTTTGGTGTCGCGTGACGCGACACCTTGTTTTCGACAGACTATTGCTTGGTTTGTGCTGCAGATTTCCAGCTCTTAAGTTTAACAAAATTTTAACTTCAAACATTCATAACTTTTATTCTACATGTCAGTTTTAGTCGATTCTTTTTCCTACACGTCCGTAATAAAATTACGGATCTAACCATTTAAATTTCACACAACGAAACCCGGTTTATTAACGAATGGTTCACAAATCCTTGTTTGGATTATCCAACCCATTAGCTATGTATGCATATTTTTCATTATTCAATTCTTTAGCATACTAGATCTAATTACCCATTCCTCGGGCTTGTAAATCTTGGCGTATCAGCACCATTACATGGTTTTACGCTCACAATAGAATTTCACGCTCGTTTTATCATATTTCGAGCATGCCGCCTTATGCAACTCATGCAATCGATTTCTAACCGTTCGACCCGATAAATCATACAAAAAAAAATAACGATAAATCAGATCTAGATGTGTTCATAGTAGTGTGTTTTAGCGATAAAACATAATGTCACGAACTAGTGACTAACTGCTAACATACAACATCAAGAATGACAACTGATAAACCACAACGTGAACCAGTAACTGATAAAACACAACATCAAGAATGCCAAAATCATATCAACCAGTAACTGATAAAACACATTGTGATGAAACCAGTAACTGATAAAACACATTGTGATGAAACAGTAGATAAAATACAAAAGAATATGCCATTCATGAATCATAACTAGTATAACACATTGTGATGAAATCAGTAATTGATAAAACACAACATCAAGAATGCCAAAAATCATATCAACCAGTAACTGATAAAACACATTTTGATGAAACAGTAACTGAAACCAGTAACTGCTAAAACACATTGAGATGAAACCAGTAACTGATAAAACACAACATCAAGAATGCCAAAATCACATCAACCAGTAAATGATAGAACACATTGTGATGAAACAGTAACTGAAACCAGTAACTGATAAAACACATTGTGATGAAATCAGTAACTGATAAAACACAACGTGAACCAGCAACTGATAAAACACAACATCAAGAATGCCAAAAATCATATCAACCAGTAACTGATAAAACACATTGTGATGAAACAGTAACTGAAACCAGTAACTGCTAAAACACATTGTGATGAATCCAGTAACTGATAAAACACAACGTGAGGAAATTGTTAATGATTTGAACTTCGTAATTTAAAGTAACTGCCCTTTTGAAATCGTAATGATTTGAAATTGTCAAAGAGATATACGTTTCCATAAATATCTGGATAGTTAGTTTAGGATATGTAATATTCCAAAATTAAATTAATAATCAAATTACCATCATGCCCTTTTGAAAAAAAAACTAAAAGCCACATGTCACCTCCCTATTGCTTCATTGACTTTCTAGGAAACTTAGGCTTTCTAGCCAACTCCCACTCTATGTATATATATATATATATATATATATATATATATATATATAATGTTGTCTTATACCTAGGGTATAGTTTCTTGATTTAGTTCGAAGGTCATTGTGTTGTTTATAATGGATCGAGTATGATTAGGGTTGTTTCGAATGTGTGTGTGTATATATACATATAGGTGAATTATAGGGATAAATCACATTTGAGTTACAAAACTATGAAAACCTAATGGATGGACATCATGTTGCCACGTGTTACACTTTTTCGCTGCAACATTTTTACTGACAACTGCAATATTTTCTGACACTGACACACTTTTTTGTAACAGTGGAGAGAGAAGAGAGAATGTGTTACATTTTTTTAGCTGTTCACATCTTTTGTAACTCACTTGTGACACTTTTTTTTTTGTTTTTTAACACCAGTTTTTAGACTATATGAAGTCTGTGGAATTTAAAGCTTATAATTTACGAAGTTTTTATTTTGTAATATGCGTAAAAAATGTTACATTTTTTTACAACAGGATATTTATGTAACACTACAACTGTCACACTATTTTGTGTCAGATTAAAGAAGAGAAAGGAGAGAGAAAAGTGTAAAGTTGTTACACTTTTTTGTGAGACTGTAACATTCTCTGAAAAAAATAACTTTTTGTACACTTTTTAATATCAACCATTGATCACATATGATTAATGGTGGAGATGAAGTTTTTAGGGTTTCTTTAACTCAAGTCGGCGCTTTTTACATTTTTTTATAAAGATGTTCAAATATGTATATATATATATATATATATATTGGGTGCGGTTCTAGAGTGAACACTAGCGTATTTGCGAACTAAGTGAACAAATCCTAGCCATTGATTTACACACGTTTATGGCTAGGATTTCATCATCCAATTATAAAATACACTAGTGTATTTCATCATCATATCCTGGCCATTGGTTTACACACGTGTATGGTCAGGATTAGTTCACTCATCGCAAAATACACTAATGTTCACTCTTAAACCTAATCTAATATATATATATATATATATATATAGGAAAAAGATCAAATAAGAGATTTAGTTTGGGTAGGAAGTGTAGGAAGCAATAATAAGATGACACATGGTAAATAACAAAAAACATAAGGAGGGGCATTTTAGTCAATCTCTTTTCATCTATTCTATTTATCTTTCTCTGCATCTTCAAAACCCACAATCTTCAACATTTTCTTCAATTTCTCTCTCTAGAATTACTACATCATAGCGCGATTTTCTTCATCAATGAATGGTTTAAACACTCAATCAACGTGTTCTTCAATTTCTTTGAAGAAACCCAGTTTATTGTTATGCAATTTCTCATTGAAGCAGGTACTTCTCTTCTCAAATTTCTCAAACATTTGTAGGCAAAGTGAAGATATCTATGATTCTAACCTTCTCTAGATGTATACTTGCGTTTGGGCAACATTATTGGTTCCAATTTTATTAAGAAATCAATGGTAAAAAATTGCACACCAGATGTTTGACAAAATGTCTCAAAGAAAATTACAAAACAGTTTTCAGTTTAAACTTTCATTTAGAATTGTGTTTTATAAAACAATGAAAAAACATCCATTGCGTTTTACAAAAGAATGAAAAAACACATTCTTTTTGTGTTTTTTGTCCATTGCGTTTTACAAAATAATGAAAAAACACATTTTTTGTCCATTGCGTTTTACAAAACAATGAAAAAACACATTTTCATGTGCTTTTTATCCATTGCGTTTTAGAAAAAAAAAGCATTTTGTTTTGTGTTTTTAGGCAATTCCGTTTTAGAATAAACACTTTCTTTTGTGTTTTTAGTCCATTGAGTTTTTTTTAAAAAAAACTTTCTTTTGTGTTTTTGTCTATTGCGTTTTAAGAAAAACACATTTTTATGTGTCTTTTGGTCCAATATGTTTTAAAAAACACATTTTGAGTGTTTTTAGTCCATTGCGTTTTAGGTAAAACACATTTTTATATGTTTTTAGTCTATTGTGTTTTAGAAAAAAACACTTTCTTTTGTGTTTCTTGTCTATTGCGTTTTAGGAAATTCACCTTTTTATGTGTTTTTTGGTTCAATGCGTTTTAGAAAAACACATTTTGAGATGTTTTAAGTCCATTGCGTTTTAGTTAAAACACACTTTTATGTGTTTTTTTTTTTTAAAACACTTTTTTTTGTGTTTTTTTTATCTATTGCGTTTTAGGAAAAACGCATTCTATGTGTTTTTTGGTCCAGTTCATTTTAAAAAACACATTTTGAAGTGTTTTTAGTCCATTGCGTTTTAGGAAGAACACATTTTTATGTGTTTTTAGTCCATTGTGTTTTAGAAAAAAAAACATTTTCTTTAGTGTTTTCAGTCCATTACGTTTTAAAAGGAACATTTTCTTTTGTGCTTCTAGTCCATTGCGTTTTAGAAAAAAATCATTCTTTTGTGTTTTTTGTCCATTGCGTTTTACGCATTTGCTTTATCGAAAACTTCTTTTTTCAAAAGTATAACAATAGTGTGCTCGTTTTAAAGATAAAAAAACGCTCGTTTTGTATGGTGCAATTTTATATAAAAAACAATGTCGTATGAAAAAGTTATTAACTTTTTAAAAATGGGGGGGGGGGGGGGATTGGAGAAGAGAGAAACTATTGACTTGGATGGACTTGAATACCCTTAGAATAACCCATACGCCTCCTTTTTTTTGTTCAATCTTACCCATTTAATCTTAGCCATTGATTATTTAATAGATGGTCAATATTACTTCATATCCTTCCTATATAAAACATACTTCCTATACATCCTGACCCTATATATATATATATATATATATATATATGTTACATTCCCTGATTTTTTTTAGAAAAAAAATGTTACATAGGTTTTTTTTTAGTTTTTCAACTCAAATGGATTTCTTCATATACTTCACACACACACACATATACACACACATATATGTGTGTGTGTGTGTATATATATATATATATATAATTTAGTCTTAATGCGTGTACCTAGGATTTGGTTTCTTGATTTAGTTTGATGGTAATAGTTTCACATTGCAAATCATTGTTCGAGTTTCATTTGTGTTATTTACGCATTGTTGTTTCTTAATCTGAGTATTAGGGTAATTTCATCCACTTGGGGATCAAATCGTTCCATGGATGAGGCTCTACTTAGTTTCTACTCGTAGAAACATGAGTTTTGTGATAGACACAAAAGTTTGATTTGATGACTAAACATTTTTTTCAGGGTTGGACTATATGGATGAAAATGGCAAAAAAAAAATCCCAAAAGTGAAGGACTATATTGTACAAAAAAGTTGTTTTGGATGAAAATGGCAAACATGCCCAAACCTCAGGGACGATTTTGGCAATTTACTCTTTTGTTTTTCTAAAAGATTTTTCCTCTGTTTTTTCTTTCTAGTTTGACGAGTGTAAAGAATAAGTCTAAGGAACCGAATGTCATAAGCTGTAGTGATACAATGTCAGACTGGCTCATGTGTGTCAATTGTAAGCCAAACAATAATAGCCATATTGGGTATGGAAGGCTCTGGAAGTCATCAACCATCGGTGGTTGGTTTGAATGGTGGAGGTGTGGAATTGAAGAATGAAGAAATGAATTAGGATTTCAAAGGTAAATATGTGACTTTAAGAACTCATCAGAAACCTATGAGCTTTTTATTTATAGAGGTAGCTTAGGGTATTGAAAACATCCTTACTGGAATTTCAATGGCGGATTGTGCTCTACTTGTTATAGACAGTACACTCAACTTCAAAGAAAGCCATCTAATGGATAACATAGTTGATCCCGCGGATAACGTAGTTGATCCCGCATCACTTGCCATTTCAATGGGTTTGAAAAAATTAATTTGCCATATCAACAAGGTAACTATTATTAATTAGTTTCTTTTACTTTTTGTAATTTGTACAATTTACTAGCTTAATATTTTTTTGGAAATTAGATGGATATTGTGAAATATTCGGAAATTGTCTACAATCGGCTAAAGGATGAAGCCACAACATACTTCAAGTCAATCGGTTTTGAACAATCAAACGTAACATTTGTGCCAGTGTCCGCATTGGAAGGAGACAATATGCTTAATAAGTCGGAAAAGATGAATTGGTATGGGATTCATTTCTAGAGTAACGGAAGACCTACATATTAAGGATGAGTAAATGGTACCCGGTACCGAATTTACCGAACCGGGTACATTTTCGGTACCGACTTTTGATATTTTTGGTACCGGTCCGGTCCGGTCCAGTACCGGTAATTACCGGTTTTTACCCTCAAATACCGGTACCGAACCGCGCCGAACTGGGTATATTCGATACCGGTCGGTACCGAGCTCATCCCTACTATATATTGTGGTCAAATGAGCTGAGGTAAAAGGAACGGTTAAACTAATTAATTGTCGTGTTCACTACGGGGTTCTTGAATCGAGTCGTAGAGTCGCTTTATTTCCGGGGAAGTGGGTAGTTGATGTGGATAGGGTTCGGGTGGAGAGTTTGAGATTGATTATGCATAGGCTGGGGAAGATGTTGAATTACAAGTTAAGGGTCCTATGAATGCAATGATGACAAAGGGATGTGTGGGTGCTAAAAAACAGGGGATAATACGTTGAAGTTAGCTATGAGTTTTGAAATTTAAATGCTTTTAACAGGCTCAAAAATTAAGATCACTACCGGGCTACACGGTTATTTGTGCAGCTGCCACAAGGCGGCCTTTGAAGTTGTAGTATCTGAGATAAAAGGATTGGTAGACCCTGCTAGCAGGAGAAGGAATGAGGACACACCAAGATCCTTGAAGGTTGGTCAAATTGGTCTGGTATCTCTCACACCTTTATTGGAGGTGGTTCTTGAGAAGGTTTGCGATTATCCATCTTTGGGACAGATAATTTTTTGTGAAAAAAAGGAAATGTGGTAGCGGTCGGTATGGTGGTTGATGTGGATATAAAGTTGCCTAATCTAGATCTGGAGCTCCTGAATCTGGGGAAACCACATAATAAAATGAAGAAAAAAAGGAACAAAAAGCATCACTAGTATGTTTAGATTATTTACCTTTTGTATTAACCTTTTAGTACATGAAGATATTTCAACTTTACCATGTTAGATAGAAACATAGGCATCGATGAGCTGTATTTTGAAACAATTTTTTTTTGCACATGATTGGATTAGATTGTGAACGATATGGTGGTTTTACTTTTTTTTATCGGCAAACAGTAAACTTCATTCATCATCACCAAAATGTTATAGTAATGCCCATTACAACTATCACCAAACATACACCCAAATACATAACAATTATAAAAGCATTACATATCAGGATAAATTGAAATTCATCCAGTTTCTCCATTCCATGTTTATGAGTTTTGCTCTGTATTTGATCCACAGAAAAGCCACACTTTGTGTTTCACCGAAAGCTCTATCAATATGTAACACCACGTAAAAACGTTTCCAATTATGTATAGACACGTGTCCTAAACCCAAGATATGTGAAAGAATGGGTTTAAAGGACTAAAGTTGACAAACAATGAAACTTTGTGCCTGGAGGGACTAAAAGTGTCAACATGCCAAACTTGTGCCTCTGAATGACCATACGTGATGATTATATTCTTAAATGAGAGATTAGTTGGATATAAGAAGCCGTTTGTGAAAATAATTGGAAGATTATAAAACTACAAGGGTTAAACGTGTCAACATGTTAATTCTGACCTCTGAGTGACCTTTTAGCGAACCCGATACTTCGAAATATTCAAATATACTCTCAAGAATAAGTGGTATAAATTTCACGTGGTTTCGAGATCGTTAAGCATGTTTTCAAGACCTTGGGCTATAAGTGTCAACTTGACGAAACTTGCATTTATAGTGATATTTAACGGAACCGAGCCTAACGAAGTTTGTTCATACATCCTTGAACCTCAACAAACTAACTACAAGGGCCTTACATGTCAAAAAGGAGGTTAAATGGGGTTTAAACGGACCAGGGACTATAGCTGCCAAGTTTTAAAGTTGTTTTGGCTGGTTTTCGGGTCTACGCGGGCCGCGTAAGATCCTTCTTGATCTTACGCGGGCCGCCTAAAAGTGCCCAACGCAGAAAATGCAGGACAGGTGCAGGTTTCTCCAGTTTAACCGACTTAACCTCAAATGTATCGACTCTATGGGCTGTATGTCGGTTTATTTACACCACAAGGACACCTGGGGTGATCCTAGGGCCTCCCATAACAGATGTGGATGATCTAAACTCATGGAACTTAGTATATATAGCCCTTTAGTTCATAAGTTCAAGAACTCACATTTGCAACAACTTCAAAAGGGATCATCTCTGGAGCTTGCAAGGATTAGGAGAAGATTTGGAAGTATAGAAAAGATAGCAAGGACCATTAGTAAGAGTCTTATTACCTGTTTAGTTGTTTTAATTAGCTTAATTATCGAAAAGTCAAACTTGTCATAATTTAGATTTGACTTTCGAATTAATCACAAATGGTCCAGCCACTGATCAAAACGAAAGTGGTTATGGAACCATATTAATTTAGGTGATTAACCCTTAAAAGGGCACCTCCTAATTATTTCGTTTGACTAGTTAATTGTCGGGTCAAACTAGTTTGACAAAAAGTCAAACCGGACAGAAAGTCAAACTGGACAGAAAGTTTAAAAATGAATAAAATTAATAAACCAGAGGTTCTAAATTATATTTTAACATTCTAATGACTTGGTAATTAATATTAGAACATGTTTTATCAATCCTAACCCAACAATTATCAGTCTAAGGTCAGTTTATAACCGAAAGTCACAAAAGCTTGACTTTTTCTTTGACTTTCAGTTCTGACCCGTTCAAGCTTAATTCTCCCATGTTTTAAGCTTCCACTAGGACCACATTACTCAGTAGTATAACCCTCTAGAGTTATAGTGCATGGTTCTTAGTGGTTTAAATTATATGCTCTTGATCGTTAATATGCTTATAAATGCCATAAGCGCCCTTTTGACACACAAATGAGATTTTTAGAAATGTGAGAGGACAAAAACCTTTGTTACTGATTTATAAACTTGTCCTAAAAATTCGACATCAGTTTGAGGTCTAGATTAGGAGTTATGCTCAATAGCGTAATTAGAAAGCTTTTTATTAATTAAATGACGTAATTAGCATAAAGCCTATCTAAACCCAAATTTTGACACCACACTTTTTACCCACTGATGTAATATAATATTTGGGATTTTTGAAGATTTTTAATTATTTTTAAACTGATCATATCATCGGGTTCTAGCTTTAAATTCGGTAATTACCGGTTATACCCTTTTCTTGAATAAAATGAGTTTTACATCACCTATTGATACCAAACTTTTTGCTACTGATTCTATATGATAAATAAAATATTTTGAACTTTATAAACTGATCAAAAAGTCAGATTTCCAATTAAGACCCGAAAATCACTTAAAACCGACTTTTACGCGTTTTAAGCGCATAGTATGGGTTAAAACTGTTTTTAACATACAAGACTTGATACCTACTGATGTTTTTAATAAATTTCTATACTTTAACAGTAAGCAAAAGTTTTAAACTCAGATTTCCAAAAATTGACCTTTAAAGTTTATGTGAAATTACCAAAATGCCCCTTCGGTGCATAAATTGGTTATAAGGATAAATTTCACATATAGGCAATACCCTACTGATGTAACTTATTAAATTAAATAAATTTTACTGATTCAAAAGACTAGAACTTCAGTTTATTATAAAATCTCTTTTATAAGTATTAAAATTACCAAAACGCCCTTTCGGGACTTAAATTAGTTTAAATTAATTTTTGGGCATATATGTTAACATCCTACTGATGTATTAACATATTTTAAGCATAATAACAATTAAGACCTGTATATAATTCATTTGGTTACCCGTTACATGTTTACGCGTTCGGATCGGATTACGTGAGTAGTTTACGTATAATAGCCGAAACGGGTTTAACCTTATCATTTAATCCTCAAATTCCAGAATGTGATTAGTTTACCCATATTATACAAGTATCCAAGCTTGTCGGGTCTAAACCACATTCTATTCCGGTCTCCGCTTAATCTAGCATTTAGAACCGTAAAGTTTCTTTCTAGCTAGCCGGTCTAAGTCCTTGACTTAACTAAAGGCCCGTTAGCACCCTAATAGGTTATTAAACCTTCTATACAGATTAAGTAGCATCCATTAGAAGGTATCATCATACAGCT
This sequence comes from Helianthus tuberosus, assembly GCA_030545235.1. Taxonomy (NCBI): domain Eukaryota; kingdom Viridiplantae; phylum Streptophyta; class Magnoliopsida; order Asterales; family Asteraceae; genus Helianthus; species Helianthus tuberosus. Next base: position 24,043,594 of record CM060354.1, read on the forward strand.
TTAGCTGAGTTACTTTCACCTTCGAGCTCAGGTAAATACTTTTAACTTATTTTCCCTTATACGGGCTTGGGATATGGTATTATAATAATACCACTTGGTCGGGTATGAAATCATTTAATCGGATTGTGATTAATAAATTTACATAACCCGTTTTAATCTGTCTTGTTTGATAACATAAACATTAGGGGTTAATACGACCGTGTCCTGGATATCCTCGGCTCATTTCATTTGAAAATGGCAACGACCTATGCACGGGGTGTAGGCATACACCTGACAGATGCAAATGCTAATATATAAACCCACATGTTGGGGATAACTCCTTTGTGGGTTCTATAAGTGGTGAGTCGGTTAATCACGACCGGCTTCCAACCGGCCCCAATTGTAAGACAAACGTGTAAATCTGTATACAAGATTATATTTAAATAATTGTCCCAAGTTATAAAAGATTTGTGCCATGTGCATTAAAACAAATTTTATAAATACTTTTCAAAAGAGTCAGTTAATTGTATTTACCAGTGTAAACTGACGTATTTTCTTAAAGGCTGATTTGACAGGTACCTCTCGTAATAGGCTGGAGCTATTAGGTGTCATAAGAGGATCTTGCAAATCCATAGATACCTGAAGTCTGTTATTTTGTTTCTTTGTAATTATTTTTTATCCGCCTGTGGATCTTATTACATTACAGTCTGTATATTCTTTCACTCGGACACTTAGACATTATGGTTTGTAATAGTTTATTCACCAAGCCTTCCACTGTGCTATTATATTGTGTGTATTGACTATGATGATATCAACTACGTCACGATACTCTCCGCCGGGCCCACCGGTAATATGTGAAAATATCGAGGTGTGACACAATAACTCTTCACTTCCCGTTAAAAATGAGTTCGTTTCTTACCTTCCAAACTGCCCAACACGCCGCCAAGATTATTACTTGCACCATATTTCTTTTATGTTCGGTCGCCATTAGGTCTTTGTGCACATGAAGCAGATCACGAAAGCTGGACACGAAGAGTTGTGGGATCTTGCACCATGCGGCAACTTTTTGCCACAACAAAGTCGAGCAATAGCAAGAACTGAACAAGTGATCTGCATCTTTGTTACAACCCGATATTTCCACATAATCTGGTGGGCCCGGTGGGGAGTATCGTGACGTAGTTGATATCATCATAGACAATTAAACACAGATATAGCACAGCGGAAGGCTTGAATGAAATAATATTATAGACCGAATGTTCAAAGTTCAAAATAATAATTATACAGACGGTGGTAATAAGGATCCACAGGCAGATCTAATAAATGTACAAAAAGATGTTTATCAGACTTTTAGGCATCCTAAGGATTTGCAAGATCCTATATTAATGCAAGGGCTGGCAATTGGGTACCTGTTAAGACACGATTAGACCTGTTTGACTGAAAAATACACCCTTTGACTTTTTAAAATTTTAAAATAATTAAAATTACAATGTTAGGATCTATCATTTATTCATCTTTGTACATAAAACATAAAACTGTTTTATAAACATGAGGTAGAAAGTAGTTAAACGAGTTGTAATCATGTTTGAAACTTATGTTGTGCGCATCGTCAGAAACCTGTTAAACCTGTTAAGACACGATTTGTCAGCCTTAATTAATGCCAAGCAGCTCACGACCTATTCCGTTTAGTACCCGTCACTTATTCTTTTGAAAATACGTCCGGTTACACTGGTAAATACAATTAACTGACACATTTGAAAATATTTAAAAAATTGGTTTAAGTGCACAAGGCACGAAAAATCTTTTTAACTTGGGACAATTAAGAATTTTAATCTTGTACACAGTTTTACATGTTTGTCAATATATATGGGGCCCAGTATAGGAACCGAGACATGATTAAACGACACACCACTTTTATAAACCCACAAAGGAGTTATCCCCAACCTTGTGGGTAAAATATATTTAGCATTTGCATCTGTCAGGTGTATGCCTACACCCCGTGCATAGGTCGTGGCCACATGCAATTAAATGAGCCGAGGATATCTAGGACACAGTCGTGTTAACCCCCAATGTTTAAGTTATCAAACAAAACAGGTTAAAACAGGTTATGCAGATTAGCCACAATCCAGCTAAGTGATCCCATACCCGACCAAGCGGTAATAATATTCCGTATCCCAAGCCCGTATAAGGGAAAATAAGTTAAAAGTATTTACTTGATTTATAACTTGATTTTAAATGCAAAAGTTAACTACTCAGCCGTATAATTCACTTAGACACGTGAAGATAGCTTTTACAGGGGCTCCTAGTCTGGAATGATGGTAATATTAACTAATTAGAATGCTAAGGGGTCCTATATAAGTCGTAGACTTTGACCGGCTAGCTTAAAGAACAAATTACGGTACTATACGCTAGATTAAGCGATGACCGGAATGGAATGTAATTTTGACCCAACAAGTATGAAGACTTGTATAATATGGGTAAAGAAAATACATTCTGGAATTTGAAGTTTGAATGATAAGGTTAAACCCGTTTCGGTTAATTTATGCAAACTAGTTACATAAGTCGAACCGAATGCGTATAAGCATTAACGGGTAACCCGATGAGTCATATATAAGTTTCATCTGTTATTATTCTTAAAATATGTTATGATATCAGTAAGATGTTAACATGTATGCCCAAAAAGGTTTTAAAAACGAATTAAGCCCCGTAAGGGTATTTTGGTCATTTTATGACTTATAAAAGGAGCTTGCAAGTAAACTGAAGTTTTGGTCATAAACATTCTGTAAAAATATTTAATTATGATATAATATCAGTAGGATATCAAATATATGTGTGGTTTATGATTTATGGCCAAACTATGCACCGTAGGGGCATTTTGGTCATTTCACACATAGTTTTAAAGACGTATTTGGGATTCTGAGTGCATGACTTATACCTACTGTAAAAGTATTTAAAAAGGTTTATAAAATCAGTAGGTAACAAGTCTTGGGTGTTAAGTATGGGTTAAAACCATACTATGCACCTAAATGACGTAAAAGTCGATAAAAGACGATAATTTCGATGTTTAAGAAATTATGAGGTTATGACCAACTTTGAATAGTAAAAGTATTTTATTTGTCATAATATATCAGTGGCAAAAAGGTTTTGCATGTATATTATGTTTAAAACCCAATTTATGTGTAAAAGGGCATTATCATCATTTAATAACATTTATACAAAAACATGTGCATAAACTCAGTATGTGATCTGACTTAACATCCCAAATAATCTTAAATATGATACTATCAGTAGGTAATGAGTTTTGTCAAGAAATTATGTTAAAAACTCAATTTGCATGTAAAAGGGCATTTTAGTCCTTTTAAAAACATGTTTTACGATTAATTATGCAAATTCAGTTTATGACCAGAATGTTAGCATTAAAATATGCTAAATATATTTACTAATCAGTACTTAGTTCATTTGCATGCTCACTTGTATTAAAAACCTTATTTTTGAACAAAAGGGCAAATTAGTCAACATTTAAGCATAATAACGGAATATTGCAAATGAACTCAGATTACTATGTGACCATGTAATATAACCTCAGAAGGTTATGCTACAACATAATATGGTCACAAAGGAACCTTAAAACAGAGTGAAACTATGCTAATTCGGGTCAGAACTGAAAGTCAAAGCAGAAGTCAAACTTCGCGACTTTCGGTTGCGACCGACCTTAAACCTGGAATTGCCGGGTTGAACATGTTTATACGTGTTCTAATAATATTTACCAAGTTATTAAAGTGATAAAACTCATTTTATAACACCTACAATATCAGTTATGATATATTTTAAAAACTGACCCGTTTAACTTTTAAATTAATAACTTTGACCCAAAAATTGACCAAGCAAACGTGATTATTAGGAGGTGTCCTTTTGAGGGATTAACACCTACCTAATTACGATCACGTCGCCATGTTCGCCTCGAACAATGGCTGGACCATAATGGTCTAAACCGAAAGTCAAAGCGTTTATCGTTAAACTTTGACTTTCGGCTTTTAATAGCCTATAAAACGAAATGCAGAGGCTAAGGACACTTACAAAGGGTCCTACCTCAAAAACTTGAACTTAGGGGAGTCTCCTTATGGCCAGGAATCTCCAAGAAGCAAGAACAAGTGAGGAGAGAGTGATTTATGAAAGGTGCAAGGAATAATGGCTCTCCAAGACCTCTATTTATAGTTGAACACCAAGTCTTTGGATCATGCCAGGTGTTAGGGTGCTTCTAAGATCACCCCAAGTGTCCTGGTGTCCTAGCTGATAATAAAAACCATCAAAGAGCTCCATGTTTCGAGTTATGAGTGTATAGGGTGGTATGTGTGGTGAACAAGGAATAAACTTGCAGCTATCACAAACATTCTGCCCAGATGGGCCTCTCGCGTGGTGCGACAGACAACTGGGAGGCGGGTCACGACCCGCGAGCCCTTATAATTTTGTCACACCCCGATTTCCACGTGTCACCGGTGGGCTCGGTGGGGGAGTATCGTGACGTCATGGTTGGTAACATAATAGTCAAACAACACAATATATAGTATGCACAGCGGAAGCAAATTTAGAAAAATACGATACAACCGAATTTAATATTGTTTATCAATGTAACAATATCCGGAAGTTTATCCACAGAACGGATCGAAGTAAAATAATATTAATGGTTCAACAGACTTCAGGCATCCTAAGCTGGCGAGACTTTTTATTGATGCTAAGGAGACAATCCAGCCAATTTCGTTTAGTACCTGCATTCAGTCTTTTTGGGAAAATACGTCAGTTTACACTGGTAAATACAATCAGCTGACTCATTTTATAAAATGATTGAAAATTGGTTTGGATGCACGTGGCATAAACATTTTTATAACTTGGGAGAATTATTTAATATTATAATCTTGTGAACGAATTACATGTTACTTGTGCGTTCAGTAGCCCGGATCTTGTCCCGGTTAAAGATCAATAGACACACCACATCATAGAGTTATACACTGACAGGTGTACGCCTACACCCCGTGCTCAGGTCGTGGCCATCTCGTAAGATGATGCCAAGGATATCCGGGACATGGTCATTAACCCCCCAAAGGCTTTAAGTAATCAAGACTGTTTAAACGAGCCGATCAAATTTATTCAACTGCCCACTCAATTGGTGGAGAATTTGATGCCCGATCAAGCGGTATGCTATATACCGTAACCCAAGCCCGTATAGGGAAAATAAGTTAAAAGTATTTACCTTAGCAATGTATAAATCACAATAAGCAGAATGCACGTAGCTTTTACTGGTTCTCCTAATCTGGAACGAAGGTGTATAATAACCTATTAGAATGCTAACGGGTCTTTTATTAAGCTTAAGCTTAGACCGGCTAGTTTCAAGATACGGTTCGTACGCACGATTAAGCGAAGACCGGATAGAATGTGATTCAGACCCGACAAGTTTGAAGACTTGTTTAATATGGGTTTATTATTCACATTCTGGATTTTGAGATAAAACCGTTAAGGTTTGACCCGTTTCGGCTAATTTATGTAAACTTGTTACATAAACCGAACCGTACGCGTAATAAGCGTGACGGGTAGTCATGAGAGCTATATACAGGTTTCCTAAGTTAATTATGTCTCAAATATGTTGTGACATTAGTAAAGTGTCTTTCGTTATGCCCGAAACGTGTTTAGACACAAACTAGGCCCCGTAGGGGTAGTTTGGTCATTTAAAAGTTTATAAAAGGGTTTAAGTGACAACCTGAGTTACAGGTCTAATGTAATCAGTAAATATACTCAATTTTCTAGGTTATATCAGTAGGTTAAAGCATGTATGTGAAATTTATCATTTTTAACCAAACTAGGCCCCGTAGGGGTATTTTGGTAATTTCACATAAGCCGAAAAGCTCAAAACTGAAGTCTGAGTTTATCAACCTTTGCTTACTGTTAAAATATTATAATTTGCCTCTTATATCAGTAGGTATCAACCCGGGTATGTCCAATATGTTTTTAAAACATACTATGCGCTAAAAACGCTAAATAAGGCGATTAAAGGCCATTACCGGGTTCGATACTTAAATCTGATATTTTTATATTTCCAGAAGGCTTAAAATAATTTATTTATCATAACTAATCAGTGGCAAAAGGTTTGGGGTTGTTTAGATATGTAAAACTCATTTTATGGCCCGTAAGGGCAAAACCGACAATTACCGGATTAAGCCTACGACTACGAGTTATGCTCAGCCTAAAATTAATTAAAAATCTTTAAAAATCCCAAAATAATATATTACATCAGTGGGTAAAATATTTGCTACCAAAAAGTATGTTTAACTAGGCTATACGCTAATTACGCCATTTTATTAACATAAAGCATTAGTTTTGCGATAATGAGCATAACTCTTAATCTACAAGTCAAACTGATGTCAAACTTTGCATACAAGTCTATATATCAGTAACAAAGGTTTCTACACTTCTACATTTTCATAAATCACGTTTTAAGATAATAAGGGCATAACGGTCAACATATGAGCAATTAACGGAAACATGCATATTAATTGGATAACTAATGAACCAAGGTGTATAATCACAGAGGGTTGTTCTAACATGTAACCTAGTCCAATTAAAGCTCTAAGGCATTTCTAAATTATGCCTAAACGGGTCAGAACTGAAAGTCAAAGTGAAAGTCAAACTATGTGACTTTCGGTTCCGAACCGGGTCTAAACAGGAAATAGTCGGGTTGAACAGGTTTGGACATGTTCTTACACTAATTACTAAGTTATAACAATGATCAAACAGGTTATATATGTTCTAGATAGCTAATTATGCATAAATGACATTTTAAGCATCCTGTTGACTTTTTAATTATATGTTTGACCCGACTTTTGACCTGGTTAGAGTGGTGATCAGGGGAAACCCTTTTGAGGTTTTATTACCCACATAAATACCAACTTATAACCACTTTTAATTCGAGATATGACTGAGCCATTATTGACTAATCTCGAAGTCAAACCGTAATTACGACGGTTTGATTTTTAGCTAATTAAACAAGCTAAACTCAAATAAAGAAGGACTAGCAGACTTACAAGAGTCTTATGCACGACTTATGATCAGTTGGACCTGCTTGAGAGCTCCAGAATTGATCAGCTTGCAAGAAAATGGTGTGAAGAGCAAGTGTTGCAACTAAGGCCTTATATAGTGGTTTAATCCACCATAACATGTTGACAACAAAGTCTAGGACACACCACAACCTTCCAACATGTGTTCCTAGTGTCTAGGACTGTTTAGGGGTCTGTAGGCTGCTGTCCCGTTTTTCTGCTTCTGGGCACCTGAGGCGGCCCGCCTCAGGATTCATCAAGGCCCAAGCGGGCCGCTTGGCCCTCAAAATCAGAATTTTCATTTTTAAATGTTTAGCAACTTGACCTTTGGCTTCACGGAGGGTCAACCGAGGTTATTTCTTGCATTTTGACCCCCTTATATTTACCCACAAGGGCCTTAGGACTTATACCCACTTTTCCAAGTCCCCGAACACTTCCGGTTAACCCGAAAAGCCTTAACTTTCAATGTTTGCACTTTAACCCCTCACACACGAATTTGATCACAACTTGCTCATACGTTAATGAAACTTTATGAAATTTATATCGTGCATTCTAGTGAGCATGATTAATATTTACAAAGCTTCAGGTTTGTCAAAAGGTCACTCAGAGGTATATTTTAAACATGTTGACACATTTAACCCCTGTAGTTTGAATTCTCTCACTTTTAGCTTCGTATGATCCATGATTTATTCGTTCGGTGTTAGAAACACCATGTAGGGTTATTATGAAGTATATTTATTCACTGTTGACGTTTAGAACCCGTATATTCACATACTTTCCATGTCTGTCAACTTTAGTCCTTTTATAACATTCTTTCACACGTTCAAGCATTATGACACGTGTCAACATATTATAGGACGTGAATTTTCGAGGTGTTACATCCTCACCCCCTTAAAATAAATCTCGACCCGAGATTTACTGGAATAAGTAAGGGTACTTTTCTTTCATCGTGGATTCAACCTCCCACGTATACTCGGGACCTCTACGAGCATCCCATTTGACCTTCACAATAGGTACATGCTTCCTTCGAAGCTTCTTAACCCGTCGATCCTCAATCGACAAAGGTTTTTCAACAAATCTTAAGCTCTCATCTATATGCACATCTGTATGTGGTATAACCAGTGATTCGTCAGCGAAACACTTTTTCAGATTGCAGATGTGGAACACATTGTGAATTCCACTGAGCTCTTCAGGTAATTTTAACTTATAGGCAACTGACCCGACACGTTCGATAACCTCGAAAGGTCCTATGTATCTCGGGCTTAGCTTGCCTTTCTTACCAAACCGCATCACTCCTTTCCAGGGTGACACTTTAAGTAGGACTTTGTCACCTACTTCGAAGTGAAAATCCTTACGCTTTGGATCAGCGTAACTCTTCTGCCTATCCCGGGCAGCCTTGAGACGGTCACGAATCTGGACAATCTTGTCCGTCATTTCGAACACGATCTCTGGTCCTGATAACTGGACATCTCCAACTTCCGCCCAACACACGGGTGATCTACACTTTCTACCATATAATGCCTCGAAAGGCGCAGCCTTTATGCTGGTGTGGTAGCTATTGTTGTAGGAGAATTCGATTAATGGTAAGTTCTTATCCCAACTACCTCCCAAATCGATCGTACATGCACGTAGCATGTCTTCTAACGTTTGAATAGTACGCTCACTCTGACCGTCAGTCTGGGGATGGTAAGCCGTACTAAAATTCAAACGTGTGCCCAAAGATTGTTGGAAACTCTTCCAAAAATGTGACGTGTATCTAGTATCTCTGTCAGAGATAATAGACACAGGTATGCCATGTAAGGCTACAATCTTATCAACGTATAACTGGGCTAACATATCGGAGCTATAAGTCTCCTTGATGGGTAAGAAATGAGCTGACTTAGTCAGTCTATCAACTATAACCCATATCGTATCATTGCCTTTCCTTGTCTTGGGTAACTTGGTGATAAAATCCATCGTTACACATTCCCACTTCCACGTAGGAAGTTCAGGCTGTTGTAGCAAACCTGACGGTTTCTGATGCTCGGCTTTGACTTGTGCACACGTCAAGCATTTTGCTACATGGGCGGCTACAGACTTTTTCAAGCCTATCCACCAATAATTTGCCCTAAGATCCTGGTACATCTTATCAGCTCCAGGATGAACGGATTATTTGGAACTATGGGCTTCCTGGAGGATGACATCTCGAAGTCCTCCATAGAGTGGAACCCATATTCGTCCATTCAGTCTTAGAATTCCGTCCTTGCTAAGAGTTAACTGCTTCTCAGTTACTCCTAACTTTTCATTAGGATAGTTAGCTTCTAATACAGCTTCCCTCTGTGCAGCTAACAACCTTTCCATCAAATTATTCTTTATTTCCATGCGCTTGGCATTGATTCGGATGGGTTTTACCCTTTCCTTTCTGCTCAAGGCGTCAGCGACTACATTCGCTTTGCCGGGATGATACTTGATTTCACAATCGTAATCATTCAAGGTCTCCATCCAACGGCGTTGCCTCATGTTTAATTCCTTCTGATTAAATAGATGCTGGAGACTCTTGTGATCAGAATAAATCACAAACTTGATTCCATATAGGTAATGCCTCCACAGTTTTAGTGCGAATACAACGGCACCCAATTCCAAGTCGTGGGTGGTGTAATTCTTTTCATGCACCTTTAACTGTCGTGATGCATAGGCAATTACCTTGCCTTTCTGCATAAGCACACACCCCATGCCGGTGTGTGAAGCATCGCAGTAAATTACGAATTCTTCAGTGCCTTCAGGTAATGTCAGCACAGGAGCGTTGCTTAACTTCTGCTTGAGAATATCGAAAGCTTCTTGCTGCTTAGGCCCCCAATCAAACTTAATCTTCTTCTTAGTTAGAGAAGTTAGGGGTGCAGCAATCCTTGAAAAATTTTCAATGAAACGCCTATAATATCCTGCCAACCCCAGGAAGCTACGAATCTCCGTAGGCGTCTTTGGCTCTTGCCAATTCATAACAGCTTCAACTTTAGCGGGATCCACTTGGATACCACGCTCACTGACCACATGTCCAAGAAATTGGACTTCTCGAAGCCAGAACTCGCACTTTGAGAATTTGGCATAGAGTTTCTCGTGACGCAGGAGTTTGAGAATACAGCGAAGGTGTTTCTCGTGGTCAGCTTGGTTCTTTGAATAAATGAGGATGTCATCGATGAAGACGATGACGAATTTATCCAAGTATGGCTTGCAAACGCGATTCATGAGATCCATGAACGCGGCAGGTGCATTTGTGAGCCCAAAAGGCATCACTAGGAACTCGTAATGACCATAACGAGTCCTAAATGCTGTTTTATGCACGTCTTCATCTCTAACCTTCAGTTGATGGTAGCCTGACCTCAAATCGATCTTCGAGAAATAACTGGCCCCTTGTAACTGATCGAACAAATCATCGATCCTAGGCAAAGGATATCTATTCTTTATCGTGACCTTGTTAAGTTCACGATAGTTGATGCACAGACGCATCGATCCATCCTTCTTTTTGACAAACAGGACTGGCGCTCCCCAAGGAGACGAACTAGGTTTAATGAAACCCTTGGCTAGTAATTCTCTAGCTGTGTCCTTAATTCTTTCATCTATGTGGGCGCCAACCTATAAGGTGCTCTAGCAACTGGTGCTGCTCCGGGGATGATATCAATCCTGAATTCCACTTGCCTATCTGGTGGCAAACTAGGTAGTTCCTCCGGAAAAACTTCTGGGAATTCAGAGATGACAGGGATGTCTTCTATCTTCGGTTTGGGCTCATCAATAATTACTTGTGCCATGTAGATGACACAACCCCTCTTTAAACATTTTGAAGCCTTGAGCATAGTCACTTGCTCAGGCAGCCCATACTGGGTATCTCCCTGAATGGTAAGTGGTTCACCAGACGAAGTCTTTATTACCACTTGCTTCATGTTACAGACAATTTGGGCCTGGTTATGAGATAACCAGTCCATACCCAGCACTATGTCAAAACCGGCCAACTTAAAGGGAAGTAGAGACAGAGGAAAAGAATGGTTCTTAATGGATATAACACATCCATCTAACACAGTTGAGACGGTTTCTATGGTACCATCTGCTAACTCTACCTCATAGTTTACGCTTAAGGTTTTGACAGGTAAATTCAACAATTTACAAAACTTATGATCTACAAACGACTTATCAGTGCCTGAATCAAATAGTACTCTAGCATAGACGTCATTTACAAGGAAAGTACCTGTAATAACGTTGTCGTCTAGAACCGCTTCCTTCGCGTCCATTCTGAAGACTCTAGCATTAGTCTTCTTGGCCTCTTCAGGCTTTTTGTTGTACTTAGGGCAGTTTGTTTTAATGTGGCCCTTTTCATTGCAACGGTAGCACGTTGCGTCTTTTATCTTCTTGCAATCCAAGGTTTTGTGATCCGTGGACTTGCAAATACCACAAGCATAAGATTTTGACTGAGTCTGCGAGTTCGACCCAAGTCTGCACTTTCCATAGTGCTGCTTCTTGCAAATTTTGCATCTGGGCTTCTCACTAGACTGATGCCCATCTTTCCTTGACTCAGATCCTTTCTTGTTATCACCGCTCCCACGGTGCTTCTTGTTCGACTTTCGTGAACCATCATCTTCACGCGTTCTCTTCTCAGCCTCCTTATTCCTCAGCGATCTCTGCCTGACCGCATCCAGAGTGAGGGATAAGGAAATGTCAGCTACTGATCTAAAAGTAGCTGGCCGAGAAGCTTTCACGCTTGCTTTGATCTCGGGGGCTAAACCGCCGATAAAACGAGCTATACGTTTTGGTTCCGGAGTAACCAGGTATGGAACCAACCGGGACATCGTGTTGAAGCTCGTCAGGTAAGCTTGACAGTCGAGGTTTGTCATCACCAAGGATAGAAAATCGGACTCTATCTTCTCCACCTCATGTTGAGGGCAGTAATTTTCCTTGATAAGAGTGACAAATTGATCCCATGACATGTTCTACAATGGGATTTTTTCGGTGGTTTGAATCAAAGATCTCCACCATGCTAAAGCTTCACCCTTAAAGGACTGCGACACGAACTTGACCACATCCTTTTCAGCGCATCCGCTGATGTCCACAATTGTATCCATCTCGTCCAGCCACGTCATACAGTCCACAGCTCCTTTCTCCCCAGTGAAATCCTGGGGTTTACATGAGACAAAGTATTTATAGGAGCAACCCTTAGCAAGGGGTCCTTTATTTAGTATAACTTGCTGAGATGGAGCACTGTGGTTCGAGGAGCGTCTATCGTCATCATTCTTCGGGTCGTCCTTCTTGGACGGTGGCTTTGAAGGCTGTGTAGATTGGGTCCTACTACGAGTCCCACTGTACTCTTCATACTGCCTTTCTAAAGCCTGTGTAACAGCGCCGTCTATGATCGCTTTCAATTCCGCACCCGTTAGATTAATTCGGGCGTCATTATTAACCTCCACTGGATGACTATTACCCTCGTCTGAGTTAGCCATTACAATTGAACTGTTGCAGAAAACAAGGACAATAGTTTATTTGGGAGTTTATTATGGAATCACCCCTTAGGGTAATTTATTAACCATGGTAAACAGAGACCATATTTGGTTAATTTAATAATCATATTTATTTAGGATTTTAAGATAATTTATCCTAATTATAAAACAATAGCAGTTTTATTCGTGGCACAAAAGGCCTAGTCACGTGGACATTTTTATTTAATCTATAAGTTATGATTTCAGAGAATCAAATATGAAAGTATACTGGCACAATAGGCCTAGTCACAAGGACATTTATAGATCATAAGCTATGATTTCAGAGAATCAAGGCTTTTAAGGTTCGAACCTAGTTCATTACCTTTATCAGACAGGGAGTCATGGCTACCACTGTCCTTTGGCTCATATGGAAATGAGCAGGGCCCGTAGGCACGTATTACCACGTATGGTAAAACTGTGATCATCTTAATTGATGATGTAAGCCCAGGATTCAGAGATCATTAAACTGGGTTAGGAATCTTCTAAAGAATTCCTTTATAAAATGACGTATGTGATTTTTAATAAACCACGTCTGCCAGGAGTGTTAACATGTTTTCAGGTGTTAACAGGGATTTGAATCTTTTAACAGGTCTTACCATCATGGTCGGGTCTTTATAATGACACTCAGACTAGGTTTCACACTTTAAGATTCTTAATTAGCAATTACTTAGGCAGATTATTTCAAAAAGGAATGATTTTAATTTATTTATTTCATTTATAATTTACATATGCACATAATGGCAACCATGAAATTTATAAAACAAACATTCCATTAATTTATTATAATATTACACGCTGCCCTAAACGGGTCTTTTCAAATAACAAACTTACCCACGCAGGGGTTTTAAACAAGTACTTGCCCACGTAGGGGTCTTACAGAAAGATATGCCCACGCAGGGGCTAAAAACATAAGTCCACGCAGGGACTAACACACCGATAATCTGTCCACGCAGGGACTTAATAAATAAACAAACATAATAGTCCACGCAGGGACTCACACAATAACATACCCTCGTAGGGGTTTACAGAAAGAGAGACCCACGCAGGGGCCAAGATAAACAACATGCATACCCACGTAGGGGTTTAAACAATTACAGCAAATACATGCCCACGCAGGGGCTACACTGATAAAAGGAGGTTACAACAATAATGGAAGGATTTCAACGATCCTTCTTGTTCTTTCCTTTGATCAAACTTGCCAATCCTTGGAAAAAGCTTTGTCTCTCCTGGCGGTCGCGGCGATTTTCTCGCTCAACTTGCTCCAGTCTCTGAAGAATTTCCTCCCGTTCTGGGGGAGAAAACCTAGGCTGCTGCGATTGCGTCTGCATAATTGGTCTAGGAGGTATCTGGTATCCCTGAGTCGGGTAACCAACTCCCCATGGAGCTCCGTATGGTCCCTCCGGGTGAAGAGCGTTATAATTTGCCGCTACCATGTAAGGGTCGGCATCGTAACCGTAGTTGTTGTGGACTGGTGGCTCGAACGGGTTGTATGCCATGGAACCCGTGTACGCTGGTATTGGGTTATCAAAACCCATCGGCGGTGGCTGTTGAATAGCTGGGTTAGAGGGTCCACCCATTTGTGGGTCCTCCTGAAGTGGCGGATAGTGGCTGCCACTGGATTGACGTGGGGAACTGAAATGAAAATCCCCTGCTCGTGCCGACATACGGGCACCGGTTCTCCTACACCTTGGCGGTTGAGGAGGTGCCGGCTGAACTGGTGGCGGCGGAGGTGGTGGCGTAACTGCCACAAATCGGTGATCCTCAGAGGAATCTTGATGATGCTGCTGCTGCTGCGGCTGCTGCTGATGAGGAGGTGAATGGCGAGGAGGTGTAAAGTACCATTCATGCCTGGTGAACATCGCTTGAAAGCTATCCGGACCAACATAAGGTGATCCGTGGAACGATGATCCGTCAGAGATCTCGATAGGGTGGTTTGGAGTACCACTCGCAGGTTCGACAGGGTCAGTATCCTCGTCCATGTCGTCCGCGTTGTCACCGGAGAAGTGATCGTCTGGTCCTAGTGGGTTAAAACCCACGGGTTCTTGGATGTAATTGGCCGGATTAAATTGGCCTCGGAAGATGGGTGTGGGGTCACCATACGAGTTGTGCGATACAGATCGCTGAAGTGGTATGTAGGATGGTTGAGGGTTATTGGGCTCATAAGGATTTAGAACAGGAGGTGTTGAACTATGCGAAACCGACCGCCTAGCCGGTTCAAATAGGTTTCTTCTGTTTTGGCGTGGATCGTCACTCTCCGTTGTAGATGGAGCTCGAACATTTGAAGGTCCCGCCTCATTGTCATTGGGGGCGGTGATCGGCCCCTTACCTCGTCCTCTTCTACGGAAAAATCTTGGAGGCATCTTTGTTAAGCCTGTCAAAATAGCATAAGATAACAATAACAAATGTAGAATTTAAAGGACAAAACAAAAACCGATTAAGGTGGAATTTGTCCTATGTTATGTGTCTAGACTCGGAGGTTTAGATATGTGCAATGTGTAACTGAGATTAAACACAAAAGGCTAGTGTTTAATTCACTCAGAGTTGGCTCTGATACCAACCTGTCACACCCCGATCTCCACGTGTCACCGGTGGGCCCGGTGGGGGAGTATCGTGACGTCATGGTTGGTAACATAATAGTCAAACAACACAATATATAGTATGCACAGCGGAAGCAAATTTAGAAAAATACGATACAACCGAATTTAATATTGTTTATCAATGTAACAATATCCGGAAGTTTATCCACAGAACGGATCGAAGTAAAATAATATTAATGGTTCAACAGACTTCAGGTATCCTAAGCTGGCGAGACTTTTTATTGATGCTAAGGAGACAATCCAGCCAATTTCGTTTAGTACCTGCATTCAGTCTTTTTGGGAAAATACGTCAGTTTACACTGGTAAATACAATCAACTGACTCATTTTATAAAATGATTGAAAATTGGTTTGGATGCACGTGGCATAAACATTTTTATAACTTGGGAGAATTATTTAATATTATAATCTTGTGAACGAATTACATGTTACTTGTGCGTTCAGTAGCCCGGATCTTGTCCGGGTTAAAGATCAATAGACACACCACATCATAGAGTTATACACTGACAGGTGTACGCCTACACCCCGTGCTCAGGTCGTGGCCATCTCGTAAGATGATGCCAAGGATATCCGGGACATGGTCATTAACCCCCCAAAGGCTTTAAGTAATCAAGACTGTTTAAACGAGCCGATCAAATTTATTCAACTACCCACTCAATTGGTGGAGAATTTGATGCCCGATCAAGCGGTATGCTATATACCGTAACCCAAGCCCGTATAGGGAAAATAAGTTAAAAGTATTTACCTTAGCAATGTATAAATCACAATAAGCAGAATGCACGTAGCTTTTACTGGTTCTCCTAATCTGGAACGAAGGTGTATAATAACCTATTAGAATGCTAACGAGTCTTTTATTAAGCTTAAGCTTAGACCGGCTAGTTTCAAGATACGGTTCGTACGCACGATTAAGCGAAGACCGGATAGAATGTGATTCAGACCCGACAAGTTTGAAGAATTGTTTAATATGGGTTTATTATTCACATTCTGGATTTTGAGATAAAACCGTTAAGGTTTGACCCGTTTCGGCTAATTTATGTAAACTTGTTACATAAACCGAACCGTACGCGTAATAAGCGTGACGGGTAGTCATGAGAGCTATATACAGGTTTCCTAAGTTAATTATGTCTCAAATATGTTGTGACATTAGTAAAGTGTCTTTCGTTATGCCCGAAACGTGTTTAGACACAAACTAGGCCCCGTAGGGGTAGTTTGGTCATTTAAAAGTTTATAAAAGGGTTTAAGTGACAACCTGAGTTACAGGTCTAATGTAATCAGTAAATATACTCAATTTTCTAGGTTATATCAGTAGGTTAAAGCATGTATGTGAAATTTATCATTTTTAACCAAACTAGGCCCCGTAGGGGTATTTTGGTAATTTCACATAAGCCGAAAAGCTCAAAACTGAAGTCTGAGTTTATCAACCTTTGCTTACTGTTAAAATATTATAATTTGCCTCTTATATCAGTAGGTATCAACCCGGGTATGTCCAATATGTTTTTAAAACATACTATGCGCTAAAAACGCTAAATAAGGCGATTAAAGGCCATTACCGGGTTCGATACTTAAATCTGATATTTTTATATTTCCAGAAGGTTTAAAATAATTTATTTATCATAACTAATCAGTGGCAAAAGGTTTGGGGTCGTTTAGATATGTAAAACTCATTTTATGGCCCGTAAGGGCAAAACCGACAATTACCGGATTAAGCCTACGACTACGAGTTATGCTCAGCCTAAAATTAATTAAAAATCTTTAAAAATCCCAAAATAATATATTACATCAGTGGGTAAAAGATTTGCTACCAAAAAGTATGTTTAACTAGGCTATACGCTAATTACGCCATTTTATTAACATAAAGCATTAGTTTTGCGATAATGAGCATAACTCTTAATCTACAAGTCAAACTGATGTCAAACTTTGCATACAAGTCTATATATCAGTAACAAAGGTTTCTACACTTCTACATTTTCATAAATCACGTTTTAAGATAATAAGGGCATAACGGTCAACATATGAGCAATTAACGAAAACATGCATATTAATTGGATAAATAATGAACCAAGGTGTATAATCACAGAGGGTTGTTCTAACATGTAACCTAGTCCAATTAAAGCTCTGAGGCATTTCTAAATTATGCCTAAACGGGTCAGAACTAAAAGTCAAAGTGAAAGTCAAACTATGTGACTTTCGGTTCCGAACCGGGTCTAAACAGGAAATAGTCGGGTTAAACAGGTTTGGACATGTTCTTACACTAATTACTAAGTTATAACAATGATCAAACAGGTTATATATGTTCTAGATAGCTAATTATGCATAAATGACATTTTAAGCATCCTGTTGACTTTTTAATTATATGTTTGACCCGACTTTTGACCTGGTTAGAGTGGTGATCAAGGGAAACCCTTTTGAGGTTTTATTACCCACATAAATACCAACTTATAACCACTTTTAATTCGAGATATGACTGAGCCATTATTGACTAATCTTGAAGTCAAACCGTAATTACGACGGTTTGACTTTTAGCTAATTAAACAAGCTAAACTCAAATAAAGAAGGACTAGCAGACTTACAAGAGTCTTCTGCACGACTTATGATCAGTTGGACCTGCTTGAGAGCTCCAGAATTGATCAGCTTGCAAGAAAATGGTGTGAAGAGCAAGTGTTGCAACTAAGGCCTTATATAGTGGTTTAATCCACCATAACATGTTGACAACAAAGTCTAGGACACACCACAACCTTCCAACATGTGTTCCTAGTGTCTAGGACTGTTTAGGGGTCGCCCATAATGCATTAAAGTCGAAAAAGGGTCGGTTCTCCGCGTCTGCAGGCTGCTGTCCCGTTTTTCTGCTTCTGGGCACCTGAGGCGGCCCGCCTAAGGATTCATCAAGGCCCAAGCGGGCCGCTTGGCCCTCAAAATCAGAATTTTCATTTTTAAATGTTTAGCAACTTGACCTTTGGCTTCACGGAGGGTCAACCGAGGTTATTTCTTGCATTTTGACCCCCTTATATTTACCCACAAGGGCCTTAGGACTTATACCCACTTTTCCAAGTCCCCGAACACTTCCGGTTAACCCGAAAAGCCTTAACTTTCAATGTTTGCACTTTAACCCCTCACACACGAATTTGATCACAACTTGCTCATACGTTAACAAAACTTTATGAAATTTATATCGTGCATTCTAGTGAGCATGATTAATATTTACAAAGCTTCGGGTTTGTCAAAAGGTCACTCAGAGGTATATTTTAAACATGTTGACACATTTAACCCCTGTAGTTTGAATTCTCTCACTTTTAGCTTCGTATGATCCATGATTTATTCGTTCGGTGTTAGAAACACCATGTAGGGTTATTATGAAGTATATTTATTCACTGTTGACGTTTAGAACCCGTATATTCACATACTTTCCATGTCTGTCAACTTTAGTCATTTTATAACATTCTTTCACACGTTCAAGCATTATGACACGTGTCAACATATTATAGGACGTGAATTTTCGAGGTGTTACAAATTTCGGCAAAACAAGTTTTAAACTTGTCATTTTCAGTCCCTGGACCTTTAAACTCATAATAACTTTCATTTTAAGCACTTTTGGCCCCTCAAGTTAAATTGTAGGTATTCTTGGGAGTATAATCAAACGTCGTTAAGCTCTGGGTTCGTTAAAAGGTCACTCAGAGGTATAATTAACCATGTTAATGCTTTTAACCCTTTATTTCATAAACTTTTTATTTATTTCGTAAACGATTTCGTACATCCAACGTGTGGCTTATTAATGAATACGAACACCGTAAAAGGTCATTCAGAGGCATAGGTTTTGCATATTGATGCTTTTAGTCCCTCCACATACATCTTTTCACTGTTTGGCAACTTTAGTCCTTCATAGTCAAAGTTTGACTTCATTAGGGTTTAGGACACGTGCCTTTATAGCATTGGGCACGATTTTACGAGGTGTTACAATCTTCCTCGACCTCCCCGCATAACCGACAAAAAGCTGATCCTCTAAGCATGTTCCTTTTCTTAAGTGTTGTGAGGGTTGCTAATCGGTCTTTTTTCGCTCTCCAAGGAAAGATATTGACATTTTTCGGGGCCCATTTGACCCAAGTATATGGATAAAACGGAACCACATGCTTTTCTATGATACCGCTGTGAATTCACCCCACGGATTAAGTACCCACACCATCTATCTTGTCCATTCCGCTCCATTAAATTGAGTATTAAAGATTGCATTCTCTCCCATTCGTTTATTTCAGACGCGGTACCCACATCTCTACTCCAATCCCAATTTCTTCTTCGCATCTCCACTATGGCAGATTTGCACCGCACCGCTCTATTTTATATAGAGCAGGGAAAGTAAACATAAGAGAATCTTCCCCATCAATCCAAAACCGAACCGAGTCGCCATTCCCGGGTGTGGCTTTTATCAGTTTGCTAATGTTTACATTGAGATCCATCAGTTCCTTACCAACTTTATTAATCCCACTCCAAACCCCAGAAACCCATTCTCTTATAGGCAAGTACGAGCAAGAGTTTTCTTGATGATTGTCACGACCCCCGACCCCACCCTGGACGGAATCGGGAGCCGCGAACCAGTTCAGTGGTATCGGTAGTTATTTATAAAAGTAGTGCAGTGGAAATTTCATCAGGACCGTGAGTTAGGAAAAATATCAGAGTTTAGAAAACACCGGATTTTATTTACTAAATAGATGGGATAAAACCATGTTTTGAAAGGTAGCTTTAATATGGGATAAACCCGAATACATAAAACAACTTTTCTTAATTTAATTTAATTGATAAATCAAGCCACTTCTGTAAGCCTTTTGGTGTCGTATCCAACTCTTATTCCGATCTACTGTAATTACCTGAAATGCGTTTTAAAAACATTTGGTCAGCAGGAAATACTGGTGAGTTCATTCAAGTTTTATAAAATGACACCTTAGTTATGAATTACAGCATAAGAGCGATTACATTGGCTTCTATCTTATTTTTATCTGGCGCCGTGTCACCTCCTGGTGACGATGGTCATACCACTATTGGGTCCTTTCACCCAAGTAGTGATGATTATCACTGTTAGGATTATTAGCCTAACTGTGAGAAATTAGTAATGTGCACAATACCCCACTAGCCAGTGATTCAAGGTAACCACGACTTAATCCCTGTAATTATAACTTTGAAAATAATTTGGAGTATTGTAAAACATTGTTGATAAAAAGAGAATGACTCACCTTATAAGCATGCAGTATTGATTTAACAAGCTTCTTGATTCTACTCCCTCTGATAATTAAGCATATACTTTATTGTTTTGAACCTTCTGATGATTAAGCATTCATTTTGATTGTAAGAGTATGGTGTAGAGTTTCGAGTAGTTAAACATTTAGTTTAACAGAATGGAATACGTATTAGTGTTAAACCAAATCAAACCTAACGATGGTCACGAGATTCAAACCTTAACGAAATTCACAAAGTATAGCACTTTGGCATCCGTTTAACGAAATTCACAAAGTATAGCACTTTGGCATCCGTTAGTTGGTTCCTGAATCGATCGGAAAGAATATCGCATCGGTGATTATTGGTTAGAACACCAATGTATAGAGAGAAGAAGAAAATAAATGAGCAAGGAAAATGAATTCCTAGGCTTCCTATTTATAGGTAAGAAGTACGAAATTTTTAGGAAGTTTCCTATAGCTTTTCTAGGAAGTATCTAAGAAGCTTCCTACCCATATATATATCTTCTTATAACTTCCTTGCACCTTCCTTTGATATTATCTATCTCATATATATATATATATATATATATATGTATATCTATTTAGGTGTTTAATTTACTTACTTAATTAATCTTACTTAGCTTAATTAATCTTGCTTAGCTTAATTAATTTTGCTTAACTTAATTAATCATACTTAACTGATTAATTAATCTTACTTAACTGATTAATTTTCCTTAATGGTTTAATTAAGTAATTTACTTAGCCGGTTAATTAAATAACGTAATTAGCTGATTAATTAACTTACTTAGCTTGCTTAACTGCTAAGTTTCCTTAACTGTTAAGTTTTACATAACCATTAAGTTTACTTAATTGCTAAGTATTCTAGTTTAACAGTTTCCTGATTATGAGTTCTAATTTTCTAATGGAACTCGTATTAGTGTATTAACTCAATTCAACTTTAACGATAATCACGAGATCGAAACCCTCACAACGAATGACAAAATATAGCCAGATATTGGCAGCACTTAAACATCCATTGGATCGGTTTTAATCGATCGGATACAGTATCGTACCAGTGATTAGAGTTATTACCCTAATGACGGGCAGAGTTTTGGGTTTTAGAGTATAATAACCGAGCTACTATTTTGCTATAATAGAAGCTAAAAGAAGAAAAGAATTGAGCGACTTTCAACTGAACTCGAACTCCTTATTTATAGTGCTGGAAATGGGGCGTGTCGCGGCCCGCGTAAACTTGAAAGGAACCTTACGCAGCCCGCGAGGGAGTTTGGATCAGATCGGAGGTTGCTGAGTCATCGAGGGTCTTGACACGTGTAATGACACGTGGCCTTGATCTTTATCCGGTAGTTTGCCTTGCTGTCGCGGCCCACGTAAGCTTGGCTTAACTCTTGCGCGGCCCGCGAGCGAACCAAAAATCTTGTTTTTCTTGATTTCTCCAAGCACGAATGTATTTCGGGTTCGTTTCTCGTACTCGGGTGTATTTAGGAGCGTTTAGGGTTATGTTAAGGGTCCTAGGAGAGTCGTTACATCCTCTCCACCGTGTTTTAAATCTCGTCCTCGAGATTGGGGCTATGATATCTCTTTTAGAGTTATGTCATGTCTTAGTCAATAAGAACAGTTTTAAGATATGTTCAAATGAGTATGTGTTTTACAATAAATAGGGCTCAATGGTTCAACCGAATTAGTTCAAGAAGTCGATGTCAAATGAATGAGATGAAATGATATAGTTTCCAAGGTGATTAGGTTTAAGTCAAAAAGATATATGATCAATAGATGTGAATGTTTACAAGTTGTGAATGATTTTTAGAAACAATAGAATTCACTATCAACAGAAAACTTACTTTGATTGTCAACTGAGGAAGTCTCAGAATCAACAAGCTCGAATGAAATAGAAGTACGAAAATGATTTGTCAACTATTGAATTATGATATGAGAAAAATCAATGGGTTGACATTTATTGAATTACAATGATACACCGATATACAACAGAGTTTAGTGTATCATTGTCTTAACACATAGTTGTATTAAGACCACTTTCAAGGATGAGTTAAGCGAAAGATATATATATAGATTAGCTCAAGCTACAAGTCTATACCGACGCCACAAGGTGTCGTAGTGATCGAAATAATAATAGTGGTGACTGGACGAGTTCACCGTGTTTTAAATCAAATGAAGTAAGTCCGAATGTTTGTTTTAAACAAATCTAGTAGGATTTTTGATTGAAATTGAAACAATTGAATAATGTTTTTTTGATTGAAGATGATAAAGCAATAAATATCACGAAAGGCTCGATTGATGCTGTAAGAACCATTAAGAGATACACTGAAATATGACATGAATTTGTGTATCATTATCTTAGCACACAATTGTGTTAAGATTGCTTTTATAGGATAAACCAACAAAGCGGATTCAATATAAATAAATAAATAATTAAATCCGTATATGATGTGTGCAAACGAGATTAGCGCAAGCTTCAATTTTGTGAAAATGTCACCACAAGGTGATCGTGATCAAAGAAATGATTTGATGAAGTCGAAGACCAAACAAGCCTGTTATGGTTCAAAGTAATTGAAGTGCTTGTTGGGATTATTTCGAAGATGATGGCTTCAATTCATCATATGGGACTTTGAATTGAATACGTAATGCGAGCAAGTTCAAACAATTGAACTTGGTTTAAACAAAACGAGTTCATGTATCAATAAGAAAGTTCTGACATGGTCACAACAAAAACCATGTATGCCATTAAAAAGAAAATTGAGTTTTTCAAGAAATTCCTTGACTCGATATCAAAGGGTCATTGTTTTGCAAGAAACGCGGTTTACAATGCAAAGATCAAGTATAGCGAAACGATATTTGAGTTTTGATAAAACAACAAATTGGAATGAAGCCCTACAATGGTCTTCATAAATCAAACTAACCGTATGCGTAACAAACAGTGTATGTGTAACGTGTGGATTTACCAAGAAATGAAACAACCAAATAAATATTCGCGATTATGAAAGAAATCCTCATGATGACCATTAGGAGAGTAGAAATGCAAAAGTCTATTTACTATGTGCAGTGGTCTGAATTTTAACAAAAGGAATTTAAGAATTTTATCTGGAATTTTGTGTGATAACCGTTGTTAAGTGACATTACCAGGGAATGTCGAATAAAATGAAATAGGGGGATTGTAAAGGTATGTGACTTTCTTTTGCAGCGTCAATAATTATGATTCTGATTAGACTATGCACCGATTGTTGTGAAATCTTGTTCTATCGTACCTCAGCAAGATTCATGTCGTTTGTAGGATCACATGGCCAAGTGCTGCTTTTTGATTAGTAATTCTTCCACTGATGGGATTAGCATTGGTGTCGTCGTGCCCAATCATATTTTCCAAAGGTCTTGCCTCGAAAGTCGCGTGTGATATACTTCGACGTCTGTGGTCGTATAATTTAAGTTTTATGTGTTTTCTTGTGCGTTAGCACAACTTTACATGCTTCTTACTTGCGTTAATAGTCTATGGTAACGCATTGGAAATTCTTATACTTTTGATGGCGTCCCAACTTAAAGGGTTTCCATTGTTTATATTGTCGCACGAGTTACGAGAGAGATGATCAAACGAAATAATGTTTGATATCGGAATTATAGATATATGCAAGAGATTCCTGATAAAGAAATCTAGAATTATCATTGACACTTATGTTCGTGATTTATTTTAAATTGTCAATCGTTATGGCTTTTGGAATTCCTTATAGATATACACATCTATATAATCATACATACCATTAATAAGGTCAATGTATTTAACAGATTCATATTTCCAAAAACAAGTCAGATATCAGGTCATGATACTATTTAGGGAAATCTTGTCACTTGTTTGACATATTATATACCCCGTCTTATCCGGTTCTCACCGGAGAGGTAACCCCATTATATCCGGACAAACTGGAGAGTCTGCTACACCATACCCAGTCTTGCCGGAGAAGAAATTTGTATTTCCCATAAATAGTATTTTTTTCAAGATTTTAAAAGTGCCTCTTTTATTAAGGCTTTCATCCAGAATCAAGGAAATTTGTATTCCCATAACATATCTTATTCTAGACCAATTAGTATCAATAAGCAAGAGTTAACAGCAATTAAGTGTTATTGCTTATTTATCGTACTTTGAAATTTTCTAATCATTATTCTTACGGCATACCAATATCTATCATTATACTTATACAAGTAATTAGCTCATCTTGAAGTTCATATTAAGGTATCTTTCTTAAGTTCAAATCTAAATACTATCCTGAGTGCTACCAGGAAATATCAAATTCCTAACTCTTTGTTTAAACTTAGGTATTTTATTACAACACCTAATTGCTTAAACAAGTGGCTCTGATACCACCTTCTGTCACGACCCCCTACCCCACCCTGGACGGAATCGGGAGCCGCGAACCAGTTCAGTGGTACTGGTGGTTATTTAGAAAAGTAGTGCAGCGGAAATTTCATCAGGACCGTGAGTTAGGAAAAATATCAGAGTTTAGAAAACACCGGATTTTATTTACTAAATAGATGGGATAAAACCATGTTTTGAAAGGTAGCTTTAATATGGGATAAACCCGAATACATAAAACAACTTTTCTTAATTTAATTTAACTGATAAATCAAGCCACTTCTGTAAGCCTTTTGGTGTCGTATCCAACTCTTATTCCGATCTACTGTAATTACCTGAAACGCGTTTTAAAAACATTCGGTCAGCAGGAAATATTGGTGAGTTCATTCAGGTTTTATAAAATGACACCTTAGTTATGAATTGTTGATGCACAAGAATGTCTGTTGACTGCATCTTCAACAAGTCTTAGATCAAGAAAGTCAAGAATGGAACTTAAAAGTCAAATTTGGGTTTAGTGTTGATTTAGAAAGTGTTTAAAGAGGGTTCCGTTTGAAATCAAAGGGTTCCGTTTGAAACATGAGGGTTCCGTTTGAACTGGTCGTTTGAGATAGGGTTCCGTTTGAGTCTGTCGTTTGAACCATCATGTTTAAGTTCAAACGGAAGGGTCTAGGTCTATAAATAGGAGTATGTTAGTCACATTTCAAACGGAACAGTAGGAGGTCATTGTGTGAATCACGAAGTGCTGCCGGATTTGTGTTAGAAAACATTGTACAAGCACACGGTTGATAATAGAAAGAAAGATTAAAGAATACAAGCTGTTTTGGACGTTGTTTACTTTGATTCCGCCTTAGTAATCAATGTTGAACTACCTTAACTGACTTTCAGGGTCACGTACATGATCCAACAAGTGGTATCAGAGCTCAGGACGAGGAGTTCATATCAAATACAGCTTGAAATCATCGGATTATCTCACTTCTACCTTTCTTTTCTGATTTAAACTTGTTCTCGCGGTTAAAATGGCTTGAAACGATCACATAGCAAACGAAATTCACTATTAACTAATCCTTGAAAATTTGAAACTAAAATTCGACCTAAAACTGATCGAAATCGTTCATACCGTTTGAAAATTTTCGCGATTTGCTGACGTCACTGTTTGAAATTAACTCAATCGTTTGAAAATAACACTATCGTTTGAAAAACTAACTGATCGTTTGACACAATCGTTTGAAAATCTTTGTCGTTTGAAGTTGGTCGTTTGAATTTCCATCGTTTGAAAATAGTATTATTGCAAACGAAACAGTCTATCGTTTGAATCTTTGTCGTTTGAAACTTTTGATTCAAATGGAACAGTCTGTCGTTTGAACAAGCTGTCAACTATTGTCGTTTGAAAACATCTGTCGTTTGGAACTATTGGTATTTCAAACGGAACAGTCCATTCCGTTTGAAAACAACTAGTTCGTTTGAAAAATTGTTTGAACTATTCCGTTTGAACAAGTTTTGTTTGAATTTGATATTTTCCAAAACCAAAATTTTTCTAAGTGTTGTCTGATTTTACAGGTACATTCATGATGGATGATATTTTCTTAAACCCGTTTAGCGAAATGTACGCGTTCGCTGGAGATTCCGGAAACAATAATACTTCGTCAAGCAATGTGAATGATAACACGTCAAAAGAGAAGAAAAAGGAAGCTTGGGAATCGGAAAGTGCTTTCGGAACGTTCAATAAACCTCCAAAGCTAATGGCTATTGAGGAATACAGTCGATGGTCCAGAAAATTTGAAGACTGGTTGATGGCATTCGCATTTCCTAGCTGGAAAAGTTTGAAAAATGGTTATGCAAATGGAAAGAAACATGGTGAAACTTTAAGAGCAGCCGAGGAGATTGACTCGTTTGTAGCTGAACAAAAGTGCGTGGCATTGTTATTTCAGTCAGTCCGGGAAGACATAATCTCATTGATCGATTATTCAAACGCAAAAGATCTTTGGGAAAAGTTAGAAAAGAAATGTTTAGGTAGTACTGAAATCATAAAAAACAAAAAGAAACTTCTTAGGAAAGAGTTTGATATGTTTGGTTGTCTTAAGAATGAGTCAGTGTGTAAAATGATAGAAAGGTTCGGTCATCTGAAGCTGGAATTAGCAAGACATGATATCAAGTATTCTGATGATGAGCAAGTAGACAAGTTGTTCGATTCGTTGCCAGACGAGATGGAGTGGAGATATTATGCTCTCATGCTTAAGAACACTATTCCTTCTGAATTGTTGAAACCAGATTTGGTGATTGAGAGACTTGAGAGTCATGAGCTGGAGTTGAAGAAGACGTACAAAGTTAATCATTCATCTTATCAGCAGAATTTGGATTTGTATTATCCAAAAAGCATGATGCCGAAAGCTACTTCTCCAAAGACTGCATTTTCTGTTGAAAATGTGTCTACAGCTGGCAAAGAGAGTCAAAGTGGTCAAAGCAGTGGAAGTCATAGTGGTTATCACAGTGGATCTTCATCATCTGCAAGTCATTCTGATGCAAAGAATCGTTTTCAATGCAACATCGCGATAGATTTGAAGAATGCTCAAAATTTTGATGAAGAGTCAGCCAAGCAGCAGATGATCTTTCTAGCATCGGTGTTGGAATCGTATGAAGGATTGGTAGCTGGAAAGATTGGCAATACAAATCTGACGAAAGAAGATTACGATCAGATTGATCCGGAAGAAATGGAACTGATTGATATTCGTTGGGCTATGGCAAGTGCTGTTCGTCGTGCACAAAGATTCATGGAAATTACTGGCAGAAAAACAATTGGTGGTGCTTCTACTAAGCTGGGGTTCGATAAATCCAAAGTGACATGCTTCAAGTGTAAGCAGAAGGGTCACTTCAAGAGAGAATGCCGAAACGCTTATGCTGATGAGTCGGAGAATCCTTTCAGAGATGATTACTACAAGAAGGCGATTTATCACCAGAATAAATCTGAGCCGCCTAGATTGAAGCAGGTTGAAGATAACAGAGAGAAATCTAGAGCTCTTGCGGTGATTTACGATGATGAGGGTTATGACTGGAGTCAAGAGGTTCTACCAGACGAAGATGCGGTTGGTTACGCATTCATGGCGAAAAATGACGATCTTATTCCATGGAAAGACGATCGAACTGAAGAGCAAAAGTATAGATACAGAAAAATGATAGCTGAAAACAAAATCATTAGAATATCTCGTATCTTTCTGGAAGCAAGGAGAGCCAATAGATGGGATCCAGATAGAGAGTGCTATCTTGATGAGTATGGAAATATTGCAATTGATGATAGTACACTTGATATTGAAGCCATAATCCAGCAATACAAAGAAGATGATGAGTATTGGCAACACAAATGGTGGGGAACTCCAACTTCGAAAATGATTGAAGAAGAGAAAGAGAAAGGAGAAAGAAGAGATCGAGAAAGCAAAGAAGATTGATACTGGAGTTATTGACACAACGCAGGAGTTGACTACTGAAAATCTTGGAAGAATGGCTGACAAAGTGCTAGCTGCTAAGGCACTTGAGGTAGACTCTAACTCCGTGTCTGAGTCAAAAAGCCAGGTCAGTTCAGATGTGTCAACAAATGTGTCAGGTAAGAAAATCGATGGAAATGCTGATTGCAAAAATTGCAACAAAGAGTGCAAATTTTGTAGCACAGTCACGTATCTCAACGGGAAGAAAGTTGATGATCTGACAGCAAAGGTCAGAAGCGTTGAGAATCAGATTCTTGATCGTGACAAAACAGTTAAAGCTTCAACTGAACGGATAAGAGAATTAACTAAACAAATTGAAAATGATAAAATTGATCATGACAAAATTAAACAAGAAAATGAAAAGTTGATTCTTGAAAACCGTCAGATTTCTGAAAAATTTGAAAAACTCAAAAATACAATGAAAGATTGTGATGATCGTAATGGTAAAACTTTTAAAGAAAATGAACATTTAAGAGCAGTGCTTAGAGTAAAAGAAGAATCAATCAACCAACAACTGGATGAAATCGCTAAATTGAAACTTAAAGTTCAAGAGGTTGTAATCGAAAACGAGCGAATCCAGTTGAAGCTTAACAGTTACAGCTCCGCAAGCTTTGTTTTGCAACATATCATTCCCAAACCCATCGGGAAAGACAAAGCGGGCGAAGATGTGTATTGTGATGGAACTGGAGTGGGGTTTCATCAAGTACCACCACCTGTTCTTGATAACTACACGAAAAAGCAATCTGGGATGGTTGAAATTGAGGGAGAAAATGAAGTTAAACTTCCAGAGAACATTGATGTCACGTTCACATCTTCTAATGACGATAGTGTCCAAAATGATATTGTAAAAGGTGTTGTTGAAAATGTGTTAAAAATGGATAGTGACACTACTGAGGAAGATGGGTGTTTCTTGGACAAGTACATTCAGAAATCAAAATCCAAAAACAACTTAAGTGATGAATCGGGTCTTGTGATGTACAAGATGGCTGGATCTGATAAGTTGTATTCGGATTCTGAGTTTCCAATTGAGAATGTTAATGTGAACAAATTGACAAATGTTTTCAAGTTGGTAGAAGTTGAGTTATCAGAAGTGAACAAGTTCAGTCAAACAAAGAGAGAAATGAGTTTTGAGAAAGATAAATCATACTACAAGAAATCTGTTAATCCATCACGTTTTTATAATAACAATCGAAACAGTTGGTCGGGTGGTTATCGGGGTGGTAATAGTTATCAGAAGAAGAGTTTTCAAAACAAGCGGTTTGCTGAAAATAAGGTGTTTGTGAACAGTTCAAGTTCACTTGCTGATGAAGAAAAAGAGATTTTTTCAAAATCGAATGAAGAGTTCTTTGAGAAAAGAGCTTCACAGTATCAATCTGAAGGCACAAGTCGAGTTGTTGATACTCGAACATGTTTCAGATGCAATCAAGTTGGTCACATTGCACGAAAGTGTACCAATGTGAAGCCTAAGACTGAAACTGTGAAGATTCAACAAAAGAAAGTTGACGTGAAGGGTAAAGCACCAATCGTTGTTGAGAAAAAGAATGTGAAAAATGACAACATCAAAATGAAAAATGAACCCGTAAAGAAAGTGGTAACTAAAAATGACAAATTTTACAAGCGGGTTGCATTATCTCAACAAGTTTGGAAACCAAAACCAGAAATGAAAATTTCAACTTCTGAAGTGAAAAAGGCTGAAGAATCAATTTCGGTTGATTATGATGCAAATTTTCCACCTCTTAAGGCTGAAAATTTCAAAATTCAAATTGCGAGAGTCAAGGTTACACCTAAGGCTGATGAGGCCTGGGTGGACACCATGTTCAACTAAGCAGTTTGAATGGCCGGAGCTTCCTGAATCGCGAAGCATGAATCGGCATTTTTCTTAAAAGTTGGTTAATTTGAAGTTTGTTATGTGCAGGATCTTCCAAGAGCCATTTCAAGATGGATCATGGATAGTGGCGCATCTCGACATATGACAGGAAAAACTGCATTACTGTATGATGTGAAGAATATCAATGGTGGTTATGTGGGATTTGCAGGTCATGAAGGTGGTAGAATTGTTGGTGAAGGAACGTTATCCAATGGGATTGTAACGTTTGAGAGAGTTAATTACATCACTGAGCTAGAGAACAATCTGCTTAGTATCTCGCAGATTTGTGACAATCAGTATACTACTCACTTCACTGATAAGGAATGTTTGATCTTGAAACCTGGTTTTGTTATTCCTGAAGATTGGATTATCATGAGGGCACCTAGAGTGAATGATTTATATGTGTTAGATATGAGTGTAGCAACTACAACTACTGGTCAAGCACATTGTTTTGTGTCTAGAGCGACTGAGAAAGAATCAAGATTGTGGCACCGCAAGATGGGGCATATACATCTTAGAAAAATGAATCATTTGGTGCACAATGATTTGGTATTAGGTGTTAATATCAAAGGTTTTCATCTGGAAGGGGAGTGCATTAGCTGCATCAAAGGCAACCAGAAGAAAAAGTCACACCCTACAAAGCAAGTCAATTCAGTTTCGAGACCTCTGGAAAGACTTCACATGGATTTGTTTGGTCCGGTGAATGTCAAGAGTATTACAGGAGATTACTATTGTTTGGTCGTTACTGATGATTATTCCAGATTTTCGTGGGTTTCTTTCTTGAAGACGAAAGATGAAACATTTGACAGTCTGATGGGTCTGTTCAGGAAGATTGAGAATTTGTACCAAAGGCGTATCAAGAGAATTCGAAGTGACAATGGTACTGAATTCAAGAACAGCAAGATGGAAGAATTTTGTGATGAAAGAGGTATATTGCATGAGTTTAGTGCTCCGTACACTCCGCAGCAGAATGGAGTCGCAGAACGCAAAAACCGGACACTAATTGAGACGGCTAGAACTATGCTCGCAGATTCAAAGTTACCGATAAATTTTTGGGCTGAAGCTGTTTCTGCCGCATGCTATACACTCAATAGGGTTCTCACTGTCAAGAAGTTCAACAAAACATGCTTTGAGCTAATCAATAACCGCAAACCGAATTTGAAGTATCTAGAACCGTTCGGGTCACCTTGTACGGTTATAGAGCCTCATGGAAAGTTTGGTCCGAAGAGCATTGAGGGAATATTTGTTGGTTATTCAAATCCGTTGAGACGTGTTTTCGTTCCAAGTGAGAAGCGGATTATTGAAGCTGCAAATGTTGAATGTCAAGGTTATACTATGCCGCCGCAGAATCCTGGTGATTCATGGCGTTATCATTATGACAAACTTTGGGATTCGTTTGACATGAGAGAAGAATCAGAGGATGATGAAGATTTCTTTGATGAGTTGGATATTTTGCGTGAATATGAGTCGCAGTTACGGTTCCCAGCTGAATATTCGAGGAGACCACGGGAAACTTCAAATGATGATGAAGCAGGTCCAAGTAATGCTGGTGAACATGATGATGTCCAACAGAATGAAGTTGCTCAGGATAATCAGTCGGCTCAGAATGATAATCTAGAAGCTGAAAATATGCCAGTATTTGATCATGGTGATTCAGATTCTGAGGGGGAGCAAATTCAGATTTCAAGTCAAACAAACCAAGTTGGTGAACAAGATGCAGAGCAGAATGTTACTAATCTGGAGGGAAATGTAGATGTTCCAAGCGAAGTGATGCCGCGAACTTTTTCATATCATCCAGAGGAGTTGATCATAGGAGAATTGCAAACAGGCGTTCGCACTTGAAATCAGATTGATAAAGGGCTTACATGTTTTTATACAAAAGTTGCTCCTTTGCAAACTGAATTCTCATTAAGTTGTTTTATCTCGCAGGTTGAACCAAGAACTTACAAAGAGGCGCTTACTGAAGATTCTTGGGTAAATGCAATGCAGGAGGAACTTAGTCAATTCGAGAAATTGGGAGTGTGGAAGTTAGTTGATTTGCCGGATGGTCAGAGAAAGATTAACACCAAGTGGGTGTTCAAGTGTAAGAGGGACGATAGAGGAGTTGTCGTAAGGAACAAAGCTCGACTCGTTGTTCAGGGATTTAGTCAATAGGAGGGAATTGATTTTACCGAAGTCTATGCTCCTGTAGCACGACTAGAGGCTATCAGAATTTTCCTAGCATTTGCATCTTGGAAGAACTTCAAAGTTTATCAGTTGGATGTTAAATCGGCGTTTCTTTATGGGAAGGTTAAAGAGGAGGTTTATGTCGGTCAGCCGCCGGGCTTCACCGATCCAATCCACAAAAACAAGGTCTACTTATTGGACAAAGCGCTGTATGGTTTACACCAGGCCCCGAGAGCTTGGTACGAGACTTTGTCTCAACACCTACTAGCCAACAAGTTCATTCGTGGAAAAGTGGATGCCACTCTCTTCACTAAAAAGGTCGATGGTCATCTTCTGATAGTTCAGATTTATGTGGACGATATAATCTTTGGGTCGACAAATGAAAGTCTATGCAAAGATTTTGAATCAGTGATGAAGCAAAAGTTCGAAATGTCATCAATGGGGGAGATGAAATTCTTTCTGGGATTACAAGTTGAACAACTTCCTGAAGGAATTTTCATTCATCAATCGAAGTACGTTCATGATATCTTGGAGAAATTCGGGATGTCAGGATCTACTCCAGCTGCTACCCCACTTGCAACAAATCATGGGATTCACCCAGATCTCACCGGAGACAGGGCTGATGAAACGTTTTACCGATCCATGATAGGTTCATTAATGTACCTAACTGCTTCACGTCCTGATATCATGTACCCAACGTGCCTCGCAGCAAGATTTCAGTCTAACCCGAGAGCATCGCATATGATCATTGTGAAGAGGATATTGCGCTATCTGAAAGGAACTCCTTCATTGGGGTTGTGGTATCCTAGAAAAGGCGACTTTACGCTTGAAGGGTATTCCGATTCGGATTTCGGATGCTGCAAAGTTAATTCAAAATCAACAACTGCAGGATGCCAGTTTTTTGGTCCTAGATTGGTTACCTGGCAGTGTAAGAAACAAACGTCTGTGGCGTTATCTACTTGTGAAGTGGAGTATGTTTCTGCTAGCAGTTGCTGCTCTCAGATCTTGTGGATACAGCAACAGATGCGCGACTACGGTTTGCAGTTTCTTAACACACCTCTTTTTGTTGATAATGAGGCCGCAATAAATATAACAAAAAATCCAGTACATCACGCTAAAACTAAACACATAGAAATTCGTCATCACTTTATTCGTGATTGCTTTGAGAAAAAGTTGATACGAATTGAGAAAATCCACACTGACGAACAGAAAGCTGATTTACATACCAAAGCTTTTGATAAAAATCGGTTTAAATATTTGTTAAAACTGAATGGTATGAAGCTTCTGTCGGTGTCGGATGGCATAATTGGCATTGATGAGAGTACTGTTGCGGAAGACGAGAAACAATCTGCAATGGTTTGTCGAATTTTTACTTGTTTTGGTATTTAGGGGGAGTAGATGTTTGTACATAGTTTATTTTTTAGAAAATACAAAAAACAGTAAAAAATGCAAAAATACAAAAACATGATAAAATCTGAAAAAGAGCTTGTGTATATAGGGAAAATGATAGTACATCAGCTAGACGATTACAGTATGCTAAAGATTTGTAAAGTATAAAAGAGTTAAATAATCTCACTGATGATGTGTCGATAGGTTTTCACACATTTAGTAGATTTATTCGGGATATAAACCTAAATTCAAACTTGTGAATTCGTGGGGAACACTACTTGGATATATAGGTAACCCCTGAAATCTCGTTTGAAAGGTCTCTTAATCTGATATACTAGGTCTTTATACTCTATGATGTCTGGGGTATTATTCCGGGACTTCTGCTGAACGGTAGTTCTGACCTAGTCCCTGGCTAATACTTGCTGCAATGCTTGAAACACAGCATTAAACCCTCAGCATGCTGAAACAATAAAATTGATAAATGCTGCTGTTGTAAGCAAAAAGATCCTCTAAAGGGGACACACCGTAAAGTCGAAGCTGATATCTCTCTGCGTATACGGAAGTATCGATCTGAGATCCCTCAGCCCTCGCATACCTAAATTATATACAGATATCATTGTAGTATTCTCACCTGTAAGACTGATTATTGAGATTCTGGATACGGGAGTATATTCAAGAGGTGGGACACATGAATGATCTAAGTTCTTAATTCATCTAAATCGTATCCTGAGTAAATTGAAATTTGTGTGGAAATTTAAGATGGATCAGTATATTGACAATCAAGGTGAATTGTTTAAGTCTGAGTATGAAATGAAGCTTAACGGTACTTGTGATTTGTCTGAAAAGCTGATATGATTCCCTGACACGCTCGCCAAAAATATGTTTGGAAACAGTTTACTTTGTTTACTTTCTAAAATTTAAGTTTTCTGTATTTCATTTCTTAGTTTAGAACACTTTGATAAAATCCAAAAAGATTTTATTTCTGCTTTATTTTCTGACAAATCAAAGTGGGGAGTTGGTTGTTGGATTCTCAGATGTTTGAAGCAGATGCAGGAGATTCTGGACTGAAGAATGAGGAGAGCTTACTTTGAAGAAGTTTGAATTGTTTAAAATGATAAAAACAATTTCATTAACTTGATACTTGTTATTTTCAGAAAATGTTTGAAATTGTTGTTTTAAAATCAGTATTGTTTCGTCAAAAGATCAACCAAGGTCATTAATTTGGACTTGGTAGATTAATCAAGTGATCAAGGTCATTAACTTGGACCTGAATACTTGAGTGGATTTCTTAAACTGATTAAGTTTGTGGATTATGTTTGAAAGATAGAATTGTAATGTTTGTTGGTTGAGTAACAGATTTGGTCTTCATTATTCCCAACGGAAGCTAATTGTCAAAGCTTGAACCAGATATCTCAGATTCAGCATATTGAGAGAGGGAGTCTGTGAAAGGGGGAGTCTGGATCAACAGTATATGGGAGTGTGAAGATAGAGTGCTTATGATGAAAAGACAGAGTTAGAGAAAAGACTAAGACTGAAGACTCAGGATCTGAAGACTACGTCAACATCCAAGGGGGAGTCTGTTGATGCACAAGAATGTCTGTTGACTGCATCTTCAACAAGTCTTAGATCAAGAAAGTCAAGAATGGAACTTAAAAGTCAAATTAGGGTTTAGTGTTGATTTAGAAAGTGTTTAAAGAGGGTTCCGTTTGAAATCAAAGGGTTCCGTTTGAAACACGAGGGTTCCGTTTGAACTGGTCGTTTGAGATAGGGTTCCGTTTGAGTCTGTCGTTTGAACCATCATGTTTAAGTTCAAACGGAAGGGTCTAGGTCTATAAATAGGAGTATGTTAGTCACATTTCAAACGGAACAGTAGGAGGTCATTGTGTGAATCACGAAGTGCTGCCGGATTTGTGTTAGAAAACATTGTACAAGCACACGGTTGATAATAGAAAGAAAGATTAAAGAATACAAGCTGTTTTGGACGTTGTTTACTTTGATTCCGCCTTAGTAATCAATGTTGAACTACCTTAACTGACTTTCAGGGTCACGTACACGATCCAACATGAATTACAGCATAAGAGCGATTACAATGGCTTCTATCTTATTTTTATCTGGCGCCGTCTCACCTCCTGGTGACGATGGTCATACCACTATTGGGTCTTTTCACCCAAGTAGTGATGATTATCACTGTTAGGATTATTAGCCTAACTGTGAGAAATTAGTAATGTGCACAATACCCCACTAGCCAGTGATTCAAGATAACCACGACTTAATCCCTGTAATTATAACTTTGAAAATAATTTGGAGTATTGTAAAACATTGTTGATAAAAAGAGAATGACTCACCTTATAAGCATGCAGTATTGATTTAACAAGCTTCTTGATTCTACTCCCTCTGATAATTAAGCATATACTTTATTGTTTTGAACCTTCTGATGATTAAGCATTCATTTTGATTGTAAGAGTATGGTGTAGAGTTTCGAGTAGTTAAACATTTAGTTTAACAGAATGGAATACGTATTAGTGTTAAACCAAATCAAACCTAACGATGGTCACGAGATTCGAACCTTAACGAAATTCACAAAGTATAGCACTTTGGCATCCGTTTAACGAAATTCACAAAGTATAGCACTTTGGCATCCGTTAGTTGGTTCCTGAATCGATCGGACAGAATATCGCATCGGTGATTATTGGTTAGAACACCAACGTATAGAGAGAAGAAGAAAAGAAATGAGCAAGGAAAATGAATTCTTAGGCTTCCTATTTATAGGTAAGAAGTATGAAATTTCTAGGAAGTTTCCTATAGCTTTTCTAGGAAGTTGCCTATACATTTTCTAGGAAGCTTCCTACCCATATATATATCTTCTTATAACTTCCTTGCACCTTCCTTTGATATATCTATCTCATATATATATATATATATATATATATATATTTTCATGTATATCTATTTAGGTGTTTAATTTACTTACTTAATTAATCTTACTTAGCTTAATTAATCTTGCTTAGCTTAATTAATCTCGCTTAACTGATTAATTAATCATACTTAACTTAATTAATCATACTTAACGTATTAATTAATCTTACTTAATTGATTAATTTTCCTTAATGGTTTAATTAAGTAATTTACTTAGCCGATTAATTAAATAACGTAATTAGCTGATTAATTAACTTACTTAGCTTGCTTAACTGCTAAGTTTCCTTAACTGTTAAGTTTTACATAACTATTAAGTTTACTTAATTGCTAAGTATTCTAGTTTAACAGTTTCCTGATTATGAGTTCTAATTTTCTAATGGAACTCGTATTAGTGTATTAACTCAATTCAACTTTAACGATAATCACGAGATCGAAACCCTCACAACGAATGACAAAGTATAGCCAGATATTGGCAGCACTTAAACATCCATTGGATCGGTTTTAATCGATCGGATACAGTATCGTACCAGTGATTAGAGTTATTACCCTAATGATGGGCAGATTTCGGGTTTTAGAGTATAATACCCGAGCTACTATTTTGCTATAATAGAAGCTAAAAGAAGAAAATAATTGAGCGACTTTCAACTGAACTCGAACTCCTTATTTATAGTGCTGGAAATGGGGCGTGTCGCGTCCCGTGTAAACTTGAAAGGAACCTTATGCGGCCCGCGAGGGAGTTTGGATCAGATCGGAGGTTGCTGAGTCATCGAGGGTCTTGACACGTGTATCGAAACGTGGCCTTGATCTTTATCCGGTAGTTTGCCTTGCTGTCGCGGCCCGCGTAAGCTTGGCTTAACTCTTACACGGCCCGCGAGCGAACCAAAAATCTTGTTTTTCTTGATTTCTCCAAGCACGAAGGTATTTCGGGTCCGTTTCTCGTACTCGGGTGTATTTAGGAGCGTTTAGGGTTATGTTAAGGGTCCTAGGAGAGTCGTTACAATGATGTATAGCCGTAATAACTTTACACCATAAACTATTTGATTCACTTTTATATTTCCACCACCACTTTATCAACAAACTAACATTCTTGTCTCTAAGAGAGCCCAGCCCAAGACCACCCTTTTTCGACCGGTCCAATAAATCGTCCCAACACACCCAACTCGTCTTTACTTTTTCCTCGCTATCTCCCCAAAAAAACCTTCCTCTAAGCGCTTCTAAAGTGTCAAAGACTCCTTTAGGAACATGATATAATGAGAAAAAAAATACAAAGGGAGACTATCAAGGACTGATTTTAACAAATTAACTCTTCCTCCAATAGACAAAGTTCTTGCTTTCCACTTCGAAAATCTTATTTTGAAAACATCTACCACACCTTTCTAATGCCGGATTTGATTCATACTGGCCCCACCAGTAAACCCAAATATTTACATGAAAAATTCCCCACCTCGCAGTTGGTGTTATTTGCCATACATTCCACCACATTATCCCTCACACTAATACCATGTAGGTATATGTTTTTGGGGCTTAGTTTCAGCTTCGAAATTAAATAGAAACATCTCATTAAACGTACAAT
The DNA here is from genome assembly GCA_030545235.1 of Helianthus tuberosus. Lineage (NCBI taxonomy): Eukaryota > Viridiplantae > Streptophyta > Magnoliopsida > Asterales > Asteraceae > Helianthus > Helianthus tuberosus. Next base: position 24,081,711 of record CM060354.1, read on the forward strand.
ATTGTGAATATTATTCCCCCCATTCGCCCATGAATATGATGTCATCCGCATACATTAAGTGCGTGATAGATGGACCATTATTTGGCATTCGAATACCCCGGATTAGGCTCGCGACCATGGCTTTATTGAGAAAGCATGTTAGTGCCTCCATTGTGATTATGAAAATAAAGGGTGATAACGAATCGCCTTGCCGGACTCCCCGATAACATTGGAACTCAAGCGTGGGGGAGCCGTTTATAAGAACCGAGGCTCTAGAAGAGTTGAAAATACCCCTCACCCACCTCCGCCATAACTCAGGAAAACCCATTATATGGTGGTTTTACATACTATATGGTATGGTAGTCTGATTAGGCTTCAATGAGCTGTATTTTAAAAGGTATTATTATTATATATACGGTTTTAAAAATGAACGGGAATATATGAGGCGGTGTCACGTACCACGTTTTCAGTTTCTTCTTTCCTATTATTATATTATTTTAATTTAGTTTGATGTTTTCAAAGAGTAAATTACAAGTTTTGTCCTTTACGTTAACATCGTTTTGCAGGCGGTGTCCTTTAGCGCAAAAGTTGACAAGTTTTGTACTTAATGTTTCTAAAATATTGCACGTTATATCCTTTAGGTCAAACCTATTTATATTTTCTTGTTAAAGTTGGTCACGTGCCTTGCACATGAGGGTATTAGCGCAAAAGTTGACAAGTTATGTATTTAATGTTCCAAAAAACACCACCTCAAGTCTCCGGCCACCACCACCTGCAATCGCCTATAACACCACCTCAACCACCGCACCTAACCCACCACCACAACCACTCATTCACCCACTGCCGCCCTACCCACCACACACCCACCACCGTACACTAACCACCGCTAAACCCACCATCACCATCGCACCCACCACAATCAACCACCCACCCACCGTCATCCTCCCACCACCGCTAAACCCACCATCACCATCACACCCACCACCGCTAAATCCACCGTCACCATCGCACCCACCATAATCCACCACCATGCAGGTTTATTAGAGAGAGAAAGAGAGTGAGAGTCTTTTAGAGAGATAGAGTAGAGAGCGTGTGATGGAGAGAGAAGTGAGAGAGAAAGTGCAAACATGAAATTGTTTTTTATATCTTTATTTTTACACAATTAGTCCATTGTCATTAGTTATTTACTCAATAGTCCCTAAAGAGGTTAAATGACAAGAATACCCTCATGTGCAAGGCACGTGACCAACTTTAATAAGAAAATCTATCTGGGTTTGACCTAAAGGATAGAACGTGCAAGATTTTGGAACATTAAATACAGAACTTGTCAACTTTGCGCTAATACCATCATGTGCAAGGCACGTGACCAGCTTTAACAAGAAAATCTAACTAGATTTGGCCTAAAGGATAGAATGTGCAAGATTTTGGAACATTAAATACAAAACTTGTCAATTTTTGCGCTAAAGGAAACCGCCTGCAAAACGGTGTTAACTAAAGAACAAAACTTGTAATATACTCTTTTACCATACCTGTTGAATCATTGTGTGGCCCTAACGAGTCAATCAAAAGAGTTTATGATCTATTTCAAAGGCGGAATCAGAGAAATAGACGTGTAACAGCTTGATTCCTCTTAATTATCGTTCTTTTATTGATAACAAAGCTTTTACAGATCGTTTGACAAATCGGCAGCACCTTGGCTCTGAATTGAAAAAGTTACAAATGACCAAGCAACTCAGCTATTTATAGTTGTGTTAATTCCGTTTGAAAGTGGCTGACCATTTCAAGCGAAATTACACATATACACACAAACCCTAGATCTGATCTGCTGAGTACTGGTTTATCCTATCTAGACATAAGACTCGATAAAGACAAAGTTAACAGACATTTGTGCACCAATAGACTCCCCCTTGGATGTTGACGAAGTCTTAGGCGTCGAGTCTTCAGTCTTTTCTCGTTCCAGTTTATCTAACAATGTATGCTTCCTTTAAATCTTCTCTTCTTCTCTCAACTGCTAGCATGAATCACAGAATCTGAATCTTTAACAACCTTCAAGCCCCCCCTTGAATGTAGATTCAAGAACTGTATCTGACTTTTAAGTCTTCAGACTCCCCCTATCAGTTAGCTGGGATTTTGCTTTGCTGTTTTCTCAATAACAAACCTGTTACCTGCACAATCTCTACCTAAATAAAAGATTTATGATTATAACAATTTCAATCCAAACTTACCATTTGACTTCCTTTGTTAGTTTTGTCAGAATTTAGAAATCCACTTAAGTATTCAGGTCCAAATTAATGACACTGTGCACTTAATTTGTCTACTAAGTCCAACTTAATGACCTTGGTTGACCTGAGACAAAACACACTGACATGTTATACAAACTAGTTCAAACACTTTTCTGAAATTTACAAATCTCAATTTAATGAACTTGTTTTGACTTTTCAATTTTCTCAAGTTTAACATGTTAAGCTCACAACTCATCATCCAGCTCAGAAACTTCCTGCATCTGCTTTTCTTTGCGAATTTGAAGATCAGCTTTCCACTTTGGTTTGTCGGAAAATAAAGCAGAAATGTAAAATCTTTTTGGATTTTGAATAAGATTTCTAAACTAGAAATGAATTACAGAAATGAAATGTAGTAAATGTAATCTGTTTACAAACATATTTTTGGTGAGCGTGTTAGGGAATCATATCAGCTGTCGACAAGCTACAAGTACCGTTAAGCTTTAATTTCATACTAAGAATTAAACAATTCACTTAGATTGTCGATATACTGACCCACTTAAATTCTCACACAAATTTCAATCTGTCCAGGATACTGATTAAGTGAATTAAGAACTTAAACTCATTCATGTGTCCCACCTCTTGAATATACTCCCGTATCCAGATCCCAATATTCAGTCTTACAGGTGAGTATACCACAGATGATATATGTAAGGGGTTAAATTGCGAGGGCCGTGAGAGCTCAGGTTAGAACTTCCGTTCAGCAGAGAGATGACGGCTTCGACTTTTGGTGGGTCCCCTTTAGATGATCTTTTTTACAACAACACATGATTAGCATTTTTCAATGTTTCATCATTTTTTTATGCTGAGGGCAGGCTTTTATTTCAAGCAAGCGTAAAGTATTCTCCGGGACACTTTTATTTCAAGCAAGTGTAAAGTATTCTCCGGGGACTAGGCCATTGCTTCCGCAAAATCAGAAGTCCCGAGATAATACCCCAGATATCACTGAGTATAAAGACCTAGTATCTCAGAAAGAGGGATCTTTCAAACAAGATTTCAAGGGTTACCTATATATCCAAGTAGTGTTCCCCACGAAATAAGCAAGTAAAGATTTTAGATTTATATCCCGAACAAACCTACTAAATGTGTAAAAACCTATCGGCACATCATCAGCGAGACTGTTTAAATCTTTTAAACTTTACATATCTTTAGCGTACTGTAACTGTCAAGCTGATGTACTATCATTTTCCCTTTTTTACACAAGCTCTTTTCTGGTTTTCTATTGTTTTTGTATTTTGAAAATATCTCATGTTTTTGGATTTTTGAAATTTTTTACTGTTTTTGTATTTTCTGAAAATATTACCCTATACTCCCCCTAAATACCAAAACAAGTAAAAAATCGACAAACCATTTCTATTTCAAAGGCGGAATCAGAGAAATAGACGTGTAACAGCTTGATTCCTTTTAATTATCGTTCTTTTATTGATTCCAAAGCTTTTACAGATAGTTTGACAAATCGGCAGCACCTTGGCTCTGAATCGAAAAAGTTACAAATGACCAAGCAACTCAGCTATTTATAGTTGTGTTAATTCCGTTTGAAAGTGGCATGACCATTTCAAGCGAAATTACACATATACACACAAACCCTAGATCTGATCTGCTGAGTACTGGTTTATCCTATCTAGACATAAGACTCGATAAAGACAAAGTTAACAGACATTTGTGCACCAACAATACCAATTTCTAACATCTGGATATCGAATGAAGTTAAGTTATCGGAAGAATAGTTTGGTGAATTTGTTGAAGTGTGGATAAGTACATGGTAATGTAGTTTTTTTTTTCGAAAAGGGTGTTATGGAAAAACTTATTTACCAAAACGGGTACTCTAAGAAATATTTAAAGAAACGAGTGTTTTTTAAATAGTTACCTTTTCTCTCTCCTAATTTTATTGGGTAAAAATAATTTCCTTTAAAAAATATGTTATCTAAGAAGAATTGACTAAAACTTTCTAATAAAATTAAAAAAAAACATTTTGTTTGTATCATGAAATTTTATAAACGGATTTTTTTAATTCTTTTATAAACATTTTCTTTATTTTTTTAAATGTGTTCTAATAAAATTAGGAGAGAGAAAAGGTAATTATTTAAAAAAAAAACACTCATTTTAGTAAATATTTCTTAAAGTGCATTTTGGTAAATAAGTTTTTCCACAACACAGAGGAAAAAAAACTCCTTAGTAATGTGCAATGTTTTTCAGTATTATACACATATTAAAAACACAATGAAATAAACAGTAAATAAGCCCCAGTATAAAACCCTATACCTACTGCACCCCACACACCGCCGATTACACGCGAGAGAGAGATCAGAAAGAAGGAGAGAGAGAACGGTAGCCGGCCATGTCCCCGTGTGTGTGCCGGAACAGCGGCGTCGCCTATCACTGGTGGTGTGGTGGTGACTAGAGAGATTATTGCTGTGCGGTGGTGCTGGATTCAGTGTGCGGTTTTGGTGGTGACGGAATCAGGGTGCGTTTTCGGTGGTGATTATCAGTGTGATTACGGCTCTGGCGAATTAGGGTTCTAGAGAAGTTAAGAGGTTTTTTTGAAGGCGACGATTAGGGTTCAGCGAGAAGAGTATGGCTGGTGATGTCGTGGTCTCACTCAAATTTAATCCAATTACAACTAATTAGCTAGCGGTAAGTGGGTATCGAACACAGGGAGTTTGTGGAATATGTGCTATCTCAATGGTTATCTAAATGAGTAATGTTAACTAAATTGCAAGAAAAGTAAATTCACGGATTTGGTTGTCTGGTTTTAATTGTCTAAACTGAACTAAATTAGATTACAAATCAAAGTTAAGTTTTGTAACAGGATAAGAAGGTAGCGATCATCCCAAGTTTCAGGTTTTAAGTGACAACCAATGTTTATGTTCAACTGGAAAGAACCACATAGACATGGTTCATGTAAGATCAATTGTTTATGATGAAAGGGAACTAAGTACTCGGATTCCTAGAACACGAGGTTGTTACCCGATGACCAATCAACATATATCCAACCCTAATCCCTCCCATGATATCTCGATTGCCAACGACACCAAGAACGTATGGTTTAGAACTATGATCAAACACACATTAACAATTTACAAATAATCACTCAAACACCATAATAAACTAAACAACACATGTAAAGTCTATTATTCCAAAAAATAAAGAACAAAACATAAGTGTCACGAGCAAACCTTACATTCGGGATGATCACCAACGAGATTAGCCGCGCATAGTGTGGTGAATCATCATTACATCAATTATATTGTTCATAGGAATTAAAACAACAAACCCAATGTTAGAATCTTCCAAAATCCACACAAGAACACCTATTTTCGCCTCCAAGGACTGCTCAAAACGGTTGGGAATGATTGGATTTGAAAAGACACAATAAAACATCATAAAATAGGGCAGTTACACATTTCTCGCTGGCCTCCACCGTAAGCTACAGTGGCCACCGTAGCTTACGGTAGCTTGGAATGGCTTACGGTGGGTCTCTACTGCCTTACGGTGGAAGAAAAATGCTGGGGGCTACCGTAAGCTACGGTAGCCTTCAGCATGCAATTTTGTTTTCTTCATATTTTTTTCGTTTCAACTCCGTTTTTTTCACCGTTTTCGCCTACGTTCTTGTAATTTCGTCCTCTATCATGTTATCTTCTTAATTCTTCCATACCAATAATTGATATTTTTTTCATTTATTCTCCGTTTTTCAATCTCCAATCAAGTCGTGCCTATTCGAAGCTTCATTTCCACACTTTTAAGCCCAAAATGTACCTGAAACACAAGCAACCATAGTTATCTAATTCTAGACAATTACCCGATTAAATGTGGGATTTTAATATCGTTTATACCACTTAAGGGTTGTCCTGCGGACTACCCGTCACATCCCCACACTTAACCGTTGCTTGCCCCCAAGCAACTCATTTAAACAAACCAATTTACTCAAGCGATCAAACACAAACCAAGCAACCAAATGTCCTCATTTACTAACTTTTTCTTAAAGCCACGCATAACACACCCCTCACAATAACTCTCCCCTCGGTGGCAAATAATAACTAGCAAAGATAGGCTAGATGCCACTCAAAGCAAACGGGTAGGTGAACAATAATATGCTTGTATTCAAATCGGTCCTTCAATAATTTGCTAAACATGCACGTGAATCAAAGGGACTTAGAGGTTGTAACGTGGCTAGGCAAATGGGTAGGAAATGGAAATATATATATGCAAAGTAGCTAACAATTCAACCCGGTCTTTTATTTCTAACTTAGCAAAACATAAACAACTATATACAATACATCAATCTCTTTTTCTCTTTTTTTTTCATTGCTTTTTCTCTTGTTTTTTTCTTTTCATTTTTTTTTCATTTTCTTATTTTAAACAAACAATTGAAACATCACATAACAAACATACTAATATAAAATGCTAATACTACTAGACCGGGTCGAATACGGGTAAATTTTTGAGGAATTAGGCACGGGTTAACAAACGATCGGCTTAAAGCTCAAAATTGGCTTCTAAAAGTCCAAACCCCCGCCCCTCTCGTTACCATGCTCATATATATAATTTATGAGGTCCAACCCCCCAAATCCCACACTCGCACTCACCAAGACGAGGCTACCTAATTGCCCTAATCCTTTTCACATGCATATCAAGCTAAGGCCTCAAACCGCATTCAAGCACAGGTTCTAATGCACCACCACCCATTGCCACTCTCATCAAGAAAAAAATGTATTCTAATAAATTCAAGTAGTGGCTCAAACTCTCACAAAAAAAGGTATACGGGGTTGCCGGTGTGTTATGCGGTTTCAATACTTTAAGTTTTCAAATTTAGACCAATTTTCGCTTGATTACAAAATTTTTCAAAAATTTCCCCCATCCCCACACTTGGGATACATTGACCTAGGGCTGGCAATTTTACACGAATACACGACACGAACCTACACGAAGTTAACAGGTATCGTGTATGGCCTTAACAGGTATCGTGTACCAAACAGGTAGACACGAGATTACCTGTTAATACCCGTTAGTACACGATAAGAAATTAAATTGAATAAAACTCATCAGCCATGTGCGTGTGGGTTCCTTAATTCCTTTCTATTTTCATTCCTCATTCAATTATAAAAAAAATAAAACCCTAAACTCCCTCTGTAACTCTCAAATAGCATGTCGTGTTCGTGTTTTTGTTCATGTTAACAGGTGTTAATAGGTAATTTTCGTGTATAACAGTCGAACAGTCGTGTTAACAGGTATTAACAGGTAATTTTCGTGTATATCGTGTCGTGTTCGTGTTCGTGTTTGCAAAAAAGGACACGATAAGTTATCGTGTCGTGTTCGTGTATGGGATTTCGTGTATCGTGTCTTATCGTGTAGTGTCTTATCGTGTACGGGTATACACGATATGCCAGCCCTACATTGACCCCAATGTATGGCTTTGAAGGGAAAGATCGCTCCAAACACACCAAACTCTTTTTTTTTGTTTATTTATTTTTTTAATTTAAAAACAAACTAACTAACTACCAATATTTCAAAGCTAAATAACATAACAAGACTAAGGAAAGAGTACATTGACCTGGTGAAGTTTGACACAACAGATGTTGTAGATAATCCGACTTCCTATCACCACCTTCACACAAATATCCGCACATCTTCCCCACACTTGAATGTCACTATGGCCCTGAAACATAGAAAACTAAAAAAAATAACAAGATCAGTGAAAAACCTCGGGTTGCCTCCCGAGCAGCGCTAAGTTTTCAGGTCTTCAGCCAGACCGTGCCACCCCTATTTAAGGTGGCTCAAAGAAGCGGTTTCTATCATCTCCATCATTTCCTCGTGCCATTGAGCAAAATGCATCCATCTCATGTTCGTTCAGTGGAAAATCACGTACAATCCTGCTTGAACCTTCATACTTTTCTTCACGACCCGGTTGTTTATTCGTTTTCGTTCTTTGACACATGCTTTTCATATGACCATTAGATTCGCTACCCTTCCCCTCAGTGGACTCATAACTAATAATCCTCGTCTGAACATCAAAGAACAACTTACGGCTCTTTTCGGTCATAATAATGATCCCGTCTCTACAGTTGATTTGAGCATTTGCTGTATAGAGAAACGGTCGACCTAAAATCACCCTTTGTTGCGACGCCATCTCGGTAGTAGCATAATCTAAGACCAGAAAATCCACCGGGTATTCGAATTCTCCCAACCGAATCATAACATTCTTAACAATTCCTCGTGGACGCCTCCAACTTTCATCCGCCAAACTCACCATGGTGTCTACATCCTGAAGCGGACCAAAATCATACATGTCGTATAGATCACCTGGTAACACACTCATGCTCGCCCCATAATCCAATAATGCATGAGGAATTTTTAGTTTCCCCACTCGGATAGGCACGATTGGCGCTCCATACTCTTTATCATTCTCGACTTCGGCATCTTTTTCCAAACCTGAATTCACTTGATACGAAGAAGTTAGCAATGTTTCATTAAATTTAGTATTTGGAACGGTGCTTACCACATTGATGTTAATGCTTTTTGTGTTCTTGGGATTTCTCACCGTGTCACTTGGTGATTGACCTTTTGCTTTCTTCAATAATGCCACGTCACTTGCAAGTTGACCCATTTGAGTGGTCAACGATTGAATAGCTTTGTCACGGATTTCATCTTTTTGCATGCGAACATCATCCATTTGATTTCTTCGCTGCATCTCTAGTTGCATTGCCTTGAGCATCTCCATGACCTCATTTCCACCAGAAGAACTTTGACCCGAAAACCCACTTTGATTATTGAACGATTGGCGTGGAGCAAAGTTACCTTGACTTCCTTGAAAATTCGGGTTGGCGTTGAGCTTTTCTTTTTTATGTGACCGCCATTTGCTCCAAGAATTCCCAATTGTCATGCTCATAGTTTGTGCCAAAAGTGCCATTTGTGATAGACATCAAGTCACGAGCATCTTCGGCACATAACCCCTCATGAAAAGCATTCATCAACTCCATTAGCTCTATCACATGATGAGGGCAATTCTTTATCATCATGTTAAACCTCTCGAATGCTTCATGAAACATCTCACCCGATTGTTGTTGAAAACTTCTCAACCCTTTTCTAACATCATTTGTCTTTTGAGCAGTATAAAATTCATCCAAGAAGATTTGTTGCATTTTTGCCCATGTATAGATAGATGCCGAAGGTAGGGTGTAGAACCACTTTTTCGCCTTATCTTCTAAGGAAAATTGGAATAGCACCAATTTGACATCATCAGCTGAAAATCCTTGACCCCCAATAGTGTTGCAAATCGAATCATAAGCCTCCAAATGAAAATAAGGCTCCTCCGTTACTAGACCCTTATATTTTGGCAAACTTTGTAACGAATTGGTTCGAACTTCAAAAGTCCTTCCTTGATCATTTTGAGGGATAACTACTAGTGAAGGATTATGAGTGACCATCGGTCTAAAATGTGCTTCTATACCTCTTGCATGCTCTCGAAGATGTCTTCTTGGTACCCCCAACCGAACTCTTGGACGTATAGGACCCATTGGTCTTTGAACTTGCATTCGTTGAGGCCCAAATTGTTGTGGAGGTGGTTGAAATCTCAGCCCCACATGAGGTTGTTGAACACGTCTTTGCACCGGTGGACCTTGTGGTAGCAATTGTTGAGGTATGATTTGTTGTTGAGGAATCCCACCAACACTTGACATCCTTTGATTTTGACCTTGAACATAGGTATACTCCCCTTGATCTCCATCACCCCCGTACATGTATCCTTCTTCATCATATCCCACAAAGTCATCCTCAAACTCATCATCGAACCCATCTTGTCTTACTCCCGAAGTATGTTGAAATTGCACTCTTGGTTGGAATGGAGTAGAATGGATGATAGATGGACCGGTTTGGTATAGGTTAGGTGGTGGTATTTGTGATGATGATGGTTGGCCGGATGTTGGGAAAAATGTTGAATAAGCTGGAACAGCGGATGATGTAGGGTTGTAACTGAAGGAGTATTCAGATTGTGTGTTCTCAGGTAAGGTAGTGTTGGTTGGATTGATTTCTGGTGTGGATGCAGGAGTGGTAGTATTTGTTGATGGTTGTGTTGAAGTCGGTATAAAGGGTGGTGTAGGTTCACCCGTAGTGGGTGGTGGTGGTGGTGGATTCATGTATCTGATTGGTGTAACTGGTGTAGTAGGTGTTGTTGGTGAACCGCTGATTCTGTTTTCTCTTAGCAAAATTCTGTCTTTTCTCAAAGTTCGCTCAATTTCTGGATCAAATGCCAACAGTGATATCTTGTGAGAGCTTCTAGTACGCATGCACCTGTAAATACCTGCACACTAACACACCCAGCGTAACCCAGAAAAATAACAAACTTATAAAAGATCAAAAATAACACACGTTACGCACTACTCCCCGGCAACGGCGCCAAAATTTGACGTGATATTGTGGTCTCACTCAAATTTAATCCAATTACAACTAATTAGCTAGCGGTAAGTGGGTATCGAACACAGGGAGTTTGTGGAATATGTGTTATCTCAATGGTTATCTAAGTGACTAATGTTAACTAAATTGCAAGAAAAGTAAATTCACGGATTTGGTTGTTTGGTTTTAATTGTCTAAACTGAACTAAATTAGATTACAAATCAAAGTTAAGTTTTGTAACAGGATAAGAAGGTAGCGATCATCCCAAGTTTCAGGTTTTAAGTGACAACCAATGTTTATGTTCAACTGGAAAGAACCACATAGACATGGTTCATGTAAGATCAATTGTTTGTGATGAAAGGGAACTAAGTACTCGGATTCCTAGAACACGAGGTTGTTACCCGATGACCAATCAACATATATCCAACCCTAATCCCTCCCATGATATCTCGATTGCCGACGGCACCAAGAACGTATGGTTTAGAACTATGATCAAACACACATTAACAATTTACAAATAATCACTCAAACACCATAATAAACTAAACAACACATGCAAAGTCTATTATTCCAGAAAATAAAGAGCAAAACATAAGTGTCACGAGCAAACCTTACATTCGGGATGATCACCAACGAGATTAGCCGCGCATAGTGTGGTGAATCATCATTACATCAATTATATTGTTCATAGGAATTAAAACAACAAACCCAATGTTAGAATCTTCCAAAATCCACACAAGAACACCTATTTTCGCCTCCAAGGACTGCTCAAAACGTTTGAAATGATTGGATTTGAAAAGACACAATAAAACATCATAAAATAGGGCAGTTACCCATTTCTCGCTGGCCTCCACCGTAAGCTACGGTGGCCACCGTAGCTTATGGTAGCTTGGAATGGCTTACGGTGGGTCTCTACTGCCTTACGGTGGAAGAAAAATGCTGGGGGCTACCGTAATTTACGGTAGCTACCGTAAGCTACGGTAGCCTTCAGCATGCAATTTTGTTTTCTTCATAACTTTTTCGTTTCAACTCCGTTTTCTTCACCATTTTCGCCTACGTTCTCGTAATTTCGTCCTCTATCATGTTATCTTCTTAATTCTTCCATACCAAATCTTTGACTAAAGATTCCTAGTTGATCCAAATCTTTACATTTTAGTAATGCTAAATTCTTATTTTTGATAAAAAAAAATTAGGGTAAATTACACTCTTCGTCCTTTATATTTGTATTGAATTGCAGTGGATAGTCTTTAACTTCAATAATTACAGTCACAATCCTTTATTTGAAAAACTCATTACACCTTTCGTCCTTTGACACTAACAAAGTTAAAATTTTATGTTAAGTTAGATCATGAGCACCTCATGTGAGGGCAATTATGTCGTTCCACACCATGTTTCTTCCCCCTTATAAAACCCACTTCTATATTTTCCACTCTAATCCCAAACACCCCCAAATCCCAAATTCTCATCTGATACTTCCAAGAATCATTTCCTGTTTTTCACAATCCAAAATATTCTTTGATCTTCACCAACTACTCATCTAATCCTTTATTTGAAAAAGGGAGAAACAGTGGAGGAAATTACATACTTCAATACGTATCGGAGCCAAAATATACAATCCCAAAATATTCACAAAAACTATAGAAGCTGGTCTTAATATGGTTTATACGAGAGCAGAGACGCAGAGTGATGGAAGATATATAGAGAGAGCAAGTATTTGAAAGAGGGAGAACCAGTAGCGGAGGAAGGCCGACCAGTGCGACATCGGTGACGGCGGTTACAGTCGCGGCGTCGGTGATGGCGGTTTGGGTTTTCGAGGGAGACGTTAACAAGCGACGGTAGAGCAGTGCTAATGGTGGGGGTTCTGTGCTGGAAGGGGTTTTTATGGTGTTCTTCGGTCACATCACCGTGAGGGTTATGGAGGCGGTGGTCGTTAGGTCACGAGCTAGATGGAGGTTGTGGTGTGGTGGATCTGGTGGTGGTGTTGGTGTCGACGGATTTGATGGTGGTGGTGGTTGTGGTGATGGTGGTGGTTATGGTTATGGTGGTGGTGGTGATAGTGAAAGGGAAAGAATAAAAAAAGTAACTGATGAATTGTATTTTTAAAATTAGGTTTAATTAAGTTGGTAAAATGACTAAACTACCCTTAATTTATTAGATTTAACTTAAAAATTTAACAAGGTTAGGGTCAAAGGACATAGAGTGAAATGAGTTTTACAAATAAAGGATTGTGACTGTAATTATTGAAGTTAAAGTCATCAATTGCAATACCATACAAACATAAAGGACGAAAACTGTAATTTACCCAAAAAATTATTGTAAATTTACAGTTCTTTATTGATTTGATCTCATGGGATATGTGGGGAGAACCGGTATCAATTGAATGCCAATGGTAACATACCGCCGCAATGCGGCGGGCATATACCCTAGTGATTATTATTAGAGGAAAGTGTGTTTAGTGGTAGTCCAAACCAATGTTTTAAGGACTGGACTGGAGGTCGACCCGGTCGCCTTACGGAGTCAAAGGTCGGACCGGTCCGACCGGTTCAACCGGATTTAACATGTTTAAAAATATAATCCGATTTTTTACATAATCCCAGTTCTTTTTATATCCTTCTTTTGGTTAATCTTTTTAATCAAGTTTTAGGTTGAAAATTAAAAGTATTTTCCATTTCTCTCACACCATCTCTATCTCTAAAATATTTTTTTGTTTTTAACATGAACTTTCTTATCAATTCATCCGACTCCGATCTCAAAGATGAGATCATTACTACATCTGTTAAGCTGGGTATAGACATTTAAGTCAACAAGCACAGAGTTCACGGAGTTCAGTGGCGACCTAGTTCAAGAAGTAGCAAAGTGGCAGTCAGTGAGATCAGATTATTAGTTAAAATAGATGGTTAGTTGTAACTAAGATCAGCGGCAATTGTACATGCTAGTTACCAACGATGGAGTCTGTTACTAATGTTTCCCACTAACATAACTACCAATTATTGACAGTTATAACCACTAAACATTTATACTCTTTTATGAAGAGTTGCAATGTTATGTTGTGTCTCTTTCCCACCTATATAAGCTACGACTAATAATAGAGTATTATTGATGAGGTCAAATGAGTTTTTCGATTTTCATTAGAGCATTCACAATAGCTAATATTTAGAGGTTGTTTTTTATCATTTTCCCACCTCATCCATTCTTTCCTATTATGAGCATCATTTTTTCTATGTGTATTTGGGATACATATTTGTTGAAGAATGAATAAAAACGAGTATGTTGTCAGGTGGTGGGGCCAAAGGGTGGGGGTTGGGTGATAAATTAAATGTAAAAAGTGATGATGATGTGACAATGTTTTTAAGTGTTTTTGTGTTTTCTTATTGGGTGGGTTTTTGATGTTTTTGAAGGGTGAGTATTTTTCTGATGTGCCAGCTGACTAGACATGTTTTTAGGTGTTTTTATGGTTCTTATTGTGGATGCTCTTAGGGGATTCTCATGCTAAAGAAAGATAGTAACTTGTTTTTTTGTTGTGCCATAAGTAAGATCGTCATGTCATTGGATTGTATACATTGTAAAAGCTAAATTAAAACTATTAAATAATTCATGCAAATTTAAAATAAAAAATTAATAATAGTAATATACTATTTGAAGTTAGCTATACATGAAACATGCAAATTATAAATAGTTCGAATTGATTTTAGTTCATCATTTAGGGTTTACTATATACCCAAGTTCACATAAGCCTTAAAAGGTTATGATTGGAACTGTTTTAAACTACTTAAAGTTTTATGTTACAACATTAGGTGAAAGATTTACAAGTTTTTGAAGTGTGATTTCATCGGTATACTCAATGTTATAACTACAGTAAGTCTAGGGTGAATATTGTCACTTATTATAAAGTTAAAGGTCTAAACTATGAAAAACTTTTATGTTAACTGCATTCTCTCCATAACTCACTCAATCTGTTTGTTGCCCTGACTCTAAAGTCTAAACTCGTCGATGGATCGCTCTTTCTTTCCCTGCTGTTCGTTTCGATTTTAGGTGATTTCATCTCAACTTCCATAATAGTTTCAGTTTGCAAATTACTTGTCGAATTCATTGTATTGTTTGTAGTAGATCGAGTATGATTAGGGTGTTTTAGATGCACATATAAAATTTAGTCTTAATGCGTGTACCTAAGGTTTAGTTTCTTGATTTAGTTTGAAGGTCACTGTGTTGTTTGTAGTGGATCGAGTATGATTAAGGTTGTTTCAGATGTTTCATGATTTAGTTTGAAGGTCATTGTGCTGTTGGCAGTAGATCGAGTATGATTAGGGTTGTTTCGGATGCATATATATATAATTTTGTCTTAATGCGTGTACCTAGGGTTTAGTTTCTTGATTTAGTTTGAAGGTCATTGTGTTGTTTGTAGTGGATCGAGTATGATTAGGGTTGTTTCGGATGTTTCATGATTTAGTTTGAAGGTCACTGTGTTGTTTTGTAAAAAACACTGGTATCAAACTATAATCGACAAGAACCCAAACCAAAGGTTTTATTACCCACTGATTTGACGATTACAAGTGAAAACAAAGAACAGATTGAAACAAAATACAGCAGATACAAGCTCTCAACTCTCAACTACTGATGATTATCAACACAATAATCATCAATCTTCACAAGATCTCACAACACACTAATACGAGACAAATCAGTGATCAAAATGATCGAAACCCTAAGCGACTTTAGAAAGAGAAACGAGAGAAACTTCTGGAGAACAAAAAGACCTTTTTTCCTAACTGAATAATATCTTTTTTGAATGATAACCAAGTTTGGTGACACTTATATCTGGATGTCTTCTAGCACCACAATAAGTCCAAATCCGCAGCCCAAAAGTCAGCCGAAGCCCAAAGTGCAGCAGCCCACCTGTTGTCCAGTATCCAGGAGTCAAAGCAAGTCCAGTCAACATGTAACAAAAAAAACCAAAAATATTAAGAAAGAGATACAAGCCTTACGTGTAAATATTAATCTGAAACAAGGTATATAACTATATATTTTAACACCCCCCCCAGTTTAATACCCAAACATATCATACATATATATTTTAGAACACAAATCAACATGTTGACCGATTAACAACCCTTTAGTCATTAAATCTGCCAGCTGATCTTTTGAACCAACACCAACTGGTTTTAAAATTCCTTTAGAGATTAAATCTCTTAAGAAAAACAAGTCTATTTCGAAATGTTTAGTCATGTCGTGAAAGACAGGATTTGTTGCAATAGATAGAGCAGCAGTATTATCGCAAAACAACTTAATCGGAACTTTCACAACAATACCCAACTCTTGCAACACATTTTTTAGCCAAATTACTTCACAAGCTGCTGCACACATCGATCGATATTCAGCTTCCGCTAAAGATCTCGACACAGTAGCTTGTTTTTTACTCTTCCATGACACTAAAGAGTTTCCCAAAAAAAAAAACACATAACCCAGTTACCGAATTTCTAGTATGTAGACACTTTGCCCAATCTGAGTCTGCATAAGCAGTAAGAGATAAATCTGACCCTTTACTGAATAACACTCCTTTACCAGGAGCATTTTTTTTAAATATCTTAGCAGTCGGAAAGCAATTTTAAGATGACCATTAGTAGGATAACTGACTCAAATAATGCACTGTGTATGATATATCCGGTCTAGTGTGAGCAAGATAGATTAACTTTCCAACTAGCTGTTGATACCCAGTAATGTTATCAACTATATCAGCATTTTCTTTACACAAAGATGTAACTACATGGTTCTGTTCTATAGGGTTACTAACAGGTTTGCACCCGCTCATACCATACTTTGTTAGGATTATACTTGTTGCATTTTTCAAAAGTGGCGGAGTGAAAACTTCTCGTCTTCTCTCAAGGTTCTCAACCAATCAATTCATGATGCTTAAGACGTTTCTTTGCTAGCTCCGCTTCCGTTGATGCAATGCCGGTGGTTAAAGCGAACACCCTTCTGCCAGTTGTGCGTGGTACAACACTGGCGGGCTCAACATAATTTCCGATAACATATCCTTGCGGCTTAGGGCAATTTTTAACCATGTGATCAGATTGTCCACACCTGAAGCAATTACCTGTGGCCTTGAAACAAACACCTTTATGAAATTTCCCACAGGTGTTGCATAACGGACTAGAGTGGTTTTGGTTTTGGTTTGGAGACTTGTGATTGGTTTGATAAGGATGATTAGAAGTTTTATGGTTCTGATGTGTTTGTTGCCAGTTTTGGTGTTGGGTGTTATTGTTTGGATTGAAAGGGGGCTTGTGAACTCTGGTGGATAAGGTTTGGTTCTTCTTGTGAATCTCGTCATATTGTAGCTTCATGTCTTTGTTTGCTATTTCCAAATTCTGTACAACATTTGCAACCTCTGTGATATCCTTAAATTCCTTATTTACAATTAACCACTTGATATTTTCACATACCGCCCATTTTAGTTTGTCGGCTTGCATTATTGGGGTTCCGGCAGCGGGTCCCATGAAACTAGCCAATCTTGTGAATCGAGCCATAAACTCGACCATAGGCTCATCTTCCCTTTGTTTAATAGATGCGTACTCGCGCTCATATTCTCCTCTACGGGCAGAAGGGAAATACTGTTGATAAAACAAAGTTTTGAAATCGTTCCACGAAAGTGTAGCCACATAAAAATCTCCTCCTCGTGCATGCTTGACGGTTCCCCACCAACTTTGAGCATCATCTTCTAACTTATATGTAGCTAGCCTAGCTTTGAATTCATCACCGACCCCCATAACTTCGAAAATCTTTTCGATATGGTTCATCCAGTTTTGTGCCTCTACTGGAACACTCGCAGAACTGAATGAACGTGGTTTCTGCTTTTGGAATCTTGAGAGCCAAGTGTAGATGTCGACAGACGGGGACATAGTCGTGTTGTTATATGATACATCGTTTTTGGGTGGTGAGATGTGTGGTGGAAACGATGGAGGTAATGGAGGAGGCGTGGGAGAACGTGGAGGCGGAGAAGGTGGAGGTGGAGGTGGTGGAGGCGTTACGTTATTCTCCCGATCATGAATATGTTGATCGAAAGTTTGTAGAATATTAGGAAGCATCTTTTCGAAAGCACGTTGAAATGCCTTGTCAAAGCTTCGTCGTTTAGAAGACTTTGATTTCCGACGGGAGTGACTTGGACGAGACATCTGGGAGGAAAAAATACATAAGGATGACGATAATGATTTAGTGGAAGATTAGATTCCCTAGCCCACGTCTACCCATTATCTCACTGGTCTTAACTTATGTTTAAGTTTTCTACAGGAAAGAGCCTTTGCTCTGATACCATAACTGTAACACCCCAACCCGGAACGGGTCGACGTGTCACTTTTACAAAGTCAGATAAAAAACATAATTCCATTAATACTTAAATGTATTACAAGGCTTTACAAGTTAATGGAAATAGGATATCTAATCCAGTACATTTATTTCTACAGTCTTTTCCAAACACTCGAGCACTCTTCCATATCCCGTCCCAGTAATCTTGATAACCTGACGTAAAGAAGAAAACACAAAAACGTACGTCTGAGCAAAATTTGAAAGTTTTGCCCAGTGTGCAGATAGAGGGAAACAAAAAGGCTTATTTTATTTGAGAAAAAGGCTAAGTTCTTCAAAAATCCTTTGTTTTAGCAAAAACGCTAATTTTTCATAATTCAAAATATACTAAATGAATATAACAAATATTATCAGAATATGATATACAGATTTACCCGAAGTCCAGAAGGTTCATTTTATTACAGAGGTTGATACAGGGTAGCTAGCCCATGTATCCAGACATGAATGGAGTGTGGGCAAATCACACCAACCATTCACCAGATATCAGACTTTATTTACTTTTTCCTAGGATCGATCCATACGCTTCTGAACAGAAGTCCGTAGACTAAAACAGAAGAGAAGCCGTGAACTCAACTCACCGTCACGGATGGTGCCACATCATTTTATGCCACAATGATGGGTTTGTGGTCATCCTCACAGAAAAGGGACTGACTTGGGTAACAGAATACATGTACATAACCTTAAACTTGTACATCTATAAACACGTAAACTTTATAAACTCGTAACATTTTTATAATATAAACTTATTGCATAATTTAAAAATCAGGAGTCAGATGCCCGAAGGCCAAATGACATGTATTGAAGGAAGGGATTCTATCCGTACCTTAAGCGATGATCACAAAACCGAGATAATAATTTACGCTTATATGATCATGGAATCCTACAACATCGTTGGATTTAAATTTATACGTATTAGAAAAGAAATATGGTTTCATAGTTGCTCTATTTATAATTCATTTTTATCTCTAAAATAATAATAATAATAATAATAATAATAATAATAATTTGTAACCTTACAATTATAACCGTGGCTTTAATAGATATTTAAAGCTCACATACGCTGAACAATTGATTTTAAAATATGATATTTGAAAATACTTATTAATATTAATTCTACACAATATATATAACTTTATTCCAGCCTTGAAAGTTTTGATACACAAAAAAAAAATATGAATTTAAATACGGTGAAAATAATTAGAATCATTATTCAAGAATCTAGTTATTTTTAAACTTAAAAGGAACATAAATATATATGTATGTATGTAATATAATGATTCATAATATGTAACTGATAATAAAATACAATATTTACTTATATTATTATATCTGATAACAATAATTTCATATTTTTTTTCCAAAATAAAGAAAAAAAATCTCTGTGAGTTATTTACTAGTCATTAACATTTAAATAGTGTCAAAATATTAGAGAAACAACATGGATGGGATGTTTTGGGTTGATCATAATTAAACCCAAATCAAGTTGCTTCAAAATAAATAAACTAAAAAGGATAACAAACTTATTTATTAAATAAGAGTAGGTTTAATATAATACCTTCGTGTGTATACCAGAAAATTATCGAAAGTTGTTAGGAGAATATGGATGAAAGAAAAAGAGATGACAAAATATTGGGAAGGCCATGTCTTGTTCTTATAGTAGGTTTACTTGGCCACTAAGCTTAGGATAAATATCACATTTAAAGATTATTACAAAATTTGGATGAGGTATTTTAACTCACAGGTGTCAATATGAAAAGCAATAAGTTGGTGCAAGGTTGTTGGAGAAAAATTTACACGTATTTTATTTTCTATGTATCATGTTTTTTTTCTTATTTATTTTTTTATCTTTTTGAAAGTATATGTTATTCTATATAATTTTAGATATATTAAATACATATGACGATACTTAGTATTTAACCATTAACATATTATTGAATATAAGTAATATTTTATTATTTAAAAGTTCGGGCATTACATTCCCCTCAACAATATAGTCGCTAAGGTTTCTAGGTAAAGTAGAACTCCTAATTGACCTCCTAGGTATGGGTGGGACCTCTACTTGATCAGTTTGTATACCCTCAGAAGTATGATCCTCAGCACCGTCAGTCATCACATGCTCAGCCTGATTAATATTGGTATTACTCATACTAGGCTGCTCACCTTGAGTCCCGCCCATAGTATTCGTATCTCCTAACACTGACCTATGAGACCCATGTGTCCCCAACCCTTTATTGTTTTGATCATTTGTTTCATCATCGGGTGCAGCCGAATGAAGTATGTTTGTGTTCTCATACATGTCAAAAAAATTTAAGTTGGTTATTTCAGGAAAAATGTTTTCATCAAACTGTTTTAAAAGATCTTTATCTTTAAAGGGAAACACATTTTCAAAAAAATTTACATCTCTAGAAAAATATGTTGTCTTATTATCCAAGCTATAAACTTTGTAACCTTTTTTTTTTCATTTGAATAACCAACAAGAATATATTTTTCAGCTCTACTACTAAACTTATCATTTTCATTTAATATAGTACAGAAATACAGACATCCAAACATTCTTAAATGGCCAAGAAAAGGTTCAAACCCATATACCATCTCATAGGGAGTCTTACCACCTAGCACCGAAGAAGGAGTCCTATTAATCAAATATGCAGCCGTTAATACACATTCAGACCAAAACCTAACAGGTAAACAACTCTGAAATAACAATGCCCTAGCAACGTTCAATAAATGTCTATGCTTCCTTTCAACTATCTCATTCTGTTGAGGTGAGTATGTACAAGATGTCTGATGAATAATACCTTTTTGTTTACAAAACATATTCATTTGGTTATTAATAAACTCAGTCCCATTATCAGATCTGAAACATTTGATATCCTTCTTAAAATGTGTTTTAACAACATTTACAAAATCAAAAATATTTTCAAATACTTCATGTTTAGACTTCATTAAACATACCCACACTGCCCTTGAGTAATCATCAACTATTGTTAAGAAATATTTATGTCCTTCTCTGCTAGAAACCTTATAAGGACCCCATACATCCAAATGTACAAGATCCCCTAAGTTTCTAGACTTGTGATTACTCAAAGGGAATGGCTCTCTATTCTGTTTGGCTCTTTGACAAACTTCACAAGGGATACTAGAATCGGAAGTTCCTAAATTCAGTTTATCCTTAAATATTTTAATAGCTTGATCAGATGGATGACCTAGCCTAGCATGCCAAAGACTATTAGAGCTACTAGAACTATAACACACCTTATCAGAAATGCAAGAACTGCCACAAAAGTACAACCCATCCAATTGACTACCAGTCACCAGGACTCTCCTGGTTAACAAATCCTGGATATAACACTTGTGTTCATCAAAAACAATCAACAACTTGTTATCTCTAGCTAATTTGTGAACAGAGATGAGATTTATGTTGTATTCAGGAACTACAAACACATCTTTAAGAATCACTTTATTACCCAGTTTTACAGAACCAATCTTTGTTACTAAAGCATATGTACCATTAGGATGTTTAACAGTAATCTTAAACTCAGAAACATCTATAAAATCAGTTAAACATTTCTCATCTTTAATCATGTGTTGATTTGCTCCTGAATCAACAATCCAACCAACCCTCTGTTCACAACTAGACTCACTACCAAAACAAAACACAGGTTTGGAAAAGAGACTAGCACAAGACAGACCACTACCTGAAACATTACAGCTTTGTGGAGGCCCACTAGGTTTATCCCCTAATAGACTAAGAAGCCTTGCAATTTATTCACTAGTCAAAGTATTAACAGAGTTATCAGAAGACTCAACAGTACTATTATTACTTGCAACTGCTTTCTTTCCTTAACTGCTTCTTGGAGGTTTCATCCAAGACGGATAGCCAATAATCTCAAAACAGTTATCTACAGTGTGACCTATCTTATTACAATTAGAACACTTTAAGTTTTGATTTGAAACTCTATTATTTTTCCTAAACTCAACAGGTTGAGTTGTTTTTGAAACAAAAGACATAGTCTGTCCTTTTCTGCTACTGTTACTGGAGTTTCTATGGGATTCTTCCCTAGAAACAACAGCAAAAGCCTCCTTAACAGTAGGTAAAGTTTCTTTTATCAACAAGTTAGTCCTAACGCTTTGGTACACCCCATCTAAACCCATTAGAAATTGCATTAGTTTAATTATGTGATTAAAATTATTGAAATCCTTTGCAGCATCACAAGTGCTGTAACGCCCACATTCCATAAGGTCAAAACTCAATACTTTATCGACAAAATCACGACCCAGAAAAAACTTTTTACATACCAGTAGAAATAAAGTTAATTTTTCATATAAAAATCATTCCGTTTAGACATTCACAACCAACTAGGTTTATACGTAAGACATGGCATACTAAGATTTAAAGTTTAACAACTAACATAAACTATTTGTAACAAAAGTATTTGAAACACCCTTAATGCACATTTGAAAATAATATTAATGGCATACTATTTTTAACAAAAATTGGGCATGACCCGTCCGTAACATGAGCGATTCCCTGTTTTTAACAATCATCATTGCAAGGAATTCTATGACACGTTCAAAAGACATAATATGTTAAGCTTTAAAGTCTAGCTACAAAACATAAGTTATATACCACAAAAGTATTTTTGACCCATAACATAATTACAAAAGTAGCGGAAGCGCATGGTGGACGTGATTCATGTGTGTTCGTTCCAAGTCGCCAAACCATTATGTTGAGGATTTATCTACATCAAATAACAAACTTGAAGAGTTAATTCCATTAACTATGTTACTTTTTATCTAATAAAACAATTCATCTATTTCGTGCCTTCACAACATTCTTGCACTTACTACCCGTCGAAACGGGTCAAAACATACTATCTCATTAGTGAGATAAAACATACATTTATTAACCCGCTAGAAACGGGTAATTACATTCGTAACATAAACTTCCATTCGGTCCATTTACCATGGACGAATACATTCCTTTCATCTTTTGTACTTACATCAACTCCAATCCGTTTATAACGGTTCGAGTAATTACATTCCTTTCTTACATAACTCTCCAATATACGGTTCATTCGAGAAAACCGATCATAACACAATAGCATTCATAAACTTTCTTTTCATATGACCCGTTTGTGATGGGTCATGCTATCTACTACATAACTACTACGAACTACCATAATTATGATTTTAGTACAAAATCGACAAATTACAAAATAAAGTTTGTATGCATAAAACAATATACCTCGATCTTGCGAGCTTTCCGATTTCCTAGCGTTTGTGCTTTTTTCTTTTACGCCTACATTAACACATTCACTCATTTAGCCCAAACTAGATCATTCCATCATTCACATAATTCCTCATATGACAACATTATCAACAATGAACAAATTTCACATATTTGTTCTCTTAGACATTTCATCGAACACTTGGCGGGTTTCGCATTAATAGGAAACTTAATACAAGCATTTTAACATATGATTCTACTAGTTCATCTAGTAATTCATCAATAATCAACAAGTTCATACAATCCTTTTTATTATACATCAATTCATCTAGTGCCCATATATCACAAACAAGATCAATCATCAAGATTTCAAGGTTATACATGATTACTTCTATTATCTTGTTCATCCTATATTCATGAAGATTTGTCATAAAACGGGTTTATGCATCAAGTCTTTCAAATCATCAAATCAAACATAAACCTTATTCTATAGTGCAAATCCTACTTCCAATTACATATATCATAACATAACTCATGATTGGGTTGAAACCCATTTCCTACAATTCAACAAATCAAGAAATTGGACTTACCACTTCAATAAACAAGGTTAACTGATTAAGAATTGAGACTCATGCATTCAATTCTCCTTGAAATTCCTACTCAATTTGATGGAATTAGTGAAACAAGGGTTTCACCTTGTCTTCCTGCTTCTGTTCGATTGCCAGACACAAACACACACATTGTGTGTGTTTTATTTTTATTCTTTTTATTATTTTGAGTTTTAGCATGTTACACATTTGGCCCCTCTAGTTATATATTTATTTAACTTAGGCTTTTTCTCATCATTTACTAGTACTTTGTCACATTTACATTAACTAGGTTAGACCTTTAGTTATTTTAACTTGTATTGTCTACTAAGTCATTTTTGGGGTGTTACAAGTCCACCCCCCTCAAAAGAGGTTTCGTCCCTGAAACCTGGACACATAACAAATTAAGCATTTTACGTACCGAAGAGAAAAGGGTAATGCTTCCGCATTTCATCTTCCACTTCCCATGTAAGTTCTGATCCTTTCCGATGTTGCCATTGCACTAAGACTTGTCTAACGGCTTTATTGCGAAGTTTCTTTACTTTAACTTCTTTAATAGCTATTAGTCTTTCGATATAATTTAATCCCTCATCCAATTCAATGTCGTCAAGAGGCACGACTGTCGTTTCATCCGCAAGGCACTTTCTCAATTGCGATACATGGAAAGTATTGTGAATCCCGTTTAGTGCAGACGACCATTCTAAACGATTTGCAACCTTCCCGACTCGAGCTGAAATCTTAAACGGTCCAATATAACGGGGACCCAATTTACCCCGTCTACGAAAACAGATTACGCCCTTCCATGGTAATACTTTCAATAGAACATAATCCCCGACTTGAAACTCAATAGGACGTCTTCTCTTGTCCGCATAAGCCTTTTGCCGATCTTGAGCCGCTTTCAGTCGAGCTCTAATAAGATCGATCTTTTCGTTGGTCATCGTTATAAATCGTTAGGCGCAAGCTCCCTTTGTCCTACTCCCCCCCCCCCCAAGTCTAACGTGCATGCCCTCAACATATCAACAAGTTTTTGGATGGTTCTTTCTGATTGGCCGTCAGTCTGAGGGTGATGGGCGGTGCTTATGTGTAACTTCGTGCCCATATTTTCATGAAACTTCTGCCTGTAACGTGAGGTGAATCTCGTATCTTGATCTGAGATGATTAACACGGGCACCCCGTGTCGAGATATTATCTCATTCATATAAAGTTCTGCCATCCTTTCTGAGGAGTAGGCCTCTCGAATAGGTAAAAAGTGGGCACTTTTGTGAGTCGGTCCACAATTACCCATATTGTATCGTGCCCCTTTTTCGTTTCACTTTTTCGTTTTAGGAAGCTTGGTCACCAAATCCTTATTTCCTTCCATTTCCATACCGGAATTTCCAAAGGTTGTAATTCTCTGTACGGTTTCTGATGTTCTGTCTTCTCTTGGAAACATGTTAAGCATTTCGCGACATACTTAACAATATCGCGTTTCATACCCAGCCACCAATAGTTTGCCTTCAAGTCCCTGTACATTTTTGTTGCCCCGGGGTGAATTGAATATCGTGACTTATTTAAGAGGTAGTATTCACTTACAATCATAAGTATATATCCTGTTCTCGTCTTAAAATCAGGAGTTGAACTTTCATGCATTTACCATTCGTAGTGGCTCATTCTATTTCCACCTCACTCATACATCATAGAAGATATTACATTCTAACATTAGCCCCACGAATACTTGTCATAAGTTTACCTCAGTGTTCTACTATTAGCATCCTTTCTAGGTTCTTACGCTAACACATAATAATTTGGACCATTTACATACTCATTTTACTAACATTCATTTGAGTTAAACGTTACCATCGGATAATTATTATTTCATTCCCGCTTATCTGGAGCAAACCACCACATTCCATTACTAACGTTGCTCCTAATTTCTTTCATATCCTCAGGGAGGTTAGCATATGATAGTAAGCACTACTGTAAACATTCAAATATTAATACACTATCATAATTACCATTTTCATACTCACTTATCCATACTCGTCACGAGGATTAAGCATTAATCTACATTTTCTACTGTTACTTGAACTACTTACAACTTTAAGTCTAGCCTCAAATTAATCTTTCATATCACTTTATTATTAGCTCTTTGCGTGCATTGTTTATTATACTAACCGGGTATGTCGTGCAAGAGCATCATACGAGCGTTTAACCAATTAGTCTAAACTTTCATTCAAGGTCTTTAGATCTTCCTCTTAATGATATAAATACCTTCTTAAGTTGTCCATTAAAAGTCAAACATTTCATACCATACCATAATTATCCTACCCTTCATTTCGTTCACACGTACAAATCAATCTACCAATTCTTACTTATCAATCAAGAACTAAACATTTTACTAACCTTGATTTCATTACATAGACCAATGATCCACGACCCGGATCGTCCCGCTCCTTCATGAGTTCTCACCATAACCGGATTAACCTCATTCATCCGTGTGATGAACTTCAGCTCGTGCACATCCTTTCTCAACACCACCAGCTTTATCACATCGAGCGTTCTACCTCCATCATCTATAAAATTTAGGATTAGCATATTTCGTTCAAATTTCTTCAAGTATGGTGCTTATCAACTCATCTTGTTTACATACTAATCCTTTCTAAATTCACATTAGTTCATTGTGAACGGGTCAATACATGACCGTTCCCTAATGTATCATTCCCACTCGTTTGACCCGTACTCAACGGGTCAATACATGACCATCCCTTAATATACCATTTTCATTTGTTCATTCACTGTATTTGGTGTTAATTCACCTACTTTCTCTCACAGATCCCTTACTAATGAGTATCCTACATTACACGTTGCATTTCTTACGTAATACTTCCAAAATTTGTAAATAATTATTATTTACTGACTTCTACAATTTAACCTTTTAAAATCAACCACCACTTAGTACTTTTTGTATATAAGTATTGTAGTACGCGTTGTACTTACTTTCAATTCGAACATACTTACAAAACGTCTTTAGCTAACATCTTAACTAATATTCTTTCCATACCTTTCATTAACATTACCAAGTTCTCATTTCCATCTTAAAACTTCTCAACTAAAATTTATGACCGGTTTACCCCTATGAGGTCTTACCGGTTTAACATTATGCCAACCATTTCAACAAAACGTACCTTAACATTTCTCATTTATGTATACGTTCCACTTGATTTCGAATATTCAAACACGTATACATCTTCATGTAAATAAATTCGAAGTGATTGCGAAATCACCTTCCTTTAGCGTCCATGTTCATGCTTGCCTCATTGCTTCCTCTTAACCCGTTTGCCATCCATGCTCAAGTCAATTGACAAGATTTCCATCCTTACATATCGTTACGTTCGTGATATTATTAGCTTATGTGAGCATACATACAACTGTTCACTTTCTTTCTATTCATACGTTAATTGACTTTCGTTTGTCAAATTTCGTATAAATGAGACATTTATTAATAGTTATCTCATTTCAAATCCATACAACTAAACTATCATCAAGCATAACACGTAATTCATCTAAATATGGTAGGCCATAATATTAATATCCTATGCATTTCATACTTGTATTGTATGGCATATACAATTTACGTGATCCTCTAAACAATACACATATACATTCACATACACGTACTTTCACATGCTAATGCTTCATGATTCTACAAATAGAAAATTTCATTCAAGGTAACCATATAACATAATTTCAACATATCATTTACTAATAAGCTAGTATGATTCACATTTAGCACATATTCGCCTCTCAATCATAATAAAGCAAATCATTAAATACATAAAAGTATCACACCATTCAAGCACAGGGTACAAGCCTCTAATGCATAATTCTGATCAAAGCAAACATTTATCCGAATTCTCATACGAATTCCATCTAACTCACATTCTTCAAGTTATTTTACCACTAATCTCATCATTTTTATTTTCATTTATTAACAAATCAGGTTCCTTCACATATCCAAGTACTTTAGTCTACATTTACTTCTTTCATTATTCATTATCATATGTTTCAAACTCCACTTTATACGTTCGTCATTCATTTTATGCCATTCCATAGATTACATTCGACTTTTACGAATTTCATTTCATCATTACCACACCATTGTGATCACATACATCTTATTATACCTATTAGGACTCTACGAGAACATAAAATAGGCTTTCGGATAACACGGGGACCCCTAGTATGTAAAACGAAACAAAACAGTGGACTGAAGCCGCACGAGGCGTTGGCGACGGCCGGACTGCCCGTCGGCGACGATCCCTCAAAAACCGCGTCGGGTGAAAACTGCCATAAGTAAGAAGATAGGGCGTCGGCGACGCAGTTCTCCGGCGTCTGCGACGCCCCTCCGATCTGCCAAATCGCTGCTGCATTTTTCTTTTGTTGTTTGACCCACTATCAAGCCCGGTTCTGACCACATGGACCCCGTAACCCTCCCGACTTTTATCATTCTAATATCAAGCTAAATATTGTTTCTAACAAACACATTACACCTACTATTATATACCGAAACTTAAGCATTTACCTTAACAGTGGCCTTGGAGCGAACACACCTTCGAGCGAGCCGTCAGTTTGAGTTCAAGCACAATTACTTGCGCTTGAATCCCTCAAACCTCGGCTCTGATACCAACTTGTAACGCCCACTTTCCATAAGGTCAAAACTCAAAACTTTATCGACAAAATCACGACCCAGAAAAAACTTTTTACATACCATTAGAAATAAACTTAATTGTTCATATAAAAACCATTTCGTTTAGACATTCACAACCAACTAGGTTTATATGTAAGACATGGCATACTAAGATTTAAAGTTTAACAACTAACATAAACTATTTGTAACAAAATTATTTGAAACACCCTTAATGCACATTTAGAAATAATATTAATGGCATACTATTTTTAACAAAAATTGGGCATGACCCGTCCGTAACATGAGCGATTCCCTGTTTTAACAATCATCATTTCAAGGAATTCTACGACACGTTCAAAAGACATAACATGTTAAGCTTTAAAGTCTAGCTACTAAACATAAGTTATATACCACAAAAGTATTTTTGACCCATAACATAATTACAAAAGTAGTGGAAGCGCATGGTGGACGTGATTCATGTGTGTTCGTTCCAAGTCGCCAAACCATTATGTTGAGGATTTACCTACATCAAACAACAAACTCGAAGAGTTAATTCCATTAACTAAGTTACTTTTTATCTAATAAACCAATTCATCTATTTCGTGCCTTCACAACATTCTTGCACTTACTACCCGTCTAAACGGGTCGAAACATACTTATCTCAAAATAGAGATAAAACATAGGGCTGGCATATCGTGTATACCCGTACACGATAAGACACGACACGATAAGACACGATACACGAAATCCCATACACGAACACGACACGATAACTTATCGTGTCCTTTTTTTCAAACACGAACACGACACGATATACACAAAAATTACATGTTAATACCTGTTAACACAACTGTTCGACTGTTATACACGAAAATTACCTGTTAATACCTGTTAACACGAACAAAAACATGAACACGACATGCTATCTGAAAGTTACAGAGAGAGTTTAGGGTTTTATTTTTTTTGAATTGAATGAGGAATGAAAATAGAAAGGAATTAAGGAACCCACACGCACATGGCTAATGAGTTTTATTTAATTTAATTTCTTATCGTGTACTAACGGGTATTAACAGGTAAACAGGTATTTAACCTGTTTATACATGAAAATTAACAGGTAATTTCGTGTCTACCTGTTTGGTACACGATACATGTTAAGGCCATACACGATACCTGTTAACTTCGTGTAGGTTCGTGTCGTGTATTCGTGTAAAATTGCCAGCCCTAATAAAACATACCATTCATTATTTACCCGTTGAAACGGGTCAAAACATACTATCTCATTAGTGAGATAAAACATACATTTATTAACCCGCTAGAAACGAGTAATTACATTCGTAACATAAACTTCCATTCGGTCCGTTTACCACGGACGAATACATTCCTTTCATCTTTTGTACTTACATCAACTCCAATCCGTTTATAACGGTTCGAGTAATTACATTCCTTTCTTACATAACTCTCCAATATACGGTTCATTCGAGAAAAATCGATCATAACACAATATCATTCATAAACTTTCTTTTCATATGACCCGTTTGTGACGGGTCATGCTATCTACTACATAACTACTACGAACTACCATAATTATGATTTTAGTACAAAATCGACAAGTTACAAAATAAAGTTTGTATGCATAAAACAACATACCTCGATCTTGCAAGCTTTCTGATTTCCTAGCGTTTGAGCTTTCTTATTTTACGCCTACATTATTACATTCACTCATTTAGTCCAAACTATATCATTCCATCATTCACATAATTCCTCATATGACAACATTATCAATAATGAACAAATTTCACATATTTGTTCTCTTAGACATTTCATCGAACACTTGGCGGGTTTCGCATTAATAGGACACTTAACACAAGCATTTTAACATATGATTCTACTGGTTCATCTAGTAATTCATCAATAATCAACAAGTTCATACAATCCTTTTTATTATACATCAATTCATCTAGTGCCCATATATCACAAACAAGATCAATCATCAAGATTTCAAGGTTATACATGATTACTTCTATTATCTTGTTCATCCTATATTCATGAAGATTTGTCATAAAACGGGTTTATGCATCAAGTCTTTCAAATCATCAAATCAAACATAAACCTTATTCTATAGTGCAAATCCTATTTCCAATTACACATATCATAACATAGACTCATGATTGGGTTGAAACCCATTTCCTATAATTCACCAAATCAAGAAATTGGACTTACCACTTCAATAAACAAGGTTAACTGATTAAGAATTGAGACTCATGCGTTCGATTCTCCTTGAAATTCCTACTCAATTTGATGGAATTAATGAAACAAGGGTTTCACCTTGTCTTCCTGCTTCTGTTCGATTGCCAGACACAAACACACACATTGTGTGTGTTTTATTTTTGAGTTTTAGCATGTTACACATTTGGCCCTTCTAGTTGTATATTTATATAACTTAGGGTACATCAGATGTTTGACAAAATGTCTCAAAGAAAATTACAATACAGTTTTCAGTTTAAACTTTCATTTAGAATTGTGTTTCACAAAAGAATGAAAAAACATCCATTGCGTTTTACAAAAGAATAAAAAAAACACCTTCTTTTTGTGTTTTTTGTATATTGCGTTTTACAAAATAATGAAAAACACACAGTTTTTTGTCCATTGCGTTTTACAAAAGAATGAAAAAACACATTTTTGTGTGCTTTTTGTCCGTTGCGTTTTAGAAAAAAACATTTTGTTTTGTGTTTTTAGGCAATTCCGTTTTAGAATAAACACTTTTTTTTGTGTTTTTAGGCCATTGCGTTTAAAAAAAACCTTCCTTTTGTGTTTTTGTCTATTGCGTTTTAGGAAAAACACATTTTATGTGTTTTTTGGTCCAATGTGTGTTCTTCGAACACATTTTGAAGTGTTTTTAGTTCATTGTGTTTTAGGTGACACATATTTTTATATGTTTTTAGTCCATTGCGTTTTAGAAAAAAACACTTTCTTTTGTGTTTCTTGTATATTGCGTTTTAGGAAATTCATATTTTTATGTGTTTTTTGGTTCAATATGTTTTAGAAAAACACATTTTGAGATGTTTTTAGTTCATTGCATTTTAGGTAAAACACACTTTTATGTGTTTTTAGTCTATTGCATTTTAGAAAAAAAAAAACACTTTCTTTTGTGTTTTTTGTCTATTGCGTTTTAGGAAAAACACATTCATGTATTTTTTTGGTCCATTGCGTGACATTTTGAAGTGTTTTTTATCCATTACGTTTTAGAGAAAAAAAAAACATTTTCTTTGTTGTTTTTAGTCTATTGCGTTTTAGAAGGAACACTTTCCTTTGTGCATTTAGTCCATTGCGTTTTAGAAAAAAAAAAACATTCTTTTGTGTTTTACGCATTTGGGTTGTCGAAAACTTTTTTTTTCAAAAGTATAACAATAGTGTGCTCGTTTTAAAGATAAAAAACGCTCATTTTTATAGTGCAATTTTTATAAAAAAATAATGTCGTATGAAAAAAGTTATTAACGTTTCAAAACGGGAGGGGGATTAGAGGAGAGAGAAACTATTGACTTGGATGGACTTAAATACCCTTAGAAATATTAAAATCGAAAAGTAGCGATTTTTATTAAAAAAAATTTAAAAAATTTATGTGTTTTTTAGGTATTTTTGGTTGTGTTCACATTGGTTCTCGCGGTTCTCGCAATAAAGAGTGGTTCCTAACGGATCCTTCTTCTATATATATATATATATAGAAGATTTTGTCTTAATGTGTGTACCTAGGGTTTGGTTTCTTGATTTAGTTTGAAGGTAATAGTTTCACATTGCAAATCATTGTTCGAGTTTCATTTGTGTTATTTGCGCATTGTTGTTTCTAGATCTGAGTATTAGGGTAATTTCATCCACTTAGGGGTCAAATCGTTCCATGGATGAGACTCTACTTAGTTTCTACTCGTAGAAACATGAGTTTTGTGATAGATACAAAAGGTGCGACTTACCTTTCGTAGATTTCTTAGTTTTGTGATAGATTACTTCCAAATTGGAAACAATTGATTTGATGACTAAATATTTTTTAGGGTTTCTACTTAAAAATTTTGAAAACGAATTTCTTAGTCTTGGATTACTATGTCTTTTGGTTAATAACTCAAAATGTGACCATATATACAAATGAAAAGTGGCAATCTCATTAATCAACCCTTTTCACGATACTAATCCAGTATAATGTGTTGCACTCATGGCTTATATGAGTTCCTATGTTTTAAGAATTGTTGAAGTTTTGCCAGTCATACTAATCTGGCATACAAACTTGTTTGACATGCAGCCTCTGAACCGCAACAAGCAAACAAGCCAGCAACTCAATCTCAAACTTGAGGTTCCATCTGTTATATTAATATTTACCTGTTCTAATTGTTATTATTATTGTTGCCTGAACAATACTGCCATGTTCTATGCTTTATTTGTTGGTAACATGACTTACTTGTTAATACTATTACTATTTTAACAAGACTACTCTTTGTGAACTAAAATTTGGTATATATGGTTTGGATCAATGGGGGGTGTTAGAATTACAGTTTTGATGGTAGATGTGCACGTATTACATACTCTTTTACAGTTTTGGTATGTGAAGATTATAATAACAATTGAAGTAGACCACAACAAAGTCGATGATTGTCCACATGAACAACAAGGCTAGCATCCAGCAGCCTGTTTACAACTTAAAAATAGTTTGTAATTCCATGTTTAAATGATACTATACTAAGACTGATAATTACTAGTTTTGTCACACCTATACTACAATTGGGCACATAATTTCAAGGTAAAAAACATCTCATTTTACAAATTAATTACTAGTTTGGTCATATAAGCACAATTAAGGTTACCGATTGATAAATAACGCATTGTTGTTGGTGAGCATCCACTTGTGGGTTGAATCGTTCACAACCGAAATTGTCTTAAATATAGTCTATATGCGCGATTAGGGATGAGCGGGTGGTAAATTTCTATATGAGATTCAACTAACTAACTCCTTTCAACTAATGAGAGCTACAAACTAAAAAATATACACAGTTCATTGGATTGGGAGCATAATATGGGTAAGAACCAACTTAGGGGTTGAATTGTTTAAAACCGAAAACCAAGCATCCTTTTTTGAGTTTTTTTATTTGCTATTCTGATTACATATTTTTTTTGTTTTTGTTTTTGTTTTTGTTTTTGTTGAAACTCAGATGGATCATGATTCTGGAGTTTGCAAGTTCCGTCTTAAAGAACCTAATGATCGTTAATTCGTTATGAAAATCGTTGTGAGGTCGGTTTCTTCATTCCTTGTTTCTTTTCTTTAGTTGATTAAATATTATATGGCTAATATTGATTATTTTTTATTAGCTAAATCCCCAAAACGTTCTAAAGAAATTGAAGGTATATAAAAAGCTGGTGCAGTCTAGACCAGAGAAGGTACCTTCTAAATGTTAATATTTTGTATATTCAAATAATCGTTTTTTTTTTTTTTTGGTTTTTCTAAGACGGTTTTTTCTTTTTCTTTCTATTTAGACGAATGTAAAGAATAAGTCAAAGGAACCGAATGTTAGAAGCTGTAGTGATCAGAGGCGGATACAGAAATTTTTTGTAGGGTGGGCACAATACGGGTCGGTTAAAATGGGTCGCTAATAAAATCGATGATAAAATAACATAGCTCATTAGATATTTAAATATAATTACGAATCAAAACACTTAAAAGATACAAATAAGACTATAACTCTAATTGGGTAAAAAATAGGCACCATGTTTTACTCTAAGACATCACCAAAACAAATCACCAACGGTCCGAAGCAAAGCAATATATCACAATCTAAAATATGTATTTTTGTACATTAACAACTTATCTAGAATCAAATTATCAACTATTAAAAACCAAAAAAAAAATAGATAAATGAAGTTATCAACTAACATGTAACGCAAAGCAATATAACACAATTTAATCTGTATTTTTATAGAGATAAAAAATAACAAAAAAAAAATTGAAAGCTTACTAGTTACTACACTATATCACTTAATTCGAATCAAAAACCAAAAACCTTTGTTCGAATTATGGTCGGTCGAGAAAGAGCCGACGAGGGAGGTGATCAAGTGAGGATGAAATTCCTATAGCCATGCAACAATTTGATTAGAAGGACCGGAACAGAAGAGTGGGGGATGAGGGGAATGAAATATCGAATTAGGTTGTTGGGGCTTGGTGAGTGACGACGCGTTCAAACAGATGCAGAGAACAAGATGTCCTAGTCACTTGGGCCTTTCAAGATGGTACAATGGGCTTTAATTAGAAAACTACCGAACAAAATACACTATCAAGTTGGATCCTACGGTGGGCACAGGCCCACCCTCCAATTGGAAGCCAAACAATGATAGCTGTATTGGGTATGGAAGGCTCTGGAAAATCATCAACCATCAGTGGTTTGAATGGTGGAGGTGTGGAATTGAAGAATGGAGAAATGAATCAGGATTTTAGAGATAAATATGTGACTTTACGAACTCGTCAGAAAGCCATGAGCTTTTCGTTTATGGAGACATCTTAGGGTATTGAAAACATCCTTACCGGAATTTCAATGGCGGATTGTGCTCTACTTGTTATAGACAGTACACTCAGCTTCAAAGAAAGCCATCCAATGGATAACATAGTTGATCCTGCGGATAACATAGTTGATCCCGCATCACTTGCCATTTCAATGGGTGTGAAAAAATTAATTTGATGTATCAACAAGGTAACTATCATTAATTAGTTTTTTTTTTCTTTTTGTAATTTGTACAATTTACTCGTTTAATATTTTTTTTTTTTGTAAACTAGATGGATCTTGTGGAAACATCCATACAATAAACGTCATCCTTAGCACCGCCATCCTCAGCAGTATGATCCTCCTCACCGTCATCATCGTCATCCACACCCCCATTCTCTTCATCCTTCACACCACCATTCTCTTCATCCTCAGCAGTTTGATACTCCTCACCGTCATCCTCAGACGTTTCCTCCCCGCCATTAACTTCAATCCTACGCCTCACCGGAATTTGTCTGTCGACTACATCCCTAACGCTACCGCAACCCATTCTGTGTGTGTGTGTTGTGTTGTGTTGTGTGTGTGTGTGTGTGTGTGTGTGTGTGTGTTTTCTGTTTTAAATGAGTGTGAAAAGTGGTGCGTGGAAGAGGTCGGTTATAACATAATGTACGTTGACATAGCATATTATTATATTATATTATAAAATTATTATAAATAAAAGGGAAATTTACGAAAATGTCACGTTCTTTACGAAAAGGGCGTGTGCCTGACACTCTCCAATTGGTCCAACTAATTTACGATTTTATACTTGCTCTAATTTATGATTTTACTCCCGTTTTAAAATTACGATTTTGCCATCAGTTCAAAATTACGTTTTTGCCCCAGTTCAAAATAAAATTATGCTTTTGCCCCCAGCTAAAATTTTCAATTTTGCCCTCGGTTCAAAATTACGATTTTACCCTGTTTAAATTTACATTTTTGCCATTAGTTTTGTTTTTTTTTTTCCTAGCCAACTTACGATTTTACATTTTTGATCCACAACGAGATTCATTAACTAGGAGAGCGAAATCTTCTAATCAAGTGCCAGGTTCGTATGTGCCCTAATTAAACATACGCGCGGTTCTTCAAAAATCGATCCGTAGATTATCGTATTGATTCATTTATAACTTATAACTGGGATATGATTATTGTAGTTCGTTTGTGGTTTCAATTTGTGCGATTGTTAATTTGATTCTGGTTATAATTGATTATTTGCAGTCAACTAGATGAGTGAGGTATGTAAGGTTGCTATTGTTAATTTGATTCTGGTTTTGAAGTGTATTAAAGTAGGAATTTGTGTTTTACTAGTGCAATTCCTTTGTGTTGCCGCGGGAATTTGATTCAGCTAATTATGTTATCAGAATGACAATGACACTCGTATAGCAATCAAAAGAAAATCGATAAATAAAGTTTTGATATGCCTAAAAGGATATCGACACTTATTTCACATAGGCTGGAAACTATAAAACGAATATTAGTAATGGTGTCTTAAGTACCGAAACCGATACCAATGTTGTCGCTGAGAATCGAGTTCTACTGATATTGTTGGAACAGTATCGGTTCGATTTATCATGGTATCCGTACAATATCGACACTCGCTATAGCTTGTGATAGCAAAAAATGAGAAACCGTAAAAATGAATATCAATAATGGTTATGTTAGTACTGGTACCGATGTCGGTCGGAATCGGTGTTGTACTTATATTGTTGGACGGTATCGGTTCGACTCATCGCGGTACCAATACGGTACTAATAGTCTCTATAGCTTACGTTACAAAAGAAGATACTCCTGTGAATACAAATTCGTTTAAAAAAAATAGTTCGACAACCATAAAAATGAATAATGATACTAAGGGTAATATTGTCAAAAAGTGTGAAAACGGTGAGAACGATTTTGGTGTTGACATGTGGTGTTGATGCTAACTTACACTAAGGGTAATATTGTCAAAAAGCTTATCCACATGCCACTCACATGCCAAAGACCATGCACATGCAAGTCACATGCATATTCCACCATCTTTTTTAAACTCTCGTAACTTTTCTATACGTGATTATTTTTTTAACTTACACTATGAAATCGGGTGTTTTATTATTTTTCCGACGAGTATACTATTGCTATACTTTTAAACTTAAAAAAATGACATGAACTGGGTGTTCAATAAACACGTCATAAAAACACCAAGTTCAGAAAAACGCCATGAAAAATACCAGTGGAAAACGCCATAAAACACCACGTTCGGAAAAACGCAATGAAAAATACCCAGTTGAAACCGCCATAAGACATCCAGTTTAGAAAAACACCATGAAAAACTTAGTTGAAAACGCCATAGAAACACCCCGTTTAGAAAAACGTCATAAAAAACTAATTGAAAACGCCATAAAAACACTCTGTTTAGAAAAACGCCATAAAAACACCTAGTACAAAACAAACACCATAAAACTAGGTGAAAACGCTATAAAAACACAAAGTTGAAAATGCCACAAAAACTCAGTTCATTTTTTTCGAAAAAAATATATCAATAGTATAGTCGTTGGAAAGATAAAAAACGCTGGATTTTATGGTGTAATTTTTTTAAGAAAATAATCATGTATAAACAAGTTATGGATGCTTTAAATATGATGGGGGAAATGGCATGCGATTAGCATGTGCATCCTTGTTTGAATCTTCCCAATTTACCTCTCATAGTAGTTGTAAGGTTTCCAATATTTACAAAAATACCACCGCATCAATCTTAGCTATAAATCACAAGGATCTTGTGGCTGAAAATCGTTCTCACCGTTTTCACACTTTCAGTCGTTTTATCCTGAACCCATTTCTTTATATATATATATATAGGGAGGGGCTCATGCGAGAACCACCCTTATTGTGAGAACCGCGAGAACTAATGTGAACACAACCTAAAATAGCTAAAAAAACCTAACCCCCACCCCCCCCCCCCCAAAACACCTAAACCCCCCACCCCCCCCCCAAAAAAACCTAAACCCCCCTCCCCCACCCCCCAAAAACCTAAACCCCCCCCCCCCCCCAAGCTAAAATGCTAAAAACTAAACCCCCAAAAAACCTAAAAAAATCTAAAAAAAATCTAAAAAAATCAAAAAAAAATCCAAAATTTTTTTTTTGATTTTTTTAATATTTTTTAGGTTAAAATCGCTACTTTTCGAAGCCAAAAAAAAAATTAAAAAAAAAATTTTTTTTTTTTGTTCGAAAAGTAGCGATTTTAACCTAAAAAATCAAAAAAAAAAAATTTGTGTGATTTTTAGCTATTTTTAGGCATTTTTGGTGTGTTCACATTGGTTCTCGCGGTTCTCACAATAAAAGGTGGTTCTCGCATGATCTTCTCCCTATATATATGTGTGTGTGTGTGTGAATTACAGGGAGAAATCACATTTAAGTTACAAAACTCTGAAAACCTAATGGATGGACATCATGTTGCCACGTGTTACACTTTTTCGC
The DNA here is from genome assembly GCA_030545235.1 of Helianthus tuberosus. Taxonomy (NCBI): domain Eukaryota; kingdom Viridiplantae; phylum Streptophyta; class Magnoliopsida; order Asterales; family Asteraceae; genus Helianthus; species Helianthus tuberosus. The sequence goes on from CM060354.1 coordinate 24,120,197, forward strand.
TGCAACATTTTTATTGACACCTGCAACATTTTCTGACACTAACACACTTTTTGTAACAGTGGAGTAGGGATGAGATTGGTACAGTACCCATACCCATACCCGTACCCGTACCGGTACCGGTACCGAATTTGAACAAAATTGGGTACCAAATACTGTACCAAATATATAGGTATGGTACGGGTACGAGTATGGGTACTGGTACAGGTATTTTCGGTACGGTACCCGCTTTGGTACCATTTTGTTTTTATTTAGTTTTTGAGCACTTGTACGAGTACTAAATAGGTAAAATTGACATGAGTACCAATATAGTACGAGTACCAAATAGGTAAAATTGATACGAGTACAATACGGTACAGGTAAAATCAATACAAGTACTATAAATACCATAATACGAAATAAAACATAATACAAAACAAACTTTTAAAGGTCTACATTAAATTCAGTACCAGTACCCGTTTTTACCCGTACCAATACCGAAAGTACCGAATACCAAAATTAATAAAACTGGGTACCGATACATGTACCAAATACCTAAAATTGGTACGGGCACATGTACGGATACGGGTATTTGGGGAAAAAGCTCATCCCTACAGTGGAGAGAGGAGAGAGAATATGTTATATTTTTTCAGCTGTTCACATATTTTGTAACTCACTTGTGACACTTTTTTTTGTTTTTTAACATTAGTTTTTAGACTATACGAAGTCTATGGAATTTAAAGCTTATAATTTACTAAGTTTTTATTTTGTAATATGCATAAAAAAACATGTTACATTCTTTTTACAACATGATATTTATGTAGCACTGCAACTGTCACACTATTTTGTGTCAAATTAAAGAAGAGAGAGGAGAGAGAAAAGTGCAAATTTGTTACACATTTTGTGACACTGTAATATTCTCTGAAAAAATAACTTTTTGTACACTTTTTAATATCAACCATTGATAACATGCGATTAATGGCGAAGATGAAGTTTTTTTGGGTTTCTTTAACTCAGGTCGGCGCTTTTTACATTTTTTTATGAAGATGTTCAAATATGTATATATATAGGGAAAAGATCAAATAAGAAGTTTAGTTTGGGTATGAAGTGTAGGAAGCAATAATAAGATGACACGTGAAAAATAACAAAAAACATAAGGAGGGACATTTTAGTCAAGTTCTTTTCATCTATTCTATTTATCTTTCTATAAGTATGCATCTTCAAAACCCACCATCTTCAACCTTTCCTTCAATTTCTCTCTCTAGAATTACTATATCATAGCGTGATTTTCTTCTCAATGAATGGTTTAAACACTCAATCAACGTGTTCTTCAATTTCTTTGAAGAAACCCAGTTTATTTTTATGCAATTTCTCATTTTTTTTTCAATTTAACATAATGCGATAGAACATGAGAAATTGATTGAAGCAGATACTTCTCTTCTCAAATTTCTCAAACATTTGCAGGTAAAGTTAAGATATCTATGATTCTAACCTTCTCTTGGTGTATTCTTGCTTTTGGGCAACATTATTGTTTCCAATTTTATTAAGAAATCAGTGGTAAAAAGTTGCACAACAGATATTTGACAAAATGTCTCAAAGAAAATTACAAAACAGTTTTTAGTTTAAACTTTCATTTAGAATTGTGTTTTACAAAAGAATGAAAAAACATCCATTGCGTTTTACAAAAGAATAAAAAACACCTTCTTTTTGTGGTTTTTGTCTATTGCGTTTTACAAAATAATGAAAAAACACAGTTTTTTGTCCATTACGTTTTACAAAAGAATGAAAAAACGCATTTTTGTGTGCTTTTTGTCCATTGCGTTTTAGGAAAAAAAAAACAATTTGTTTTGTGTTTTTAGGCAATTCCGTTTTAGAATAAACATTTTTTTTGTGTTTTTAGGCCATTGCGTTTAAAAAAAACCTTCCTTGTTTAGGAAAAACACATTTTATGTGTTTTTTTGGTCCAATGTGTGTTCTTGGAACAAATGTTAGAAGTGTTTTTAGTTCATTGCGTTTTAGGTGACACATATTTTTATATGTTTTTAGTCCATTGCGTTTTAGGAAAATAAAAACACTTTCTTTTGTGTTTCTTGTATATTGCGTTTTAGGAAAGTCATATTTTTATGTGTTTTTTGGTTCAATATGTTTTAGAAAAACACATTTTGAGATGTTTTTAGTTCATTGCATTTTAGGTAAAACACACTTTTATGTGTTTTTAGTCTATTGAATTTTAGAAAAAAAAACTTTCTTTTGTGTTTTTTGTCTATTGCGTTTTACGAAAAACACATTCATGTATTTTTTTGGTCCATTGCGTGACATTTTGAAGTGTTTTTTATCCATTACGTTTTAGAAAAAAAAACATTTTCTTTGTTGTTTTTAGTCTATTGCGTTTTAGAAGGAACACTTTCTTTTATGCTTTTAGTCCATTGCGTTTTAGAAAAAAAAATCATTCTTTTGTGTTTTACGCATTTGGGTTATCGAAAACCTTTTTTTTTCAAAAGTATAACAATAGTGTGCTCGTTTTAAAGATAAAAAACGCTCATTTTTATAGTGCAATTTTTATAAAAAAAATAATGTCGTTTGAAAAAAGTTATTAACGTTTCAAAACGGGAGGGGGGATTGGAGGAGAGAGAAACTATTGACTTGGATGGACTTGAATACCCTTAGAAATATTAAAATCGAAAAGTAGCGATTTTTATTAAAAAATGAAAAAAAATTGTGTTTTTTTTTAGGTATTTTTGGTTGTGTTCACATTGGTTCTCGCAGTTCTCGCAATAAAGGGTGGTTCCTAACGGATGCTTCTTCTATATCTATATATATATATATATGATTTTGTCTTAATGTGTGTACCTAGGGTTTGGTTTCTTGATTTAGTTTGAAGGTAATAGTTTCACATTGCAAATCATTGTTCGAGTTTCATTTGTGTTATTTACGCATTCTTGTTTCTAGATCTGAGTATTAGGGTAATTTCATCCACTTAGGGGTCAAATCGTTCCATGGATGAGGCTCTACTTAGTTTCTACTCGTAGAAACATGAGTTTTGTGATAGATACAAAAGGTGCGACTTACCTTTCGTAGATTTCTTAGTTTTGTGATAGATTACTTCCAAATTGGAAACAGTTGATTTGATGACTAAATATTTTTTAGGGTTTCTACTTAAAAATTTTGAAAACGAATTTCTTAGTCTTGGATTACTATGTCTTTTGGTTAATAACTCAAAATGTGACCATATATACAAATGAAAAGTGGCAATCTCATTAATCAACCCTTTTCACGATACTAATCCAGTATAATGTGTTGCACTCATGGCTTATATGAGTTCCTATGTTTTAAGAATTGTTGAAGTTTTGCTAGTCATACTAATCTGGCATACAAACTTGTTTGACACGCAGCCTCTGAACCGCAACAAGCAAACAAGCCAGCAACTCAATCTCAAACTTGAGGTTCCATCTGTTATATTAATATTTACCTGTTCTAATTGTTATTATTATTGTTGCCTGAACAATACTGCCATGTTCTATGCTTTATTTGTTGGTAACATGACTTACTTGTTAATACTATTACTATTTTAACAAGACTACTCTTTGTGAACTAAAATTTGGTATATATGGTTTGGATCAATGGGGGGTGTTAGAATTACAGTTTTGATGGTAGATGTGCACGTATTACATACTCTTTTACAGTTTTGGTATGTGAAGATTATAATAACAATTGAAGTAGACCACAACAAAGTCGATGATTGTCCACATGAACAACAAGGCTAGCATCCAGCAGCCTGTTTACAACTTAAAAATAGTTTGTAATTCCATGTTTAAATGATACTATACTAAAACTGATAATTACTAGTTTTGTCACACCTATACTACAATTGGGCACATAATTTCAAGGTAAAAAACATCCCATGTTACAAATTAATTACTACCTCCGTCCCAATTACATATATCATAACATAACTCATGATTGGGTTGAAACCCATTTCCTACAATTCAACAAATCAAGAAATTGGACTTACCACTTCAATAAACAAGGTTAACTGATTAAGAATTGAGACTCATGCATTCAATTCTCCTTGAAATTCCTACTCAATTTGATGGAATTAGTGAAACAAGGGTTTCACCTTGTCTTCCTGCTTCTGTTCGATTGCCAGACACAAACACACACATTGTGTGTGTTTTATTTTTATTCTTTTTATTATTTTGAGTTTTAGCATGTTACACATTTGGCCCCTCTAGTTATATATTTATTTAACTTAGGCTTTTTCTCATCATTTACTAGTACTTTGTCACATTTACATTAACTAGGTTAGACCTTTAGTTATTTTAACTTGTATTGTCTACTAAGTCATTTTTGGGGTGTTACAAGTCCACCCCCCTCAAAAGAGGTTTCGTCCCTGAAACCTGGACACATAACAAATTAAGCATTTTACGTACCGAAGAGAAAAGGGTAATGCTTCCGCATTTCATCTTCCACTTCCCATGTAAGTTCTGATCCTTTCCGATGTTGCCATTGCACTAAGACTTGTCTAACGGCTTTATTGCGAAGTTTCTTTACTTTAACTTCTTTAATAGCTATTAGTCTTTCGATATAATTTAATCCCTCATCCAATTCAATGTCGTCAAGAGGCACGACTGTCGTTTCATCCGCAAGGCACTTTCTCAATTGCGATACATGGAAAGTATTGTGAATCCCGTTTAGTGCAGACGACCATTCTAAACGATTTGCAACCTTCCCGACTCGAGCTGAAATCTTAAACGGTCCAATATAACGGGGACCCAATTTACCCCGTCTACGAAAACAGATTACGCCCTTCCATGGTAATACTTTCAATAGAACATAATCCCCGACTTGAAACTCAATAGGACGTCTTCTCTTGTCCGCATAAGCCTTTTGCCGATCTTGAGCCGCTTTCAGTCGAGCTCTAATAAGATCGATCTTTTCGTTGGTCATCGTTATAAATCGTTAGGCGCAAGCTCCCTTTGTCCTACTCCCCCCCCCCCCCAAGTCTAACGTGCATGCCCTCAACATATCAACAAGTTTTTGGATGGTTCTTTCTGATTGGCCGTCAGTCTGAGGGTGATGGGCGGTGCTTATGTGTAACTTCGTGCCCATATTTTCATGAAACTTCTGCCTGTAACGTGAGGTGAATCTCGTATCTTGATCTGAGATGATTAACACGGGCACCCCGTGTCGAGATATTATCTCATTCATATAAAGTTCTGCCATCCTTTCTGAGGAGTAGGCCTCTCGAATAGGTAAAAAGTGGGCACTTTTGTGAGTCGGTCCACAATTACCCATATTGTATCGTGCCCCTTTTTCGTTTCACTTTTTCGTTTTAGGAAGCTTGGTCACCAAATCCTTATTTCCTTCCATTTCCATACCGGAATTTCCAAAGGTTGTAATTCTCTGTACGGTTTCTGATGTTCTGTCTTCTCTTGGAAACATGTTAAGCATTTCGCGACATACTTAACAATATCGCGTTTCATACCCAGCCACCAATAGTTTGCCTTCAAGTCCCTGTACATTTTTGTTGCCCCGGGGTGAATTGAATATCGTGACTTATTTAAGAGGTAGTATTCACTTACAATCATAAGTATATATCCTGTTCTCGTCTTAAAATCAGGAGTTGAACTTTCATGCATTTACCATTCGTAGTGGCTCATTCTATTTCCACCTCACTCATACATCATAGAAGATATTACATTCTAACATTAGCCCCACGAATACTTGTCATAAGTTTACCTCAGTGTTCTACTATTAGCATCCTTTCTAGGTTCTTACGCTAACACATAATAATTTGGACCATTTACATACTCATTTTACCAACATTCATTTGAGTTAAACGTTACCATCGGATAATTATTATTTCATTCCCGCTTATCTGGAGCAAACCACCACATTCCATTACTAACGTTGCTCCTAATTTCTTTCATATCCTCAGGGAGGTTAGCATATGATAGTAAGCACTACTGTAAACATTCAAATATTAATACACTATCATAATTACCATTTTCATACTCACTTATCCATACTCGTCACGAGGATTAAGCATTAATCTACATTTTCTACTGTTACTTGAACTACTTACAACTTTAAGTCTAGCCTCAAATTAATCTTTCATATCACTTTATTATTAGCTCTTTGCGTGCATTGTTTATTATACTAACCGGGTATGTCGTGCAAGAGCATCATACGAGCGTTTAACCAATTAGTCTAAACTTTCATTCAAGGTCTTTAGATCTTCCTCTTAATGATATAAATACCTTCTTAAGTTGTCCATTAAAAGTCAAACATTTCATACCATACCATAATTATCCTACCCTTCATTTCGTTCACACGTACAAATCAATCTACCAATTCTTACTTATCAATCAAGAACTAAACATTTTACTAACCTTGATTTCATTACATAGACCAATGATCCACGACCCGGATCGTCCCGCTCCTTCATGAGTTCTCACCATAACCGGATTAACCTCATTCATCCGTGTGATGAACTTCAGCTCGTGCACATCCTTTCTCAACACCACCAGCTTTATCACATCGAGCGTTCTACCTCCATCATCTATAAAATTTAGGATTAGCATATTTCGTTCAAATTTCTTCAAGTATGGTGCTTATCAACTCATCTTGTTTACATACTAATCCTTTCTAAATTCACATTAGTTCATTGTGAACGGGTCAATACATGACCGTTCCCTAATGTATCATTCCCACTCGTTTGACCCGTACTCAACGGGTCAATACATGACCATCCCTTAATATACCATTTTCATTTGTTCATTCACTGTATTTGGTGTTAATTCACCTACTTTCTCTCACAGATCCCTTACTAATGAGTATCCTACATTACACGTTGCATTTCTTACGTAATACTTCCAAAATTTGTAAATAATTATTATTTACTGACTTCTACAATTTAACCTTTTAAAATCAACCACCACTTAGTACTTTTTGTATATAAGTATTGTAGTACGCGTTGTACTTACTTTCAATTCGAACATACTTACAAAACGTCTTTAGCTAACATCTTAACTAATATTCTTTCCATACCTTTCATTAACATTACCAAGTTCTCATTTCCATCTTAAAACTTCTCAACTAAAATTTATGACCGGTTTACCCCTATGAGGTCTTACCGGTTTAACATTATGCCAACCATTTCAACAAAACGTACCTTAACATTTCTCATTTATGTATACGTTCCACTTGATTTCGAATATTCAAACACGTATACATCTTCATGTAAATAAATTCGAAGTGATTGCGAAATCACCTTCCTTTAGCGTCCATGTTCATGCTTGCCTCATTGCTTCCTCTTAACCCGTTTGCCATCCATGCTCAAGTCAATTGACAAGATTTCCATCCTTACATATCGTTACGTTCGTGATATTATTAGCTTATGTGAGCATACATACAACTGTTCACTTTCTTTCTATTCATACGTTAATTGACTTTCGTTTGTCAAATTTCGTATAAATGAGACATTTATTAATAGTTATCTCATTTCAAATCCATACAACTAAACTATCATCAAGCATAACACGTAATTCATCTAAATATGGTAGGCCATAATATTAATATCCTATGCATTTCATACTTGTATTGTATGGCATATACAATTTACGTGATCCTCTAAACAATACACATATACATTCACATACACGTACTTTCACATGCTAATGCTTCATGATTCTACAAATAGAAAATTTCATTCAAGGTAACCATATAACATAATTTCAACATATCATTTACTAATAAGCTAGTATGATTCACATTTAGCACATATTCGCCTCTCAATCATAATAAAGCAAATCATTAAATACATAAAAGTATCACACCATTCAAGCACAGGGTACAAGCCTCTAATGCATAATTCTGATCAAAGCAAACATTTATCCGAATTCTCATACGAATTCCATCTAACTCACATTCTTCAAGTTATTTTACCACTAATCTCATCATTTTTATTTTCATTTATTAACAAATCAGGTTCCTTCACATATCCAAGTACTTTAGTCTACATTTACTTCTTTCATTATTCATTATCATATGTTTCAAACTCCACTTTATACGTTCGTCATTCATTTTATGCCATTCCATAGATTACATTCGACTTTTACGAATTTCATTTCATCATTACCACACCATTGTGATCACATACATCTTATTATACCTATTAGGACTCTACGAGAACATAAAATAGGCTTTCGGATAACACGGGGACCCCTAGTATGTAAAACGAAACAAAACAGTGGACTGAAGCCGCACGAGGCGTTGGCGACGGCCGGACTGCCCGTCGGCGACGATCCCTCAAAAACCGCGTCGGGTGAAAACTGCCATAAGTAAGAAGATAGGGCGTCGGCGACGCAGTTCTCCGGCGTCTGCGACGCCCCTCCGATCTGCCAAATCGCTGCTGCATTTTTCTTTTTTTGTTTGACCCACTATCAAGCCCGGTTCTGACCACATGGACCCCGTAACCCTCCCGACTTTTATCATTCTAATATCAAGCTAAATATTGTTTCTAACAAACACATTACACCTACTATTATATACCGAAACTTAAGCATTTACCTTAACAGTGGCCTTGGAGCGAACACACCTTCGAGCGAGCCGTCAGTTTGAGTTCAAGCACAATTACTTGCGCTTGAATCCCTCAAACCTCGGCTCTGATACCAACTTGTAACGCCTACTTTCCATAAGGTCAAAACTCAAAACTTTATCGACAAAATCACGACCCAGAAAAAACTTTTTACATACCATTAGAAATAAACTTAATTGTTCATATAAAAACCATTTCGTTTAGACATTCACAACCAACTAGGTTTATATGTAAGACATGGCATACTAAGATTTAAAGTTTAACAACTAACATAAACTATTTGTAACAAAATTATTTGAAACACCCTTAATGCACATTTAGAAATAATATTAATGGCATACTATTTTTAACAAAAATTGGGCATGACCCGTCCGTAACATGAGCGATTCCCTGTTTTAACAATCATCATTTCAAGGAATTCTACGACACGTTCAAAAGACATAACATGTTAAGCTTTAAAGTCTAGCTACTAAACATAAGTTATATACCACAAAAGTATTTTTGACCCATAACATAATTACAAAAGTAGTGGAAGCGCATGGTGGACGTGATTCATGTGTGTTCGTTCCAAGTCGCCAAACCATTATGTTGAGGATTTACCTACATCAAACAACAAACTCGAAGAGTTAATTCCATTAACTAAGTTACTTTTTATCTAATAAACCAATTCATCTATTTCGTGCCTTCACAACATTCTTGCACTTACTACCCGTCTAAACGGGTCGAAACATACTTATCTCAAAATAGAGATAAAACATAGGGCTGGCATATCGTGTATACCCGTACACGATAAGACACGACACGATAAGACACGATACACGAAATCCCATACACGAACACGACACGATAACTTATCGTGTCCTTTTTTTCAAACACGAACACGACACGATATACACAAAAATTACATGTTAATACCTGTTAACACAACTGTTCGACTGTTATACACGAAAATTACCTGTTAATACCTGTTAACACGAACAAAAACATGAACACGACATGCTATCTGAAAGTTACAGAGAGAGTTTAGGGTTTTATTTTTTTTGAATTGAATGAGGAATGAAAATAGAAAGGAATTAAGGAACCCACACGCACATGGCTAATGAGTTTTATTTAATTTAATTTCTTATCGTGTACTAACGGGTATTAACAGGTAAACAGGTATTTAACCTGTTTATACATGAAAATTAACAGGTAATTTCGTGTCTACCTGTTTGGTACACGATACATGTTAAGGCCATACACGATACCTGTTAACTTCGTGTAGGTTCGTGTCGTGTATTCGTGTAAAATTGCCAGCCCTAATAAAACATACCATTCATTATTTACCCGTTGAAACGGGTCAAAACATACTATCTCATTAGTGAGATAAAACATACATTTATTAACCCGCTAGAAACGAGTAATTACATTCGTAACATAAACTTCCATTCGGTCCGTTTACCACGGACGAATACATTCCTTTCATCTTTTGTACTTACATCAACTCCAATCCGTTTATAACGGTTCGAGTAATTACATTCCTTTCTTACATAACTCTCCAATATACGGTTCATTCGAGAAAAATCGATCATAACACAATATCATTCATAAACTTTCTTTTCATATGACCCGTTTGTGATGGGTCATGCTATCTACTACATAACTACTACGAACTACCATAATTATGATTTTAGTACAAAATCGACAAGTTACAAAATAAAGTTTGTATGCATAAAACAACATACCTCGATCTTGCAAGCTTTCTGATTTCCTAGCGTTTGAGCTTTCTTATTTTACGCCTACATTATTACATTCACTCATTTAGTCCAAACTATATCATTCCATCATTCACATAATTCCTCATATGACAACATTATCAATAATGAACAAATTTCACATATTTGTTCTCTTAGACATTTCATCGAACACTTGGCGGGTTTCGCATTAATAGGACACTTAACACAAGCATTTTAACATATGATTCTACTGGTTCATCTAGTAATTCATCAATAATCAACAAGTTCATACAATCCTTTTTATTATACATCAATTCATCTAGTGCCCATATATCACAAACAAGATCAATCATCAAGATTTCAAGGTTATACATGATTACTTCTATTATCTTGTTCATCCTATATTCATGAAGATTTGTCATAAAACGGGTTTATGCATCAAGTCTTTCAAATCATCAAATCAAACATAAACCTTATTCTATAGTGCAAATCCTATTTCCAATTACACATATCATAACATAGACTCATGATTGGGTTGAAACCCATTTCCTATAATTCACCAAATCAAGAAATTGGACTTACCACTTCAATAAACAAGGTTAACTGATTAAGAATTGAGACTCATGCGTTCGATTCTCCTTGAAATTCCTACTCAATTTGATGGAATTAATGAAACAAGGGTTTCACCTTGTCTTCCTGCTTCTGTTCGATTGCCAGACACAAACACACACATTGTGTGTGTTTTATTTTTGAGTTTTAGCATGTTACACATTTGGCCCTTCTAGTTGTATATTTATATAACTTAGGCTTTTTCTCATCATTTACTAGTACTTTGTCACATTTACATTAACTAGGTTAGACCTTTAGTTATTTTAACTTGTATTGTCTACTAAGTCATTTTTGGGGTGTTACAAACTTGAAACGTCCAAAATTACTAAATCCAAAAATGTAATAATTCATACTATTATTTAACAAAATTCGGGCATGACACGTTCGTAAAATAAACAATTCCCTGTTTTAATAACATTCAACAATTAAACCTACGACGCATTTCAAAAGACATGATAAAAGTCATAACACTTTAAAAACATTTCAAACAACCATTACAACTAGTATTTTGACAAAAGATTTACAACTTCAAGTTTAGAGTTTATAACTACCAAACTTAGCCTAATTTAACAAAAGTATTGACCCATTGATGATACTTCAAAAATTGCGGAAGCGCATAAAGGCGTTCAAGGTGTGTTCGATTCCGAGCGAGGCAATAGCATCTAAGCTTGAGTTTTACCTAAAACCAATACAAAGAAACAACATTAGCATAATATTCATATTTCAACTAACGCATTAATGAACTTGGCGAACTAATAATCACCATCTTGATTTTTGTACCATACATGGCTAATTCATTCTTGTAATCGGCTTTCTTGTTTATGTAACCAACTTCATTACATCATTCTTTCATATGCAATTCGTTCTATCACAACCCATTTACACGGATTTTCAAGAAAACTTTAACTTATTCATTCTCATTCTAACCAGAACCGACCCGTTCATCACGGACCGTTACGGAGCTCTACTTTCACGTTCTCATTTTAATACTATGTCTTCCATTATGTAACTAATATTTAGAGAAACAAGCTACTAATATTATTGAATAAACTTGTAAGTAAGTGCAAGCAGGCAGTTGCAAGATTTGATCTAAGTGTCTCCACATTACATTCAATTTGTGATAATAATCTGAGACACTCAAACCATTCTGAGTAAAACTATTAATTTTCTGATATAGATAAAAAAACAACAGACCCATCTATCTTGTTATAAGTTTCTTTTAGGTTTGTCCAAACATCACTAGCAAGTTTAGAAAACACTTGACCCATGTACAATTCTTCACTTATAGAATTTAAAATCCAAGTAAGAACAATGGAATTACACCTATCCCATTGTTTAGATAAAACATCATTATTTTCTGATTTAATGCACGTTTTATCAATTAATCCCCATTTGTTCTTTACTTGTAAAGCAAGTTGCATAGCATTAGACCAAACCATGTAATTCTCATATCCTTTCAGTTTTATGGAAACAATAGTCAAATTACTACAGTCAGATGGATGCAAGTACAAAGGATCACTTGCATCGAGTTTACTCACAAGGGTCTCAGGTGGTGGATCACTAGGACCAATACCACCACTTGAGATAACCAGACCATCAACCATTGTAACACAAAATCAAGTAGCAATCAAGATCCAAGATCAAAAAAATTGCAACAATACAAAGAACTACAACAAACGGAACCTAACAGGCGAAACCTTGACAGGGACCAGATCAGAGGTTCATCACTCAAGGTGCCTCTGCAAGCCAAAAATTGCAACAATACAAAGAATTACAACAAATAGAACCTAACAGGCAAAACCTTGACAGGGACCAGATCAGAGGTTCATCACTCAAGGTGCCTCTGCAAGCCTTATCAGGGGAGCCGACTAGACCTAGACCTAATCTAAACCAGCAACAACAAGTACCACAAGAAAGGGAAACAAATAACAATCAATCACAAAAATCAAATAACAATCAAGTAGCAAACAGGAAAAAAATCAGATAACAACAAAACAGCAAATAATCACATAAAATGCAACAAGATGTACCCTTCCTGTGTCCCAATCAACAAACCGGTCCACACTACCCCGGCAACAATAATGCCTAAATGCAAGAACAGAAAATTAAAAGGAAGAAAATCAAGGAACGATCTCACCGGGGGTGCGTAACTCCTACAAATTTGTCTTGCAGCCTTCACTTAGGGCTACAAGAACCGATTAGAAGACCAACAACTACACAGATCCGGTCAGTTTGCTTTGCAACCTTCTACGGTCATCACTTCAACAACACCAAGAAAGCCACAAACCCTAGATTAGGGTTTCGAACCTTCAAGATCCCCAAATTTCTTCACAAAGCACGCACTCCAAGAACCGATTCGGTGTCAACCATAGGCAAAACACCACTGAATCGGGTCAACAAGAAGCGATCCAAGTCAGATCCAGTTAGATCTGAACCGATTCAACTTTAGAACAACACAGCAGAACAAAAATACACCCAAGAGCTTATGAAAGCTCGGATACCATGTAAAAAAACTGGTATCAAACTGTAATCGACAAGAACCCAAACCAAAGGTTTTATTACCCACTGATTCGACGATTACAACTGAAAACAAAGAACAGATTGAAACAAAATACAGCAGATACAAGCTCTCAACTCTCAACTACCGATGATTATCAACACGATAATCATCAATCTTCACAAGATCTCACAACAAGACCACTAATACGAGACAAATCAGTGATCGAAACCCTAAGCAACTTTAGAGAGAGAAACGAGAGAAACTTCTGGAGAACAAAAAGACCTTTTTTCCTAACTGAATAATATCTTTTTTGAATGATAACCAAGTTAGGTGACACTTATATCTGGATGTCTTCTAGCACCGCAATAAGTCCAAATCCGTAGCCCAAAAGTCAGCCAAAGTGTTGGTGCATCTAGTGTCTTAACTTCGTCTTAATCGAGTCTTATGTCTAGATAGGATAAACGAGCACACAACAGGATCAGGTTTAGGGTTTGTTCATGTTAAAGTAGGTAATTTCGTTTGAAATAGACATGGGCCAGTTCAAACGAAATTAGCAAGTTTAATTTCGTTTGAACCAGCCATGCCACATTCAAACGAAATCACTTCATCTATAAATAGGGGTTGTGCATGTTCATTTCATACGGAATTACATGTGTATGTTTGAGAGCCGAGGTGCTGCCGAATTGTAATCAGATCTGTAAAAGCTCAGGAAATCAGTAGTAGATAAAGATTAGAAAGGAACAAGCTGTGTTGACATCTTTTACATTGATTCCGCCTTTGTATTTGATGATGAACTACTCAGATTGACTCGTTAGGGTCACATGAACGATCCAACAAGTGGTATTAGAGCTCAGGACGAGGAGTTCATACCAATTCAGCTTGATTTTACCGGATTCTTTCACTTCTACTCATTCTTTTCTGATTTGAACGAGATTTAACGGTTGAAATGGCTTAAAACTCTCATATATCAAGCGAAACATAGTTTTAACTAATCCGTGAAAGATTTGGACCTAAAATCAGCTTAAAACTTGATCAAATACATAATTTCGTTTGAAACAGATCGAAAAATGATGACGTCATAGATAATTTCGTTTGAAATATCCTGGTAATCTCGTTTGAAAATGCACATTATAATTGATTTCGTTTGAAGGATCTAGTTAATTCCGTTTGAATCGGGTATCTCGTTTGAAGTGTTTGGGTAATTTTGCTTGAGAGTGCACTTTATTGTAATTTCGTTTGAAGCTCATACTTGATAGGTAATTCCGTTTGAAATCTCAAACGAAATTAGAGATTTCGTTTGAGATAGCATAATTCCGTTTGAAGGACTTATATCGTTTGAGCAATTCCATTCAAACTAATTTCGTTTGAATTTGTATTTTTCAAAACCAAGAATTTTCTAAGTGTTTATTGATCATTTCAGGTACTTGAAAGATGGATGATTACACGAATCCGTTCTGTGATGTTTTTGCATTTGCTGGAAACGGTGGAGAGGATACTTCAAATGACACGTCAAACAATACAAATGATAAAGCTCCGAGTGCGAGAAAGACTTTTTCGGATGCATTAAGTGTTGAGAGTGCGTATGGGACGTACAACAAACCTCCAAAGTTGTTGGCAATGGAAGATTACAATAGGTGGGCCACAAGATTTGACGAGTGGCTTCAAGCCTTCGCATATCCAAGCTGGAAAAGTTTAAAGATTGGTTACGTTAAAGGAGGTCGTTTTGGTGAAAGTCTAACAGATAATGATGAGATTGAAAGATATGTTGCTGAACAAAAGTGCATCGCGTTGATTCATCAGTCTGTGAGAGATGATATAATTTCGTTGATTGAATATGAAAATTCAAAAGATCTTTGGGAGAAACTGAGAGTAAAATGTGTAGGTAGTGCTGAGATAGTCAAAAATAAAAAGAAACTGTTAAGAAAAGAGTTTGATTTATTTGGTTGTTTAAAGAACGAGTCTGTTTCCAAGATGATTGAGAGATTCAGGCATCTGAAATTGGAACTGGTGTTTTGGTCAAAAATTACCGAAGCAATTAAGTGATCAAATTAGTAAAGTGAGGTAGTGTGCTGAAAAGTGAATTAAAAATGTACTTGTTAAGTTGTTTAGAAAATCAGTGTTCAGGATACGGCTCAAGATATAGAGCTGTATCTAAGATCAAACTATGAGCAAAAGTAAAGTAAATGACGCGAGATGTACGAGGAAAGCCCTTGATCAATCTAGATCGCCGGCATAAAACCTCGGGAGCTGACAATCGCAGCTGCCTTGTTCTTCTATTGCTTCAAATATCAGGATACAGTGCAGGATGTGGTACGGATCGACTAAGTGTTACAATGAAATTTTAATACAAGTGTGGTGTTTGCAATGAGCTAGAAAATGAGAGTATGCGAGAGTGTAAGTGGAGATTGTGTGACTTAAACTGATCTGACCTCATCTATTTATAGTAAAGATAAAATAACAAACTATCCTAAAGTTTTGGGATCCACCGAATATTCCTTCATCGAACGTTGTAGACCTGGTCTTTCGGGCTCAACGTCTTTCCTTCAACAAACTCGTCCGAGTCTTGAGGAGAAGAAGTCCTCTTGACCGTTAGCAAGTCTCAGCCTTTAACCTGCACGTGGTTAATTCAATAAACCTCAGGATACCGCCCAAGATGTTAGCAATATCCTCTTCCAGCATCCTGGTTACAATTAAACAAACAAAGGCAAGATATTGGTCAGGATACGAACGTTAAGAAAATGACCCCTAACAATTGTCCCCAAATATATCGGTTGGGATACCAATCCAACGGATATATTTCAAAAGTTTCACCTCATAACTTAAGGCAATTAATATGACTAGACTCTTGAAATGACAGCGGTGCAACTTCCAAAGCATTATTTACTCTTTACCCCCCTATATTCATCCTATATTAACCGAGGGAATCCTTATTACAATTATCCTTATCTTCAAGCGGACATCAGGTATCTCCTCTTCTATCCTTCTTTCTTGAATCGCTTTTAATTTGCTCAATACTTTTTATGGCACCACGAACGAAATCCCGACCGGACCGACCAACCTCAAGCCTTGTAAGCCAGAACCTCATTGTTGATCCAGCAAAGGAGATCTGCTGCTTCAACAATGCCGACATCGCTGCTCTTAAAGATTCTGGTGCCTTCCCCACCGGAACAGTCTTTCGTCCTTTTGATCGGGAAGCCCGATCAGACGCAATATCCGATGAATGGGTTTGTTTCTTCGCCACCAAAAATGAGGATCGATGGCGACGAAAATTCTTTTTCGTAAAAAGAGACTCTATTGACAAGGGTTTCGATCTACCGGTTAAATGGTTAACCAAGGGTAGGATTTAGGGTTTTAGGAATATCCCTAATTATATCTTCAAACTGTACCCCAGACTTATATCCTGATTTTTTATGCAGCGAATTTCAGAGATTTAGTGCCTCCCAGTGCGGAATCCGAATCCAAGATCGAAGAAATCTACCGTCTTCCTGCTAGTGAAAGAACCTTATCCCTGTCTCTTACCAATTCAAGCCAGAAATCAAGCTCAGAAATGTCTGGTAAGCACATTCTTAACATATATAAATTACTTTTCAAAAGTATGATAAATTTAAGAACATCTTCCCTTGTGTAGTACCAGTCGTCAACCTTGAAGGTTTTGAACTTGATGAGTTGGATTGCTACTCCAGCCTTGAACCCATCAAACAAGAATCCAAGCCAAAGCCGTCTGCTACACCAAAGCCTACCTCCTCGAAGACTGTTTCTGCTCCTAAAGGCCCTCCGGCATCCAGGACCCGGGCATCCAGCTCTCGGAAGAGAAAGGAGACGGACTCCCCATCTGTTTCTGAAACATTCTCTCTCGAGAATCATGGGTTCAACGAAGCCACCTCATTCCTCAAACAGGTAGAACTTTCTTTACGATATCCTGCACAAGTATGTTAGCCCTTATCCTGCTTACTTTTTACATCAATACCTGTGTCTTTATTGATAGGGTTTGGATCGTCTTATGCACTTGTATGAAGACGCTTGTGGGCTTAACAAGATGTTGGAGATCAAGCTGGTGAAAGCTGAGGCCACCATAGCCGACCAAGGAACCATTGCAGCTGCCAAATCCCAGCATTATGAAGACAAATACAAGGCGATGATCCGGGACCACCAAGCTACTCTCCACAAAGCCAATGAGGATGCTCAAGCCAAACTAGATGCCGCTCTTCTTCAATATCAGCAAAATATGAGCTCATACTGGGATAGCCTAAAAGCATCTGTGGTCGTCTCTCTCCTCCAAGCCAGGATAAGGATGGCTTATGAGGCCATGGATTTGGGTTTTGAATGCCCCTCCTGGAATGTAAAGGCTTGGGAGGAGAAACTACAGGGCCTCGGAGGTCATCCCGTTGCTCATCCTGCAAAACATACTGGTGAAGAGCCTTCTAAGGCGGCAGAGGAGGCGGCCAATGCTGGTGATGATGCTGAGAAGAATCCCGAGGCTGATGCTGGTGCAAATGCTGGGAAGGAGGTTGCTGTTCAAGAGGATGCTGCCCCTTAGGCAGCGGAGTGGGCGATGATGGATGTACGTGCCAAGGCCGGAGCCCACTTTTTAATTTTATGGTTGTGGTTGCATAAACAATTTACTTTTCCTGTCTTTGAACAATTTACTTTTCCTGCACTGGAACAATGTGATGACCAAAGGTGGATGGGTCCTAGGTTTTAGGACGAAGCCCTTGGTCATCAATTAGTATAACTTGTTTTGAATGTGATAACGGTTGTAGGTGGACAGGTCCTATTTTGAGATATATCCTGCAACCGTTACACTAATATGGTAAAAAATGATCGTGCTTTTGGCGGATGGGCCTTGGTTTTAGGTGAAACCAAAAGCACAACTTTTGACTTGTTAATAATATAACTATCTTTTGACTTATTTTCTGTTACCTTGTATTACTTAGTGTGACTCTTAGCTTTGTAAAGATTTTGTATTGTTATCTTATAAAATATCCTGATTAGTATGTTCAGCGATATACTGCAATAGAACTTCCAAACGTTCCTTCAACTTTATAAAAATTTCTTTAGAGTGTGAAAAACAGTCTATCTTTTCAAAGTCAAATTTTGATAATATTTAAATGATCAAAGTTCCAAACCAACACTAGTTTCAAATACCCTAATCAAATATTCTGAAAAAGACTTTGAGGATATATCAGGATACTTATCCTTTTATAATGCTACTAAAAACTTAGACGATGTTTACAAAGGAAAGATCATACCAGAAATAGGGTATAAACCTATTACCAAGCTTCAATCCCTTCGCAACTCTTTCAATGAAGATGTCCCCTGTGCAAGGTACTTAGTGCATTAGTTCCAAACCTCATCCTTTTAGCTTTACACCACCACCTTGGTGGGAATGTCCCCTGTGTACAATGTCTTCAAATACTTTAGAAATCTTTTGAATGTCAGTTTCCATAGGCAATTTTTTACGTCCCGAGGGGAGAACCCGAGGATGTACTGGAGATAAATCCCTCGTATACTGGGGAAAATCCCAAATTTTCATGCGCTACAGGCGGGAGTGTATAAACTCCAAGACTTAGAAATGTGAAAACCTTTAAACCTTAGAGAGTATGAAAATACCCTTTCGTGAGAGAGGGTGATCAATCCTCATATACCTTTAGGATTCAGGATATAGCCAACAGTAACGAAATTGTCAGCCACTTTTACATGGACTGGTCCCGCCACCTTGAACTATCCCTGAATAACTTGTGCTCCAGGCGGGGTGTTTAAACCCAATTCGGAAGAAAGGTGAATACCTTTAAACCTGTGAAGGGATCAGTATCCCTTAAACGTGAGAGAGGGGGCCAATCCTCTAATCTTCTGAGTTATCCTGAGTACATATCCTGGAGCTATATCCTGAAACATATCTTGCAAAACAATTGTAAACTAAGGTGGGTGTTAGCTTGGCCAACACACCTCCGATGCTTAAGTCAATATTGGGTTGCAAATAACAAATTAAACCAAACATATTTAAAAAAGATAGAATTCATACCATCCTGAGCTAGAAATTAAGTTCTAAACTCACTTGAAATAGAGCTTTAGGTGTATAGCATTCCAAGACCTCGGTAGCATATCCCCCTCCATATTCTTGAGTCTGTATGCTCCTTTCCCTGCTTCTGATTCAACTTCATATGGTCCTTCCCATTTTGGAGCTAATTTGCCATCGGCAGGATTAGTAGTATTCTGAAAAGCCTTTCTTAACACCCAATCTCCAACCTTAAATCTTCTGGTTCTAATATTCTTGTTATATGCCCTGGATATTCTCTGTTGATATGCTGCCATCCTTAGTCTTGCCGCATTTCTCTTTTCATCTATAGTGTCTAAATCCTGACCCAAGGCTTCAGGATTCTGCTCAGGATCACTCAAGGTAGATCTTGCAGTGGGTATTGTCATTTCCGTTGGAATCATTGCTTCTGCTCCAAACACCAACGAAAAGGGGTTTGGCCTGTTGCATTCTTTACCGTTGTCCTATCAGCCCATAAAACAAAGGGTAATTCCTCTGCCCATCTTCCTTTTTTGGCTCCAAGCCTTTTCTTTAAGTTATTGACAATTATCTTGTTTGAAGATTCTGCTTGTCCATTCGCTTGAGGATGTACCGGAGTAGATGTAATCATTTTGATTCCCCAACTCTTGCAAAAGTCAGTAGTCCTCTTACTTATAAACTGAGAACCATTGTCACAGATTATCTCGGCTGGTATTCCGAATCTGGTCAGGATATTCCTCTTGATGAAGGATACTACTTCTTGGTCTCTAACTTGAACAAATGCTTCTGCTTCAACCCACTTAGAGAAATAATCCGTCATTGCTAGCATAAAGACTTTGCCTCCCGGAGCTTTTGGTAGCTTTCCCACTATATCCATACCCCACTTCATAAATGGCCAAGGGGAAACAATAGGATATAATGGTTCAGCCGGCTGATGCAGTATGTTACTATGTCTTTGACATGTGTCACATCTTCGAACATATTCTGCAGCATCTTTTCTCATCGTTGGCCAATAATATCCTGTCCTTAATACTTTTGAGAATAACGACCTGCCCCCAGCATGGTTACCACAATCCCCTTCATGTATATCCTGAAGTACTTCTTTGGCTTCAGGATCTTCCAAGCACCTCAAATATGGTCCTGCAATATTATTTATAATAGTGAATCGTGATACCTTCATCCTAAATGCCTTAGGATTTTCATTTCCAGGGATGTGTCCTTCTTTGAGATATCTCATGATTGGAGTCGTCCAGGATTCAGGATCCTCTTCAGGATGTTCTACTCCAGGATCCTGAATACCAGCTACTTCTTTATCCTGAGGATTCGTTGCAGGATATAAGACATGTAATATTGGTATTTGCGTCCCTTCAGGTATCTTGATCGATGATCCCAAATTTGCTAAGGCGTCCGCTTCAGCATTGTCCTCCCTTGGTACCTGTTCAAGTATAAAAACATCGAAATATCCTGCTAATTTTTTGAGAATATTGAGATATTCGATTAATTTCTCACCCTTAACTGCATAGGATCCATTAAAATGGTTAGTAATTAACAAAGAGTCAACATATACTTGCAAATTTTTGATACTCATGCTCTTAGCCAACTCTAATCCTGCAATTAAAGCCTCATATTCTGCTTCATTATTAGTAGCAGGAAATTCACACCTAATAGCCTGGGGTAATATATCCCCCTGTGGCGATTTTAGTAGTATTCCTAATCCTACTCCTCTTACATTAGATGCACCATCAGTATATAATGTCCAGGATCCTGAGGATTCTCCTAACTGTTGAACTTCTAGGTCTACCTCGTCCTGAATGTCACTACTAAAGTCAGCCACAAAGTCAGCTAAAGCCTGAGATTTTATGGCATTTCTAGGTTCATACACTAAATCATAAGCACTTAACTTTACTGACCACTTGGCCATCCTGCCTGACATCTCTGGTTTCCTAAGCACATTTTTGACAGGATAATTTGTTTTAACATGTATCCTATGTGTCTCGAAATAATGCCTAAGTTTCGTTGATGCCATGACTAATGCTAGTATCATTTTTTCTAAGTGAGAGTACATAGTTTCAGCATCTAATAAACTTTTACTAACATAATAAACAGGATATTGCTGACCTTCATGGTCTTTTATAAGAACGGCACTTACAGCATTCCCTGATACAGCAAGGTATAGGGATAGTGGTTCACCATTTTCAGGCTTCATCAATAGAGGTGCGGTTGAGAGATATCGTTTCAAATCCTGCAGGGCTGCTTCATGCTTTTCCCCCCATTCGAATCTTTTGTTCTTCTTCAGGATATCATAGAAGTCTTTGCATTTCTCTGAGGATCTTGAGATAAACCTGTTTAAAGCTGCTACTCGGCCTGTCAATCTTTGTACGTCCTTCATATTTGAGGGTGATTTTATGTCCAGGATAGCTTTGATCTGCTCTGGGCTTGCTTCTATCCCCCTTTTTGTCACCATATACCCAAGAAACTTTCCTGCCCCCACTCCGAAATGGCATTTAGCAGGATTCAGCTTCATGTTGTATTGATCCAGGATATCAAATGCTCCCTTGATATCCTGGAGGTGATCCTCAGCCTTTTTAGACTTCACCACCATATCATCGATATATACCTCCATGGTGTCCCCCAGTTTGTCTTTGAACATCATGTTTACCAATCTTTGGTATGTTGCACCTGCATTTTTCAAACCAAAAGGCATAGCTGTATAACAATAAATACCTGTTGGTGTCATGAAGGCGGTATCCTCCTGGTCAGACGGCTCCATTTGGATCTGTTGAAATCCTGATGATGCGTCCATGAAGGTCAGCATTTCATGCCCGGCAGTGGCATCTACCATTGCATCAATGTGGGGAAGAGGAAATGGGTCTTTAGGACAAGCTTTGTTCAAGTCTGTGTAGTCTACACAAACTCTCTATTTCCCATTCTTCTTCTGTACTACAACCACGTTTGCTAGACACCTTGGGAACTTAACCTCTCTGATCATTCTGGACTTTAATAACCTTTCAACTTCCTCCTGGATAATCGTGTTCCGCTCAGGAGCAAACTTCCTTCTTTTTTGCTGAACAGGCTTGAATGATTTATCAATTCCAAGTTTGTGAGTGATGATGTCTTTGGATATGCCTGTCATATCCTCATGCTTCCATGCAAACGTTGACATCCTGCATTTCAAAAAGTTAATTAATTGTTCCTCAATATCCTGAGGGATATTGGTTCCCACGAGCACCGAAATATCGGGATTATCCTGGTCTAGGATAATTTTCTTCACATCCTGCTCCGGATCCTCCACGATATCCTGGACCCGCGTCTTTAATTGCTATGCTGCACTAGGTTTGGTCGAGGATTTCATCGAGGATGAGTAGCATTCTTTCGCCTCCTGCTGATCACTATCAACTTTGACAACTCCCCAAGGGGTAGGTATCTTGATGCATTGGTGATATGTTGACGGCACGGCCTTCATATCGTGAATCCACGGTCTTCCTAGTATGATATTATAGCAGGATAGAGAATCCATCACACAGAAACGTTGTATCGAGTTGACTCCTTCAACGTATACTGGCAACTTTATCTCTCCCACTGTGTTTCTAGCCTCTCCACTGAACCCAACAAGCACGGTAGACTTTGAAGTGATATCCATTGGAGATACATTCATTCTCTTCAGAGTTTCTAGTTGGATTATGTTGACGGAGCTGCCATTATCAACCAGTATCCTGCGTACAAAATGGTTAGCCACATATAACGTTATTACCAGAGCATCATGGTGAGGATCCTGGACAGTATCCCTGTCATCAGCATCAAAAGTGATCACTTTGTCAGTTGTGAGGGTAGTCATCCTGACAGGTTTGTCTCCCCTTTCGGCCTTAGCTTCCTTTGCATGTCTCTTTGCTGCCGAGTACGAAGTTCCACAAATGTCGGATCCTCCCGAAATGAAGTTGATTATCTTGGCATCGGCAGGAGGTGATGCTGCTCGCTCAGGATCCTTCTCAGTATCCTGACCCTTATTCTTCTTTCTCCCTAAGAGATCTTTCAGATATCCCTTGCTTAGAAGATAGCTTATTTCTTTCCTTAGAGCAATGCAATCCTCAGTTACATGTCCGAAATCTTCGTGGAAAGCACACCATTTTGACTTATCTTTCCAGTCAGCCTTTTGTTGATTCTTTCGAGGCCACCTAGCCTTGTCTCCTAGACCCCGCATGGCATACATTAATTCGGGAATGTTAACAGAAAAGCAATATTCAGACAGCTCAGGATACTCTTCAGGATCCTCATCTTCGACAGCATTCACTCTCTTGTTATCATTTCTGTCATATGGCTTAGGCCGATATGACTTAAACGAGGATTCTGACTTCCTGTTAGTTGACTCATAAGTGTTAGATGAGTTCATCCTTTCTTGCATCTTCCTGTCATCCTCCAGACGGATATATCTCAAAGCCCTGTTACGAGCTTCGTCGAGATTCCTGCAGGGATTCATTACAAGATCCTGATAAAACTGAGAATCCTTTTGTAACCCCATCTTGAAAGCTTGCACGGCTGTTGCAACATCAAGATGTGGGATATCCAAGGATTCTCGACTGAATTTGTTCACATAATCCCTCAAGGATTCCTGAGGCCCTTGAGTTATCCTGTAAAGATCACTGGTTAGTTTCTCAAAACTCCGACTACAAGAAAATTGACTGTTAGATAAATTAACCAAATGAGCAAACGAAGTAATTGAGTGTGGAGGAACATTTAACAGCCATTTTAAGGCTGATCCGGTTAGAGTATAACCAAATCCCTTGCACAAGCACGCTTCCTTGAGCTCCGGAGGGATAGGGTTAATCTCCATTCTTTCCCTATACTGAGCAATATGCTCCTCAGGATCCGTAGTTCCGTCGTAAAGCTTCATGTTGGGAGTTTGAAATCTCTTTGGGATCTCAGCATCACAGATAGGATGTGCAAAACGAGATATCTTATGGCTGTCTTGGGACACTTCCGGGATCGGCTGGACCACCCCAGGTACACTGGATATCATGTCCTTCAGCTTTTGAAGTTCCCTAGTAAGTGCTGATGTCACACCTGTATCCTGCAAAGATCCACTATTGTTAGTAGCATAAGTATTATTATTATTTGACATGTTACCCGTTGGAGGATTTTGCCCATATCCTGAAGCATATCCTGAGCTCCTTATGGTTGACATCCTGACCGAGGAGGGTATTTCAGGAGTATGATTCTGAGGAAGACTGGGCATGATATTCCCCCTATTATCCTCAGTATACACAGCTGAACTAAAGTTCAACGCTCTGGGGTGTAATGGAGTGACATTGTCCTCAGCAGATCTGCTCGAGCCAGACTTCAGGAGTTGTATTTCCCTCAAAAGCATTTGGTTTGTTTCCTATTGCTGCCTCATTTGTTCCTGCACACTTCCAAATAAAGTAAGAATTTCATCATTAGAAGCTAGAACGGGAGCAGATTCTTGAACACTGCGAGTAGGGATAATATCCTGAGGTCGTGTAGAGGCTGGCATCCTTGGAGGAGGTGGTGGAAGCACCGGACCGGTAGTAGCAGAAGTCATAGCAGACACAGTAGAGGAACTCATGTTTGATCTTGAGGCCATTACGGACGATGTAGCAAAAAGTTTCGAAAATAGAAAACCAATTAGCGATTTGACAAAAATTTTTAGTAAAGAGAGCACCACTTGCCCCACGGTGGGCGCCAAATTGTTTTGGTCAAAAATTACCGAAGCAATTATGTGATCAAATTAGTAAAGTGAGGTAGTGTGCTGAAAAGTGAATTAAAAATGTACTTGTTAAGTTGTTTAGAAAATCAGTGTTCAGGATACGGCTCAAGATATAGAGCTATATCTAAGATCAAACTATGAGCAAAAGTAAAGTAAATGATGCGAGATGTATGAGGAAAGCCCTTGATCAATCTAGATCGCTGGCATAAAACCTCGGGAGCTGACAATCGCAGCTGCCTTATTCTTCTATTGCTTCAAATATCAGGATACAGTGCAGGATGTGGTACGGATCGACTAAGTGTTACAATGAAATTTTAATACAAGTGTGGTGTTTGCAATGAGCTAGAAAATGAGAGTATGCGAGAGTGTAAGTGGAGATTGTGTGACTTAAACTGATCCGACCTCATCTATTTATAGTAAAGATAAAATAACAAACTATCCTAAAGTTCCGGGATCCACCGAATATTCCTTCATCGAACGTTGTAGACCTGGTCTTTCGGGCTCAACGTCTTTCCTTCAACAAACTCGTCCGAGTCTTGAGGAGAAGAAGTCCTCTTGACCGTTAGCAAGTCTCAGCCTTTAACCTGCACGTGGTTAATTCAATAAACCTCAGGATACCGCCCAAGATGTTAGCAATATCCTCTTCCAGCATCCTGGTTACAATTAAACAAACAAAGGCAAGATATTGGTCAGGATACGAACGTTAAGAAAATGACCCCTAACAACTGGCAAGACACAAAATTGTATATACTCAAGAAGAGTTAGTTGACAAACTGTTTGACTCGCTGCCGAATGAACAAGATTGGCAGTACTTTGCATTAATGCTGAAGAATACAATAAATTCTGAAGAGTTGACAGTGGATCTGCTTATCGAAAGACTGGAGAGTCACGAGTTGGAGATCAAGAAATCTAGCAAAGTCAACAACTCATCTTATCAACAGAATGTGGAGTTATACTACAGAGGAAATCTACCAAAGACTGGTTCTCCAAGAACAGCATTTTCTGCAAAGAGTTCAAATAATGTGAATCAAGAAACTCCTCACAGTGGTTTTCATAGTGGATCTTCTTCAACAACTCCAAGCCAATCTGCATCAAAGAATTTGTTTCGATGTAACATTGCTGTGGATCTGAAGAACGCTCAAAATTTCAGTGAAGAGTCAGCAAAACAACAGATGGTGTTCTTAGCGTCGGTGTTAGAATCGTACGAGAGCCTTGTGGCGGGCAAGATTGGAAACACCAACCTGACTAAGGAGGACTATGATCAAATAGATCCTGAAGAGATGGAACTGATCGATATCAGGTGGTGTATGGCCAGTGCAGTCCGACGAGCACAACGGTTCATGGAGATTACTGGTAGACATTCTATCGGTGGGCCGTCCACAAAACTTGGCTTTGACAAATCAAAAGTCACGTGCTTCAGGTGTAAACAAAAAGGAAATTTTAAACGTGAATGTCGTAACGCTCCTGCTGATGATACTGCAAATCCATTTCGCGAGGATTACTACAAAAGAGCGATCTATCATCAGAATAAATCAGAACCGCCCAGAATGAAGCAGCTTGAGGATGCCTCTAAAGAAAAATCAAGAGCTCTTGCTGTTATTCATGATGAAGAATGTTTTGATTGGAGTGAACTGCTACCAGAGGAAGATGCAGTAGGATACGCTTTCGTAGCAGAAAAGATTATTCCTTTCAAAGACACAAGAAATGAAGAAGAAAAATAGCAAAGCAGAGAGCAGAATTCAAGATGATCAGATTATCTAAGGTGTTCAGTGAAGCTAAGAGAGCAAAGAGATGGGATGCTGATAGAGAATGTTACCTTGATCCTCAAGGAAACATTGCTATTGATACGAAAACTCTTAGTATAGAAGCTTTCATTGAGGAATTTGCTGAAGAAGAAGAAGCCTTACAGAAAGAATGGTGGGGAGGTGGAGAAGAGAAAGAAAAAGAAAAAGAGAAAGAGAATGAGTTGCAGTCTAAGAAGATTGATGATGGGATTATTGATACTTCACAAGAATTCACCGCTGAAAACTTGGGGAAGATGGCTGACAGAGTGCTTGCTGCAAAGGAACTTGAGGTAGACTCTAAGTCTGAAACTGAGTCTAAAAGCAAGGTCAGTTCAAGTATTTCAACAAGAGAGTCAGGTAAGAAAGTCAAAGGTGATAGTGACTTCAAAAGTTGCATGAAAAACTGCAAGTTTTGTAGTACACTCACTTACCTTAGTGATACATAGGTTGAAGAACTGACAACAAGAGTTAGAAAGGTTGAAGATCAGATTCTAGACCGTGATAAAATGCTAAAAGCTTCAAATGATCGAGCTAAAAATTTAACTGAGAAAATTGAAAATGATAAAATTGAAGTAGAAAGAATTAGGAAAGAGAATGAAAAGCTAATTCACGAAAATCGTCAACTCTCAGAAAATTTTGAAAAATTAAAACGAACGGTAAAAGATTCTGATGAAAGAAACGGTAAAACCAATAAAGAAAATGAGCATTTAACTGTAGTTCTTAGATACAAAGAAGAGCAAATCAACCAACAACTGGATGAGATTGCTAAATTGAAGCTTCAGTTTGAAGAAGCTAAGATTGAGAATGAGCGTATCAATCTAAAATTAACCAGTTACAACCCCGCAAGCTTTGTTTTACAACACATTGTTCCTAAACCTATCGGGAAAAACTAAGCAGGCGAAGATGTTTACTCGGATGGAACTGGGGTTGGGTATCATCAGGTTCCACCGCCAGTGTTAAACAATTTTTCAAAGAAAACATCCGGGTTGGTTAATGATGAAGATGAAACTAATGAAATAAAACTTCCAGAGTCAATTGATGTTACATTTTCTTCATCTGATGATAGTGTTCAAACTGAGATTGTGAAAGATATGGCTGAAAGTGTTTTGAAATCTGATAGTGATTCAGTTGAGGATGAATAGTGTTTTCTGAACAATTACATTCCGAAACCAAAATCCAAAAACAACTTAAATGAAGAACCTACTTTTGTCATGTACAAGATGTCGGGATCGGATAAGTTGTATTCGGATTCTGAGTTTCCACTGGAAAATGTTAATGTTGCAAAATTGACAAATGTGTTCAAATTGGTTGAAATTGATCGGTCTGAGATTGAAGGTCTGAAACAAACGAAGAGGCAAATGAATTTTGAAAAAGATAAAGCTTACTACAAGAAACCTGTTGTTCCACCGCGTTTTTATAACAACAATCGAAACAGATGGTCGGGTGGTTATCAGGGTGGTAAGAATTATCAGAAAAAGAATGTTCAAAACAAGAAGTTTGCTGAGAAAAAGGTGTTTGTAAAGAGCTCGAGTTCTCATTCTGAGCAGGAGTCTGAGATTTTTTCAAAGTCGAATGAAGAGTTCTTTGAGGAGAAGGCCTCACAGCCTCAGACTGAAGGAACAAGTCGAGTAGTTGATACTCGTACATGCTTTAAATGCAACAAAGTCGGGCACATTGCACGAAAGTGTACCAACTTTAAGCCTAAGTCTGAAGTTGCTGAGAGTTCGAAAAAGAAGGTTGATGCAAAAGGCAAAGCTCCAATGGTTGTTGAGAAAATTTTGAAAAATGAAAACATAAAAGTCAAAACTGAACCTGTTAAGAAGTCGGAAACTAAAAATAACAATTTTTACAAACGGGTTGCTTCATCTCAACAAACTTGGAAGCCAAAAAGTTCTCCAAAACCAAAGGTTTCAGAGTCAGAAAAACAATCGTCTTCTACCACACCGGTAAAGATGAATGTTCCTTTGGATCATTATGAACAAGTGGAGAAACAATCTTCTACTCCACTAGAGAAGAAGAATGTTCAAAAGAAAGATCAACCAACCGGTCAACCTAAGAAAGATGAGTTTTTCTTATACAAAAAGGTTGAGGTTGGATCTGAAGATAGCTTGAAGATTAATGACAAAAATTTTCCGCCACTTTACATTGCAAAAAGTCACCTTAATGTCAAGTTACCCGAGTCGAAAGAGGCTGGGGTAGCATCAAAATCTCACTAAATGTTTGTGAAATGTGCAGGAGCTTCCAAGATCTGTTTCACGTTGGATTATGGATAGTGGAGCTTCTCGGCACATGACAGGGAAGAAGACTCTACTGTATGATGTTAGAGGGTTTAATGGAGGTTACGTGGGATTCGCAGGCAATCAGGGTGGTCGAATAATTGGAGAAGGAACTTTATCCAATGGCATTGTAACGTTTGAAAGAGTGAACTACATCGTCGAGCTTGAAAACAATCTTCTGAGCATATCTCAGATCTGTGATCGAATGTATACGACGCACTTTACAGACAAAGAATGTTTGATCTTGAAACCAGGATTTGTTGTTCCCGAAGAATGGATTATCATGAGGGCACCTAGAGTGAATGATCTGTACGTGTTGGACATGAGCGTAGCAACTACAACCACGGGTCAGGCTCACTGTTTTGTGTCAAGAGCAACGGAAAAAGAATCAAAGTTATGGCATCGAAAGATGGGCCATATTCACTTGAGAAAAATGGATCACCTGGTACACAACGACTTAGTTACTGGTGTTCATGTAAAAGGTTTTCATCTGGAAGGGGAGTGCATTAGCTGCATCAAAAGCAAGCAAAAGAAGAAATCACATCCTCAAAAGAAAGAAAATTCAGTTTTGAGACCATTAGAGAGACTTCATATGGATTTGTTTGGTCCAGTAAACATCAAAAGCATAACAGGGGATCTCTGCTATCTTGTAGTAACTGATGATTATTCCAGATTTTCGTGGGTATCATTCTTGAAGTCTAAAGATGAGACGTTTGAAAGTTTGATGGCGTTGTTCAGAAAAATTGAAAACTTGTATCAAAGGCGTATCAGAAGAATCAGAAGTGATAATGGTACTGAGTTTAAGAACTACAAGATGGAAGAACATTGTGATGAGAGAGGTATATTGCATGAATTTAGTGCTCCTTACACTCCGCAGCAGAATGGAGTAGCAGAAAGAAAGAACATGACACTAATCGAAACAGCCAGGACGATGCTTGCTGATTCCAAACTTCCTGTCAACTTTTGGGCAGAAGCAGTCTCAGCTGCATGCTATACGCTCAACCAGGTTCTCACTGTAAAGAAATTCAACAAGACATGTTTCGAGCTGATCAACAACCGCAAACCGAACCTGAAGTATTTAGAACCGTTTGGGTCTCCCTGTACAGTTCTAGAGCCTTTTGGAAAATTTGGTGCAAAGAGCATTGAAGGAATTTTCGTGGGTTATTCAAGTCCATTGAAACGGGTCTTTGTTCCAAGCTTGAAGAAGATCATTGAAGCACAAAATGTTGAATGCCAGGGGTATACTATGCCGCCTCAGAATCCCGGTGACTCATGGCGTTTTAATTACGATACTTTATGGGATTCGTTTGACATTGAAGAAGAACCGGATGTCTTTGACGAGTTGGATATCTTGAGAGAGTATGAAGAATCGCAGGAAAGATTCCCAGCAGAAATTTTCAGTCAACAACGACAAGCTTCGAACGATGATGAAGCAGGTCCAAGCAATGCTGGTGAACATGATGATATTCAACAATCTCTTGACAATCAGACGGCAGTCAATGATAATCAAGAATCTGATAATGGTCCAGTATTTGACCATGGTGATTCAGATTCTGAGGGGGAGCAGATCCAGATTTCAAGTCAAACAGTTCCAGTCGATGAACAAGGTGCAAATCAGAATGTCACAAATTTGGAAGGCGAGGTAGATGTTCCAGGCGAGGTGATGCCGAGAACTCTTTCATACCATCCAGAGGAATTGATCATTGGAGAATTGCATACAGGAGTTCGTACAAGATGACAAATTGACCAAGGCCTTACTTGTTTTTATTCTACAGTTGCTCCTTTACAAACTGATTTTTCACTAAGTTGTTTTATTTCGCAGATCGAACCGCGAACATACAAAGAGGCGCTAACTGAAGATTCTTGGGTCAATGCCATGCAAGAAGAATTGAGTCAGTTTGAAAAGTTAGGTGTGTGGAAGTTAGTAGATTTGCCTGATGGTCAGAGGAAGATAAACACCAAGTGGGTGTTCAAGTGCAAGAGGGATGATCGTGGGGTTGTTGTTCGTAACAAAGCTCGACTCGTAGTCCAGGGCTTTAGTCAGCAGGAGGGTATAGATTTCACCGAAGTGTATGCTCCGGTTGCTAGACTAGAAGCGATCAGAATCTTCCTAGCATTTGCATCTTGGAAAAATTTCAAAGTATATCAGCTAGATATTAAATCGGCGTTTCTCTATGGGAAGGTAAAATAGGAGGTATATGTCGGTCAGCCACCGGGCTTCACCGACCCAATCCACAAAGACAAGGTCTACTTGCTAGACAAAGCGCTGTATGGTTTACACCAGGCCCCGAGAGCTTGGTACGAGACATTGTCTCAACACCTGCTAGCCAACAGCTTCATCCGTGGAAAAGTGGATGCCACTCTCTTCACCAAAGAGGTCGACGGACATCTTCTGATAGTTCAAATATACGTGGACGACATCATATTTGGGTCAACAAATGAAAATTTGTGCAAAGATTTCGAAAGAGTTATGAAGCAGAAATTTGAAATGTCATCGATGGGTGAGATGAAATTCTTTTTGGGACTGCAGGTTGATCAACTACCCAAAGGAATTTTCATACATCAAACGAAGTACGTTCATGATATCTTGGAGAAATTTGGGATGTCAGGTTCTACTCCAGCTTCCACCCCATTAGCGACGAATCATGGAATAAATCCTGATCTCACCGGAGAGAAGGTAGATGAAACGTTGTATCATTCTATGATCAGTTCGTTAATGTATTTGACAGCTTCAAGACCCGATATCATGTATCCAACCTGCCTCGCAGCGCGGTTTCAGTCTAATCCTAGAGCTTCGCATATGGTGATTGTGAAACAGATATTACGCTACCTGAAAGGAACTCCATCATTGGGGTTGTGGTATCCAAGAGAAGGCGATTTCACGCTCGAAGGGTATTCCGATTCTGATTTCGGATGCTGTAAAGTTAACGCTGAATCAACAACAGTGGGGTGCCAGTTTTTTGGACCACGATTGGTCACCTGGCAATGCAAGAAGCAGACCTCTGTAGCTTTATCCACATGTGAAGCTGAATATGTATCTGCGAGCAGTTGCTGTTCTCAGATCTTGTGGATCCAGCAACAGATGAAAGACTACGGTTTGCAATTTCTAAACACCCCTATCTTTGTTGATAATGAGGCAGCAATTAACATTACTAAAAATCATGTTCATCACGCTAAAACGAAACACATTGAAATTCGTCATCACTTCATTCGCGATTGTTTCGAGAAGAAGTTGATACGAATTGAGAAAATCCACACTGACGAGCAAAAAGCTGATTTACATACCAAAGCATTTGATAAAACACGTTTTCAATATTTGCTAAAACTGAACGGTACGAAGCTTTTATCGGTGTTGGAAGAGATTCTTGGCGTTGATGAAGGAGACATTGTAGATGATGTTGAGAAGCAATCTGCAATGGTTTGTCGATTTTTTACTTGTTTTGGTATTTAGGGGGAGTATAGGGTAATATTTTCAGAAAATACAAAAACAGTAAAATTTTCAAAAATACAAAAACATGAGATATTTTCAAAATCCAAAAACAATAGAAAACCAGAAAAGAGCTTGTGTAAAAAGGGAAAATGATAGTACATCGGCTTGACAGTTACGGTATGCTAAAGAAATGGAAAGTTTAAATGCATTAAACAGTCTCGCTGATGATGTGCCGATAGGTTTTTACACATTTAGTAGGTTTGTTCGGGATATAAACTTAAATCTTTACTTACTTATTTCGTGGGGAACACTACTTGGATATATAGGTAACCCCTGAAATCTTGTTTGAAAGATCCCTCTTTCTGAGATACTAGGTCTTTATACTCAGTGATATCTGGGGTATTATCCCGGGACTTCTGATTTTGCGGAAGCAATGGCCTAGTCCCCGGAGAATACTTTACTGCTTGCTTGAAATATAGCGCCGCCCTCAGCAAAAATGATGAGACAATAAAATTGCTAATCAATGCTGTTGTAAAAAAGATCCTCTAAAGGGGACCCACCTAAAGTCAAATCATCATCTCTCTACTGAACGGAAGTTCTGACCTGAGCTCTCACGGTTTCGCAATTTAACCCCTTACAGATATCATCTGTGGTATACTCACCTGTAAGACTGAATATTGGGATCTGGATACGGGAGTATATTCAAGAGGTGGGACACATGAATGAGTTTAAGTCTCTAATTCACTTAATCCGTATCCTGGACAGATTGAAATGTGTGAGAATTTAAGTGGATCAGTATATCGACAATCTAAGCGAATTTTTTAATTCAGGGTATGTAATTGAAGCTTAACGGTACTTGTGACTTGTCGGATAGCTGATATGATTCCCTAACACGCTCACCAAAAATATGTTTGTAAATAGTTTACATTTACTGCATTTTATTTCTGTAATTCATTTCTAGTTTAGAAACTTTATTAAAAATCCAAAAAGATTTACATTTCTGCTTTATTTTTCGACAAACCAAAGTGGAGAGTTGATCTTCCGATTCGCAATTTGAAGCAGATGCAGGAAGTTTCTGGGCTGGAGGATGACTTTGAAGCTTAACATGATAAGTTTGTGAAAGTTGAAAAGTTAAAGCAAGTTCATTAATTTGAAACTTGTAAATTTTCAGAAAATGTTTGAACAAAATGTCAGTGTGATTTATCTCAGATCAACCAAGGTCATTAAGTTGGACTTGGTAGACAAATTGAGTAATCAGGGTCATTAATTTGGACCTGAATACTTAAGTGGATTTCTATTTCTGACAAAACTATCAAATGAGGTGAATGGTAAGTTTGAATTGAAACTATTATTGTCATATATCTTATATTTGGGTAGAGATTGTGTAGGTAACAAGTATAAATTTGAGAAAGCAGCTAAGCAAAATCCCAGCCTACTGATAGGGGGAGTCTGAAGACTTAAAGTCAGATACAGTTCCTGAATCTACATTCAAGGGGGGAGCTTGAAGATTGTTTAAAGATTCAAGAGTCTGTGATTTATGCTAGCTGTTGATTGAAGAATTGAAGGAAGCTTTTACAATGTCAAGACAATTTGGAAAGAGACAAAGACTAAAGACTCGACGCCGAAGACTTCGTCAACATCCAGGGGGAGTCTGTTGGTGCATCTAGTGTCTGTTAACTTCGTCTTAATCGAGTCTTATATCTAGATAGGATAAACGAGCACACAACGGGATCAGATTTAGGGTTTGTTCATGTTAAAGTAGGTAATTTCGTTTGAAAGAGACATGGGCCAGTTCAAACGAAATTAGCAAGTTTAATTCCGTTTGAACCAGTTATGCCACATTCAAATGAAATCACTTCATCTATAAATAGGGGTTGTGCATGTTCATTTCATACGGAATTACATGTGTATGTTTGAGAGCCGAGGTGCTGCCGAATTGTAATCAGATCTGTAAAAGCTCAGGAAATCAGTAATAGATAAAGATTAGAAAGGAACAAGCTGTGTTGACATCTTTTACATTGATTCCGCCTTTGTATTTGATGATGAACTACTCAGATTGACTCGTTAGGGTCACACAAAAGATCCAACACTAAGCCCAAAGTGCAGCAGCCCACCTGTTGTCCAGTATCCAGGAGTCAAAGCAAGTCCAGTCAACATGTAACAAAAAAAACCAAAAATATTAAGAAAGAGATACAAGGCTTAAGTGTAAATATTAAACTGAAACAAGGTATATAACTATATATTTTAACATGTTTGTAGTAGATAAAGTATGATTAGGTTGTTTCGGATGCATATATATATATATATAAGGGCAAGATCTAGAGAAAACGCCTAAAAGTGTGAAAACGGTGAGAACGATTTTGGTGTTGACATGTGGTGTTGATGCTAACTTACACTAAGGGTAATATTGTCAAAAAGCTTATCCACATGCCACTCACATGCCAAAGACCATGCACATGCAAGTCACATGCATATTCCACCATCTTTTTTAAACTCTCGTAACTTTTCTATACGTGATTATTTTTTTCAACTTACACTATGAAATCGGGTGTTTTATTATTTTTCCGACGAGTATACTATTGCTATACTTTTAAACTTAAAAAAATAACATGAACTGGGTGTTCAATAAACACGTCATAAAAACACCAAGTTCAGAAAAACGCCATGAAAAATACCAGTGGAAAACGCCATAAAACACCACGTTCAGAAAAATGCAATGAAAAATACCCAGTTGAAACCGCCATAAGACATCCAGTTTAGAAAAACACCATGAAAAACTTAGTTGAAAGCGCCATAGAAACACCCCGTTTAGAAAAACGCCATAAAAAACTAATTGAAAACGCCATAAAAACACTCTGTTTAGAAAAACGCCATAAAAACACCTAGTACAAAAAAAAACACCATAAAACTAGGTGAAAACGCTATAAAAACACAAAGTTGAAAATGCCATAAAAACTCAGTTCATTCTTTTCGAAAAATATATCAATAGTATAGTCGTTGGAAAGATAAAAAAAACGCTGGATTTTATGGGTGTAGTTTTTTTAAGAAAATAATCATGTATAAACAAGTTATCGATGCTTTAAATATGATGGGGGAAATGGCATGCGATTAGCATGTGCATCCTTGTTTGAATCTTCCCAATTTACCTCTCATAGTAGTTGTAAGGTTTCCAATATTTACAAAAAATACCACCGCATCAATCTTAGCTACAAATCACAAGGATCTTGTGGCTGAAAATCGTTCTCACCGTTTTCACACTTTTAGCCGTTTTCTCCTGAACCCATTTCTTTATATATTTATATATATATATAGGGTAAGGATAGTGTAAAAAGGGCCTAAAGTGTGAGAAGTGTATTATAACACTATATATAATACTATATAACACCATATAAACACCGTATAACAATATGTAACACCATATAATACCATATAACACTATGTAACACTATATATCATTATATAACAAATATAACACTATACATCTATCATAGACATGCTATCAGACAACCTATAGTGTTATATTTGTTATATAATGATATATAATGTTACATAGTGTTATATGGTATTATATGGTGTTACATATTGTTATACGGTGTTTATATGGTGTTATATAGTATTATATATAGTGTTATAATACACTTCTCACACTTCTCACACTTTGAGCACTTTTTACAGGATCCTCTACCTATATATATATATATATATATAGGGGACCGCTAAAATGAGAACCACCTCCAGTTGTAAAAACCATGAGAACCTCTTGATCCGGGGCGAGTTGTGGTGTAAAAAATTCAAAAAAAAATACCACCGCATCAATCTTAGCTACAAATCACAAGGATCTTGTGGCTAAAATTTACGGTACCCGTAAACACCAAACTTGTGGTGTAAAAAACTACACACACGACATTTTTTTTTGAATTTTTTTTACATATGTGTTTGTAATACACACATCTACGTTTATGAAAAAAAAATTGGTCCAACTTGCCCCGTACGGTGTAGTTCTCATGGTTTTTACAACTAGAGGTGGTTCTCATTTTAGCGGCCCCCTATATATATATATAGGTGAATTATAGGGAGAAATCACATTTGAGTTACAAAACTCTGAAAACCTAATGGATGGACATCATGTTGCCACGTGTTACACTTTTTCGCTGCAACATTTTTATTGACACCTGCAACATTTTCTGACACTAACACACTTTTTATAACAGTGGAGTAGGGATGGGATTGGTACAGTACCCATACCCATACCCATACCCATACCCGTCCCGGTACCGGTACCGAATTTGAACAAAACTGGGTACCAAATACTGTACCAAATATATAGGTATGGTACGGGTACGAGTACGGGTACTGGTACAGGTATTTTCGGTACGGTACCCGCTTTGGTACCATTTTGTTTTTATTTAGTTTTTGAGCACTTGTACGAGTACTAAATAGGTAAAATTGACATGAGTACCAATATAGTACGAGTACCAAATAGCTAAAATTGGTACGAGTACAATACGATACGGGTAAAATCAATACGAGTACTATAAATACCATAATACGAAATAAAACATTATACAAAACAAACTTTTAAAGGTCTACATTAAATTCAGTACAAGTACCCATTTTTACCCGTACCAATACCGAAAGTACCGAATACCAAAATTAATAAAACTGGGTACCGATACATGTACCAAATACCTAAAATTGGTACGGGTACAGGTACGGATACGGGTATTTGGGGAAAAAGCTCATCCCTACAGTGGAGAGAGGAGAGAGAATATGTTATATTTTTTCAGCTGTTCACATCTTTTGTAACTCACTTGTGACACTTTTTTTTTGTTTTTTAACATTAGTTTTTAGACTATATGAAGTCTATGGAATTTAAAGCTTATAATTTACTAAGTTTTTATTTTG
The DNA here is from genome assembly GCA_030545235.1 of Helianthus tuberosus. Classification (NCBI taxonomy): domain Eukaryota; kingdom Viridiplantae; phylum Streptophyta; class Magnoliopsida; order Asterales; family Asteraceae; genus Helianthus; species Helianthus tuberosus. The sequence continues at coordinate 24,157,723 of CM060354.1, forward strand.
TAATATGCATAAAAAAACATGTTACATTCTTTTTACAACAGGATATTTATGTAGCACTGCAACTGTCACACTATTTTGTGTCAGATTAAAGAAGAGAGAGGAGAGAGAAAAGTGCAAATTTGTTACACATTTTGTGACACTGTAATATTCTCTGAAAAAATAACTTTTTGTACACTTTTTAATATCAACCATTGATAACATGCGATTAATGGTGGAGATGAATTTTTTTGGGTTTCTTTAACTCAGGTCGGCGCTTTTTACATTTTTTTATAAAGATGTTCAAATATGTATATATATAGGGAAAAGATCAAATAAGAAGTTTAGTTTGGGTAGGAAGTGTAGAAAGCAATAATAAGATGACACGTGAAAAATAACAAAAAACATAAGGAGGGGCATTTTAGTCAAACTCTTTTCATCTATTCTATTTATCTTTCTATGAGTATGCATCTTCAAAACCCATCATCTTCAACCTTTCCTTCAATTTCTCTCTCTAGAATTACTACATCATAGCGCGATTTTCTTCTCAATGAATGGTTTAAACACTCAATCAACGTGTTCTTCAATTTCTTTGAAGAAACCCAGTTTATTTTTATGCAATTTCTCATTTTTTTTTCAATTTAACATAATGCGATAGAACATGAGAAATTGATTGAAGCCGGTACTTCTCTTCTCAAATTTCTCAAACATTTGCAGGTAAAGTGAAGATATCTATGATTCTAACATTCTCTTGATGTATTCTTGCTTTTGGGCAACATTATTGGTTCCAATTTTATTAAGAAATCAGTGGTAAAAAGTTGCACATCAGATGTTTGACAAAATGTCTCAAAGAAAATTACAAAACAGTTTTCAGTTTAAACTTTCATTTAGAATTGTGTTTCACAAAAGAATGAAAAAACATCCATTGCGTTTTACAAAAGAATAAAAAAAAACACCTTCTTTTTGTGTTTTTTGTATATTGCGTTTTACAAAATAATGAAAAACACACAGTTTTTTGTCCATTGCGTTTTACAAAAGAATGAAAAAACACATTTTTGTGTGCTTTTTGTCCGTTGCGTTTTAGAAAAAAACATTTTGTTTTGTGTTTTTAGGCAATTCCGTTTTAGAATAAACACTTTTTTTTGTGTTTTTAGGCCATTGCGTTTAAAAAAAACCTTCCTTTTGTGTTTTTGTCTATTGCGTTTTAGGAAAAACACATTTTATGTGTTTTTTGGTCCAATGTGTGTTCTTCGAACACATTTTGAAGTGTTTTTAGTTCATTGTGTTTTAGGTGACACATATTTTTATATGTTTTTAGTCCATTGCGTTTTAGAAAAAAACACTTTCTTTTGTGTTTCTTGTATATTGCGTTTTAGGAAATTCATATTTTTATGTGTTTTTTGGTTCAATATGTTTTAGAAAAACACAGTTTGAGATGTTTTTAGTTCATTGCATTTTAGGTAAAACACACTTTTATGTGTTTTTAGTCTATTGCATTTTAGAAAAAAAAAACACTTTCTTTTGTGTTTTTTGTCTATTGCGTTTTAGGAAAAACACATTCATGTATTTTTTTGGTCCATTGCGTGACATTTTGAAGTGTTTTTTATCCATTACGTTTTAGAGAAAAAAAAAACATTTTCTTTGTTGTTTTTAGTCTATTGCGTTTTAGAAGGAACACTTTCCTTTGTGCATTTAGTCCATTGCGTTTTAGAAAAAAAAAACATTCTTTTGTGTTTTACGCATTTGGGTTGTCGAAAACTTTTTTTTTCAAAAGTATAACAATAGTGTGCTCGTTTTAAAGATAAAAAACGCTCATTTTTATAGTGCAATTTTTATAAAAAAATAATGTCGTATGAAAAAAGTTATTAACGTTTCAAAACGGGAGGGGGATTAGAGGAGAGAGAAACTATTGACTTGGATGGACTTAAATACCCTTAGAAATATTAAAATCGAAAAGTAGCGATTTTTATTAAAAAAAATTTAAAAAATTTATGTGTTTTTTAGGTATTTTTGGTTGTGTTCACATTGGTTCTCGCGGTTCTCGCAATAAAGAGTGGTTCCTAACGGATCCTTCTTCTATATATATATATATAGAAGATTTTGTCTTAATGTGTGTACCTAGGGTTTGGTTTCTTGATTTAGTTTGAAGGTAATAGTTTCACATTGCAAATCATTGTTCGAGTTTCATTTGTGTTATTTGCGCATTGTTGTTTCTAGATCTGAGTATTAGGGTAATTTCATCCACTTAGGGGTCAAATCGTTCCATGGATGAGACTCTACTTAGTTTCTACTCGTAGAAACATGAGTTTTGTGATAGATACAAAAGGTGCGACTTACCTTTCGTAGATTTCTTAGTTTTGTGATAGATTACTTCCAAATTGGAAACAATTGATTTGATGACTAAATATTTTTTAGGGTTTCTACTTAAAAATTTTGAAAACGAATTTCTTAGTCTTGGATTACTATGTCTTTTGGTTAATAACTCAAAATGTGACCATATATACAAATGAAAAGTGGCAATCTCATTAATCAACCCTTTTCACGATACTAATCCAGTATAATGTGTTGCACTCATGGCTTATATGAGTTCCTATGTTTTAAGAATTGTTGAAGTTTTGCCAGTCATACTAATCTGGCATACAAACTTGTTTGACATGCAGCCTCTGAACCGCAACAAGCAAACAAGCCAGCAACTCAATCTCAAACTTGAGGTTCCATCTGTTATATTAATATTTACCTGTTCTAATTGTTATTATTATTGTTGCCTGAACAATACTGCCATGTTCTATGCTTTATTTGTTGGTAACATGACTTACTTGTTAATACTATTACTATTTTAACAAGACTACTCTTTGTGAACTAAAATTTGGTATATATGGTTTGGATCAATGGGGGGTGTTAGAATTACAGTTTTGATGGTAGATGTGCACGTATTACATACTCTTTTACAGTTTTGGTATGTGAAGATTATAATAACAATTGAAGTAGACCACAACAAAGTCGATGATTGTACACATGAACAACAAGGCTAGCATCCAGCAGCCTGTTTACAACTTAAAAATAGTTTGTAATTCCATGTTTAAATGATACTATACTAAGACTGATAATTACTAGTTTCGTCACACCTATACTACAATTGGGGACATAATTTCAAGGTAAAAAACATCCCATGTTACAAATTAATTACTAGTTTGGTCATATAAGCACAATTAAGGTTACCGATTGATAAATAACGCATTGTTGTTGGTTAGCATCCACTTGTGGGTTGAATCGTTCACAACCGAAATTGTCTTAAATATAGTCTATATGCGCGATTAGGGATGAGCGGGTGGTAAATTTCTATATGAGATTCAACTAACTAACTCCTTTCAACTAGTGAGTAGCTACAAACTAAAAAATATACACAGTTCATTGGATTAGGAGCATAATAAGGGTAAGAACCAACTTAGGGGTTGAATTGTTTAAAACCGAAAACCAAGCATCCTTTTTTGAGTTTTTTTATTTGCTATTTTGATTACATATTTTTTTGTTTCTGTTTTTGTTGAAACTCAGATGGATCATGATTCTGGAGTTTGCAAGTTCTGTCTTAAAGAACCTAATGATCATTGTGAAAATCGTTGTGAGGTCGGTTTCTTCATTCCTTGTTTCTTTTCTTTAGTTGATTAATTATTATATGGCTAATATTGATTATTTTTTATTAGCTAAATCCCCAAAACGTTCTAAAGAAATTGAAGGTATATAAAAAGCTGGTGCAGTCTAGACCAGAGAAGGTACCTTCTAAATGTTAATATTTTGTATATTCAAATAATCGTTTTTTGTTTTTTGTTTTTCTAAGACGATTTTTTCTTTTTTCTTTTTCTTTCTATTTAAACGAATGTAAAGAATAAGTCAAAGGAACCAAATGTCAGAAGTTGTAGTGATCAGTGGCGGATACAGAAATTTTTTTGTAAGGCGAGCACAATACGGGTCGGTTAAAATGGGTCGCCAATAAAATCGATGATAAAATAACATAGCTCATTAGATATTTAAATATAATTACGAATCAAAACACTTAAACGATACAAATAAGACTATAACTCGAAATAGGTAAAAAATAGGCACCATGTTTTACTCTAAGACATCACCAAAACAAATCACCAACGGTCCGAAGCAAAGCAATATATCACAATCTAAAATATGTATTTTTGTACATTAACAACTTATCTATAATAGAATCAAATTATCAACTATTAAAAACCAAAAAAATAGAGATAAATGAAGTTATCAACTAACATGTTACTCAAAGCAAAGCAATATAACACAATTTAATCTGTATTTTTATAGAGATAAAAAAAAATAACGAAAAAAAGATTGAAAGCTTACTAGTTACTACACTATATCACTTAATTAGAATCAAAAACCAAAAACCTTTGTTCGAATTCTGGCCAGTCGGGAAAGAGCCGACGAGGGAGGCGATCAAGTGAGGATGAAATTCCTATAGCCATGCAACAATTTGATTAGAAGGACCGGAACAGAAGAGTGGGGGATGAGGGGAATGGAATATCGAATTAGGTTGTTGGGGCTTGGTGAGTGACGACGCGTTCAAACAGATGCAGAGAACAAGATATCCTAGTCACTTGGGCCTTTCAAGATGTTACAATGGGCTTTAATTAGAAAATTACCGAATAAAATACACTATCAAGTTGGATCCTACGGTGGGCACAGGCTCACCCTCCAACTATAGTGGATCCGCCACTGGTAGTGATACAATGTCAGACTAGCTCATGGTGTCAATTGAAGCCAAACAATGATAGATGTATTGGGTATGGAAGGCTCTGGAAAATCAACAACCATCAGTGGTTTGAATGGTGGAGGTGTGGAATTGAAGAATGGAGAAATGAATCAGGATTTTAGAGGTAAATATGTGACTTTAAGAACTCGTCAGAAAGCCATGAGCTTTTCGTTTATGGAGACAGCTTAGGGTATTAAAACATCCTTACCGGAATTTCAATGGCGGATTGTGCTCTACTTGTTATAGACAGTACACTCAGCTTCAAAGAAATCCATCCAATGGATAACATAGTTGATCCTGCATCACTTACCATTTCAATGGGTGTGAAAAAATTAATTTGATGTATCAACAAGGTAACTATTATTAGTTAGTTTTTTTTCTTTTTGTAATTTGTACAATTTACTCGTTTAATATTTTTTTTTGTAAACTAGATGGATCTTGTGGAATATTCGGAAATCATCTACAATCGGCTAAAGGACGAAGCCACAACATACTTCAAGTCAATAAGTTTTGAACAATCAAACGTAACATTTGTGTCGGTGTCCGCATTGGAAGGAGATAGTATGCTTAATAAGTCGGAAAAGATGAATTGGTATGAGGGTCACACCCTCATAGGGAAACTACAGTCCCTCGATGAGATTTCTAAAGTAATGGATGACCTACATATTGTGGTCAATTCAGCTGAGGTAAAAGGAACAGTTGAACTAATTAATTGTCGTGTTCACTAAGGGGGTTATTGAATCGAGTGGTAGAGTCGCTTTCTTTTTGGGGAAGTGGGTAGTTGACGTGGATAGGGTTCGGGTGGGAAAGCTTGAGATTGTTTATGCATGGGCTGGGGAAGATGTAGAATTACAAGTTAAGAGTCCTATGAATGCAATGATGACAAAGGGATGTGTAGGTGTTGAAAACGGGGATAATACACTAAAGTTAGCTATGAGTTTTCAAGTTGAAATGCTTGTAACAAATTCAAAAATCGAGATCACCAACGTGCTACACAATTATTTGTGCAGCTGCCAAAAGGCGGCCTTTCAAGACGTAGTATCTGAGATAAAAGGAATGGTAGACCCTGCTAGCAAGAGAAGGAATAAGGACACACCGAGATCCTTGAAGGTTGGCCAAATTGGTGTGGTATCTCTCACACCTTTAGAGGAGGTGATTCTTGAGAAGGTTTGCGATTATCCGTCTTTGGTGTCACACCCTAACCGATGGCGGAAACATCAGAGTGAGACGAAAACAAAATTGCAAGAGACTTTATAACACTATTTGTGACAATATTTAGATAACTCGAATTTCATTGATACTAAAATGATAATACATTGTTTCGAAAGGAAAAGTACAACAAGTTGCAAATAATGAAACGACATGAATCGAAATGCATAAGTTCAAAATCTAGGTGTGTTTCTAATCCACCCTAAATATATTTCTTCAATCATCATCATCTAGTTTCCTGCAACATGTATTAAAATAATGATCAACAAAAAGTTGGCGAGTATACAAGTTTGATTACATAATATCATTGCGAATAAAAGTTGTCTCATATCCAACATGGTAAATTGCATACATTGTTCGTTATTATACTAGCATCTGTTAACTGTAAGTCAAACAAAAGTGCACCGCAATCGTGCATACCATTGTCGCCGAAACAACAAGGTTGTAAAATAGTTTACTTAACAACACCACAAGAATACGGACGATGCGTTAATCCTATAACGCTATAATTGTTAAGGTAGTCTTGCAAAGTTAATAAGCATATAGAACTGTAACACCTCGAAAATTCACGTCCTATAATGTGTTGACACGTGTCATAAGTTTGAACGTGTGAAAGAATGTTCTTGAAGGACTAAAGTTGACAAACCTGGAAAGTATGTGAATATACGGGTTCTAAATGTCAACAGTGAATAAATATATTGTACATTAACCCTACATGATGCTCATACCTTCAAACGAATAAATCATGAATCATACGAAGCTAAATATGAAAGAAAGTGAGATATTACAAACTACAGGGGTTAAATGTGTCAACATGTTTAAGTTATACCTCTGAGTGACCTTTTAGCAAACCCGAAGCTTTGTAACGGTTAATTATGCTCACTAGAATGCGCGATATAAATTTCATAAAGTTTCGTTATCGTATGAGAAAGTTATGATCAAATTCGTATGCGAGTGGTTAAAAGCGTCAATGATGAAGTTTAGGACTTTTCGGGTGACAATAAAGTTAACCGAGGACTAAACAAAATGGGTATATGTCTTGAAGCCCTTAAACGTCAATTTGGAGGGTTCAAAGTGCAAGAAATAAAGTCGTAGCAAAGTCTTGAAGAGCCAAGGATCAAAACACAAAAATAAAAAATATAAGATTTGATCAGAAGGGGCCTCGCGCCACGCGACGACCCTGGGGGGGGCTACGCGTGCCGCGAGGGGTCGTCTGCTCCGATTTTGTTGGGTTCTTGTCTGCCATAGCCATTTTAACCGACTTATAAACGTTTTTCCTCATCTTGCACGACCCCTAGGCAACCCCTAGACACTTAGGGACATCTGGAAGTGATCCAAGGCCATGGTTAGACTTGTGTGTCAATGATCCTTGAGTTCTTGAGCACTATATAAAGGACCAAGGTTGCAACCATTTCTTCACACCTTCCTTCAGCCTTTCTGATCATTCTTGGAGCTCCAAATCAGACTCAAGTGATCACAAATCGTGCATAGGACTTCACTAAGTTTGCTTAACCTTTCTTAGTTAAGTTTTTGCTTAGTTTTAGCTTAAAAGTCAAACCGTCGTAATTAACGGTTGACTTAACGATTAATCACTAATGGTCCAGTGATTAGTCGAATTGAAAGTAGTTATAAGTTGGTAATTATGTGGGCAATAAACCCTTAAAAGGGCACCCTCTGATTCCCACTCTAACTATGTCAAATGTCGGGTCAAACTTGTTATTAAAAAGTCAACAGAATGCTTAATTTATAATTTATGCATAATTAGCAATGTAGAACACATACAACCTGTTTGATCATTAATATAACTTGGTAATTAGTGTAAGAACATGTCTAAACATGTTCAACCCGACAATTTTCTGTTTAGACCCGGTTCGGAACCGAAAGTCGCAAAGCTTTGACTTTTGCTTTGACTTCAGTTCTGACCCGTTTTGGTATGTTTTAGAAATGCCTTAGAGCTTTAATTGGACTAGGTTACATGCTAGTATAACCCTCTGTGATTATACACCTTGGTTCATTAGTTAACCAATTAATATGCATGATTCCGTTAATTGCTCATATGTTGACCATTATGCCCTTTTCACCATAAAACGTGATTTTTGAAAATGTAAAAGAGTAGAAACCTTAGTTACTGAAATATAAACTTGCACCCAAAATTTGACATCAGTTTGAGGTGTAGATTGAGAGTTATGCTCATTAGCGTAATTAGAAGCTTCTTTAGCGATTAAACAACATTATTAGCGTATAGCCTATTTAAACCTACTTTTTGATATCAAACTTATTACCCACTGATGTAATATATTATTTTGGGATTTTTGAAGATTTTTAATTAATTTTAGGCTGAGCATAATTTAGGGTCATAAGCTTAATCCGGTAATTGTCGGTTTTGCCCTTACGGGCTATAAAATGAGTTTTACATACCTAATCGACTCCAAACCTTTTTCTACTGATTTCATATGATAAATAAATTATTTTAAACCTTCTGGAATGATAAAAATATCATATTTCTATATAGAACCCGGAAACGGCTTCTAATCGCCTTTTAAGCTTTTTTAACGCATAGTATGTACTAGAACTATTTTAAACATACAAAGGTTGATACCTACTGATATTTGAGGTAAATTATAATATTTTAACAGAAAGCAAAAGTTGTTTAACTCAGACTTCAGTTTTGAGCTTTTCGGCTTATGTGAAATTACCAAAATGCCCCTACGGTGCATAAATTGGTTATAATTGATAAGTTTCACATATATACTTTACCCTACTGTTATAACTTATTAAATTGAGTATTTTTACTGATTACATCAGACCTATAACTCAGGTTAATACTTAAACTCTTTTATAACCTTTTAAATGACCAAACTACCCCTACGGGGCATAGTTTGTGTTTAAATTCGTTACGGGCATAATAAAAGATATCTTACTGATGTCACAACATATTTGAGGCATATTAACTTAGGAAACCTGTATATGGCTCTTACGTTTACCCGTTACGCTTATTGCGCGTTCGGTTCGGTTTATGTAACTAGTTTGCATAAATTAGCCGAAACGGGTCAAACCTTATCGGTTTTATCTCAAAATCCAGAATGTGTATGAAATACCCATATTAAGCAAGTCTTCAAACTTGTCGGGTCTAAATCACATTCTATTCTGGTCTTCGCTTAATCGTGCGTACGAACCGTATCTTTGAAACTAACCGGTCTAAGCTTAAGCTTAATTAAAGACCCGTTAGGATCCTAATAGGTTATTATAAACCTTCGTTCCAGATTAGGAGTACCAGTAAAAGCTACTTGCATTTGCTTATTGTGATTATTACTTTGCTCAGGTAAATACTTTTAACTTATTTTCCCTTATACGGGCTTGGGTTACGGTATATAAAATACCGCTTGGTCGGGCATTAAATCTTCCATCGTATGGTGGTTAATTGAATAGTTTAATCGGCCCGTTTAAATATGTTTTGTTTGCTTAAAGCCTTTGGGGGGTTAATGACCATGTCCCGGATATCCTTGGCATCATTTTACGAAATGTCCACGACCTAAGCGCGGAGTGTAGGCGTACACTCGTCAGTGCATAAATAGTTGATGTGGTGTGTCTATTGATCTTTAACCCGGCACGCTCCGGGCTACAGAACGCATAAGGAACATGTAATTCTTTTACAAGATTATATATTTAAATAATTATCCCAAGTTATAAAATGTTTATGCCACGTGCATCCAAATCAATTTTCAATCATTTTTAAAATGAGTCAGTTGATTGTATTTACCAGTGTAAACTAACGTATTTTCCCAAAAAGATTAAATGCAGGTACTAAGCGTAATAGGCTGGATTTCTCCTTAGCATCAATAGAAGTCTCGCAAGCTTAAGATGCCTAAAGTCTGTTGAACTACTGTTTCCATTTTATTTTCGATCCGTCTGTGGATAAACAATCGACAGTTGTGATACTTGATATTACAATATTATATTCGGTTGAAATATAACTTTCATTTGCTTCCGCTGTGCATATTAAATGTTGTGTTGTTTGACTATTATGTTGCCAACCACGTCACGAAACTCCCCACCGGCGGTGACACGTGGAAATCGGGTTGTGACAAGAACACAAGTATACATAGCATGCAATAACAAGAATAATATAAGTATCATGTTATTAACGGATAGAGTATGTTTGTAAACAAGTTTAATTGTGATTTCGTGATTTGTATAAAGTGTACATGTTGCACCGAAAGTGTATAAAACGGAAAATGAGATTGAGTATATTCACGTTTTTGCGTAGAAATCCCACCTACATGAGTTGAAGCGTAAAGGAGTGGAGAACACCGAAGTCACCCTACATTTGGGAAACGAAGGTGTGTGAGTTTATGGAATGTGTGGAGAGTTCGGATTCATAATTTAATAATAAAAGTATGTATGTAACGAAAATATATCTTGTCTAAATACTCGTTTGAACACTAAGTTTGTAAGTGTTTTCACGGGTCTAATTTGTCCATTAGAATCACAAACGAGGAGTTTAGAACGAAGATAATATAACCTAAGTTCATGACATCTAACCATAATCCGGTTTGTATCAAGAATCCGGTTAAATATATGTTATATTTTATATAGTATATTATAGTCCATCATGTATAATCATATAAATCATGTAAGTCAAGCATGGAGGTAAGATTAACCTCTTTGTATGATTCACCAAAGCACAAGTTTATCAACGTAGTTGATAAACCGGTTGGTCATGACTAAAAAATATAACTAGTTCGTCAAGTAGCCAAGTAAGGATAACCCGGGCGTGTCATACCCATCATGGCAAATGTTGGATGCGAGGCGGGGTTATGTTACTTTGATTCTTGGAAGCTACTTGATGTCATTAGTCAAGAAAAAAGTGTGAACAAGTGAGATTTTGTGAAACTAAATTCAGATAGCCAAAGCTTCCATGGTTCACACATACTCATGCACAAGCCTTTCAACATGGAAGGTTGAAGCTTGGATGGTTTTCAATCACTTAGAACATATATAGGACTGCTAAGGTTGGCCACTATGGAGTAACGCCTCAGCCACCCTATCTTATTTCCACACCTCTACATTTCTTCCATCTCTCTCACACCATCTCTTTCTCTAAATTATTTATTTATTTTAACATGATTTTTTTTTTTTTGTAATTTCTTAACGATCAAAGGGTTGATCAACGGAAAACGTTCATAAAACTAAGCACGAAAATGTAATATATTTGACGTGACTCATGAAACGTAAATTAACTCGAATTTATTAAGTATAATGAAAATGTATTATATTGACCCGATTTGTTTCCGAACAAAATTTACGTCAAAATGTAGACCAACTGAAAACGTCCACAAAAATAAGCACAAAGATGTATTATATTTTACATGACTCGTTTTCGATAAAAATTACGTTGAAATGTAAAACAACATGAATTTATACCTGACGTGTACATAAAGATAATCACGTAAAACTCGATGGGTCAAAACGACATGTTAAAAAGTTTATAGAAATTTTAGAGGGTTTAAGTGTCAATATTAAAAGTTGAGGGGTGAAATTCATAAAAAGACAAAAAAATGCCAATAAAAATTGAGCAGTGAAATTCACAAAAAAAGACAAAAAAAATCAAGTTACAGTAGCTAACAACTTGATCTATTATATATATATATATATATATATATATATATATATATATATATATATACTAGTAGGCAATATTCGCGTTGCGGCGGGATCGTGAACTTTTTAAGGGTATGTGCCTTGAGTAATAATCAAGTCTAAGATTCAGTAACTCTGCCACAATCGCACAATACAATATCCTTAACATGTTTTGTATAAAAATGACAAAAAGAATGGGGTCGGTTGAACAGTTCAATAGATTTTCCCATTTGACCCGTTCAATAAAAATTACCCATTCGTTTACAAAGAACCTGACATTCTAAATCCTTTAACTTGATCATGTGCCAATCATATTCACAAGATTAACCATTAAATCCTGGAATTTTAATAATGATTACAAATATAAAAATTAAATGGCTTCTTAATTAGAAGTTTGTTAAATGGCGTAACCAATAATCAATATGGTCACATGACTACATGGTTTTTTTTTTGAACGGCAACACACTATATATATAAATATATAGACCCAGCAAGAAACTGGGAACAAAACAAAACACAACCCAAAGAAAAAACAAACAAAAAACCGGGACTTATACAATGTCCGCTACATCAAAATGGACCCACTTCTCCCATATAGGAGATGTGATTTTCGCCCTATTGCACACCCAAAGAAAGGTGTCTTCCTTAATCAACTCCATTGATCTAGCCACCGGAACAAAAGCGTCTTCGAAGACTTTAACATTCCGAGCAAGCCAAATCCTCCACGTTGTTGCCATTGCTATAGTATAAACGAGACGTTTCCAAACCTTGCTGCCCGGGTTTTCGAGTAAGATATCCAAAATTTCCTTCAATGTAATATACTGAACCGGGGGTTTCAACCTGAGCCACACAAAAACATTCCACCACAAGCTCCTGGCCCAAATACACGAGGTGAAAATATGGTTCGGATCTTCATCCGACAAGCCACATCTCGAACAGGTTGTGTCAAGCAAGTCCACACCTCTCGAAACGAGACCCGTTTTCGAAGCTATCTTACCCATAATAGCACGCCACGCCAAGTAGTTGCATTTGGGAGGAGCCCACGTGTTCCACCAAAAGTTAGGCAGGTCATTGTGCGCCGAAGAACCTGCTGAACCTGCTGAAACAAGCTCCATTCTCAGACTTTTGACAGAAAATTTTCCGTCGAAACAATTTTCCCAGGTCCATTCGTCTCTACTGTCTTTTAAATCAAACTGCCGAAGCCGACCCATTAGTTCTGTAACCTGACCCCATTCGCTGCCAGAAGTAGGATTTCTGTTCCACTCCCATCCCCATAAATTAACCAGCCCTGACCCCACACGGTGATCTGCCACACGAGCATTCTTGTTCTTCGCAATCTGGTAGATTTCCGGGTACACTTCTTTTAATGGTTGTTGGTCCAACCAACTATCTTTCCAAAACTTGGTGTTAGCCCCATTGCCCGCTTTAACTGTGAGTTTATCATGAATGTTAACACCATACTTTAACAATACCACGTCCATAGACCCGATATCTTTCCAGACTCCTGGAATTGATTTTTTGAGAGGAATCAATTTATTATCTTGTTTGGTCATGTGTATAGCCGTCACCGCTTGAGCCCATAACTGGTTTGGATTATCCTTATATCTCCACCACCATTTAGAAAGCATAGCAAGATTAAAGTCTTTTATACCACCCATCCCAACTCCACCTGCACGCTTTGGCTTAACAATCAACTCCCACCGAACCCATTTTATTTTATGCCCGTTCCCATTTTTTCCCCAAATAAAATCTCTTCTAATCTTTTCCAGCTTGTTAACTACCCCTTTGGGAGCAAGGAAAAGTGAAAGATAGTAAGACGGTAAGCTTCCCAGAACCGATTTGGCCAAAGTAACTCTACCGGCGAAGGAGAGGTTTTTAGCCTTCCAACTGGAGAGCTTTTTATGAAATCTCTCTATAACTGGTTGCCAATTAGTAGCTCGTTTCATATTCACCCCGATAGGTATACCAAGGTAAAAAAATGGAAACGAACCTGTGTCACAATTCAGCATTTGAGCAAACCTGTTAATCTCTTCATGTTCCACTCCTACTCCAAACAATTGGCATTTTTTGTGGTTCACCTTGAGCCCCGTAACAAGATTGATCCATCTAAGGAGACGCGAGAGGCTAGCGATATTATGCAAGGACCACTCCCCTATAAAAAGGACATCGTCCGCGTAGCAAAGATGAGAAAGGGTAGGTCCGTCATTGGGGAGTTTAATGCCATGGAAAAGGCCCAACTCCACCGCTTTGCTCATAAACATATTTAGAACTTCCATGGCAATTATGAATAAGAAAGGAGAGATGGGATCTCCTTGCCTTAAGCCTCTTTTATAAGCGAACTCACTCGAAGGAGAACCATTAATAAGGACCGAACCTCTCCCGGAACAAAGGCACCCTCTAATCCAATGAATCCAACTATCCGGGAAATTCATGTATTCCAAGGTTTGAAATAGAAACTTCCAATTTAGAGAGTCGTAGGCTTTCTCAAAGTCAACTTTAAAAATTAACAACTTCGTCTTATTACGTTTGGCCCAAGAGATGGTCTCACTAACGATTAGGGGGTTGTCTAAAATGTTTCGGCCTCCCACAAATGCGGATTGGGTCGGGGATATCAGCTTATCCATTACAAGTTGCAAACGATTGGCGAGGAGTTTAGCGATTATTTTGTACATAGACCCTACCAAAGAGATAGGCCGAAAATCTGTAAGACTTTGCGGGTCCGGCTTCTTTGGGATTAAAGCGACAAAGGAAGCATTACACCCTGGACTTATTGTCCCCGAAATATAAAACTCCTCGACAACAGCCATGATCTTCGGTCTCAGTTGGTCCCAATATTTCTTGTAGAAGTTCAACGAAAATCCATCTGGCCCCGGCGCTTTACCCCCGTCACAACTCTTGATCGCATATTTTACTTCAGATTCAGAGAAAGGAATAACCAAACGAGCTGCCTCCTCAGAAGATAGCGCCGGAAGATTCGCATTTTGAAATTTAGGGCGCCTCCTTATGGGTTCTGAAAAGAGCCTTTTGAACCAAACCCTTGCCTCTTCTTTTAATTCCTCCGGATCCACAACCCGATTACCATTAAAAATCAGCCCGTTAATTCTGCTAAGGGCCAAATTAATGTTAACCGATTTGTGAAAAAAGGCACTATTTTAGTCTCCAAATTTCAACCAATTGACGCGAGCCTTTTGCTGTAAGTCTTTAGATAACTTGGTTTCCAACTTATTAATTTCGAGCCTCAAAGCCACCCTTGTGCTCAGCTCCACTGGTGATAATTTATGAGTTTCAGCCCATTTTTCAATTTCCTCAGCCGCTTTGTGTAACAGATCCTTGTTTCTATCTTTTTCTTGCTTCACTACCTTCCTCCACTTTTTTATATCAGCTTTTATTTTTTTTAGGATACATGAGAACACAACATCGGCCTTTTCTCCTATAAACGTTTGGCCCACGTTTCGGTTTACGATCTCGTCAAGATCTTTCTCCCCTAACCAGCTATTAAAAAACTTGAAAGGGGTTGGCCCGAAGTCTAAAGCAGAGCATGATAAAATCACCGGACAATGGTCCGATTGACCTTTTTTGAGGACCTTCAAACACGCCTTGGGCCACGTTTGCATAAATTCATCGGACACAAAAAATCTATCCAGTTTACTCAATTTAACTTCCTCATTACCCGAAATATAAGTGAAATTACCTCCGGTCATTTGGTATTCGAGAAACCCTGCTCTGTTAATGAAACCGTTGAAAATGGCGGCGGCAATAGGATCGAAACGAGAATTAACTCTCTCTTCAGCAGCCCTAACTTCATTAAAATCGCCGCACACCACCCACATACCTTCGGTTTGAATTATAAGTCTTTCAATCTCCTCCCAAAAAAGCCTCCGGCTACCTGAGTCATTGGGAGCATGAAGATTTAACACGTTGACTTTTGTATCTACCCCAGTAATGAAACCGGAGGTTAACACAAAACGCCGCCCCTTCACAATATTGACAACTTTGAAAACTCCTGGGTCCCAAATAGACACGAGACCACCCGACCTTCCCACAGCGTCAACAGAGACGAATTGCATCTGCGTTGAATCCCAGAACCTACGCAGAAAATACTCCGTGATACCTTGCTTATGGGTCTCCTGAATCCCCAAAAAATTACACCTGCAGCTTATTTTTATTTTTCTCACCCAACCCGGTTTGTTACTTCCGGATACCCCATTAATATTTATCGACATAAAATTCATAGATTACCTACTTGCGCCATTTCCCCACTAACCAATTTTCTAACATGGTTACCGAATCCCTCCACTTCAAGGCCCAAGCAAGCTCCATAATTTAAGGTTTCCTTTACCTCAGCCTCGAGATTAATCAGGTTGTCGCCACCGTTACCAGCCGCTGGCAAGCTGACAGGAGGCTCCGTGTAATTTGCCACGTTACAGTTTCTAATGCCCATCGACGTTCTCTTTTCCTCAGCGATTTGGCGAATTACTTCTTCGATATTGAACGGGTCTGAATCTTCTAACTCTGCTTCGTTATTCAGGTCTGGGATTGCAGCATTTTGGGCCTCCTTGTTTTTATCATTATGTTTCCTTCTGGGCCTTATGGTCACAAAACTGGGCCTAACACGTGAGGTAGAGTCATGGTTTTGTGAATTTGGCCCACTCCACTCGACACGATCCACATTTTCTCTCTCCGCGTGCGCTGCAATCTTCCCAGTTGTTGGACTTTGCACCTCCTGGGAAACTGAAGTAGTGTTTCTGCCATGCACGTTACCCATGCACAACCCTTCCTCCTCCCAATTGCACCGTTCCAGTTCCCTTTGCCTGTCCGCCGTGTGATTAATGGTCGGAGAAGCCATCTCCGCCGGGACCGTTGACTGCTCCTCGAGGAAAGACGGGTACCAAGAACCATCAATTTCTTCCACCCAGACCTTAAAATTGTGCTCCTTCCAAGTCATGTGAAACTCCGTTGAAACACGCTTACCGGTTTGAACAAGAATGGCCATTCTATCCACAGCTAGGTTACCATCATCCGTCATAACTTCTGAACCGACTAACACCCTTCCACATCTCTCTGCAATTCGATTAAGCACATGCCTATCCCATAAGCACACCGGTACACCAGTAACCCGAATCCATGCTATCCTTTCGAATACCGGTGGTATACCTTCCCAAACATACAATCTGGAAAACCATTCAGACCAATCTTCCACTTTAGACCTTAGAAACGCATCTGCCTCAGGTTGGTTTTCAAGCGTAACGAGCACTTTTAAACCCCCCAAATACCTTAACACGATGCCTTTGTCTTTGATTCCTGCCAAGTGTATATTAAGTTTGTTAAGAGTCTCTAAATCCTTGGCTTCCCCGATTAGCGACTTGTATTCCCACATCTTTTTTGCCTGCGTATTCAACGGAGGTAACTCTATCACATTGCTCTGTAAAACACGTTCCTTAGCCACCTTTAGAGCATCAGAGTACGACTGAGGTTTGAAAGTTTCAGTCCTTTCAGCAATAAATTGTCGATTCACCTTCTCCTTTGCAGGCTTATAACCATCTCCCAATCTATTGAACACTGAATTAGGACCTCTGTTACTATAGCACGCCTTGGTGCCATCCCTGTTGAATTTTGCAGTTTCAATCCCGACAACCGCCCCATCAATCTTCACCTCCTTCAATCTGTCTACCCATTTTTCTACATCCCAAGCGTTAGATAATCTAATGAACCCGAATCTGTTTCCCGCTCCATCTCTTTTAGACGGGACGAAAGCGTCTTCTAGGTTCTCAAAGTGTCGGAATGCGTCCCACAATCTCTCCTTCGAGCATCCCTCCGGTAGGTTTGAAACAAAAAACGTCGTTGTGTTTCGAAGTCTTTGTTCCATGTCATTGAATCTCTTCTCTCTTCTCTTCTCATCTCTGCTTAGAATCCGCTGCCATCTTTCTTCCTGATGATACTTGCCATCCCTGATTCTTCTAACCTCTTCCTGTTTGCGTTGTCGTATTTCTTGGTTGTCCACCGGAATCTGCCCGATGTCTTCTCGCCTCCTGGAGTCCCCTCGTCTCCCCATCAGACCCACATGACTACATGGTAACTTTACAAAAAAGTGACAACATGAAAAATACCTAAGTTCAGAAGCTTTAAGATGGCAAACCCATAGCCGCATTTTCAAGAATTGAGTGTCCTAGTTTGTTAAATCCATTCTTTTAGCTCAAAGTGAATTATTCGCCATCGGTTCCTGTGATAGATGCTTGGTTAACACTATATACATAATTTTCCAACAAGGGTGGATCGTCAACACTTTTTTGTCCACCCATATCTCTTTGACTTACATTGAAACCTAAATAAGATTATAAGAAGCATCTTTATAAAGTAATAAACTTAACAACAACTACAAAATACATATTAAAACCAAAAAAAAAAACATGGAACTGAAACAATTAACTCCTAATTTGTGCATACCTGGTGAGACTGGCGGCGGAGCAGCAACACCAGTGGCCGACGAAACGACGACATAATTTTCAACTTCTCAATCATTTGGCACGGTTAAATAAACGGGTTATACGGGTCATCTCCAGGTTACACAAATTTAAAAGTGCTTGGGTTACAGTTGGTGTTTACGACACCAGTAATAATATGGTTCGTGTTCGGGCATTTCTATTTATTTTGGCGATTTACGAATCTTTTTAAACCGGGCTATCACATCACCCGAAACACATACATGAAGTGTGAGTTTATAACTAATAAATCTACAATGTGAGATTTTACTAACTTATTTAAAATATAATATAGATTAACCTCATATAGGAAAAAAAAATAAAAAGGCCGAGCAGCAGTCAAAGATATAGATACCAAACATCCTTGAGCGTTTAAAATCTTACCTAAAAGAAATATGCACTGGAAATCTATAGGAACGTTTTATGTTACATTAAAACCACGCAACTTTTAAACATTATATATTTATAATTAAGAATCAACAAAATGCATTATGTTCTTTACATAATGGAATCTTATATTCTTAATAGAGCACAAAGTTGGAGAAGCCCAGCCCATCAACCCAACACAAAACTCAGTCAGGTCTAACACCTACTGCTAATCCATCCGAGCCGAAAGCCACAGCCAAAAACCGGACCGTCAGGTACAAGTCATAAAAAATACCCATTTAACCATGTATAGATTGTCAACCAAATTTCGGTACTACACATAACATAAAAAATGAAAAAAAAAAAATGGGGTCACTTGGCCCGTTTAAGCCGCTCAATAGAAAACTACCCATTTGAGCCGTTCATAAATAGTACCCATTTTTTATTGTCACTTGTAACCCATTTGAGTTGTCCAATAAAAATTAACCATTTGACCCGTTTAAAAAGATAACAGTTATGCATACAATAAAACACAATCCAAAAAATGGTTTAGTGCTATTCTGTTAACTAACTTACAAGGTACATTCCAACAGAAACATTCCTTTTAGACATACATCAACCACAAACATTTTTGGGGTCAAGACCGATGGATTGTAAATGACCAAGTAGGAAACCATGTGAAGTCCAAAAGATACATCAGAAACATTCTAAAAATGCACTATCAACAAACCAATCCACTAATATTATAAAAAAAAATTGGACTCCTAACCAAATGGTTAAAATCTACATCGAAGATCAGTCCACCAACCCGTTTACCTCATCATTACAACTTGCCAGACGTTTAACCCATTCAACTTGATTATAACACGTTTACAACCCACCAACCGTTTAAAATTTGTCACCCATTTGACTCACCAGATAAATAAGCTTCACGGGTTGAAAAATAACATGTTATCGACATAAATAGCACACATGCCTCTCTTTCGAATAGAACTTTCTGGTAACTGACAGTGAAGTTGAAAAATTCATTTTTTTTCTTGAATAGTTAAATGTACATTTTATTTCAAATGTATCATTAAACCGAACAGAAGTCTCTAATGACACCTCGTCTATTAATTTACTAAAAAAGAAGTCTACATATTTAAAATTACAATATTAATACCAGACCCCTACCCCTCTTTGGCCATTAATTGTCCCAATCTCACCTAACAAAACAGTTCATCCTCAATTCATCAGGTCAAAATTACAGATGCAAGTGTCTAAAGTATGACAAATTCATTCCTACATACCATGTGTCCATCTCCATCAATAAAGCCCATATATCTTCCTCGAGAATGCTCTCGCCCTCTTCCATACAAAGCAGGGTAGGGACCCATCCCCTAATGAATCCCCACACACCCTGCTCCTTCAACAATACCCTGAAAACAAACGAGATGATCTTATATTTAGTTGGGTCAATCTGAGTAATGAACATAAATTGCAAGCATCTGATGTTATGAAACATTGGTACCAAAAACCATATCCAATTTGCAATGACAGTTTTACCTTTGACTTTAAAAGTCAAACTGCGACACACATATGAAGGTCCGTATAATAATATTTTAATAGCTAAAAATGATTTTAAAGAATACATATATCAGATCATCAATCCAGCATAAACGCCTCAAAATTAATCAACTAATAAAAGTTAAAGAATTTAATTTCATGTAATTATCATGATTAAAGTTGAAATTAAAAAATGAATAAAAAGAAACAACTGACTTTTGTGGCCAGCAGAATAGTATGATTTAGCCAAACAAAATTTAGACGCAGATAACCAAATTTGACATGTTAATAAAGATTATTATAAGTTAATACAACCAGAGGTAAAGACAAATATAAACCTTAAACCAAGGCATTTAGAGCAAATCAACAACAGTTTCTGAGGCCTTCTAAAAGAATTTGACAAGGTCTCATCAGCAATCAAGAGTAGTCTGCCAAAATCTAAAAACAAACAATAATCATATAAATCTCAATAGTTTAGTTAATGTGATTTAAACATTTAGATCTTAAGAAAACGCACTCACTAATTATCCGATCAAGTTACAGTAGCTAACAACTTGATCTATTATATATATATAATATGGTCGATACCTTATAAAGTTACTAATAGAGTAATAGTTTAGTTTGTAAATTACATAGCTATAGATATGCAAATATAAAACAAACTAGGTATTTTGTAGATATATATACAAGAACACGTAACAGGTCTGTTTGTATTTCTTCGTTTAAATAGTTGATTGTAAAATTTTGTTACACTAAAGTAATGTAAACAATCATCACTAATTTAGTAAATATAGTACGTAGCTTCTCCTAATCTAACTTGGGAAATAATAATAACGAAGCTACCTACGACCAACTTGGTTCAATCCACACATGAGGATCGAGATAATGTTTTGTTCCCATGAAGTCCCCAAAACTTTCTTCGATATCGTGTCCATTGAACGTGTGATACCGTCTTGTTGCGAGAGAATAGAACACTATCTTCCTGTTCTCCGAATGGAAGCGCGGAAAGTAAATCTTGTTTGCCATTTCTGGCGTTTTGGCTTCGACACAAAGGCATGCTTTACCACAAATATAAATCGCGTGCCGTCCTAGACTCTCTGTTTTCTCCCATTTTGTTGAATCATTCAGCTTGAATACCTCAACGCATTCTCCAAACTCGCCCACAATGACTAGTAAAAGCTGTTGATCACATTTCGTTAGGAAACTTTGTTTAGGAGATACACAACTACTTCTCGGGCCTTCCCGCCAGACGTAATCTAGGTGAGACCACGTACTCCAGGGTAAGTGTAATCTAGGTTGCCAGTATCTATGAAACCAAGTCCTCCATTGTTATACAACGCATAAAGATTTTTACCATAGCGTGTTGCAAAATGCAAGGTGTGTGAGTCGCAACAATACTTTAGATGGAATCTACGCCAAGATGGTTCTCGAGCTACAAAGTGGACATAAACATGCCATTCGGAACGTGTTGTAAATCCAACAACCATGCAATCGGATGCAGTAGGAGGTGCCGAGAAACAATAGGTGTCGAAATAAGGCGCGAATGGAAGCTCACGGGTATCACTTGTGAAGGGGTTAAAGAACATAAGGGGTCCATTATGTCTACGTATAAGCAGCCAACCACCCATGGAACAGTGTATTTGCACATTGCCAATTAATTCTTGAGGTGTCTTTATAAAGTACTTGTCACCGAACAACGGATCAGTAAAAGAGACAATGCCTCGATCGTTGTCAAACAACATTAGCCAGGGTGAAACTAATGAATATGTCTTCAATCTCCCTTCCTTACTCCATCGGATCATGGGTGCTGCCAAATTACATTGCTTGCATGTAGCACGGAAGTTGAGATATTCGATGCCAACACAAAACCCCATAATCGTCTTCAAAACATCCAATGGAATGTTGAGAAGGCGTGACCCGATATTCTCTTCACGTGTTGCAAGGCTCATGTTATTACTGTCAACCTCATCATCCCTCACCACCACCTCATTTTCTTGTTGAGACTTGATTTCTCCAGGTTCACCTTGTTGCCTGCAGCCGAACAATTTTGTTGGCAGGACAAGAGAAGGCATAGAAGATAAGGCTATGGTTTTATTCTTGAAGTCGAATGAGTGTGTTACTTTGGCGGATTTGTCAAGAAAGTGTACATAACCCCCTAACTCTGAGACAATTGTAGGGCTGTAAAACACGGAGCAATCATGAGCAAGATCCAAAAAGAATGTGGCGTCTTTGAGATCTTCTACTTGTTCCCATCTTTTATTAGTCATGTCCAGTTTAAACACACACACACCACCAAATGTTTGCTTCTCCACATGTCCCCTCTTATTAAGACCTAATTTAATGCAGAACAATTCTGTACAACATCCTTTCAGAAAAATAGCGGAGTTCGGACAATCATACATGTAACGATACTCGTAATAAGCCGGGAGTTTCAAGCACGGCAATAGACTTATCACAATTCCTTTATCCTTGACCACAATATCAAGGTGTATCACAACACGATTACCAGGCACGTTATTCAAGGCATATACATTACCATTGCAACAAGTTAGGCAGTATAAGATACTATCACAACCTGCTATGCTCCTCATCTGTTGAGCGTATGACATTTCGACCCATTTTAACCTCTTTCTTTTACAGTCTAGCCGACAGAAAAAAAGGGTGTATTCTGCTGCGGTTACCATGAAAATTGAACCTGGATCATCGGGAGGGGAGGACAAACAACATTGTTGGATGGTACCTGAAGTAAAAACTCCATATGTATCTGAACATAAAACTGCATATTCCGTAATCAAGCGGGGAAGGCATATGATCTTAGAAGTCTCGGGGTTCCAAAGGGACCACATGTCATTGTGTGGATGGTTGGAGAGAATCACCCAACCATAGAAACACCCCCGGATACGTCTACCGAGTGGCGAAGGAATTCGACACCTGCGTTGAGTGGGCAGGTCACGCATGGTGTAGACGATATGGTCTCTGTTGTCGTCTTCTTCAAGGTTATGATCAACCAACCAAGGATGGTTTGAAGATAGGGTGGGTAATTGATCACATATGGAAGCACAAGTATGCTTCTGCTCCATCTGAAAATGTCCATAACAGAATTAAAACCCTCAAACTTTAAATAAAAACATATAAGCTTTAGAGTGCAATCAGTAAACCAATAACGAGGTTTGAGAAATTAAGCATCCAAAAAGAAAGCACAAATATTTTACTTCGTCTTAATCAAAAAGAAAGCACACATATTTTACTTCGTTCTAATAAGTAACTCTTCAAGGCAGATTATGAAAGGTCAAGTAGCTATATATGAACATTATTACGTAGGCACTGTTATTAAGTATGAAAAGAACTTACTGAACAATGTATAAACAATTAAACTATGCAGTAAGAAGTCTAGGATTGACTGTTACAAATCATACTTATATCGTTGATCATTTAAAAGCGTATAACAACTGTTTGTTAAAATGGCAGTAATAATGTCACTTCCACCAAACAAACACTAAACACATGAATTTCAAAAACCTAGTTTACACCGTAAACACAACGAATCGAAATTTAGTATTTTCCGCGTAAACAATTACTTAGAAACCATGTTCGTCTCACTCGACAATCTACTGTGTATGCTTCTCTAGGGTTGACAGTTACAAATCATACTTATATCTTTGATTACAAAACCTAAGTTAACTGATGAAACAACAATGCAAATTAAGTAAAGTATGGTAGTAGAAACTAACTAGAAATCGGTTGAAAACTACTAACCGATTACGAAAACTCGCAGAGAGAGTGGAGTGATCGTCCGGTCCAGTCAGCGACAGAGATGAAGAGTCGTGTGGTGTGCAGAGTATTGAGGATTGCTTCCTTTTCAAAAACCCTTTTGTTTTTTAACATACTAACTTTTAAGAAGTAAATGAGTTAAAGAGTTAATTACTGTTTTCGTATATGTGGTTTGTCAAAAATCACTATTTCAGTCCATTAGTTTAAAAATTGCGATTTCAGTGTCTGTGGTTTCACTTTCGTAGCCATTTAAGTCCACCTCGTAACCATTTCAGTCCATGTACTTAACATATGTATAAAAGTAAAAAACAATGGTACCAGGTACCTAAAACAGTTTAGTTGTGAGAAGGGGCGCCGTTACGCTGCTAGCCCTAGGTAACGGCGCGCCGGATGTGTTCGCGTCTGTCGCCGCCGTCGGTGCCGGCAACGCGCGGACTGGATTCGGCATGATTTTGTCGGCTGGAACATTTGTTTCAGCTCTGGTTGTCGGCTTTGTGGCGATCTGCCGCGCCGTTCGCGGTGGCACCGACGCTGTTTGTTAGAGATGTGTTGTTTTATTTGACTGCTGCTTTGTTTTTGTTTTATGTGTATTTGAGTGGTGAGATATTTGTGTGGCAGGCGGTTGGATTTGTGGTGTTTTATTTGTTTTTTGTTGTGGTTGTGTTTTGGATGGATTTAGGGTTTGGTGAGTATTGAACTTATTTCATTATTGATGAGTGAGTTGTAGAACATGAATGATTTCAATTTGTTGTTGTTATAAGTTTTGTGTGCAAACAAATACATGTTGTAATGCTTAAATGCGTCATTCCCATGATTAAGAACACGACAAAAATGTAAAATTGGTTGATGATATTATGATAGGAAAGCTTTTTTTTATGTCAAGGGAGTCGAGGCAACAAAGTTCATAATTTGTATTTCAGTGGGACGCTGTTAATTGTGTAGAATGATTATTATGCCCGTTTTGCATACTACGACTTGATAATGTAAGCCCAAATTTGGGCTACCAGATTTGCAAATAAGTTGATAACTGTTGCAAGCCTTGAATAAGCTCTTATCTTGCCTTTTAAGATGTGTTTCAGAAGTAGTTTGCCAGTAATAGCAAATTGTTTGACAAAATGATAATTAAAGGATATTTTGGACAACTTATGTACATACCACCGACCAATTTGCTTCTTACACAGCTAGCTAATTAAATTATATGGATAAAGCCTCATCATCAAAGCTTTTCTGATATATTTGTACACATATATACTTAGATAGATATATACATGCATCTGTTAATGTACATTTGGATTCATATACTATTATACTTGGACATATATGCTTGAATGTATACATAATTGACATAATTCCCAACCGGAACTGTTAATGTATACTTGGATTCATATACTTAGACGAAGACCCAACACCTTGACTTCATCAATAACACAAGCGTTAATCCCCTTCTTTTTATTGAAAATAACATTGTTTCCGACTCTCCAAATAGCCCAGCAAGTAAGGAGCATAACTAAATGCACCAGTCTGTATAGTTCAGTTTTACTTTGTATTTTTATAGAACCCATTTGTATAGTTCGGTTTTACTTTGTAAATTAAACATTGCTATTGTTATGAGAAATTAACCCGACTCTCTCGCGCAACGCGCGTTGGGAATAATCCTAGTTAGAATTTAAATTACAGAATAACTCCTTTAGCTTCAAATAGAGTTATAAGTTAGACAATTTAGTTTGATTTTAGTTTTAAACAATTCTAAAGTTACATTCCGCATTAATCACCAGTTAAATTGAGTAGATAATTAATGTATTTTGTTAACTCACTTAGGAATAGTCTAGTGATATTGTTCCATTAGTAAATTAACTTAAGTATTTTTTTTGGTTTACAAATGTTTTTGCCTTCTAATTTATGATTTATTATACATGTCTGAATTTAACTAGAAAATATTACCAAATTATATATATAATAACATTAGGGTAGCTTCTTGGCTACAGTAGCCAAAGAAGCCCTTGTATTTAAAGTAATTACATAATTGCCATTCAACAACGATTTAAATCTTCCAATTGGGCCATGAGGCTTTCTATTATTGGACATGTGATGGTTGTAATATTCTTGTATATTACTAGCTTGTAAGAGTCATATACTCATATATACTAACTTAACGTAGTGTTGTGATTGGAAACCATCACCATAATAAACTTCCTGTTTTTTGAATTTGGCCATTACGATCTACATGGTCGGGTTCACGTTTTCAAATTTTTTACATCCGTCAGAATTTGGCATACGTGGGCATCATGTACAAAAAGAGGTGACTTAAAAGATAAATAGGTAGTTGACGGTCGCTATAGCGGTGGTGGCGATGGTGAATCTTCCGACTGAAACCGCGGCGGGGTCGGAGGTCGCGGATGAGGTGGAGCCGCCGAGGTTATGGGCTTATGGCCGTCGAGAAGGAGTTGTGGTCAATTGGTTATGGGGGTGTGAAATCCGACCACCACACCACCACCATTGTTAACATCTTAGATGTTACGTGGCGGCGAAAAAGAGAGAGCGAGAGTGGTGGTTCATGGTGGTCGTAACAAGCCGTGGTAGCAGAGGTGGCGAACCGGAGGATGTCGTAACAAGCCGTGGTAGCAGAGGTGGCGAACCGGAGGATGTCGTAACAAGCCGTGGTAGCAAAGGTGGCGAACAAGAGAGAGAGTAGATAGAGAGGATGGCGGTTTGGCGACGGTTGTTGCAGGTGGGGGTGATGACTGATGTTGTTCCGGGCGATGCATTATGTGTTGGAGTTATTATATGTAAAATAATTTCATGTGGATAAATAAATTCTCTAATTTAAACAATGATATAATTATAAAATTACAAATTTATTGAAAATAAATACCACTGGATTTAAACTAATATATGACGATTACGACTCAGAAAACGTTGTATTAGTGTCAATATTATCGTAAGCGTTACCGATATTTTGTTTATGATTTTCGACTAATGTAAAAAATGTGTTAACATCCTTATAGGCACAACTTTATTTATTGGGTCTTTTCTTTTGGTTGCTATATCGTGTGCCTTTAGCGTATCAATATTGTGTGCTGTACTCTATCTATATTGTGATGAACGAAAGAGATAGAATTTTTTTTAGAAGTGGTGTATTTTGAAAAGATTTTTAGGATAATGGGGAAGTAAAAAAAAAAGGTTTCTGGTGTATCCGTTATTAGCAATAGCGGATTAGGAAGGGAAAGTAAATTGTACTGCATCATTGCTCAGGAAGGTGTCAGATGTTTTTCTAATCCTCTATTCAGAATAGAGGATTAGGAGGAAACATGTTCAACAATCCATGTTCAACAATCCATGTTCAACATTAAACCCACTCCTCCTAATCCTCTATTCTGAATAGAGGATTAGAAAAACATCTGACACCTCCCTGAGCAATGCTGCAACACAATTTACTTTCCCTTCCTAATCCGCTATTGCTAATAGCGGATACACCAGAAACCTTTTTTTTTTTTTTTTTTTTTGACTTCCCCATTATCCTAAAAATCTTTTCAAAATACACCACTTCTAAAAAAAATTCCAAAGAGATACCGACCGAACTCCCGCGCAACGCGTGGATATTTTCCTAGTTTATTACATTAATCAAATTTATTACATTACTTGGTAAATAAAGTATGAATCGTTTTACTTTATAACTAAGTAGACAAGTATGAATTAGTTTGATCGGACTTATTTTGACCCGCCCTAACCCAACCAATTTTTGTATCCGCTCATCAAAATTTCTTGATCTGGCGCCGTACACACTAATACATCATTAGAAAAGAAGTAATAGTAAAGGCAGTCGCAAGCCACAAAAAGATGGCGAGGAAGTTAATATCACTTACAAAAACGTAATCTTTTCATTATAACCCACCCTTCTCGAAGCTATGTCCAAGGTCGACTTCTCGACCGTCATGAGACCGTGTCCCCTAATGGCGGGAACTAGATGGAATCCGTAAACCCTCGCTCCTGTCAGGTTCGAACCCGGGATTAAGGCCTCGATTTGTCCATTCACCTAGACGTCCCTCGAAATGGCCCAAACGAAACTCGAACCTACGTCTCCACTAAGGAGGACAGACCATTTGACCAACATCTCCGGACCCGGTTTTCATGCACTAATTTCTTTGACCCTGCCAAATTTATTGGATAAATCTGACTTGTTTAATCATATATCTTTGCCTCTATTTTTAACGAAATCAACATCTCACCGCAACACGCTAGTCGACGTCAACTCAGTGTTCCACAAAACCACGTCCTTTACTATATACACAAACAAATTACTTAAAAAAAAAAAAAAAACACTTTTATGCACTAAAACTGAAAGTCACAAAAAACTTATCCCCTGTTCTTGCTGGTTCAGATTTACACCTGCTCAAATTCAGTGGCTTAACCTTTGCTATATATTCTTCCTCTCCGATAATAAAACCTTCATCTCCTCCATTATCATCTCCATTTTCTTCACAAATTCTATAATTATCCGCAGTCGAATATCTGTACGGAGCAGATCTAGATCTCGTCAACAAAACCGCATTTCTCAGCGGCGGTTCCGCAATCAATTCATCGTTAAAAGCTCCGATCACATCTCCAATTCGGCGTGCAATTTTCTTTTCCGTTGATTCCTGTAATTTCTTTGATTTTCTGCAGCAATCGCATCTGAAAAACGAGATCCTTCCTCTCCACAGTCTCCGGAGCCACCACGGTTTGATTCTCCGGAGAAATTTACACCGGCTGACGGTGGCGGAGGACCTCGACGACGTCGTTTTGGTTTTGTTTGAGCGCTTAACTTTAACCTGACCCATGCAGGTGACTTTTGGAGACGAAGGTTCTTCGTTTGTGTTGTTGATTTTAAGTTTACGAATGAAGATAGGGTGGTTGGCACGTGAGTCACGTGACCTGGTTGCTCTTGTGCTTTTGCTTCGTGGGAACATAATTAGTGGTGGTGCGAATTCGTCTGTTGTTTTTCCGGGACTGGATTTGGGTATTGAAGGTAGCTTCTTCATCTTGTTGTTTATTAATAAATAAATGATAATATTAAGAAAGAGAGGTTGGAGATGGAGAAGGTGTGTTTAAGAAGCTTTCATGCAAATGAATGGTGTTTTTGAAGGTTAAAGTGGATGACGTTTCATTGTCTGTATGTTATTTGTGGTTATTTTGGTTTTATTATGGGACGTTATTTTTTGTCCTCTTGTTTTTTTATAAAATAAAACAACAAAAGCATATTATCTTATTGAATTAGAGTTTTTAAGGAATTTGTTATTAGGGAAAATTACGAAATTGTCTTTTGACCCAACATGTTTTCAATTTTGTCACTCTCATGCGTCCTTAAAACCTCTGAGCACGGGAGTGGTCCGCCGACGCACGGGAGTGGTCTGCCGAAAATGGGAGTGGTCTGCCGACGCACGGGAGTGGTCCGTTGGTCTATCCGAAGAGTCAGCCAAAATGGGAGTGGTCTGCCGACGCACGGGAGTGGTCCGCCGACGCACGGGAGTGGTCTGTCGGACACGTGTCAGCTCTAGGGACATAGACGCATCAACATAACATGCGGACTATTCCCGTGCTGAGTGGTCCTTCCAAGGACGCATGAGAGTGACAAAATTGAAAACATGTTGGTCAAAAGACAATTTCGTAATTTTCCCTTCTTATTATAGTAATCGCAAAAGTAAAACACGAGTTATAAGTTTATGAAGCCTGAACTTTTTATACTTCAAAAACACAAAACTATTTTTGAATATTTACATTTTGTAATCTTGAAAAAGCAATACTTTTAAAAGATTGGTTCCACTAACAACATGCGTAATTGGTATTATAGAGGCATGAAAAGGAGTGATAACGCCCCAACATCGTCCCCCTTAGGTGTTATAAGGGCATAAAAAAGAAGGGACGTCATACGAGGAGAAAAAATGGAAAATAATGATTGAAAAAGCAATAAGAGTCGTTAACCGTTACAGTTTTTTTAAAAGGCGTTGGGGGATGCCACTTATGGGGCATTAACCATTACAGATGGTCTAATAATATTTCTTTTATAATTAAGTTTGGCTCGTTTAATATTTATGTAATTATTTTATATATCGTATTGTACCGATACTGAAAGTACCGATCCTGAAAATCATAAAATATGGTACTGGAACTGAAAGTGCTCCGTATTGTACCGTTACAATACTGTATTTGAAGATAAATCAACCTGAAATACCAGTACCATACTGAACCGAAAGTATTGATTCTGAAAAATGCAAAATGTGGGTACCGAAAATTTTCATTACCAGATTCCATTTGCTCATCCTTATTTGTGATTATAATTTGTAAAAACATAATATATTTTGTTTGATTGTATTTATCATAATTATCTCTATATTAATTGAACCAAGTACTAATGGTGTGCGTTTGCTTATATTAAATGTTTGTTTATATACTTTTATAGATTGTGGTTCGCTTATGTTGGCACGCCTAGACAAACACTGGCTCAAACTCATTTATTAAATAAGCTTCAATTTAGGCTTGAAGTCGATTTAGTGTTAACAAGATTCAAGTTTTTGGTAAGTTGATTACATTATTTTGAGTCGTTAACTAACATCTTTGCTAGTTTACATCCTAACTAAGACGAATCACTTGAAAAAACCAATCCCAAACACCCATATTAGCTTAGGTCGAGAATACCAAACATTTATCAGTAATTTCTTACTTTAACATGACCTAAATGTGAACTTTTTTTGGAAAATATCAAAGCTTTCAATTTATTTTCATTACTTTACATTACTTCTTAAAGAGAGTGAATCAAAAAGTTTCCTAGACACATGTATCTACTAATCAACTTAATTATCATGCATATTAGGCTCAGATTTTGCATATCAACTTTCTATGAAGTAGCTTGAATTACAATTTTGCTAGGTATGAATTGGACCCAATACTTAATATCAATAGGCAAAAACGTTCATAAAACTTTCATGTATTAAATAATGATCAATGCGACTCCAAATAAAAAAATGGGCCAAAAACTTTTACAAAGTGAAGAATATTTAGAAAAGGAAGGTGGATTCTGTAGCAAAGTGAAGCGGACATTTTAACAACTTAATAATGTTGATGTCAAATTCCATCTTTCTACTTCAAGTAGCTGTTCATTAAAAAAAGTCAAAGGGGAATTATATAATATTTTTCAGAAGCATATAACACCATGCGTACTTGTTAAAAAAGGGGTGCCCATCCACGTCCAACCAAGCTATCACCTCCGCCATCGTGGGCGTTTTTTTGGTCCAAATGAGTTACGGCGTTTTATATTTCACGGTCTAGAAGAATTGGGTTGGCCAATCAATGAGTTATCTCCTTTACCTTTGGCCAATCAATTTTTTCATGGTTTTTTAATTTATGAGTTAAATGCCATTTTAGTCCCTGTGGTTTGGGTGATTTTGCCACTTTAGTCTAAAGGTTTCATTTTTAACCTGTGGGTCCAAAAAGGTTTCACTGTTGCCATTTTAGTCCACTGTGTTAACTTCATCCATTATTTCTGTTAACGAGAAGGGCGGTTCGGTCATTTTGTATGGCTGAATTGTCTTTCTAGTTAACAGAATTACATATAAAATGACCGAATTGCCCTTCTGGTTAACAGAAAAAATGGATAAAGTTAACCCGGTGGACTAAAATGGTAACAGTGAAACCTTTTTGGACCCACAGGTTAAAAATGAAACCTTTGGACTAAACTGGCAAAATGACCCAAACCACAGGGACTAAAATGGCATTTAACTCTTAATTTATTTAATTCTTTACACCACTTTTAACATAATGCTCACATCTCCACTGCACATATTTTAGAAAAACGCTCATTTGCTGACTAGGACGACACGCGACGGAGAACATTATTCACTATAACCACTACACATGGTCTAAGAGGTGTTGCACCCAAAAAAAAAAAAAAACATTTGGTTTCTATCATAATTTTTTGAAGGCTACATGTCCATTACATGTTGAATACATCTTATCCTATTATTATAGTATTTTTGTTATTCATGGGTCTTATAACTTTTACGGTAAAAGATTCTCATGGTTAAAAAATAAATAGTTGATTTGAGTCATGTAATATTTATGTTTTGTTGTGAAATGATATTCATTATGTGTTGGTTTGGTTTTTGTCTATATTTGGTTAAATCATGAACCAAATTTCATGTTAATGGTAATACTTTATGCGAATCTCTTATAAGGAATGGCGAGGTAAATCTTATTAAGAACGATTACTCCTTAAGAGAGTGTATGTAGCACGTAAGAAGAGCTTTCAATGGCCGTGAACATTAGATATGTTATGTTATGAACACTAGAGATATTAGATGATAGTTCTCGACTAATCGAATGTGAGTAGTATAATTAGTGATCTCTTATACAGTCTCTAATTGAATACCCAAAATCAAATTTATCTTTTAGTAAATTTGCATACTTTTGCTTAATTTCTACTCTTGGGTACAACAATCATGAGTTAGGAGTTTTAGACATACCAACTTCTTGATTTCAACTCTACAAGTCTAAAAGAATTTGTCAACAACCCTACAATAATCACGATGTAACCCACATTATGGGTGTTAATAGACTCTATATTTGGTTTCCTCGAATTTTGGATTTTTGTTAGTGCAATCAAAATCAAAAAACGAACCGAATCCGAATTTGAAAAAACCGAAAATAATTAATTACTAAATAAAGAAAAAAGTATAATTCAAATTCGGTTCACAATTTATGGACCGAAAACCATATTTTGATTCAAGAACTTAAATTTGTGTTGGGTTTTGTCTCCAAACCAAAAACCAAATTCGGAATTTGGTTTCGTTTGAATTTCAGTTTATTGTTGTCCAATTTTAATATCGAACATCCTAATCCAAATACGTTACTTAGCGCCCAACCTCCAGTCAAACACCTCTTTTCTAAGACTATTTGTTGCCGATTAGCACCCCGTTGGCTAGAACGCCAAACATCATGTTGGGCTATTATCGAGAGGCAGCATTGGCGTCGTCGCGATTCTGTTAACGGACGGTAATGATGAAGATCGGTGGGAAAGAAGTGACCTCCAACCCAATATAACCAAACACATTGTTTGTGTTTTTTTTATTTTTTTTATTTTAATTTTTGTTTTAGTTCTTTCACTACATTTAGTTATGGGTGTTTAGTTATTACAAAAAAAATACTACGTGGCGATGATGTGCCAGTGTTTTAATTAATCGAAAACATAGTCTTAGTCCTCAAGTACCTACAAAGGCTGCAATAATCATAACCTAAATACATGGTTTTAAACCAAAAGTAACCACAGATCAAGATGAATTAAATTAAATTGTGGGGGAAGGATCCACTAAAAAGTGGATTTTGCCTAAGTAGCCTAAGAAGGAATCTTAACCATTCATTTTTTAAATCAATGGTTAAGATGAAAGTGTAGGAAAAAGGAGGAGTGCAAGGGTATCTTGGGAAAATCCTATTTATGGACTTTCTCTCTCCACATGCAAGGCACATGCATATTTCACCTCCATTTTTTAAACGTTCATAACTTTTTTATACGACATTATTTTTTCATAAAAATTTCACCATAAAATCGAGCGTCTTTTTATCTTTAATTTGAGTACCATATTGCTATATAAAATATGAAGACTAAAAAAACCCACTAAAATGTGTTGTGTTTCTATGTTGTATAACATTTTTTGTGCTGGATTTTTGTACTATATTTTATACTATATTTTTGTACTAAATTTTTTGTTCTGAATTTTTTTGTCTTAAATTTTTTTTTCTCAATTTTTTGTACTAGATTTTTTTGTACTACATTTTTTTGTGCTATATTTTTTGTACTAGATTTTTTTGTGCTATATTTTTTTGTACTACATTTTTTGTGCTATATTTTTTGTACTAAATTTTTTGTGTTATATTTTTTTTGTACTAGATTTTTTGTGCTAGATTTTTTTGTACTAGATTTTTTTTTTTGTATTTTTAAAAAACAAAATGGGTGACACATGTCATTTTCACTCCTATTTATAAGGACTAAAATGCCCTTGATTCCTACTTATTAGGAGTGCCACATGTCATCATCACAATCCTTCTTAGGCTACTTAGGCAAAATCCACTTTTTAGTGGATCCTTCCCCTTAAATTGTGTTCCAACATTATTCGAATGTCAAGTTTATCTTGGATTTTGACTTTTTGACATTATAAAATAATTTTGTTGGCTATGAAAAATGAGTTAAACATTTAGGTAGCGTTTGGTATGAAGGAATGGAAGGTGGAATGGAATGGATCATTCTGATGGAATGAAAAGAAACATGTTTGGTTATAATGTGGGAATGGAATTGAGCATTCCAAAGGAATGTAACTCCTTCCAAATATAATAATTTCCATTCATTGGTATGTAGGTGTTTTTTTTTCATTCCTTCAAGGAATGAAAAGAAATATGTTCTTCTTCTTCTTATTATTTTTATTATTATTATTATTATTATTATTATTATTATTATTATTATTGTTATTATTATTTATACTTATACTTTTATTTGTATTTATATTTATATTTATTAATATTCATACTAATATTAATATATATCAAAAATCTATTATTATTTTTTTATCATTAATATATTATTATTATTATTATTATTATTATTGAGGCAATTATATTTTTGTCGTTTTTAATACAGTTGTGTTTCGTTACTTCATTTTTTTGTTTATCAAATTGTACAAAGTAATGATTCATTCTATTCACGTATGAGTAACCAAACATCACAATGGAATGGAATGATCCATTTCATTCCGTTGTCCATTCCATTACCTTGTCCATTCCATTCTCTCATCTATTCCATTACCCCATACCAAACAGACTTAAGAGTAGAATACTAGACACGCATGTATAGAATAATAAAAAAAAAATGTATTAGGAATTATTAGTAAGATGAATGTAATTACAAAAATCCTTAACTAAATCGTAATTGATAAATACAATAAACCTTATTGTAATCTTAGCATTAGTATTTTCAAAATATGAGATGTTGCAATTATCATGTAACTTTCCAATTTGAGATGCATCGGTATGTAGCTTGCACGTTGTACCCAAACCTCATTTTGTGGCGTAAATAAATAAGTTGACCCCAAGTAACCTTTGGACTAATGTCATTGATAAATTCTTTTCAATTTACTGTGAGTATTTAAGTAGGTTTTACACAGGGCCGGCCAGTTAGTGTAATTGGACTAGGCGACGGCTTAGGGCCTCCGAAAAAACAGGGCCTTCAAAATTTTAAAAAAGTGTATTTATAAAAAAAGAATATTATATTTACGGTTATATTTGTTAACATTAATACAATTGTAGTCTAGTGGTAAGAACAAGATTTGGTTTTTGTAGAGGTTTGGGTTTGAATCCCACTTGCTACCCATTTTCAAAATTATTAATCACCTCACTCACTCTTTTAATAAAGGGCTATAAATGTATCTTTTTTAATCACCTCTTTTAATTTAATAAGCTAAAATATGTTGTCGCTAAAATATGTTGTCCACACAATTTTTAACATGATACGTTCATGTAAGATTTTATTTAAAAAAATCGTTTTCAAACTAATAACAATAGTATACTTAAAATAAGTAGCATGTTTTAATGTTTTCACACATAATGTAAATTGTTATTTGTTAGGTTAAACTCTTTTAACCAACTTAATTTGATTTTTATATTAGATACCAACATTATTTGATTAGGGAAATCATCTAGTTTATATAATAATTAAGTGTTTTATAAGTTTCTTCCTAATATATTTCATGTCAGATACCAACATTATTGGCGTGTCCGAGTACTCATCGTGTACTCTCCGCCTAGGTCGAGTACTCTCAACTCCCCGGTCGACCGACTAGGAAGCGCCTAACGACTTTTGCAACCATGTATTTAACATGACTCATTTTCGATAAAAATTACGTTGAAATGTAAAACAACATGAATTTATACCTGACGTGTACATAAAGATAATCACGTAAAACTCGATGGGTCAAAACGACATGTTAAAAAGTTTATAGAAATTTTAGAGGGTTTAAGTGTCAATATTAAAAGTTGAGGGGTGAAATTCATAAAAAGACAAAAAAATGCTAATAAAAATTGAGCAGTGAAATTCACAAAAAAGACAAAAAATCAAGTTACAGTAGCTAACAACTTGATCTATTATATATATATATAACTAGTGGAAAACCCGCGTGTTGCGGCGGAGTCACAAATACAGGGTGGGAACATAATTCAAACCCACCAGCACCAACTTGAAGGTAAGCCACCCACTACTTTCTCTTGGTGTCATCTTTGTACAAGTACATTGTGTCAAAACGAGCTCCTGTTAGGAACACCATGGTCCTGAGAGAAAGGGCGAGGTCCATTTCCCTAGAAAAGGATATCCATCCGAACCCACCACTGTAGGGCCCACGTCTTGTAACTTCCGGTTTATCTATTAGTTCCATGGCCTTGACCTGCATCAGATAGGAATTTTCATGGGTATGGGTCGCCTCGGGTTATTTTTTATCCGGTCAAAAGTCCAAGAGTTGAAAAATAACTAAAAAGGAAATGGGTTAAAAGTCCCAGAAATTTATTTTTAATGTATTAAACCTCATTAACCATATATTCAGAAAAAAAAAATACAACTGGATAAACTTGACCGGACGTGTTTCAAAAAATATAGAAAAATGACCCCAACCTGTTTTAACCTGTTACCCAACCCGTTTATATTGCAATATATAGAAGCTAATGGTATGAAGAGCGTACCTGTTACCCAACCCGTTTATATTGCAATATATAGAAGCTAATGGTATGAAGAGCGAACCTTTGGAGCACCACTAACAGTTCCCATGGTTTTAAAAAACGCTTGAGGCGTGCGCCTCAAGGCGCGCCTCGAGGCGAAACGGCCAAAAAACGAGTTTGAGGCGCGCCTCATGGGGTTTTTACTGCATATGCGCCTCAGAGGGGGCTGAGGCGCTAAGAAAGGCTGCGCCTCATGGGATTTTCCTAGTTGTTTTTGATGTTTTTGACTTTTTGTGTCAATTTCAAGCATTTCATGTTTTTTTATGTATGTTTTTGATGATTTTGATGAATCTGATGATGTAATTAGTTAGTATTATTATTTTTATAATATATAATTTTTATATTTTTTTATTAATACCGCCTCGGCCTTACGCCTCGTTTCGCCTCGAGGCTTACGCCTCGTGAGGCGAAGGGAAAACGCCTCGAAACTCGTTTCCGTTCTTTTAAACCTTGACAGTTCCAACTGGAAGTGCAGCAGAAAGGGCGTCCCAGCAAGTCAGATTATCGAGCAACTCCCCAGTCACCTTTAAGAACCAAAAGGGAGCCATAACGATTCAAGATTATCGATAGATTGTTGTTGTAATAGAAAAAAATATGAAACAACAAACAAAATAATAGTGTCTTACGGTGGAATTAATATGCATCACATGGGAGTACCGTTCAACGGTCATAAGCTTTTCCACATTAACCGAACCAGGTTTCATGACCTAAATCCAAGTTGCATTAAGAAAGTAAACATTTTAAATAATTATAAACTACGAAAGCATATTAAATAATAAAAAGCCAAACTAACCTTTCCGACATCCTTCCTCCCTAAGTCAACCTCAACCGGCATGATGTGTTCCGCATAGACCTGGCAAACGGGTTGGGTCGGTTGGGTCGGGTCATGGGTCAAAACGGGTTCGGGTCAATTATAAAAAGGGTTGTTTTGGTTCGGGTCAAAACGGGTCCGAGTCAGAACGGGTCCGGGTCGGAACGGGTCCGGGTCGGAACGGGTCCGGGTCGGAACGGGGCCGGGTCGGAACGGGTTTCGGGTCGGGTCGGGTCAGTTTTTTTTTAACCATTTGCAGTGTTTCAGTAAAACCAATACAGGATCTCCAACATATATAATAACAACACATAATGTAACAGTTAAATCAGTTGTATGCAACTTTATACAGTAAAAAGTAGACAACAATCTGAATATACAGTAAAATTACCCAACTCGGATCAAAACAATCAGAGCCGATACCGGAATTTCAGGTATCTCATGAGCGAAATCAAACAAGGAATATCGATTGCATTCTTTAAGACCATTTGCAGTATTTCAGTGAACCAATACATTAAGATCTTAAATCAGTTGTAGACAACTTCATATATAGAAATTAAGATTACTAAAGCAAGAATATGGGGATAGAAATTTGACTAAAAGAAAGTAGACAATAATCTCAATAAACAATTTAATTACTAGTATATACAGCAAGAAGCTTAGGAAACTAGAAATTATGTTATGATCTCAACTCGGATCAAACACAAAGAATACCAGTCAACTGCATTCTTCAAGAACATGAACAAACAGCAAACAAACTTTAACTGAACTCAAGAACAGCTAGCAAGCCACTAGCAAAACAAAACAGGCAAAAGAAGCAACAACAGAAAACAAACAGCTACAAATACACATTAAAGACCTTCCACTTTTGCCAATTTAGAGCTGCATTTTTAAAACCTGTTTAAAATCCATAGAAAGCTTAGATACCTGCTAACTGTTTGTGTTCAAATTCAAATATTATATTATAGGAAAACATTTCACTAACCTCTTAACAAAACTACAAACCCTAAAACACAAGATCCAAAACTTCTACTCCGATCGATCATGAACACAACACAATTAACCTAAAAAACCGATAAATTCTTGACCGATCGGCACCTAAAACTCCAAACAAGTGATCAACAATTGAACAAACTTACCGGAAAACTGAAATTAGGTTGTAATTTGGATATTCAGCAACTGGAGAAACAGAATTATACGGAATTAAGAGGTATTGGGGCCTCGAATTTAACCCATGACAGCTTGATCTGGCAGCGGTAGTTCTTCTTTTTATGATTTCTTCTGGTAGCTGTCGGTTTGATTCAATCAGATTGAAGAATGAAGAAGATAACCCATTGTTCAACCCGTGCTTTCTTTCTTTTCAACCCTAACTGACCCGTCCTAATTTTTCAACCCGGTCTGACCCGTAGATAAATCTTTTTAGGGCATGTTTGGATTGGCTTCTCAAACCAGCTTATTAGCTTATTGACTTATGGATAAGTCAATAAGCTGTTTTTATGTTTGGATAACCAAGAAGTCCTTTTCAAAATAGCTTATTGCAAAGAAGGAAACATGAGGTTTTGAAAAGCTAAGATTTCGTGACTTTTGGATCCAGAAATGACTTTTCAAAAATGAAATTACTAAATTACCCCTTATATTTGTTTCCTTGTATCCAGAAACTAGGTTAGAACCCCGTGTATTACACGTGTTGAATAAAAAATATATATATATTTAACATGTATTGAATAAATCCTTTTAACGAAACAGTTGATTAAAATAAATATTTTTATTTTAATATGTGATTATCAGTTATCCTTATCCTTATCATCAAAATATAAAAACAAGAGTAAACTTCCGTTTTGCTCCCTTTGGTTTGGTCACTTTAACGGTTTTGCTCCAAACCTTTAAAAATAGCTATTTTCCTCCAATAGTTTACTATGGTTTTTTCATTTTGCTCCCTGTGGGGAGCAAAATGGAAAAACAGACAATTTGGATGGAGTTAGAGGCGGGGAGCAAAATGGAAAAATCATAGCAAACTATTGGAGGAAAATGGCTATTTTTAAAGGTTTGGGGCAAAACTGTTAAAGTGACCAAACCACAGGGAGCAAAACGGAAGTTTACTCTAAAAACAATTAAAACTACCAATTAAATAAAATCTTTATCTTTATAAATATTTAAAACGCTAATATATTTTTTTAGATTTTAATAATTAATATATGGTTATAATAATTAATATATTATTATCAATTATCTTTGTCTTTATCATTAAAATTTCTTCTACAAATTTTAAATTTAATATTATCAATGATTGACTTTCGATAATAAATATTTAGAAAAAATAATTAAGACTGCCTCATAGAACGCCATGTGTCCCTAACATGGTTTCTTTTATTATATGTATAGAATAGATGATAAGATTTAATATTAATTTATTATTTATTTATTTAGTTAATAAGATTAGTATAAATTTGAGGATACATTCAATGAATGACATGTGTCTAAAAGTTGGTTTCTTTTATTATAGTAGTTAGATTAGATTAGGTTTTTTAGATTTTTCACCCAAATCTTTTTCTATATATTTATAGATGATGACTTTTCAAAAATGAAATTACTAAATTACCCCTTATATTTGGCTTTTCCCACCCCATAAGCTAATCCAAACACTTTTTTTAAAAACTCCTTTTCAAAAAGTCTTTTTCCCAAAAGCCCTTTTCCCAAAAGTCCTTTTTAACTCTAATAAGCTTAGCCAAACATGCCCTTATTTTTTAAATAACCCAATTTGACCCCCTTAACTAAATTTCCTCACCCAAATTCACCCAATCTAATTTAAAAAAGACCCATACTGACCCATTGTATGCTATTTGGGTCAGAATTGCCCCCCCTAGTTCCGCACATTGCTTTTCATCAGTTAACAGCATCTTCTCCAACTGTTTGTCCTCATCCAGAGTCCTTCCTCTTCTTACGGTCCCGGCTAAAGGTCGGTTAACAACCGTATTCTGTCAAAAAAAGAATATATAGTTCATAAATCTTTTTAATAATTTACAATAATAGAAATGAAATGCCTGTATATATATAAAAGAAGTAAATTGAAATTACAGATTTCAGACGAGTCAGAATTTCTGGGCTTGAACCAAGATACACCCCCGAGCCTGACAACATGAAACGACACAATGAGTTAAGTAAAAAAAATAACTGGAAAAGTTAAATTTATGAATAATAATGTAAATGTACCTGCAAATAAGTCATGTATGGACTTGGATTCACGACTCTTAGCGCGTGATAAATCTCGAAAGGATCTGCGAACTTTCGGCGTTCAAAATGCTGACTTAAAACAATCTGGTAAATCACCTGCAAGAATGTGTTCTTTCGCTTGCAATACTGTTGACTTGTATTCGTCACTGGTCATGCTCGACTGGGTTAAAGGAGTTCAGACTTCAGAATTGTTGGGTGCTTAATTCAACAAAAGCCCGGAGCTAACTTTGGCCTAATGATTGAGAACTAAGTAAGGATTACGAAACAACCAGAATGTTACAGAGAAGATAAGTCACTTACAGATCACAATCGTGTACTTTAGATGCCAATATCTCCAAACGTTTGACTCCATCTTTGTAAGCTTCTTCGGTAGATGAATACTGATCAAGCCTTACCCAGTGAATTATATATGCTTTCTGAAGATTAAAATTATTTATGAAAAAGATACATAATCAATGATGGAAAAAATTGTATATAACTATGATATATGCACCTTCTGCACATGATCGAAAACGATCACATATTCACATCTTCATACAAATCCAAGATGAATGTCAGCTAGATTCCTGTCATCTATAAACAAGAGTTTCTTCTTTTCTACATACATAGCGAACGGTGTCATATAAAAAGTAACCAACCCAGCCACCTGTTCATGATTACAAATTATACATTGTAAACAAAGCAAGCATAGTATTTATTTTCCAGTTTATTTATCGTAAGATCGCTCATACCGCAAAATTTATCAGGAAGTTCATCAAGAAGCTGAGGTTTAACCCTTTAGCTGAAAAAACTTCAATTTCCATCCAAACACTTATACCACCCGTTTTGTCTCAATTGATAATTTATACCACCTGTTTCATCACAAATATGTCCTTTTGTCCCATTCATGAAGACTTCTAAAGAACCTCTGGCTGATGTTTCGTACCATTAATAATACCTATAAGACTTCTAAGGGCATTCATTTATCGCACCTTTGAAATTACAAACTATTTTATACGGTGCGACCGTAAAATATTTAGAGTGTTCAAGTACCAATAAATGTAAAGTATTTAGAGTGTCAACATGGTATACATCAAAATCAACAAGTAGGAAAAAACAAGTATACTTGTAACAAAAGGAGAATAAAAGGAAATCACAAACACATATCAACTGCATACACACAGATATACATGCATCTCAAGTTCCAAATTTATATCAGTTACAATAAATGTATAAAGAATGACATGCTTTCTAACGGACATGAGCTTGTGACCAAACACGCGACAGAGTTTCCTCGATTTTTATCCTTTATTTTAGCAATTTTGAACAGGCAAAACACACTTGTGACGGGTCGAAAGAACCCAAAAATACTTTATCGGTTCTTAATAATAAGACACTTGTAACGGGTCAACTGAACCCAAACATATAAGAAAAGTAAGAACGAGGTGTCTATACACTCACCATACGGTTCTGATGGTTCCCGCAACTGAAATACCATACGAAAGGACTGATCATGACAGGACAGGATTGCCGGTGTGTCATTATTTTATATAATGATCAAGAAATCTAGAAATGGAAGAAAATGAGATTAAAATAACATTCTCAAAAATAAACTTCAAAACAAATTAATATATTAACAAACATTTAACATCAGTGGTTGTCTTGTATTCATTCAACTGTAAAAAAAAAAAAAAAAAATCTTAAAAAATATTACGTTCATGAAAAACAAAAAGAAAACGGATAAAAGAAACAAAAGAAATGACAAAACTATATATCACAACCAATATGAGCATGATGTTAAACATCAGTTAGGTACCCAATCTCGATTTCACACTCCTTCATACCTATAAAGACAAAATCCACACACATCAAAATTGTAATTTTTGAAGAGAAAGAACCCTAATTCTTTACTTTAAAAATAGCTACAGCAAGAGAGGTACCAAAGATATGTGAGATGAAATTGAAGCCTTTGAACACCCATTTGATTTTGGTTCCCAGGTCAAGCTTCGCAACGTCTATCTCATAGGAGTGGGATGTTTAAGTTAAAGCAGACACACAGATGGGGAAAGCGGGATCGGGAACCAGGGCGAGGTGATGGAATCGGAACCGATGGAATTCGTTAGGCGTAGAAACAGGGAATGTCAATTTAACAATTAAAGGGCTGATGGGGATTTGAAAGGATGAAGACTTCTCTTCATGATTTAAATGCGGAATTCATTGTGGTGCCACATTCAATTGAGCCAAACGAAACTTGAATCGATTACACAACTCCATGAAGAAGAAACAGAAGGAATCATTGAAACCGCATTGAATTAGGGGCATATTTGGGAGTGTGGATGAAAAATTAGGGAAATAAGAACATTACCTGCTATGAGCGTCTTAAAAATTTGGTTGGAAATTACATCTCTATCCTAGGGAAATGTATTATATAGTCTTATAGATTATAGATATAGATATGGTCGATACTTTATAAAGTTACTAATAGAGTAATAGTTTAGCTTGTAAATTACATAGCTAGATATGCAAATATAAAACAAACTAGGTATTTTGTAGATATATATACAAGAACACGTAACAGGTTTGTTTGTATTTCTCGTTTAAATAGTTGATTGTAAAATTTTGTTACGCTAAAGTAATGTAAACAATCATCAGTAGTAATTTAGTAAATATAGTACGTAGCTTCTCCTAATCTAACTTGGTAAATAATAATAACGAAGCTACCTACGACCAACTTGGTTCAATCCACACATGAGGATCAAGATAATGTTTTGTTCCCATGAAGTCCCCAAAACTTTCTTCGATATCGTGTCCATTGAACGTGTGATACCGTCATGTTGCGAGAGAATAGAACACTATCTTCCTGTTCTTAGAATGGAAGCGCGGAAAGTAAATCTTGTTTGCCATTTCTGGCGTTTTGGCTTCGACACAGAGGCATGCCTTACCACAAATATAAATCGCGTGCCTTCCTAGACTCTCTGTTTTCTCCCATTTTGTTGAATCATTCAGCTTGAATACCTCAACGCATTCTCCAAACTCGCCCACAATGACTAGTAAAAGCTGTTGATCACATTTCGTTAGGAAACTTTGTTTAGGAGATACACAACTACTTCTCGGGCCTTCCCGCCAGACGTAATCTAGGTTGCCAGCATTTGTGAGACCACGTACTCCAGGGTAAGTGTAATCTAGGTTGCCAGTATCTATGAAACCAAGTCCTCCATTGTTATACAACGCATAAAGATTTTTACCATAGCGTGTTGCAAAATGCAAGGTGTGTGAGTCGCAACAATACTTTAGATGGAATCTACGCCAAGATGGTTCTCGAGCTACAAAGTGGACATAAACATGCCATTCGGAACGTGTTGTAAATCCAACAACCATGCAATCGGATGCAGTAGGAGGTGCCGAGAAACAATAGGTGTCGAAATAAGGCGCGAATGGAAGCTCACGGGTATCACTTGTGAAGGGGTTAAAGAACATAAGGGGTCCATTGTGTCTACGTATAAGCAGCCAACCACCCATGGAACAGTGTATTTGCACATTGCCAATTAATTCTTGAGGTGTCTTTATAAAGTACTTGTCACCGAACAACGGATCAGTAAAAGAGACAATGCCTCGATCGTTGTCAAACAACATTAGCCAGGGTGAAACTAATGAATATGTCTTCAATCTCCCTTCCTTACTCCATCGGATCATGGGTGCTGCCAAATTACATTGCTTGCATGTAGCACGGAAGTTGAGATATTCGATGCCAACACAAAACCCCATAATCGTCTTCAAAACATCCAATGGAATGTTGAGAAGGCGTGACCCGATATTCTCTTCACGTGTTGCAAGGCTCATGTTATTACTGTCAACCTCATCATCCCTCACCACCACCTCATTTTCTTGTTGAGAGTTGATTTCTCCAGGTTCACCTTGTTGCCTGCAGCCGAACAATTTTGTTGGCAGGACAAGAGAAGGCATAGAAGATAAGGCTATGGTTTTATTCTTGAAGTCGAATGAGTGTGTTACTTTGGCGGATTTGTCAAGAAAGTGTAC
This sequence comes from Helianthus tuberosus, assembly GCA_030545235.1. Classification (NCBI taxonomy): domain Eukaryota; kingdom Viridiplantae; phylum Streptophyta; class Magnoliopsida; order Asterales; family Asteraceae; genus Helianthus; species Helianthus tuberosus. The sequence goes on from CM060354.1 coordinate 24,202,319, forward strand.
ATAACCCCCTAACTCTGAGACAATTGTAGGGCTGTAAAACACGGAGCAATCATGAGCAAGATCCAAAAAGAATGTAGCGTCTTTGAGATCTTCTACTTGTTCCCATCTTTTATTAGTCATGTCCAGTTTAAACACACACACACCACCAAATGTTTGCTTCTCCACATGTCCCCTCTTATTAAGACCTAATTTAATGCAGAACAATTCTGTACAACATCCTTTCAGAAAAACAGCGGAGTTCGGACAATCATACATGTAACGATACTCGTAATAAGCCGGGAGTTTCAAGCACGGCAATAGACTTATCACAATTCCTTTATCCTTGACCACAATATCAAGGTGTATCACAACACGATTACCAGGCACGTTATTCAAGGCATATACATTACCATTGCAACAAGTTAGGCAGTATAAGATACTATCACAACCTGCTATGCTCCTCATCTGTTGAGCGTATGACATTTCGACCCATTTTAACCTCTTTCTTTTACAGTCTAGCCGACAGAAAAAAAGGGTGTATTCTGCTGCGGTTACCATGAAAATTGAACCTGGATCATCGGGAGGGGAGGACAAACAACATTGTTGGATGGTACCTGAAGCAAAAACTCCATATGTATCTGAACATAAAACTGCATATTCCGTAATCAAGCGGGGAAGGCATATGATCTTAGAAGTCTCGGGGTTCCAAAGGGACCACATGTCATTGTGTGGATGGTTGGAGAGAATCACCCAACCATAGAAACACCCCCGGATACGTCTACCGAGTGGCGAAGGAATTCGACACCTGCGTTGAGTGGGCAGGTCACGCATGGTGTAGACGATATGGTCTCTGTTGTCGTCTTCTTCAAGGTTATGATCAACCAACCAAGGATGGTTTGAAGATAGGGTGGGTAATTGATCACATATGGAAGCACAAGTATGCTTCTGCTCCATCTGAAAATGTCCATAACAGAATTAAAACCCTCAAACTTTAAATAAAAACATATAAGCTTTAGAGTGCAATCAGTAAACCAATAACGAGGTTTGAGAAATTAAGCATCCAAAAAGAAAGCACAAATATTTTACTTCGTCTTAATCAAAAAGAAAGCACACATATTTTACTTCGTTCTAATAAGTAACTCTTCAAGGCAGATTATGAAAGGTCAAGTAGCTATATATGAACATTATTACGTAGGCACTGTTATTAAGTATGAAAAGAACTTACTGAACAATGTATAAACAATTAAACTATGCAGTAAGAAGTCTAGGATTGACTGTTACAAATCATACTTATATCGTTGATCATTTAAAAGCGTATAACAACTGTTTGTTAAAATGGCAGTAATAATGTCACTTCCACCAAACAAACACTAAACACATGAATTTCAAAAACCTAGTTTACACCGTAAACACAACGAATCGAAATTTAGTATTTTCCGCGTAAACAATTACTTAGAAACCATGTTCGTCTCACTCGACAATCTACTGTGTATGCTTCTCTAGGGTTGACAGTTACAAATCATACTTATATCTTTGATTACAAAACCTAAGTTAACTGATGAAACAACAATGCAAATTAAGTAAAGTATGGTAGTAGAAACTAACTAGAAATCGGTTGAAAACTACTAACCGATTACGAAAACTCGCAGAGAGAGTGGAGTGATCGTCCGGTCCAGTCAGCGACAGAGATGAAGAGTCGTGTGGTGTGCAGAGTATTGAGGATTGCTTCCTTTTCAAAAACCCTTTTGTTTTTTAACATACTAACTTTTAAGAAGTAAATGAGTTAAAGAGTTAATTACTGTTTTCGTATATGTGGTTTGTCAAAAATCACTATTTCAGTCCATTAGTTTAAAAATTGCGATTTCAGTGTCTGTGGTTTCACTTTCGTAGCCATTTAAGTCCACCTCGTAACCATTTCAGTCCATGTACTTAACATATGTATAAAAGTAAAAAACAATGGTACCAGGTACCTAAAACAGTTTAGTTGTGAGAAGGGGCGCCGTTACGCTGCTAGCCCTAGGTAACGGCGCGCCGGATGTGTTCGCGTCTGTCGCCGCCGTCGGTGCCGGCAACGCGCGGACTGGATTCGGCATGATTTTGTCGGCTGGAACATTTGTTTCAGCTCTGGTTGTCGGCTTTGTGGCGATCTGCCGCGCCGTTCGCGGTGGCACCGACGCTGTTTGTTAGAGATGTGTTGTTTTATTTGACTGCTGCTTTGTTTTTGTTTTATGTGTATTTGAGTGGTGAGATATTTGTGTGGCAGGCGGTTGGATTTGTGGTGTTTTATTTGTTTTTTGTTGTGGTTGTGTTTTGGATGGATTTAGGGTTTGGTGAGTATTGAACTTATTTCATTATTGATGAGTGAGTTGTAGAACATGAATGATTTCAATTTGTTGTTGTTATAAGTTTTGTGTGCAAACAAATACATGTTGTAATGCTTAAATGCGTCATTCCCATGATTAAGAACACGACAAAAATGTAAAATTGGTTGATGATATTATGATAGGAAAGCTTTTTTTTATGTCAAGGGAGTCGAGGCAACAAAGTTCATAATTTGTATTTCAGTGGGACGCTGTTAATTGTGTAGAATGATTATTATGCCCGTTTTGCATACTACGACTTGATAATGTAAGCCCAAATTTGGGCTACCAGATTTGCAAATAAGTTGATAACTGTTGCAAGCCTTGAATAAGCTCTTATCTTGCCTTTTAAGATGTGTTTCAGAAGTAGTTTGCCAGTAATAGCAAATTGTTTGACAAAATGATAATTAAAGGATATTTTGGACAACTTATGTACATACCACCGACCAATTTGCTTCTTACACAGCTAGCTAATTAAATTATATGGATAAAGCCTCATCATCAAAGCTTTTCTGATATATTTGTACACATATATACTTAGATAGATATATACATGCATCTGTTAATGTACATTTGGATTCATATACTATTATACTTGGACATATATGCTTGAATGTATACATAATTGACATAATTCCCAACCGGAACTGTTAATGTATACTTGGATTCATATACTTAGACGAAGACCCAACACCTTGACTTCATCAATAACACAAGCGTTAATCCCCTTCTTTTTATTGAAAATAACATTGTTTCCGACTCTCCAAATAGCCCAGCAAGTAAGGAGCATAACTAAATGCACCAGTCTGTATAGTTCAGTTTTACTTTGTATTTTTATAGAACCCATTTGTATAGTTCGGTTTTACTTTGTAAATTAAACATTGCTATTGTTATGAGAAATTAACCCGACTCTCTCGCGCAACGCGCGTTGGGAATAATCCTAGTTAGAATTTAAATTACAGAATAACTCCTTTAGCTTCAAATAGAGTTATAAGTTAGACAATTTAGTTTGATTTTAGTTTTAAACAATTCTAAAGTTACATTCCGCATTAATCACCAGTTAAATTGAGTAGATAATTAATGTATTTTGTTAACTCACTTAGGAATAGTCTAGTGATATTGTTCCATTAGTAAATTAACTTAAGTATTTTTTTTGGTTTACAAATGTTTTTGCCTTCTAATTTATGATTTATTATACATGTCTGAATTTAACTAGAAAATATTACCAAATTATATATATAATAACATTAGGGTAGCTTCTTGGCTACAGTAGCCAAAGAAGCCCTTGTATTTAAAGTAATTACATAATTGCCATTCAACAACGATTTAAATCTTCCAATTGGGCCATGAGGCTTTCTATTATTGGACATGTGATGGTTGTAATATTCTTGTATATTACTAGCTTGTAAGAGTCATATACTCATATATACTAACTTAACGTAGTGTTGTGATTGGAAACCATCACCATAATAAACTTCCTGTTTTTTGAATTTGGCCATTACGATCTACATGGTCGGGTTCACGTTTTCAAATTTTTTACATCCGTCAGAATTTGGCATACGTGGGCATCATGTACAAAAAGAGGTGACTTAAAAGATAAATAGGTAGTTGACGGTCGCTATAGCGGTGGTGGCGATGGTGAATCTTCCGACTGAAACCGCGGCGGGGTCGGAGGTCGCGGATGAGGTGGAGCCGCCGAGGTTATGGGCTTATGGCCGTCGAGAAGGAGTTGTGGTCAATTGGTTATGGGGGTGTGAAATCCGACCACCACACCACCACCATTGTTAACATCTTAGATGTTACGTGGCGGCGAAAAAGAGAGAGCGAGAGTGGTGGTTCATGGTGGTCGTAACAAGCCGTGGTAGCAGAGGTGGCGAACCGGAGGATGTCGTAACAAGCCGTGGTAGCAGAGGTGGCGAACCGGAGGATGTCGTAACAAGCCGTGGTAGCAAAGGTGGCGAACAAGAGAGAGAGTAGATAGAGAGGATGGCGGTTTGGCGACGGTTGTTGCAGGTGGGGGTGATGACTGATGTTGTTCCGGGCGATGCATTATGTGTTGGAGTTATTATATGTAAAATAATTTCATGTGGATAAATAAATTCTCTAATTTAAACAATGATATAATTATAAAATTACAAATTTATTGAAAATAAATACCACTGGATTTAAACTAATATATGACGATTACGACTCAGAAAACGTTGTATTAGTGTCAATATTATCGTAAGCGTTACCGATATTTTGTTTATGATTTTCGACTAATGTAAAAAATGTGTTAACATCCTTATAGGCACAACTTTATTTATTGGGTCTTCTCTTTTGGTTGCTATATCGTGTGCCTTTAGCGTATCAATATTGTGTGCTGTACTCTATCTATATTGTGATGAACGAAAGAGATAGAATTTTTTTTAGAAGTGGTGTATTTTGAAAAGATTTTTAGGATAATGGGGAAGTAAAAAAAAAAGGTTTCTGGTGTATCCGTTATTAGCAATAGCGGATTAGGAAGGGAAAGTAAATTGTACTGCATCATTGCTCAGGAAGGTGTCAGATGTTTTTCTAATCCTCTATTCAGAATAGAGGATTAGGAGGAAACATGTTCAACAATCCATGTTCAACAATCCATGTTCAACATTAAACCCACTCCTCCTAATCCTCTATTCTGAATAGAGGATTAGAAAAACATCTGACACCTCCCTGAGCAATGCTGCAACACAATTTACTTTCCCTTCCTAATCCGCTATTGCTAATAGCGGATACACCAGAAACCTTTTTTTTTTTTTTTTTTGACTTCCCCATTATCCTAAAAATCTTTTCAAAATACACCACTTCTAAAAAAAATTCCAAAGAGATACCGACCGAACTCCCGCGCAACGCGTGGATATTTTCCTAGTTTATTACATTAATCAAATTTATTACATTACTTGGTAAATAAAGTATGAATCGTTTTACTTTATAACTAAGTAGACAAGTATGAATTAGTTTGATCGGACTTATTTTGACCCGCCCTAACCCAACCAATTTTTGTATCCGCTCATCAAAATTTCTTGATCTGGCGCCGTACACACTAATACATCATTAGAAAAGAAGTAATAGTAAAGGCAGTCGCAAGCCACAAAAAGATGGCGAGGAAGTTAATATCACTTACAAAAACGTAATCTTTTCATTATAACCCACCCTTCTCGAAGCTATGTCCAAGGTCGACTTCTCGACCGTCATGAGACCGTGTCCCCTAATGGCGGGAACTAGATGGAATCCGTAAACCCTCGCTCCTGTCAGGTTCGAACCCGGGATTAAGGCCTCGATTTGTCCATTCACCTAGACGTCCCTCGAAATGGCCCAAACGAAACTCGAACCTACGTCTCCACTAAGGAGGACAGACCATTTGACCAACATCTCCGGACCCGGTTTTCATGCACTAATTTCTTTGACCCTGCCAAATTTATTGGATAAATCTGACTTGTTTAATCATATATCTTTGCCTCTATTTTTAACGAAATCAACATCTCACCGCAACACGCTAGTCGACGTCAACTCAGTGTTCCACAAAACCACGTCCTTTACTATATACACAAACAAATTACTTAAAAAAAAAAAAAAAAACACTTTTATGCACTAAAACTGAAAGTCACAAAAAACTTATCCCCTGTTCTTGCTGGTTCAGATTTACACCTGCTCAAATTCAGTGGCTTAACCTTTGCTATATATTCTTCCTCTCCGATAATAAAACCTTCATCTCCTCCATTATCATCTCCATTTTCTTCACAAATTCTATAATTATCCGCAGTCGAATATCTGTACGGAGCAGATCTAGATCTCGTCAACAAAACCGCATTTCTCAGCGGCGGTTCCGCAATCAATTCATCGTTAAAAGCTCCGATCACATCTCCAATTCGGCGTGCAATTTTCTTTTCCGTTGATTCCTGTAATTTCTTTGATTTTCTGCAGCAATCGCATCTGAAAAACGAGATCCTTCCTCTCCACAGTCTCCGGAGCCACCACGGTTTGATTCTCCGGAGAAATTTACACCGGCTGACGGTGGCGGAGGACCTCGACGACGTCGTTTTGGTTTTGTTTGAGCGCTTAACTTTAACCTGACCCATGCAGGTGACTTTTGGAGACGAAGGTTCTTCGTTTGTGTTGTTGATTTTAAGTTTACGAATGAAGATAGGGTGGTTGGCACGTGAGTCACGTGACCTGGTTGCTCTTGTGCTTTTGCTTCGTGGGAACATAATTAGTGGTGGTGCGAATTCGTCTGTTGTTTTTCCGGGACTGGATTTGGGTATTGAAGGTAGCTTCTTCATCTTGTTGTTTATTAATAAATAAATGATAATATTAAGAAAGAGAGGTTGGAGATGGAGAAGGTGTGTTTAAGAAGCTTTCATGCAAATGAATGGTGTTTTTGAAGGTTAAAGTGGATGACGTTTCATTGTCTGTATGTTATTTGTGGTTATTTTGGTTTTATTATGGGACGTTATTTTTTGTCCTCTTGTTTTTTTATAAAATAAAACAACAAAAGCATATTATCTTATTGAATTAGAGTTTTTAAGGAATTTGTTATTAGGGAAAATTACGAAATTGTCTTTTGACCCAACATGTTTTCAATTTTGTCACTCTCATGCGTCCTTAAAACCTCTGAGCACGGGAGTGGTCCGCCGACGCACGGGAGTGGTCTGCCGAAAATGGGAGTGGTCTGCCGACGCACGGGAGTGGTCCGTTGGTCTATCCGAAGAGTCAGCCAAAATGGGAGTGGTCTGCCGACGCACGGGAGTGGTCCGCCGACGCACGGGAGTGGTCTGTCGGACACGTGTCAGCTCTAGGGACATAGACGCATCAACATAACATGCGGACTATTCCCGTGCTGAGTGGTCCTTCCAAGGACGCATGAGAGTGACAAAATTGAAAACATGTTGGTCAAAAGACAATTTCGTAATTTTCCCTTCTTATTATAGTAATCGCAAAAGTAAAACACGAGTTATAAGTTTATGAAGCCTGAACTTTTTATACTTCAAAAACACAAAACTATTTTTGAATATTTACATTTTGTAATCTTGAAAAAGCAATACTTTTAAAAGATTGGTTCCACTAACAACATGCGTAATTGGTATTATAGAGGCATGAAAAGGAGTGATAACGCCCCAACATCGTCCCCCTTAGGTGTTATAAGGGCATAAAAAAGAAGGGACGTCATACGAGGAGAAAAAATGGAAAATAATGATTGAAAAAGCAATAAGAGTCGTTAACCGTTACAGTTTTTTTAAAAGGCGTTGGGGGATGCCACTTATGGGGCATTAACCATTACAGATGGTCTAATAATATTTCTTTTATAATTAAGTTTGGCTCGTTTAATATTTATGTAATTATTTTATATATCGTATTGTACCGATACTGAAAGTACCGATCCTGAAAATCATAAAATATGGTACTGGAACTGAAAGTGCTCCGTATTGTACCGTTACAATACTGTATTTGAAGATAAATCAACCTGAAATACCAGTACCATACTGAACCGAAAGTATTGATTCTGAAAAATGCAAAATGTGGGTACCGAAAATTTTCATTACCAGATTCCATTTGCTCATCCTTATTTGTGATTATAATTTGTAAAAACATAATATATTTTGTTTGATTGTATTTATCATAATTATCTCTATATTAATTGAACCAAGTACTAATGGTGTGCGTTTGCTTATATTAAATGTTTGTTTATATACTTTTATAGATTGTGGTTCGCTTATGTTGGCACGCCTAGACAAACACTGGCTCAAACTCATTTATTAAATAAGCTTCAATTTAGGCTTGAAGTCGATTTAGTGTTAACAAGATTCAAGTTTTTGGTAAGTTGATTACATTATTTTGAGTCGTTAACTAACATCTTTGCTAGTTTACATCCTAACTAAGACGAATCACTTGAAAAAACCAATCCCAAACACCCATATTAGCTTAGGTCGAGAATACCAAACATTTATCAGTAATTTCTTACTTTAACATGACCTAAATGTGAACTTTTTTTGGAAAATATCAAAGCTTTCAATTTATTTTCATTACTTTACATTACTTCTTAAAGAGAGTGAATCAAAAAGTTTCCTAGACACATGTATCTACTAATCAACTTAATTATCATGCATATTAGGCTCAGATTTTGCATATCAACTTTCTATGAAGTAGCTTGAATTACAATTTTGCTAGGTATGAATTGGACCCAATACTTAATATCAATAGGCAAAAACGTTCATAAAACTTTCATGTATTAAATAATGATCAATGCGACTCCAAATAAAAAAATGGGCCAAAAACTTTTACAAAGTGAAGAATATTTAGAAAAGGAAGGTGGATTCTGTAGCAAAGTGAAGCGGACATTTTAACAACTTAATAATGTTGATGTCAAATTCCATCTTTCTACTTCAAGTAGCTGTTCATTAAAAAAAGTCAAAGGGGAATTATATAATATTTTTCAGAAGCATATAACACCATGCGTACTTGTTAAAAAAGGGGTGCCCATCCACGTCCAACCAAGCTATCACCTCCGCCATCGTGGGCGTTTTTTTGGTCCAAATGAGTTACGGCGTTTTATATTTCACGGTCTAGAAGAATTGGGTTGGCCAATCAATGAGTTATCTCCTTTACCTTTGGCCAATCAATTTTTTCATGGTTTTTTAATTTATGAGTTAAATGCCATTTTAGTCCCTGTGGTTTGGGTGATTTTGCCACTTTAGTCTAAAGGTTTCATTTTTAACCTGTGGGTCCAAAAAGGTTTCACTGTTGCCATTTTAGTCCACTGTGTTAACTTCATCCATTATTTCTGTTAACGAGAAGGGCGGTTCGGTCATTTTGTATGGCTGAATTGTCTTTCTAGTTAACAGAATTACATATAAAATGACCGAATTGCCCTTCTGGTTAACAGAAAAAATGGATAAAGTTAACCCGGTGGACTAAAATGGTAACAGTGAAACCTTTTTGGACCCACAGGTTAAAAATGAAACCTTTGGACTAAACTGGCAAAATGACCCAAACCACAGGGACTAAAATGGCATTTAACTCTTAATTTATTTAATTCTTTACACCACTTTTAACATAATGCTCACATCTCCACTGCACATATTTTAGAAAAACGCTCATTTGCTGACTAGGACGACACGCGACGGAGAACATTATTCACTATAACCACTACACATGGTCTAAGAGGTGTTGCACCCAAAAAAAAAAAAAACATTTGGTTTCTATCATAATTTTTTGAAGGCTACATGTCCATTACATGTTGAATACATCTTATCCTATTATTATAGTATTTTTGTTATTCATGGGTCTTATAACTTTTACGGTAAAAGATTCTCATGGTTAAAAAATAAATAGTTGATTTGAGTCATGTAATATTTATGTTTTGTTGTGAAATGATATTCATTATGTGTTGGTTTGGTTTTTGTCTATATTTGGTTAAATCATGAACCAAATTTCATGTTAATGGTAATACTTTATGCGAATCTCTTATAAGGAATGGCGAGGTAAATCTTATTAAGAACGATTACTCCTTAAGAGAGTGTATGTAGCACGTAAGAAGAGCTTTCAATGGCCGTGAACATTAGATATGTTATGTTATGAACACTAGAGATATTAGATGATAGTTCTCGACTAATCGAATGTGAGTAGTATAATTAGTGATCTCTTATACAGTCTCTAATTGAATACCCAAAATCAAATTTATCTTTTAGTAAATTTGCATACTTTTGCTTAATTTCTACTCTTGGGTACAACAATCATGAGTTAGGAGTTTTAGACATACCAACTTCTTGATTTCAACTCTACAAGTCTAAAAGAATTTGTCAACAACCCTACAATAATCACGATGTAACCCACATTATGGGTGTTAATAGACTCTATATTTGGTTTCCTCGAATTTTGGATTTTTGTTAGTGCAATCAAAATCAAAAAACGAACCGAATCCGAATTTGAAAAAACCGAAAATAATTAATTACTAAATAAAGAAAAAAGTATAATTCAAATTCGGTTCACAATTTATGGACCGAAAACCATATTTTGATTCAAGAACTTAAATTTGTGTTGGGTTTTGTCTCCAAACCAAAAACCAAATTCGGAATTTGGTTTCGTTTGAATTTCAGTTTATTGTTGTCCAATTTTAATATCGAACATCCTAATCCAAATACGTTACTTAGCGCCCAACCTCCAGTCAAACACCTCTTTTCTAAGACTATTTGTTGCCGATTAGCACCCCGTTGGCTAGAACGCCAAACATCATGTTGGGCTATTATCGAGAGGCAGCATTGGCGTCGTCGCGATTCTGTTAACGGACGGTAATGATGAAGATCGGTGGGAAAGAAGTGACCTCCAACCCAATATAACCAAACACATTGTTTGTGTTTTTTTTATTTTTTTTATTTTAATTTTTGTTTTAGTTCTTTCACTACATTTAGTTATGGGTGTTTAGTTATTACAAAAAAAATACTACGTGGCGATGATGTGCCAGTGTTTTAATTAATCGAAAACATAGTCTTAGTCCTCAAGTACCTACAAAGGCTGCAATAATCATAACCTAAATACATGGTTTTAAACCAAAAGTAACCACAGATCAAGATGAATTAAATTAAATTGTGGGGGAAGGATCCACTAAAAAGTGGATTTTGCCTAAGTAGCCTAAGAAGGAATCTTAACCATTCATTTTTTAAATCAATGGTTAAGATGAAAGTGTAGGAAAAAGGAGGAGTGCAAGGGTATCTTGGGAAAATCCTATTTATGGACTTTCTCTCTCCACATGCAAGGCACATGCATATTTCACCTCCATTTTTTAAACGTTCATAACTTTTTTATACGACATTATTTTTTCATAAAAATTTCACCATAAAATCGAGCGTCTTTTTATCTTTAATTTGAGTACCATATTGCTATATAAAATATGAAGACTAAAAAAACCCACTAAAATGTGTTGTGTTTCTATGTTGTATAACATTTTTTGTGCTGGATTTTTGTACTATATTTTATACTATATTTTTGTACTAAATTTTTTGTTCTGAATTTTTTTGTCTTAAATTTTTTTTTCTCAATTTTTTGTACTAGATTTTTTTGTACTACATTTTTTTGTGCTATATTTTTTGTACTAGATTTTTTTGTGCTATATTTTTTTGTACTACATTTTTTGTGCTATATTTTTTGTACTAAATTTTTTGTGTTATATTTTTTTTGTACTAGATTTTTTGTGCTAGATTTTTTTGTACTAGATTTTTTTTTTTGTATTTTTAAAAAACAAAATGGGTGACACATGTCATTTTCACTCCTATTTATAAGGACTAAAATGCCCTTGATTCCTACTTATTAGGAGTGCCACATGTCATCATCACAATCCTTCTTAGGCTACTTAGGCAAAATCCACTTTTTAGTGGATCCTTCCCCTTAAATTGTGTTCCAACATTATTCGAATGTCAAGTTTATCTTGGATTTTGACTTTTTGACATTATAAAATAATTTTGTTGGCTATGAAAAATGAGTTAAACATTTAGGTAGCGTTTGGTATGAAGGAATGGAAGGTGGAATGGAATGGATCATTCTGATGGAATGAAAAGAAACATGTTTGGTTATAATGTGGGAATGGAATTGAGCATTCCAAAGGAATGTAACTCCTTCCAAATATAATAATTTCCATTCATTGGTATGTAGGTGTTTTTTTTTCATTCCTTCAAGGAATGAAAAGAAATATGTTCTTCTTCTTCTTATTATTTTTATTATTATTATTATTATTATTATTATTATTATTATTGTTATTATTATTTATACTTATACTTTTATTTGTATTTATATTTATATTTATTAATATTCATACTAATATTAATATATATCAAAAATCTATTATTATTTTTTTATCATTAATATATTATTATTATTATTATTATTATTGAGGCAATTATATTTTTGTCGTTTTTAATACAGTTGTGTTTCGTTACTTCATTTTTTTGTTTATCAAATTGTACAAAGTAATGATTCATTCTATTCACGTATGAGTAACCAAACATCACAATGGAATGGAATGATCCATTTCATTCCGTTGTCCATTCCATTACCTTGTCCATTCCATTCTCTCATCTATTCCATTACCCCATACCAAACAGACTTAAGAGTAGAATACTAGACACGCATGTATAGAATAATAAAAAAAAAATGTATTAGGAATTATTAGTAAGATGAATGTAATTACAAAAATCCTTAACTAAATCGTAATTGATAAATACAATAAACCTTATTGTAATCTTAGCATTAGTATTTTCAAAATATGAGATGTTGCAATTATCATGTAACTTTCCAATTTGAGATGCATCGGTATGTAGCTTGCACGTTGTACCCAAACCTCATTTTGTGGCGTAAATAAATAAGTTGACCCCAAGTAACCTTTGGACTAATGTCATTGATAAATTCTTTTCAATTTACTGTGAGTATTTAAGTAGGTTTTACACAGGGCCGGCCAGTTAGTGTAATTGGACTAGGCGACGGCTTAGGGCCTCCGAAAAAACAGGGCCTTCAAAATTTTAAAAAAGTGTATTTATAAAAAAAGAATATTATATTTACGGTTATATTTGTTAACATTAATACAATTGTAGTCTAGTGGTAAGAACAAGATTTGGTTTTTGTAGAGGTTTGGGTTTGAATCCCACTTGCTACCCATTTTCAAAATTATTAATCACCTCACTCACTCTTTTAATAAAGGGCTATAAATGTATCTTTTTTAATCACCTCTTTTAATTTAATAAGCTAAAATATGTTGTCGCTAAAATATGTTGTCCACACAATTTTTAACATGATACGTTCATGTAAGATTTTATTTAAAAAAATCGTTTTCAAACTAATAACAATAGTATACTTAAAATAAGTAGCATGTTTTAATGTTTTCACACATAATGTAAATTGTTATTTGTTAGGTTAAACTCTTTTAACCAACTTAATTTGATTTTTATATTAGATACCAACATTATTTGATTAGGGAAATCATCTAGTTTATATAATAATTAAGTGTTTTATAAGTTTCTTCCTAATATATTTCATGTCAGATACCAACATTATTGGCGTGTCCGAGTACTCATCGTGTACTCTCCGCCTAGGTCGAGTACTCTCAACTCCCCGGTCGACCGACTAGGAAGCGCCTAACGACTTTTGCAACCATGTATTTAACATGACTCATTTTCGATAAAAATTACGTTGAAATGTAAAACAACATGAATTTATACCTGACGTGTACATAAAGATAATCACGTAAAACTCGATGGGTCAAAACGACATGTTAAAAAGTTTATAGAAATTTTAGAGGGTTTAAGTGTCAATATTAAAAGTTGAGGGGTGAAATTCATAAAAAGACAAAAAAATGCTAATAAAAATTGAGCAGTGAAATTCACAAAAAAGACAAAAAATCAAGTTACAGTAGCTAACAACTTGATCTATTATATATATATATAACTAGTGGAAAACCCGCGTGTTGCGGCGGAGTCACAAATACAGGGTGGGAACATAATTCAAACCCACCAGCACCAACTTGAAGGTAAGCCACCCACTACTTTCTCTTGGTGTCATCTTTGTACAAGTACATTGTGTCAAAACGAGCTCCTGTTAGGAACACCATGGTCCTGAGAGAAAGGGCGAGGTCCATTTCCCTAGAAAAGGATATCCATCCGAACCCACCACTGTAGGGCCCACGTCTTGTAACTTCCGGTTTATCTATTAGTTCCATGGCCTTGACCTGCATCAGATAGGAATTTTCATGGGTATGGGTCGCCTCGGGTTATTTTTTATCCGGTCAAAAGTCCAAGAGTTGAAAAATAACTAAAAAGGAAATGGGTTAAAAGTCCCAGAAATTTATTTTTAATGTATTAAACCTCATTAACCATATATTCAGAAAAAAAAAATACAACTGGATAAACTTGACCGGACGTGTTTCAAAAAATATAGAAAAATGACCCCAACCTGTTTTAACCTGTTACCCAACCCGTTTATATTGCAATATATAGAAGCTAATGGTATGAAGAGCGTACCTGTTACCCAACCCGTTTATATTGCAATATATAGAAGCTAATGGTATGAAGAGCGAACCTTTGGAGCACCACTAACAGTTCCCATGGTTTTAAAAAACGCTTGAGGCGTGCGCCTCAAGGCGCGCCTCGAGGCGAAACGGCCAAAAAACGAGTTTGAGGCGCGCCTCATGGGGTTTTTACTGCATATGCGCCTCAGAGGGGGCTGAGGCGCTAAGAAAGGCTGCGCCTCATGGGATTTTCCTAGTTGTTTTTGATGTTTTTGACTTTTTGTGTCAATTTCAAGCATTTCATGTTTTTTTATGTATGTTTTTGATGATTTTGATGAATCTGATGATGTAATTAGTTAGTATTATTATTTTTATAATATATAATTTTTATATTTTTTTATTAATACCGCCTCGGCCTTACGCCTCGTTTCGCCTCGAGGCTTACGCCTCGTGAGGCGAAGGGAAAACGCCTCGAAACTCGTTTCCGTTCTTTTAAACCTTGACAGTTCCAACTGGAAGTGCAGCAGAAAGGGCGTCCCAGCAAGTCAGATTATCGAGCAACTCCCCAGTCACCTTTAAGAACCAAAAGGGAGCCATAACGATTCAAGATTATCGATAGATTGTTGTTGTAATAGAAAAAAATATGAAACAACAAACAAAATAATAGTGTCTTACGGTGGAATTAATATGCATCACATGGGAGTACCGTTCAACGGTCATAAGCTTTTCCACATTAACCGAACCAGGTTTCATGACCTAAATCCAAGTTGCATTAAGAAAGTAAACATTTTAAATAATTATAAACTACGAAAGCATATTAAATAATAAAAAGCCAAACTAACCTTTCCGACATCCTTCCTCCCTAAGTCAACCTCAACCGGCATGATGTGTTCCGCATAGACCTGGCAAACGGGTTGGGTCGGTTGGGTCGGGTCATGGGTCAAAACGGGTTCGGGTCAATTATAAAAAGGGTTGTTTTGGTTCGGGTCAAAACGGGTCCGAGTCAGAACGGGTCCGGGTCGGAACGGGTCCGGGTCGGAACGGGTCCGGGTCGGAACGGGTCCGGGTCGGAACGGGGCCGGGTCGGAACGGGGCCGGGTCGGAACGGGTTTCGGGTCGGGTCGGGTCAGTTTTTTTTTAACCATTTGCAGTGTTTCAGTAAAACCAATACAGGATCTCCAACATATATAATAACAACACATAATGTAACAGTTAAATCAGTTGTATGCAACTTTATACAGTAAAAAGTAGACAACAATCTGAATATACAGTAAAATTACCCAACTCGGATCAAAACAATCAGAGCCGATACCGGAATTTCAGGTATCTCATGAGCGAAATCAAACAAGGAATATCGATTGCATTCTTTAAGACCATTTGCAGTATTTCAGTGAACCAATACATTAAGATCTTAAATCAGTTGTAGACAACTTCATATATAGAAATTAAGATTACTAAAGCAAGAATATGGGGATAGAAATTTGACTAAAAGAAAGTAGACAATAATCTCAATAAACAATTTAATTACTAGTATATACAGCAAGAAGCTTAGGAAACTAGAAATTATGTTATGATCTCAACTCGGATCAAACACAAAGAATACCAGTCAACTGCATTCTTCAAGAACATGAACAAACAGCAAACAAACTTTAACTGAACTCAAGAACAGCTAGCAAGCCACTAGCAAAACAAAACAGGCAAAAGAAGCAACAACAGAAAACAAACAGCTACAAATACACATTAAAGACCTTCCACTTTTGCCAATTTAGAGCTGCATTTTTAAAACCTGTTTAAAATCCATAGAAAGCTTAGATACCTGCTAACTGTTTGTGTTCAAATTCAAATATTATATTATAGGAAAACATTTCACTAACCTCTTAACAAAACTACAAACCCTAAAACACAAGATCCAAAACTTCTACTCCGATCGATCATGAACACAACACAATTAACCTAAAAAACCGATAAATTCTTGACCGATCGGCACCTAAAACTCCAAACAAGTGATCAACAATTGAACAAACTTACCGGAAAACTGAAATTAGGTTGTAATTTGGATATTCAGCAACTGGAGAAACAGAATTATACGGAATTAAGAGGTATTGGGGCCTCGAATTTAACCCATGACAGCTTGATCTGGCAGCGGTAGTTCTTCTTTTTATGATTTCTTCTGGTAGCTGTCGGTTTGATTCAATCAGATTGAAGAATGAAGAAGATAACCCATTGTTCAACCCGTGCTTTCTTTCTTTTCAACCCTAACTGACCCGTCCTAATTTTTCAACCCGGTCTGACCCGTAGATAAATCTTTTTAGGGCATGTTTGGATTGGCTTCTCAAACCAGCTTATTAGCTTATTGACTTATGGATAAGTCAATAAGCTGTTTTTATGTTTGGATAACCAAGAAGTCCTTTTCAAAATAGCTTATTGCAAAGAAGGAAACATGAGGTTTTGAAAAGCTAAGATTTCGTGACTTTTGGATCCAGAAATGACTTTTCAAAAATGAAATTACTAAATTACCCCTTATATTTGTTTCCTTATATCCAGAAACTAGGTTAGAACCCCGTGTATTACACGTGTTGAATAAAAAATATATATATATTTAACATGTATTGAATAAATCCTTTTAACGAAACAGTTGATTAAAATAAATATTTTTATTTTAATATGTGATTATCAGTTATCCTTATCCTTATCATCAAAATATAAAAACAAGAGTAAACTTCCGTTTTGCTCCCTTTGGTTTGGTCACTTTAACGGTTTTGCTCCAAACCTTTAAAAATAGCTATTTTCCTCCAATAGTTTACTATGGTTTTTTCATTTTGCTCCCTGTGGGGAGCAAAATGGAAAAACAGACAATTTGGATGGAGTTAGAGGCGGGGAGCAAAATGGAAAAATCATAGCAAACTATTGGAGGAAAATGGCTATTTTTAAAGGTTTGGGGCAAAACTGTTAAAGTGACCAAACCACAGGGAGCAAAACGGAAGTTTACTCTAAAAACAATTAAAACTACCAATTAAATAAAATCTTTATCTTTATAAATATTTAAAACGCTAATATATTTTTTTAGATTTTAATAATTAATATATGGTTATAATAATTAATATATTATTATCAATTATCTTTGTCTTTATCATTAAAATTTCTTCTACAAATTTTAAATTTAATATTATCAATGATTGACTTTCGATAATAAATATTTAGAAAAAATAATTAAGACTGCCTCATAGAACGCCATGTGTCCCTAACATGGTTTCTTTTATTATATGTATAGAATAGATGATAAGATTTAATATTAATTTATTATTTATTTATTTAGTTAATAAGATTAGTATAAATTTGAGGATACATTCAATGAATGACATGTGTCTAAAAGTTGGTTTCTTTTATTATAGTAGTTAGATTAGATTAGGTTTTTTAGATTTTTCACCCAAATCTTTTTCTATATATTTATAGATGATGACTTTTCAAAAATGAAATTACTAAATTACCCCTTATATTTGGCTTTTCCCACCCCATAAGCTAATCCAAACACTTTTTTTAAAAACTCCTTTTCAAAAAGTCTTTTTCCCAAAAGCCCTTTTCCCAAAAGTCCTTTTTAACTCTAATAAGCTTAGCCAAACATGCCCTTATTTTTTAAATAACCCAATTTGACCCCCTTAACTAAATTTCCTCACCCAAATTCACCCAATCTAATTTAAAAAAGACCCATACTGACCCATTGTATGCTATTTGGGTCAGAATTGCCCCCCCTAGTTCCGCACATTGCTTTTCATCAGTTAACAGCATCTTCTCCAACTGTTTGTCCTCATCCAGAGTCCTTCCTCTTCTTACGGTCCCGGCTAAAGGTCGGTTAACAACCGTATTCTGTCAAAAAAAGAATATATAGTTCATAAATCTTTTTAATAATTTACAATAATAGAAATGAAATGCCTGTATATATATAAAAGAAGTAAATTGAAATTACAGATTTCAGACGAGTCAGAATTTCTGGGCTTGAACCAAGATACACCCCCGAGCCTGACAACATGAAACGACACAATGAGTTAAGTAAAAAAAATAACTGGAAAAGTTAAATTTATGAATAATAATGTAAATGTACCTGCAAATAAGTCATGTATGGACTTGGATTCACGACTCTTAGCGCGTGATAAATCTCGAAAGGATCTGCGAACTTTCGGCGTTCAAAATGCTGACTTAAAACAATCTGGTAAATCACCTGCAAGAATGTGTTCTTTCGCTTGCAATACTGTTGACTTGTATTCGTCACTGGTCATGCTCGACTGGGTTAAAGGAGTTCAGACTTCAGAATTGTTGGGTGCTTAATTCAACAAAAGCCCGGAGCTAACTTTGGCCTAATGATTGAGAACTAAGTAAGGATTACGAAACAACCAGAATGTTACAGAGAAGATAAGTCACTTACAGATCACAATCGTGTACTTTAGATGCCAATATCTCCAAACGTTTGACTCCATCTTTGTAAGCTTCTTCGGTAGATGAATACTGATCAAGCCTTACCCAGTGAATTATATATGCTTTCTGAAGATTAAAATTATTTATGAAAAAGATACATAATCAATGATGGAAAAAATTGTATATAACTATGATATATGCACCTTCTGCACATGATCGAAAACGATCACATATTCACATCTTCATACAAATCCAAGATGAATGTCAGCTAGATTCCTGTCATCTATAAACAAGAGTTTCTTCTTTTCTACATACATAGCGAACGGTGTCATATAAAAAGTAACCAACCCAGCCACCTGTTCATGATTACAAATTATACATTGTAAACAAAGCAAGCATAGTATTTATTTTCCAGTTTATTTATCGTAAGATCGCTCATACCGCAAAATTTATCAGGAAGTTCATCAAGAAGCTGAGGTTTAACCCTTTAGCTGAAAAAACTTCAATTTCCATCCAAACACTTATACCACCCGTTTTGTCTCAATTGATAATTTATACCACCTGTTTCATCACAAATATGTCCTTTTGTCCCATTCATGAAGACTTCTAAAGAACCTCTGGCTGATGTTTCGTACCATTAATAATACCTATAAGACTTCTAAGGGCATTCATTTATCGCACCTTTGAAATTACAAACTATTTTATACGGTGCGACCGTAAAATATTTAGAGTGTTCAAGTACCAATAAATGTAAAGTATTTAGAGTGTCAACATGGTATACATCAAAATCAACAAGTAGGAAAAAACAAGTATACTTGTAACAAAAGGAGAATAAAAGGAAATCACAAACACATATCAACTGCATACACACAGATATACATGCATCTCAAGTTCCAAATTTATATCAGTTACAATAAATGTATAAAGAATGACATGCTTTCTAACGGACATGAGCTTGTGACCAAACACGCGACAGAGTTTCCTCGATTTTTATCCTTTATTTTAGCAATTTTGAACAGGCAAAACACACTTGTGACGGGTCGAAAGAACCCAAAAATACTTTATCGGTTCTTAATAATAAGACACTTGTAACGGGTCAACTGAACCCAAACATATAAGAAAAGTAAGAACGAGGTGTCTATACACTCACCATACGGTTCTGATGGTTCCCGCAACTGAAATACCATACGAAAGGACTGATCATGACAGGACAGGATTGCCGGTGTGTCATTATTTTATATAATGATCAAGAAATCTAGAAATGGAAGAAAATGAGATTAAAATAACATTCTCAAAAATAAACTTCAAAACAAATTAATATATTAACAAACATTTAACATCAGTGGTTGTCTTGTATTCATTCAACTGTAAAAAAAAAAAAAAAAAATCTTAAAAAATATTACGTTCATGAAAAACAAAAAGAAAACGGATAAAAGAAACAAAAGAAATGACAAAACTATATATCACAACCAATATGAGCATGATGTTAAACATCAGTTAGGTACCCAATCTCGATTTCACACTCCTTCATACCTATAAAGACAAAATCCACACACATCAAAATTGTAATTTTTGAAGAGAAAGAACCCTAATTCTTTACTTTAAAAATAGCTACAGCAAGAGAGGTACCAAAGATATGTGAGATGAAATTGAAGCCTTTGAACACCCATTTGATTTTGGTTCCCAGGTCAAGCTTCGCAACGTCTATCTCATAGGAGTGGGATGTTTAAGTTAAAGCAGACACACAGATGGGGAAAGCGGGATCGGGAACCAGGGCGAGGTGATGGAATCGGAACCGATGGAATTCGTTAGGCGTAGAAACAGGGAATGTCAATTTAACAATTAAAGGGCTGATGGGGATTTGAAAGGATGAAGACTTCTCTTCATGATTTAAATGCGGAATTCATTGTGGTGCCAC
Organism: Helianthus tuberosus; assembly: GCA_030545235.1. NCBI lineage: Eukaryota > Viridiplantae > Streptophyta > Magnoliopsida > Asterales > Asteraceae > Helianthus > Helianthus tuberosus. The sequence goes on from CM060354.1 coordinate 24,222,993, forward strand.
ATTCAATTGAGCCAAACGAAACTTGAATCGATTACACAACTCCATGAAGAAGAAACAGAAGGAATCATTGAAACCGCATTGAATTAGGGGCATATTTGGGAGTGTGGATGAAAAATTAGGGAAATAAGAACATTACCTGCTATGAGCGTCTTAAAAATTTGGTTGGAAATTACATCTCTATCCTAGGGAAATGTATTATATAGTCTTATAGATTATAGATATAGATATGGTCGATACTTTATAAAGTTACTAATAGAGTAATAGTTTAGCTTGTAAATTACATAGCTAGATATGCAAATATAAAACAAACTAGGTATTTTGTAGATATATATACAAGAACACGTAACAGGTTTGTTTGTATTTCTCGTTTAAATAGTTGATTGTAAAATTTTGTTACGCTAAAGTAATGTAAACAATCATCAGTAGTAATTTAGTAAATATAGTACGTAGCTTCTCCTAATCTAACTTGGTAAATAATAATAACGAAGCTACCTACGACCAACTTGGTTCAATCCACACATGAGGATCAAGATAATGTTTTGTTCCCATGAAGTCCCCAAAACTTTCTTCGATATCGTGTCCATTGAACGTGTGATACCGTCATGTTGCGAGAGAATAGAACACTATCTTCCTGTTCTTAGAATGGAAGCGCGGAAAGTAAATCTTGTTTGCCATTTCTGGCGTTTTGGCTTCGACACAGAGGCATGCCTTACCACAAATATAAATCGCGTGCCTTCCTAGACTCTCTGTTTTCTCCCATTTTGTTGAATCATTCAGATTGAATACCTCAACGCATTCTCCAAACTCGCCCACAATGACTAGTAAAAGCTGTTGATCACATTTCGTTAGGAAACTTTGTTTAGGAGATACACAACTACTTCTCGGGCCTTCCCGCCAGACGTAATCTAGGTTGCCAGCATTTGTGAGACCACGTACTCCAGGGTAAGTGTAATCTAGGTTGCCAGTATCTATGAAACCAAGTCCTCCATTGTTATACAACGCATAAAGATTTTTACCATAGCGTGTTGCAAAATGCAAGGTGTGTGAGTCGCAACAATACTTTAGATGGAATCTACGCCAAGATGGTTCTCGAGCTACAAAGTGGACATAAACATGCCATTCGGAACGTGTTGTAAATCCAACAACCATGCAATCGGATGCAGTAGGAGGTGCCGAGAAACAATAGGTGTCGAAATAAGGCGCGAATGGAAGCTCACGGGTATCACTTGTGAAGGGGTTAAAGAACATAAGGGGTCCATTGTGTCTACGTATAAGCAGCCAACCACCCATGGAACAGTGTATTTGCACATTGCCAATTAATTCTTGAGGTGTCTTTATAAAGTACTTGTCACCGAACAACGGATCAGTAAAAGAGACAATGCCTCGATCGTTGTCAAACAACATTAGCCAGGGTGAAACTAATGAATATGTCTTCAATCTCCCTTCCTTACTCCATCGGATCATGGGTGCTGCCAAATTACATTGCTTGCATGTAGCACGGAAGTTGAGATATTCGATGCCAACACAAAACCCCATAATCGTCTTCAAAACATCCAATGGAATGTTGAGAAGGCGTGACCCGATATTCTCTTCACGTGTTGCAAGGCTCATGTTATTACTGTCAACCTCATCATCCCTCACCACCACCTCATTTTCTTGTTGAGACTTGATTTCTCCAGGTTCACCTTGTTGCCTGCAGCCGAACAATTTTGTTGGCAGGACAAGAGAAGGCATAGAAGATAAGGCTATGGTTTTATTCTTGAAGTCGAATGAGTGTGTTACTTTGGCGGATTTGTCAAGAAAGTGTACATAACCCCCTAACTCTGAGACAATTGTAGGGCTGTAAAACACGGAGCAATCATGAGCAAGATCCAAAAAGAATGTAGCGTCTTTGAGATCTTCTACTTGTTCCCATCTTTTATTAGTCATGTCCAGTTTAAACACACACACACCACCAAATGTTTGCTTCTCCACATGTCCCCTCTTATTAAGACCTAATTTAATGCAGAACAATTCTGTACAACATCCTTTCAGAAAAACAGCGGAGTTCGGACAATCATACATGTAACGATACTCGTAATAAGCCGGGAGTTTCAAGCACGGCAATAGACTTATCACAATTCCTTTATCCTTGACCACAATATCAAGGTGTATCACAACACGATTACCAGGCACGTTATTCAAGGCATATACATTACCATTGCAACAAGTTAGGCAGTATAAGATACTATCACAACCTGCTATGCTCCTCATCTGTTGAGCGTATGACATTTCGACCCATTTTAACCTCTTTCTTTTACAGTCTAGCCGACAGAAAAAAAGGGTGTATTCTGCTGCGGTTACCATGAAAATTGAACCTGGATCATCGGGAGGGGAGGACAAACAACATTGTTGGATGGTACCTGAAGCAAAAACTCCATATGTATCTGAACATAAAACTGCATATTCCGTAATCAAGCGGGGAAGGCATATGATCTTAGAAGTCTCGGGGTTCCAAAGGGACCACATGTCATTGTGTGGATGGTTGGAGAGAATCACCCAACCATAGAAACACCCCCGGATACGTCTACCGAGTGGCGAAGGAATTCGACACCTGCGTTGAGTGGGCAGGTCACGCATGGTGTAGACGATATGGTCTCTGTTGTCGTCTTCTTCAAGGTTATGATCAACCAACCAAGGATGGTTTGAAGATAGGGTGGGTAATTGATCACATATGGAAGCACAAGTATGCTTCTGCTCCATCTGAAAATGTCCATAACAGAATTAAAACCCTCAAACTTTAAATAAAAACATATAAGCTTTAGAGTGCAATCAGTAAACCAATAACGAGGTTTGAGAAATTAAGCATCCAAAAAGAAAGCACAAATATTTTACTTCGTCTTAATCAAAAAGAAAGCACACATATTTTACTTCGTTCTAATAAGTAACTCTTCAAGGCAGATTATGAAAGGTCAAGTAGCTATATATGAACATTATTACGTAGGCACTGTTATTAAGTATGAAAAGAACTTACTGAACAATGTATAAACAATTAAACTATGCAGTAAGAAGTCTAGGATTGACTGTTACAAATCATACTTATATCGTTGATCATTTAAAAGCGTATAACAACTGTTTGTTAAAATGGCAGTAATAATGTCACTTCCACCAAACAAACACTAAACACATGAATTTCAAAAACCTAGTTTACACCGTAAACACAACGAATCGAAATTTAGTATTTTCCGCGTAAACAATTACTTAGAAACCATGTTCGTCTCACTCGACAATCTACTGTGTATGCTTCTCTAGGGTTGACAGTTACAAATCATACTTATATCTTTGATTACAAAACCTAAGTTAACTGATGAAACAACAATGCAAATTAAGTAAAGTATGGTAGTAGAAACTAACTAGAAATCGGTTGAAAACTACTAACCGATTACGAAAACTCGCAGAGAGAGTGGAGTGATCGTCCGGTCCAGTCAGCGACAGAGATGAAGAGTCGTGTGGTGTGCAGAGTATTGAGGATTGCTTCCTTTTCAAAAACCCTTTTGTTTTTTAACATACTAACTTTTAAGAAGTAAATGAGTTAAAGAGTTAATTACTGTTTTCGTATATGTGGTTTGTCAAAAATCACTATTTCAGTCCATTAGTTTAAAAATTGCGATTTCAGTGTCTGTGGTTTCACTTTCGTAGCCATTTAAGTCCACCTCGTAACCATTTCAGTCCATGTACTTAACATATGTATAAAAGTAAAAAACAATGGTACCAGGTACCTAAAACAGTTTAGTTGTGAGAAGGGGCGCCGTTACGCTGCTAGCCCTAGGTAACGGCGCGCCGGATGTGTTCGCGTCTGTCGCCGCCGTCGGTGCCGGCAACGCGCGGACTGGATTCGGCATGATTTTGTCGGCTGGAACATTTGTTTCAGCTCTGGTTGTCGGCTTTGTGGCGATCTGCCGCGCCGTTCGCGGTGGCACCGACGCTGTTTGTTAGAGATGTGTTGTTTTATTTGACTGCTGCTTTGTTTTTGTTTTATGTGTATTTGAGTGGTGAGATATTTGTGTGGCAGGCGGTTGGATTTGTGGTGTTTTATTTGTTTTTTGTTGTGGTTGTGTTTTGGATGGATTTAGGGTTTGGTGAGTATTGAACTTATTTCATTATTGATGAGTGAGTTGTAGAACATGAATGATTTCAATTTGTTGTTGTTATAAGTTTTGTGTGCAAACAAATACATGTTGTAATGCTTAAATGCGTCATTCCCATGATTAAGAACACGACAAAAATGTAAAATTGGTTGATGATATTATGATAGGAAAGCTTTTTTTTATGTCAAGGGAGTCGAGGCAACAAAGTTCATAATTTGTATTTCAGTGGGACGCTGTTAATTGTGTAGAATGATTATTATGCCCGTTTTGCATACTACGACTTGATAATGTAAGCCCAAATTTGGGCTACCAGATTTGCAAATAAGTTGATAACTGTTGCAAGCCTTGAATAAGCTCTTATCTTGCCTTTTAAGATGTGTTTCAGAAGTAGTTTGCCAGTAATAGCAAATTGTTTGACAAAATGATAATTAAAGGATATTTTGGACAACTTATGTACATACCACCGACCAATTTGCTTCTTACACAGCTAGCTAATTAAATTATATGGATAAAGCCTCATCATCAAAGCTTTTCTGATATATTTGTACACATATATACTTAGATAGATATATACATGCATCTGTTAATGTACATTTGGATTCATATACTATTATACTTGGACATATATGCTTGAATGTATACATAATTGACATAATTCCCAACCGGAACTGTTAATGTATACTTGGATTCATATACTTAGACGAAGACCCAACACCTTGACTTCATCAATAACACAAGCGTTAATCCCCTTCTTTTTATTGAAAATAACATTGTTTCCGACTCTCCAAATAGCCCAGCAAGTAAGGAGCATAACTAAATGCACCAGTCTGTATAGTTCAGTTTTACTTTGTATTTTTATAGAACCCATTTGTATAGTTCGGTTTTACTTTGTAAATTAAACATTGCTATTGTTATGAGAAATTAACCCGACTCTCTCGCGCAACGCGCGTTGGGAATAATCCTAGTTAGAATTTAAATTACAGAATAACTCCTTTAGCTTCAAATAGAGTTATAAGTTAGACAATTTAGTTTGATTTTAGTTTTAAACAATTCTAAAGTTACATTCCGCATTAATCACCAGTTAAATTGAGTAGATAATTAATGTATTTTGTTAACTCACTTAGGAATAGTCTAGTGATATTGTTCCATTAGTAAATTAACTTAAGTATTTTTTTTGGTTTACAAATGTTTTTGCCTTCTAATTTATGATTTATTATACATGTCTGAATTTAACTAGAAAATATTACCAAATTATATATATAATAACATTAGGGTAGCTTCTTGGCTACAGTAGCCAAAGAAGCCCTTGTATTTAAAGTAATTACATAATTGCCATTCAACAACGATTTAAATCTTCCAATTGGGCCATGAGGCTTTCTATTATTGGACATGTGATGGTTGTAATATTCTTGTATATTACTAGCTTGTAAGAGTCATATACTCATATATACTAACTTAACGTAGTGTTGTGATTGGAAACCATCACCATAATAAACTTCCTGTTTTTTGAATTTGGCCATTACGATCTACATGGTCGGGTTCACGTTTTCAAATTTTTTACATCCGTCAGAATTTGGCATACGTGGGCATCATGTACAAAAAGAGGTGACTTAAAAGATAAATAGGTAGTTGACGGTCGCTATAGCGGTGGTGGCGATGGTGAATCTTCCGACTGAAACCGCGGCGGGGTCGGAGGTCGCGGATGAGGTGGAGCCGCCGAGGTTATGGGCTTATGGCCGTCGAGAAGGAGTTGTGGTCAATTGGTTATGGGGGTGTGAAATCCGACCACCACACCACCACCATTGTTAACATCTTAGATGTTACGTGGCGGCGAAAAAGAGAGAGCGAGAGTGGTGGTTCATGGTGGTCGTAACAAGCCGTGGTAGCAGAGGTGGCGAACCGGAGGATGTCGTAACAAGCCGTGGTAGCAGAGGTGGCGAACCGGAGGATGTCGTAACAAGCCGTGGTAGCAAAGGTGGCGAACAAGAGAGAGAGTAGATAGAGAGGATGGCGGTTTGGCGACGGTTGTTGCAGGTGGGGGTGATGACTGATGTTGTTCCGGGCGATGCATTATGTGTTGGAGTTATTATATGTAAAATAATTTCATGTGGATAAATAAATTCTCTAATTTAAACAATGATATAATTATAAAATTACAAATTTATTGAAAATAAATACCACTGGATTTAAACTAATATATGACGATTACGACTCAGAAAACGTTGTATTAGTGTCAATATTATCGTAAGCGTTACCGATATTTTGTTTATGATTTTCGACTAATGTAAAAAATGTGTTAACATCCTTATAGGCACAACTTTATTTATTGGGTCTTCTCTTTTGGTTGCTATATCGTGTGCCTTTAGCGTATCAATATTGTGTGCTGTACTCTATCTATATTGTGATGAACGAAAGAGATAGAATTTTTTTTAGAAGTGGTGTATTTTGAAAAGATTTTTAGGATAATGGGGAAGTAAAAAAAAAGGTTTCTGGTGTATCCGTTATTAGCAATAGCGGATTAGGAAGGGAAAGTAAATTGTACTGCATCATTGCTCAGGAAGGTGTCAGATGTTTTTCTAATCCTCTATTCAGAATAGAGGATTAGGAGGAAACATGTTCAACAATCCATGTTCAACAATCCATGTTCAACATTAAACCCACTCCTCCTAATCCTCTATTCTGAATAGAGGATTAGAAAAACATCTGACACCTCCCTGAGCAATGCTGCAACACAATTTACTTTCCCTTCCTAATCCGCTATTGCTAATAGCGGATACACCAGAAACCTTTTTTTTTTTTTTTTTTTGACTTCCCCATTATCCTAAAAATCTTTTCAAAATACACCACTTCTAAAAAAAATTCCAAAGAGATACCGACCGAACTCCCGCGCAACGCGTGGATATTTTCCTAGTTTATTACATTAATCAAATTTATTACATTACTTGGTAAATAAAGTATGAATCGTTTTACTTTATAACTAAGTAGACAAGTATGAATTAGTTTGATCGGACTTATTTTGACCCGCCCTAACCCAACCAATTTTTGTATCCGCTCATCAAAATTTCTTGATCTGGCGCCGTACACACTAATACATCATTAGAAAAGAAGTAATAGTAAAGGCAGTCGCAAGCCACAAAAAGATGGCGAGGAAGTTAATATCACTTACAAAAACGTAATCTTTTCATTATAACCCACCCTTCTCGAAGCTATGTCCAAGGTCGACTTCTCGACCGTCATGAGACCGTGTCCCCTAATGGCGGGAACTAGATGGAATCCGTAAACCCTCGCTCCTGTCAGGTTCGAACCCGGGATTAAGGCCTCGATTTGTCCATTCACCTAGACGTCCCTCGAAATGGCCCAAACGAAACTCGAACCTACGTCTCCACTAAGGAGGACAGACCATTTGACCAACATCTCCGGACCCGGTTTTCATGCACTAATTTCTTTGACCCCGCCAAATTTATTGGATAAATCTGACTTGTTTAATCATATATCTTTGCCTCTATTTTTAACGAAATCAACATCTCACCGCAACACGCTAGTCGACGTCAACTCAGTGTTCCACAAAACCACGTCCTTTACTATATACACAAACAAATTACTTAAAAAAAAAAAAAAACACTTTTATGCACTAAAACTGAAAGTCACAAAAAACTTATCCCCTGTTCTTGCTGGTTCAGATTTACACCTGCTCAAATTCAGTGGCTTAACCTTTGCTATATATTCTTCCTCTCCGATAATAAAACCTTCATCTCCTCCATTATCATCTCCATTTTCTTCACAAATTCTATAATTATCCGCAGTCGAATATCTGTACGGAGCAGATCTAGATCTCGTCAACAAAACCGCATTTCTCAGCGGCGGTTCCGCAATCAATTCATCGTTAAAAGCTCCGATCACATCTCCAATTCGGCGTGCAATTTTCTTTTCCGTTGATTCCTGTAATTTCTTTGATTTTCTGCAGCAATCGCATCTGAAAAACGAGATCCTTCCTCTCCACAGTCTCCGGAGCCACCACGGTTTGATTCTCCGGAGAAATTTACACCGGCTGACGGTGGCGGAGGACCTCGACGACGTCGTTTTGGTTTTGTTTGAGCGCTTAACTTTAACCTGACCCATGCAGGTGACTTTTGGAGACGAAGGTTCTTCGTTTGTGTTGTTGATTTTAAGTTTACGAATGAAGATAGGGTGGTTGGCACGTGAGTCACGTGACCTGGTTGCTCTTGTGCTTTTGCTTCGTGGGAACATAATTAGTGGTGGTGCGAATTCGTCTGTTGTTTTTCCGGGACTGGATTTGGGTATTGAAGGTAGCTTCTTCATCTTGTTGTTTATTATTAATAAATAAATGATAATATTAAGAAAGAGAGGTTGGAGATGGAGAAGGTGTGTTTAAGAAGCTTTCATGCAAATGAATGGTGTTTTTGAAGGTTAAAGTGGATGACGTTTCATTGTCTGTATGTTATTTGTGGTTATTTTGGTTTTATTATGGGACGTTATTTTTTGTCCTCTTGTTTTTTTTTATAAAACAACAAAAGCGTATTATCTTATTGAATTAGTGTTTTTAAGGAATTTGTTATTAGGGAAAATTACGAAATTGTCTTTTGACCAACATGGTTTTCAATTTTGTCACTCTCATGCGTCCTTAGAAGGACCTCTGAGCACGGGAGTGGTCCGCCGACGCACGAGAGTGGTCTGCCGAAAATGGGAGTGGTCTGCCCAAATGGGAGTGGTCTACCGACGCACGGGAGTGGTCCGCGACGCACGGGAGTGGTCCGTTGGTCTATCCGAAGAGTCAGCCAAAATGGGAGTGGTCTGCCGACGCACGGGAGTGGTCCGCCGACGCACGGGAGTGGTCTGTCGGACACGTGTCAGCTCTAGGGACATGGACGCATCAACATAACATGCGGACTCTTCCCGTGCTGAGTGGTCCTTCCAAGGACGCATGAGAGTGACAAAATTGAAAACCATGTTGGTCAAAAGACAATTTCGTAATTTTCCCTTCTTATTATAGTAATCGCAAAAGTAAAACACGAGTTATAAGTTTATGAAGCCTTAACTTTTTATACTTAAAAAACCCAAAACTATTTTTGAATATTTACATTTTGTGATCTTGCAAAAGCAATACATTTAAAACATTGGTTCCACTATCATGTGTAATCGGTATTATAGGGGCATGAAAAGTAGTGATAACGCCCCAACATCGTCCCCCTTAGGTGTTATAAGGGCATAAAAAAGAAGGGACGTCATATGAGAAGAAAAAAATGGAAAATAATGATTGAAGGAGCAATAAGAGTCGTTAACCGTTACAGTTTTTTTTTAAGGCGTTATGATGCAGATGTGGAGGAAAATGCCACTTATAGGGCATTAACCATTACTGATGGTCTAATAATATTTCTTTTATAATTAAGTTTAGCTCGTTTAATATTTATTTAATTATTTTATATACCGTATTGTACCGATACCGAAAGTACCAATCCTGAAAATCATAAAATATGGTACTGGTACTGAAAGTGCTATGTATTGTACCGTTACGATACTGTATTTGAAGATAAATCAACCTGAAATACCAGTACCATACTGAACCGAAAGTATTGATTCTGAAAAATGCAAAATGTGGGTACCGAAAATTTTCATTACCAGATTTCATTTGCCCATCCTTATTTGTGATTATAATTTGTAAAAACATAATATATTTTGTTTGATCGTATTTATCATAATTATCTCTATATTAATTGAACCAAGTACTAATGGTGTGCGTTTGCTTATATTAAATGTTAGTTTATATACTTTTACAGATTGTGGTTCGCTTATGTTGGCACGCCTAGACAAACATTGGCTCAAACTCATTTATTAAATAAGCTTCAATTTAGGTTTGATGTCGATTTAGTGTTAACAAGATTCAAGTTTTTGGTAAGTTGATTACATGATTTTGAGTCGTTAACTAACATCTTCGCTAGTTTACATCCTAACTAAGACGAATCACTTGAAAAAATCAATCCCAAACACCCATATTAGCTTAGGTGGAGAATACCAAACATTTATCAGTAATTTCTTACTTTAACATGACCTAAATGAGAATTTTTTTTGGAAAATATCAAAGCTTTCAATTTATTTTCATTACTTTACATTACTTCTTAAAGAGAGTGAATCAAAAAGTTTCCTATAGACACATGTATCTACTAATCAACTTAATTATCATGCATATTAGGCTCGGATTTTGCATATCAACTTTCTATGAAGTAGCTTGAATTACACTTTTGCTAGGTTTGAATTGGACCCAATACTTAATATCAATAGGCAAAAACGTTCATAAAACTTTCATGTATTAAATAATGATCAATGCGACTCCAAATAAAAAAATGGGCCAAAAACTTTTACAAAGTGAAGAATATATGGAAAAAGGAAGGTGGATTCTGGAAGCAAAGTGAGAGGACATTTTAACAACTTAATAATGTTGATGTCAAATTCCATCTTTCTACTTCAAGTAGCTGTTCATTAAAAAAAAGTCAAAGGGGAATTATATAATATTTTTCAGAAGCATACAAGAGGTGTTGCACCAAAAAAGAAAAAAAAACATTGGTTTCTATCATAATTTTTTGAAGGCTACATGTACACGTGTACAAATCGGTTAATCGGTTATTAAAAAACCGGTTAAAAAAAAACTGGTTTTTTCACCCAAAATAAAAACCGGTTTTTTTTATAACCGGTTCCGGTTACTAACCGATTTTTGAGGTCCAAAACAATAACCGGTATAACCGGTTCGGTTAATAACCGGTTTTTGAAGTCAAGAATAGTAACCGGTATAAAAACCGGTTAAAAAAACCGGTTATAAAAAAACCGGTTAAAAAAAAAACCAGTTTCGGTTTTTTTTTCCGGTTTCGGTTCTAAAACCAGTTTTTTGTACACCTCTAGCTACATGTCCATTACATGTTGAATACATCTTATCCTATTATTATAGTATTTTTGTTATTAATGGGTCTTATAACTTTTACGGTAAAAGATTCTCATGGTTAAAAAATAAATAGTTGATTTGAGTCATGTAATATTTATGTTTTGTTGTGAAATGATATTCATTATGTGTTGGTTTGGTTTTTGTCTATATTTGGTTAAATCATGAACCAAATTTCATGTTAATGGTAATACTTTATGTGAATCTCTTATAAGGAGTGGTGAGGTAAATCTTATTAAGAACGATTACTCCTTAGGAGAGTGTATGTAGCACGTAAGAAGAGCTTTCATGGGCCGTGAACATTAGATATGTTATGTTATGAACACTAGAGATATTAGATGATAGTTCTCGACTAATCGAATGTGAGTAGTATAATTAGTGATCTCTTATACAGTCTCTAATTGAATACCCAAAATCAAATTCATCTTTTAGTAAATCTGCATACTTTTGCTTAATTTCTACTCTTGGGTACAACAATCATGAGTTAGGAGTTTTAGACATACCAACTTCTTGATTTCAACCCTACAAGTCTAAAAGAATTTGTCAACAACCCTACAATAATCACGATGTAACCCACATTATGGGTGTTAATCTATATTTGGTTTCCTCGAATTTTGAATTTTTGTTAGTGCAATCAAAATCAAAAAACGAACCGAATCCGAATTTGAAAAAACCGAAAATAATTAATTACTAAATAAAGAAAAAAGTATAATTCAAATTCGGTTCACAATTTATGGACCGAAAACCATATTTTGATTCAAGAACTTAAATTTGTGTTGGGTTTTGTCTCCAAACCAAAAACCAAATTCAGAATTTGGTTTCGTTTGAATTTCAGTTTATTGTTGTCCAATTTTAATATCGAACATCCTAATCCAAATACGTTACTTAGCGCCCAACCTCCAGTCAAACACCTCTTGTCTAAGACTATTTGTTGCCGATTAGCACCCCGTTGGCTAGAACGCCAAACATCATGTTGGGCTATTATCGAGAGGCAGCATTGGCGTCGTCGCGATTCTGTTAACGGACGGTAATGATGAAGACCGGTGGGAAAGAAGTGAGCTCCAACCCAATATAACCAAACACATTGTTTGTTTTTTATTTATTTTTTTAATTTTAATTTTTGTTTTAGTTCTTTCACAACATTTAGTTATGGGTGTTTAGTTATTACAAAAAAAAAATACTACGTGGCGATGATGTGCCAGTGTTTTAATTAATCGAAAACATAATCTTAGTCCTCAAGTACCTACAAAGGCTGCAATAATCATAACCTAAATACATGGTTTTAAACCAAAAGTAACCACAGATCAAGATGAATTAAATTGTGTTCCAACATTATTCGAATGTCAAGTTTATCTTGGATTTTGACTTTTTGACATTATAAAATAATTTTGTTGGCTATGAAAAATGAGTTAAACATTTAAGAGTAGAATACTAGACACGCATGTATAGAATAATAAAAAAATGTATTAGGAATTATTAGTAAGATGAATGTAATTACAAAAATCCTTAACTAAATCGTAATTGATAAATACAATAAACCTTATTGTAATCTTAGCATTAGTATTTTCAAGGGCTTTTTACATATTTCCCCCTCTTAAGCTGTCTTATTACGTATTTCCCTAAAACAAAAAATCAATTACATATTTCCCCTTCCTAACTCATATATATTACATATTTCTCCTTTTCATTAAAATGACTCTTATTTATGACTATTTTACCCTTATTGAACTATTAACCGGATATTTACATATTTCCCCACTCTAATATGTAAAATCAATTACATATTTACCTAAAACCATTATACTCATAATAAAAACATAAATGCCGTTCAAAAACATGAATCACTACTAGAAATTTGGTTCACTGAATAACTATTCATAAAAACCATCATACTTCCAGGTCTTTAGCAACAATTTTAAAAAACTATTGTCACCATGATTCAATGAATAACTATTCATAAATATAAAAAACTAGTATTCATGAATACAACAAGAACTAGAATCGTTTAACATGTCGTCATCAGGCCCGAATACCGTGGTTGCGCCGCCTCCTGACCCGTCTGAGCTCGTCAACAGAAAACCATGAGGTCCTCTAGCCTCTAGGGCTTCTTTTCACGTCTGTAGATGGAATATAAACTAACAGGTTGCATTGGGTAAACGACTTAATGGGTCAAATGAGAAATCATAACACATACAAATCTAAGACAATTTTCAACAAATTGACAAAAAAGGGCGTCTATACACTCACCATTACCCACTGTAAACACTTCAAGTCATCAGCATTATCACTATCTTAACAACCAAAAGAAAAAGAAAAAAATCAATAGATATCACTTGATTACTTAAAACAATTTCACCATCATTCTCTCTAGTAGTAGTGATCCATCGGTTGTACCTTAAAGCCCAACGTCAACGACACTGGTAATTCAGCTAGCAGGAGCCACCGACACTTGCACCTTCATGAACGATTATGATTAAAATCAAAACACCAATCGGAATCACATGATTATGATAATTCTAATTCCCCTGAAATGAAAAACTTGAAGTTGAAAAGGATCTCAATGCACCTGCCTTACGATAAATCTGATGATGTAAGCTCTGCAAATTCGTTTTTTTTTTTTTTTTTTTTTTTTGCATTCTACATGAAAAAAATGGTAAAAAAAAATTGGTAAACTGTAAGGTTATCAGCAAATAAGGGTTTTAATCTAGCAAATATGGATGCAAGTGGTTTCTTGAATATAAGTAAAATCATTTAATATGCATTTCATTGACCCCTAGATCTAATTAAGAAACACTTCATCTGCAGTACATGAGACACAACCAATCTATAGAACCTATGTACAAATTTCAAGTAACAGTCACCATAGATAATAATAAATACCTTATTTTTCAACATTCGCACATCTCAACACCTTAATTTTCCTTCAAATCAAGTAACTTATCAACATTCGCACATCTCAACACCTTAATTTTCCTATTACTCAACCCTAACTCCTTCAATCAGAACCAATCATAAATCGAAACATCAACAAATTCTAAATTCCAAGCAACAGACGAACGGAGAAGATGAACAAGATTCGATTATTAACATACCTGATGAAGCAGCGATGTGCGACCGGTAGCGTAAGAAGAAGAACGTCGTTGCTGTGTAGGGTTTGGGGGTGTGGATTATATGAACATAAATACGCAGATGAGTTATTTAGAGGGTAATTGGGTAATTTCTCAAAAAAAGGGGAAATATGTAATTGATTTTATGGTTTGGGGAAATACGTAATAAGACAGCTTAGGAGGGGGAATATGTAAAAATCCCTATTTTCAAAATATGAGATGTTGCAATTATCATGTAACTTTCCAGTTTGAGATGCATCGGTATGTAGCTTGCACGTTGTACCCAAACCTCATTTTGTGGCGTAAATAAATAAGGGGCTGTTTGGTAGCCTCTGAATGGTCATTAAGAGGCTACCTCTTAATGGAACCATTAAGAATTTTACCAATGAGAAGGTAGAAGAATGTGACATGTGATGATTTACCATTCAGAGGTTACCTCTTAACCATTTAGACTTGAGGTTACCTCTTATTCATTCAGAGGTTTTAACCATTAAGAGGTAGCATCTGAATGGTCATTAAGAGGCTACCAAACAGCCCCTAAGTTGACCCCAAGTAACCTTTGGACTAATGTCATTGATAAATTCTTTTCAATTTATTGTGAGTATTTAAGTAGGTTTTACACAGGGCCGGCCCGTTAGTGTAATTGGACTAGGCGACGGCTTAGGGCCTCCGAAAAAACAGGGCATTCAAAATTTTTTTTAAAAAATGTATTTATAAAAAAAGAATATTATATTTACGGTTATATTTGTTAACATTAATACAATTGTAGTCTAGTGGTAAGAACAAGATTTGGTTTTTGTAGAGGTCTGGGTTCGAATCCCACTTGCTACCCATTTTCAAAATTATTAATCACCTCACTCACTCTTTTAATAAAGGGTTATAAATGCATCTTTTTTAATCACCTCTCTTAATTTAATAAGCTAAAATATGTTGTCCACACAATTTTTAACATGATACATTCATGTAAGATTTTATTTAAAAAAATCATTTTCAAACTAATAACAATAGTATACTTAAAATAAGTAGCATGTTTTAATTTTTTCACTCATAATGTAAATTGTTATTTGTTAGGTTAAACTCTTTTAACCAACTTAATTTGATTTATATATTAGATACCAACATTATTTGATTAGGGAAATCATCTAGTTTATATAATAATTAAGTGTTTTATAAGTTTATTCCTGGTATATTTCATGTCAGATACAAATCGAAATTACAAGTCTAGAAAAATTGAAAAGGGCCTCAAATTTTTAATTCGCTTTGGGCCTCCAAAATTCTAAGAAGGGCCCTAGCTTTAAATGATATAAAGTTGGTGAGTGAGTGTATCACAATTCTAAAAAAACATATATGGGCCCAAAATGAGAGACTAGCTAACTTTAATTGTTTTCAACAGACGCCATTCCTACAGTAAACGTAGGCTTAATTGTCCATAAGAATTAAAAAGATTATAATTAATAGTAGGTTGAGTTAGATTAGATTCATGGCTTATACAAGGTTTACATCGGAGTATGATCAAATACAAACCACATTTCGTATACAAACAGTAAGAACCGTTTAAAAAAGTGTCATGTGACATCCAACCATGTTGGTGCATATTTCGTACGTCTGCTACTGTGCGAATAGTTAGATAGAGCGTGTGTTGAATATTGTATAGATTAGTGATTAGTCGGACACGGTTCATGTACGGTCAAGGTCCATCCGGACGGGTGGACACGTTTAGTCCATTAGGAAACCCATCTGGATCTAGATGTTGTTATGTAAAAGTCCATCTGGACGGATGGAGTCCATCCGGACGGATGGACATTAGCTCATCCGGACATGTGTAGGTTGTTGCCTATAAATAGGAAGTTGGGGTTCCCATTTGGACAAACTTTGGATCCCTGAGGGGACATGCTGTTCGACTGGTCTCACCCTGTAACTTGTCAAGATTTGAATAGAGACCAGATTAAAATTGACTGCTCGGTGTCATATCTATCTTCTACTCCTTTCTTAGTAATAATAAACGCACCGAACACGTCGTTCGGGACCGAGGCTCCGTCAAACTCGCCGGATCCTGGAATATCAAACCAATTAAAGAGAAATGATAAAAAAATAACCTGAATGTGTAAAATATCAAAGGGTTTTTCTTATTGATTAGAAATCATAATACAGGGAGTTTATATAGACAAGATATTTACACAAAACCTACCTAAGGAATTACACTAATACATACAAAGATAAAATATATAAAACATATATTATCTAACATCCCCCTGCAAGCTGAACGGTGGAGGACCAATGCGAAGCATATGTCTGAAACTAACGAACTGAGAACTGGGCAGGTTTTTCGTAAAAATGTCAGCCACCTGAAGCTTGGTTGGAACAAATTTAGTAGCTAACTTGCCAGCAGTCACTAGCTCACGTAAGAAATGATAATCAAGATCTATGTGTTTGGCACGTTTATGAGCAACTGGATTTTGCGTAAGAAAAATTGCACTTTGATTATCACAAAGAATGGTAGGTCTGTCCGGAGGAAGAGCATGAAGTTCTTGTAAAAGATGAGTCAACCATACGATCTCAGCAGCAGTAATAGCCATAGCTCTATATTCTGATTCACAACTTGATCTGGCAACAGTTGGTTGCTTCTTTGCACTCCAAGATATCAGATTTCCCCCCAAAAATATAGAATAACCATAAGTGGAACGACGCGTTTCTATGCAACGAGCCCAATCAGCATCAGAATAGCCAATTAGCGAAGTGGAGGTCGGACGATTGTAATGTAACCCGTATGCAATAGTGCCTTTTAGATAACGTAAGATTCTCTTGACTTCCTGAAAATGATCAGTAGTTGGGGCGTGAAGAAACTGACTAACTTGATTAACTGCATATGCAATGTCAGGTCTCGTGATCGTCAAATATTGGAGAGCACCTACAATAGATCGATAAAGAGTTGCATCCGAAAACATAGTACCTGTAGAAACAAAAGTAACATTGGTGCTTAAAGGTGTTGGAGCAGGTTTGGCATCCAACATCTTTGCACGAGTTAGTATATCCAAAGCATATTTCGACTGATTCACAAAGATACCATTCTGAGTGTAGGTAACCTCCAATCCCA
Organism: Helianthus tuberosus; assembly: GCA_030545235.1. Taxonomy (NCBI): domain Eukaryota; kingdom Viridiplantae; phylum Streptophyta; class Magnoliopsida; order Asterales; family Asteraceae; genus Helianthus; species Helianthus tuberosus. Next base: position 24,240,270 of record CM060354.1, read on the forward strand.
AGAAGTAATTGAGTTTCCCAAGATCCTTAATTGCGAATTCTTTATTGAGGCAGGAAATAAAGGATGAGATAGTAGATGAATGATTCCCCGTTAGAATAAGATCATCTACGTATACGAGCAAGTACATAATACAAGAGCCTCGTTTGTAGATGAAGAGAGATGGATAGGCACGACTACAGGAGAAACCATTGTTTAGAAGGAATAAGCTGAGTCGATGGAACCAAGCCCTAGGAGCTTGTTTTAGACCATAGATAGCTTTGTTTAGCTTGCAAACATGAGACGGAAATTGTGAACTAATGAAGCCCTTCGGTTGCTCCATATAAACATCTTCAGTGAGATGACCATGCAGAAAGGCATTATTGACATCCAATTGATGAAGATGCCAATTGTGAATAACACTTAAGGCAAGAACCGTGTGAACAGTAGTAGCTTTAACAACAGGACTAAATGTATGAGTATAATCAAGGCCTGGCACCTGACTATAGCCCTGAGCTACAAGACGGGCTTTGTGTCGTTCAATGGATCCATCGGATCGAAACTTGGTGCGATAGATCCATTTTGAGCCCACAACATTGACATTGTTAGGACGTGGAACAAGAATCCAAGTGTTATTGTTGTTTAGTGCTTGTAATTCAGCCTCCATGGCTTTGACCCATTTAGTGTCTTTAGAGGCATTATGAAAGGTGGTAGGATCGCCATTAGCAAATAAGGCACGATGAAGGGGAATCGTGTCCGTATGGGCCAAGTCAACATGATGACGGATTTTGAAAATCCCTGATTTAGCACGTGTTATCATGGGGTGAGAAGGAAGAGGATGTGGGTCGGGAGGAGCTTGAGGTGATATAGGAGGAGTGACATTAGGCGATGAAGTGGGTGAAGTAGTGATGGAAGACTCAACATGATCAGTTTGTGGTGATATTGGGCCGACAGGTGGGAGAGGATCAAGTGGACCAACAGGTGCTGGGTCGACGGTTGGACCAGAAGAGACGCAAGGTGGAATGTCAGATGTTGTTGGGCCTGGCCCGCTAAAAGAATCAGCGCCAGATAGACTAGATGGGTTGCTAGGCAGAACATTAGTATTTGGTTGGGCCGGGGCAGGTGTTGGGCCGAGAGAGTGGGCTGGGAAGAAAGGAACAGTAAGTGGAGGATTAATTTGTGAGGGAGTGGGAACAATAGGTCTGATAGGGTGCGGGTGAACATTAGCAGTCGAGTTATTTGTTGAGATTGGTGATACGTCTAGAAAAGTGGTAACTGACGTGACCGTGTCGTCCTGATCAGTCAAAAACCCAATTAAACCTAGGTAGCTAGGGTAAGTCGGGTATCGAATCCACGAAGAGCATGTGGTCAGTATTGCACGACCCGTTCGATTAGTTAGACTATTTACAAATAATGTACAAGATGATTATGAAGATTGCTATTTTTATTTATTTGTTTGGTTTTTAAAATAAATCGGAGTGAACCGACAATGGGTATTATCTAAAACACTTGTAATTAACTAAAATTGCAACTAAATTACTAAATGATTAAAACAAGAAATTAGAGACAAGTTCCACACCCGGTTCGATTACTGCAAGACCTAGGGTTCCTACATGTTTTAACTTGATTCAATTGCATATAGAGATTAACGGATTACTATCATGAAGCTTAGGTGCCAATTGCTATCGACGTCATAGACAACGGACCGTAATGCACTTCGTTACCTCGGACATGTAAATCCTAACCTACGATAAGGCATAAGTGCACATAACCATTTCGCAAAGTCAAATTTTATCATCACTCGACAATTTATGAATTCGAAACAAATGCAAGACAATTATCGAAGGTTTCAAATGCATAAACCCTAGAATTCTTACAATAATCTACACCGGGGTGAAACCGAAGAGGCTAGCCGTTTATCGCGTTCAAATTCGTCAACACCAAAATCCTCTTTTCTCTCTCTTGGTCTGCGTGCAAAGCAGCCGAAAACGTAACTCCTTGTGCGACCTCTAACTCCTCCTTTCTTGTCACACCCTGGCTTTGCGGAAGCGTGGTTAATTTTGGTGTGACTTCTTAATACCATAGCTTAACCATAACAAGCTATATGAATTTAAAAACCATGCAAGTCATCCATTAAGTTTTGAAAACAAAATACAATACCATTGTTTTAACCAACAACCATAACCTTGTTCAACAACGTTACAACTTATAACATAACATAAACGTGGTTTAAGGACTGTGTCTTGTCCAGGAAAGAGACACATCCCCTAAACCCTGATGACTTCATGACAAGTGCAGCGGAAAACGTTCCATACCGTGCCAGATCCGTTTAATTTCCTGAAATACATGTGAGTTGAAAAATCAACAATAATGTTGAGCGAGTTCATGTGCAAGTGAGTAAGTAAAACACTTGTAAGTATAAAAGTTTCCTGGTATGTAGCAGTGTAAGAGGACTTGTGATCACCAATGGTTTGCAAGGCCATTAGCATGTTGTGAAATGCAAGTAGGAAGACTACACCCTAGCCGATTTTTGCGTTGGGTACCAAGTCACTTCGGGTCCGTTCTGTTGGTCCTCCGAGAGGTCCGTTCTGTTGGGCTGGGAGCTGGGCTCGCTACACCCAGATAGATCTACCGCTCGAGTCCCTCGGTGTTCTAACTACCCATTCACATGATCTAAACCTCCTTACGTAAATCATACCGTGTATAAAGTACTTGTAAACAAAGTAACATGTATTTCACCCCCGCAGTTAAGAAAACTGAAAACAGTTAGAGAAAAGGGGGACATGAACTCACAGTGAATGCGCGTCTCTACCAAGTGTCTCCAATACAGTAAGCGGTGCAACGACCTACAAGTGCTAATTCTATTAGACGGACGGCCGTGCTTTAGCTTTATAGTTTAAGTCTTTGGGGAAATAGTTAGACAACTATTTCGTGTTTATGTTCCGTATACACTTGGTAGTTATACTTCTTCCCAAGGATGGGGGATACAATACATGTGCGTAAGTTACGTTTTATCAATCTTGTGGTAATGTAATTACCGGTGTAACTTATATGTTAATGTGGAAGCGTTCGTACAGTTTTGGAATCATTAACGCTTGTAAATATTATTTTTACCCTAAAATAATATTTATGTATTTTCACAAAATAATCATAAACAGTGTTGTGACAAATATATTTATCACGTTAATCTTTGTGAAAATCCCACCTCCGAATATTTAGTAAAATATAGTGCTGGCGAAATTTATGTTTCGAAAATATGTCCAAAGATAGTTCTAACACTTGTTGTGTAAATAATTCTAAGTGTTAGGTTTTTAGAAAATTTCGCCAGAGTTTCCTCTGTAACTGGAGGTGGCCACGCTTTCAAGCGTATCATTTTCTTTTAACAAATCAATCAACAACTTCTTTATTCAATCAAACAATTTCCGACACATCAAACTAGTCGACAAATATGTAAATTTGCATAATCGCATGAACTTGTAGTTTTTCCGCATCTATAATGTAAATCCCCTTTATATATGTAGATCATTATATAAAGTAACTCTAATCTTGTAAAAACCTCGTGTTTAGAGAAGTCCGACTTTACAACTTCTAGTAACAAGTGACAAGGCTAGTCCTTTGTCGGGTCTTTTTGTTTCACAAGTGTTTACACACTTGTGGTTTATAAAATCATGTTTGTTAGTGTAAGATCTATCCTTTAGAAAACATGATTCCTTTAAAGTGTGGTTCTTCAAAAATACCACTTGCAGATACGTAGATCCGCTAGTTTTAAACACCCTTGTACCGGTTAAATCACTTTTACACAAGTAAAATATTTCTACACAAGTTCATGTATCTTGTGTGGTAGAGTTTCGCCTTTTAACCCTTGTGGTAACCAAAAACAAGCTTATGTGAAGATCCATGATCTTACAAAGTCGGGTTAAACGGAGATCCGAGCTACCACATCATAGATCGGGTCTAGATAAACACAAATTTCAAGTCCTACGACTTTTACACAAGTTATATGCTATTAACCACCACTTTAGAAATTTTACTAGACTTTTGATCATCATCTTTCATTTTAACGAGATTCAACCGACATAACTTCTTTTAACCACTTTAGATAAGCTTAAAAACAAGTTTTAAGTGTTATACCTCTAGCTCAAGGCTAGGGAAGATCTTTGGCGAAAATGAGGTGGATAAAAGCTAATGGTAGAGGTCCTTCGTGTTCCGAGCGCACCAAAGCTCCTAATATGAGACCCTTGAAGTTTGTATGATCTTGGAATGATGAGATCAAGAGCCGAAAATGGTGGGTAAGGGGGGTGGGGTGTTCGGCCGAGAGGTAGAGAGCAAGAGGGAGAGAGTATGAGTTTGTGATGTTTAGTGATAATTAACATGTGCTTAGTGATGGTTTATATAGACAATTCTAGATGTTATTAACCAATGGACAATGTGTCCCCAAGATATTAGACCATCTAAGATTAACCAAGATCACCAAGTACAAGTGGTGCCCCCTAGGTAACCGATTCGGTTTGGGGGGGGGGGGTCCTTGGTTCGATTTTAAGTAGGTGGTTAGGATAATTAGTTTAGTTAAGTAAGTTAACCAAGTATTTAACTTAGTTAGTTGTATGTTACACGTTATGGCGGGTGTTAGGGTAATCAGGGACCCTAACTGGCTCAGAAAAATAAAAATAGTGAAAATAGTAATATTTTCATGTTCCGGGTAAAGTCCGGGTGTCCGGTTGGATAGTAATCCGTTAAAGCCTTTTGTAACGCTTTAAAGTGTCGTTATTAACATTTTTAGTGACACAATTTGTTTTCCCGACACTTTAGAAAGTGTCTAGTAATATTTTCTCATGTTCTGGCACTTTACTAGTCAGCTAGAAGCTGGTTTAATTATTAAAGTGCTGTGTTTGGTACTTAAAGTACGTTTTTGGCACATCCGAATCAGTGTATCTTATCCCTAGAGACGCAGTACCACAACCCTTATATCCCTACACTCACTACCAGTGTAGCCAAAATATTTGAGGCTCTTAACAGGCCTTAAAGGCAGTGTCTGCCTGATGCTGGTTATATCAGCATGTTCACTGTGTATCCGTTTAGTGCTACTGTGCTTTTTGTGCATCATGTTTGTCACTAGGGTTCAGCATGTAAATATTGTAGTGACAGCAATTAAAGTATGATGCAAGTAAGTGCATGTATCAGTATGCAGGTAGCAGTTTATCAGCTAGTTCAATCAAGCACAGTAATTAAGCAGTAATTAATCAGTAATTAAGTTGTACGGATACCTGGTTTAGTGCGGGTTGTCACATTCTCCCCCCGTTAAATAAATTTCGTCCCGAAATTTAAGTCCTGCTTGTAGATGCAGAGTTCTTAGGAAATAAGTGGGGGTATTTCTCTTTCATCCGGTCTTCACGTTCCCAGGTAAATTCGGGACCATGTCTGGCATTCCAACGAACTTTGACGAGTTTGACACTGCTCCGGCGGGTCTTGTTAACTTTCCAATCCGTGACCTCGACAGGTTCTTCAACAAAGTGGAGCGTGTCGTCAACATGAATCTCGTCGATAGGAATGGCAACGTCAACTTGAGTTGGACTTTTCTTTAAATTGGATACATGAAATGTATCGTGAACACCATTCAGTTCGGCAGGTAGGTCCAACTTGTACGCTACAGTTCCAATTCTTTCCAGAATTTTAAAGGGACCAATGTAGCGCGGATTTAACTTTCCACGCTTTCCAAAGCGTGCCACCCCCTTCCAGGGTGAAACTTTCAATAACACCATTTCCCCAACTTGGAAATCCACATGCTTCCGGTTTGGATCCGCGTAGGCCTTTTGTCTGTGGCGAGCGGCTTCGATGCGTTTAAGTATTTGTGCAATTTTGTCTGTCGTCTCTTGGACGATCTCGGGACCAGCAAGCTGCCTATCACCTGCGTCAGACCAACATAGGGGTGATCGGCACTTGCGTCCGTATAGGGCCTCAAATGGCGCGACACCAATACTGGTGTGGTAGCTGTTGTTGTATGAAAATTCGACCAAAGGTAAGTGTTTATCCCAGCTACCGCCCAAATCCATAACACATGCCCTCAGCATGTCTTCCAAAGTTTGTATTGTTCGCTCGCTCTGGCCATCAGTTTGCGGATGGAATGCAGTGCTCAGATTTAATTGTGAGCCAAAAGATTCTTGGAAAGATTGCCATATTCTTGACACAAACCTTCCGTCTCTATCAGAGATGATCGAGAGTGGTACTCCATGACGTGCTACGATCTCTCTCAAGTAAATTTCCGCAAGTTTACTAGTACTGTCTTTCTCCTTGATTGGCAGAAAGTGTGCGGATTTTGTTAGGCGGTCAACTATCACCCAAATCATATCATGGCCTCTTGGCGTCCTTGGCAGTTTCGTAACAAAATCCATTGAGATTTGTTCCCATTTCCACTTGGGAATCTCAGGTTGTTGTAGAAGTCCCGAAGGCTTCTGGTATTCTGCCTTGACCTTAGCGCACGTTAAACATTTGCTCACGTAAATAGCAACATCGCCTTTCATCCTAGGCCACCAATAATAACTTTTGAGATCTTGGTACATCTTATCCGATCCAGGGTGGATAGAGTACCGTGACTTGTGCGCTTCATCGAAAATAACTTCCCTTAATCCACCAAACAGAGGAACCCAAATCCTTTTCTCAAAACACAACGTTCCTTCCTCGTTTGGTACCAAAAGCTTCTCCATTCCACGGAGATATTCCTCCTCAAGGTTTCCCTCCTTGAGAGCTTCCTTTTGTGCAGCACGAATGCGCAAGGAAAGATCGGTTCGTATGATCATTTCCAAAGCTCTAACCCTTATGGGCTTGATTCTTTCTTTACGACTTAGGGCATCGGCGACTACATTCGCCTTCCCTGGGTGATACTTTATCTCGCAGTCGTAATCGTTCAATAATTCAACCCATCGTCTTTGCCTCATATTTAACTCCTTCTGGTTAAATATATGTTGTAGGCTTTTGTGATCTGTGAAGATTGTGCACTTCGTACCATACAGGTAGTGTCTCCAGATCTTTAGTGCAAAAACCACTGCGCCAAGCTCTAAATCGTGTGTGGCATAGTTCTTTTCGTGCACTTTCAGTTGGCGTGATGCGTAAGCAATGACCTTTTGGCGTTGCATCAACACACAACCCAATCCTTGACGCGATGCGTCGCAATATACCACAAAATCATCGGTACCTTCTGGTAGAGCTAAGATTGGCGCGTTACAAAGCTTATCCTTCAATATCTGAAATGCTGCATCCTGTTTGATTCCCCAATCAAACGTCTTATCCTTCTGCGTGAGGAGCGTCAAAGGTTGAGCGATTTTCGAGAAATCCTCGATGAACCTTCGATAGTAGCCGGCCAAACCCAAGAATTGTCGGATCTCGGTTGGCGTTGTAGGCGTTTCCCAATTCTTGATTGCCTCGATCTTTGTGGGATCAACATGAATTCCATCCCCATTAACCACATGTCCAAGAAACTGGACTTCGCGTAGCCAAAACTCGCACTTAGAGAGTTTGGCGTACAGCTGTTCTTTCTTTAGCAGCTCCAATATGGTTCTAAGATGTTGTTCGTGTTCAGCCTTCGTCTTTGAGTAAATCAGGATGTCGTCGATGAATACAATCACGAACTTGTCTAAGTATGGCTTGCAAACTCTATTCATTAGATCCATGAAGACCGCAGGTGCGTTCGTCAAACCAAATGGCATAACAAGGAACTCGTAGTGTCCATAACGAGTTCGGAAGGCTGTTTTCGGGATACTTTCCTCCTGTATCCTTAATTGATGGTATCCAGATCGAAGATCGATCTTAGAGTAACAGCTTGAACCTTGAAGTTGGTCGAACAGATCATCGATTCTTGGCAGAGGGTACCTGTTCTTGATCGTCAGCTTGTTCAATTCTCTGTAGTCAATACACATGCGGAAACTTCCGTCCTTCTTCTTGACAAACAGGACCGGAGCTCCCCAAGGCGAGAAGCTTGGTCGGATAAAACCCTTGTCTAACAACTCTTGAAGTTGTGTCGACAATTCCTGCATCTCAGACAGAGCAAGTCTATAAGGTGCCTTGGCCACAGGCGCTGCGCCTGGAACTAAGTCGATGTGAAACTCCACTTGCCTCTGAGGTGGCAGCCCAGGTAAGTCTTCCGGAAAGACTTCTGGATACTCCCTTACGACAGGGATGTCTTCGATTCTTGGCTCGGCAGCCTTCTTATCTACGATGTGTGCCAGAAAAGCAACACATCCTTTCTGTAAACACTTCCTTGCCTTCAAGCAGCTGATAATCCTTAGTGGTGTGTCACGCTTCTCTCCGTGAACCACAATTGTTTCACCATCATCAGTTGGGATACGAACAACTTTCTCGTGGCATACTATCTCAGCCTTGTTTCCGGATAACCAATCCATTCCTACCACCACGTCGAAGCTTCCCAATTGGACTGGTAGTAGATCCAAAGTAAACTCGCGTTCTCCCAATTCTATCACACAACCTCTGATTACTTCGTCGGCTTCAACTAACTTTCCATTAGCTAATTCGATCGAGTAGGGGATGTCTAACTTATTAGCGGCTAACCCAAGTATATTCTTAAATTCTAATGATACGAAGCTATAATCGGCACCAGTATCAAATAAAACAGATGCATAGCGTTGATTGATAGGGAACGTACCCGTAACAACATTTGGATCTTGGCGTGCTTCCCTAGCTTCGAGTTGGAACACTCTACCACGGGCTTGATTCAATGTTGGGCAATTCTTCTTAAAATGCCCGATTTCCCCGCAGTTATAGCATCCCAGTCTCTGCCCATTACCACCAGCTTGATCATTCCCCGGATTACGATTCACTGCGCCCGCTTGGTTAGCATTGCTGCCTTGATTTCTGTTACCTCCAAAATTTCCTTGCGGGCGATTCCCATTTCCACCACGGTTGTCATTCTTATTCATATATCCTCCCTGGCCTCCCCGGCCGGCAGGGACCCAACAAGTATCCTTCGAGTGACCACGTTTCCCACAAGCTTCGCACACTTTTAACCCACATTGGCCAGAATGGTGACGCTGGCAGGCATTACACTTGGGCTGGGTGCCCATATATCCCCTTCATTTCCTTCCACTGCCAGTCGTACCCTGAGCTGGCGTGTTTGGTGCTCCTCTCTTACCATCACCACTAACACTTTGTTTGAAGTTCGAAAACTTTCTTTTGTTACTTCCTGACGACTCAACATGAGTCTCTTTCTCCTTTGCCTTAACATCACCAAACCTATTCAGACGAATCGCCTCCTCGGTGAGAGCCACGCTCAAATCGATGGCTTCAGTGATAGTCGCTGGCTTGGAGGAGGTTACCATGCTTATTATTTGGGGAGCCAAACCCCAAATGAAGCGCTCGATTCGCTTGTATTCAGGCGTAACCATGTAAGGAACCACTTGAGATAAGTCGTGAAACCTCTGGACGTATTCTGCAACCTTTGGTCCATCCATCTTTAGGTGCCAAAATTCAGTCTCCAACCTTTGAATTTCTGCGCGTGAACAGTACTTTTTGCGCATCAGTTCTTTCAATTCGGCCCAAGTCAGGGCGTAGGCGGCAGCTTCGCCTAGTGTTTGTACTTGTAGGTTCCACCAGGATAGGGCTCCATCTAGAAACAGCCCTGAAATGTACGTGACTTGCTGATCCTCTGCACACTTGCTCATGCGTAAGACAGAATCGGTTTTCTCAGCCCAGCGGGTAAAGGCAACTGCACCTCCTGTGCCATCGAAGTTAACTGGTTTGCAGTCTAAGAACTGCTTGTAGGTGCATCCTGCACGTATGTTAAAACATGTGTTTGGCATTAGCATCATCGCTAAAATCTCCAACTAGTTCATGGTAGGTTCGAATGGCGTGGTATTACCGTGAGGTGGATTGTTATTGCCTTGGTTAACACTTCCGCTTGCTCCTGGCTGAGATGCTGCGTACTGTGCTATGGCAGCAGCAATAATCTGCTGGAGTTCTGCCTCATTAGTTGGCATGTTTGGTTCGCGTCTTGGCGGCATCTTCTAAAAGATGGTTTATGTTGGTCAGGCCATAGCGAAAAGTACGTATATAGTAATAGTAATAGCACGTAATATCTCATGTCATCAATACATCACATATATCAATCATCCACATCTCATACCATAACAATGCAAATAGGAAATCAAGCGAAACAGATATGATGAGAATACTGCGATTGTCATACATCAAGACCACAGAGTAAGTGTATCAGTACATCATAGTGTCATACAATCATCCATCAACTAGGGGCTACATCACCCCTGTCCAAAAATCATAACAGATCAGTGTCAAATACAACATCAAGTACATGTCAAAAGTCAAAATCAAAAAGTGGTCTCCAAAATGCTGTGCAATCCAACAATCGCCGTCTTCTCATCCTCGTCTATCTAATCAGTAACTGGTGAGCTCTATGCAGATGGTGGTGGAGGAGGGGGAAAGTGGGTATAAAACAAGCGGCGTAACTGGAGCCAGTCCTCCTCCTGGGCTCGCTGAGTACGGATAATGGAAGCAACCTGCTGCTCTAAAGCAAAGAGACGAGCAGCAATATCTGGAGATAATGGCCGAAACGGCTGTAGAGGGGAGGGTGCCTGTCCATGGCACTGACAAGGTAACAACCGAGCTCTCTCGAGCTCCTGTATACGCTGTGTGTGGGACTCATGCTGTGCGACAAAGGACATCAAGACGTCCTCGATAGTGTATCCCCTGTGAAAAGCATGATAGGGGTCAGTGGGTGGCATACCAGAGCCAGGTGCCCAAAGAAATGGCTCGCTAGTGGGGTCGAAAGGTGCCACGTGAAATGGTGCAACAGCGGATGGAACAGGTGACGTCTGAGGCATGAAAGGGATAGGCATCGGTACATGCCCATCAGGGTGTGCTGAGGAACCCTCTCCAGGCCCTGCTGGAGGTATAAACATAGGAACCTGAAATGAAAAGTCAATATGTGGTGCAACAGGAATCTGCGGAGGAAAAGGTGGAACGTCCTCGTCAGCCGGTATCCAACCGTGCTGTGCGGACTCATCCGGTGGATCCATATGCGCCGCGAACAGTGCATGTCCGGGCTCTAGGGGAACGGGATCAAGAAAGGGAGCAACAACAGGGTGAACGGGTGCCAAGTGCTCAATAGGGGGGTCAGCTGGTACAGCAACAATGGGTAAAGGATCAATGGGATCAACAGGGACATGGTCGCCCTCAATCAACGGAATATCCATGTGGTGATCATCAGCAACGGGCTCAAAAGGTACATCAGCATGCACCGGGTCATGCTCTGGTAGAAGGTCAAGAGCGGCTGCCTGCTCAGGAGCAATGGCAGGCTCAAAGTCATCAAACGCCATGTCAAACTCAAAATCTGGGTCAATAGGCTCAAATAGGTCAACAGCGTCTACCGGATCCTCCATAAACTGATCCATCGGAACATACTCTATGTCATGATCAGGGTCGAATCCCGGGGGAAACATAGGATCGGAATCCCCCTCATCATCATGGTCATAAGCGAAACTGGGGATAGGAGCGACAGAAGATGCCTGGTCAGGCTCTGACTCATGAGAGAAGTGCTGTGCACTCTGGACATGTGAGGGTACAGAAGCCACAGACTCAAAGGAGTCCGCGACTGGGGAGTGAACAGGTGGCTCCGCGACAGGAGCGTCCGCGATCAATAAGGGATCGGCAGCAGGAAGGGCCTCGCCCTGAGCATCGTCCTCGAAAGGCTCCTCATCAAACATATCGATATCATCCTCCTCATCGTCGATGGGCAAATCGTGAGCTGGGTACGCAGCAAGCGGTATAGGAGCAGGGATCAATGCCAATGGTAGATCCCCGGCGATAGGACCATCTGCGAGCTCGCCAGCACCGTCAGGTAGTGCAAAAGGCTGGAAATCGTCCTCATCTGTGCTAGTGTAGTCGGACGTGTAAACCTCGTGCTCCGATGACTCAATGTCGTCTGAAACTATAGGCCTCGGGCCTGTGGTGCCTGAACCACCAGTGTCTGCAGAATCCATGTGTCTGTAACATATACACAAACATGCACAAATAGTCAATCATAAATCAAGTAATCACATAAGTCACCAAGTAAGGTATCACGTAATTCTTCTAGTCTTACTAGCCAATTTCATCCAGTCTACAAGACTGCTCTATCCTTCATTTAAACCAAACCTCGATCCTCCAGATCGATCCTCAGCCCTCCAAGCTGAGCCTTTTCTTCCTAGCCTTGCTAGCCCACTACCTTGGTCACCTAGACCAAGCCACGATCCTCCAGATCGAACCTATAATAAACCAACGTGCTTAACTACCTTGACCACCTCGGTCCTCCAGACCGATCCTCAGCCCTCCAAGCTGAGCCTATAAATAAATAAAATGTGCTCAACATTTGTTTGTAAAAAGTGTGGATCTGGACTTAAGTGGTATGCAGAAAAATGTTTTCGTGAGAGCCCTAGTGATCATAGTCTAGACTCGAGAAAGAATCCTAGTTCGCTATGATCAGAGCTCTGATACCAAGCTGTCACACCCTGGCTTTGCGGAAGCGTGGTTAATTTTGGTGTGACTTCTTAATACCATAGCTTAACCATAACAAGCTATATGAATTTAAAAACCATGCAAGTCATCCATTAAGTTTTGAAAACAAAATACAATACCATTGTTTTAACCAACAACCATAACCTTGTTCAACAACGTTACAACTTATAACATAACATAAACGTGGTTTAAGGACTGTGTCTTGTCCAGGAAAGAGACACATCCCCTAAACCCTGATGACTTCATGACAAGTGCAGCGGAAAACGTTCCATACCGTGCCAGATCCGTTTAATTTCCTGAAATACATGTGAGTTGAAAAATCAACAATAATGTTGAGCGAGTTCATGTGCAAGTGAGTAAGTAAAACACTTGTAAGTATAAAAGTTTCCTGGTATGTAGCAGTGTAAGAGGACTTGTGATCACCAATGGTTTGCAAGGCCATTAGCATGTTGTGAAATGCAAGTAGGAAGACTACACCCTAGCCGATTTTTGCGTTGGGTACCAAGTCACTCCGGGTCCGTTCTGTTGGTCCTCCGAGAGGTCCGTTCTGTTGGGCCGGGAGCTGGGCTCGCTACACCCAGATAGATCTACCGCTCGAGTCCCTCGGTGTTCTAACTACCCATTCACATGATCTAAACCTCCTTACGTAAATCATACCGTGTATAAAGTACTTGTAAACAAAGTAACATGTATTTCACCCCCGCAGTTAAGAAAACTGAAAACAGTTAGAGAAAAGGGGGACATGAACTCACAGTGAATGCGCGTCTCTACCAAGTGTCTCCAATACAGTAAGCGGTGCAACGACCTACAAGTGCTAATTCTATTAGACGGACGGCCGTGCTTTAGCTTTATAGTTTAAGTCTTTGGGGAAATAGTTAGACAACTATTTCGTGTTTATGTTCCGTATACACTTGGTAGTTATACTTCTTCCCAAGGATGGGGGATACAATACATGTGCGTAAGTTACGTTTTATCAATCTTGTGGTAATGTAATTACCGGTGTAACTTATATGTTAATGTGGAAGCGTTCGTACAGTTTTGGAATCATTAACGCTTGTAAATATTATTTTTACCCTAAAATAATATTTATGTATTTTCACAAAATAATCATAAACAGTGTTGTGACAAATATATTTATCACGTTAATCTTTGTGAAAATCCCACCTCCGAATATTTAGTAAAATATAGTGCTGGCGAAATTTATGTTTCGAAAATATGTCCAAAGATAGTTCTAACACTTGTTGTGTAAATAATTCTAAGTGTTAGGTTTTTAGAAAATTTCGCCAGAGTTTCCTCTGTAACTGGAGGTGGCCACGCTTTCAAGCGTATCATTTTCTTTTAACAAATCAATCAACAACTTCTTTATTCAATCAAACAATTTCCGACACATCAAACTAGTCGACAAATATGTAAATTTGCATAATCGCATGAACTTGTAGTTTTTCCGCATCTATAATGTAAATCCCCTTTATATATGTAGATCATTATATAAAGTAACTCTAATCTTGTAAAAACCTCGTGTTTAGAGAAGTCCGACTTTACAACTTCTAGTAACAAGTGACAAGGCTAGTCCTTTGTCGGGTCTTTTTGTTTCACAAGTGTTTACACACTTGTGGTTTATAAAATCATGTTTGTTAGTGTAAGATCTATCCTTTAGAAAACATGATTCCTTTAAAGTGTGGTTCTTCAAAAATACCACTTGCAGATACGTAGATCCGCTAGTTTTAAACACCCTTGTACCGGTTAAATCACTTTTACACAAGTAAAATATTTCTACACAAGTTCATGTATCTTGTGTGGTAGAGTTTCGCCTTTTAACCCTTGTGGTAACCAAAAACAAGCTTATGTGAAGATCCATGATCTTACAAAGTCGGGTTAAACGGAGATCCGAGCTACCACATCATAGATCGGGTCTAGATAAACACAAATTTCAAGTCCTACGACTTTTACACAAGTTATATGCTATTAACCACCACTTTAGAAATTTTACTAGACTTTTGATCATCATCTTTCATTTTAACGAGATTCAACCGACATAACTTCTTTTAACCACTTTAGATAAGCTTAAAAACAAGTTTTAAGTGTTATACCTCTAGCTCAAGGCTAGGGAAGATCTTTGGCGAAAATGAGGTGGATAAAAGCTAATGGTAGAGGTCCTTCGTGTTCCGAGCGCACCAAAGCTCCTAATATGAGACCCTTGAAGTTTGTATGATCTTGGAATGATGAGATCAAGAGCCGAAAATGGTGGGTAAGGGGGGTGGGGTGTTCGGCCGAGAGGTAGAGAGCAAGAGGGAGAGAGTATGAGTTTGTGATGTTTAGTGATAATTAACATGTGCTTAGTGATGGTTTATATAGACAATTCTAGATGTTATTAACCAATGGACAATGTGTCCCCAAGATATTAGACCATCTAAGATTAACCAAGATCACCAAGTACAAGTGGTGCCCCCTAGGTAACCGATTCGGTTTGGGGGGGGGGGGGGGTCCTTGGTTCGATTTTAAGTAGGTGGTTAGGATAATTAGTTTAGTTAAGTAAGTTAACCAAGTATTTAACTTAGTTAGTTGTATGTTACACGTTATGGCGGGTGTTAGGGTAATCAGGGACCCTAACTGGCTCAGAAAAATAAAAATAGTGAAAATAGTAATATTTTCATGTTCCGGGTAAAGTCCGGGTGTCCGGTTGGATAGTAATCCGTTAAAGCCTTTTGTAACGCTTTAAAGTGTCGTTATTAACATTTTTAGTGACACAATTTGTTTTCCCGACACTTTAGAAAGTGTCTAGTAATATTTTCTCATGTTCTGGCACTTTACTAGTCAGCTAGAAGCTGGTTTAATTATTAAAGTGCTGTGTTTGGTACTTAAAGTACGTTTTTGGCACATCCGAATCAGTGTATCTTATCCCTAGAGACGCAGTACCACAACCCTTATATCCCTACACTCACTACCAGTGTAGCCAAAATATTTGAGGCTCTTAACAGGCCTTAAAGGCAGTGTCTGCCTGATGCTGGTTATATCAGCATGTTCACTGTGTATCCGTTTAGTGCTACTGTGCTTTTTGTGCATCATGTTTGTCACTAGGGTTCAGCATGTAAATATTGTAGTGACAGCAATTAAAGTATGATGCAAGTAAGTGCATGTATCAGTATGCAGGTAGCAGTTTATCAGCTAGTTCAATCAAGCACAGTAATTAAGCAGTAATTAATCAGTAATTAAGTTGTACGGATACCTGGTTTAGTGCGGGTTGTCACATTTCTTTCGATGATAGATGATTGTCTTGTCTCAAAAACTCTAATTCCTTTCTGTTGACTCCCTATGCCGCCCAATTATTCACACATGTGCGGCCCAGTCCCTTTCTTTTTGTCGGCCCACTAATGCCTTTCACATATCCAATATGTATTGGCGGCCCAATCAAATGAGACTCCCAATTCCCAAACTCCAAGATGTGATGATGTTGTTGACCCAATGTTCACATAATAATGACTGACAATTAATTCATGATGATGATGTTACATCCAAAACCCACAAGCCACGTGAATATTTGTGTATCCTCAAATATATTATCATGATGATGGATGATGTGATCTTTTAGAACCCAACCCCCTCACGTGTGTCATATGGCTGCCCTCTTCCTTCACGTGAATCTTTGCCACATGTTTGTAGGTTTTATTTTTTTTTTCTTTTAATTCCTTACACATGTGCTGCCTTTCTTCCTTCACCGTAGCCTACGGTTCAATCCGTAGGTTACGAAACGAACATTCTGTTTGTTTTATTTCGGCCAAACCATAAGCTACGCTATGATACGTAAGCTACGGTGCACTTTCAATCTTTTTGCTTCACTCATTTCAACTTTAATCAATTGACTAAACAGCCCCTGAACTTCATTTCATCACCAAACATCATAACTTCACCGAATTACGCGATTAACCTGTAACATCACAAACTCTCGTAGATATCACATTCGACACATATAATCAACTTCACGACAATAAAACACTTGTTATAATACACTTTAGCACCCGGTTTTTACACACTCTATCAGTAACATCAAGCATGTCAAGGGGTTTGGAGGCTGTGGATAAACCATCAAGAGGAAAATTGTTTTCATCAAACCGAGCACTTCGAGTGATGTAAATACGAGACAAGCACGGATCAAAACATCTATAGCCCTTGTATTTGGAGCAATAGCCAAGGAATATACAAGGAATGCTCCTAGGTGATAGTTTATGTGGGGCATAATCGCGAAGGCAAGGAAACACTCTACAACCAAACGTTCGAAACATAGCATAATTTGGTATTTGATGGTATAAGAGCTCAAATGGTGACTTGCCTTGCAAAATTGGTGATGGTAAACGGTTAATTATGAACACCGCGGAAGAAAAAACATCAACCCAATATTTAGTGGGTAACTTGGCATTAAATAGCATAGCTAAACCGGTTTCTACCACATGACGATGCTTTCGTTCCACCCGGCCATTTTGTTGTGGTGTATACGGACAAGACATGCGATGTTGAGTGCCGTTTTGTTCAAACAAGGTACGAACCCTATTATTTGTAAATTCCGTACCACCATCACTTTGAAAAACTTTAATTTTGCTAGAAAATTGAGTTTGAACAAACGGCACAAAGATGGACAAGGCATTAAAAAAATCAGATTTAGCTCGCAATGGGTATAACCATGTAAAGCGAGAGTAATCATCGATGAAGGCAACATAGTAGACAAAGTTATCAACCGACTTTATTGGAGAAGGACCCCATAAGTCACAGTGTATTATTTCAAGAGGTAAAGACGCCCGTTTATTATTATAAGAAAAAGGTTGCCTTTTTGCTTTGGCAAGTTCACACGGGGAACAAAGACCCAGTTTGGGTAATACCGAGGTAAAAGATAAACAACCATTAGTTTTTAACAAAGAGACAATATCAAAATTAACATGCCCAAGTCTGGAGTGCCATAACTCAAAAGAAGCTTTTGGACAGGTTGATGTAGAAACCAAAGCTTCATGAGGTTGGCGAAGAACATATAGGCCGTCTTCACGGCACCCCCGGGCTAGAGTTTGCTTGGTTCGACGGTCCTGAATATAGAAATACGGGTGAGAAAAAACAACATCAACAAGATTATCCTCGGTTAATTTTCCAATAGATAATAATTTTTTGGTGAGATTAGGAACCACCAAAACATTGTTAAGCGCAAGATTACCAAATAATTTTGTTTGACCAATATGAGTTATAGGAAGAGATTGCCCATTGCCAAAATACACTTTTTGATTACCTTGAGTTGGAGTGGATGATTGAAGGTTATTATTGTTTGGAAGCATATGAGTGGTAGCTCCAGTATCGGAAGTCCAATCTGGAACAGTAGAATTAATTTGACACTGAGCATGGAATGCTTGAGCTACCTGATCCGGAGAAGCAAGAGCAGTGGCAGCATATGTAGAAAGTTGATAACACTGGTTGGTATAATGCCCAGTTTTTCGGCACAACTGGCATGTAGGGGGCCTAGATTGGCGCCCAAACTGTCTATTGGATCCCCTGTAATTATTAAAGGTCGACCAATTGGGCCTAAATTGGGCCTGTTGAGACCTTTGTGGTCGATAAGAAGACCCGAAACTGTTGGGCCTTTGAGGACTAGTTTGGGCCGTAAAGGCAACAGTAGGTGTATCAACAGAGCCATGTAAATTTTTCATAAACATTTCATGACTTTCAGCACTTGCAAGTAAATCAACAAAATTGGGAATAGGGCGTACCGATTGAGTAGAGGTAGAAAAGCTTTCAAAAGAGGTTCCTAACCCGCATAGGAACCAATGAAGCTGATCCATAGAGTCGACAGAATGACCAATGGCACTAAGCTGGTCACATATGGCTTTGAAGGCACGCCCAAATTCAGCTACTGATTTGTCTCCTTTCTTTAAAGCACGAAGATTATCACAAAGGTTTTGAACTCTTTCAACGGAGGCGTTGCAGAAAGCCGCTTCAAGGGCAACCCATATATCACGCGCATATGTGAGCCCAATCGTAATAGAGAAAGCCTCTTCAGTGAGAGAGGCATTGAGAAGAATTATAGCTTGTTGTTCATCTTTTACCCATTGAGCATAGTCTGGATTTGCAACTTCTTTGTCATTACTTCGGATGAGAGGAGATGGTGGAGGTAGTGAACCGTCCACATGAGAAAACAGCCCTTGATACTCAAGGATAGGCATCATTTGCGTCCTCCAAGAGATGAAATTAGTAGAACAAAGCTTGATAGCTATCATGGGAGCCAACCCTGGCATGAGAGGATTGGAATTATGAGAGGGAGAGGCCATAGGGGAATCACAGGTGATAGAAAAAAAAAGGCAGAAGTAGAGAATGAAGGAGAAGAAAAAGAAACGTGAGGGGAAAAGAAAAGAAAAGGATAAGGTTAAGGGAGAGAGAGAGAGGTAAACGGTTGGGGAGGTAGAGGATTTAGGAAACTCAATCACCTTTGAGTAAAGGCTGATACCATGTGTAAAATATCAAAGGGTTTTTCTTATTGATTAGAAATCATAATACAGGGAGTTTATATAGACAAGATATTTACACAAAACCTACCTAAGGAATTACACTAGTACATACAAAGATAAAATATATAAAACATATATTATCTAACACTGAATAATGTCAATTTACAGGTAAATTAACATTTACATGTTAAAAAACTATAGATACGATACTATGATATATGTAGTACGTTTTTATCCACTTTTCACACCAAACACATAACAAGGCCATCGATCTGATGTTCCAAGCATATTGGAACAATTTCGCTTGAAAAACGTTAACCGAATAACCACCAATGCTCGTTATATGTAATTTTATCGTAACGCAACGAGACGATACCGATTACACTAAATGCTATAATCCATGCATTTATTAGACATTGCTAAATTGTATAGACTCAAATAACATTTAATTAAGTCTAAATGCACGTAGTTAGAGAAATACATAGTGATTATGTCACACCCCGATTTCCACGTGTCACCGGTGGGCCCGGTGGGGGAGTATCGTGACGTGGTTGGCAACATAATAGTCAAACAACACAATAATCAATATGCACAGCGGAAGCAATTTAAAAATATGATACAACCGAATTTAATATCGTAATATCAAATGTCACAATATTCGGAAGTTTATCCACAGATGGATCGACATAAAAATAATATTAATGGTTCAACAGACTTCAGTCATCTTAAGCTTGCGAGACTTCTAATGATGCTAAGGAGAAATCCCAGCCAATTTCGCTTAGTACCTGCATTTAATCTTTTTGGGAAAATATGTCAGTTTACACTGGTAAATACATTCAACTGACTCATTTTGGAAAATGATTGAAAATTGGTTTGGATGCACGTGGCATAAACATTTTATTTTAACTTGGGAGAATTATTTAATATTATAATCTTGTGAACGAATTACATGTTCCTTGTGCATTCAGTAGCCCGGATCTTGTCCGGGTTAAAGATCAATAGACACACCACAATGTTCTTTTGTGCACTGACGGGTGTACGCCTACACCCCGCGCTTAAGTCGTGGCCATTTCGTAAAATGATGCCGAGGATATCCGGGACATGGTCATTAACCCCCCAAAGGCTTTAAGTAACAAGACTGTTTAAACGAGCCGATCAAATTAGTCAATTACCCACCAAATGGTGGAGGATTTGATGCCCGATCAAGCGGTATGCTATATACCGTAACCCAAGCCCGTATAGGGAAAATAAGTCAAAAGTATTTACATGAGCAATGTATATATCACAATAAGCAAAATGCACGTAGCTTTTACTGGTCCTCCTAATCTGGAACGAAGGTTTTATAATAACCTATTAGAATCCTAGCGGGCCTTTAATTAAGCTTAGGCTTAGACCGGCTAGTTTCAAGATACGGTTCGTACGCACGATTACACGAAGACCGGATAGAATGTGATTTAGACCCGACAAGTTTGAAGACTTGTTTAATATGGGTTTATTATTCACATTCTGGATTTTGAGATAAAACCGTTAAGGTTTGACCCGTTTTGGCTAATTTATGTAAACTTGTTACATAAACCGAACCGTACGCGTAATAAGCGTGACGGGTATTCATGAGAGCTATATACAGGTTTCCTAAGTTAATTATGCCTCAAATATGTTGTGACATCAGTAATATGTCTTTCATTATGCCCGAAACGTGTTTAAACACAAACTAGGCCCCGTAGGGGTAGTTTGGTCATTTAAAAGTTTATAAAAGAGTTTAAGTAACAAGCTGAGTTACAGGTCTGATGTAATCAGCAAATATACTCAATTTACTAAGTTATATCAGTAGGTTAAAGTATATAAGTGAAATTTATCAATTATAACCAAACTATGCCCCGTAGGGGTATTTTGGTAATTTCACATAAGCCGAAAAGCTCAAAACCGAAGTCTGAGTTTATCAACCTTTGCTTACTGTTAAAATATTATAATTTGCCTCAAATATTAGTAGGTATCAACCCTTGTATGTTTAATATAGTTATAGCACATACTATGCGTTAAAAACGCTTAAAAAGGCGATTAAAGGCCATTTCCGGGTTTGATACATAAATCTGATATTTTTATATTTCCAGAAGGCTTAAAATAATTTATTTATCATATGTGATCAGTAGCAAAAGGTTTGGAGTCGTTTAGATATGTAAAACTCATTTTATGGCCCGTAAGGGCAAAACCGACATTTACGGGATTAAGCCTACGACTATGAGTTATGCTCAGCCTAAAATTAATTAAAAATCTTTAAAAATCCCAAAATAATATATTACATCAGTGGGTAAAATATTTGATATCAAAAAGTATGTTTAAGTAGGCTATACGCTAAATACGCCGTTTAATTAACATAAGGCTTTCAATTTGCGCTAATGAGCATAACTCTCAATCTACACTTCAAACTGATGTCAAACTTTGCATAAAAGTTTATATATTAGTAATTAAAGTTTCTACTCTTTTACATTTCCAAAAATCACGTTTTAAAGTAATAAGGCATAATGGTCAACATACGAGCAATTAACGGAAACATGCATATTAATTGGATAACTGATGAGCCAAGGTGTATAATCACAGAGGGTTGTACTAACATGTAACCTAGTCCAATTAAAGCTCTGAGGCATTTCTAAAACATGCCTAAACGGGTCAGAACTGAAAGTCAAAGTGAAAGTCAAACTATGTGACTTTCGGTTCCGAACCGGTATTTACAGGAATTTGTCGGGTGGAACATGTTTAGACATGTCCTTACACTAATTACCAAGTTATATTAATGATCAAACAGGTTATAAGTGTTCTGCATTGCTAATCGTGCATAAATCGCATTTTAAACTTTCTGTTGACTTTTTAAGTACACGTTTGACCCGACTTTTGACCTGGTTAGAGTGGTAATCAGGGGGAACCCTTTTGAGGGTTTATTACCCACATAAATACCAACTTATACCTACTTTTAATTCGAGATATGACTGAGCCATTGTTGACTAATCTCGAAGTCAAACCGTAATTACGACGGTTTGACTTTT